>OX451741.1:1471992168-1473400588 GCA_948472305.1 Vicia faba
AGTTTAAGGATGATTAGCCTTCTCGGTTTATTAGCATTTTTACTGCTTTCTCATTTGTAATTTTTCTTGTTTATCATTGCACTGTTTGCATGTAAGAACTTGTTTACATTTGAATGTTTAATCTTAATACAATGAGTATGTTTTTCTTGAAGAAATTCATTCGTTTCACCCGTATTTGTTTTCAATGTTAAATTTCTTTAGTATACCAACTTGTTACCCATTCTCTCGCCTAGGCAGAGATTAGAGGTAGGATGATGATATTAAAATACAATTTTGCTGGTTGTATGCTTTTGGATAAAACCTTGTTGACGATGTACATGCATTATTACAAATCCTCAAACACCGGAGATATAAGGGAGCCAAACCTTTGTTAACCCCTTTGAGCCTTGAAGTAGGAATTTCTTTTTCTATTCAGAAAAAAAACCTCATTTTAACCCGGGGGCAGGGTAGTGTTCAGTTAATCTGATTGTGTATTCAAATCTCATCAAGGGTGCGCTTATAAGGACACAACAATGGTTATCCCTCGAAAGGTTGAGGAAAGTCAAAACTGTAATGGTTAATCTTCACTTATCAGGAGGGTGCGGAAATTGATGATATCTTAATGGCTATCTCTTGCACACCAGCAGATCAGTAGATGACATACAACAATGGTTATCTTTCATCTACCTAGAAATAGGGCAATCATAATTCTTCCAACAAGTCACAAATGACTCGAAGTCACGCGACTTGTTCAAAAATAAAAAAAAAAATAAAAAGATGATATGAATAAAAAAATGATGATGAAAAAGAAAGAGACAAAAAGCCACGGTAAGTCGAAACTTGAAAAAAAACAAGTCGCTTAGGCAAAAGTCAGGGTAACCTGTTGCACTTTAGAGTCAAAGTCAAAAGGAATTTGTCCATAAAACAAGGAAGAAATGAAAATCCTGAAATGCAATAAAGTATTATAGTGTGAAATCCTCAACAAAGAACAGAGCCGTGTGGCAAGAAACCTAAAAGAAGCAGGAATGAGTGACTTGCATGTCCAAAGAAAACCTTGTTTGATTCTCAACCATCTTTAAATTTTGTTTAAGAGATGAACGTTCGTGTCAAGTTAACTAAACTTAGGACTGAAGAACATCATGAAGGGGGTGGGCACCAAATATTTTTGAGCCTTAAATCTTTTTTTTTCTAAAAAAACATGAACCAGACCATGTTACAACTCTCAAAAGTCCTAATTGAAACAATGTTTATCTCAAAAGCATACTCCTATGAGATAGTGTTTCCTGAATCCCATTAATTTTGCTAAATTATTGTGATTGGTATCATATTGCTTTTGTTATCTTTCATACAAAAAATCCATGTCGCATCCTGGCTAGTGATTTGTTCACAAGGTTTTGCGACATCTTTTCAAATAAAATCTTCAAGATTTACATAATTGTTGCATTAGAATTTCCATTCTTAGAATAAACATTTTTCTTCTTGTAAAACAACTTCTTGATATCATGAAAGTTTACATTTGAGTATCAGTAAAAGGCATGTTGCTAAGAAGAGTCATGGAGCAAAGAGGATTCCACATTCAGCCAATCAAGGGCAGTTACGTCGAGATTCGACAAATCTCTAGAAGCCATTTGATCAGAAAGGTTATCTTAATAGCATGCATCCAAAGGCAAGTTATGAAAGTTACTTTGACCAGAACGGTAAGCTTGGGACACCAGATTGGTTTCCAAGGGAATATCCAGATTTCATCAAGATAGCTGCTATGTCCACCCCAAGTCGAGAATCTTCCTCAAGCAGGATTGTTTCTTGTGATTTGTTTTGTAGATGTGTGTCTAGCTTCCTCTAACAGTTGTTGATCAATTAAAGGGTTTCCTACTGAATGTGTTATGGTGTTGGGTTTATAATCCCGTTTTTCCAGTCTTATTCCAGACTTCTCCAGCTGAGTGTGATTCTTTCCCCAGCCAGGTGGTGATCAAACGGAGGTTAAAAAGAGATATGAAGCCTTTTCTCATTTGATGGAGTTATTTCTCCCTTTGTGTATTTAGAATTGATATGGAATCTCTTGTAGAGCATTTCTCCCTCCAGTTACGACATTATTGTTGTTATGTGCTCCCTAAGTAGCTAGACAATGGCAATATCTTTTCTAAGAAGTGTTGAGACAGTTGCCAACTTTTTGGGTTTTCTCTCACCAAGTATTGAGTTTGATTTGAAATCCCCGTAATTTTGACCTTTTACTATAATGTTAACTTCTTGATTCCCCGGGGAGGTTCTCTTAGGTCGCTTTTGCTGGTATGCGCATGATTTTTGTGTGTTTCTCTGGTGGTTGAAGATGGTACCAATTGATGTATGGTGCAGTATCTAGTTTGTGATCTTGTTTTACCCGGTCAAGTCTTGGTTCATTTTAATTTCGGTTTTGCATGGTATGAAGTCTCTATCCCAGATTCCCTAGTGAGGTCTTCACTCATATAACGAAATTTCCTTCTCCCTTTGTGTGCTGAGATGGAACTATTTGCAAAATGTCACTCTTTTTGCAGTATTGGCATTATTGTTTGTTGTTTGTTTCCCAGACAACTAGACCAGGGCAGTATATTTTCTAAGAAGTGTTGAGACATTTGTCAATTTTTTGAGTTTTCACCCGCCAAGTGCTGGGTTTGATTTAAAATCCACATAAGTTTTATTTCTTGATGTAATGTTTGAATTCTTAACTCCCCAAGTTGTTATCCTCATGAGGTTTCATAATTTCTCCCCAGAGAAGTAGGTGCAATACTCGGTCTCAATATTGAAGAATGTATCTTGGTTTCCCCTCGACGATGCGGTGTTGTCCTCCCCAATAAAGTCAGTGCGAGGTCTCTAGTTGATATCTGGACGATTAGGCACTATCTTCTCTAGTGAAGTCTGTATGATATTTTCCCAATGAAGTCAGCACAACATCCTTAGTTGATGTTTTAACGATATGGTTTTCATCTGCCTTATTGAAATCAGTATTGCAATCCCCATTAGAAGTACAGACCGTGAAACATTTGTTTTCCCCATTGATGTTTGTGTGTTATTCCCTGGTGAAGCCTGAAGGAGGATGTTATATCCCTATATATGTACGGATTTATTGCTATGATGTGATTATTTACGGATCTATGTTCCTTCCTAGTGAAGTTAAGCCGCGAAATAGGAATATGTCTCCTTAGTTGGTGCTTACTTTCTTATGAGATTTTCATCTTGGATGTGATTTAGCCGAGTATTGATTGTACTCGAGTTGGTTTTGTCTGGTTATCCCCAGTGTTATATGTTTGTTTTGTCAGCATATATATAATAACACTCATACATTCATACATACATCATGCATAGTTGAATTTAGTAAATCATTTCTCATCTGTATTCATTTTTTTGTTGGCATATTACCCTGTTTTGCAGAGTTATGTTATCCTCTCTCCAATAGAGTGTCAACCTTAAGCAGAAAGTGTAAATTCCTTCAATTTCCCCACTGAGTTATCCCTCGTGGAAGATTTTTGCTTTAGCCTTTTCGTACAGCTCTTATATTGGATAGATTGGATTCCCCTTTGAGTTTATTTCTCATGAGGTGTTATTTTGGTTGACTGATTCATTCAGGTTTATTTATGATTTGAATCTATGATCCCCAACAATATTATTACTTTGGATTTCTACAAGCTTTGAGCCCTGGTTTGAGAATGTGCATTTATTTTGGCACGATAAGACTTTAGCTTCTCAACAAGAGTATGTTGGCATTTCCCCAGGAACCCATATTTCTTTCCCTAGGAAGTCATTTTTACAATCCTTCCCATAACAACAAATAGCAAGTCTCTTTATTTGAGTAACCTATACTTCCCGTAAAAGCCGACGTTACCTTTTTACTATCTTCTTGATGAGTGGATAGTTTGCAGTTTGTTGTCAAATTACTCCAATGGATGGAAAGTCCTTTTAATATGGCAGAGATAGTTTGTTGAGAAATATTTACAAGTGGCAGTCTCTTTATTTGAGACAGTTTATATTACCCTTTCCAGGCGGAATGCCTTGGTTAAAGAAGAATTTGAGACCCGTTCTAGGTGAAACACCATAATTTTGGGAAACTTGTTATTGTAAATAATGTTTCTTTCTACCTTCGGTGAACGTTGGTATATCACCTTCAGTGAATGTTGGTTTTATTATTTTCTCTCTACCTTTAACCATTGAGTTGGTAGTTTACTGTCATCTGTGAGTCAGTATCTTTTTTATCTTCTACCTTCAATCATTAGGTTGGTAGTTTACCGTCATCTGTGAGTTGGTATATTTTTGATCTTCTACCTTCAACTATTGAGTTGGTATTTTACTGTCATCTATGAGCCGAAATCTTTTTGATCTTCTACCTTCAAATATTGAGTTGGTAGTTCACCGTCATCAATGAGCGGTATCTTTTTGATCTTCTACATTCAACTATTGAGTTGGTAGTTCACCGTCATCTGTGAGTCGGTGTCTTTTGATCTTCTACCTTCAACTATTGAGTTGGTAGTTTATCGTCATCTGTGAGTCAGTATATGTTTTATCTTCTACCTCCAACTATTAAGTTGGTAGTCTAGCTTCATCTGTGAGTCGTTATCTTATTACTTTTCTACCTTCATCCATTGAGTTGGTAGTTTACTATCCCTTTGTCGATTTGGTACTATTCGGTTTTTTTCTACCTTCATCTATTGAGTTGGTAGTTTATCGTCATCTATAAGTCGGTATCTTTTTTATCTTCTACCTTCAACTATTGAGTTGGTAGTTAATCGTCATCTGTGAGTTGGTATCTTTTTGATCTTCTACCTTCAACCTTTGAGTTGGTAGTTTACCATCATCTGTGATTCGGTATATTTTTGATCTTCTACCTTTAACTATTGAGTTGGTAGTTTACAGTTATTTGTCGATCACTTTTATCCTTTACTGTCTCTCCTCAATCTTTAGGTTGATGACACCTTATCCCCTCTTTGGGTTTTACTCCAATAGAGTATGGTTTTTCGCCAACCAGTGATTTATTTTCTTGGCCGGGTTTCTCTTTTGATCCTTGTTTCCTTTATTACATCCCCAGTGGTGTCTTAGGTCCCTTTATACTTATTCATCTGCATTCATATTCATAAGCATTGCATGGTATCTTATGGCCAGAAATAGGGCTTGTTTTATATTTAATTATATTCAATCACGTCGACACAAAGATTTTTAACCTTCGTATCTCCAGATAGAAGACACTTAAATAAGGGCAGCTGTTGTACCCCAATTTTCCCCCTAAGATTCCTCTATCATTTCATACCATCACAATGCAACAAGATCACATTAGGGTTGGTTCTTCCTCTTTTTCTATTTACTATATTTAAGTTTTCCCTTGAGGAATCTCTAAGCACCTTAGTTACATATTTAGTATATGTCTTGTTGTATAACTTCTAATCAAAATACAAAAAAAAATTGTCTTTGAATATTTGGGTTTTGTAGATACCAAGTCAAAGCATCTGAAAAATAAGTTTTTCCGGTATTATTTCCCTAAAATATCTATTTGCAAAGAAAAAAATAATTAAAGATTTTCATTTTTTTCACTGTACAATCGATTGCTCCTATAGTGCAATCGATTGCACAGAGTGCATTTTGCGCCATTTTTGAAAAAATACATTGATGCAATCAATTGAGCCCAGAGTGCAATCGATTGCACAGAGTGAAAATTTGAAAAAAATCTGTAATTTCAAGCTTGCCAATTTTGGCTCCAATTTTTCTTCATTTTTGAAATATATATCATTAATTCAAATTTTGGCTCCAATTTTTCATTTTTTGAAAGATATATCATTAACTCAAATTTTGGCTCCAAGAATTAATTACAAAATCACCACTAATCCCAAGCCCAAACTCTATAAATAGAGCATTTTTTTCATTTAAATCTCAAGCTTTTGATAGCCAAGCTCATTTTGTTAAAAAATCTCTCAAATTATCTCCATCTCCCAAATTCACTCAAAGCTCCATTTTCAAAAAAAAAAGTTAGTAAGCTTTGCATTGAAGCTAAACCTTCATCCAAATACTTTTTCATCATCAATTCTCTACATCCAAGCTTGGGCAATTGATTCTTGGGGTTGAATTAAAGCAAATTCTTGAAGTTGTTTTGATACTTCTGTAGATCTACCTTTGGTAAGTTTGATTTTTCATCTTTCACAATGTGATCTATTGTTGATCTTTGGGTGTGATTCATTGAGCATTGTTTTGTGATTCCATTCGTGCTATTTTCTCATAATTTGATGGAATTTTCATGCTCAATTGAATCCATGATCATAAGGTGTTTGATGGAAAGTTTGAACAAGAATTTGGCCTTTTAAAATGCTATTTTTCTATTTTTAACAAGGTGCAATCGATTGTTGTAATAGTGCAATTGATTGTCACCGAAAATTTTAACATTTTTTTGAAAAAATGCACTGATGCAATCGATTATTTCCAGAGTGCAATCGATTGCAACAGAACAAAAATGCTTTTTCAGCCTTATTTTAGGGTTGTTTTGATCCATCTATCTTTTTGTACTCACTCCTTTTGATTGTTGATTTAGATTGCAATTTTAAATGTCCAATTTCTCTTTAAATTCAATAGACTTTGGGTGTAGATGAAGTTGGATAAATGTTCATCAATTCAAATCTACCAAAGAGTGAATTATTTAATTCATTTTTGGTGCTTTGGATTAATGATATGTTTAGTGGTTCAATCCATCTAGACGAGTGATTGAATTTAAATATGAAATAACTTTAAGGTAGTTATCTAAGTTAGCTTATCATTCCCCTCCCTCTTCATCTTATCCCTTTCTTTTTTTAATTGTGCTACATGTTAAGGGATGATGATCTCTATATCATTTATCCAAACATGAAGTACATAGATTGCTATTGACCGGTCTCAAAATAAGTGCGACTTCTACATAAGTCCACTTACGATTGCTTAACATACCGCTAAACTTTGTTCCGATTTGAGTAAATGATCATTCGTGGCCCAAACTTATGTTTGCAAGCCCAATTATGTTAATATGATCCCTTTGATCCAATAACCTTGAGATTCATTGTTAGGAGGCTTTGGTTCTACCAATCCTCCAATGGATCTTTATCAATTTTGGTCAACGCGGATCACTTAAACATCGTTGATCATTAAATGTCGCCTTTTAGATTAGTAAATGGATGATATACTTGACAAAAAGCAAATGCAACTTGTTGTTGAGAGGCTTTGGTTCTACCAATCCTCTAATGAGTTCCAAATTCAAGTTTCAAGATGGTCATCCAACTAACTATTAACTACTGACAATTGACTTTATTTTATGCTTTTACCCTATGCCCTTTACTTTATGTACCATTTTACTTTAGAATTTACATTTCATGTTATCTTCATCTTTTCTCACTTGAGCATTTACTTTTATGTCAATTTTATTTTTCTCACTTGAGCTTTTCTTTTCTTTTTGAAGATACTTAATAATCAACATGAACCATAAAAAACTTTAATGATACTTGGAGGTTACTATCCTTGGAATTATGGAGTATTGGACTTCTTGGACTTAGGATTACAAACCTTGGCCTATGTTGGAGACCTTGTGACCTTAATTGATATTTTGTCTAGAGTTCTTGAGGTTTACCTCAAGACATTGGGTTGTTTTTTTGTTTGCGTGCAGGTTATTGTGATTACATTCTTTGTTTGTAATCTGGAATTCACCCGTATACAGCCGTTACTCTGCCCAATTTTTGTGAAGACTTAATACACATGAAGTTTGGTTCTCTCAAGAGGTCTAGTATCTTTGCTTGTTTGGTTTCAATCCAAAGAATGGGAATTCTATCTTGACTCATAATGTCAAGTATTGGCTTTTTGTTGGTTAGATGGTTCTTATCCCTAGATTTTACCTTATTCTTTAGGAAAGTGTTTTCTTCTCCTCCCATCTTCTTTAATTTCAAAAATCTTCTCGCTCCTTTGGAAACTCTTCTTGTTTTCTAAACTTGAACCATTTTCATAATAAACTGGGACCTAGGTCCATGTATTATCCAAACTTTTTCATAAATAAACTTCAATCAACTTAAATAATACCGTGACATTTTTTGTGAGAAGACTAAAAGTCAATCAATCTCATTTCAAACCATTTTTCCACTTTGTTTTTTTATTTTAAAACCTTTCCTAAAATATTAGACTATAGTCAATCCTTGTAGTGATGCAAACAACTATACTTCTACAATATGTAGTGAAGTGAGATATTTTCCACTTGGGTGTTGAGTGAGGCATTGTTGATTTTAAAATCCAAGCCATATCCTCCACTTTGAGAAGAAGAAAATTCTCCTTTCTCATGATGAAGGGTAGTTAGTATGTTTTCCACACAGACAATGACGATGATGTCTTATCTCATAAAATTAACCAACACACTTGTGTTTTAAATATTTTAAAGAGGAACTACGTGTACCCTGATCCCCTATTACACGGAAGGTGTTACATAGGAACTAAAGGTTCACAATTGCGGCGGGTGCAAAAATCATTAAAAAAAATATTTCTTTTCTCACCTCGACCATCTATTTTTATACAACAGTTTATTGCAAAAATATACAGATTTTACAAAGAGGTTCTTGCGGAGTACCATAAATGTTTAGGAATCAAATACCTTCCCTTTGCATAATCAACCCCCTTAACTTGAATCTTTCCCCTTCTTTTGGGTTATTCTCTCTTTTCCCATTCCTTTGGAAACAATAAAGCGCGGTGGCGATTTTTATTTTGATTTGTAAGAGTCAAGTCAATCCAATGGCTTAGTCTTAAACATTTCTACCGCTACAATAACCATAAATCCAAGACAAAATAACTAAAACAAAACACACTTCGCACACTCGCACCTCTAGGGTGACCCTCACTTGTTTCCTTGGATATAAACAGTCATGTCCCTCGAATGTGGGATGCTTTAGCAAAGAACCTTCGGTTAAAAGATCTTAGTCCCTCGAAGACCCTTCGATGATGCCTCGGTAAACGATCTTAGTCCCTTATGAGAAAATTTCTAAATCATTCTACGAGTTTCCTGTATGACTGTACGATGACCCATGTTGTCGCTCAAACATCCAACGATATGACTTCCTACTAACTAATTATGGGATAGAACTATCTAAAGGAAGAGGAAAAGAATAAAGACCTTTTGAGTATGTAGATAACTCATAGTCGCTTGCTCACAAACAAACAACTTTTTACACGAACCCTTTTCTGAATTTTTTTCAAAACAAACACTTTGTATTTGTTCTCAACGATATGAGAATCATTAAAAAGTGTGTCAAAACTTAGGCATTTTTCAAAATATTTTCAAACTTACACATTGACAAAGAGTTTTCAAAGTGAGCTAGCGATTAAGAGCCCGTAGATAACTACGGATGAAAAGGGTGCTAATACCTTCCCTTTTCATAACCTACCCATTTACTCAAAAATTCTCCAAAGGTTTTTCCTGTTCTTTTCACCCTTTCCTTTATTGGATAAAAGAAAAATTGGTGGAGACTCTTGCTATCCGCAACATTTGAGATAGAACGCAAAACCAAGTCAGTTCTCCCACCATATTACAAAATTGGCGACTCTGCTGGATCACCTTTAATTTGCTTTCCTTGTTTGATTTTCCTGATTTATTTTTAAGGGTTGTTTGGGTTATTTTTGTAAAGATCCTATACTTGGATCTGGGGCATTTTAGGTAAGTAGCAATAGATCGTGAAAATTGTATGGTGTATACCGATACGGTTGAAGCGATGGCTATGTTAGTGTTACACATTGGTTGGTGCCAGTGTCCCTTGAGTTACGTCAAGGAGAATGTTGGGCTGTCGCGTAGTGTCATAAAGCACTTAATGATCGTAGAACCTTAGTTGACACAACTTATCCATTAGAAAGTAGTGAGATAGTCGGCTTTGGCGCAGACTGAAGTTGGTTGATACTTGTTGTACCCCAAAATTTGCCCTCCCATATTCTTCAAGATTTGCCAAGATCAAGGTTCAAAATCTCCCAAGGGTTGCACAGTCCAATTGCCTCCTAACAGTCAAAAATTAGGGTTTTGGTTCTGGCAAAGAAGTTGAGGTTTCCAAGGGTCCAAACAAGTGCCACATGCCTATAAACATTGTCAAGCATCCATATGTCAAGTTTCAAGACTCAAAGCACCAAATTGCATAGTCAAAAACCCTAATTGCTTCACAGTCAACTGCAGGGGCAAAATGGTCATTTGACAGTCAAAAGTCAAAATTTTTGGTCAACATCTTATTTTGAAGCCACAAACATCATTTTATCAATTCTTGATCATGATTCTCAAGGCATGGCTCAAAAGGTCTCAAGATGCAAAAGTTTCTATTTTTGGACAGTTGAAAAAGTCAACTGCAAATTGACCAGGGCATAACTTCCACATGGTTTATCAGAAAAATTCTATCCAAAGATCATTTTGAAGAGAATGAAATTTCCTACAACTCATCTTCACACTTGAAGTCCAAGAAATGCTCTCACAAAAAGTTATCAATCTCAACATTATAGGTCATTTTCAAAAGTCAACAAAAAGGCACTTTAAGTCAAAGACCATAACTTGAGATTGGTAAATCAACATGACATGGGACCAAAGGTATTGGTTAGAGGACTCCAATACCTTTCCAAAATGTCCAAGAACATGATCAAAGCTTAAAAATTGAGCAAGATATGCCTTGTGGAAGTTGGGAAATTTTTGGGAATTTTGAAAAGTCAACTTTGCTTCAAATGCCTCAAAATTGCTAATGGGCCTCAATTTCTTCCATGAATCATTATCCAAAAGCTATGCACGACCCATTAAGCTAAAAGGGAGTTATTTTATTATTTTTAATTAATTAATTGAATTTTTAATCCTATTAATTCATTTAATTAAAATTAAATATGAGAAAAATACTAAATCATGTGTTTCAAATCTTTTTGTGCAGCCAATTCATTCTTTATGGATCAAATATTCGTGTACCATTCAAAAAGGAAAGAATCTTCCATGATTTGGCATAATTGGCATGAAAAAGATTGAAAAAAAGATCATGGAAAATCAAATCTCAAAATCATGAATGGATGGATCTTTGGGCTTGGTCTTTCTAACCTAATTCATTCACACATATATGCACAATCAAAACCTAATGCCCTGGACAGAGGAGCTGCGCAGAAACCTAAAGAACAAAACTTGCATTTTTTGAAAAAAAGTGAGAAACTGTTTTCATACATAGAGCTGGTTTCAAGGCCTCAAAAGGATTCCAAAAGCATGCTGACACTACCAGGAAGCTGTTCCAATCAAAACCACGCCTCCATACTCAAGGAATTGGTAGAATGAAGCCTCCCTGTTCATAAATATTTTCATATTCGTGTTTGAATTTGCATACATTTTTCATACGTTTTAAGCATTGATTTATACTAACATGAGTGTTCTGAAGCTATTGGCATTCTTTGATTGAGTTATTAAGCCCTGTACAAGAATCCACCATGAAAGCTGTTTAGGGTTTCAGAGCTACAAATTTAGGGTTTTACGCATCTGGAAAAATTGGACAATAAAACCAGTACCATTGAAATCAGGGCATCCGGACGAATTGAACTCACACATCGCGCCCAATTTCTATTTGTCCAGGAGCTAATCGCTATTTTTCTTGTTTGAGTTTAGTGGGGGTTTAAAACCCCCCGCTATCTATGTTTTATTTGCAGGAAATATGAAGAAGAAGGAGGACGTGTCTCCTGATGACTGGTACGTTTGAATTTTGGCGCGGTGGATATCACTATGTGCTGTTTTGTGTTATATTATTTGCTTGTCAATTCCAATACAACGCGCGCGCATGGCTCAGACGGTTCGACGTGCATTGGGTAAACGCTGGGACCTGGGTTCGATTCCCAGGTCCCCCTCTCCTATTTCATATTTTTCTTCATAACATGTTTCTACGCAGCGCTTCATCAAAAGACCACCATACAACTCCATCTCCTTGCTTGCCACGCGCCCAGTAAGTCTCATCCAAGGGCCAGAACCTGGACTCCATCATGCATGCTAGTCAACCATGCCATATGCAAACGCTGAAAGTCAAAAAGGGCTTGGGATTAATGGGCCAAATTCCTTGCAATTAACCTCCAAAGGGGTCAGATACCCCCATGGTTTGTCCTATTTTCTACTTTTATTTATTTTTCTTTCTATTCTTTTATTCATTGTTTTATTTTAATTATTTTCTTTTAATTCCACAAAATTAATTTTCATAATACAAAAACCAGAAAAAAAACAAAAAAAAACTAAAAATATGTTAATTAATTTAATGCATTAATATTTTTTTTGTAAATAAATTTAATAATCAATTTAGGTTAATTTAGGTTAAAATTTTAATGTTTTTCTTAAATAACTAAAAAATGTAGAAATTAGGTTTTTAGCATTTTTATTCTCTTTTCTTAATAAATAACTTTTTCTCCTTATTATTATTATTAATTATTAATTTATTTTGTAAATACTCATGTAATTAAATAATTAGTATAAATTAGGTTTTAAACGTTAACTTTTTTTTAATAATTAAAAACAGTTTAGAATTAGGGTTTTATTTAATTTCTAATTTTAATTAATTCTCTTTATTTTCATTAAATACAAAAAACATAAAAAATAACTCCTTTTCTTATTAATCATTAATTAACTTTCAATTTCAATTTAATTTCTTTAAAGGGTCCAACGCCCTCGCATATTCGATTCTAATTCATTTTCGCACGTTTGTTCTTATTTTTTCGTTTTAAATATAATGTAATTGCTCAAGCCTTATAATAGATAATTAGGAAATTTATTTACTTTCTGCATTTTATTAAAAAACGGGTCTTTGTTAATTTGGCGATGTATAGACCCGCGCCTTGTAATAGCGTAGGACTTTATTTTTCCGCATTTTAATTTCTGCACCTTTAAACTGCTAATCACATGAAAGAATGAATGGCCCAAATAAAATCAAAGCGTAGCTCACCCAATGCATGATCAAGATAAAACATAACTGAAAACAATACACAAATTCACACACCACTCCTAGGGTACGCCTCACTATTGCCTTGCCCCTCAAAACGTGGTCGTCGAGTATAGGACGTTTTAGTAAGTCCTTATGTCCATGAACATGGGATAAGGGTAGCTTCTAAGGTGTCCTACTGTTGCTCTGGTGACCACACTATCCCTAACCCTCGAATTGACCCGAACACCTCCAACGGTGGTGCTACCTACCTCTCAATGGTGGGATGTGTTGTACCTCAAATTTTGACCTAAGATACCGTCTCCCATCTGCATCATTCGCATTGCAAAGGTTTTGACCTATTTTTATCAAATTTTCAAAGCAGTGTAAAAAATTCACAACTTTTTCGAGTCGAGAGCTGTTTATTTGTTGAACGCTAAATTTATTAACCGATCAAGACTTAAACAATGATCATTGATTATTTATTATCTTAAATTCAAATAATTGGAATTTATTTTCGATTATTACGTAATTTAAAGATTTATAAATAATAAAAAGATTATTTGAGAAAAGGTTTATTAATTGATCAAATAATGTTTATTAATTATTCATTATCCTAAATTTAAATAATGGGAACCTGTTTTCCGTTATTATATAATTTGAAGGTTTATGAATAATGAAATAAACATTTGAAAATGAGTATATTAATTGATCAAGCAATGTTTATTTGATTATTTATTGTTCTAAATTTAAATAGCTGAAATTCTATTTTTTCAAGTTATTATAATTTAGAAGAATTAAAAATAATAATAAAGTAAATGATTGAAGTTATTAATTGATCAATGATATTTATTTATTTGTTTATCATTCTGAATTTAAATGATTAGATTTGATTTTTAGTCATTATATAATTTAAAGAATTATAAACAATAAATAAATAATTGGAAAGAAAAAGAATTAATTGAGAAATAATAGAATTTTTATTCACTTTATTCTATTTATTACAATTGTCATTTAAATATTTGTGTTATTACAAAATATTTATAAATGCAATTACACAAATGCTTAAAGTAAAATAAAAAGCTATTTTTTTAAATTCTAATTCTAAATCTTCCATCCAATGCTCTTGTTTGCTCATTTAATTTTACCTGCGAAAACGATTAAAAGAAAAGTCAGAATTGAATAAATAATTAAAATGCAGAAAATAAATTTAATGTTCATCATTAAAAGCAAACGGCCGGAATCAGTTTGCCCTTTTTGCAAATCGCGGGATTTCTCCCGGTTCACAAAAAGGGAGGAATTTTTTATGAATGCATAATTAAAAAATAACACATTCCAAAATCAATTGCATTTTTATCAAAAAAAGCCCACTGCATATTTCAAATATGCATAAATTCAATTTTGGTCAAAGCTGCATAAACCATAAAAAACAGCATATGCAAGTTCACATAACAACAAGCCAACGTTAAACTGCATCCTTATAGGAGAATAACATAGGCTCCCATGCAAGACAAAAGAAGAGATATGCAATTTTAAAACAAGGAATGCAAGCAATATATGTTTCCATTTTTCATCATATTCCAGCCTGTTTGGTTTTTCAGAACAGCAGTACAGGATATCATTTATGTATCATTTCTGTACTTGAGGTAGAGAGAAGAAGAGGCTTAGTTTTGCAGGTTTTGATTTAAGCATGAAATAGGAATAAAGTCAAACATATGAAGCAGCATATATGCAGAACATCAGGAAAATATATTAAATATATTCAGACCTGAGCCATGAGCAAAGATACCAACGGTCATATGAGAAGGGAACTCCTTCAAAAAGGATAAGTCTTAGCCTGCATAAAGGAGGATATACAAGACTACCAAGAAAGATACCATAGTCCATTTTGCAAAACATAACCTGCATACTGCTATCAAAACCATAGCATATTTCTACACAACCATCACTACCAAAAACCTTAAAAAGACATAACCTGTTTGATAACCTGCATCAAACTTTTCAAACCATAGTCCATAGCATATCTCTACACCAGACCATCAAACCATTTTCAACCATCGTTCACCATGGCTCAAAAACAATAAAACCTGCATACTGATAAACCCCACCAACAAAAACAAACCAAAAACTTTTCAAACACATGGCCTAACCCATTTTTTAAAAACCAGTTCCAAGCATTACTGGCCCAAAACCATCTCAAAACCCCAGTAAGACCTATATAAACCATATAAACACCATAACCTGCATACTCCTGAACTTAAGAACGATTTTCAACAAGGAACACGACATTGACGTCAACATAACGAAGTTGCAGCTGGACAATAAGAAAGCCTACTGTTTTCAGAAGGAACATACCTGGTTTGTAGTTTCTTTTCATGTCAGTTAAATTATACCATTTATCTCTATTTATCATTGTTTTGCATTCGGTAAATATAATCCCTAAAAAAATCAAATTAGTAGCCACGTTAATAACAACCATGGAATATCCAGAGTAGGAATTGAAGTGAAAATAAAAATTGAAAACGTTTACCTCTTCATTCTTAACCTGCTACCATCCGCCCTTTTCGTCAACCACAATCTTTTTCAAACATCTTGCTACCTCCACTGTGCAATTTCTGAACCACCCTCGCATGCTCTTCCATATGTCCGCTCAACGACATCCCCTCCTTTTACTTCCAACCACGGCAACATATCAAATCCTTATTCTAACACCAACACAATCATAAACACACTGTTAATTTTAAAGTCAACTTGAGAATGATAAACAAATTCACAAATCTGCTTTTTCTCTTTAATCAATTTCTCGTTAATTCAATCAAAATGGCTCACTCAAAGATAAAACAAGAACCTACTGAAACAAAAGGAAAGAGGAAAAAGCATCAGAAAGAGAGAACAACCGTTGACGATGATGTTGTAGAAGACTTGGTACTTAATTCCGTTGAAGAAGATTTTCCTTCAAGCGACATCCCTCCTGCTGGGAAAAATGCGAATGCAGATAATCATTTATCTCCAAAACAAAACCGCAAGTCAAAGCGCAAAACAAAGTTTGAAAAGGAACACGCAGGGGAAAAAGTGAACATTCTAGTTAGCAATGTCTATATCTTTCTCTTCGACGGAATAGTTTCTATCTATTTGAACTTTTGATTGGGTTAATGAGAAAGAAAAGTTTTGTAGTTTTACATGATATTGTTTTCTCTTTTACGTTGGATGAGGTACTAAAGACATGTCTAAATGTAATGGCGGCGGTTAGAATTATATTTTTGTTTACAGTTCAATTGTAGCAGTATTCCAAAACAAAAACCATTATTTCACACACAAAAACGTATCATTCCAAAATCTGAATTTGAAGAAAAAAAGAAGCAACGTACCTTCAACCTCCATCGTAACGTGTAGCTTCCTCTTCTCTCCCCAACAATCTCGCCTCAATTCTGCGATAAACACCTTTAACCACTATTCATCACCGTCCTGTTTCCCTTCGTTATCTCCACCGTCCCCAAACCATTTCCAATCGAAGATCCTGTACATTAACCCAACTTAAACCGTCTACCGAGTATGAATATGTCATCAGATTCCCACGAACCAAACCTCCATTCGCCGCTTCTATAGGAGATAGCTCAGGCAAGAAGGTGATGCAGAGAAACAAAGAGAAGTGGAAGAATTTGTCTTACCTGTCGGAAGCAAGCTTTGGTAGATCTTGATTTTGGTGATGAAGCGAAATCCAGAAAACTGATTCATAATTTGTTATTCTCTGCACCGATTCTTCTTTTCTTTTCTGCGTTTCCATTTTTCTTCTTGCGTTCTGGTTTCGATTTGTGGCGTTGTTGTCGTTCTTGAGGTGAGATGTAAAGGTGATGGAAGGTTTTTTCGGATCCAGCAGCGGCGACCATGGCATAACTTTCCTAGGTTTTTCGTTACAGCATTGGTGTTTCTTTCTTGGGTCTGGGTCTTCCAACGACCCGGCCCATTTCCCTCACCCAGCTCATTTTCTTTTTTAACTTAAGCCCATCTTTTATTTACCTTTTAGTTAAATTCTAGTCATTTTCTTAACTTAATTAATCTAGACTAATTAGTTTCTTAGAAATAACATATAGTCTTAATTAAACAATTTTTAATATTTTATCTAAATCTTATTAGTTTAAGTTTTAATTTAGTAAATCAAAAATAAGAGATGTGATTTAAAACATTTTTTAATCATTGACTAATTTTATTAATTTAAACTCTTAGGATTTAATTTAGTAATCTTAGTATTTTTTTAAATTAGACTTAAGTTAGTAGCATTAAGTTTTAATTTAATTTAAAGAATTCTTAAAAGTAATACTTTTTATTTATATTAAAAAAAAAAGGACATAAAAAATAGAAACATATAAAACCTTAAAAAACATTTCTATTAATTATCGTCACTTTTTATCTATGTTAAAATGCGTAACCAATTAAAACATTTTTCTCTTCATATATTAAACAAAAATCAAAAATGCATGTTCACGCTCAGTCTCTTATTTAATTTGTTGTATATCATTTATCTCATAATTTTATGTTTAAATATCTCGCATTTACTTGATTATTCTGTTTGCGTCAATCCAAAGGGAATTGTCTAATTTTTGTTGACTTCATGTCCTCAAAAACGATCGAGCGAATACTCTCATTCATTAAAAACTTAGGTTAATTTTCCTCAAATATTCACCTTTCTTCAAAATTTCAACCTTTTCAAGACTTATACCTTTTAAGCCAAAACTTCGACATTAGGTCGTCGTATTTTCAAAAAACCCGTCCGTATCCCTCTTTCGGCCAAAACGATTTATTTTCAATCAAGCGATCAATTTTAAATAAAACAGATATTTCAAAAGGTTCCTATAGGGTACTATAGATGCATTGGGTGCTAATACCTTCCCATTGTATAACCAACCCCCGAACTCTTGATCTCTTTTCAAAAACGCTTTGTATTTGTATTTTTATTTACATTGCATATTTAGGGTTTTATTTCGCTCTTTTCCCTTTTCCTTTGGAAACAATAAAGCGCGGTGGCGACTCTTGCTTTTGTGAGACGAATTAATCAATAATTCGATCTCCGATTTACCCCGCTACATTTTTTATCGCTACAGAATTGGCGACTCTGCTGGGGATAGATTGACCTCTTGCTGGTCCATCCCTAAGTGGGTTAAGCCTAATTTGTTTTATCTGTTTTATTGTTATTTGATTTGCTTGATTATATGTTTAAATTGGGGTGTTTGGGTTTTTTTTGAAGGACGAATCCTATACCCGGATTAAGTAACACTTAAGGAATAGGACGGGCGGTACAGTCATGTTAACTTTGAGGGAGTAATCCCGAAGAAGGAGGCATGAGATCCCCCACTTAATGGAAGGCCCTCTTGAACTTAATATTTGTTTACCGAGTAATCGGGAAGACATTATTATTTTCGACCTAGGAGCCCGAGAAGTTGAGAACCGTAGAACCCTAACCCATCTTGGCCTTTTTAGGTGTAGCGCGGAGACTATAACGGAGTAATTCGGAAGTAGTTGTTACGCGATGCTACGCTCGGACGAGTTTCTCTTGAGAATATTGCTAATTATTGAGTAATCAAGACGTTGGTAATATCCGAAGGAGGAATGTAGACTCTGGGAACTCTTAGAACCATGTCTTACAGGTGCGTTTGAACCGTTAGTACATACCTTTGGGTGGGCTTTACCCCCGACTCCATGCTGAAACGTTGAACCTTTGAACCCCATGTTTGCAAATTTATGTGTGACTGTTGCACTATCATTCATTCATACATTCATCAACATCTTTGTAAAAAACTCGTTTTTTAAGGAACTTTGGATTGATTTTTGCAAACGTCTTAGGGTATTATGGAATTTGGAAGAAGAAATACTCGAAGCTTTAGCTTTAAGGAGCCCGAAATTGAAGAACTGAAGAGTTTGATTCCGAAGATAGAGAGTCCGACAGATTTTCAGAAGAAATATGGGTCCATCGTACCGCTCATGAAGCGCAAGATGAAGAAAGGCATCCTCAACACGTTGGTTCAGTTCTATGATCCCCTGTACCGATGTTTCACCTTCCCGGATTATCAGTTGATGCCTACTTTAGAGGAGTACTCCTATATTCTTGGTTTGCCGATCGTCGACCGTGTTCCTTTTTCTGGGTTAGAAGAGGAGCCTAAGTCCCATGAGATAGCAACCATCACCCACCTGAAGAGGTCAGAGATAGAGGAGAATATGACTACGAAAGGAGGAATCTGGGGTTTGCCGGCACAGTTTCTGTTGAAGAAAGCTCGTTACTTTGCTGATACAAAGGATACCGTTGCCTTCGAGGACGTGTTTGCTCTACTCGCGTATGGTCTTTTCTTATTCCCTAACGTTGATAAATTTGTGGATGTCAACGCTATCAGAGTTTTCCTGATTGGAAATCCGGTCCCTACGCTGCTAGGGGACACGTATTACTCTATCCATCTTCGAAACTCTTATCAAGGAGGGATGATCATCTGTTGTGTGCCGTTGTTGTATCAGTGGTACGTCTCGCATTTACCTGGGTCCGATGCTTTCTGGGATCTTGAGAAGGAACCGCGGTGGGCGCCAAAGATTATGGCTCTCACTCATTTCGATATTGACTGGTACAATCGAGTTTACCATGACGTGGAGATCATCGACAGCTGTGGTGCTTTTCCCAACGTACCTCTTCTTGGTACGAGGGGTGGAATCAACTACAACCCTGTTCTGGCGCGTCGTCAGTTCGGGTACCCGATGAGAGATAAGCCGAACAGTATCCATGTGAGTGGTTTCTTTCTTCAGGAAGGACAAGATCATCAGGCTGCTAAGAGGGAGATTGAGGGAGATTGGCGCCATATTCACAAGAAAGGGAGAGATATGCTGGGACATAGAGGTGCCGTCTCTTTGGAACCTTACCTGCAGTGGGTCCGTGCTAGGGCTTACGCTCTCAAGATGCCGTATAAACTTGAGAAACCTTTATTCCCTGCCATCGCACCATCATCAGTTGTTATCCCTATCGCGGATGTAGGAGAATATCAGGGGAACCTGGCTAGGATGAAATCCGAAAGGGATGCTTGGAAGGAAAAGTACCATATGTCCGAATACGAGAATCGAGTCCTGACTCGACAGCTGAAAGAAAAGAAGGAGTTGTTGCTTATTCAAGACGGCCGGTTCGTTGACCACGATGAGAAGCTTCGCCAGAAGGATGCCTTGTTGAAGAAATACGCGAGTGAAAGGAAGAGAAAAAGGGAATGTTCAGTAAACGTGGCTCTCGTTCCTAGTCCACAAGAAGAAATCGTCAATCGACTAATAGCGGAAAAGAAAGATATGGAAGACTTTTACGAAGAAAAGATCAAGAAGCTCCGGTTACAGCTGGTATTTGGTCCGTCATCTGAGGATTCCGAGTAAGCTTTAGCTTTAGTTTATTCTATTGATGTCATTTTGAAAAACCATGTAAAAGGGCTTCATGTTTCGAAATTGTAATTTATCGTTTTATTAAGGGCTTCATGCTCCGAGTTGTAATTTATTGTTTTCTTGAGGGCTTCATGCTCCGAAGTTGTAATTTATTGTCTTATTTTGGGATTCATGCTCCAAGTTGTAATTTACTGCTTTCGTGTTTCAAAAATGTAATTTATCACTTTATTATGGGTTTCATGTTGCAAGTTGTAATTTATTGCTCTCATTAGTGGATTTGTTATCTCAAAATTGTAATTTACTTTTCCAAATTGTAAGTTGTAATTTATCGCTTTCGATTAACGGTTTGAGTTTTTGTTGTTCTAAATTCCTTTACCATTGATGTATGCCAAGTTACTAAAGTTCCTTGAAAAACTTTCAAAATGAGTCATCATTTGTATTGCCATCATGCATCATTTCACATTCCACATCACATGTTTTCTAGAGTCTCATTCTTGTTCTTTTTCCACCGAAGGTTGTCAAGCTGTCTCACCGATACGACACTCGGGCCAATCGTCAAAAGAAAATGGAAGATTTGGAACAGGAAAATCACGAACTTCGTGGGGAAGTTGCTACACTTCGTGCCGAGATGGAAAAGTTAACAGCGTTGGTGGAAAGTTTGGTGGCTGTTCAGAATCAGCCATCGACTACGGCTGCCGAGATTCAAACTTCAACTCCAGTGGTTTCCGAAAATGTTACAGTTCCTGCATCCACAACTCAAATCAACTCTCCGCTTCAATATCAGATGCCGAAAGGTTTTCCGTGGGGAATGCCTTACAACTTTGTGCCAGAGGGGTATCAGCCTACCGTACAACCTATATTTCAGTCTGCATTGTCTCTTCCTCAACCAGAGACAACTACCCTGCCGCCAGTAATTCCATCTGTAACACCTTTTCCGCAGCCAGTTATGACAACCGTTGCTCCTGTGGTCCACTCAGTACCATACTTGAATGAACCAGTTTATCCTGCCGAGCCCGCTGAAAGTTTGGGTCTTTTTGACAGAATGGAGGAATTTCAGGATCAGTTCCAGGAAATGCAGAAGGAGCTTAGAGCATTGAAAGGGAAGGATTTGTTTGGGAAGAGTACGCACGATCTTTGTTTAGTTCCGAATGTCAAGATCCCAGCGAAATTCAAAGTGCCAGACTTTGAGAGATATAAGGGTGATTCGTGTCCTAGAAGCCATTTGACAATGTACGTAAGGAAGATGTCGACGTATTCCGATGATCATGATTTGTTGATTCATTATTTTCAAGACAGCTTGACGGGTGCTGCTCTGAAGTGGTACATGGGTTTAGACAGCATTCGGATTCACAACTTTAACGATCTTAGTGAAGCCTTTGTCCATCAGTACAAGTACAACGTTGACATGGCACCGGACAGGGACCAACTCCGGGCAATGTCGCAGAAAGACCGAGAATCTTTTAAGGAGTACGCCCAGAGGTGGCGTGAAATTCCTGCTCAAATCTATCCACCTCTTGAGGAGAAAGAGATGACTAAGATATTTTTGAAGACTTTGGGGTCTTTTTACTATGAGAGAATGATAGCCAGCGCACCTAGTGACTTTACCGAAATGGTGAGCATGGGCATGCGATTGGAGGAAGGAATTCGCGAAGGGCGTCTGGTTAAAGAAGGGAGTCCGTCTAGCAGTGCGAAGAAGTTCAGAGGTGTTTTCCCGAAGAGAAAAGAGCAAGATGTTAGTGCTTTGTTTCCAGGTAGGCCTAGGAGAGGCTACTCTCACGTTGCGGCAGTCACTCCGGCTGTCCGCCCAGCTTTGGTAGCCCCATCTCATCAGACTCCGCCAACTCAACCCCGGCCTTTTCAGCAGCAGCCTCGACAACAGGCTTATCCGTTCAATAATCAGAACCGTTCGCCCATGAAGCCACAGTTCGACGCCATTCCTATGACATATACCGAACTGTTCCCTGCTCTCATCAGAAAGAATCTTATCACAACAAAGCCACCTCCTGTCGCACCGAACAGTGCTTCTCCGTGGTACAAGGCGGATTAATTCTGTGAATATCATCAAGGGTCGCCGGGGCACAACCTTGAGAATTGCTTTGCTTTGAAGGCGGATGTGCAGAGATTAATTAAGAACGGCATCTTGTCTTTTAAGGATGTGAATCCAAACGTCAGAGATAACCCTTTGCCCCGACATGGGGCAGCTTCCGTGAATATGGTGGAAGGTTGTCCGGGGAAGTTCCGAGTTTTCCAAGTCGAGCACATCAGAGAATCATTGATCAGGTTACATCAGAGTTTGAGAAGACTTGCCTTTGTTAGGCACCAACATGATTATGACGTTTGTGAGTTTTGTTCAAGAGAAGAGGATTGTCCTATTGTGAAGGAGGACATTCAGAAGTTGCTAGATCAGAGAATTATTACTATTACCTATGACCGAAATCCTGAAGATGAAGTGAATGTTATCACCCCACAATTTAATTTTCCAGAATCAGTAGAGATTGCTTACAACAGCCAGACTGCGTCTGCTGATCCTTTGATTATTTACCCACCTGGCCCTGTGCCTTATAGCTCAGACCAAGTCGTGCCGTACAAGTATAACTCCACCATGATCGAGAATGGGGTAGAGATCCCCATACCAACTAGACCGTCTTTCGTTAATATTGCCGATGTAAGTAGAGTGACAAGAAGTGGGCGTGTTTTCGCCGCAGTACCGTCGAGAAGACCAGAAGTTCAAGTAAGGAGGCCCATGCCGGCGGAGATTCCTGTGAGAAATGAACCAAGGGTTGAGATAGGTCGATCCAGTGAATCTATCCCTCACCCTGAAGAAGATGAAATCTTAAAGCTTATCAAAAGAAGCGAGTATAAGATTGTGGACCAGCTTCTGCAAACACCTTCCAAGATTTCCTTGCTTGCCTTATTGAGAGATTTTGGGGCACATAGAGAAGCCTTGATGAAAGTGTTGGACCAGGCGTTCGTAGACCATGATGTGACAGTTGATCAGTTTGACGGGATTGTGGGGAATATAACCTCGTGTAACAACTTGGGTTTCAGTGATGAAGAACTCCCGGAGGAGGGGAGAAACCATAATATGGCTCTGCACATTTCAGTAAGTTGTGGAAACGATACCTTATCAAGCGTGTTGGTGGATACGGGCTCGTCGTTGAATGTGATGCCCAAGACCACGTT
Organism: Vicia faba; assembly: GCA_948472305.1. Classification (NCBI taxonomy): domain Eukaryota; kingdom Viridiplantae; phylum Streptophyta; class Magnoliopsida; order Fabales; family Fabaceae; genus Vicia; species Vicia faba. The sequence goes on from OX451741.1 coordinate 1,472,015,628, forward strand.
GTCTCGACTTTCATATCCAGGTGCTCCTATGAGGCCTAGCGGAGTAATTGTTAAAGCCTTTGATGGTTCCAGGAAGACAGTTATTGGTGAAGTGGATCTTCCCATAGTGATTGGTCCCCATACTTTTCAAATCACTTTCCAAGTGATGGACATTCGTGCTGCTTATAGTTGTTTATTGGGCCGTCCCTGGATCCATGATGCCGGGGCAGTCACCTCCACGCTCCATCAGAGACTAAAGTTTGTGAGGCATGGGAAAATAGTGATGATTGGGGGAGAGCAGGCCATGGTGGTAAGTCATTTATCATCATTTTCTTTTATTGATGCTGACGAGGACGTCGGGACCCAGTTTCAGGGCCTATCTGTTGCTAAGAATACAGTGAAGAAGCAAGGGGCATCCATCTCTTCTTTTGAGGATGCACGGCGAGTAGTGGAGAGTGGTTCGGCCGAAGGATGGGGCCAGGTGTTAACGTTACCCGAGAATAAGTCTGGGGAAGGTTTGGGTTTTCCTCCAATAGCTGCAAGGGTCAAGAAAGAAGAGGTTGTTCGTCCAATTCAAGAGGTCTTTCGGAGTGCAGGGTTTGTGCATCCTGAGGTTGATGCCGTCATAGATGATGATTCCGAGGAGGATTTGCCCGTGTTTGTGACGCCTGGATTGGCTTGCCAAAACTGGATAGCTGTTGATATTCCTGTGGTTATGCATATTTCCGAGTAATGTTTTGTTTATTTTCCTTTTTGAAAAATCGCTCTGCCCAAGGCGAAACGTATTTTGTGTCGGGCTATGAAAAATAACTCCTTTTGCTCTGCCCAAGGCAAAAGAGAAATGTCTGGGCTTTCTGTTTCAAGTATTTCCCCTTTAATGAATAAAAATGTTATTTTGTCCACTGCTGTTTTATTTTTCATTTTTTCGGGAAATAATAATGAAAATTGATTAAGAACATTTTGTTTTATTTGCACAAATCGATTTATAAAATAAAGCATAATCATGTGTGCAGATTACGTCATGACTTAACCATCGAAAACAATGATCCTATGCCCTCTCCCAACTTTGAATTCCCTGTGTTCAGAGCCGAAGAAGGGGATGATGAAGAGGTTCCTGTTGAGATTTCCCGTTTGATTGAGCAGGATGAGAAGGTCATTCAACCATTTGAAGAACCTGTAGAGTTGGTCAATTTGGGTGATGAAGAGGTTAGAAAGGAAGTCAAGGTCGGAGCATTGCTTATCCCGGAAGTTAAGGAGAAAATGTTGGAGCTTCTCAAAGAGTATGTTGATGTGTTTGCTTGGTCCTACCAAGATATGCCAGGTTTGGACAACAATATTGTGGAGCATCGTTTACCGTTGAGACCCGAGTGTCCACCGATCAAGCAGAAGTTGAGAAGGACTCGTCCTGACATGGCCGACAAGATTAAAGAAGAAGTTCAGAAGCAGATCAACGCAGGTTTTCTTGTGACGTCGGTCTATCCTCAGTGGTTAGCCAACATCGTGCCCGTTGCTAAGAAGGATGGTAAGGTTCGGATGTGTGTAGACTACAGAGATCTGAATAGAGCTAGTCCGAAGGATGATTTCCCATTACCTCATATTGACGTGTTGGTCGACAGTACCGCCAAGTTCAAAGTCTTTTCTTTCATGGATGGTTTCTCCGGTTACAATCAAATCAAGATGGCGCCGGAAGATATGGAAAAGACCGCTTTCATTACACCGTGGGGAACTTTCTGTTATCGAGTTATGCCGTTTGGTTTGAGGAATGCTGGTGCAACGTACCAAAGAGCCATGACTGCTTTGTTCCATGATATGATGCATAAAGAGATAGAAGTGTATGTGGATGACATGATTGCCAAATCACAAACTGAAGAAGATCACTTGGAGCATTTGTTAAAGTTATTCCAGCGTTTGAGAAAGTACAAACTCCGTCTAAATCCCAACAAGTGCACTTTTGGTGTTCGTTCTGGAAGGCTTCTGGGTTTCATTGTCAGTCAAAAAGGCATTGAATTAGATCCGGATAAAGTCAAAGCTATTCGGGAAATGCCCGCACCCAAGACAGAAAAACAAGTAAGAGGATTCCTTGGGAGACTAAACTACATTTCTAGGTTCATATCTCACATGACTGCTACTTGTGGGCCGATTTTCAAGCTTCTCCGCAAGAACCAAGGATGTGTGTGGACAGAGGATTGTCAGAAAGCTTTCGATAGCATCAAGGAATATTTGCTCAAACCTCCCATTTTGATTCCTCCGGTGGAAGGAAGACCTTTGATTATGTACCTGACTATATTGGAAGACTCCATGGGATGTGTGCTTGGTCAGCAAGACGAGACTGGAAGGAAGGAACATGCGGTATACTATCTGAGTAAGAAATTCACAGACTGTGAGTCTCGATACTCAATGCTCGAGAAAACCTGTTGTGCTTTAGCCTGGGCTGCTCGCCGTCTGCGCCAGTATATGATTAATCACACTACTTGGTTGATCTCCAAAATGGATCCGATCAAGTATATCTTTGAGAAGCCCGCCTTATCCGGAAGGATAGCCCGTTGGCAGATGTTGTTATCTGAATATGACATTGAGTACCACACTCAGAAAGCGATCAAAGGGAGTATTTTAGCCGATCATTTGGCTCACCAACCAATTGAAGACTATCAATCCATCAAGTTCGATTTCCCAGATGAAGATGTTATGTACTTGAAAGCTAAAGATTGTGAAGAGCCGTTACCTGAAGAAGGACCTGATCCCGAATCGCATTGGGGTTTAATATTTGACGGAGCTGTGAATTCCTATGGAAATGGAATTGGGGCAATCATCGTTACTCCCCGAGGTACTCATATCCCGTTCATGGCAAGACTGAAGTTTGACTGTACGAATAACATGGCGGAATATGAAGCATGTATTATGGGTCTCAAAGAAGCGGTGGATCTAAGGATTAAGATTCTGGATATTTACGGAGATTCGGCACTGGTGATTAATCAAATCAAAGGAGAATGGGAAACTTGCCATCCTGGTTTGATCCCTTACAGAGACTATGCTAGAAGGTTGTTAACTTTCTTCAACAAAGTGGAATTACATCACATCCCTAGAGATGAGAATCAAATGGCTGATGCTTTGGCTACCTTGTCTTCAATGTTTCAAGTGAATGATTGGAATGATGTGCCTACGATCCGGGTTATGCGCCTCGACAGACCTGCTCATGTGTTCTCAATGGAAGAGGTCACCGACGACAAACCTTGGTTCTATGACATCAAACGTGTTCTTCAAACTCAAGAGTACCCGCCTGGGGCATCCAATAAGGATAGGAAGACGTTGAGAAGATTAGCAAGCAGTTTCTTTCTGAATGAAGAAGTGTTGTATAAGAGGAATTACGACATGGTCTTGCTCAGATGTGTAGACAGACGTGAAGCAGACGCGCTAATGCAAGAAGTGCACGAAGGATCCTTTGGCACTCATGCCAATGGACATGCAATGGCTAGAAAGATGTTGAGAGTTGGTTACTACTGGATGACAATGGAATCTGATTGCTGCAAGTATGTGAAGAAGTGTCATAAATGCCAGATTTATGAGGACAAGATGCACGTGTCGCCGACCCTCCTCAATGTTATATCTTCACCTTGGCCTTTCTCTATGTGGGGCATTGATATGATTGGGATGATTGAACCCAAAGCTTCGAATGGTCATCGCTTCATCTTGGTAGCGATCGATTATTTTACTACATGGGTGGAGGCAGCATCATATGCTAATGTAACCAGACAGGTGGTAGTCAGATTTATCAAGAATCAGATCATTTGTCGGTATGGTATCCCGAGTAAGATCATCACTGATAATGGGTCGAATTTAAATAACAAGATGATGAAGGAGCTTTGTGAAGAGTTCAAAATCGAACACCATAATTCCTCTCCCTACAGACCGAAGATGAATGGGGCTGTTGAAGCTGCTAACAAGAACATCAAGAAGATTGTCCAGAAGATGGTGGTAACTTATAAGGACTGGCATGAAATGCTTCCGTTTGCTTTACACGGGTACCGTACTTCGGTTCGAACTTCAACGGGCGTGACCCCTTTCTCCCTAGTTTACGGTATGGAAGCAGTACTCCCCGTGGAGGTTGAGATTCCGTCTCTGAGAGTGTTGATGGAAGCCAAGCTTTCTGAGGCCGAATGGTGTCAAAGTAGGTATGATCAGTTGAATTTAATCGAAGAAAAGAGATTGACAGCTTTGTGTCACGGTCAGTTGTATCAGCAGAGAATGAAGAAGGCTTTTGACAAGAAGGTTCGACCTCGCGAGTTCAGAGAAGGTGACCTTGTGCTCAAGAAGATATTATCTTTCCAACCTGATTCCAGGGGCAAATGGGCCCCTAACTATGAAGGACCGTATGTTGTTAAGAAAGTTTTCTCTGGAGGTGCCATGATTCTCGCCAATATGGATGGCGAAGACCTCCCGCGTCCCTTGAACGCCGATGCAGTCAAGAAGTATTTCGCTTAAGAAAATTTCTGGTCAAATCAGTTTCAGCATCTGAACACATTCTGGAATTCAAAGTTGTTAGGGAGAATAGCGATCACTGTTTTTGTGTGACCTTTTATTTCATGTACTATTTCCCCAAAGCTTTGTAAACCGTTGGAGTCGCATTGTTAGCAAACAACCTCTCATTAATAAAGATTGAGCACTTATCTTTTGTGGGCAAAATTTTAATTTTATGGAAAATACTTGAAACAAATTTACTTAAATGTCCTTATTTTAAAAAATGTGTCGTGAATAACGAAAGGAATATTAACAGTTCATTCCAAGGATGGTAAAGCCATGAAATGCAAAACAGTACGGTAGTTTATCCTTGCATCATGAGTGTGTGTCGTTTCGAAATCGTCATGAGGTGTTAGTTGTGTTAAAATTGTGTTTTTTTTCGGGGTACTAAGTTTAGTGACTCCCCAGCTGTTCCAGTTGAGCTTTGTTTTGGCTATCTCGATCTAGGCGATTTCTGAAATGTGGTGCATTTTGTCTCATACCTTGATCTATTGAGGGTAGAAGTTTGGATTTGGATGTTCTTCTCCTCAGAGGATTCGGACCTTGTAGCATGATACCCTCCGACGTTGCTGTGTGCTTCCAATTCCGTCTATTTTCCGTCTTTTCAAGATTGGCCTAGTATCTATTTCACTATGACGTCTTATTATCTCCAGGATACTTCATCTGTCTGTTTCGTCAGCATAACATTCATTTACACTCACACCAGCATGCATATCCACATCTGCCATTGATTTTGAGTCATATCTTGTTTGTTCGAACAACGTACATATGTTCTTTCCAAATAAAGTGCCAACTTAAGCATAAAATGCGCCCCCTTTCTAATTCCCCAACTGAGCTAATCCTCGTGGATGACTGTTGATTTAGCTTACCTTGTCCATTTTTGGATAGGATGAATTCCCCAATTGAGTTACTTTCTCATCGGGTGGAGTCTTGTTTGACTGTTTTCTTCCTAGGCTATCCCTGGATGAAGTTGCTGCCTCTTGCATAGGCTATCTCCTTGATTTTCCCCAGTGAAATCGCGACCTAGGCAGTTGGTGCATTTATTTTGCACGTTAAAGTATTTGATCTCCTCGGGAAGGATTGATTCAGGGTTCTCTTTGATGAAGATCTTATTCTCTGCCAATATCATTGCAGTTTCCTTCCGAATTATTTTGGAAAACGACAAGCGGTAGCTCTTCATGAGCAACTTGTACGTTTACTTGTTGAAAGCGCCGAGCAGTAGTTCTTCATGAGCTACTAGTGCGTCATTTATTCTTTTCGAAAGCGCCGAGCAGTAGTTCTTCATGAGCTACTAGTGCGTCCTTTTATTCTTTTCGAAAGCGCCGAGCAGTAGTTCTTCATGAGCTACTAGTGCGTCATTTATTCTTTTCGAAAGCGCCGAGCAGTAGTTCTTCATGAGCTACTAGTGCGTCCTTTTATTCTTTTCGAAAGCGCCGAGCAGTAGTTCTTCATGAGCTACTAGTGCGTCATTTTATCTTTTCGAAAGCGCCGAGCAGCAGTTCTTCATGAGCTACTAGTGCGTCATTTTTATTTTTTCTGAAAGCAACAAGCAGCAAACTCTTCATGAGTTACCAGTACGTTATTACTTTTCTGGAATACAGCAAGTGGTAGCTTCTTTATTTGAGCAACTTGTTTGTTATTGGTATTTTCTTTGGACGGCAAGCGGTGGTCTCTTTATTTGAGCAACTTGTACGTTATTATTTTTCTGGAAAACAGCAAGTGGTAGTCTCTTTATTTGAGCAGCTTGTATGTTATCGGTATTTTCTTCAGAAAACAACAAGCGGCAGCTTCTTTATTTGAGCAACTTGTTTGTTATCGGTATTTTCTCTGGACAACAACAAATGGCAGTTTTCTTTATTTGAACAACCTTCGTATCTACAGTCTCATTACCTCAGCATTAATGAGCATATCTCTGAAAATCTAGCAAAGAAGTCTGTTACGAATCGATACCTCCAAAAGTCGGTAATCCGTTATCAGCAATTTTGTTACTCTCTGTCCGCCATCGACCTTGAGTTGCGAACTCACTGTTTTGGATCAAATCTGTTATGGCCTATGCAAGATGCTCTCTTCGTTAGGGTTAGAGGTCGTATTCCCTCAGTTTTTATTCGCTGTCAGGAGTCTGTCGTTTGAAGTCGATAGCTTGTTTCCCATGTAGCGTATAATTCATGTCTCTGTGTTTTGTTGGTGTTCGATTCCCCCAGCAGTATCGTGTTTCATACAATATCTTCTCTGTGAATTCATGCACTACATTCAACACTACATGATGACGACATCTTAGGACAAAATTTGCGTAATTATGTATTTAAGTACCTTCAATCTCGTCGAGACGAAGACTTTAATCTTCATATCTCCGGATAGAAGGAACTTAAATAGGGGCAGCTGTTGTACCTCAAATTTTGACCTAAGATACCGTCTCCCATCTGCATCATTCGCATTGCAAAGGTTTTGACCTATTTTTATCAAATTTTCAAAGCAGTGTAAAAAATTCACAACTTTTTCGAGTCGGGAGCTGTTTATTTGTTGAACGCTAAATTTATTAACCGATCAAGACTTAAACAATGATCATTGATTATTTATTATCTTAAATTCAAATAATTGGAATTTATTTTCGATTATTACGTAATTTAAAGATTTATAAATAATAAAAAGATTATTTGAGAAAAGGTTTATTAATTGATCAAATAATGTTTATTAATTATTCATTATCCTAAATTTAAATAATGGGAACCTGTTTTCCGTTATTATATAATTTGAAGGTTTATGAATAATGAAATAAACATTTGAAAATGAGTATATTAATTGATCAAGCAATGTTTATTTGATTATTTATTGTTCTAAATTTAAATAGCTGAAATTCTATTTTTTCAAGTTATTATAATTTAGAAGAATTAAAAATAATAATAAAGTAAATGATTGAAGTTATTAATTGATCAATGATATTTATTTATTTGTTTATCATTCTGAATTTAAATGATTAGATTTGATTTTTAGTCATTATATAATTTAAAGAATTATAAACAATAAATAAATAATTGGAAAGAAAAAGAATTAATTGAGAAATAATAGAATTTTTATTCACTTTATTCTATTTATTACAATTGTCATTTAAATATTTGTGTTATTACAAAATATTTATAAATGCAATTACACAAATGCTTAAAGTAAAATAAAAAGCTATTTTTTTAAATTCTAATTCTAAATCTTCCATCCAATGCTCTTGTTTGCTCATTTAATTTTACCTGCGAAAACGATTAAAAGAAAAGTCAGAATTGAATAAATAATTAAAATGCAGAAAATAAATTTAATGTTCATCATTAAAAGCAAACGGCCGGAATCAGTTTGCCCTTTTTGCAAATCGCGGGATTTCTCCCGGTTCACAAAAAGGGAGGAATTTTTTATGAATGCATAATTAAAAAATAACACATTCCAAAATCAATTGCATTTTTATCAAAAAAAGCCCACTGCATATTTCAAATATGCATAAATTCAATTTTGGTCAAAGCTGCATAAACCATAAAAAACAGCATATGCAAGTTCACATAACAACAAGCCAACGTTAAACTGCATCCTTATAGGAGAATAACATAGGCTCCCATGCAAGACAAAAGAAGAGATATGCAATTTTAAAACAAGGAATGCAAGCAATATATGTTTCCATTTTTCATCATATTCCAGCCTGTTTGGTTTTTCAGAACAGCAGTACAGGATATCATTTATGTATCATTTCTGTACTTGAGGTAGAGAGAAGAAGAGGCTTAGTTTTGCAGGTTTTGATTTAAGCATGAAATAGGAATAAAGTCAAACATATGAAGCAGCATATATGCAGAACATCAGGAAAATATATTAAATATATTCAGACCTGAGCCATGAGCAAAGATACCAACGGTCATATGAGAAGGGAACTCCTTCAAAAAGGATAAGTCTTAGCCTGCATAAAGGAGGATATACAAGACTACCAAGAAAGATACCATAGTCCATTTTGCAAAACATAACCTGCATACTGCTATCAAAACCATAGCATATTTCTACACAACCATCACTACCAAAAACCTTAAAAAGACATAACCTGTTTGATAACCTGCATCAAACTTTTCAAACCATAGTCCATAGCATATCTCTACACCAGACCATCAAACCATTTTCAACCATCGTTCACCATGGCTCAAAAACAATAAAACCTGCATACTGATAAACCCCACCAACAAAAACAAACCAAAAACTTTTCAAACACATGGCCTAACCCATTTTTTAAAAACCAGTTCCAAGCATTACTGGCCCAAAACCATCTCAAAACCCCAGTAAGACCTATATAAACCATATAAACACCATAACATGCATACTCCTGAACTTAAGAACGATTTTCAACAAGGAACACGACATTGACGTCAACATAACGAAGTTGCAGCTGGACAATAAGAAAGCCTACTGTTTTCAGAAGGAACATACCTGGTTTGTAGTTTCTTTTCATGTCAGTTAAATTATACCATTTATCTCTATTTATCATTGTTTTGCATTCGGTAAATATAATCCCTAAAAAAATCAAATTAGTAGCCACGTTAATAACAACCATGGAATATCCAGAGTAGGAATTGAAGTGAAAATAAAAATTGAAAACGTTTACCTTTTCATTCTTAACCTGCTACCATCCGCCCTTTTCGTCAACCACAATCTTTTTCAAACATCTTGCTACCTCCACTGTGCAATTTCTGAACCACCCTCGCATGCTCTTCCATATGTCCGCTCAACGACATCCCCTCCTTTTACTTCCAACCACGGCAACATATCAAATCCTTATTCTAACACCAACACAATCATAAACACACTGTTAATTTTAAAGTCAACTTGAGAATGATAAACAAATTCACAAATCTGCTTTTTCTCTTTAATCAATTTCTCGTTAATTCAATCAAAATGGCTCACTCAAAGATAAAACAAGAACCTACTGAAACAAAAGGAAAGAGGAAAAAGCATCAGAAAGAGAGAACAGCCGTTGACGATGATGTTGTAGAAGACTTGGTACTTAATTCCGTTGAAGAAGATTTTCCTTCAAGCGACATCCCTCCTGCTGGGAAAAATGCGAATGCAGATAATCATTTATCTCCAAAACAAAACCGCAAGTCAAAGCGCAAAACAAAGTTTGAAAAGGAACACGCAGGGGAAAAAGTGAACATTCTAGTTAGCAATGTCTATATCTTTCTCTTCGACGGAATAGTTTCTATCTATTTGAACTTTTGATTGGGTTAATGAGAAAGAAAAGTTTTGTAGTTTTACATGATATTGTTTTCTCTTTTACGTTGGATGAGGTACTAAAGACATGTCTAAATGTAATGGCGGCGGTTAGAATTATATTTTTGTTTACAGTTCAATTGTAGCAGTATTCCAAAACAAAAACCATTATTTCACACACAAAAACGTATCATTCCAAAATCTGAATTTGAAGAAAAAAAGAAGCAACGTACCTTCAACCTCCATCGTAACGTGTAGCTTCCTCTTCTCTCCCCAACAATCTCGCCTCAATTCTGCGATAAACACCTTTAACCACTATTCATCACCGTCCTGTTTCCCTTCGTTATCTCCACCGTCCCCAAACCATTTCCAATCGAAGATCCTGTACATTAACCCAACTTAAACCGTCTACCGAGTATGAATATGTCATCAGATTCCCACGAACCAAACCTCCATTCGCCGCTTCTATAGGCGATAGCTCAGGCAAGAAGGTGATGCAGAGAAACAAAGAGAAGTGGAAGAATTTGTCTTACCTGTCGGAAGCAAGCTTTGGTAGATCTTGATTTTGGTGATGAAGCGAAATCCAGAAAACTGATTCATAATTTGTTATTCTCTGCACCGATTCTTCTTTTCTTTTCTGCGTTTCCATTTTTCTTCTTGCGTTCTGGTTTCGATTTGTGGCGTTGTTGTCGTTCTTGAGGTGAGATGTAAAGGTGATGGAAGGTTTTTTCGGATCCAGCAGCGGCGGCCATGGCATAACTTTCCTAGGTTTTTCGTTACAGCATTGGTGTTTCTTTCTTGGGTCTGGGTCTTCCAACGACCCGGCCCATTTCCCTCACCCAGCTCATTTTCTTTTTTAACTTAAGCCCATCTTTTATTTACCTTTTAGTTAAATTCTAGTCATTTTCTTAACTTAATTAATCTAGACTAATTAGTTTCTTAGAAATAACATATAGTCTTAATTAAACAATTTTTAATATTTTATCTAAATCTTATTAGTTTAAGTTTTAATTTAGTAAATCAAAAATAAGAGATGTGATTTAAAACATTTTTTAATCATTGACTAATTTTATTAATTTAAACTCTTAGGATTTAATTTAGTAATCTTAGTATTTTTTTAAATTAGACTTAAGTTAGTAGCATTAAGTTTTAATTTAATTTAAAGAATTCTTAAAAGTAATACTTTTTATTTATATTAAAAAAAAAAGGACATAAAAAATAGAAACATATAAAACCTTAAAAAACATTTCTATTAATTATCGTCACTTTTTATCTATGTTAAAATGCGTAACCAATTAAAACATTTTTCTCTTCATATATTAAACAAAAATAAAAAATGCATGTTCACGCTCAGTCTCTTATTTAATTTGTTGTATATCATTTATCTCATAATTTTCTGTTTAAATATCTCGCATTTACTTGATTATTCTGTTTGCGTCAATCCAAAGGGAATTGTCTAATTTTTGTTGACTTCATGTCCTCAAAAACGATCGAGCGAATACTCTCATTCATTAAAAACTTAGGTTAATTTTCCTCAAATATTCACCTTTCTTCAAAATTTCAACCTTTTCAAGACTTATACCTTTTAAGCCAAAACTTCGACATTAGGTCGTCGTATTTTCAAAAAACCCGTCTGTATCCCTCTTTCGGCCAAAACGATTTATTTTCAATCAAGCGATCAATTTTAAATAAAACAGATATTTCAAAAGGTTCCTATAGGGTACTATAGATGCATTGGGTGCTAATACCTTCCCATTGTATAACCAACCCCCGAACTCTTGATCTCTTTTCAAAAACGCTTTGTATTTGTATTTTTATTTACATTGCATATTTAGGGTTTTATTTCGCTCTTTTCCCTTTTCCTTTGGAAACAATAAAGCGCGGTGGCGACTCTTGCTTTTGTGAGACGAATTAATCAATAATTCGATCTCCGATTTACCCCGCTACATTTTTTATCGCTACAGGATGGCACTACCTTAAGGACATTTACACAGCCTAATTCCTTAGGGTAGGTAGATGACTCGTAGATACTTGCTCTAATTCAAAACAAATCAAAAACTTCTTTTCACACCGACACTTTTCAAAAAGCTTTCAAAAAACAATTTTTCAAACACTCTTGAGGACTGATACAAGAGTCGATCTGAAACTTTAAACGAAACTTTTTCAAACCCACTCACTTTGAAAAGAAAACATCTTTTGAAAACACAAATGAGAAAGTATCTAAGAGCCCATGGATAACCATGGATAGAAAGGGTTCTAACACCTTCCCTTTCTATAAATCTACCTCCCGAACCGAGAGACATCTCGAATAAGGAATTTTGCTGTGCTTTTGTGCTTTCCATGTTGGAGAAAATAAAAGACGGTGGCGACTCTTGCTTCCGCGACATTTCGCGAACCAGCGTTAAACAGTCAGTTCCAGATCCACCGATCACAGAACTGGCGACTCTGCTGGGGATATCTTTTAAAGTGAGGTGTACCTTAGGATTAGATCATAACTGTGTTTTCAATTGCTTTGACTTGTTTGCTTTAAATTGTGGGACTGTCTTGGGAGTTCTACAGATCCTAACTCGGATCTGGGGATACCTTGTTAGGTAGCATAAGCTGTGAGGGACCTGTCCGGCGTAGACCGACATGGGTGAAACAGTGGCTACGTTGGTGTGGCACCTTGGTCTGTACTGATATCCCTTGTGTCGCCACGAGGAGAATATGGTTCTTCCAAGGAGTCATTAAGCACCAACCGACCTTAGAACCTTAAATGACCCAACTTGGCCAATAGAACAGTAGCAGTATGCTACGCCCATTGAGGCTAAACTCTCGTGATGGTTCTGGCCGCAAGAAAAGATTGCGATGCTGGAGTTATGACCGATTGAGGGTAGTCAGTGATATTGGGATCCTCTAGAACCCGGTTACTTCTGATAGGACAGGTCTGAACCAACAAACTGAAAGAGGGTAATACCTAGACCTCATGCTGGCCTAAACTCTAAGGGCTTGTCTTGTGTGACTTGTGTGCCTTATCATATTTGCCTTTGTGAATATTTGTGGTGTGCTTTATCATAACATCATGCCATCATAAACATTGCATGCATCCTGCATAAGGACTGACCATTTCAAAGACAAGAGGGTTTCACCTTTTCTCTGTCTTGTAGGACATCATGATGCCTATGCGAAGGAACACTATCCGGTTCAACTTTGTTCACCCACCTGAGTTACTTGAAGAGTTGGTTAGAAGAATTCCAAATACTACTTCCTTCATCCAGAGGCATGGTTCTCTTCTCAGTTTAGTCACGGCAAAGTGGGACCAACAGCTGATGAGTGTCCTGACCCAGTTCTATGACCCTCTGTACCAGTGCTTCACCTTTCAAGACTTCCAGCTGGTCCCTACCCTGGAAGAGTTCTCTGATTTGCTTGGTATCCCTATCTTGGATCAGACTCCCTACACTGGTTGGGAAAAGACTCTTAGGCTTGAGGAGGTTGCTGCAGCTCTTCCCTTGACCCATCAAGAAGTAATGGACAACTGGGTGACTAGAAGCGGAGTTAAGGGTTTCTTGGCCAAGTTCTTGGTTGGTAAGGCTAACAGTTTCTGGAATGACTTGGACTTTAGGGCATATGAAGACATCCTGGCTCTCTTAATCTATGGTATAGTCTTGTTTCCTAATCCTGATAACTTCATTAATGTCACTGCCATAAGGATCTTCATGTCTCGGAACCCTGTACCCACTCTCTTGGGTGACATCCTGCAACAACTTTATGCTCGTACTGCCCGAAGACGAGGAACTCTATGCTGTTGTATTCCTTTGTTTGTGAGGTGGTTTATTTCGCACCTCCCTAAGTTCGTGCTGAAGAACCAAGAAGGAAGAGGTAGGGCTCATAGGTTAATGTCCATCACTGATAAGGACATCATTTGGACTCTCAGAGGTTTGGATGAGGTAGCTGTTATTGATCGTTGCGGAGAATACCCTAATGTTCCTTTGATTGGTACCCAAGGAGGGATCTCTTATAATCCATGTCTAGCGCTCCGTTAGTTTGGAAGAGCCAGAAGAGCAGGGCCTCATGAGATGTTGGTACCTCACATCAGTTTTGAGTTTCAAGTGGATAGTGACGAGCTGGGTCGTAGGTTCATCAAGGCTTGGGACAGAATTCACAAAGCTGACCCACAAGAGTTGGGACCAAAGACTTATCTACCTATGGAAGCCTACTACAAATGGGTCCGCATCCGTGCTCAGAAATTAGGTATGCCATATGAAGCTGTCAGACCCATCATTCTTGAATATCCTGATAGAGATGGGGTTCCTCCAACTGTCCTCCCTCCTCAGATACCTGCTGATTATGAGACATTAAAGAGATCTTGGGTGCAACTGCGAGAAGAATGGGATTCTTATCGGGAAAAGTTCAACGAGCAGGAACTGAAGATCCAGAAGCTGACAAAGCAGTTGGAAAATGAGCGGGCTCTGAATGACTACATCCGTACTGAGAAGAGGAGACCTTGGGATCAATGAGGAGCTTTGGATGTTCTTTTACAGTTTTATTTCCCTTTTCAATATTTCCATTTTTATGTAACACCTAAGGGCAATCTGTTGAACAATTTGAATTTCAAAGTTGAATCTAATAAAGTGTGTTCCTTTTTGTTTACAAAGTTGATTCCCGATTGTCTTTGAAAACATAAATCATACGCATTCCATTCATCATGTGCATCACAGGTACTTTCCTTTTCAGGTTGCTTACTGTTCTTTGCTGTTTATTTCAGCATCATGAACCTTGAATCATCTACCGAGCTGTCTATCAAGGCCCTTCAAGCTCAGAACGCACAATTTCAGGAGCTGATCATGGGTTTGGCTCAAGGTCAAGAAGAGCTGAAAGCTTTGCTCCTGAAGAAGGAGAAGAAAAAGAAGAGAACTGTTTTATTCAACTCGGGCTGGAGGTTTGGTAACACACTGCAGAATGAGGAAGCTGGTTCTTCTGTAGGCAAAGACAGTCCCCAGGGGGGAAGGGCTCCAAGTCCGGTGGTCTCTGACAACGAGACTGATTTTAATGAGGAACAGTATCCTCCAGCTGAGGACCGGTACAAGCAGTTGGAAGACCGTCTGAACGCCATGGAGATTCAACAAGTGCCTGGTTTGGATTTCAGAGACTTGGGTTTATCTTCTGGTGTGATCATCCCGCACAAGTTTAAAGCACTATCCTTCACTAAGTATGACGAGGCGTCTTGCCCTAAACTACACCTCAGATCTTATGTGCGGAAGATTCAGCCGTATACAGTGGATAAGAACTTGTGGATCCACTTCTTCCAGGAGAGTCTTTCAGGGACTCATCTCGAATGGTTCTATCAGCTGGATGGAACCAAGGTTCGTAACTGGGAGGAGTTGGCTACTGCTTTTTACAAGCAGTATCAATATAATGCCGACCTTGCTCCTACACGTACCCAACTCCAAGGTATGTCGCTAGGATCAGGCGAAAGTTTTAAAGAGTATGCGCAGAAGTGGAGGGACCTGGCTGGTAGGGTGCAGCCACCATTAACCGACCGTGAGCTAGTGGATATGTTCTTGGGGACCCTATCTGGGCCGTTATTTAATCATCTTATTGGCAATTCATCTGCAGGGTTCACTGACCTCATTCTGACTGGGGAAAGGATAGAGGCTGGTATGAAGTCAGGAAAGATTCAGAAAGGTGCGTCTCCAAGTGTTGAGAAGAAGCCTTTTAAGAAGGAGGCCAGTGTTGTGTATGGGCCTAGAAGGCAAGATAAACCAGAGCGCCGCCAAGCTGTCAACGCGGTGGTGATTGCTAAGCCTGCTGCCGCTCCTCGGCAAACTAATCAACCAAGGGGTGAGAGACCCATAAGAGAATTTACCCGGCTGAGTATGACCTTGTCACAAATCCTGCCGCAACTGCTATCGACCAACTTGGTAATCGTTAAGGAGGCCCCGAAGGTTGTGAATACTGCATCCCCCAAGTATAATCTGAATGCCCGCTGTGCTTATCACTCCGATAGCCCAAGGCATTCTACTGATGATTGATGGGCCCTAAGGAATAAGGTGCAGGACCTTATTGACGCAAAGGAGGTACAGTTTGAGGCACCTGAGAAGCCCAATGTAGTGACAGCTCCTCTGCCTGCTCATGGAGTGAATGCTATCAGGAATGATGACGAAGTGGAAGAATCTGAGTTCAACAGTTGGATTTACCCGACGACTGACGGTGGATTGAACAATTGGACCGCAAAAGATCATACACCTGTTACTTTTGTTACGCAGTAATGAATTCCTTTGTTTTTGTTATTTGTAATAAACAATGAATTGAAACTTTATGGCCCGGTGTCTTACCCGGGGCACCGTTGGCTTCATTTGTGAGGGCTTATAACTGTCATTTCCATATATCATGAATAAAGATCTTGGACGTTTTTTCGCATTTCAAATCTTGTGCTCCCTTTTCTTTCTTTCTTTCTTTATATATTGCAAAACATCTATATTTACACACACTCACCTACACAGGTTTCAATCCACTCTGGATCTCATTGGTAACGACTCTGCTACTGCTAGTTATGACTTCGAAAATCCGATCAACTTAGCCGAAGACGAAGGTGAAGATGATTGCGAAGTGCCTGGTGAGCTTGCAAGACTGTTACTCCAGGAAGAGAGGGCAATTCAACCACATGAAGAGCCAGTGGAAACGATAAATCTGGGTACTGAGACAGATAGGAAAGAAGTTAAGATTGGTGCCAATCTGGAGCTCAGCGTAAAACAACGGTTGACTCAGATGTTACATGATTATGTGGAAATCTTCGCCTGGTCCTATGAAGACATGCCTGGGTTGGATACCGACATTGTGGTCCATCATTTGCCTACCAAGGTAGACTGCCCTCCGGTTAAGCAAAAGGTCCGCCGTATGCGTCCAGAAATGTCCGAGAAGATCAAAGCTGAGGTTATGAAGCAATTCGATGCCGGGTTTCTTGCAGTGACTTCTTACCCTCAGTGGGTTGCTAATGTGGTGCCGGTACCAAAGAAGGATGGTAAGGTCAGAATGTGTGTTGATTACAGGGATCTGAACAGGGCCAGCCCCAAGGATGACTTACCCCTACCTCACATCGACGTTCTAGTTGACAACACTGCTCAACACAAGGTGTTCTCTTTCATGGATGGTTTTTCAGGTTATAATCAGATCAAGATGGCTCCTGAAGATATGGAAAAGACTACCTTTGTTACTCAGTGGGGCACCTTCTGCTACAAGGTCATGCCATTCGGGTTGAAAAATGTTGGGGCCACCTACCAACGTGCCATGGTTGCTTTATTTCATGACATGATCCATCATGAGATAGAAGTATATGTCGATGATATGATTGCAAGGTCTCAAACTGAGGAGGAACACCTTGACCATCTACAGAAGCTGTTTGACCGTCTGAAGTTGTACAAGCTAAGATTGAACCCGAACAAGTGCACCTTTGGGGTGAGATCTGGAAAGTTGCTAGGCTTCATCGTGAGCGACAAGGGTATTCAAGTGGACCCTGCCAAGGTTAAAGCCATTCAAGAGATGCCAGTTCCAAAGACAGAGAAAGAAGTCAGAGGCTTTCTGGGACGTCTGAACTACATTGCCCGATTCATCTCGCACCTAACTGCTACCTGTGAACCAATCTTCAAACTACTGAAGAAAGATCAGGTAGTACGTTGGAATGATGAATGTTAGGTCGCTTTCGACAAAATCAAAGAGTATCTCCAAGAACCACCTATCCTTATGCCACCGGTTGAAGGGAGACCTCTGATATTATACCTGACAGTGCTTGACAACTCAATGGGGTGTGTGCTGGGGCAGCATGACGAGTCTGGCCGAAAAGAGCATGCCATTTATTACCTTAGCAAAAAGTTTACCGACTGTGAGACCCGATACTCACTGCTCGAGAAAACTTGTTGCGCTTTGGTATGGGCTGCTCGCCGGCTGAGACAGTATATGCTGACTCACACTACCTTGTTGATTTCAAAGATGGATCCAATAAAGTACATATTTGAAAAGCCTGCTCTGTCTGGGAGAATAGCAAGATGGCAAATGATCTTGACAAAATACGACATCCAGTACACGACTCAGAAATCTATCAAAGGAAGTGTATTGGCAGACCACTTGGCACATCAGGCAGTAGACGACTATCAGTCAATGAACTTTGAATTTCCTGACGAGAGCATCATGATAGTGACTGATTGTGAAGTACCTGGACCGGATGAAGGACCTGAGGAAGGATCTCGATGGTCTATGCACTTTGACGGAGCCTCCAACGCTTTGGGTAACGGTATCGGCGCTGTGATCATATCCCCTCAAGGCACTCATACTCCACTTACTGCCCGGCTATGTTTCAATTGCACCAACAACATGGCGGAGTATGAGGCATGGATCATGGGTCTTCAAGCTACGATTGACTTAAGGATCAAGTTTCTGAGTGTCTTCGGAGATTCCTCTCTCGTGATCAATCAGATTAAAGGCGAGTGGGATATGAAACATCCGAATCTTATTCCTTACAGAGAATGTGTGTTGACATTGATCCCCCATTTCACAGAGATGACTTTTGAACACTTCCCAAGAGAGGAGAATCAGTTGGCGGACGCGTTAGCTACGATGTCTTCTATGTTCAAAGTCAAGTGGGACAATGAGGCTCCCCGGGTCATTATCTGGAAACTGGACGAACCGGCATACTGTTGTGATCTTGAGACTGAGGTAGTGACTGAAAAACCCGGGTACCATGAGGTGAAGAGATACTTGGAAGCTCAAGAATACCCGGAAGGTGCATCTGTCAACGATAAGAAGTTTCTGAGAAGGTTCGCAGCGAAGTTCTTCCTCAGCAACGACATCCTGTACAAGCGAAACCATGATTCGACCTTACTGCGTTGTGTGGATAAAACTGAAGCAGAAAGGATCATGGTAGAGCTCCATGAAGGTACCTTCGGAACACATTCCAGTGGACATACGATGGCAAAGAAGATCCTTCGGGCTGGATATTTCTGGTCCACCATGGAAGCCGACTGTTACCAACATTCTCGAACATGCCATAAGTGTCAGATATATGCAGATAAGGTGCACGTTCCTCCGGTTCCTCTGAATGTCTTGATAGCACCTTGGCCGTTTGCAATGTGGGGCATAGATGTGATCGGTGAGATTAAACCTACGGCATCCAATGGGCATCGCTTCATCCTGGTAGCGATTGATTACTTTACAAAGTGGGTTGAAGCAGCTTCTTATGCTACAGTAACCAAGAACGTGGTGGAACGGTTTATTCGGCATAACCTGATCTGTCGATACGGCGTCCCTGAAAGAATCATTACGGACAACGGTACCAATCTTAATAACAAGATGATCACTGAGATCTACGGGCAATTCAAGATACAGCACCACAACTCTTCTCCCTACCGGCCGAAGATGAATGGGGTTGTAGAAGCAGCGAATAAGAATATCAAGAAAATTGTGCAGAAGATGACAGTGACCTATAAATATTGGCACGAGATGTTACCGTTTGCTCTTCATGGGTATCGTACCTCAGCAAGGACATCAACCGGGGCAACTCCTTTCTCCTTGGTCTACGGCATGGAGGCAATCTTACCGATCGAAGTGCAGATACCCTCTCTCCGGATAATGAAGGATGCAGATCTGAGCGAAGATGATTGGATCCAGACTCGACTTGATCAGTTAAATCTAATTGACGAAAAGAGACTTACTGCTATTTGTCATGGTCAGACGTACCAAAAACGGATGATCAGGGAATTTAACAAGAAAGTCAGGCCACAAGAATATCAAGTTGGGGATCTGGTAATCAAATGCATCATCCTTCCTCAGAGTGATCCCAGGGGAAAATGGACCCCTACGTACGAAGGGCCATTTGTGGTTAAACATGTGTTCTCAGGAGGAGCCATGATTCTAACTACCATGGATGGTGACGACCTTCCTCACCCCGCCAATGCAGACATAGTAAAAAGATACTACGCATGATAAAAGACCCGCTAGGTTGACATACCTAGGAAAAAATTAGGGCTTCCCGGCGAACCAAAAGGGTTCGGGCAAAATGAGGGATGAAATAAAAAAATCTGTACACCCGGCAAGTCAAAAACCTGAAAAGGCGGCTTGGGCAAAAATGGGTATCCCGGTGGACTGAAAACCCGAAAGGGCGGTCCAGGCAAAAGTTAGGGATAAAGCGTAATACTATGTCTCATTGGATCACCTTGCATCTAGAATCCGGTATCAACATCAGGTTCAGACGGCATCGATCAGTCAGCTTCATCTTCAACCGAGCAGCCAAGTGATGAGACGCTCGAAGATATAAAGGCGATAGCGGAGTTGAAACCCCGTGGGATTATTCCTTTCACACAGCTGTTTTGTTTTCTTTGTATAAATTGTATAAACTCTGTTGTTCGGCGGTGTTCTCTTACTAGGACGTCAGCCTCTTCTACATAAACGCCTATTTACAAGCAAATTCAAAAATCAATATAAATTCACTTTTCAGCTAAAATTGCCAATTGTTTTTCCTTTTCTGTTTTGTTTTGCGAAGAATGTCCAAGGTTCAATTTGTGATATATGCATTTGACAATAATTGCTAACTCATGAATGTTTGCATACGAAACAAAGGATTAATTACAGGTAACATTAGAAACAGGGGCAATAATGAGTTGTCCAAGCGATCTAATTGCTCTGTCCACCAAGGTACCAAGGTAGGTTCAGCTGAAGAACATAGCCAAGATATCTTAACTCCCCAGAAAGTGAGCCAGCAAGTCAATACACTCTCCCCAAGCAGAGTTATACAATCAACCTTAAGGAAGTTGGGTATCCTCCAGCAGATCTCAACATTCCCCAGCGCAATATACGAACATTCTTAACAAGCATCCCCGGCAGTCTTGATCGAAGATTGTTCCCCGGCGGTATACAACACATTCAGCGGAGCCACTTCCCCAATATATCTCCAAACAAATTTCCCCAGGAGAGTCCAGTCTAAAGATTTCCCCAGGAAAGTTTGAATCATCTCCCCAGCAGGAAGCTTATCCCCAGTAGATTCTGGAAGCTTCCCCCCTGCAGAGCACGAACGCGTCTTCCGGCTTTATTCAAAGGTTATTTCCCTACCAGGATATAACTGGGTTATCCTCAGCCAAAAGCCACGGAAAGATCGTCCTCGGAAAAGTCTTCTTATCCCCAACGGAGTCTATTAAGACTTCCAACATAACAACGGTATTCCCAGCGAAGTTACCCTCAACATCTCAACAGAGTACCTCTCTTCCCACAGAGTTTTGTTCCCCAGCAAGATCGTTAGAATAATTTTTCCCTGCAGAGTATTCTATTCGCCAAGTTTATTCCCCAACGGAGTCATCTTCTCCTACCGGTACCCTTGCAACCATCACTCCCCAGTGGAAACAAAGAATGCTATTCACATCAGCCCAGGATTTAACTTCCCGGCATCCGTCAAGGATTTATTTTCTTAAGACGAAAGCATACATTCATAAACATCACATTTCCATACAATATAGCATGCATATACGCATCATGAACATATAATCTCATCACGCATGTCATACATCATGACATCGCATACAAGTAACATTTTGTCTTTTCAGGACAAAGGTTAATACCAAGATGATTACCATCAACGGTCGCAACTAAAGATCCGATTCCTGTATCTCGCCAGGGTGTATCTGTTGACGATCGATTCCAGACCCGATTCCTGTATCCTGCCAGGGTGCGTCTGAAGAGTTTGAGGATCTGATTCCTGTATCTTTCCAGGGTGTATCTGTTGACGACTAGCATTACCAGACCCGATTCCTGTATCTTGCCAGGGTGCGTCTGAAGAGTTTGAGGATCCGATTCCTGTATCTTTCCAGGGTGTATCTGTTGACGACTAACATTACCAGACCCGATTCCTGTATCTTGCCAGGGTGCGTCTGAAGAGTTTGAAGATCCGATTCCTGTATCTTGCCAGGGTGTATCTATTGACGACTAGCATTACCAGACCCGATTCCTGTATCTTGCCAGGGTGCGTCTGAAGAGTTTGAGGATCTGATTCCTGTATCTTACCAGGGTGTATCTGTTGACGACTAATATTACCAGACCCGATTCATGTATCTTGCCAGGGTGCGTCTGAAGAGTTTGAGGATCCGATTCCTGTATCTTGCCAGGGTGTATCTATTGACGACTAACATTACCAGACCTGATTCCTGTATCTTTCCAGGGTGCGTCTGAAGAGTTTGAGGATCCGATTCCTGTATCTTGCCAGGGTGTATCTGTTGACGACTAGCATTACCAGACCTGATTCCTGTATCTTGCCAGGGTGCGTCTGAAGAGTTCGAAGATCCGATTCCTGTATCTTGCCAGGGTGTATCTGTTGACGACTAATATTCTCCAGACTCGATTCCTGTATCTCTCCAGGGCACGTCTGAAGAGTTTAAAGATCTGATTCCTGTATCCAGCCAGGGTGCATCTACACAAAGAGTTTGAAGACCAACTCCTGTAACAGGCCAGGTAATCATTTTCTTTTTCAGGTATGCAAGTTCTCGCTAAGGAAACTCTTACGCGATCGACACCCAGATGGCATCTATAAGCCCATCCACCTATCCATCACCTCTCAACATGGCGTCTATAAGCCCATCTTTCTATCCATCCATCTCCAAATGGCATCTGTAAGCCCATTCTCGCCATCATACTGCTGACACTCTACTATGTGAGTGCAAATTTCTGGGCACTCTAGTATTCAATCATCTTCCACCTTCGGATTACGAAAGGCACGCCAGCCAATCTACATCCTCAGGTCTAAGAAGATTGAACAGGGGCAACTGTTGTACCCCAAAATTTGCCCTCCCATATTCTTCAAGATTTGCCAAGATCAAGGTTCAAAATCTCCCAAGGGTTGCCCAGTCCAATTGCCTCCTAACAGTCAAAAATTAGGGTTTTGGTTCTGGCAAAGAAGTTGAGGTTTCCAAGGGTCCAAACAAGTCCCACATGCCTATAAACATTGTCAAGCATCCATATGTCAAGTTTCAAGACTCACAGCACCAAATTGCACAGTCAAAAACCCTAATTGCTTCACAGTCAACTGCAGGGGCAAAATGGTCATTTGACAGTCAAAAGTTAAAAATTTTGGTAAAAATCTTATTTTGAAGCCACAAGCATCATTTGATCAATTCTTTATCATGATTCTCAAGGCATGGCTCAAAAGGTCTCAAGATGCAAAAGTTTCTATTTTTGGACAGCTGAAAAAGTCAACTGCAAATTGACCAAGGCATAACTTCCACATGGTTTATCAGAAAAATTCCATCCAAAGCTCATTTTGAAGAGAATTACATTTCGTACAACTCATCTTCACACTTCAAGTCCAATAAATGCTCTCACAAAAAGTTATCAATCTCAACATTATAGGTCATTTTCAAAAGTCAACAAAAAGGCACTTTAAGTCAAAGACCATAACTTGAGATTGGTAAATCAAAATGACATGGGACCAAAGGCATTGGTTAGAGGACTCCAAGACCTTTCCAAAATGTCCAAGAACATGATCAAAGCTTAATAGATTGAGCAAGATATGCCTTGTGGAAGTTGGGAAATTTTTGGGAATTTTGAAAAGTCAACTTTGCTTCAAATGCCTCAAAATTGCTAATGGGCCTCAATTTCTTCCATGAATCATTACCCAAAAGCTATGCACGACCCATTAAGCTAAAAGGGAGTTATTTTCTTATTTTTAATTAATTAATTGAATTTTTAATCCTATTAATTCATTTAATTAAAATTAAATATTAGAAAAATACTAAATCATGTGTTTCAAATCTTTTTGTGCAGCCAATTCATTCTTTATGGATCAAATATTCGTGTACCATTTAAAAAGGAAAGAATCTTCCATGATTTGGCATAATTGGCATGAAAAAGATTGAAAAAAAGATCATGGAAAATCAAATCTCAAAATCATGAATGGATGGATCTTTGGGCTTGGTCTTTCTAACCTAATTCATTCACACATATATGCACAATCAAAACCTAATGCCCTGGACAGAGGAGCTGCGCAGAAACCTAAAGAACAAAACTTGCATTTTTTGAAAAAAAAGTGAGAAACTGTTTTCATACATAGAGCTGGTTTCAAGGCCTCAAAAGGATTCCAAAAGCATGCTGACACTACCAGGAAGCTGTTCCAATCAAAACCACGCCTCCATACTCAAGGAATTGGTAGAATGAAGCCTCCCTGTTCATAAATATTTTCATATTCGTGTTTGAATTTTCATACATTTTTCATACGTTTTAAGCATTGATTTATACTAACATGAGTGTTCTGAAGCTATTGGCATTCTTTGATTGAGTTATTAAGCCCTGTACAAGAATCCACCATGAAAGCTGTTTAGGGTTTCAGAGCTACAAATTTAGGGTTTTACGCATCTGGAAAAATTGGACAATAAAACCAGTACCATTGAAATCAGGGCATCAGGACGAATTGAACTCACACATCGCGCCCAATTTCTATTTGCCCAGGAGCTAATCGCTATTTTTCTTGTTTGAGTTTAGTGGGGGTTTAAAACCCCCGCTATCTATGTTTTATTTGCAGGAAATATGAAGAAGAAGGAGGACGTGTCTCCTGATGACTGGTACGTTTGAATTTTGGCGCGGTGGATATCACTAAGTGTTGTTTTGTGTTATATTATTTGCTTGTCAATTCCAATACAACGCGCGCGCATGGCGCAGACGGTTGGACGTGCATTGGGTAAATGCTGGGACCTGGGTTCGATTCCCAGGTCCCCCTCTCCTATTTCATATTTTTCTTCATAACATGTTTCTACGCAGCGCTTCATCAAAAGACCACCATACAACTCCATCTCCTTGCTTGCCACGCGCCCAGTAAGTCTCATCCAAGGGCCAGAACTTGGACTCCATCATGCATGCTAGTCAACCATGCCATATGCAAACGCTGAAAGTCAAAAAGGGCTTGGGATTAATGGGCCAAATTCCTTGCAATTAACCTCCAAAGGGGTCAGATACCCCCATGGTTTGTCCTATTTTCTACTTTTATTTATTTTTCTTTCTATTCTTTTATTCATTGTTTTATTTTAATTATTTTCTTTTAATTCCACAAAATTAATTTTCATAATACAAAAACCAGAAAAAAACAAAAAAAAACTAAAAATATGTTAATTAATTTAATGCATTAATATTTTTTTTTGTAAATAAATTTAATAATCAATTTAGGTTAATTTAGGTTAAAATTTTAATGTTTTTCTTAAATAACTAAAAAATGTAGAAATTAGGTTTTTAGCATTTTTATTCTCTTTTCTTAATAAATAACTTTTTCTCCTTATTATTATTATTAATTATTAATTTATTTTGTAAATACTCATGTAATTAAATAATTAGTATAAATTAGGTTTTAAACGTTAACTTTTTTTTAATAATTAAAAACAGTTTAGAATTAGGGTTTTATTTAATTTATAATTTTAATTAATTCTCTTTATTTTCATTAAATACAAAAAACATAAAAAATAACTCCTTTTCTTAATAATCATTAATTAACTTTCAATTTCAATTTAATTTCTTTAAAGGGTCCAACGCCCTCGCATATTCGATTCTAATTCATTTTCGCACGTTTGTTCTTATTTTTTCGTTTTAAATATAATGTAATTGCTCAAGCCTTATAATAGATAATTAGGAAATTTATTTACTTTCTGCATTTTATTAAAAAAGGGGTCTTTGTTAATTTGGCGATGTATAAACCTGCGCCTTGTAATAGCGTAGGACTTTATTTTTCCGCATTTTAATTTCCGCACCTTTAAACTGCTAATCACATGAAAGAATGAATGGCCCAAATAAAATCAAAGCGTAGCTCACCCAATTCATGATCAAGATAAAACATAACTGAAAACAATACACAAATTCACACACCACTCCTAGAGTACGCCTCACTGTTTCCTTGCCCCTCGAAACGTGGTCGTCGAGTATAGGACGTTTTAGTAAGTCCTTATGTCCATGAACATGGCATAAGGGTAGCTTCTAAGGTGTCCTACTGTTGCTCTGGTGACCACACTGTCCCTAACCCTCGAATTGACCCGAACACCTCCAACGGTGGTGCTACCTACCTCTCAATGGTGGGATGGCACTACCTTAAGGACATTTACACAGCCTAATTCCTTAGGGTAGGTAGATGACTCGTAGATACTTGCTCTAATTCAAAACAAATCAAAAACTTCTTTTCACACCGACACTTTTCAAAAAGCTTTCAAAAAACAATTTTTCAAACACTCTTGAGGACTGATACAAGAGTCGATCTGAAACCTTAAACGAAACTTTTTCAAACCCACTCACTTTGAAAAGCAAACATCTTTTGAAAACACAAATGAGCAAGTATCTAAGAGCCCATGGATAACCATGGATAGAAAGGGTGCTAACACCTTCCCTTTCTATAAATCTACCTCCCGAACCGAGAGACATCTCGAATAAGGAATTTTGCTGTGCTTTTGTCCTTTCCATGTTGGAGAAAATAAAAGACGGTGGCGAATCTTGCTTCTGTGACATTTCGCGAACCAGCGTTAAACAGTCAGTTCCAGATCCACCGATCACAATACTCGATACTACACTCATTAAGGTCATACTCTCGGGATAATTCGGTCGCAAATCAGATGCTTGTGCTGAAACAATGCCCGAGATAAAGGTCAGTGATATTAAGGCTCCTAGAACTCGGTTACTTCTTTTAGGACAGGTTGAGCCAAATAAAACTTCAAGAGGGTACTTACTTACAAACTCCATGCAAGCTTAAACCTAAGGCCGTGTGTGTTTTGTTTGTGTATGATTAATTGTTCGAATATAACATCATCATAACATCATACCATATCATTTTCACTAACTATTTCAAGGACCAAGGGATTTAACTTTGTTCTGTTTTGTAGGCTATGGATTACGCTCTCAGAAACAATATTCAGGTCAACTTTGTTAAGGTGCCTCCTCAACTTAAGGAATTAGTCTCAAGAAATCCCGAAAGTTCTCCATTTATCAAAAATCATGGTCGACTACTCAGACTGGTTACCCTTGGTTTTGACAAAAAAATGATGAGTGTTTTATTCTAGTTATTCAACCCTACACATCATTCCTTCACCTTTCTCGACTATCAGTTGATACCCACAATTAAGAAGTTATCTCAATTATTGGGGGTACTTGTTCTTGATCATACACCCTTCACCAGTTTAGAAGAAGCTCTGAAGCCAGAAATAATTGCAGTAGCCTTACATCTGAAGCGGTCTGACATGATATCCAATTGGGAAACAAGAAGTGGAGTCAAGGGTTTTCTGGCTAAATTTATGATAGAGATGGCTCAACTATTTTTGGATGCTATGAGTTTCTAGGATTTCAAGGAGATATTGGATCTTCTAATCTATGGGTTGGTATTATTCCTTAATCCAGACCAACTCATAGATGTGAACACCTTCAAAATTTTCTTGCTCGTAATCCTGTGCCTACCATGCTTCGAGACATTACGAATTATCTTCACACTCGAACTATGAGAAGGCAAGGAACTTTGAGGTGTTGTATACCTCTGCTATCCAGGTGGTTTATTTTGCACCTTCCCCGATCAGTAATGAAGAATGAACAAGGTTTGAGATGGTCGCAAAGAATAATGCCACTTTCTTATACAGACATCTACTGGTATTCCCGATCTCATAAGGATATCACTATCCTTGACCACTGAGGGGAATTCCCTAATGTTTCACTCATTGGCATTAGGGTAGGTATTACTTACAACCCTTCTCTGGCTCTATGTCAATTTGGTTATGCTTAAAGAGATGGTCCTCACAATGCACTTATCCAGGGTATTGTGTTCGACTATGAAAATGATCCTCAAGGTTATCATCGAAGGTTTATACATGCTTAGAGAATGGTAAGCAAGATTGATAGTAAGGCTTTAGGATAGAAAAACTCCATGCCTCTGGAGCCCTATCTCAAATGGGTACAATCTTGAGCTCAAAACCTCATGTTATCATACCCAGCTATCCTACCATTGATCATGGAGCATGTTATCGAAGGAGGCGTTTCTCGCACCATCCTCCATCCAAACATGCCCACTGAGCTTGAAGAGTTGAAGAAGACCTAGATTGAACTCAAGGAAGAACGGGATACCTTTGAGGCTCAATTCTATGCAAGTGAGAAGAAAGTGTTGGAGCTCACAAAGAAGCTTCACGAGGAGCAACGTGTTAATTTATACATCAGCACAAAGATGAAACGTCCATGGGAAACTTGAGTCTTAGATTTGAGGAGTTCATATTGTTATCTCTTTTAGACCTTTTTTGTTTTGTTGTAAGCCTAAGAGGCATTTGTAATTTGAACTTACTAATAAAATCTTTGTTTTTGTTTCCTCTTGGTTAGCAAATATAAATCTTCTAAGGTACCTGAAAATATTGCATTTGCATATCATGCATCATTACATAATAGGTTTTTCATACAAGTTTTCTTATCTACTTACTGTTTAGTTCAATATAAGATGGCCCTCAAAAAAACTTTTAAGGATCTTCAGGCTTAGCATGCACAATTTCAAGAGACTCTTCTGAATCAGGCACAAGGGCAGAAAGATTTGATGGCGCTCGCCACCAAGAAAAAGAAGACTAAGTAGCCGACTGTTATTCTCAATATGGGGAGAAGGTTCAAAGGTCCTGCTCAATCAGTTCAAATGGAGGAGGTTTCCTCTGAGGAAGACAAAAACCAGGAAGAAGATGGTAGAAGCATCAAGAACAAAGGAAGGAATGACTAGGGTTATGAGAATGTCCATGAAGACGAAGACTACTCTAACGAATAGTACCCTCCTACAAATGACAAATACAAGCAGTTGAAAGACCGGCTCAAAGCTATGGAAATCTAGAAGGTGCCTGGATTAGATTTTGGAGAATTAGGTCTTATCCCGGGGGTGGCCATCCCTCACAAGTTCAAGGTCCCCGTCTTTTCTAAATATGATGGGGTCTCTTGTCCCAAACACCATTTGAGGTCGTATGTTCGAAAGATCCAACCTCATGCTGCTGACCGGAAGTTATGGGTCCATTTCTTTTAGGAAAGTCTGGCTGGAACTCAACTTGAATGGTTCTATCATCTCGAAGGAACCAACATTCAAACTTGGGAAGACTTGGTTGTTGCTTTCTATAAGCAGTATCAATATAATGTTAACCTTGCGCCGACTCGTGTGAAGCTGTAAAACATGTCCATGGGATCGGATGAAGGTTTCAAGGTATATACACAAAAATGGAGGGATTTAGTTGGAAGGGTGAAACCTCCTTTAACTGACAGGGAATTGGTGGATATGTTCATGGGCATTTTGACAAACCCATTGTTAATTTAATGATTGGAAGTTCATCGTCTGGTTTTACGGAGCTGATTTTGACTGGGGAAAGAGTTAAGAGTGGTATTAAGAGTGGGAAGATTCTGATGGCTGCATCTTCTAATATTGTGAAGAAGATATTCGGTGGAAAAAGTGAAACGAATGTTGTCTATGGCCAGAAAAGTCGTAGTAAAAATGACCGCCATCAGTCTGTGGGAGCGGTATTGATCTCTAATCTGGCGCCTGTTCAACAACAACAATAGGGAAACCAACGAAGGCCAGAAGCTTTGTTAAGACAATTTACCAAGATCAGCATGCCTTTATCTCAGGCATTGCAACATTTGTTAATGCCTTAACTCATTTCCCTGCGGGATCCTCCTCAGAATCCCAACACATCCTCTCCGAAGTACAATCACAACACAAGGTGTTCCTATCATTTGAAAAATCCTGAGCACAACAACAACAATTGCTGAGCCTGAAGAGAAAGATTCAGAATATGATTTATAATAAGGAAATTAAGTTCGATCCTCCAGAGACTTCGAACGTGATTATTTCACTGATGCCCAAGCATGACAAGGGCATAAGTATTATTGAAGATGTTTTGTATGTTACCTCTGTAAGTGATGTGGTCACTCCTCTCTCAACAATCAAAAAGAATATGTTACAGGCGGGTTTATTTTCGGGGTGTGTTAAAGGATGTTATTATTGTGCAGTCCAACCCAATGGTTGTGGGTTAATGAAGGAAGGTGTTTAGTGCCTGATGGATGAACATGTAATTTTGATTGAAAAAGTTTCGTATGCAGAGAACTTGTGCCATGATTTGGTTGTTGTATCTGGTACTCCTTTCAGGATCACATCCAAGGGTCCTATAAGGATTACCGCCAATCCAAAAGTTGCTCCTTTGATTATTTCAACACCTGAGCCCATCCCATATTCCTCAGAAAAGGCTATTCCATGGAACTATAGGTCTGACGTTTATTACCACGACATTAAACAAGAGTTGTCTGATGAAGATGATGAAGAGGTTGATCCCAACATTGTCAATATTGCGGAGACCAGCAAAATTACTAGAAGCGGGAGGATTTTCTCCCCAAAATTCTCTCCACATGCTCAAGTCACAGTTACTAAGTCAACTTCCGAGGCTCGGGGTAAAGATCCAATGATAGAGCCTTCCTAGACGGAGGTGCCAAAAGAAGCTACAGTCAAGGACACCTCTAAACAAGAGTTAGAAGATGTTTTGAAGATGAATAGCAGAAGCAATTATAAAATTGTTGAACAGCTAGGGAAGACCCCGTCTAAAATTTCTATGTTATCTTTGATGTTGTGTTCTGAAGCCCATGCGCAAGCTTTAGTAAAATTCTTGAAGACTGCTCATGTGCCGCAAGAAATTTTGGTTGATCAATTTGGAAGTTATGTGGCGAGTTTAACAACTGATAATGGATTAGGCTTCTGTGATGCTGACTTGACTCCAGAGGGGAGAAATCATAATAGGGTTTTGTATGTCTCCATTGAATGCAGGGGCACTATGTTGGCACATGTGTTAATTGATATTGGCTTTTCTCTGAATCTTATGCCAAAAGGCGCTCTTGACCGAATGGATTGTGAGGGGGTTGTGTTAAAGCCCAGTAATATCATAGTTCGATCCTTTGACGGGTCTAGAAGAATGGTGCATGGAGAAGTGGACCTCCCAATCAAAGTGGGTTCATAGATAGTTGAGTCAACTTTCTATGTAATGGACATCAGGCCAGCTTATTCTTGTCCATTGGGACTTTGCTGGATCCATGGGGCAGGTGATGTCACCTCCACCTTGCACCAGAAATTAAAGTATCATGTAAAAGCCAAGGTTGTTACTGTTTGCAGAGAAGAGGAGTATGTGGTCATCCACCTGAGTTCATTTCGGTACGTGGAGATGGACATAGAATTTATCGAGACTCCCTGTTAGACCTTTGAAGTGATTTCCCCTACTGATATTAATGATGTTTCTGCCATACCAAAGATCACCAAGACTCCTCACAAGATGGCTTCCTTGAAAGATGCCAAAGCAACTATAGAAGAAGGTGGTTGTATTATTTGGGGCCAGCTTCCTGATATCCCTTATAAATACGACAAGTTTGGTTTGGGATTTACTGTAGAAGGTCAAAGGGTTGTTTGTCGCGCTCGGGCTAGATGACCTCCGTTTCATATCAATAATAACGAAGTCAAAACTATAGAGAATGCTGACAATGGTTGTGATACCGACAGTTGGATATTCCCTACCATTGGTGATGGACTTAAAAATTGGAAAGCATAAGACATTTTCCATATCTCCTTTAGTTAGGAGTAATAGCTACATTCAAGTCATATTGCTTTAAAAGATTTTGGTTATGTATAAACAATGACTTTAAACCTTATGTCTTACCCGGGGCACAATGGTTCGTTTGTTAAGGGTTGATAATTCATAAACATTGTTCATTCAATAAAAACATTGGACGTTTTGCATGCAAATTTTGTGATCTATGTTTTTCTTTTATCTTATTGCATTTTCAAATAGCTATGTGTTATTACACACACCCACACAATAATTTGAAGATCCTCATCCACTCTGGATCTCGTTGATAACAATTCTTCTATTACCGTTTATGAATTCAAAAATCCGATCTACCAAGCCGAGGACGAAGGTGAGGAAGATTGTGAAATACTTGAAGAACTTGCTAGACTCTTAATATAAGAAGAAAAGGCTATCCAACCACATGAAGAGTTGGTCGAAGTTGTAAATTTGGGTATCGAGACCGAAAGAAAAGAAGTCAAGATAGGCGCCAACTTACAGAGCGGTATCAAGAACAGGTTAATCCAGATGTTGCATGAATATGTTGAAATCTTTTCTTGGTCATACGAAGACATGCCAGGGATTGATACTGATATTGTGGTTCATCGTCTTCTAATGAAAGAGGGTTGATCTTCGATCAAGCAGAAGGTTCGTCGCATGCGTCCTGAAATGTCAGAAAAGATCAAAGTCGAGGTTATGAAACAATTCAACATAGAGTTCTTAGCAGTGACGTCATATCCTTAATGGGTTGCTAATTTGGTTCCATTACCAAAGAAAGATAGCAAGGTACGTATGTGGGTAGATTACAGGGATCTAAACAGGGTGAGCCCCAAAGATGACTTCCCACTACCACATATTGATGTCTTGGTCGACAACACCGCTCAGTACAAGGTATTATTCTTCATGGATGGTTTCTAAGGTTATAATCAGATCAAGATGGCACCAGAAGACGTGGAGAAAACTACCTTCATCACACAGTGGGGAACTTTATGCTAAAAGGTTATGCCTTTTGGGTTGAAGAATGCTGGGGAAACTTATAAGTGTGCTATGGTAGCCTTATTTCATGACATGATTCACCACGAGATATAAGTCTACATTGGCAACATGATAGAAGAATCACAGACTAAAGAAAAGCCTTTTGATCATCTGCATAAATTGTTTGAAAGACTAGAGAAGTACAATCTGAGGTTAAATCCGAACAAGTGCACTTTTGGGGTAAGATCCGGTAAACTCCTAGGCTTGGTCGTCAGCAGTAAAGGTATTGAAGTGGATCCTGCAAAAGTTAAAGCTATTCAAGAAATGTCAGCTCCCCATACCGAGAAGGAAGTCAGAGGTTTCTTAGGACGACTGAATTACATTTCCCGATTCATTTTGCATTTGACTGCTACTTGTGAGCCAATCTTCAAGTTGTTGAAGAAAGATCAAGTAGTAAGGTGGAACGACGACTGTCAAAAAGGCTTTGATAAAATAAAGGAGTACTTATAAGAACCTCCATTCTGATGCCACCAGTTGAAGGAAGACCTCTAATCATGTACCTAACAGTTCTAGAGAATGGGATACGAAGCATCCAAATCTTATCCCTTACCTTGAACATGTGTTAACACTGATCATGTATTTCGAGGAAATCACTTTTGAGTATATCCCAAGAGAAGAGAATCAGTTGGAAGACGTTTTGGCTACCATGTCATTTATGTTCAAGGTCATATGGGACAACGAGGCTCCTATAATTACCATTGAAAGATTCGATGAACTGGCACACTACTATGAAAATGATGCTGATGGAGTAAAAGAAACACCTTGGTTTCATGAAGTAAAAAGGTACCTTGAAGCTCAAGAATACCATGAAGGGGCACCGATTAATGACAAGAAATTCCTACGGAGATTCTCGGCTAGGTTCTTCTTGAGCAATGGGATTTTATACAAGTGTAATCATGATTCAACTCTACTTTGTTGTGTGGACAAGGAAGCAGAGGAAAATTATGCAAGATATGCACAAAGGTATCTTTGGTACTCACTCCAGTGGGCATACTATGGTTAAAAAGATTTTGAGAGTTGTTTACTATTGGGCGACTATGGAAACTTACTGTCACCACCACTCGAGAACTTGTCATAAGTGTCAAATTTACGCTAATAAATTTCATGTGCCTCTAGTTCCTATGAACGTCATGACTGCTCCTTGGCCATTTGCAATGTGGGGCATCTATATAATTGGAGAGATCAAGCCTACTACCTCTAACGTACATCGCTTCATCCTCGTCGCCATTGATTACTTCATAAAGTGGGTTGAAGCAGATTCGTTCGCCTCTGTTACCAAGAATGTGGTCGCCCAATTTATCAAGCACAACCTTATCTATCGATATGGCATCCCCGAGAGGATCATCACAGACAATAGTACCAATCTCAACAACACTATGATCATCGAGCTCTACACGCAGTTCAAGATTAAGCGCCACAACTCTTCTCTGTATTCAAAGATGAATAGCACAGTGGAAGCCACCAATAAGAACATAAAGAAGATCATATAGAAGATGGTTGTAACTTAGAAAGACTGTCATGAGATGTTACCGTTTTATCTCCATGGCTATCGCACTTCAGCTAGAACATCAACTGGGGAATATGAAAGATGCAGACTTAGGAGAAGACGAGTGGAATTAGAACATGTTAGATTATTTAAATCTAATTGAAGAGAAAAGGCTTGCGGCTATCTGTCACGGTCAGATGTATCAGAAGCGTATGATTAAGGCATTCAACAAGAAAATCAAGCATCGGGTATATCAGGCTGGTGACTTGGTAATAAAGCGCATCATTCTACCACAAGGTGATCCCAGGGGCAAGTGGACTCCCACCTACAAAGGGTCATTTGTAGTCAAGAATATATTTTCTGGCGGTGCTATTATATTGACCACCATGGACGGTGAAGATTTCCCACACCATGTGAATGCGGACATAGTCAAAATATAATACGCATGAAAACGACCCGCTAGTTTGACAGGCCAAGGAAAAAATAAGGGCATCCCGGTGAACCAAAATGGTTTGGGAAAAAATTAGGGATATATATAAAATATTATACACCCGACAAGTCGAAAACCTGAAAAAGCGGCTTGGGAAAAGACGGTATCCCGATGGACTGAAAACCCGAAAGGGCGGTCCAGGAAAAGTTAATGATTAAAGCGTATGACCATGTCCCCATTGGATCACTTATAGCAGGCCTTATTACCAAAGTCAAGTTTAAACGGTACAGATCAATTTAATCACTTTCTTCCGACAGCGAGGGATGGGATGCTTGAAGACATGGGGAGCTATAACAGAGTTGGGATCCGACGATATTATTTCTACATAGTTATATGTTTTGTACTCTTTTCATTTCACGACAATTTCCCCTTATTGGGATCTCATTCTCTTTGTACAAAATCGCCTGGTTATGGGCAAACTATCAATAAAAATACAAATTTCAAAATTCAAACTTTTTGTTTTTTCTTTTTCTATTTTGTTTGCAAAAATGTCCAATGACTAAAATTGAATGAACATATGCATATGAATATGATTAACTATTAAAAATATATACATAAAAATAGGAATAAGCATTTATTCAAGACTTTAGGAGTTGGTATAACGTTCAAGCTGTCCACAAATCCCCACAGAGTCACTTCCATGGGATCATCCCCACAGAGTAGTCTAATCATACTCACCAACAAATTCCCCCAGCGGATAAAGAAATATGATCTTTTTCCTGGCAATATCGCCTACCTACAGAGTCCCAATCATTACAGTTCATGGAAATTCTCCCCCAGCTGAGTTTATTCCTCCAAAACTGTAAAATCCCCTGCAGATTTCTTCTCTCCAACATAGCTTATTTCGTCAGCAAAGGTTGTTTCCTCAGCAGAATATTTTTCTGTCAAATACAGGGTTTATTTCCCTAACAGGGTTTATTTCCCCAATTGGGGTTACTTCCCCAGCGGAGTTCAATCTCCCCAGCTTGAGTCTGTTTCCACCATAAATCACAGGTAAGATTCCCACCTCCAGCAAAGGATAGTCCAGGTTGCTATTCCCAGAGAGTTGTTATTGAATCTGAAACTGGATCAGATATTGTTCAACCTTATTCTTTCCAGACGAGTCGGTATCCATATCAAAAACTCGGTCAGGTAACACCTCGAAAGGTAATCCATCTCTTTTATCCCCATTTAGGGTATCTAAGAACTAAATTCCCCAGTAGAGCAGTGAACGACCAATGTTCTTAGACTCTTCTCTCCAAACAGGAATAAACATCCTCTAGCGGAGTTTCCTCAATCAGAAAGCAGGAATTCCCATCAAGATCAAATATACACATATCCTTCATCCCCAGCAACAGTCAGGGATTTATTTCCCAGACAAAGATACTGCACGGATTTACGAATACACTTCAACAACATTTCACATTCATACATCATTTACAAACAGCATAGCATATGCATACAAAACGCATACAACACACTCTCATTTATTTTGAGAACATCATTACGCAATGCATTTCATACATCATGACATTGCATATAAGCTAACTCTATACCTTTTTAGGAAAGATCAATCAACAAACAAACATCATCAACTACTTATATGACCAGACAGTCTTCTCAAAGGCTACATCTGACAAATGGCTAATTAAGCAATTTCCTTAAAGGGTCATTCTCAAAGAGACATCTTCTGGCTCCTATTAATTCGAGCATAGATTTATTCTGATACTTCTCCCAGTTGAAGACAATCGTGAACCTCTTCTGGCTCAGATTAAATCAAGGGTAGATTTATTCTAATACTTCTTCCAGTTAAACTCGGGAGAAAACATCTTCTTGCTCAGATTAAATCGAGCATAGATTTATTCTGATGCTTCTTCCAATTGAAAACGAGTGTGGACATCTTCTGGCTCAGATTAAATCGAGCATATATTTATTCTGATACTTCTTACAGTCGAAGACGATCGTAGATATTTTCTAGCTCATGGTAAATCAATCGTAGATTTATTCTGATACTTCTTTCAGTTAAATTCGGTCGTAGACATCTTCTGGCTCATATTAAATCAAGCATATATTTATTCAGATATTCTTCCAGTTGAAAGCAGACATGGACATCTTCTGGCTCAGATGAAATCGAGCATAGATTTATTCTGATACTTCTTCTAGTTAAAGACGGTTGTAGACATTTTCTGGCTCAAATTAAATTGAGCATAGATTTATTCTGATACTTCTTTCAGTTAAAGTCGAGCATAATTATCTTCTGGCTCAGATTAAATCGAGAATAGATTTATTCTGATACTTCTTCCAGTTAAAATCAGTTGTAGACATTTTTTTGGCTCAGATTAAAACGAGCATAGATGTATTCTTATACTTCTTCCAGTTAAAGTTGAACATATACATCTTCTGGCTCAGATTAAATCAAGCGTAGATTTATTTTGATACTTCTTCCAGTTGAAGACGGTCATAGACATTTTCTGGCTCAGAATAAATCGAGCATAGATTTATTCTGATACTTCTTCCAATTAAAACTCGACATAAACATCTTCTTGTTCAGATTAAGTCGAGCGTAGATTTATTCTGATACTTCTCCCAATTTTAAATCATCGTAGACACCTTCTAACTCAGATTAAATCGAGCGTAGATTTATTCTGATACCTCTTCCAGTTGAAGTCAACCGTTACTTTGTATGGAATCTATAAGCCCATCTCCAACGACTCTTCGTCACCCCTCCAAATGGCATCTATAAACCCATTCTCGGTACAATCAACCAACAATGTCGCTTCGTGCATCAGTGACTGCAAATTTCTGGGCACTTAAGTGTTCAATCATCTTCTACCTTCAAGTCTCGAACGGGCGAGCATGCCAATCTAACTACTCAGGTTTAAGAAGATTAAACAGGGGCAGTTGTTGTACCTCAAAATTTTCCCTCCCATTTTCTTCAAGACATTATTTTAAGGGTTTTTAAAAATGCTCAAGGATTCTCAAGAGTTGATCAGACAAACTGACCTCCTAAGCAAGGGGTCCACAACTAGGGTTTCATCTTGCACAAAGAAGAATGGGTTTCAAAGGTCTCAAATGGTTTTTAAGGTTCATAAAGCATCTTCAATAGTGCTCATGTCAAGTTTCAAGTCTTGCATCACAAGTTTGCTTAGTCAATGGCTCAGATGATTAAAAGTCAATTGTAATGGGTCAAAAGTCAACTATGGTCAACATACAGTCAAACTTCAAAGATTTTTTGTCAACATCAACATTTTGAAGTGATATTCATCATTTGATCAAGGGTTGATCATGATTCTTCAAGGAAAGCCCTCAAATAATCAAAAGTCAAAAATTGCCAAATTAGGGTTTCATTATGTGAAGTCAACTAAACTTTGACGAAGCATAACTTTCACATGCTTCATTAACATTTCCCTAACCAAAGCCCATTTTGAAGTAAATTCAATACTCTACATCTTTTTACTTAAGCTCAAGTCTAAAAAATGCTTCATTTGAAAGATATGAGCTAATACATTACATGTCATTTTCAAAAGTCAACAAAAAGACACCTTTTATCAACGCAACTTACATCAAGATAAACTCTCCTAATGCAAAAATGTTAAAAAGAGAAATTGTAGAGGACATATTTAGCTTTCATAAACTTCCAAGATCACCTTCAAAAGATGAAAATTGAGAAAGTTATGAGTTGCACAATTTGGGAAATTTTGAGGAAATACATGAAATGCAAAATGTGCTAACTTAAAATTTTGGACTTGTGACTTAACTTTTTGGGCTTCAAACATGTCCATGACCCTATGAAAGACTCTTAGGCTCACTCATACCTTGTCCTATATATTCTTATTATTTTATTTATATTTATTTTGTTTTTATTCTAATAAATGCAAATTAAATTAAATAAGATACAAGACAATTGGGCCAGGTTCATGAGTGGTCTTTTAAGGCTCAAAACAACCCAGTAAGACATACCATAGTCGTGCAAAGCCAAGAAGGGAAGGAAATATCTTCTTTTGGAAAGTTTTGAAGCAAAATTAAAAATCCATTATGCCATTTAATTTATACCATTTATGTTAACCTAATGCAATGCCTTATATACACAAGCCTCATATCTCAAGCAAAAACACACGCAGGCTGCCTCAAAAGCTAGGTTTCAAAAATCACAAAAAAGGTGAAAACTTGAATCAAGGGATCCAGACACTTTCTGACCAAGCCACTCGTTACAAATCATCCCGACGTGCCTAAGAGTAAGAATATATCAAAAGCCATGGTCACTAGTGCTTGAAATCAGCACACGCATCTTCTTCGATTCACTTTTTTTCCAAATATTCATATTCTCATTTTCATTCATGATTAATATTTATTGATTGCCAAAATGAGTTTTTGTTGTTGTATAGAACAAGTCTGGATCAAAAAAATGAATCTCTAACATGAGAATTGCGTTTTACCATGGTTAGGGAAAAATGCTTTTGTACCTTCGTATCTGTACTTATAGGCCATTACAGGAAAAACTAATCGCACCATTGGACTTGCAGAAAATGATTTAGGGGGGTTAGGGTTAATTTGGGGCTTTGATTCTTGTTATTTCGCGGGTTTGGGTTTTGGAGAAACCGGAGAAGAAGGATTTGACCACCGTGAGGGGTGGTTGGACTCGCCTGAGCATTGGCATGGAAAAATGAAAGGAAACCATTGGCTCGTTCAAATAACAGGGGTCCACTTACATGAGTGCATTTTTTGTTTGTCTAAGATTAGCTTTCATTTTGTATTACTATTTTTTGTTTGATTCTATATACCAGATGTATTGGCCACCCCAGCGGCAAGCGTGTGTGTGTTAAGGCGTTAGTATGCCAGGGCAGGGGTTCGATCCCTTCCCCTGGCATGTTATTTTTCACAATTTTTCCTTGCCGACTCGATACAGGTCATGTCCAATGCATGCACGGTGTACTTAATATCCTGGCCATCATATCTCATCAAGTCATATCCAACGCTTCAAATGCATACCCCCACCATGAATCTTCGTGGATCATCCTCACTAGATCTAGCGTAGCAATCTGGGTTCATTGATTGGACCTAGAGATTTCTGATTTTCTCACCCCCCCCCCCCATTTACTTACATTTCAGGCCCATTTGTTTTCTTTTTTGTTTTAATTAATTATTTTCCTTTTAACTAATTTTATTAAATCATAAAAAAATCTAAAAAAAAATTAGATTTAAGTTTATTTTTAATTAATTTAATTTTTATAAATAAAAATTAATTTAATTTAATAGCACTTTGTTTTATTTTGTTAATTAGTTTGTAAATTAATTAGAGTTGGGGTTTGTTTTTATTTTACACTTTAACTATTTTTCTAAACAAAAACACCAAAAATATTTTCTTAAGCGCTTAGAAATTTTTTAGGGTTTTTTACATCTTTCCCTTTCCAATCTCCGTGCGGCTATTTATTTTCCGCATTATTATAAATATTGTAACTTCTAATGGTATGTAATATCTTTAAACTAGGATTTCTTTATTCTTTCCCACGTTTTATGGTTTGTACTCCCCATCCGCGAAGCACTGTAATAGCGTAGATTCTATTTCCCGCATTTTTACTTTCCGCGCTTATGTATGAATGTATGTATACACTTAACTACTAGATTAATAGGATTGTATGGCAAAGACTAAAAGCAAACTCTATATAACCATAAATCCAAGACAAAATAACGGAAACACAACACACTTTACACACGCGCACCTCTAGGGTGACCCTCACTTGTTGCCTCGTATATAAACAGTCATGTCCCTCGAACGTGGGACGCTTTAGAAAAGTCCCTTCTAAAAGATCATAGTCCCTCGATGACCCTTCGATGCTACCTCGGTAAACGATCGTAGTCCCTTACGATAAAATTTCTAAAGCATTCTACGAGTTTCCTTTATGATTGTACGACGACCCACGCCCGTCCCTGAAACATCCAACGGTAGGGATTCCTACTAACTAATGGTGGGATAGCACTATCTAAATGAAGAGGAAAAGAACAAAGACCTTTTGAGTAGGCAGATAGCTCGTAGTCGCTTTCTCACAAACAAACAACTTTTTACATAAACACTTTTCTGAATTTTTTTCAAAACAAACATTTTGTATGCATTCTCAACGATACGGGAATCATTACAAAGTTTGCTGAAACTTAGGCATTTTTCAAAATATTTTCAAACTTACACATTTACAAAGCGTTTCCAAAGTGAGCTATCAATTAAGAGCCCATAGATAACTACGGATGAAAAGGGTGTTAATACCTTCCCTTTTCATAACCTACCCCCTTACTCAGAAAAATTCTCAAAAGGTCTTTCCTGTTCTTTTCACCCTTTCCTTTATTGGATAAAAGAAAAGTTGGTGGCGGCTCTTGCTATCCACAACATTTTCAATAAAACATAAAACCAAGATAGTTCTCCCACCATATTAGACATACACTCGATGGGTTTTGGATATGGTACAGGTTATTAAGCTACCTTTTGACATTGATCCTGGGTACAAGCCAAATGTCCCAGATCCTCTGCCTATGTCCTTAGAAGAAATATAAAAATTGAAGAAAGCTTTGAAGCAAGCTCAAAAAGAGAAAGAAGAAATGGAGATTAACCTCCATAACTTAGCTAAGGATAAAAGACGGATGCAACGCGTACTTGAATCAAAGGATCAAAATATTCATAAAGATAGTGAAGCATTTGAAAAGGAGAGTCTTAAGCGAAAGCGTTCGACTGGAGGGTTGTTGAGTGCTACTTTCAACTTGGATTCCCACAACCCAAATTTGGAAGATGCTGCTAGAGAAATCGGGAAACTAATTAAGTGGTACAAAAAGGAAATGCAAGACAAGAAGGAGATGAAAGGAGATTTGAGGGCTCAAATCTAGAGTTTGGCGCAAGCTTCTTTAGATCAAGAAGAGCAAATGAAGTATCTTACCATGAGAATCCAAGATAGCCAAGAATCAGATGTAGGGGAACAACTTAAAAGGATGATGGCAGAAATATTTCTCGCACAAAATACTGATGAATACGAATGAGTATGTCTTGTGTATCAACAACGCGGAACTCTACATAGACTTTTAGTATGGAGACCATGACCTAGAACATGTCAATCAAGCACTTCAAAGAACAACCCATACTCATGCCACTGAAAACCCCTTGGCACTCAACCAGTACAAAGCTCTTGAAGAAAGGTTAAAGGCTATGGAGGGTTACGGTGCTTTCAATTTTGACGCCCTCAAAATGGGTCCAATTCCTGATGTAGTGATCCCTCCAAAATTCAAAGTACCTAACTTTGGAAAATACAAGGGACTCACATGCCCAAGGATCAATCTACACATGTATTTGTAGAAAGATGCATGCATATGCTCAAGATCAAAAGCTGATGATCCATTGCTTCCAAGATAGTTTTAGTGCGGAATCCTTAGATTTGTACATGCAATTGGAACATGTTCATATTCAAACATGGTCAGGCCTTGCCAATGCTTTCTTAAGACAGTACAAGTATAACTCGTACATGTCGCCTAACCGCGTGCAACTCCAAAACTTGTCTCAGAAGAAGGAGGAGTCTTTCAAGGAGTATGCTCAAAGATGGAGGGGAATGGCAACCCGCGTACAACCACCACTCTTGGAGAAAGACTTAGTCGATAAGTTCATGGGAACTTTACAAGGATTGTACTACGATAAGATGGTGGGAAGCGTATCTTCTGGATTTTCGGATTTGGTAACTATTGGTGAAAGAATTGAAGCTAGTGTTAAAAGCGGTAAGACACAAGGGAAATCGTCTAGTACCATTTATAATGAAAAAAGACATGTTCCTAACTTCTCAAAAAAGAAGGAAGGAGAAATTAATGTTGTAGCATCGCATCCAAGGGAACAACATCCATTAATAATTCCACGAGAACAACAACAGAACAGGTTTGAAAGGCCTTCGAAAAGATTTAATCCTCTCCCCATTATGCACAGTCAATTATTGCAACACTTAATCAAAGCATCTTTGGTAGAGCTAAAGTCTCTGGCTCCTCCAATTAGGGCACTTCCACAAAAGCACGATGCCAATTCCAGGTGCGAGTGTCATGCCAATTCTCCGGAGCATACTATATAAAAATGTTGTGCCTTCATACATAAGATTCAAGATTTGTTGGATTCTCAGGATATTACTTTTGACAAACCAAACATCAAGACAAATCCCATGCCTCCGCATGGTGGACTAGCGGTAAATGCAATTGAAGTGGTCATTGACTTTGGGGCATCCAGAAAAGTGAAGGCCCCAATAAACCTTTTGAAAGAATATTTGTTGGACTATGGGTTCCTCTTGGAACATAATGAATCTTTTGAGAAGACATTACAAATATTGGTGGATCAAGGGATAGTCCAATTCGGGCAGTACCCTAAAGAAGAATATGTATCTGCGATCGATGGAAGTACGAAGAAGCCATTGGTAATTCCATGCCAAGGGCCAAATCTTAATAAGAAGACTCTTGTGATCCCATGCGGAGAGCAAATAGAAGCACCAGTAATAATACCACGACAAACTCTGAGAATATTAGTGGTTCAGAAGGATACAGTGGTGATTGTGGGGCCGTTTCCTATCTCTTATGAAAGTAACAAAGCAGTACCTTGGAGTTATGATTCTACTGTATACGTCAAAGGTTTAAAGCATGAATGTGAACCATCAGCAAGTCAAGAATCTGCGATTACAAATATAGCTGGAATAGGGGGCATGACCCGCAAAGGTTGAATTTATGATCCCGAACAATGAAAGAAGGATGACATTATGGTTAAGGATAAAGAAAAGTTATTGTCGACACAGATCGAGAACAAGAATCTCCAAGTAAGAATTTTACTGAGCAAGAGGTGGAAGAGTTCTTAAAAATAATCAAGAGAAGTGATTATAGGGTAGTGGATCCGTTGCACAAAAACCCAGCTAAGATTTCAATACACTCGTTGCTCCTCAACTCAGAAGCGCATCGAGACTCTCCAATGAAGGTTCTAAGTTCTGCTCAGGTCGCGGAAGAGATTACTATGAACTAGTTTGACAATGTTGTAGAGAATCTGATATTTGGATCATATCTAGGTTTTAATGATTGTGAATTGCGTCCACAAGGCATAGCTCACAACAAGGCGTTACATATCTCTATTCAGATAAGTACTACAAGCTTGTCCAGGGTACTTACTGATACTTTTTCTGCTCTCAATGTGTTACCAAAATCCAGCTTGATGAAGTTAACATTGGATGGTTTTGTAATAAGGCCTAGTTCTATAATAGTCAAAGCTTTTGACGATTCTCAAAGTACAGTGTTTGGAGAAGTGGATCTTCCTGTCAAGATCAGTCCACATATGTTTTATATCATTTTTCAAGTCATGGGTATAGAACCAACATATACATGTGTACTCGGACAACCTTGGATACGTGCAGCAGAGGTTGTTACTTCAACCCTTCATTAGAAATTGAAGTTTTATGTTGAAGGAAGATTGGTTATAATCGACGGTGAAGAGGACATCTTTGTAAGTCACATAGAGTCCTACAGATATATCAACGCTGATGAAGATTGTATAACAACACCATTTCAATTCTTAGAGGTTGCTTCAATGGTAACCCTACCAATGGAGAAGATCAAGAAACCTATTGTGACATCATGGAGAGACTTGCAAACAGTTGTGGAAGATGGTACCTCAAAAGGTTAGGTTAAATGTATGGAGATGCCCGAGAAAAAAATCGTTTTGGTTTGGGCTATGAATCATCAAAGGCTAGTCTGAAGGGCAAGGCACGATTTCCTTCTATCCAAGAAACCTTCAAAAACAAAGGAATTGAGCATGGAAAATAAGTGGCAATGATATCTAACAAAAGAAACACCAAGAGAATGTCTGATTTTATTCGCGAATGTGCTCTAGGTGAAGTGCTCAAGAATTGGAATGTCGTGGAGATTCCAGAAATCTTTTTCTTTCGAAAGTAATTTTTCTTGTTATTGAAACAACCTATATCAAACCCAAGGTATAGGGGTAGCTTGTAAGGGTCCCCCATTTTGCTTCAGACAGTATTCACAATTAATAAAAGTTATATTTTGCGTTCAATTAAGATCCATGTCTTTCTCTTACATTTTAAAATGACAATACTTTTCTTCATATGCATTTTCCAAAATTCACATACTAAAAATGCACCAAAAAATTATAAATATGAAGATCCATGCCTAAAATCACCAATAATATTACTGCTGTTATCCGATATAATTTTGATGCACCCATAAACAAAGCGAAAGAGGAAGAT
This sequence comes from Vicia faba, assembly GCA_948472305.1. Lineage (NCBI taxonomy): Eukaryota > Viridiplantae > Streptophyta > Magnoliopsida > Fabales > Fabaceae > Vicia > Vicia faba. Next base: position 1,472,060,160 of record OX451741.1, read on the forward strand.
GATGAAGATCTTTAACTCTCCGAAGAATTGGAAACGAAGATAGAGCAAACAACTGACAATATAAAACCATATCGAGAGTCTACGGATACCATTAAACTTTGCACGAAAGAAGATCCAAAAGAAATCAAGCTAGGGGCAACGCTAGAGGAAAGCGTCAAAGAAATATTGATCAAGTTTTTATGTGAATATGTGGATATATTTTCCTAGTCTTACAGAGACATGTCAGGATTGGATAAAGATATTGTGGTGCATAGACTACCTCTCAAGGAAGTTTGTTCTCCAGTTAGAAAAAAGCTCAAAAGAACTCGTCCAGACATGTCTAGCAAGATTTGAGAAGAGGTCCTTAAACAATTTGATGCAGGGTTCCTAGTAGTGGTAGATTATGCACCTCAAATAGATAATATTGTACTAGTACCCCAAAAAAACGACAAAGTGTGGATGCATGTAGATTATCGGGATTTGAACAAAGCAAGTCCCTAAGAAGATTTTTGGTTACCTCACATAGATGTTTTGGTGGATAATACAGCTCAAGCTTTCGTGTTCTCATTCGTGGATGGTTTCTCAGGCTATAATTAGATTAAAATGGCACCTAAGGATATGGAAAAGACTAATTTCATGACTCCTTGGGGCACTTTCTGTTATAAGGTGATACCTTTTGGTCTAAAGAACGCATGGGCAACTTATCAACGAGTTATGGTCACATTATTCCATGATATGATTCATAAAGAAGTGGAAGTATACGTAGATGATATGATTTTCAAATCTCATGCAGAGGAGGTTCACATCGTACACTTACATAAATTATTCGAGCGTATACAAAAGTTTAAACTGAGGTTTATTCCGAACAAATGTACATTTGGTGTCAGGTCAGGCAAGTTATTGGGTTTTATCATGAGTCAGCGTGGTATTGAGGTTGATCGCGACAAGGTGAGAGCCATACAAGATATGTCAGCTCCAAGGATAGAAAAATAGGTTCATGTTTTCTTAGGACAATTGAATTATATTTCAAGGTTCATATTGTACCTAACTTATACGTGCGAGCCTATATTTAAATTACTTTGAAAAGATCAGACAGTGGTGTGGGACAATAATTGTCAGACAGCCTTCGAGACAATAAAACAATATTTACAAGAACCACCAATCTTGATGCCACTTATTCCTGGAAGACCGCTCACCATGTACCTAACAATGCTTGAAGGGTCAATGGGGTGTGTATTAGGACAACATGATGAAACGGGTAGAAAAGAGCATGCAATCTATTACCTCAGCAAGAAATTCACTGACTGCGAAACCAGGTACTCACTTCTCGAAAAGACTTATTGTGCATTGCCTTGGGCTACTAAAATATTGAGGCAGTATATGTTAACTCACACCAGATGGTTAATAGCAAAAATGGATCCTTTGAAGTATGTATTTGAAAAACCAGCTCTTACAGGAAGTATTGCCCAATGGCAGATGTTACTATCAGAGTATGACATCCAACATGTTACTCAAAAGGACATCAAGGGTAGTGTACTGGCTAACCATCTAGCTCATCAGCCATTGCCAAAATATCAACCAATGAGGTTTGACTTTCCAGAGGAAGATGTCATGGTTATAACTGATTATAATATACCAGGACCCAACGAAGGACCTGAACCAGGGGCATGTTGGACACTCATGTTTAACAGAGCTTCAAATGAACTAGGGCACGGTATTGGGGCAGTCTTGAATTCTCCAAAGAATTTTCACAAACCTTATACTTCAAGGTTATGTTTCGACCACACCAACAATATCGCTGAATATGAGGCTTGTATCTTGGGTTTAGGAGCCGCTATCAATCTAAGAATTAAATAACTCGAGGGGTTTGGAGACTCAACATTGGTCATATGCCAAGTCAATGGTGAATGAGACACTAAACATCCAAAATTTTGATTCCATATCGAGATCATGTTTTAAATCTAGTTGCGGAATTTATCAAGATTGCATTCACTCATATTCTGCGAGAAGAAAATCAGATGGCGACGCCTTGGCGACTTTATCAGCCATGTTCAAAGTAGCCTAGCCAAATCAAGAACCACACGTTACAATCATACATTTTGAAGAACCTGCACATTGCCTTGCTATTGAAGAAGGACCAGATAATAAGCCCTGGTTCTATGACATCAAGTGGTATCTTGAAAAGCAATAATATCCAGAAAATGCCTCTATAATTATTAAGCGAACTCGTGGAAGCTAGCTTCAAAATTCGTTCTAAATGGTGATGTGTTGTACAAAAGGAACTACGATATAGTGTTACTCAGGTGCATGGAGAAACATGAAGCCGATATACTTATGAGAGAAATCCATGAAGGTACTTTTGGGACTCATACAACTGAACATGCCATGGCCAAAAAGATCTTGCGAGCAGGTTATTATTGGTTGACGATGGAATCTAATTGCTACCATTATGCGAAGACATGTCAAATTCCAAATCTACACCGATAAAATGCATCTGCCACTGACTCCTTTGAATGTCTTAAGTTCTCTTTGGCCATTTTCAATGTGGGGAATTGACATGATAAGAATGATTAAACCAAAAGCCTCTAGCGGACACACGTTCATATTAGTTGCCATTGACTACTTCACCAAATGGGTGGAAGTTATGTCCTAAGCAAATGTGACAAGACAAGTGGTTACTCGGTTCATCAAACAAAATCTTATATGCAGATATGGGGTTCCTGGAAGAATCATTACAGATAACAGGTCCAATTTAAACAACAAAATGATGAAGGAGTTATGCGACGACTATAAGATCGAGCATCATAGTTCCTCATCATATCGACCTAAGATGAACGGGGCCGTTGAAGCTGCCAATAAGAACATCAAGAAAATCATTCAAAAAATGGTGAATACATACAAAGATTGGCATGAAATTCTTCCCTTCACTCTCCATGGCTATCTTACTTCCGTACGTACATCAACGGGTGCAACTCCTTTCCCTCTAGTATATGGCATGGAGGCAGTTCTCCCGGTTGAAGTAAAGATTCCATCACTTTGAGTTCTAATGGAAACAAAACTTGAAGAAGCAGAGTGGGTTCATATGCAACTTGATCATCTTAACCTCTTGAAGAAAAATACTTGACAGCTTTGTTCCATGGTCAGTTATACCAAAAGAGGATGAAGAAAGAATTTGATAAGAATGATCGTCCTCAAGTGTTAAAAGAAGGATATTTAGTGCTCAAGAAGATTCTTCTACCTCTCCTTGGTTTACGTGGTTAATGGAAACCTAACTACGAAGGTCCGTACATGGTAAAAAAAACATTCTCGGGTAGTGGTCTTATCCTCACAACAATGGATAGGGAAGAACTTCCACATCCGGCAAATTCAGACGCAGTCATAAAATACTATATATAAAAATCTCGCTAAGTTTGAACCTTAGAATGGGCGACTTTGGCAAAAAGGAGCGTCCCGATGGATTGAAAACCCTAAAGGGAGATCCAGGAAAAAAATAGGGACATACACAAAAAAATTTATCCCGATGGATTGAAAACCCGAAAGGGCGATCTAGGTAAAAGTTAGGGATCTTACTCAGAAATAAAGAACAAAAAGACTGCGATCTAAGAACCATGACTACGACCACGAAGGATAGATATTGATTCAAACCATTTGACTCATAAGAAAAGGAGATTGGAGATATCAAAAGAACATTGGAGAAACAACAGTAGCAATTATCATTTTTCATTGCCATTTTCAGTTTTAAAACTTTTTATAATTACCTCTTTTAAGGAATTGCATCTGGTATTCTCGCCAATTCAAAGGCATATTTATCAAAAAAACATTTACTTATTTAATCATTCAATTGCGTTTTTTCCATTTCGTACTAGTTTGCAAATACTACTATTGTTTCTTGTTAATACTACGTTGAAACCATTTTGGGGATTTGACAAACAAGTAGAAGCATTTAATAGAACATCAAAAAAATATTTTGGTTAGAAAAACATTGAAAGAAAATCCACCTCTACATCCACGACTTTGTCCATGCCTATCATAACTACGTTAATGTCTGAAACTACGTCCACACTTGCACCTACGATACGAATATCAAAATCTTGATGAAACCATTCATCTTGTTCAAAATCAATTCAAAATACCATGATAATGCAACATACAACATTAGGGAGTCAGTGACACAAAACCAATGTTTTAAAAGGAGAAAACACAAAAGAAAATTTTCATCACAAGCATTACATTTAGGACATACACAAACATTACATGCAGTGCATATACAAACTTTCACTGAAGGTAGAGATACAAAAGGTGCACCGACTTTTAGTGAATGTGAAATACCAACTTCCACTGAAGGTAGAGATCAAAGGATACACCAACTTTTACTTAAGGTGACACTACCAACTTCCACTAAAGGTAGAGAAACAAAGAATATACCAACTTTTACTAAAGGTGAACTACTGACTTCCAATGAAGGTAGAGAAACAAAGAATACACCAACTTTTACTGAAGGTGAGCTACCAACTTCCACTGAAGGTAAAGATCAAAGAATACACCAACTTTTACTGAAGGTTACACTACCAACTTCCACGGAAGAAAAAGATCAAAGAATACATCAACTTTTACTGAAGGTGACACTACCAACTTCCACTAAAGGTATAAATAATAGATGACACCAAATTTTACTGAAGGTGGGCTACCAACAAGTTTCCGAAAATTCTGGCGTTCCACCTAGAACGGGTCTCAAATTCTTTTTTAACCAAGGAATTCCACCTTGAAAGGGTAACAATCTGATATAAGAATATTTTAACGAACTGTATTTAACATTGAAGTATATCCAACCATAACAACGAACTATCTCCCATAACATAGAGACTACCATCCATTGGAGTAAATCAAAACAGTCTTCTCTAGGAACTAACAGACTTACTAGGGAAGTACATGTTACTCAAATAAAGAGACCGCCACTTGATGTTATGATAACACTGCTGGGAAATGAAGCTTGACTTCGTGGGGATATACCAACCCATTCCTTATGAGGAGATAAACTTTTTATGTGTAAAATAAATGCACATTCTCAGTCTAGGTTTCATAGCCCATAGGGATCAAAATAATATTGTTGTCGGGACCAAAGAATTCAAATCAGGAACAAGCCAGAGTGAAACAGTCAACCAAAACACCATCCAATGAGGAATAAACTAAAATAGGGACCAAGTCCCATCCAGATAATGAGCTGGGTAGGAAGGATAAATCAAAATTATTCCACGAGGGATAACTCAGTGGGGAATTCGAAAGGATATACACTTTCTACTTAAGGTTAACACTGTATTGGAGAGAGGATAACATAACTTTGCAAAGAGGATAATATGTCAACAAAAACATCAATGAATGCAAATGAGTAATGAATTTTAATTCAACTATGTATGATCTATGTATGAATGTATGAATGTTATCATGTATATGCTTGTCATACCCCAAAATTTCCCTACCAATATTATTAATTCATTCATTCTTTTAATTTTAGTATTATTATTTTCTTTGGTTTTAAAAATACTAATCAATTTTATTTGTTGCTCCTAGACACATTGGGGTCCAAATAATAAAGGGGATGTGTTTGGTATTGTCATTGTGCATAAATCGTGAGGCTTGTTTAGAATAGAAAAAGGGGGGTGGGTGTTCTTTGGTGTTGGACTAAAGATTTTGTCAAAAGGTTAGAGGCCCAGATCGGGTCATTTTATTTTAAGGCCCATGTTCGTTTTGTGATTGAAGAGATGCAATGGGAGTTTGTTTGGTTTGCTTGCAGACCCATATTTCATTACTTAGAGGCCCGTCATGGTAGGTTTGTTGGCTAAAGTCAACATTTCAGGATTGTCGTTCTTATATTATTATTAATTATTATTAATAAGTGTTATTATTTGTTATTATATATAATAATTATTATTATTTAATGTTATTATTATTAATATTTTCATTTCATTATTAATGTTGACCAAGTAAACCAAGTAGGGACGAAACCCTAATTTTTTCCCTTGTCCTTCATTCGTCTTCGCTAAGTAAACAAAGAAACGGATAATGTACAGATAAGAAGAAAAAAGAAACGTGTCAAAGTGTAAAATTGAAACAAATCCAATCATGTAATTACATATCTGAATCAATCACAAGACCTAAGGCAAAATAAAATCTTTTCTAAACAAATCTAATCTCTAATTTCTAAAACTAAAACAATTATAAAAAAGTAGATCAAATCAAATCCCTAATTGATTCAATCACTAAAATATAACGACAATCAGAAATATCTTCCTAATTTGGCTAAAATTCTAACATATGAATAAAACCTAAAACTAATTGAGAAATGGAGGAGAAAAAATTTGGAGGAAAGAAGTTATAACAAAGAAGCAGATCCGCGAGTCATCCGTCCCCCTGAGATTTGGGTTTCCGTTTCTGACACCATATATTTGTGCTTCAAGCCGCACATCCATCATATTCGTCATTGCCATCGTTCTTTACACTTGTAATCAAAGAAGAGGAAGAAGATTAGACGAAGGGAGAGAAAGTCTAAAGAAGAGTGGATACGACAAGATTTACTTCACCGGACGTTAAGCCGAATACTTAACTTAGGGTTTTAAAATTGTTGTTGTAATGCATGCGAAATTGGTGTTCGTTGATGTGCGTTTCTGGATTTTTATGGAGTTTTTGGATTTCTAGGGTTAGGGTTCTAACTTAGGGTTAGGGTTCCTAGATATTAAGGGTTAGGGTTCATCATGTTTGAGTTTTTGGGTTTTGTTAGGGTTCATCCAGAACCCTATGGTTAGGTTAGAGTTCTTTGATCTTCATAGGGTTAGGATGAAGATTCATTTGAATCTAGGTTTTGGGATGAATATGGATGGTGGTTGTGTATGAATCTGGTGGTGCCTTGGAGCGGCCGCCGGCGGAAGCAATTTTTGGCAAGAGGAACCCAAGGCTGAGGCAATATCCGGTCGTCGTATTTCTAGAGAGAAGACGAAGCCTCTCTCTCTCTCTAGAAAATAACAAAAGGGGTTGTTTGTTGTGGAGAGAGTGAGAGAAAAGAAAAAATGGGATTTCAGCCTAGAGTTTTGTTTATATAACACTCTTTACTTCAGTGTGACACTCATAGCATGTGCCCTCGTTCCCGACCATTTGATCATCATCAAACGTCTCTCAAACGCGCGCCCACCATAACCATGTGCTTTTGCCCACACTTAAATTGTTCATTTTATTTTTTAATTAAATTTTTTTTTAAAATACTAACTCATCTTTTAATTGCATTGAAACTATTTTTCCTCATGCATCAAAAAAACATTTTTCTTACATTTTTAATATATTTAAAAAATATCTAACCAATCAAATTACTAACAATTGTTTACTAACTTAATAAACTCAAGATTTTATTTTCAAAAAGGATTATGGAGATATTTATCGTTAACTGCGAACTTCATCTAACAACTCCGCGATTTACAAACCCAGAGACTTGGTTCAAGGAGAATTTGAAATATCTTTGTAATCCATAAAGAACACCAACCAAATGCAAACTACGAATTTGGACTATGATTCCTCATAAGAGGATATGTAGGCATACGACTAAAATCGTGGAGAGTTTCTCTAACAAAAATCTATTTTCTAAATCATAAATCTAAACCCTGGTATCCTTGTGAACAAGGTAGGCGAGGGGTGCCTAACACCTTCCATTCGTCTAAAAACGAGTCAACGACTTAGAATATGTGACAAAATTAGGGTTATTCTTTATATCCCCTTCCTAAATATAAAACTTAAGGGTGGCCACTTTCATTTTAAAATCGGTTTCAACAATGATGACAAAACAATCACATGCACTAGAAATAACATGGCAAAACCAACTTGGGTAAAGACAACACTCGTCTAAATCGCATTTAGGATTAAGATTCCATAAGAGAGTAAGAACCAACTGAGGAAATAAAATCCTTCTTCAAGGCTTAACTTCACTGGGAAGAAACACAGTTTGAAAAATAATCAAAATAAAATCTGATAGCAATAAACCAAAACAGATGCAGGAATATAACACCCTCTTCTAGGCTTCAACTGGGAATATCATACAGACTTCACTAGGGAAAACAATGCCATGTCTTCTAGACTTCAAATGGGGATTTCGTATTTACTTCATTAGGGAAGATGAAACCACGCACTCCTAGGGATGCCTAAAAACATTCTTCAATATCAGGGTAGTGGTTGCACAAACTTCTTTGGGGAGAATTTATGAAACTTCTCGGGGATAACAACTTTAGAGGGAAGCATCATCTTCGCTTCACCCAAGGAATTAAGAAGTTAACAACACAACAAGAAGTCAAAATTATGGGGATTTTAAATCAAAATCAACACTTGGTGAGAGAAAACTCAAAAAGTTAATAGTTGTTTTAACACTTCTTAAAAAAGATACTACCCTTGTCTGGCTAATTGGGGAGCACATAACAACAACAATGTCGTGACTGAAGCGAAAAATTCCCTGCAAGAGATTCCACATTAATTCTCAACATGAAGGAAGAAAGAATCCAACCAACTAAGCATATATTATATAAATTTGCAATCTTTGCCTGATCACCACCTGGATGGGGAAAGAATCACACTCAGCTTGAGAAACCTGAATCAAGACTTAACTGGGGAATATGGGAGAGAAGTATTAATCCATACAAACCCAACACCATATAACAGCTTGGAGTAAATCCATTACGCGATTAACAACTGCAGGGGAAACTATGCATACATTTATGAGGTAGATCACAAGAACAACTCTGGTTGAAGATTATTGGCTTGGGAGAAAACATAGTAATTATCTTGCCAAAATCTGGAAATTCCCTTGGAAACAACTCAGGTACCCCACATTTACTATGCTGATCAAGATAACCTTCACAACTTGCCCTAGACTTTTTCATTTAAGATAAATTGTCTGATCAACTAGCTTCTAAAGATTTGTCGAATCTCGACATAACTTCCCTAGATTGGCTGAATGTTGCATCCTATTTGCTCGACAACTTCTTCGCGACAACATGCTCTTTGTTGATTTTCAAATGTAAACATTCTTGACATCAAACAATTGTTTTACAAGCAGAAAAAATTTATTTTGAGAATTAAAATTCTAATGCAACAATTATGTAAGTCTTGAAGATTTTATTGAAAATATGTCGCAAAACCTTGTGAGGGAATCACTAGCCAGGATGCGGCATTGATTTTTTGTATAAAAGATAACAAAAGCATATGATACGAACACAACTATTTAGCAAAACACATGGGTGTCAGGAAACTATATCTCGTTGAAGTATGCTCTTGAAATAAACCTTGCTTCAATTAGGGCTTTTGAGGGTTGTAATTTGGCCTAGCTCACGGTTTTTAGAAAAAATATTTTTAGGCTCAAAGTTTATTTGTGCTCACTAATTCTTTGTTATGTTCTCCATTCCTACGTTCAATTAATCCAAAATAAGCACTCATCTCCCGAGAGGATTTAGTTGATGGTTGAGGAACCACTGATATTCTTTGAACACGACAATCACTCACTTTTACTTTTGGTGTCTAATCACGTGACTTCTTTCTTTGATGAGGATCTTCATCTCGTAATCCTTTTTCTCCTTTCAGGATTTCAATTTCTCCCTTGCTCTCCCTAACTTTTTTCTGGACAAATTCCTTTTGAATTTTACTCTGAAGTCCAGCGAGATGCTCTGACTTTTTCCTAAGCGACTTGTTTTTCAAGTTTTGACTTAGCGGGGCTTTTTGTCTCTTCCTTTTTTCATCATTTTTTATTCATTTCATTTTTTTGTCCATATTACCTTTTCTTTGCCTTATTTCTTGGTCGATGAGGGGTGACCTTTGTTTTATCGTCATTTGTTGACCTCCTGATGTGCGAGAGATACACATTACGATATCGTCAATTGACGCACACTCCTGATAAGTGAAGGCTAGCCATTGCTGTTTTGACATTCCTAAGCTTTTTGATGGATAACCATTGTTGTATCGTTAGATGCGCACTCCTAATGAGTTTTGAATGCTCAATCGGATTAATTGAACACTACCCAGCCCATGGGTTAAAAAACGAGGATTATTTATGAACAGAAAAGAAACTCTTACTTCAAGGCTCAAAGGGGTTAACAAGGGTTTCACTCCCTTATATCTCTGGTGTTTAGGAATTTGAAACAATGCATTTACATCATTCGTAGGGTTTTACTCAAAAGCATATTGTCTGAGATTCTTGGTATATTTCTCATCATCCTCCCTCCAATCTCTTCGTAGGAAAGATAATTGGTAACAAGTTGGTATCATAATGCAGAAATAAATTTAAAATTGAAATTAAACATGAGTGAAACGAACGGATTTCTTCAAGATATACATATTCATTTTATTAAGATAATCATTCAAATGTAAACAAGTTCTTACATGCAAACAATGCATTTATAAACAAAAAAGATTATAAATGAAAAAGCAGTAAAATGCTAATAAAACAAGAAGGATATTCATCCTTAACCTCCATGGAATCCCTCAATCAAGATCTCCAAAGTTCATACATGCTTGAGCAGTGGGTTAACATCTTTGAAGGATAAGATACCACTTTTATCAACTTTTCTACTTCTATCTTCAATGGAAAATAATTCTCAATGTCATGCCCAGGGGCGCCTTGGTGAAAATCACAAAAAGCATCAGCCTTGTACCACCGAGGAATTACTTCTGGGATAGTTGGCGGTGATCTTGTCTGAACCAAGTTCTTTCGTAACAAATCAGGCAATAATTCAGCATACGTCATACGAATTGGGTCAAACTGATCCTTCTTTTGTGTACGACTTTGTTGATTGTGTTGTTGATGAGCCTTTTGAGTAGGGGCCACAAGAGTTGGATTAACCACTGGACTAGCATAAGCAACTTGTTGATTTCTATTATGATATCTCCCTTTCCTACCATGATATATAGTGTAGGAGTCTTGATCTTTCTTTTTGGAAGGACTATCACCTTACTTCTTAGCACCATTTAGTGAGTCCTCATCTTTGGATAAATGGACTTCATGGACAACTTCCTCTAAACGGACTCCCATGCTTACCATTTCGATGAAATCAGTGAGAGCACTTGCAACCATCTTCTCATAGTAGAAGGAACTGAGAGTTTTCAGGAAGATCTTTATCATTTCTTTCTCTTCCATTGGAGGGATCACTTAGGAGGCTACATCATTCCATCTTTGTGCATATTCTTTAAACGGCTCCTTATCTTTGAGTCATAGCCCTGAGTAGATCACAATCAGGTTCCATGTCCACATTATACTTGTCCTACGTAACAAACGCTTCACCCAAGTTGTTGAAGGTATGAATATTGGAACTATCCAAGCTCATGTACCATTTCAATGCAGCATCATTCAGATTGTCTTGGAAAAAGTGGATTAACAGACATTAGTCATTAGTATGACTGGACATCCTTCTGACATACATCACTAGATGGTCACGGGGACAAGAGTTTCCCTTGTACTTCTCAAATTCTGGCACCTTAAACTTTGTTTGCACTTTCACATTCGGAACCAAGCAGAGATCACTGACATTTTGTCCAAACAACTCTTTCTCTCTGAGGGCCTTTATCTATTTTTGCATTTTGTCAAACTGATCCTAAAAGTCATCCATTCGGTCATAGAAGCCTAAACTTTCACTTGGTGGAGGAGCATCAAGATAAACCTTTTCATTAATAACAGGAAGAGCATTCACTGTAGGAGGTGCAACATGATGAATCCCGTTTTTAGAAACATGAATAGCATGCACCACAGGAGGTGCAGAAGCAGCATTAATTTGAGCAAACGGAGAAACTTGAGCAGCAAGATTGTAACCTTCTGGCATGAAATTATCAGGCATTCCCCATGGGTAACCGTGAGGCGTACAATATTGAGTAGCAGTAACTGGAGTAATAGAGATAGGAACTGACAGATCCTTTGAAATAACGTTCGTCTGCTGTGGCTAAGTAGCACGAGGAGACAGATGAGGAAGAGGTAGGGGATGATTTTGAGCAGTCACCAACGACTCTACCAAAGTAGTCAGATTAGCCATGCAGTCTCTCAAAGTAGTAACTTTTTTGTGCAGCTCACAATTCTCTTATTTAAGGTTTTCCATCTTCTTTCTAGAATTAGCCCGAGTATTGTAGCGACGAGACAACTTGCCGATTGAACGAAGCAGAGAAATAAGTAAGACACCTATGGAAGATAGGAATGCAAAAATATATGCAACGCATATGATTTATTATGTTTATTCAAGGAACTAAAGAATCATAAGAAATTGCCAATATAAAAGTACTAACACATCTGGAAATGCTGAAAGTTCTCATTTTAATATTAATTTTTGGAATGGAATACGACTTTTAGTACAAGTTTCAATAATTCTAAGTACATGAGAATAAAGATAGAATTTAAAAAAAAATAATCATAAGGAGCTAAATCTGAAGAAGTTCTCTCCACACACTGACGCTTTCCCCCGAGTCTTGTAATTTGAGCCTTCAACTTCTTATTCTATTCTGCATAATTATAGGTGACTTCTTTCCATCCACTAGGATCAAAAAATGGGTTACCGGGACCTGGCTGAACTTTACATGAAAATAAATCCTCTTACATCTTCATCATCTCCATAACATAACTCTCAAGAATCTCAATCAAGTCATCCTTCTCGTTCAATTCTGTTGAGTAGGACACCTGCAAAGTCTGGTACATGTTCTTCCATGCTTCCTTCTCTTATTGCATCCTAAACAAGGCAAGTTGAAGTTCTTCCACATCATCTAAGAGAGGAGGAATAGTCCTCATAAACATATCAGATATAGGTTATTCACGAGAATAAGGAATCTTCAACTAAATTTCCCTTGCGTGTACCCAACGAAGATGAGGCTTTAAGGAAACAGCTCCTTTTGGTCCCAAGTCTTTTCTACCCTTTCTATGAATATGGCGCCAAGACTTATCAATTGCTTCCTTAGATGCCTTGTGATCTTCTACTTCTTTGAGAAATAATCCACTCAGATGAATATTATTTGGCTTATCTCTTATTGGATATCCAAGTTGACGACGCACAAGAACGGGATTGTAGTTAATTCCTTCCTTTGTACCAAGAAGAGGCACATTGGGGAAACTACCGCAGCTATCAATAATCTACACATCATAATAAGCATGATGATACCAATCAATGTCAAAATGAGTGAGAGCCATAATCTTAGGGGACCAACATGATTCCTTTTTGATATCCCAAAAAGTAATAGACCGAGGTGAGTGAGAAATAAACCACTGATATAAAAATGGTGTTCAACAAATGACCATCCCTCCCTGATAGAAATTCCAAAGATGGATGGAATAATAAGTATCTCCTAGCAGCGTAGGGATTGGATTCCAAATCGGAAAGACCCTAATGGAATTAACATCCACAATTTGTCGACGTTAGGAAACAAGAACAACATATAAGCAAGCAAAGCAAAGATAGCCTCAAAAGCAGTTGTACTCTTTATCTTGGGGAAGTAACGAGATTTCTCCAATAGAAACTGAGTAGATAAACCACTGATTCCTCATTTTCTAGTCATGTTAGCCTTAATCTCATACTTCTTCAAGTGAGTTATGGTGGAAATCTCATGAGACTTGTGCTCTCCTTCTAAACCGGTGAACGGAACACAATCAATAATAGGTAAACAAAGTAAGTATGAATACTACTCCAATGTGGGCATCAACTGATAATCAGGAAAAGTAAAACAACGGTATAACGGATCATAGAACTGGACTAATGTAGAAAGGATACCCTCTTTCATCTTGATCTTAAAAAGAGGCACAATGGCTCTATACTTCTTCCGAAAATCTATAGAACTCTCAATCTCAGGAATCAAACTCATCATTTCCTCTATCTCAGGATCCTTGAAACTATACTTCTGAGTCTTTCTCTTACCAAAATCCATGGTCAAAAAGTACCTGAGATATTTGCAACAATTAACCTTAAGTTCCTTGAAAAAAAACATTTAAATAATGTTCATGGGTGCATGAATGCATTATGCAACAATCACACACAAGATCAAAAACATGGGAGGTTCATAGGTTCGACGTCACGAGCATGAAGTCAAAGGTACTATCCAGAAGGCAAGGACTAATGGTTTATCACTTGTCGAACTAGGTTCTAAAAAGTTCCCAGAGTCTACATCCTTCCTTTGGATATTACCAACGTCCCGTTTAGCTCGGTAATTAGCAATATTCTAAGGAAAAACTCGTATGAGCGTAGCATGGAGTGACAACCACTTCCGGATTGCTCCGTCATAGTCTCCACACTACACCTAAAAGGCCAAGATGGGTTAAGAGTTCTACGGTCCTCAGCTTCAGCAAGCTCCAAGGTCGATAGTAGCACGTCTTCCCGATTGCTCGTAAACAAAAACTACAGTCAAAGGGGCCTCCACTAAGTGAGGGATCTCATGTCTCCTTTTTTTGGATTCCTCCCTCATAGTTAACATGACTATACCACCCGTCCTATCTTAAGTTTTCCCAAATCTCGGTAGAGGACTTATAAGAGATCACCAAGCACCCTGAAAACTAGAAAAATCCATACATACATATATACAACAAATAATGGCACATACACAAATGAATAAAGATAGGCTCAACCCACTTAGATATTAGCTTCCCAGAAGAGTCGCCAGTTTTCTGTAGCGGTAGAAATGATGAGACTAAGCCATTGGATTGACTTAACTCGTACATATCAAAATAAAAATCACCACCACACTTTATTATTTCCAAAGGAAATGGGAAAAGAGAAAATAAACCCAAAAAAGAGGGGGAGAGAACCAAGGTACAAGGGTTGGTTATGCAAACTAAAGGTATTATCACCCTAAACATCTATGGTACTCCGCAAGAACCTCTTTGAAAATCTGTGTATTTTGGCTATAAAACGTGTTAACAAAAAATAAGTTGGTGGAGATGAGAAAAGAAGTATTTTTTTACAATTTTGCACCCTCCGGGGTTGTGAACCTTTAGTGCCTACTTACCACCTTCCGTGTAATAGGAGATCAGGGTACTCGTAGTTCACCTCAAAAATTTTAAAACACGTGTATTTTGGTTAATTTTAAGAGAAGAGACATCATCGTCATATCCGAGTGGAAGAACATACTTACTATCCACAATTATGAGAAAGGAGAATTTTCATCATCTCAAAGTGAAGGATATAGCTTGTATTTTAGAGTCAACAAAGCCTCACTCAACATCCAAGTGGAAAATATCTCACTTCACTACATATCGTAGAAGTATAGTAGCTCGCATCACTACAAGAATCAACAAGAGTATAATCTTTTGAGAAAAGTTTTAAAGTAAAAATCCCAAAGTGGAAAAATGGTTTAAATGAGGTTAATTGACTTTTAGTCTTGAGAAAGATGTCAAAGTATGGTTAAATTGATTAATGTTTGATTAATAAAAAAAATTGAAAAGGCATGGACATAAGTCCAAGTTTATTATGAAGGTGGTTCAAGTTAGAAAACAAGAAGAGTTTTGAAAAGGAGGGAGAAGATTTTGAAATTAAAGAAGATGGGAGGAGATGAAGAGACTATCCAAAAGCATAAGGTAAACGCTAAGGAAAAGAACGATCTAACCAACAAGAAGCCAACACTTGACATATGAAGTCAGTGTAGAATTCCCATCCTTTGGATTGAAACCAACAAGCAAAAATACTAAACCTCTGAGAAATACCAAGCTTCAGATGAATTAAGTCTTCACAAAAATTAGGCAGAGTAACGATTGTATACAGAGGAATTCTCCATCATAGACAAAGCATATAATCAGAATAACCTACACACAAAGAAAATCAACCCAATGCCTAGAGGTAGACCCCGAGAACTTCATACAAAATAACAACAGAGCAACAAGGTCCCCAAGTATCAAGGATTCTAATCCTAAGCCCGAGAGATCCAAAACTCCATAATGATAAGGATAGTAACCAAGTAGTCTAAGTAACCTTAAAGTTTTTTAATGTTCAAATTGATTATTAAGTGTCTCTAAAAGAAAATAAAAGCTCAAATGAGCAAAGATAAAATGACATAAAGATAAATGCTCAAGTGAGAAAAAGATAAAATGGCATAAAGATAAATGCTCAAATGAGCAAAAGAAAAATGGTATGGATTGTAAATACTAAAATAAATGGTGCATAAAAGTAAAGGCACAAAAATAAAGGCATAAAGTGAAGGCATAAATTAAAGTTAATTGTTAGTAAATTAGAAGTTAGAAAGTTAGTTGAATAACCATCTTGAAGCTTGCATTTGAAAACTCATTAGAAGATTGGTAAAATCAAAGCTTCTCAATAACAAGTCTCATTTCTTTTTGTCACATATATCATTCATTTCAAGTACTCAAGGCAACACATATGATCAATGATGTTCAACTAATTCACTTAGACCAAAGTTTAAGCAGTTCATTAGAGGATTGATAGAACCAAAGCCTCCTAACAATGAACTTCAAACTTATTGGATCAAAGGTTTCAAATTAAACATACTTGGGCTTGCAAACATAAGTTTAGGTACGAATGATCATTTTTCGAATCGGGACAAATTTAGCGCTATGTTAAGCAATCGTAAGTGGACTTATGTAGAAATCACGCCTATTTTGAGGCTGGTCAATAGCAATCTATCTACCAACATGTTAGAGAAATGGTATGTAGATCATTCTCAAAATTCATATAGCACAATTAAAAACAAGAAAGGGATAAGATGAAGAGGGAGGGGAAATGTATCAGATGAAACTAGGGTTTTAAATATCGTCAACACCATACATCTGTTTTAATGGATTTGGTTTTTCAATCTATCAACACCCAAGATCCAATGAGGTTGAGGAACTTGTTCCAAAAAAAAACACTCAAGTGTCCAAATCAGGACCAATCAAAAAATATAATATATTTAATATAAAACAAAATTTAAATGATTTAAAAAGGAAATAATTGGTAAAATACACAACATATATTTAAACACCAAATAAAAATCCTAAAAAATATCAAATGTCAAACATGAGTCAATAAGTATTGATAAAAAAAATTTCAAAATTTTTTAAAGTCAGAAACTATTTTTAAAATTTAAAGAATAAGCAAAATAAATAAAAAATTTGGAAAATAGTAAAATCAAAAATAAAAATAAAATGAGGTCACCAATATTTGTCAAGAGGTCATTGGATCCTTCCATAATTTTTTCAGAATTTAAAAACAAAGAAAAGTATTTTTAAACAATTAAAACAAATCAAATAAAGTGAAATATCATAAAAAATATCAAATCAAAAAATAAAATTGTGAAAAAATAAAAATCAGAAAGAGAAAATCAGGAGTATTTTTGGTAATTTTTTTATATTTTTAGATGTCGAAATGGTTTTTGTATGATTTTTTGAAGTTTAAAACATTTAAAATATAAAATCAAAAAATAAAAATAAAGCCAAAAAGATGTAGATCATTTGATCAATGTCAAAACGTGTTAGTAATCAAATCCAAGGGATCTGGCGTGTTGTGCATATCATGGTCATTAGTGAATAACACACTGGATCAATTAGTTTAAAAACAGATTTTGAAAAACGCGTGGCAATTTCTCATTGGTTGAAGATGCCAATGTGGCCGTCTTCAACCTCTAGTCGGCCTCAAAACCAGATTCCTTAAACTGTAAAATTAGAGGTTCAGACCAATGTCATTCGCTTTGTCTCATCAAGACGAAGACAACTATACCCTCGGGAAAAATTTATATAAACCACAGCTTAGTCGGTTTGCAAAAAATCATAAGGAAACAATTGAAAAAGGATTTGAAAATTCATGAGTAAAACTCACTTCCACTTAAAACCAACGACGCTATGAGTATTAGAGTGATAAAAGCTACATTGTAGTGACAAGTTTGGAGATAATTGATGGAGGAATCTACCTGTTGAAGCTCAACTTCATAACTCTAAAACTCGACTTGGCTAGCACGATTTATAGAACTTTAAGGCTTGGTTCTTCCTTTGTTACCTTCAGTGAAGTTCAAGGATGAAGAATGAGCAAAGAAATTGGATTGAAAAATGCTTTAAAACCAAATTTGAAATTACAGAATTGAGATGTATGGAGGAAGTTCAACATAGGTTTTTTGACTCTTTAAAGCTTGTCCAAATGAGTGAGGGATGATCCTTATTTATAGTTGATCATGATGTAAGGCTCAAGCGCCTGAATTGGATGCAAAATTTATGAAATCGTGTGAACCTGCTAAGTGGAAAAGTGTGACTTCACACGGCTCAAAATGCAGCAAAATGGATGGTTCAAGGGTCTTTTCTCATTATGGCAAGTCCCTAAATATGATTAGGCACAAAATTGATCCTTAAACATGCTTGTAATTAGGTTTAAACTGATTTTCAAATCTGACTGAACATGAAACTTCAGCTTCAAGATACCATCTTTATAGCCATGGTACACACAGCTCAGGAGGCTTTATCACATGAATCTTGAATAATTTGAAAGACAATGTCACAACCTTTACAATGTAATAAGAAAGGCATAATTTGGAGATCTGAGCAAAAAAGTTACATCACTTTGAAATCGTGAAAAAAATTGAATTTTGTACTTAGAAATATTTCTAAGTATGGGACCTCAAAATAACCTATAATGTTATTCAAAACTACATGACCTTCCACTAAACACTTTATCTCTATATCTGAAGATGAGATGAAGTAGACCTCTTGAATTAAATTTTGGAATTGAGATCACTCAAAAATCATAAATGTTGAAAGAGTTATGGTATTTGGAAGATGATGAAAAAATTTGGGAAAATTCATAAATGACCTGAATATTTTCAATTCTTAAACAACTTTCCAAGTATTTTCAAGTCTTGCACATTGAAACAAAGTTGTATTATACATCCCAAAGATTGTTGTGGAAAATGAATGGGCTCAAGGAGATAAAAATTGACTAATTTATGATCATTTGACGTCAAACCCTAAGATTCAAAGGCTTTTCAAAGAGACTTGCAATCTTTCTCAAACATGAGTGATATTCCATTCAAAATTAATCTTATATCCATGAAGATAACTTATTAAGGACCCTTTAGAGAGAATCATGGGTTTGGATTCAATTAAAAATCTCAAAAAATGAGCAAGATATGGTCCTTGGAATTCAACAACCCTAGTTAAGAGAGTGTCTAAATGACTTGAAACCCCTTTCAACTTTTGATGCTTTTTGTTACACAATTGGATCTTGTCATGTGAAAAAAAGTTGTTATAGATGATGATAATAATCCATAGAAAAAATAACCAACTAAAAATGTTGAAAATTGAGAGAGTTATGCACTTATGATCACTGAATCAAGTACTTGTTCAATTAGGTCAAACTTGTTGAACCAACCTTGAATCTTTTGAACTTGCTTGGAAAAATAAAGCGTGATGAATCACAGTAAGACTTGAGATGATGTTTTCTTGAATCATACTCAAAGATGGAGCTAAAGTCTCAATAAAACTTGTTGAAGAAAGCATGGAAATAAACACATGGACCTATGAATCTTCTTGATGAATTCCACCACCAGCTTTGAGGAAAGTTTGACCTAAATAAAGTTAGGGAACCCTTTGAACCACAAATATTTGATATCATACACATAGCCTTGAAGTTTGAACTCTTTCAATCCATTGAAGAACCATTTTACTAAGGACCACCCCTCAAACCCTAGCTTAGATGGTGAAATGAATGCAATTGTGTCATCACCTACAATATGAACATTCAAAGAGACATATATACATATTTTGATGTTAGTATAAGAAAACATGTACAAGATACACAATTAAAGGTTCTTGGTGATCCCTCAAGATCAAACTTAAAGATAGGATGAAATAGAAAGAGACAACCAACCTTAGTGTGTGATCTTGATGTATTGATAATATGATATGGTGAGGAATCATAGGGGCAAAAATTGGGTTATAACAATGTAAGCATATGAATTGTGTTTAAGTATGTTGAATACATGATTATGTGAAGTGTGATAAATTCATTTGATTTATGTTTGTAGTATATTACTTATTATTATATATTTCTGTAATGATATGAATTCTCACCCTTCTTTAAAATTATGTTTTATACGACATCGCTCAGGTACTGAGGATAGCGGTGGCACTTCTAGAAAGGAGTAGTCGGAGAAGCTAGTTCCTTATTTATTCGTTTTACTAGGTAATGAGTCATGCTCTAGTCTATGTAACACGGGGAACATTTGGATTCATGTTATTTTTATGATATTCATGTTTATTTGAGAGATGTTGTTATACTCTCTGAATTATTTTATGTGGATTGAGATGTATATGATGATGTCTTTTAGTGCCTAAGATTTATGTTATGATTGTCATTATGGGATTTCAATCATGATTATTATTACTTTGAATTGAGAATTATTCCAATGGGAGATGCATAGATGTTATGGTATGGAACATGATTCTAAATGCGTGTTATGATCATGACCAGTGTATTTGTGTTGTTTTCATGAAGTAAATGTGTTGTCCTCTTGTTATGCATGAATTTTACTCTGATTATTCCATATATTAGTGTGGGGTATTTTATACCCCAAAATTTACCCTCTTCATTTTAACCCTATTTGGCTTATAGTTCCTTACCATATGCATGCATACATATCATTGGTTTTGTAGTTACGGGGTCAAGGTATTTCTTTCAAGCTTCGTCAGGTTATCGAAGACGTTTATTTCGTTTTTTGACATGTTCAGAGTGTTCCCTAGGCTATTCAATTAGTGTATGATAAATTCATTATAATGTCAACTTCCCGTGTCTTCCAGCGCGCCTTGAACGGCAGAGAAAATCAAGTGTTTCGCTCAGTACAGAACAATTTGAATTAAAATTCTGTTTGTTACGATAGGTTTTAGAAATTTATAACTTTTGGTCAAAAGAAGATTTTCTAGGGGTTCTTTGGACATTAGAATGGTCTTGGAATTCTTTATTTGTTGTTTGTTCAGGCTGAAGGCCAATTTTGTGAGGAAGACCGTTGAAAATTTAAATAACTAGAGTTTTTGGTTTGTTGGTCAGTTGTGGCTTAGATGTTCGAAAATCCATAACTCTCATGTGGCTCAACATCTCTGAGTGGTTCTTCATCCATAAAATCCATCTTCATCCAATTCACGTGTTCAGGCCGAGAGCTAATTCTTTGAAGAAAGTCTTCGAATTTGTGAATACGTTGAAGATGCACGGTGAAAAATACAGTGAAAAAGTGTGTTGAACCATTATTTTTTGGACGTTCGAAAATATATAACTTTTGCCTAATTCGACATTTTTTACTGGGTCTTTGGGCATAAATTTCGTCTTGATGTCCCTCACATTTTGTATGTTCGGGTCGAGGGCCAATCCTGTGCCGAAGTTCTCCGAAATCGCGAATTACCAGAGAATTTTTACAACAAAATTGGAGCTCTGGTTCACTGTTTCTCAATATTGTAAAAATCATAACTCTCTCTATTTTTATCATATTGCGATGGTTCTCAAAGCATGAGATTACAAATATTTCCAGCTAAACTTTGTTTCTGGTCCCGAGTTCCAACGGTACTCCAAAGGCTTCGGTTATTTTTCATTTCTCAAGTTGACCGATAAAATAAGTTTTGTTGCAGATTTTTTTTGTCAGATTTATCGCCTTTCAAAAATTCATAGCTCGCTCATTTTTTAGCATATTGCGTCCATTCTTTCGGCATGTCATCACAAATTTCGTCATCTACGATTTTGATGTTGGTCTCGCATTGAAATTTCGCACCGATTATTAATGAGCTAATGGATTTTGCATTGACTGCATTTGCTGACACTGAAAATTCAATTTTGTGAAGAAATTGATTGGGCTTTCTCTTGCCGCAAACCAAGGCCCAATTTGTCAAGAGTATATATTCAATTCTCCTCTCTATTTTAGAAACATACAACTCATTTGCTAAATTTCACTCTCAAGAGCTATAACTCTCTCTCTCTCTCTCTCTCTCTCTCTCTCTCTCTCTCTCTCTCTCTCTCATCTTCTCTCTCAATTTCCAAGAACAACAAAGGGAAAAACTCAAATTTCCTCATCCCTCCAAGAAGCTCACCGCTGCACCACCTCACTCCGGAAGCAATCAACCACCGAGCGACCTCCTCCCTTCGGCGGAACTGCATTTTCCAGCCAAGAATCTGGCGCGGTTCACGGTGGTCTCCTCCCTCCATTTTCTCTCTCGAACTCTGGTTTCCTTCTCTAAATTTTTTAAATTTTTGGTAAGCCTCTTCTTGGATTTATTTGATTTTGTGACATTTGAGATATATATTCATTAGTTAGATTTGATTATTGAAGGGAAAATTAAGTTGAATCTTGGATTTATTTTAATTCTTGAGTTTGCTTTTTTTTAATGTGAATTAAATTTGATTGTGAGTTGAGATGTTTATCTAATTCTTGAAGTTGTGAATCATGAGGAGATATGGAACAGGATAAAGCTTGATTGAATTTGTTGAGATTGTTTGAAATTAAATCTTGAATTATTTAATTCTTGAATTGTTGATTATATTGAAATCTGGAATTGGTTGATTATTTGGTAAATTCATGATAACCTTGAGATTTAATTCGGTTACATTTTGATAATGTTGGTTAATGTCGATTTGTGCGGAATTGACGGTTTGTGATGAGAATTACGTTGATGTTGGATTTTTGTTGAGGATTAATGTTAAATTAAAGAGTAGACATAATTTTTTATTCGAGTTGAATGGTAATTAAATTTTTCAACATTAAAGTTTCAATTCAAGTAATCACGTCAATACTTGAATTGCATCAATTGTGATCGAAAAAAGCATGGCATCAATGCATATTTATTTCATTACAATTGTTTGAGACTTTTAGGCCATGATTCATGAGTCGAAACTCATTTTGTAAATCAATTTTTGGATGTTCATAAACTCATGAATATTATTGTCCAAAATATTCAAACACGTTGTATTTTGTGCTTTCATTGTTGTTTAACACATAATCGATATTGTTATGGTTATTGTGTACTGTCGGTGTTGAATTTAGCGGTATAAAATTGATTTTCTGAGCAATTTTAAAGAATGGTAAGTTGCTGCCCCGATAATGTAAATAGGTTACAAACTGTTTTTTAAAAACCATTTAAAGCTTGCTTGAGGTTATTTATGCGTTTGTTGATGATTTGTGTTGAGAAATACCGTTTCCAGGTTAATTTTCTGAGCTATTTGGTATTGTGGTGTAGTGTTGTCCGGTTCATGAAAATGCACTTGGATTGAGTTTAATTTAGCGCTTAATGCATATTTGGTTTTAATCGATTAATTGAAGAGCATTGGTAACGTTTCGGTTGATTTTTAGAACGACTTTTTGTGCACTTGAAAAATGAAAACAATGTTGTCCGGTTTTTCTTCTAACATGTGTGTTGTGATTTAATTATCATTTAATGCATAGTTATGCTTAATTGTTCGATTATGGACCATTGTTCTTGAGTATGCTCACTTTTAAATCGACTTATTTTCTTATTCATGAGATGACGGGGTTGCGACACGGGTTTTCTAATTTGCACATGAGAGGCATTTAATTGTTGGTTAATGCATTATTATACTTGTATTAATATATCTTGACTATATGCATTGAGTTTTGATGTTTTTAGATCGAAATTTTGCACGATTCATGAGATGATATACATGTTGCATGGTATTTGATGTTAAGGTTCCCATGCATGCTTGGATTCCATTTCTTCATAATTCATGCTTAATTGGTGTTTTGGTGTAAACGCGTAACTTTGGTTACATTTCCTTGTTATTTCTAATGTGTTTGTTGACTTGTGAAAGCTACTTTGATATGACTTTCAATCGTTTAATTATCGATTGATTATTTGGTTGGAAGCCAATTTATGCCATTTACTTGTGGTTTGAACCTTCATCTGATACGCTTGGCTTTTGTTTTCATTCTGTGAGATGATATATTATTATCACTTGTCTGAATCAATATCTTGTGTAGGTGTACTATTTGATATTTGGATGTGTACGAAACATTATGTATTATATGTACTTATCATTATACATTGTTTTGCTTGTCTAAATTGATATCTTGTACAGGTGCACTGTTCGGTATTCGGATGTGTACGATACACATTTCTTATTATTTTGTTATTGCTTGTCTAGATTGATATCTTATGCAGGTGTACTGATTCATATTCGAATGTGTATGATACATATTTCGTATTATTTTGTTATTTCTTGTCTAGATCGATATCTGGTGTAGGTGTACTTTGTTAGAACATAATCTGGTTCTACATCCCAGTAATATTTTTGATGATAACAAACACATTTATAAAGAACAAATATGCTCGCTAATAAAAGTATCTTTACATGCAGGAAGTTCTGATGTGAAAAAAATATTCTGATGCAACTGGAAGTTCTACCAGAACATCACTAGAAGTTCTGATTATGCGAGCATAGAAGTTGAGAGTACCATGATAGATTCAGACGCATCAAATATGTGTGACACGCTTATATGAAGAAGTTCTGTTACAACTTCTGAATGCACCAGCGCTGTGAAACAGGATCTCTGATACTCTAATTTGCAAAGTTCTGATACAAGCTGTAAAGGACTCTCAACGGTAACATTTATCCTCTGATGTGAGAAGCTCTGAAGTGTTACAATTCTATCAATGCAATATCAAAACTGACGACTATAAATAGACAAGAATCTCCTGGTTTAGAAAGTTCATTAACTCATGTTAGGGACTTACCAAAAGTATCTTCTTATGTCACTATTGCATGACCTATATAAAGCAGACAAAAAGAAGATTTCAAGTGATGAACAATTGCGCACAAAAAGAATAAATTACGTGAAGCTACAACAATGCAGAAATCTCTTTCATCCTTAAAAACTTATACTTAAACTGTGTAAAAAATCACTGTTAGTGATATTGTTCTAGTAGAAACACCATTGTACACATTTGTTCAATTAACTGTTTAGACATTTCCTTGAGAAAATCGGGGTATGGTTTCCGACTCAAGAAGACTTTAGCAGTAGTCAAAGTAGTTGTGTAATCAATTTTGATTAGTGAATTAAGACCTCATTGGAGAGAGGAGAAATCACCTTGGCGGGTGGACTGGAGTAGTTTGAGTTCAAACGAACCAGGATAAAAATCAAAGTGTTTTTTCCATTGTATTTCGTGATTCCAATTCAACCCCCCCCCCCCCCCCCCCTCTTGTGTTTTTTACTTCTTCAATTGGTATCAGAGCACCTGGATCTAGGTTCAAACACTTAACCGTGTCAAAAAAAGACCCAAGGAGTAAAAACACTATGATGGGAACAAGTCAGAACATCGGTAACAACCCTTTAATATTTGACGGTGAAAATTTTGATTACTGGAAAGATATGATCAGAAGTTTCTTCCTAACCTATGACGCTGACCTCTGGGATATGGTAACTGATGGATACATACATCCTGTTGATGAAAGTGGTCAGAAGATTGACAGAAAAAGGATGACAAATCATCAAAAGCAAGACTTCAGAAATCATCACAAGGCCAGAACTATTCTCCTGAGTGCCATCTCATATTCAGAGTATGAGAAGATCATAAACAGAGAGACAGCTAAGCACATGTTTGATTCTCTGAGAATGACGCATGAAGGAAACACACAAGTAAAAGAAACCAAAGCCCTTGCGCTCATTCAGAAGTATGAAGCCTTCAAAATGGAAGAAGATGAAACCATTGAATCAATGTTCTCATGATTCCAAACTCTGGTTGTTGGGCTGAAAGTTCTGGACGAAGGGTACTCAACTGATGATCATGTAAAGAAGATCATCAGAAGTTTACCAAAACAATGGATATCCATGGTAACTTCTCTCAAACTGGAAAAAGATCTGAATAACATATCCCTAGAAGAACTTGTCAGCTCTCTCAGAAGCCATGATATAGAGTTAGAAGATTATGTGCCTCAGAAGCAAGGTAAGTCTCTCACTCTGAAATCTAATAAATATGAAACCAAATTTTTGCAGGCAAAAGCAGAAGCAGAAAACTCTAGAGAATCCTCGTCAGAAGAAGACGAACTATTCTTTCTATCCAGAAGAATCAATCAGCTGTGGAAGCACAGGCAGAAGAATTTCAGAAAATCCAGAAGAACGGGAAATGACTTTGAACAATCTTCTGGATACAGAAAATCCAGTAACATAAACATTACCTGCTATGAATGCAATAAACAAGGTCACTACAAAAGTGACTGTCCAAGGCTTCAGAAGAAGAAACATAAAAGGAAGTTCGTTAAGGAGAAGAAGAAAAGTGTTATGGCAATGTGGGATGACTCTAAATCTTCTGAAGATGGAATAGAATTAGAAGATGAATAAGCCAATATAGCTCAAACAGACAACTTATCAGATGTCTCTGAATCCTCTGAACCAGCATTAGAATCAGAATCAGACTCAGAGTCAGAAAAGGTATTTTCTAAATTTTCTAGATCTCAATTAGAGGAGAGTCTGTCAGAATTTTTTGAAAGGTATCAGAAGCTTAGAGTCATAAACAAGAACCTGAAAAAGGATCTAGTTTTTGACTCTGAAGAAAGTAAGAATTTGAGGCTAGAAAACTTTGAGTTGAAAAGAAAAATTTTAAAACATGAAAATGATTTACAAAATACTCAGAAGGAAACTATTTCAGAAGTTCCTAGTAACCCTGATACAATCATAAAGGAATATGATCACAGCTTTCAGAAATTCCTCGCTAAAAACATAGATAGAAGCAAGATGGTTTCAATGATCTATGGAGTTTGCAGAAATGGCAGAATAGGTATAGGATACAAAGGTAAAGTATCCCAACCTAAGAAAGTTAAGGAGCT
Organism: Vicia faba; assembly: GCA_948472305.1. NCBI lineage: Eukaryota > Viridiplantae > Streptophyta > Magnoliopsida > Fabales > Fabaceae > Vicia > Vicia faba. The sequence goes on from OX451741.1 coordinate 1,472,086,910, forward strand.
GGTTATCAAACACACTCCTCTTTATTCTCACTTCACTACTAGGAAAACACATGATATAAAACATACTGGTAAGGCGTTTTATGCTAAACCAAAATTCAAACAGAATTTTGGAAACTCTAACAGTCATGGACCCACAAAGATATGGGTACCAAAAGACAAAATCATTTATGTTTCCGATATTTTTAACAGCAAGGTTGAAACACCAGTATTAATACCTGGACTCTGGAAGCTCTCTACACATGGAGGAACGAAAGCATATGTTCCAAAGCTTGGAATTTAATAGATTCGCAGGTTTCAGAGGCAATCAGAAATAAAAGGTTATTGGATCTGAAACTATTGGAAACAGGAATGAAAATATAGCATCAGAAGCTCTCTAAAGAATCTCGAATGTATCCAGAAGAGGATGTTACACCTTTTCAAGAAACTTTTGCCAGAGCAAGCCAAATAGAGTCTTTATCACTTTTTGATTCTTGACAAAAAGGGGGAGAATGAAGAATATTTTGACTCCTATCAGAAGCCATATTAGAAGATCTTCATGAAAGTATTTTAATTTCTCGTTATCTGAGTATTCTACTCAGGGGGAGCCTTTTAATTTTTGTTCTTTATATTCTATTAAAATATACAAGTTTTTGTCATCATCAAAAGGGGGAGATTGTTAGAACATAATATGGTTCTACATCCCAGTAAGAGTTTTAATGATAAAAAACACATGATTTAAAGAACAAATATGCTCCTAATAAAAGTATCTTTACATGCAGGAAGTTCTAATGTGAAAAAGATGTTCTGATGCAACTGGAAGTTCTACCAGAACATCACTAGAAGTTCTGATTATGCGAGCATAGAAGTTGAGAGTACCATGATAGATTCAGACACATCAAATATGTGTGACACGCTTATAGGAAGAAGTTATGTTACAACTTATGAATGCACCAGCGCTGTGAAACAAGATCTCTAATACTCTGATTTGCAAAGCTCTGATACAAGTTGTAAAGGAATCTCAATGGTAACATTTATCCTCTGATGTGAGAAGCTCTGAAGCGTTACAATTCTATCAATGCAATATCATAAGTAATGGGTACAAATAGACATGAATCTCATGTTTAGGAAAGTTCATTAACTCGTGTTATGGACTTGCCAAAAGTATCATATTATGTAACTATTGCATGGACTATATAAAGCATACAAAAAGAAGATTTCAAGTGATGAACTATTGCGCACAAAAAGAAGAAATTACGTGAAGCTACTGCAACGCAACAATCTCTTTAATCCTTAAACACTCATACTTAAACTGTATAAAACATCATTGTTAGTGATACTATTTTTGTAGAAACACCATTGTACACATTTGTTCAATTAAATGTTTAGACATTTCCTTGAGAAAACCGGGTTGTGGTTTTGGACTCAAGAAGACTTTGGCAGTAGTCAAAGTAGTTGTATAATCAAGTTTGATTAGTGAATTAAGACCTCGTTGGAGAGAGGCGAAATCACCTTGGCGGGTGGACTGGAGTAGTTTGAGTTCAAACGAACCAGGATAAAAATCAAAGTGTTCTTTCCATTGTATTTGGTGATTCCAATTCACCCCCCCCTTCTTGTGTTTTTCACTTCTTCATACTTATTGGTATTCAGACGTGTTCGATACATATTCTTTATTTTCATTTACTTTAACATCGGTGCTTTGATGCATATTATGCGTGCCATATTTTTGATTATTTTGTTGTTGATGCTAGTTGCTCGTGAAGTTCTCAGCTTTCTTTTGTTGTTGCTTAGCATATATGGATTGTTATCTGTTTGGTATTTTCTCGTGCCTATTTTATCTTGCATTCTTTACCGCTTTTCTGATGCCATGAGAAGTAGGAATAGAGATGCATGATTATTTACCGCTTTTCTGATTCCATGAGAAGTAGTAATAGAGATGCATTACTGGGAGTCCCTACTTTAGGTGGGAAAATCAGGTTTATTTAAAAACTTTGTTTAAGGCAATTCCTATATGCGCTTGCTTGTTTACAATTCGGTATGTTTACATTTGTGCGCAAGACCTCGATGAAGGCGTCCAATTCCATTTCCCAATTGATAAGTCCTCAAAAGGAGGCATAAGCGACAGAGGTTCCACAATCGACCCCGCCATTTCTAGTCCCTAGGTTGTTCGTAGCTAACGTCGTAACATCGATGCTATTAAACCGTGTTGCTCTTGTATTGAGTCGGTCAAATGGATGTGGGTTCATAATCAACTCAACCCCCACGTTTTATCTCAAGCTTGCGTTGGTTAACGTTTGATGCTTCTTAGTAATCTTATTAGTGTCTTTTATCTCCTACCTCAATCCTTGATATCTTGGTTAGATGTTTAGTCGCTTATGACGATTCACTCTTTGTTCTTCTCTTGCATCAATTATTCAATATCTTGGTTAAGAGTAGATTTTACCTCCTTCTTTACTTCTTGCCTCGGTGATAGGATACCTTGGTTAAGATTTACTTTCATTACCCCTTCTTTCCTAGATGATAAGATATTTATAGTCAGGAACTTCCCCCAATCCTACCTTGATGATGTGATATCCTAGTTAGGTGTCCCTTTCCCCTACCCTGTCGTGGTGATTTGATATCACGGCTAGGTGTTATTCCCTCTCCTTTATCCAACCTTGACGATACTATGTCATAGTTAGGTGTGTGCTACTTGAGTGAGTGGATACTCTTCAAGCATTGTGTGCTTGCATTCTTGGCTTGGTTAAGTTCTTAATTGCTATGTGTTTCTCTATATTGTTTGATCACATGTTCCCCATAGGATTATTAGTTCTCTCTTGCTTAAGATCGAACAAATTAGACCCTAGGATGGTTATCCATGCATGTTAACATTTGGTAGATGTTTCCCTTTTATTAATCCCAACTCTAGGACCATCATTGTATGATACCATTAGAGATATAATTAGATAGTCTCCTTTAGACTTTTTCTTCCCTTTTTGCATGTTTAAAACTAAAACCTTTTTATTTGGAAAATTCATAAAACACTCTAACAATACTTAAATCCTTTCTTTAAGGTAAAAAACACCAACCAATGAAAAATCTTTTTGTCTTCACACTTTTTATTTTAAAACCTTTTCGATAAGGGTATGTTGTTTCAAGTTAAAGCAACCTGCAAATGCTAAGTGTGAGAGTGGTCAAGCATGAGTCTCTTACGAGCTGCAACACTAAGCACGAGTTGCAATCCTAATCACAAGGATGCGAACATGGAATTATCCATAAAAACATACAACTCACTAAAACTTTAGAGGTTAACTATGAGTGCCTTGATCCCCATTACACGGTCGGTGGTACATAGGCACAAAGGTTCGCAACCGCGATAGACACAACTAATAAAAACTTTCTTTTTTGTATATAATCCTCTGCTTTCATGCATATCCTGTACATATTAGTTTTAAAGATTTGACACACCCTTTAAATTAGACAACAAGAGTGGATCTCATGGAGTACCACAGTCGTGAGGGGTGCTAATACCTTCCCCTTGCGTAATCGACTCCCTTACATGTATCTCTCGGTCATTTGATTGTGATTTCACCCCCCTCAGGTTTACTCGATGTTCACATTTTCCCTCTACAGGATAAAAAAACGTTCAATGGTGACTTTATTGATTTCCTATTATTTCAGTCGATTGTTTCAGCTGGTAACTTCTCTGGGGAGAGATTGACCAATTGTTAATCAATCCCCGCGAGCCAGTCCTAGCTCTTGTTTGATTTATCTTTTGGTGTTTTGTCTTTATTTATTTTTCCAGCTTTGTATGTGTGTTTATCTATGTGTATGTGCATGCATTTCATTTTACCTCTTTCCATATATTGGTTTTTGTTGTGTTGGATTTGTTGTTGTTTCTTGATCGCTGGATGTTACTATGAGGTAAAAGGCCCAATACTCAGGCCAAGTGGTAAATAATTGGAACATTAGGAGTAGAGTGGAACATAACGGCTAGTGGACGTAGGTCTTACTAGTGCAGACAAGCCGTCCATGCTCGGGTGAGAATCAAATGAGATGCTATCGTTGTCACGTAGGTGTTACAATGATAGTATTTTTAGGAGGACCATAGATTATGAGTTACCATTGACCTTACCCAGACCTAGTCTTCCCCTGTGAGCGGGGAGGGAATATTTTTATAGGTATTGATGGTGACTATGTTTTGTTGGTGACTATGTTCTGTTGGTGACTATGTTTTGTTGGTGATTGTGTTCTTTTGGTGACTATTTGTTATGTTCCGTTGATAATTTCATGGTCCTTTGGTTTATATTCTAGACTTTCGACTTTGATATTTTCAACGGTAAGAAACGGCACAACAGATATCCAGTGTTATGGAAACCCTGATTCTATGTTACTGCACCTGCATCATGGCATATTTATTTTACACAAAAAATGTCAAAAAAATATATGTGTATAATTTGCATATGCATGTCATTTCTAGGATATTTTAAAGTTGTCATTAGCATCAAGGATGGATAGAAACATGGAAGCAAACAGAGAGCCTACCAGAAAGACTGTCGATTATCAGTTCCAGATCTTTGGTGATCCATTGCGCGAAGTGGGAGTTTTTATGAAAGGACCGAATGAGAGAGTCTTCAGAGAGAAGTATGGGAGTTTATTACCGTTAGTGAATGATGATTATGAAGGATGGGCTATGAAAGCACTTCTCCAATTTTATGACCGTAATTGTGTTGCTTCACTTCAAGGACTATCAGTTAGAGCCGACACTTGAAGAGTATGCTTACATTCTTAAAATTGAGATTACAAGAGGTATTCCTTTTGTCCAAGTTCCAAAGATTTCCGATTACAAGGCTATCGCTAAGACTCTTTATTTGAACCTTAGCAAAGTTGAAGGTAACTGGACGAGCAAGGTTGACACGCATGGTATCCCTCTTGGATTTCTGTTATTCAAAGACAAAAAGTTTGCAAGGGATCAGAATTAGATGCCTTCAACACACTGTTAGCGGCTATGATTTATGGTGCAGTCATCTTTCTGTTTGTGGAAAACTTTGTGGATCATTCAGCGATCTGTGTCTTCATGAATGGTAATCCATTGTCGACCATACTTACTGACACCTATTACACCATCCAATCTCGACATGGTAAGAAAAGGAGGCATCATGTGTTGTATTCCTTTGCTCTATAAGTGGTTTATGCTACATATTCCTACAAGAGGGTCATTTTTGAATTCTGCGGATTCTCTTCTTTGGTCTCGACGGATCATGTCACTCACTTCTTATGAAATTGTTTGGTATTACATAAGGGGTGTGAAAGAGATCATTGCAAGTTGTGGTGAGTTCCCTAACGTTCCTCTTATGGGAATTGTTGTACCCCAAAATTTTGCCTATCATTTCTCAAGTAATCTCCCACAAGATCTCCTTGAGTTTGCAAAAATACAAATGGACTTTTAATTCCCCATATGACTTCCATGGATCATTTTAGACTCTCAATATTTCTCATGTAAAGTTTCAAGTCTTGGATCACATTTTTGCTCAGTCAATTGATCAGTTGACCTAAAATCAATTGTATTCGGGAAAAAGTCAATTGTGGTCAATTTACAGTCAAACTTCATAATATTTTATCCATATTAACATTATGAACTCATATATGTTAATTGATCAAGTTTGGATCACAATTCCTCAAGAAATTTGAGCAGATCATCAAAAGGGCAAAATGGTCAAAAGTAGGATTTTGACTGAGAAGGTGCAATTTCTGATTTTTTTACCTAGAAAATGACTTATTGGTTCAAGGCATGATCCCAAGGATTAAAATGCATCATTTTGACCTAATGGTGTGGCTCAAAACATTCCTCAAGATCAATTGATTGATAGTTGATTTTCTGTCAACTGATGAAAAGTCAATTGTACACTGAAAAGTCAAACTTTGAGTTTTTGGTCAAAATCAAGTCCCAAAGATCACAATTCATCAAGACATGTCAAAATATGAAAAAATTTCATCAATAAATCAAAAAGTCAAGATTTCATTTTGAAAAGTCAAAATTCCTAAACTTAGAAATTTTCTAAGTGTTGGAAAATTCATATTTTTTTCATAACTTTGAGCCAAATTTTCACCATGATGCAAGATGATTCAAAGGAAACTTCAACATGAAAGTTTTATATCTTAATGAGATCTAAAAAATTGTAGAACATAACTTTTTCTATAAATTCATGGATTTCAAGTTATGATTTTGTGAAGACATGTTCATGAATATTGGAAACTTAGTGAAATTTTTTCCTAATTTAGGCAGAATTTTGACCTAACTTCATGGTAATTTTTCACATAGTTACAAGATTAATTTTCAAAAATGTCCAACATATAGGTTGTAGACGATGTTACAAGCTTTTAAAAATATCCAATAACTCATTGAGATCATACTTGAGCAAGGAGAATCGAAGGCAAGAATTTAGGGTTTCATTCTTGAATTACAAGTCATTTCTTGATGAACAGATAATTTAATTTCAATGTTAGGCTACATAATCTTGCTTTATAGGCCTTCTAACTTGTGTATATATCCATCATTAATGGATTACACAAACGTTTGAGCTATAATCCAAGTGGTTTAAGCTTTATCTAATTCACATTGTCATTTTAGGAAGAAAGTGAAGAATGCCATTCTTGAAAAGCAAGCTTTATGCATAAAGTAAATTCTTGAGCCTCTAACTTGTTCCCTCTGATCACACTCCATCTACATAGTTAGAAGAAAACTTGTTTAAAGCATAACCACTCTACATTAGCAAGTACACAAGGCATTGAAACTTGGAGTTCTCAAAAAATCACATGTTGAGTTTAAACATTTGTTTTTGAATTATGATCAACAACAAGTCTCCAAACTTGTTACTTATAAATAGAGTCAGTAATTATGAGCTAAGACACGAGCATTAACACTCTGAAATACTCTCAAACTCTCTCAAATCAGAAATTTCCCAAAAACTCCATTGTTGCATAGTTTCTGACTTTGAACTTGTAACTCACATTTCCCTCGTGTGTTTCTTGGCCTTTTAGTTCCTAAAGCTCTTACACATCAAGTATAACCTATCCCTGTCCCTGTTTCATCACTGTAACACCATTTACCATAACCTCCATAGCCAAAAATAGAGCATTGCACATTTACTTCTTCAAGCCATTCCAGCCACCCATTGCTCAAGCTAATCACTGTATTAGATTCCTGGGAACTTGAGGAAGCTAACCTGATCATTACAGGACCTTGAATCAAGCTCAAATTCATTTCACGAAATCCATTTTTGAGGTAAGTTTTCTGACTTTTGAAATCTTCATATAGGCATTGTTAGCTTTCCATTTTCAAAGATAAAATGTAGACATCATTGTCATGAAACTATACATGTCCATAGATTTCATTTATATTGCTTGAGTAGTGAGAATTTTGAGCTTGAACTTTCTGAAATAATTAGGTTAAAATTTGGTACTTTTAGAAATTCTCATTTATCTTTGATTTATAGCTTATGATATTTATATGGTTGGATTCGTATAGAAAAATGGAGCAACTTTCATTTTTGCATATTTCATTTTTGATGAGAAATGGTGAAGTTACATGATCAATGGATGGAGGTTGAAGATGAAGTTCATTTCTGGAACTTGTTTTGTATTATGTATTTATTATTTCAGTTAAATTAACGGATGTACAGCCACCCCAGTGGCAAAGGTAGCACGCGTTTGTGTAGAAGGTCATGGGTTCAACACCCAGCGCTACCTTTTGTGTATTTTTCAATATTTTTCCTCTTTTTTTTTTGTTTCCAAACAGCAGCGCTGGGCCTCCCCCTTTGGGCCTTCCATTTTTGCTTTTTTCTAACCCCATGCCTTACTTTTGCACCCTTGGCCCATTATTTTCTTTATTATTTCATTTGCTTTTTTCTATTTTATTTTCATTTCATATTTTCTTTATTATTTTTATTATTACTATTATTGTTATTATTATCATCATTATTATTATTATTATTATTATTATTATTTTAATTAATAAAAAATCCAAAAATATTTTGTTTATTATTTTTACAAATACAAAAGACTAAAAACATTTTCTTAAAACAAATTAATTTCTTTTTCTTAAATAATTTATATTTAGACTTAGGTTTAATTATTATTTTTATATTCTTAATTGAAATTAACTTAGAATTTAGGTTTCTCTTAATTAATTAATTTTCTCATTTTATTTTTATTAATTTAAAACCATTTCATAAAAAAACCTAAAAATCTTTTTTAACTTAATTTCTTTCTTAATTAGTTTAAATTTAATTTTGTTTATTTTTAAATAATCATTTTCTTAATTAGGTAAAGACTAAACCCTTTCATTTAAAAATCAAACAAAAAACATTTATTTTCCATTTTATATTCTTGCATTTTATTTTCAATTTTGTACAATATTCAATATGGTTGTAATAGATAATTAGGTTTAATTTTCTTGCAATCCCCATTCGTAAATTTGTATACTCCCTCTCCTAATGATGTAATAGCTTAGTAATTTTACTTTCCGCAATTTATCGATTTATATAAATGCTAGTAATTAAGGTTTGTATGGAAAGATTAAAATTAACAAGTAGCAAACCCTAATTCAAGATAACAATGCATGTAAATCAAACACATTTGCACACTTACACCCTTAGGGTAATTCCACTTTGTTGCCTTATAAAAATGGTCATGTTATGCATGTGAGATGTCTTAGCAAAAAAAAATCAAAAATACAAGATCATAGTCCCTTGATGATGCTATCAATGTTGCCTTTCAAAATGATCTTAGTCCCTAAAAGAGAAATGCTAAGATATCTCACAACATTGCTATCATGGCTATACAATGACCCACGCCCTTTCCTTTACATCCAAAGATAAGGCTTCTTACTAAATCAATGGTAAGATAGAAATATCAAAGGAAAGGAAGAAATGAACAAAGACTTTTGATTAGGTAGATTGTTCCTAGTTGCTTGCTCATTTTCAAATCAAACCTCCTTGCTTATTTTCAAAACAAACACCAACACTTTCAAAAACATTTTCCAAACATGAAATATTTTCAAAAGTTCAACACTTTGTATACGTTCTTACGAACGAGAACTATTACAAAGTTTGCCTAAATGAAGGCCCCTTTTCAAAATACTTTCAAAAACCACACAAAGCATATTTTTCAAACAAAAGCAAGTGATCTAGCAAGCAACTGAGATCCCATAGATAACTATGGATGAAAAGGGTGCTAATACCTTCCTTTTTCATAATCTGCCCCCGAACTCAAGAAATAATCTCAAAGGTCTTTCCTGTTCTTTTCAGCCTTTCCTTTTGGATAAAATAAAAGTCAGTGGCGACTCTTTCTAATCGCAACATTTGCGATCAAACAAAAAACACCCAAGTAAGTTCTCCCACTGTATCACAGAACTAGCGACTCTACCGGGGATTAACTTAAAAGTGGGGTTACCTTAGGGCTAGATCACATTTACTTGCTTTCATTGTTTGATTTGTTTGCTTTACATTTTGGTTCCTTGTTTGGGCTTGTTCTAATCCTCTACTCGGATTTGGGATACCTTATAGGTAAGTAGCAATACATTGTGGAAACTGTGTGGGGTATATCGACATGGTCTAAGCAATAGCTATGTTAGTGTGACACATTTGTGGGTACTGGTAGCCCTAGAGTAGTCAAGGAGAATACGGGGCCGCTGAGTGGTGTCATGAAGCACTAACTGACTTTAGATCCTTTACTTGACCAACTTGGCCATTAGGACATAGTGAGATAACCAACTTTGGTGCAGTCCGAAGTTGGTTGATACTTGATATTACACTCTTTGAGATTTGACTTTTTGGGATATTTCAATCACCGTGAAAGATGCTTGCGCTGAAATAATGCTTGAGAAGACAGATCAGTGATATTGAGATCCCTTAGAACCCGGTTACTATTTCTAGGACAGGTTGAGCCAATTAAACTTCAAGAGGGTACTTACCTATGAGACTCCATACAAGCCTAAACCTAAGGACTTGTTTTCCTTGTTTGTATATACTTACTTGTACATGACCATTTCAAGGATTTTTGGGATTTATCTTTGTTCTGTTTTGTAGGACATGGCTTCCCTCCGCAGGAATACTATCCAAGTCAATCTCGTAATAATTCCACCTCAACTCAAAGAGTTAGCATCAAGGGTTCTTGAGAATTCTCCATTCACCGAAAGACATGGTCGCCTCCTAAGCTTGGTTACCTTCAACACTAATGAAGATATGATGAAGGTGCTCTTCCAATTCTTTGATCATATACACCATTGCTTCACTTTTCCCGAATATCAGCGTGTAAAAACTTTGGAAGAATTCTCTCTACTCTTGAGGATTACCATTCTCAATCAACTACCCTTCAAGGGTACGGAGAAATATCCAAAACCTGAAGATATTTCCTAAGAATTACACTTGCAACAATCTGATGTCACAACTAATTGGGAAATAAGGAGTGGTGTCAAAGGTTTCTTGGCCAAGTTCTTGTTTGAGAAAGCTCAATATTGTTTGAACTCTTTGGACTTACAAGCTTTTGAAGAAATCTTGGCCCTTCTCATCTATGGAATGGTTTTGTTTCCAAACCCTGACCAACTCATAGATGTAAATGCTGTCAAAATTTTCATGTCTCGCAATCCAGTGCCTACTTTGTTGGGAGATATCCTACATTCTTTTCAATCTCGCACTATGAGGAAGAGAGGGATCCTCATGTGTTGCACTCCTCTCTTGGAAAGATGGTTTATTTTTCATCTTCCTCGATCAGTATTTAAGAACGAGCAAGGTTTGAGATGGTCTCATAGGCTGATGACGCTCAGACATTCAAATTTGCATATACATCTTCCATGCATCATAACATGACAGGTTTTTGTATAACAGGTTCCTTATCTTTCTGTTGTTTATTTCAGCAAGATGGATCTAGAGAAAACTGTGAAGGATCTTCAGGCACAAAACTCTCAATTCCAAGAGACTCTACTGTCCCTGGCCAAGGGGCAGAAAGATATGATGGCATTGCTGGCAGTTAAGAAGAAACCTAAAAAGAGAACCCTGGTCAACATGGGAAGAAGGTTCAAAGAGTCGGTGATGATTATTATTTTGACGAGCAGTGTCCACCCGCTGATGTCAAATATAAGCAGTTAGAAGACAGATTAAAGGCTGTTGAAATCCAAGCCGTCCCCGGTTTAGATTTTGATGATTTGAGTTTGATCTCTGGGGTTGTCATTCCCCACAAATTCAAAATACCAGTCTTTGCAAAGTACAATGAGGTTTCTTGTCCAAAACTTCACCTGAAATCTTATGTGCGCAAGATACATCCGCACACCACTGATAAGAAACTCTAGGTTCACTTTTTTCAAGAGAGCTTGACTGGAACACAACTATAATAGTTCTACCAGTTGGATGGTTCCCGCATAAATACTTGGGAAGACTTAGCTACTGCCTTCTACCATCAGTACTAGTATAACGCCGACATGGCACCAACAAGAGTTCAGTTGTAAGATATGACCATGGGGAAGAATGAAGGATTTAAAGAATATGCACAAAAGTGGAGAGACCTCGCCGGTAGGGTTCAACCACCTTTGAATGATAGGGAGCACATTGACATGTTTATGGGCAATTTATCCGGTCCATTCTTTAACTTGTTGGTTGGCTGTTCTTCTTCTGCTTTCACCGAATTAATCTTAACCGGTGAAAGAGTTGAAAGTGGCATCAAAAGTGGGAAGATCTATGTGGCATCTGCCTCCACTTCAAATCATGTAAAGAAACCTTTTTGCTACAAAGAAGGAAATCAATGTTGTGTAAGGGGAAAGGGCCCATACCAAGAAGAATGATCATCTGTCTGTTAATATTGCCTGAATCTCCAATCCAACTCCTACTCAAAGACCATCTACTAATCATCAATGTTTTGAAACTCCGAGAATACAATTTACGAGGTTAGGCATGTCATTATCTCAAGCCTTACAACACATGCTAAAGGCTAATTTGGTGAGATTACGCGATCCTCCTACCAATCCAGATACCTCTTTACCAAAGTACAACCTGAACGCTAAATGTGCTTACCACTCAAGTAGCCCCGGGCATGAGACTGACCAATGCTGGGCCTTGAAGAATAAAATTCAGGATTTAATTGATAACAAGACTATTGAATTTGATCCTTCTCCAACTCCGAATGTAATCATCGCGCCTATGCCGAAACATGACAAGGGTGTCAATGAAGTTAACATTGTAGGTGATTCTGATAAAGAAGTTGCATTTGAAGATTGGGTGTATCCTACTACAACGGAGCTGAAGAATTGGCATGCAAAGGACTTTGTGCCCATCTCTTTCATTGAGAAGTAATCACTTTCTTTTTTCTTTCTTATTAATTCAAGAACATTTTTTCTGTAATATTTAACAATGACTTTTAGGCCATGTGTCTGGCTCGGGGCACTTTGGTCCATTTGTCAAGGGTTTTATTTATGTTCATCTAATCATATGATCATTTAATACAAATTATTGGACTATTTTGCATTCAAATCTTTGTGTTCATTGTATTTCTTCCCTTTCAAATAAATTTTTCAAAATAGCCATGTATTTACATGCACACACACACACACACTCTTGCAGGTCCTCGTCCACTCTGGATCTCATTGCCAATGACTCTACTATTGCCGATTATAACTTTGAATGTCCAATTAACCAAGCCGGAGAAGAAGGAGAGGAATATTGTGATATACCAGGAGAACTAGACAGGCTTCTATTACAAGAGGAAAAAGTTATTCAACTGCACGAAGAGTCAGTTGAAGTCAACAATTTGAGTACCGAGACAGACAAGAAAGAGGTTATGATTTGGGCTAACTTGGAAAGCAGTGTCAAGAGCAGGTTGGTTCAGATGTTGCATGATTATGTGGAAGTATTTGCTTGGTCTTATGAAGATATGCAAGGATTGGATATCGACATCATAGTTCATCATCTGCCGACTAAGGAAGATTATCCTCCTGTCAAACAAAAAGTCCGTCGCATGAGGCCTGACATGTCTGAGAAGATCAAAGCTGAAGTAATTAAACAATTTGATACAGGGTTCCTAACTGTGACATCTTATCCCCAATGGGTTGCAAGTGTGGTGTCAGTACCAAAGAAAGATGGAAAGGTTCGTATGTGCGTAGATTATAGGGATCTGAATAGGGAAAGCCCCAAGGATGACTTCCCTCTACCACACATTGACGTCTTGGTCGATAATATTGCTTAGCATAAAGTCTTCTCTTTCATGGATGGCTTCTTCGGTTATAATCAGATAAGAATGGCTCCCGAAGACATGGAGAAGACAACTTTCGTTACGCAATAGGGTACCTTTTGCAATAAGGTCATGCCGTTCGGATTGAAGAATGTGGGGGCAACATATCAGAGGACTATGGTAGCTTTGTTTCATGATATGATTATTCATGAAATAGAGGTATATGTGGATGATATGATTTCCAGATCACAAACTGAAGAGGAACACATCGATCACCTGTAGAAGCTTTTCGAAAGGTTGAAAAAGTACAAATTGAGGTTGAACCCTAACAAGTGCATATTCGGAGTACGATCTGGAAAGCTTCTAGGTTTCGTCGTCAGCAATAAAGGCATTGAAGTTGATCCTGCCAAGGTAAAGGCCATCCAAGAAATCTGAGTCCCCCACTCTGAAAAGCAAGTTAGAGGATTCTTGGTTCGTCTCAATTACATCGCCCGCTTCATATCTCACTTGACTGCTACTTGTGAGCCAATCTTCAAGCTCTTGAAGAAAGATCAAGTAGTCAAATGGAATGATGAATGCCAAGTTGCCTTTGACAAAATCAAAGAATATCTACAAGAACCTATTATTCTCATGCCTCCAATTGAAGGAAGACCCTTGATCATGTACTTGACACTACTAGAGAACTCCATGGGGTGTGTTTTGGGCCAACATGACGAGTGTGGCCGAAAAGAGCATGTTATTTATTACCTGAGCAAAAAGTTTACCGACTGTGAAACCAGATATTCATTGCTCGAGAAAACTTGCTGCGCTCTGGCATGGGATGCTCACCGGCTAAGATAGTATATGTTGACTCATACCACTCTATTGATTTCTAAGATGAACCCAATCAAGTACATCTTCGAGAAACCTGCTCTCTCTGGACGGATAGCCATATGGAAAATGATATTGACTGAGTACGACATTCAATACACAACACAAAAGGCCATCAAAGGAAGCATACTAGCAGATCATTTGGCCCATCAAGCTGTCGATTATTATCAGTCTATGAACTTCGACTTCCCAGATGAGAACATCATACTGGTGACCGACTATGCGAAACTTAGATTGTATGATGGACCTGAACAAGGATCCCGATGGAATATGGTCTTCAAAGGGGCTTCCAATGCCTTGGGTAACAGAATTGGTAATGTGATCATATCCCCTAAAGGTTGCCACACTTCTTTCACTACCAGATTATGCTTCGATTGTACTAAAAATATGGCTGAGTACGAAGCGTGCATCTTGGGTCTGAAAGGTTCCATTGACTTGAGGATCAAGCATTTGAATGTGTTTGGTGATTCTGCTCTAGTGATTAGCCAAGTAAAAGGAGATTGGGACACAAAACACCCTAATCTCATCCCTTACAAGGAACTTGTGCTATCTCTAATTCCTTACTTCGAAGAGATCACATTTGAACACTTCCCTAGGGAAGAAAATCAGTTGGCTGACGTCTTGGCAACCATGTCTTCAATGTTCAAGGTCAGATGGGACAATGAAGCCCCTATGATTACCATTGAAAGATTTGAAAAACCTGCACACTACTGTGAGCTTGACACTGAGACAGAAAATCCATGGTACCATGAGGTGAATAGTTATCTTGAAGCACAAGAGTATCCCGAGGGAGCATCCATCAATGACAGAAAGTTCTTACGAAGATTTTCAGCCAAATTCTTCCTAAGTAACGGAATATTGTACAAGTGTAACCATGATTCTACTCTACTCCGATGTGTGGACAAAAAGGAGGCAGAGGAAATTATGGAAGACATGCACGATGGTTTCTTTGGGACTCACTCAAGTGGACATACGATGGCTAAGAAGATCTTGAGAGCTGGCTACTATTGGTTAACAATGGAGACTGATTACCGTCAACACTCAATAACTTGTCACAAATGCAAAATCTATGCTGACAAGGTCCATGTTCCTCTGATCCCTCTGAATGTCATGACCGGATCCATGGCCATTTGCAATGTGGGGAATTGACATGATTGGAGAGATCAAGCCCACTTCTTCTAATGGACACTGCTTCATTCTGGTCACTATTGATTACTTCACCAAATGGGACAAAGCTGCCTCTTTTTCCTCAGTCACAAAGAACGTGGTAGCCAGATTCATCAAACATAACCTCATCTGCCGCTATGGCATCCCCGAAAGGATCATCACCAACAATGGGACTAACCTTAACAATGCTATGATTACTGAACTTTGCACTCGGTTCAAGATCAAGCATCACAATTCTTCTCCTTATAGACCAAAAATGAATGGCGTAGTCGAAGAGGTCAACAAAAATATCAAGAAGATTGTGCAGAAGATGGTAGTAACCTATAAGGATTGGCATGAGATGTTACCGTTTTCTCTTCACGGCTATCGCAATTTCGCTAGAAGATCAACTGGGGTAACTCCATTTTCTTTGGTCTATGGCATGGAAGCTATTTTTCCAGTGGAAGTTTAGATTCCCTCACTAAGGATTATGAATGAAGCAGGCTTAGGCAAAAACAAGTGGATTCAGACAAGATTAGATCAGTTGAACTTAATCGATGAAAAACGATTGGTTGTTGTTTGTCATGGTCAGACGTACCAAAAACGTATGATCAAGGCTTTCAACAAAAAGATTAAGCCTCGAGTATATCAAGCTGGTAACTTGGTGATAAAGCGCATCATCTTGCCACAAAGCGACCCCAGAGGCAAATGGACACCCACCTACGAAGGGTCATTTGTTTTCAAGAGAGTGTTCTCTGGCGGTGCCATGATGCTGACTACCATGGATGGTAAAGACTTCCCATATCCTATAAACACGGGCATAGTTAAAAAATACTATGCATAAGAGACCCGCTAGGTTGACACACCTAGGCAAAACAAGGGTATCCCGGCAAACCAAAAGGTTTGGGAAAAAATTAGGGATATATGCAAAAGACTGTACACCCGGCAAGCTGAAAACCCGAAAGGGCAACTTGGGAAAAAATGGGTATCCTGGTGGGCTAAAAACCCGAAAGGGCGGTCCATGCAAAGGTTAAGGATTGAAAGCGTATGACTATGTCTCGTGGAATCACCACAGTCAACTTTATCACCAAGGTCCGAGTTCAAACGGTCTAAGATAAATCCAATCAACTTCTGTCAACAGCAAGTGGCATTCGAAGGCATTGGGGTGATATTGGAGTTAGAGTGTAATGAGATCATTTCACATAGCTATTTGTTTTTATTTTCAATCTTTGTTTTCCTTTCGACGATTTCTTCTTACTAGGATCTCCGTTTCTTTGTACAAAAAGCCTATTCATGGGAAAATATCAATACAAATATACTTTGAAGTGCAAACTTTCTGTTTTTGTTTTGAATGCAAAGTTGTCCAATGACTAAAATTGAACGAACATATGCATATGAACATAATTTAAACTATTTGGCACATGTTCCCTGCTAAGCAGCAAACATCTCTTCAAGGTATATTGGAATATCACCACAAAGTTATTTCATTAACATTATCCCCACAAGACGATTAAATAAACCAGCCCTTAACAAAGTTACCCACAAAGTCTCTTTGCACAGGTTGATCCCCAACCAGAGTCTCAATCTCTTAGCATCTCTCTCCCTAGCTAAGTTTATCCTACAAGTAGAAGCATTGTGGATCTCTTCCTCAAAGAACTCGTCTCATCAATAGTTCATTAAATATTCATCAACAGGGTTTATTTCCCTAACAGGGTTTATTTCCCCAACAAACAATGAGTAGCATAACTCCCCAGCTGAGTTCAAATTCCCCCGGCATAATCTATCTTCCCTAGCTGAGTCTGTTATCCCCAGCCGAGTCCTTATCCCCAACTGAGTATATCCTTCCCAAGATGAGTATATCTTCCAAGCTGAGTCTTTTCCCCAAGCTGAGTCTATCCTCCCCGATTGAGTCTACACTCTCCAGCTTGAGTTTTCCTTTCAGACTATTACAAATCAGAGGGCCACAACCCCTAATCCCAAGTAAAGTCGTCAAAAAAACCTTTACTGTCTCCAAAAATACTATGAAACCTAGACCCGACCAGATATTAGTACAACCTTTAAGCCACTATGAAGCCTGGACCCGACCAGATAATAGTCAACTTCTCAAAGCCACTATAAGAGCCTGAACCCAGCCAAATAATAGTGTAACCTTTCAACTAACTATGAAGACTGGATCTGACCAGATAGTAGTTAACTTCGCAAGATACTATGAAACCTGGAACCGACCAGATAATAGTTTAACTCTTCAATATATAAAAGAACCTGGGCTCAACCAGACTAGGGTTTAACTTCTTTTCCCCATTAGAGTTTGCCTCTACCCCAACAAGTTACTGTGAAGCCTGGATCCGACCAGATATCAGATTTCAACTTCATCTTTTCAAGTAAGTTATTGTGAATCCTGGATCCGACCAGATAGCAATTCCCATCAGAAGATTGTTGTGAAACCTGGAATCTGACCAGATAACAACTAAATTCCAAACAAGTTACTATAAAGCCTGGACCCGACCAGATATTAACTCAACCTTATCTCTTCAGACAAGTTTATTGCAAAGCCTGGACCCGACCAGAAAGCAACTAACTTCATCCACCTCAAAATTTGTAAAGTCTGGACACGACCAGATATCAGTTCAACTTCGTCTATTCAAGTAAGTTATTATGAAGCCTGGAGTCTGACCAGATAACAACTAGCTACAATGCCAGCAAGACACTATGAAGCCTGGACCCGACTAGATAATAGTATAACTCTTCAAAAACTATGAAGCCTGGACCCGACCAGATAGTAGTTACCACTTCAAGTTACTAAGAAGCTTGGACCCGACCAGATGTTAGTTCAACTTCATTCGTTCTAGCAAGTTACTGCAAAGCCTGGAATCCTACCAGATAACAGTTACCTTCCTTATCCCCAGCAAGTTGTTATGAAGCCTGGATCTGACCAGATAACAATTCAATTTCAAGAAATTTTCTGTGAATCCTGGAATCCGACCAGATAACAGTTAATTCTTTCTTCCCCAGTAACTTACTGTGAAGCCTAGAACCCGACCAAATAGCAGTTCACTTCCTCATCCTCGTCAAGTTGTGAAGCCTAGACCTGACCAAATAACAGCTAACACACAAGAGATATTCCCCAGCAAAAGCATCCTTTCAATAAAGTTTGAAGATATGTATATTCTTCATTCCCAATAGCAATCCGGGATTCAAATTCCCATGAACTCCTCAGCAGCAGTTATGGATTTGTTTTCCCGGACAAACATACATCTCACATTCATACATCATAGCATATACATACAAAATCCATCTAACATAATACCACATCTTGTGAACATCATGCATACATTTGCATTTAACTAACCCTTTTTCCCACATGTAAAACATCAATTGTTAGTATAAATCGACCAAAGATTTGTGTTGATACTCATTCCAGTATTTACCATCATTCCTCCAAATGTCATCTATAAGCCCATTCCCAATCCATCTTTGAGTGCAAATTTTTGGGCACTCTAGTGTTCAATCATCTTCCACCTTCAAGTCACGAATGGCGGATCCGTAAATCTAACTCTTTAGGTTTAAGAAGATTGAACATGGGAAGATGTTGTACCCCAAAATTTTCCCTCTCGTTTCTCAAGTAATCTCCCATAAGATCTCCTTGGGTTCAAGACTGCACAAGGGTTGATCAGCTCAAGACACCTCCTCAAGCACTGATAACTGAAAATTAGGGTTTGAGTTTTCACAAAGACAAATGGACTTTTAATGCCCCATATGACTTTCATGGATCATTTTTGACTCTCAAGATTTCTCATTTCAAGTTTCAAGTCTTGGATCACATTTTTGCTCAGTCAATTGATTAGTTGACCTAAAATCAATTGTATTTGTGAAAAAGTCAACTATGGTCAATTTACAGTCAAACTTCATAATTTTTTATCCATATCAACATTATGAACTCATATATGTCAATTGATCAAGTTTGGATCATAATTCCTCAAGAAATTTGATCAGATCATCAAAAGGGCAAAATGGTCAAAACTAGGGTTTTGACTGAGAAGGTGCAATTTCTGATTTTTCACCTAGCAAATGACTTATTGGTTCAAGTCATGATCTCAAGGATTCAAATGCATCATTTTGACCTATTGTCATGGTTCAAAACATTCCTCAAGATCAATTGATTGATAGTTGATTTTCAGTCAACTGATGAAAAGTCAATTGTACACTGAAAAGTCAAACTTTAACTTTTTGGTCAAAATCATGTCCCAAAGATCACAATTCATCAAGACATGTAAAAATATGAAACTTGTTCATCATGAAATCAAAAAGTCAAGATTTCATTTTAAAAAGTCAAAATTTCTAAACTTAGAAATTTTTCTAAGTGTTGGAAAATTCATTTTTTTCATAACTTTGAGCCAAATTTTCACCATGATGCAAGATGATTCAAAGGAAACTTCCAACATGAAAGTTGTAAATCTCAATGAGATCTAAAAAATTGTAGAACACAACTTTTTCTAGAAATTCATGGATTTCCAGTTATGATTTTATGAAGACATGTTCATGAAACATGGAAACTTAGTGAAATTTTGCCCTAGTTTAGGCAGTATTTTGACCTAACTTCATGGAAAATTTTCACATAGTTCCAAGATGAATTTTCAAAAATTTCCAACATAGAGGTTTTATAGGATGTTACAAGCTTTCTAAAATGTCCAAGAACTCATTGAGATCATACTTGAGCAAGGAGAATCGAAGGCAAGAATTTAGGGTTTCATTCTTGAATTACAAGTCATTTCTTGATGAACACAGAATTCAATTTCAATGTTAGGCTGCATAATCTTGATTTTCAGGCCTTCTAACTTGTGTATCTATCCATCATTAATGGATTACACAAACTTTTGAACTATAATCCAAGTGGTTTAAGCTTTATCAAATTCACATAGCCATTTTAGGAAGAAAGTGAAGAATGCCATTCTTGAAAAGCAAGCTTTATGCACAAAGTAAATTCTTGAGCCTCTAACTTGTTCCCTCTAATCACACTCCATCTACAAATTCAGAAGTGTAGCGGTAGAAATGTTTAAGACTGAGCCATTAGATTGACTAGACTTATACAGATCAAAATAAAAATCACCACTGTGTTTTATTGTTTCCAAATGAATGGGAAAAGAGAGAGTAACCCAAAAAGAGGAGGGAAATATTCAAGGTAAGGGGGTTGATTATGCAAAGGGAAGATATTAGCACCCTAAACATCAACGGTACTCCGCAGGAACCTCTTTGTAAAATCTGTATATTTTGGCTATAAAATGTTGTATATAAATGGATGGTGGAGGTGAGAAAAGAAATATATTTTTATGGTTTTTGCACCCTTCTCGGTTGCGAACCTTTAGTGCCTACGTACCACCTCTTCGTGCAATAGGGGATCAGGGTACACGTAGTTCCTCTTTTAAAAAAAAATTTAAAACACAAGTGTGTTGGTTGATTTTTCGAGATAAGACAACATCGTCATTGTCCATGTGGAAAACATGCTTACTACCCACAATCATGAGAAAGGAGAATTTGCATCATCTCAAAGTGGAGGATATGGCTTGGATTTTAAAATCAACAATGCCTCACTTAACACCTAAGTGAAAAATATCTCTCTTCATTACATATTGTAGAAGTATAGTTGTTTGCGTCACTACAAGGATTGACAAGAGTCTAATCTTTTAAGAAATGTTTTGAAATAAAAAGACAAAGTGGCAAAATGGTTTGAAATGAGATTGATTGACTTTTAGTCTTCTCACAAAAAATGTCAAGGTTTTATTAAATTGATTAGAGTTTATTTATGAAAATGTTTTGAAAATGCATGGACCTAAGTCCAAGTTTATTATGAAAGTGGTTCGAGTTTAAAAACAAGAAGAATTTTCAAAAGGAGGGAGAGGATTTTTGAAATTAAAGAAGATGGGAGGAGAAGAAGAGACTATCCTAAAGCATAATGTAAAAGTTAGGGATAAGAACCATCTAACCAACAAGAAGCCAATACTTGACATTATGAGTCAAGATAGAATTCTCATTCTTTGGATTGAAACCAAGCAAGCAAAGATACTAGACCTCTTGTGAGAACCAAACTTCAAGTGTATTAGTCTTCACAAAAATTGGGCAGAGTAACAGCTGTATACGGGTGAATTCCAGATTATAAACAAAGAATGTAATCATAATAACCTGCACACAAAACAAACAAATAACCCAATGTCTTGAGGTAAACCTCAAGAACTCCAGACAAAATATCAATTAAGGTCACAAGGTCTCCAATATAGGCCAAGGTTTTTAATCCTAAGTCCAAGAAGTCCAATGCTCCATAATGCCAAGGATAGTATCCAAATAGTCCCAGTATTTTAAAGGTTTTTATGGTTCATGTTGATTATTAGGTGCCTTAGAAGAGGAAATAAAAGGCTCGAGTGAGCAAAATAAAAATGACAAGAAATGTAATGCTTAAAGTAAATGGTACATAAAAGAAAAATAAAAATAAAAATAAAAGGGCATAAAGTAAAAACAATTTAATAATTAGTGGTTAGTTGGATGACCATCTTGAAACTTGAATTTGGAACTCATTAGAGGATGGGTAGAACCAAAGCCTCCACACAACAAGTTGCATTTTCTCTTTATCAAGTATACAAATCCATTTGTAATCCTCAAAAGTACCATTTAATGATCAACGATGTTTAGGTGATCCGCGTTAACCAAAAGTCTTGTAGATCCATTAGAGGATTGGTAGAACCAAAGCCTCCACACAATGAATCTCAAGATTATAGGATCAAAGGGATCAAATTAACATACTTGGGCTTGCAAACATAGGTTTGGACCACGAATGATCATTTATTCGAATCGGGACAAAATTTAGCACTATGTTAAGCAATCGTAAGTGGATTTATATAGAAGTCGCACCTATTTTGAGGTCGATCAATAGAAATCTATGCACCATTTGTTTTGAGACATGATATATAGATCATGCTCCAACAATACTTAGTGCAATAAGAAAGGGACAAGATGAAGAGCGGTGGGAAAGAATATACAAACCATATTTGAATTAAACCTAAATCAAACTATTATTAAAATCATTCATCCATTTTTATGGAGTTAGACTCAACACCATGGATCCAATGATGTTAATAAAGTTTATGATCAAAATTCAACCCAAGCTCAGCCATAAAATAATCACAAAATAATATTGCATTTAATATATACATTAAAATAAGGATTTAAAAATGTTTTAAAATGGAAATAAGAAAGAAAAATATCAACTATATTCAAATTAATCAAGAAAAATTAAGTAAGACCATAGAAAACTCAGAAAGGGAATCAAATATTTTTATAAAAATTTTGGCAATTTTTAAAAGTCTGAAATTGTTTTAAAACTAATTAAAGTTGTTCAAACAAATAGAAAATATATCAAAAATAGTAAACATTAATATAAAATTCCATAAAATTTTCAAAAAGTCAGAAATATGCAAAATAATATTGATGAATTTTTTTAGAATTAAGAAATGTCATAAAGTATTTTTTAGGTAATTAAAACAAAGCAAACAATGAAAAAAATATAAAAATATATCAATTTTCAAAGTAAAAATATGAAAAAATATTTATGAGATCAGAAATAATTCAAAGTATTTTTGTGAATTTTTTCATAATTTTTGGATAAAAAATAAAAGAGTTATGAATTTTTGAAAATTAAATCAATTAAAATATAAAATCAGAAAATGAAATAAAACCAAAAAGATATGGGACATCAGATCATAGTTAAAACGAGTTAGTAAGCTAATCTAATGGACCGGGTGCACTGTGCTTGATATGGACCTTAGCAAGATGCGCAGGGAATCAGAAAAAGGCAACCAATGAAATTAAAACGTTTGGCACGATATCATTGGTTGAAACGAGACATGTCATCGTCTTCAACCTCCAACCAGCCTGCAATGGAGATTTGTGAGATCTTTCAAACGGTAAAATTAGGATCCCAAACCAGTATCATTCAATTTGTCTCTTCAAGACGATCATAACACCACCATCGCGTCAAATTTATATAAAGTATACAAAGAGATATGAATCAAAAACCCGGAAAATAGCGAGCACCTTCAATTTGAGATTTCTCTCTCAATTCTCAATGTATTTAAAAATTGTAAGAAGCACTAGAATCAGGAGAAGGAGTAGATCATGTTAGTGCTTTATTTGCATCCAAATGGTGGAGAATTCTACCTTTTCGAAGTTCAAGAAAGAAGATCTGAAACTGGACTTTTGTAGCTTGAATTATAGCTGGTTTTGCTTGGTTTAAGTGCTGGAGAGTTTGTATGATGCTTAAGGAAGATGAATGTGCAAAGAATTTTGGAAGAAAAGGATGGAATCTCAGAAACGGATTTCAAAAAATTTGAAGTTCGTGTGAGGTTTTGACAGAGTGTTTTTGGCTCTCAAAGCTTGAGGAAATGAATGGGGGATGACCCTCTATTTATAGGGAATCAAATGGAATGTTCAAGCGTGTGAAATGATGAAGTTTAGAGCAAAATCGTGTGAACCTGATGCACGAGCAAAGTGTGATCTGATTTCCATCAAAACTCATCCAATCCTTTCGTTTTAAGGCTCTAATCCACTTTGGCAACTTGGTTAAACATGTTTAGATCACAAACGCGTGCTAATTTGATGTTTAGAGGCCAAAACATGAAATTCAAATTCTGAGTTATGAAGAAACTTCAGTTCCAAGTTACCAAGTTCAATCCAATGGCATTCTCAGCTCAAGGGGTCTTAAGGCTTGATTCTTGATGCTTTAGAAAGATGAGGTTACAAGCTTTGAAATGGAAAAATAATGGAATCAAATGGATGCTTGAGCTGAAAGTTGCATTGAGTCAAAGTTGGGGAAAAAAGGTTGACTTTCCATACTTAGAAATATTTCAAATTTTTCTTCAAAATTGACCTATAATGTTTTGCATCCCAACATGGCCTTCCACTTGGAATTTGCTCTTGACCAAAAAGTATGGCATGAAATAGACCTCTTGAATGACATTTTGAAATTTGAACCATTCAAAATATCCAAAAATTGAGAGAGTTATGAATTGTTGAAGTTGGAAAAGAATCATGAAATGACCTATAATCTTTTGTATCCTTAGGGCATCTTCCATCCATTTTATCACTTTGCATATAAAAGAAGGAATAAATTTCACATCCTCAAGATCATTATGGAAAAAGAGTAGGCTCAAGGTGATAAAAATTGACCAAGTTATGATCATTTGAAGTCACACATGAGAAATTGGGGGTTCATCTGGAGGACTTGTAATCTTTATTCATCATCAAGTTTCTTCTACATGAAAACTCCTTGAAAATTTTGAATTTATTTTTTAATAACACTTTTAAGAGAAGTATGTATTTGGAATCATTCAAAAATACCAAAAGATGAGCAACATATACTTCTTTGAAGTTCAAAACCCTAGCCCCTAGATCAAGAAAATGCTTTGAGGAACCTTGACAAATTTGAATCACCTTCTTGCACCAACACCCTTGCTTTGTAAATAGAAGTTGTTGAGGATAAAAATGAGAACTCATAGCCACCAAAACCACTTCCATATCTTGATAATTGAGAGAAATATGTACTTGTGATCAATGGGAACAAGACCTTGTCCAACCATGACAACTTCTCCAATCAATCCCTTGCACTTTTAAATCAATTTTGACATCTTAGAAATGTAGTGAACCAAAATAACCTTGCCATGCCATACCTTCCAAAACAACTTCAATGGTGAGGTTTGGACTTCTCAAGCTTTATTTCCTAGGGCATGGAAATGAACTCATGAACCCATGGAGCAACTTGCTAAATCTCACTGCCTTTACCTACATTAGTAACAAGCAAGACAAGCCAACATTGCATTTTATTAATTAGAATAAAAGTCAATACAAAATATTCATGGTCACAAAAGAAAACAAGTCAAGGTTCTTGGTGAATCCTCAAAGAGAAAAGCTAGAGGTAGGGAGGAGAATCAAGAACCCTAATGTGATCTTGTTATGATTGAATCAATATGGTATGATGAAGGGATCTTAGGGGCAAAAATTTGGGTACAACAAGAAGCAAACTTGTTTAAAGCATAACCATTATACATTAGCAAGTACACATCAAGTATAACTTATCCTTGTCCCTGTTTCATCACTATAACACTATTTATCATAACCTCCATAACCAAAAACAGAGCATTGCACATTGACTTCTCCAAGCCATTCCAGCCACCCATTGCTCAAGCTAATCATTGCATTAGCTTTCTGGGAACTTGAGGAAGCTAACCTGATCATTGTAGAACCTTGAATAAAGCTCAAATTCATTTCACGAAATCCATTTTTGAGGTAAGTTTTCTGACTTTTGAAATCTTCATATAGGCATTGTTAGCTTTCCATTTTCAAAGATAAAATGTAGACATCATTGCCCTGAAACTATACATGTCCATAGATTTCATTTATATTGCTTGAGTAGTGAGAATTTTGAGTTTGAACTTTATGAAATAATTAGGTCAGAATTTGGTACTTTTTGAAATTCTCATTCATCTTTGATTTATAGCTTATGATACTTACATGGTTGGATTCGTATGGAAAAATGGAGCAACTTTCATGTTTGCATATTTCATTTTTGTTGAGAACTGGTGAAGTTACAGGATCCATGGCTGGAGGTTGAAGATGAAGTTCATTTCTGGAACTTGTTTTGTATTATGTATTTATTATTTCAGAAATTAATGGATGTACAGCCACCCCGGTGGCAAAGGTAGCACGCGTTTGTGTTTGAGGTCATGGGTTCAACACTCAGCGCTACCTTTTATGTATTTTTCAATATTTTTCCTCTTTTTTTTTGTTTCCAAACAGGAGCGCTGGGCCTCCCCCTTTGGGCCTTCCATATTTGCTTTTTTCTAACCCCATGCCTTACTTTTGCACCCCTGGCCCATTATTTTCTTTATTTTTTCATTTTATTTTTTCTGTTTTATTTTCATTTCATATTTTCTTTATTATTTTTATTATTATTATTATTATTATTATTATTATTATTATTATTATTATTATTATTATTATTATTGTTTTTATTAATAAAAAATCCAAAAATATTTTGTTTATTATTTTTACAAATACAAAAGACTAAAAACATTTTCTTAAAATAAATTAATTTCTTTTTCTTAAATAATTAATATTTAGACTTAGGTTTAATTACTATTTTTATTTTCCTAATTTAAATTAACTTAGAATTTAGGTTTCTCTTGATTAATTAATTTTTTCATTTTATTTTTATTAATATAAAACTTTTTCATAAAAAAACCTAAACATCTTTTTTGACTTAATTTCTTTCTTAATTAGTTTAAATTTAATTTTGTTTATTTTTAACTAATCATTTTCTTAATTAGGTCAAGACTAAACCCTGTCATTTAAAAACCAAACAAAAAACATTTCTTTTCCATTTTATATTCTTGCGTTTTATTTTCAATTTTGTACAATATTCAATATGGTTGTAATAGATAATTAGGTTTAATTTTCTTGCAATCCCCATTTGTAAATTTGTATACTCCCTCCCCTAATGATGTAATAGCTTAGTAATTTTACTTTCCGCAATTTATCGCTTTATATAAATGCTAGTAATTAGGGTTTGTATGGAAAGATTAAAATTAACAAGTAGCAAACCCTAATTCAAGATAACAATGCATGTAAATCAAACACACTTGCACACTTGCACCCTTAGGGTAATTCCACTTTGTTGCCTTACAAAAGTGGCAATGTTATGCATCTGAGATGTCTTAGCAAAAAGCAATCAAAAATACAAGTTCATAGTCCCTCGATGATGCTATCAATGTTGCCTTTCAAAATGACCTTAGTCCCTAAAAGAGAAATGCTAAGATATCTCACAAAATTGCTATCATGGATATACGATGACCCACGCCCGTCCCTTTACATCCAAAGATAAGGCTTCTTACTAAATCAATGGTAAGATAGAAATATCAAAGGAAAGGAAGAAATGAACAAAGACTTTTGAGTAGGTAGATTGTTCCTAGTTGCTTTCTCATTTTCAAATCAAACAGCCTTGCTTATTTTCAAAACAAACACCAACACTTTCAAAAAAAAATTCCAAACATGAAATGTTTTCAAAAGCTCAACACTTTGTATACGTTCTTATGAACGATAACTATTACAAATTTTTCCTAAACGAAGGCCCCTTTTCAGAATACTTTTAAAAACCACACAAAGCATATTTTTCAAACAAAAGCAAGTGATCTAGAAAACAACTAAGATCCCATAGATAACTATTGATGAAAAGGGTTCTAAGACCTTCCTTTTTCATAATCTACCCCCCGAACTCAAGAAATAATCTCAAAGGTATTTCCTATTCTTTTCAGCCTTTCCTTTTGGATAAAAGAAAAGTCGGTGGCGACTCTTGCTAACCGTAACACTTGCAATCAAACGCAAAATACCCAAGTCAGTTATCTTACCGTATCACATGAATTAAAGGTTGCATCAATTACAATCCCACTTTGGCACGCCGCCAGTTGGGGTATGTTATGATGGATAGTCCTACTGATCGGGAGGTAGAAGAAACTGTTTATTTCGGTAAAGGGGAAAATCATATTCCGCTGGAAAAAGTGAGAGCCTCTTGGGGACATGTTCACAAGAAGGGGAAGGTTTTCTTTATCCAGAAAGTATGTTTAGCTTTCAATTCCTACGTGAAATGGATTTAGAACCGAGTAAAGATGTTGTAGCTGTCATATAAAAGGGAGGAGCCTTTATATCCTCAACCTATTTTTGATCCATCAGTTGATAGTCAATTGTTGCGGGAAACAGCTGTTAATCAATCATCCCTTGTTGAATCATCAATGAGGCAACGAGTTTCTGATTTGTCTAAATTCGTGCCTATGTCAAATTACAAGCATATTATGGCGGAAAATTTTAAGCTATAGTTAGCAAGACAAGAGAAGGATATGGAACTTTCCTTTGTTGCACAAGAAAAGAGAAATTTGATACATGAGGCTAAGCTGAAAGACAAGTTGCTAGAACGGTATGGTTGGTTAGAAAAATTGAAGAAGTTAAGGTTTGAAGATCCTTATTCATCCATAAACCAAGTCGAAGGTCTTGCGGAGAGTCAGCAAAAAATTGAAAGACTTCGTTGGCTAAAGAACAGTTGAAAGTAAGGCATGATGGAGAAATTAGATCTCTAAAGAAGTAACTCTGAGATGAAGAATCCAAATCTGAAGAGCTTAGCCGACAGAGAATAGGATTCCAGCTGGAGATCCAAAACCGGGAGAGGTGGATTGATAGGATGGTTAAGGAAGTTGGTGAACTCAAGATTCAACTTCAAGAGAAAGATGATTAAAGGTATACTACAGAGGTTCGACTGGAGGGAAGAAACATCTAATTGTCTCAAACCATGTCCGAGTTAGAAAATCTTAAAGCTCAGTTAGGTTCGGATTCTCAATCATCTAGAGTGTGATGGAAGTTCATCTCAGTATTCTTAATGTTTATTTGCTGTTGAGGTCACCGCCAGATTTGTTGGACGGGACCTCTTTGATTTGTAGTTGTACTCTCTGTTGATGACCTTTTGTATGAATATTGTTGTGTTTATGCTATGGGCATTTCTTTTTCATCAGATATCTTTTCTCTTGATGCTTCATCTTGTTGCTTTATCCTTTTTCTTATTGATGTTTAATGAAAATGTTTCAGGATATCCCTGGAAATGGTAAAACATACCATGCATCGCATACACTCATGCATTCATATATCATGCATAACAGGTTCTCTGGCCAGTTTTCTTATTGTGGTTTTGATTTTATTTAGCAGAGATTGTAAATCCTACATTTCACCGCTACTGCACAAGGAGTAACCAACGCTTACAGATGGAGTAAATGCAAGTTGATACGGCCGCTTTGAAAGCTCAAATGGAAACACAAATGGCTTAGTTCATGGAGGTGATTACCAACATGAATCTCAATTAGCAAGAAGTCAGAGCTCTAATTGAAGGGGCCCATTATGAGGAAAAACATCATGAGAATTTGCTCAAAGATATCTCTATGGGTCAGCCATGTGTTAATGCTGCTTTAAATGCCAATGTTGCTTTGAATGCTAATGGATACGATTGTAACCAGGGTATGTATTTTAATCATGGATTACAACCTCCACCACCACCACACCTTATTGTTGGAAGAATGCAGGGGCATCCGTATATTAGGGGTAACCCTCGGTATTAGGATCTTGAACTGGACCAAAATGAAGATGTGTATTCTGTAATGGGTAGTGAAGCAAGTATCCTTGCGGAAGACCCAAAATAGCGTATGTTAGAAGAAAGGTTGAAGGTTGTTGAAGGGTTGAGAATGTCAGGGATGGATGTTACAGATTTGGGTTGGTACCAGGGGTGAGAATTCCCCCAAAGTTCATGGTTCTTATCTTCGAAAAGTACACTGGTGCTACTTGTCCTAAAACTCATGTGAAGGTTTATTACCGAAAGATGACGGTATATTATGAAGACGGAAGATTGTTGATGCACTTTTCCAAGATAGCTTATCTGGGGCATCGTTCGAATGGTATATGCAACTTGAGAGAACCTATATCAGAAATTGGAGGGATCTAGTTGAAGCTTTCTTGAAGAATTATCAGTATAACATTGACATGGCTTCAAACATGACCTAGTTGATGATTTTGACTCAGAAATCCAATGAAACCTTCAAGGAATACGCCCAGAAGTGGCGCAAACTTGCTGCAAGGGTTCAACGGCACATGCTGGAGTGCAAAATGATTGACATTTTTTCGAGCACCCTCCAAGAAAATTATTATGTGGCATGTAGTACCTCTTCTAGTTTTTCTGAAATGGTCATGAGTGGAGAACATATTGAGAGCGGGTTGAAGTCTGGCAAAATTTGGTCTATTGATTCTGGTAGTTCTTCCAATGGGAGTGGAAAGAACGAATTCGATGGACATCCCAGAAAGAAAGAGGGATAAATTAGTGTTGTGTATGATTAAAAAGGTTAAAGAAGATCTCAACCATAGGTTAATGTTGTAACAATATATGTGGCCCAGCAACAACAGCAACAACAGCAACCTCAGTAACAACAGCAACAACGTCCACAACCGTAGAGGCAGCAGAATGCTCCTAGATAGATGAAAAAGTTTGACCCGATACTTATGTCATATTTTGAATTACTTCAGCATCTGCTTCATCTCAAGTTAGTTACTCGAGAAATATGTCGCCTCTACCTGAGAGGCTTCTTGTGAATTACGATGCAAATGCCAGGTGCGAGTTCTATTTTGGTGGCGTAGGCCACACCGTGAAAAATTGTGTGGCACTGAAATACAAAGTGAAATATTTTTAGGATGCCAAGGCTATCCGATTTGATCTTGTTCCAGGTCCTAATGTCCTCCAAAATCCAATGACACCCCATGCAGGGGAAGTTGTTAATACTATTGGTGAAAATGGGGATGAATTGAATTTGATCATGGATGTAAATTTGGTGACAACTCTATTTCCATTTGTGAAGGAAAATCTGATTAAGATAGGTGATTACTCGGGTTGTATGGCAGATTGTTGTGATAGTGAAGTTTGGCCAGAGGGTTGTGATAATCTGAAGGCGGGAATTCAGAAGCTAATTAGTGGAGGTGAACTCCAGTTTCATAAAATTGTGAAAGATAAGAAGAGTAAACGGAAGGATATTACTGTAGTCTCTATCTCATACACTCCAGTCAGTATTTATGTGCCAATTAGGCCTTTCCCTTTGATGTTCACTTTTCCTGGTCTTGTTCCATATTCCAGTGATAGAGTTGTAGATTGGCATTACGGTGGGGGTGTTTACTATCATGGAGTTCAACAAGAAAAAGATTTGTCTGAAGAAAAGTCATCGGTTCAAGATAGTTTGAATGTAGACAACTTTGCGTGTACGGGAAGAATGACGAGAAGTGGAAGGGTTTTCTGTCCACCAGATATGCATGATATTGCAGATGCCTCGGTGAATGCCAAGGGTAAGAAAGTGGTAGTAGATTCTCTGATTCAGACTCCAAGTTCTAACATGACCAAGGACGTGGAGGAAATCATGTGATACATTAGAAAGAGTGATTATCGTGTTATTGATCATCTTAGTCAAACTCTGGCTAAAATCTCTATTTTGTCATTGTTCATAGACTCTAAGGCGCATCGAAATGATTTGATGAAATTGTTGAATACGGAATTCGTTCCTTAAGATATTTCTGTCAATCAGTTTGAAAGTGTTTATGCTAGTATCACTACCAACAATGGTTTGGGCTTAATTGATTTTGATGTTCCTTCTAAGGGAAGGAATTATAAAAAAGCACTAGACATCTCAATGGAGTGTAAGGGGACAACTCTATCTCGTGTGTTGGTAGACACGGGCTCATCTTTGAGTGTAATCCCTAAGTCGACATTAATGAAAATTGACTACTCAGACCTTGAGTTGTGACCCAGTGACTTAGTGGTGAAAGCCTTTGATGGATCTAGGCGGTCAATATTTGGTGAGGTGGATGAGGAAGTACATGAGACGCCTTTTCAAGGTTTTGAAACTATGCATATGGTGAAGACTTCTTTCTCTAAGGAGAATAAGAAACCAGCAATGTTCATGGGCTCCTTGAGAGATGCTTAGGCATTGGTTGAAAATGGTCGCCCTGAAGGATGGGGCAATGTGGTGGATGTTATTCTGAAATTTAACAAGTTTTGTTTGAGTTTTAGCCCCGGTGAATAGAGCATGGCTCCCAGAGCCCCAATTTTATCCACTCATGTCAAGTTTGTAAGTGCTGGTGTCTGTAATGGCCAAGTTCATGTTGTCAATGATGACAATAGTGCTTATGACATCGATAATTGGATCTGCCATGTCTCGTGTATGGAGCTCAACAACTGGACTTATGAAGATGTCACTCTGGTCACGCTTTCTCACGAGTAATATTTTTGTTTTTTTTTCTTTATCATGTAGTAATTCATGGGCTCTGCCCAAGGGGCAGTGAATCATTTGTCGGGCCTCCATGTTTTTCATATTTCAATGTTTATCATCAAATAAAAGGATGTTTTTTCATTTCAATATTGTCATCCTTGTCTTTCTATTTTTATTTTTCGTTCAAAACTTTGATAAAAATGGCAATGTTTTATTTTCTTTTTGATCATCCACTTTCTAAAAGAAGCATAAAACCATTAATCATGTAGATTCAATCCCATTGTTCTAACGGATCCCTTCGGTAATGATTATGTTATTGCCCCTTATGACTTTGATAATACGATCAACCATGTCGAAGAAGAGGGTGAGGAAGATTGTGAAATCTCTGAGGAGTTAGTCAGGTTATTGAGGCTAGAAGAGAGGGTCATCCAGTCGCACCAAGAGTCGATTGAGGTCGTGAATATGGGAACAGAGGATGTTGTTAAAGAGATCAAGATAGGGGCTGATTTAGAGGAATGTGACAAGCATAGATTAATTGAAATGCTCCGAGAGTATGTTGATATCTTTTCTTGGTCTTACAAAGACATGCCCGGGTTGGACAATGGTATTGTGGTGCACAAGCTGCCTTTGAAAGAAGAATGCCCTCCAGTTAAACAGAATCTTCGAAGAACTCATCCCGAGATGTCTAAGAAGATAAAATAGGAAGTACAGAGGTAGCTTGATGCAGGATTTCTGAATGTGATTTCTTATCCCCTGTGGACTTCCAACATTGTGCCAGTTCCTAAAAGGAAGGAAAAGTAAGAATGTGTGTTGATTATAGGGACTTGAACAGAGCAATCCTTAAAGATAACTTTCTTCTTCCACATATTGATGTGTTGGTTGATAATACAGCTCATGTAAAAGTTTTCTCGTTCATGGATGGTTTTTTCGGGTACAATCAAATTAAGATGGCACCGGAAGACATGGCGAAGACTACTTTCATTACTCCACTGGGGACCTTCTGCTATAAGGTGATCCCCTTCGGGTTTGAAAAATGAAAGGGAAACATACCAACATGCAATGGTGACTCTCTTCCATGTATGATTCATAAAGAGATCGAAGTGTATGTTGACGATATGATTACGAAATCTCAAACAGAAGAAGAGCATCTTATCCATTTTCAGAAATTTTTTGAAAGGCTGATGAAATTTATATCGAGGTTGAATCCCAACAAGTGCACCTTCGGGGTAAGGTATGGAAAGTTTCTAGGCTTTGTCATAAGTAAAAGAGGTATCGAGGTTGATCCTATAAAAATAAAAGCAATACAAGAAATGCTTGAACCAAGAACGAAAAAAGAATTTCGTGGTTTCTTGGGGAGATTAAACTACATTTCTAGATTTATCTCTCATCTCACAGCCACGTGTGAACCGATCTTAAAATTGTTAAGAAAATATCAAGTGGTCAGGTGGAATGAAAATTTCCAAGATGCTTTTAATAAAATAAAAGAATATCTGCAGGAACCTCTGATCCTTATGCCTCTGGTGGAGGGCGGGCCTTTAATCATGTATTTGACATATTTGAAAATTCCATGGGTTGTTTACTCGGTCAACATGATGAGATGGGAAAGAAAGAGCATGCAATTTATTACTTGAGCAACAAATTCACATATTTTGAGTCAAGATACACTCTACTTGAGAAAACTTGTTGTGCACTAGCCTGAGCTGTGAAGTGCTTAAGGCAGTATATGTTGATGCATGCAACTTACTTGATATCCAAAATGGATCCTATCAAGTATGTCTTTGAAAATCCAGCTCTTACAGGAAGATTGGCCAGATGGAAAATGACTTTAATAGAATATGATATCCAGTATATTATTCAGAATTCCATCAAGGATAGTGTAGTGGCAGATTACCTTGCTCACCAACCCGTGGAAGACTATCAACCGGTGAAATTTGAATTTCCAGATGAGGACATTTTGTATATTATGGATTGTAACATTCATGGCTCAGAGGAAGGACCCGAACCAGGATCACGATGGACGATGGTGTTCGATGGTGCCTCAAATGCATTAGGAAATGGTGTTGGAGTTGTTATCACTTCCTCTACAGGTTTTCATATTTCATTCACTGCCCGAATTTTTTTTATTGTACCAATAACATGGCAGAATATGAAGCTTGTATCTATGGCATAGAAGCTGCAATTGATCTGAGAATCAAGTTCCTGAAGTTTTATGGAGATTCAGCTCTTGTTATAAGCCAGATTAACGGAGATTATGAGACTCTTCATCCAAATCTAATTTCGTATAGAGAGCATGTTATGAAGTTGATTCCTTACTTTGAGGAGATCACGTTCGAGCATATATCAAGGAAAGAAAATAATCTTGCTGGTGATTTGGTTGGCTACTCTGTCATTCATGTTTAAAGTAAAGTAGACTAATGAAGCGCCTTTGATTACTATTATGAGATTGGATTAGCCAGCATTTTGTTTTGAAGCTGAAGTGGATGTGGATAGTAATCCATGGTATCACGATATCAAAAGGTACCTTGAAGCTCAAGAGTATCCTGAGTATGCGTCTGTTACAGATAAGAAGTTTTTGAGAAAGTGGTCAGCCAAGTTTTTCCTCAGCAATGGTACTTTGTATAAAAGAAATCATGATGGTATGTTGCTCATATGTGTAGCCAAGAATGAAGCAGCAAAGTTTATTGAGTAAATGCATGATTGTGCCTTTGGAACTTATTCTAGTGGACATGCCATGGCTAAGAAGATCTTGCAAGTTGGTTATTATTGGTCAACTATGGAAGATGATTGTTATAACCACGCTCGAATTTTCTACAAGTGTCAAGTTTATGCTGACAAAGTGCACGTCCCTCCCGTTCTGTTGAACGTCTTAACTGCTTTGTGGCCTTTTTCAATGTGGGGAATTGATATGATCGGAAAGATTGAGCCAACCGCTTCAAAAGGCCATCGCTTCATTTTGGTTTCCATTGATTTCTTCACCAAGTGGGTTGAAGTTGCATCTTATGAAAATGTTACCAAGCAAGTGGTTACCTAGTTTATCAAGTATAACATTATTTGTAGTTATGGGATTCCAGAAAAGATCATTACCGATAATGGATCTAATATCAATAACAAGATGATGAAAGAGCTCTACGAGACTTATAAGATCAAGCATCATAATTCTTCACTGTATCGCCCAGATATGAATTGAGTTATTAAAGCGGCCAATAAAAGCATCAAGAAAATTATGCTGAAGATGGTGGTAACCTACAAATATTGGCATGTGATGCTTCCTTTCACTTTACATGGTTATCGCACTTCGGTGTGTACTTCAACTAGGGAAACCTCGTTCTCACTTGTTTATGGAACGAAAGTGGTCTTACCCGTGGAAGTTAAGATTCCTTCTCTCACGATTATGAAAGACGTTGAGCTTGATGAAGCGGAATGGGTATAGAATCTCTTGGATCAATTGAACCTCATCGGCGAGAAAAGACTAGAAGTCGTGTGTTATGGTATAGTGTATCAACAGATAATGATAAAGGTATATGACAAAAGGGTGCACCCTCCGAGTTATAAGGTTGGTGAACTTGTGTTAAAGAGGATAATTCTTCCTCGAGATGATCCCAGGGGCAAGTGGACCCCTAATTATGAAGGGTCATTCATTGTAAAGAATGTTTTCTCTGGCGGTGCCATGATGCTTACGACAATGGATGGTGAAGACTTCTCACTCCCTGTGAACATGGATGTACTCAAAAAAATACTTTGCATAAAAGAGACTCGCTGAGTCGACGACTCTGGCAAAAAAGGGCATCCCGACGAACCAAAATAAATAATTAAAAGGTTCGGGAAAAAATTAGGGAAAAAAGAAGTGTAAAGAATGCAAAGAATAAGTACACCCGCTAAGTTGAAAACCCGCAAGGGAGGCTTAGGCAAAAATGGGTATATCGGTGAATCAAAAACCCGAAAGGGCGACCCAAGCAAAAGTTAGGGATTTGAAAGCGAATGACTACGTCTGGCGTCGGATCTTCGATTTCATGATACTACTTCAGTTGACAGCCCTGAAGGGTAGGAATCAGTCCAATCATCTTCTTTAGAGATCAAAGTGATGAGATAGTCGAGGTTATAAGGGCTATAGCAGGATCGGAACCAGGAGGGACCCGTTTACATTACCATTATTGTATTGCTCTTTTGATTTGGCTTTTGCAGTTACCTATTTTAGGGATTGCATCTTGATGTACTCTCCTATTTACAAGCTAATTTTTCAATAAATAAAAGAAGTTTCTTTTCATTCAAAAGGCTCGCTCCGTTATTTATTTTTTTACTGTTTTGTTTGCAAAAAGGCGTCCATTTTTTTGATAAAACATTGCATATAAAAATGTGGAGGTCTTATGCATGATAAATAGAAACATTTAAAAATGTCTTAAGAACTTGCATGACTTGGTTGACAAAGAAAGTTGTCATGTTACACTTGGGGCATGCTGTTGGTTTCAGTTTGCAGGAATTGTCGTTCATTTGCAGGTATGTGATACACCCGCATGGGAGTAAGAAGCACCCCCTAGTAAAGTGAGTTTGGTTGAAGGTTCACAGGGTGATTCCCCGATATGGTCATTACTTTACGAGAAGTTTTCTTAGGAGCTCTCCTGTCCCCAGGTGGAATGTTCGTTGTGGGATATGGTGCAATGATCCCTTCCCCAGTTTTAGTCTGCACTTCCCCAATGTAGTCCACATTTCCCATGTGAAGTTGATCCTTCCCTTGTGAATATTCACTTTTCTAGTGCAGCATGCAGTTTCCCCTGTGTGGTTTGTATTTTCTTCGTGGAATTTGTTCTTCCCCAGTGATGTCCATATTTCCCCGGTGAAGTTTATATTTTCTCAGCAAAGTCGGCATTTCCTTAGAGAAGTTTGTATTTCCCTGTGAGGTTTGCATCTCCTCAGTGTGGTTTTCATGCTTCTAAAGATTTTGGTAAGAATGGCTTCCCTCGACCGGTGAGGAACTTTTGATATATCCCCATGAAGTGGCTTGCTTTCCCAATGGAGGATGCGCGAATATGTTTCTCCCCATTGAAGTTTACACCTAGTTAATCTTTGAGAAGTGCCTCTTCCCAGTGAAGTTGGTGTTGGTGAACACCTTGCTTCATTGGTTGTTTTAGTGTAGGCTACATCGATGAGAGTGTTTCTAAGAATTCTCCTATTCCCTGACGACATGAGATATAATACTAGTTCCCCATCAAAAGTTGAATATTGAGGGTCTTCCATGTCCAAGTAGTATGTCTTCCCCTTGTAAGGTGTTTTCCCCAGGAAGTTTAAATTTTTCTTCTCCGTAGTGGATCACTATATAGAGAACCCTCGACCGATAGGTTCTAGAGGGTAATGAGTTCTTGACAGAATGTTATGATTCTCCAAGGTGGTCTGTATCAGCGAGATTTCTTCTGAGAATTCCCTCACTCCTCGGTGAATCTCGTGAGGATGTTCTCATGTTCGAGTTTGTTGATGGATGGTTATCCTTGAAATAGGGACTTTCACCAATTGAGGGATTTCCTTCATTCCCCAGTAAGTCGTGATTAAGAAATTCTTTGTTCCCAAGTCGAGTCGTCACTCACATATCAGCAGAATTTGAGATTTTTCTTTATCAATATCTCTCGTTTCCCCAGTTGAAATGTGTGGATGTACTTTGGTTCAAAAATTCATTTCTCCAGCAACATCCAATCCCCAGTAATGTCCTAGCTCAGAACGTGCAGTTGTGCTTCTCCCTAATGAAGTTTGCAATTTATTTTTGCAAGAACTATCAGAATATGGCTTGTGGATACCGCTTATTTTGACGTGTTATTTCCCAGTGAAGCATCTAAACATGCATCATTACAATGCCTCTACCCAAATGTGTAGTCTTTCTATTTGTATCGAAACATTACTCCATAAATCTTTCAAACATACATTGAATTATAAGCCAATGGTTATTGTATTTATCCTCAGTAGATTCGCCAATCCCCGCTAGTTTATTCATATGATTACCCTCAACTAGTTTTTGTAAACCTTTGTCGTTGTTCCTAGCAAGTGTTGGTAGTTACCTTACCCTTTGTCTGCTCTTTGTAGTTAGAGTGCGAGTATGGTGGTCACTAGTCTCCTTTTTCATCGAGTGGTCACTCGTTGTTTAGATTGTGACCCAGTTCATTTCGGGCATGTCATTCTCAAGTATGATGGTCATTAGTTCCTCTTTATGTAAATTGTTTACTTTCCACCTATCTTGGTCCCAATAGTCATGGGTATCTCCAAAACAAAAAGTCCAAACATGTATTGAAGTATAACTCGATGTTGTTTCCTCCATCTCTAGTGAATTAACTTAGTATAATGATATCCCTGGATCCTAGTGGTTACTAGTTCCTCTTAGATCGAGTGGTTACTCGTGTTGTACCCCAATTTTTTCCCCTAAGATCCCTTCATCATACCATTTTGATTCAATTACAACAACATCACATTAGGATTCTTGGTTCCCCTCCCTATACTTAGCTTTGATCTTTGAGGAATCACCAAGAACCTTGAATTGTGTTCTTTTGTGATCATGAATATTTTTGTCTTGATTTCTTCTTTTAATTAATGAAATGCAATGTTGGATTGTCTTGCTTGTTACTCATGTAGGTAAAGGCAATAAAATTCAGCAAGTTGCTCCATAGGTTCATGAGTTTATTTCCATGACCTAGTCAATGAAGCTTGAGAAGTTCAAACCTCACCATTGAAGTTGTTTTGAAAGGGATGGCATGGCAAGGTTATTTTGGTTCACTAAATTTCCAAGTTATCAAGATTCGATCCAAAAAGTACAAGGGGTTGGTGGAAAAACAGTCATGGTTGGACAAGGTCTTGTTCCCATTGGTCACAAGTGCATATTTCTCTCAATTATCAAGATATGGAAGTGGTTTTGGTTGCTATGAGTTCTCATTATCACCCACAAAAACTTATATTTGCAAAGAATTTGTTTTGGTACAAGGAGTTTGTTCAAAATTGTCAAAGTTCCTCAAGGCATGTTTCTTAATCTAGGAGCTAGGGTTTTGAACTTCAAAGGAGTATATCTTGCCCATATTTTCGTATTTTTGAGTGATTCCAAAGACATCCTTCTCTTCAAATGGATATCAACAAATCACTTCAAAATTTCAAAGTAGTTTTCATGTGGAAGAAACTTGATGATGAAGAAAGATTACAAGTCCTCCAGATGAACCCCCAATTTCTAAAGTTTGACTTCAAATGATCATAACTTGGTCAATTTGTATCACCTTGATCCCATTATTTTTCCATAATGATCTTGAAGATGTGAAATTTATGCCTTCTTTTATGTGCAAAGTGATAAAATGGATGGAAGTTGCCTTAAGGATACTAAAGATTATAGGTCATTTTATAAACTTTTCCCAACCTCAATAAGTCATAACTTTCTCAATTTTTGGAGATTGTGAATGGTTCAAGTTTCAAAATTTCATTCAATAGATCTACTCCATGCCATATTTTTTGGTCAAGAGAAAATTCCAAGTGGAAGGCTATGTTTGGATGCAAGACATTATAGGTCACTTTTGAAGAAAAATTTGAAATATTTCTAAGTATGGAAAGTCAACCCTTTATCCTCAACTTTGACTCAACACAACTTTCAACTCAAGCATCTATTTGATTCCATTCTTTTTCCATTGCAAATCTTGAAACCTCGTCTTTCTAAAGCATCAAGAATCATGCCCTAAGACCCCTTGAGTTGAAAATTCCATTGGTCAGAAGTTGGCACTTAGAAACTGAATTTCTCACAAAGTCAGAATTTTGAAATCCATAATGTGGCCTCTAATCACAGGTTTTCCATGCATTTTTTCCTCTAAACATGTTTAGT
Source organism: Vicia faba (assembly GCA_948472305.1). NCBI lineage: Eukaryota > Viridiplantae > Streptophyta > Magnoliopsida > Fabales > Fabaceae > Vicia > Vicia faba. Next base: position 1,472,126,807 of record OX451741.1, read on the forward strand.
GAAGTTCCAGATTTGTTTAGCACCTCAAAACGCAAGGATTGGATGTGTTTTGGTGAAAATTAGATCACACTTCACTTGTGCATCAGGTTTGCACAAATTCCCTCCAAAATGCATCGTTCACCCTTCCTTTTGATCCCATTTGCTTCTCCTATAAATACATGAACTATCCCATTCGTTTTCTCAAGCTTGGATAGCCAGAATCACCCTGCCAAACTTGTTCCATAACTCAGAATTCAGGAACCTCGAAATCCATACACAAGCCTTTTTCAATCCAATTTTTTCATCAATTCACCTTCCTTGATCTTCTCTGAAGCTAACCATATAATTACATTTGAGAATCATGCCCTATACTGCTCCATAGAAGTCCAGTTTCAGAGCTCTGCAACTCAACTTCAATAGGTAGATTCCTTCATCAATTCTTCAAAACTTTGATATCATTGTGATGCTCTCATTGCCCTGGTTCTAGTCGTAACACTTACCTTTTACTGGAAACACGTTTTGACCATGAAATTTCAATTCCCTTTTCAAAACTTTCCTTCCAAATTGCATGAGCTACAGTTTATATAAATTTGGTGCGAGTGTGTGGTTGTCTTCGTCTTAAAGAGACGAAGCGAATGGCATAGGTCTAAGCTTCTGATTTTACAGTTTGAGAGACCTGCAATTCACGTTGGCTGGAGGTTGAAGATGACCAACGTGTCATCTTCCAACCAATGATGGCACGCTACTTGTTATTTTTTAATTCTGATTTTATTTCTGATTCTATGCTTTATTCACTAATGACCATGATATGCACATCGCGCCAGATCCCTTGGATTTGATTACTAACGCGTTTTGACTCTCATCCAATGGTCCACATATTTTTTACTTTTATTTTCAATTCTGATTTTTTATATTTAATTATTTAAAATTTCAAAAAATCATATAAAATTCATTTTAAGTCCAAAAAATATGAAAAAATTATGAAAAATATTTTTGATTATTCTCTTTCTGATTTTTATTTTTTCACAATTTAATTTTGTGTTTTGGTATTTTTTATAAATTTACACTTTATTTGAATTGTTTTAAATGTTTAAAAATACTTTTATGCATTTTTAAATTCTGAAAAAAAATTATGGAAGGATCCAATAATATTGTGACAAATATTGGTGACCTTATTTTATTTTTGTTTCTGACTTTTCTATTTTTTATCATTTTTGGTTTATTTCACCCATTTTTTTTAAATTTTAAAATAGTTTATGACTTTAAAAAATTACCAAAAAATTTATAAAATTATTTTAGTTCATTTCTGTTTTTTCTATGGTCTTACATTTTATTTCTTGATTAATTTGAACATAGTTGACATTTTTCTCTTTTATTTATATTTTTAAACATTATTTTTAAACCTTTTTGTATATATTAAAATGTAATATTATTTTGTGATTATTTTCTGGCTGATCTCGGGTTAAATTTTTTATCATGAACTTTATTAGCATCATTGGATCCATGGTGTTGAGTCTAACTCCATAAAAATGGATGAATGATTTTAATAATAGTTTGATTAAATTTAATTCAAAAGTGGTTTGTATATTCTCTCCAACCCCTCTTCATCTCATCCTCTTCATATTGCACTAAATATTGTTGGAGCATGATCTCTATATCATGTGTCAAAACAAATGGTGTATAAATTGCTATTGACTGGCCTAAAAATAGGTGTGACTTCTATATAAATCCACTTACAATTTCTTAACATAGCGCTAAATTTTGTCCCGATTCGAATAAATGATCATTCATGGCCCAAACTTATGTTTGCAAGCCCAAGTATGTTAATTTGATCTCTTTTATCTAATAACCTTGAGATTCATTGTATGGAGGCTTTGGTTCTACCAATCCTCTAATGGATCTACAACACCTTTGGTCAACGCAGATCACTTAAACATCGTTGATCATTAAATAATACTCGTAAGGATTCCAAATGGATGATATACTTGACAAAAAGCAAATGCAACTCATTGTGTGGAGGCTTTGGTTCTACCAATCCTCTAATGAGTTCCAAATGCAAATTTCAAGATGATCATCCAACTAACCACTAATCACTAGTAATTTATTTAATTTTGTGTTTTTATTTTATGCTCTTTACTTTATGCACCCTTTACTTTTAGAATTTATATTTCATGTTATTTTTCATCTTTGCTCACTTGAGCCCCTTTATATTCTTGTCATTTTTTATTTTTGCTCACTTGAGCTTTTATTTTCTTTTGAAGACACCTAATAATCAACACAAACCCATAAAATCTTTAATGATACTTGGACTATTTGGTTACTATCCTTGGAATTGTGGAGCATTGGACTTTTTGGACTTAGGATTACAAACCTTGGCCTATGATTAGAGACCTTGTGATCTTATCTGATTATTTTATCTAGAGCTCTTGAGGTTTACCTCAAGACATTAGATTGTTTGTTTATTTTGTGTGCAGGTTATTGTGATTACACCCTTTGTTTGTAATTGAGATTTCACCCGTATACAGCCGTTACTCTGCCCAATTTTTGTGAAGACTTAATACACTTGAAGTTTGGTTCTCTCAAGAGGTCTAGTATTTTTGCTTGTTTGGTTTCAATCCAAAGAATGGGAATTCTATCTTGGCTCATAGTGTCAAGTATTTGCTTCTTGTTGGTTAGATGTTTCTTATCCCTAGCTTTTACCTTATGCTTTAGGATAGCCACTTCTTCTCCTCCCATCTTCTTTAATTTCAAAAATCTTCTCACTCCTATTGAAAACTCTTCTTGTTTTAAACTTGAACCACTTTTATAATAAACTTGGACTTAGGTCCATGCATTTTCAAACATTTTCATAAATAAACTCCAATAAACTTATTAATACTTTGAAATCCTTTTTGTGAGAAGACTAAAAGTCAATCAATCTCATTTCAAACCATTTTGCCACTTTGGATTTTATCTGTAATCTTTTCTCTAAAGATTGAACTCTTGTCAATCCTTGTAGTGATGCAAACAACTATACTTCTACAATATGTAGTGAAGAGAGATATTTTCCACTTGGGTGTTGAGTGAGGCATTGTTGATTTTAAAATCCAAGCCATATCCGCCACTTTGAGATGATGCAAATTCTCCTTTCTCATGATTGTGGGTAGTAGGTATGTTTTCCACACAGACAATGACGGTGATGTTTTATCTCATAAAATTAACCAACACATTTGTGTTTAAAATTTTTTTAAAAAGAGGAACTACATGTACCCTGATCCCCTATTGCATGAAAAGGTGGTACGTAGGCACTAAAGGTTCACAACTGCGGTGGGTGCAAAAATCATAAAAATATATTTCTTTTCTCACCTCCCCCATCCATTTTTATACAACATTTTGTAGCCAAAATATACATATTTTTACAAAGAGGTTCTTGCGGAGTACCGTAGATGTTTAGGGTGCTAGTACCTTCCCTTTGCATAACCAACCCCCTTACCTAGAATCTTTCCCCCCTCATTTTGGGTTATTCGCTCTTTTCCCATTCCTTTGGAAATAATAAAGCGCGGTGGAGATTTTTATTTTGATTTGTAAAAGTCTAGTCAATCCAATGGCTTAGTCTTAAACATTTCTACCGCTACAACTCGCTTTCTTGGTTGCGATCCAGTTTTTCCCTGGTGCAACACCTCTTAAGTCTAGTGGTTATTAGTCTTCTTGGATCGAGTGGTTACTCGTTGGCACCCCTAGAATGTAATGGTTACCAGTATTCTTAGTTCTAGTGGTTACTACTCCTTCCCCAATTTCTTAGAGCCCAGTGGTTACTAGTCTTCTTCGATCGAGTGGTCACTCGTTTTCCTTGTTTGCGATCAGTTATCCCCTGGCGCAACATTCGTAGGTCTGGTGGTCATCAGTTCTGATCAAGGTCAAGTTCGTCACTTGTCACCTGATTTCGAATACATTGTTCTAATATTTATTAGAATCTAGTGGTTACTAGGTGCTCTGGAGTCAAGTGGTTACTTGTCTCTTTGTCTCTTTAATTCCTTGGTCAGTTTAAGTGGTTACTAATTTTCCCCAGTTTGAGGCTATCAGGTGTTCGCCTTGTTTCTGGATATAATGTTCATTGGTATCCTGTTAAGTAATCTTAGGTCTAGTGGTCACTACTCCCTTTCAAGCTGAGTGTTCACTCTTTTATCTATTTGTGATCCAATTTCTCCCCAACACATTCTTTGTAGTGCTCCTAAGGTCGAGTGGTCACTCGTTACCTTCGCTCGATCCCTAGTGTTTGGTCAAGCATTCTATTGGTTTTGGTTTAGAAAGTAATTGTTCAAGTTTGATTGAGACCATTATGTACTGGTATTTTTCTTTTGGATCTAATGTTCATCGGTATCTTCTTGAGTCTAGTGGTTACTATTCTTCTTAAGTCGAGTTCAATGGTTATTGACCTTGTTTCTCCTGCCTAGTGGTAACTAGTCTTTTTAGGTCGGGTTTAGTGTTCACTATTATTCTCTGATTGCAAATCTATTTCTTTTCGTTTGATACCAGAAAGTTACCAAAATACAGTTACTAGTGTAGATGCACCTTGCTCTAATTCAGAGCGTAAGTTTTTGGGTTTTATTTTGTATTCAATCCTCTTTCACCATATCGCTTGAAAGGCTGATGCCAATCTCGCTTTAGGTTTAAGAAGATTGAATAGGGGAAATTTGTATACCCTAAAATTTACCCTCTTCATTTTAACCCTGTTTGGCTTATAGCTCATTACAATATGCATGCATACATATCATTGGTTATGTGGTTACGGGGTCAAGGTATTTCTCTTAAGCTTCGTCGGGTTACCGAAGACGTTTATTTCATTGTTTGACGTATTCAGAGCCTTCCCCAACCTATTTAATTATTGTATGATCAATTCATCATCATGTGAAGTTGCGGTGTGTTCCAACGCGCCTTGAACAGCGAAGAAAATCAAGTGTTTCACTTAGTCCGGAACAATTTGAATTAAAAGTCTGTTTGTTACGATGGGTTTCAAAAGTTTATAACTTCTAGTCAGAAGAATATTTTTCAGTGGTTCTTTGGAAATTAGAATCGTCTCAGAGTTCTTTATTTGTTGTTTGTTCAGACTGAAGACCAATTTTGTGAGGAAGACCGCTGAAGATTTAAATAACCCGAGTTTAGGGTTTGCTGGTCAATTGTGGCTCTGATGTTCGAAAATTCATAACTCTCATGTGGATCAACATTTTTAAATGGTTCTTCATCCATAAAACCCATCTTGATATTTTCTCCAATTCACGTGTTCAGGCCGAGAGCTAATTCTTAAAAGAAAGTCTCTGAATGTGTGAATACGTTAAAGTTGCACAGTGAAAAATACAGTGAAAAAATGTGTTGAACCGTTATTTTTTGGACGTTCAAAAATTCATAACTTTTGCTTGGTTTGATATTTTTGACTGGTTCTTTTGGGTAAATTCTATTTTGATGTCCCTCACGTTTGGTATGTTCGGGTCGAGGGCAAATCCAGTGTCGAAGATCTCCAAAATCGTGAATTACCAGAGAATTTTTACAGCAAAATTGAAGCTCTGGTTCATTGTTTCTCGATATTTTAAAAATCATAACTCTCTCGATTTTTATTGTATCGGGATGGTTCTCATAGCATGAGATCATAAATTTTGTCAGCTTCAACTTTGTCTCATGTTTCATGTTCGAACAGTACTCTGAAGGCTTTGGTTATTTTTCGTTTCTCAAGTTGACCGGTAAAATAAGCTTTGCTGCAGACTTTTTCTGTCTAATTTCTTCCCATTCAAAATTTCTTAACTCTCTCTTTTTTTATCATATCGTGTTCGTTCTTTTGGCACGACGTCACAAATTTTGTCATCTACGATTTTGATGTTGGTCTCACGTCGAAATTTTGCACTGGTTATTAGTGAGCTCGAGGATTTTACATTCGACTGCATTTGCTGACACAGAAAATTCAGTTTTTTTAAGAAATTGATTGTGCTTTTTCTTGGCCCAAACCAAGGCCCAATTTTTCAAGAGTATATATTTAATTCTCCTTTCTATTTTAGACACATACAAATCATTTGCTAAATTTCACTCTCAAGAGCTATAACTCTCTCTCATCTTCTCTCTCAATTTCCAAGAACAACAAAGGACAAAACTCAAAGTTCCTCTTCCCTCCAAGAAGCTCACCACCATGCCACCTCAGTCCGGAAGCAAGAAACCACCACGCAACCTCCTCCCTCCAGTGACACTGCATTTTCCGACCAAGAATCCAGCGCGGTTCACGGCGGTCTCCTCCCTCCATCTTTGCTCTCTGATTCTGGTTTCCTTCTTCGATTTTTTTCAATTTTCGATAAGCCTCTTTTCGGATTTATTTGATTACTTTAATTTTGTGACATTTAAGGTATATATTCATGAGATTGATTTGATTATTGAAGCGAAAATTGAGTTAGATCTTGGAATTAATTGAATTCTTGAGTTTGATTTTTGTTCATGTGAATTGAATTTGATTGTGAGTTGAGATGTTAATCTAATTCTAGAAGTTGGGAATCAAGAGGAGATGTGGAATAGGATAAATTTGATTAAATTTGTTGAGATTGTTTGAAATCGAATCTTGAATTGTTTAATTATTGAATTGTTGATTATGTTGAAATCCGGAATTGGTTAAGTATTCGGTAAATTCATGAGAACCTTGAGATTTAATCCGATTACATTTTGATAATGTTGATTAATGTCGATTTGTGTGGAATTGACGATTTTTTATGAGAATCACGTTGATGTTGGATTTTCGTTGAGGATTAATGTTGAATTTATAAGTTGACATAATTCTTGAGTCAAATTGAATGGTAATTCAATTTTTCGACATTAAATTTTCGATTCAAGTAATTATGTCAACACTTGAATTGCATCATTTGTGATCGGAAAAGCATGGCATCAATGTGGATTTATTTCATTATAATTGTTTGAGACATTTAGGCCATGATTCATGAGTCGAAACTCGTTTTGTAAATCAATTTTTGGGTGTTCATCGATTCATGAATACGGTTGTCCAGAATTTTCAAACACATTGTGTTTTGTGCTTCCATTGTTGTTAACACATAATCGACATTGTTTTGGTTATTGTGTGCTACCGGTGTTGAATTTAGCAGTATAAAATTGATTTTCTGAGAAATTTCAAAGAATGGTAAGTTGTTTCTCGGATAATATAAATAGGTTGCAAACCGTTTTTTAAATACCGTTTAAAGCTTGTTTGAGGTTATTTGTGCGTTTATTGATGATTTGTGTTGAGAAATACCATTTTCGGGTTAATTTTCTGAGCTATTTGGTGATGTGGTGTAGTGCTGACAGGTTCATGAAAATGCACTTGATTTAGTTTTATTAGGCGTTTAATGCGTATTTAGTTTTAATCGATTGATTGAAGAGCATTGGTACCATTTCGGTTGAGTTTTAGAACGACTTTTTATGCACTTGAAAAATAAAAACAATGTTGTCCGGTTTTTCTTCTAACATGTATGTTATGATTTAATTCTCATTTAATGCATGGTTATGCTTAATTGTTCGATTATAGACCATTATTGTTGAGTTTTCTCACTTTTAGATCGACTTATTTTCCGATTCATAAGATGACAGAGTTTCTGCCCGAGTTTTCTAATTTTCACTTGAGAGGCATTTAATTGTTGGTTCATGAATTATTACATTTGTATTAATATATCTTGGCTATATGCATTGAATTTTAATGTTTTTAAACTAACATTTTGCACGATTCATGATATGATATACATGTTTCCCAGTATTTGATGTTAAGGGTCCAATGCATGTTTGGATTCCATTTCTTCACAATTCATGCTTAATTGGTGTTGTGATGTAAATGCGTAACTTTGGTTATGTTTCTTTGTTATTTCTAATGTGTTTGTTGACTTGTGCAAGGTACTTTGAGATAGCTTTCAATCGTTTAATTATCGCTTTATTATTCGATTGGAAGGCAATTTATGCCATTTACTTATGGTTTGAACTTGCGTCTGATACGCTTGGCTTTTGTTCTCATTCCATGAGATGATATATTGTTATCACTTGTCTGGATCAATATCTTGTGCAGGTGTACTATTTGATATTCGGATGTGTACGACACATTCGGTATTATTGTTATTGCTTGTCTGGATTGATATATTATGAAGGTGTCCTGATTAATATTTGGATGTGTACGATACACATTCCATATTATTTTTTTATTGCTTGTATGGATCAATATATGTTGCAGGTGTACTGATTGATATTCAGATGTGTTCGATACACATTCTGTATTGTGATTTATTTTCACATCGGTGATTTGATGCATATTCCATGCACCTGATTTCTGATTACTTTATTGTTGATGCTAGTTACTCACGAAGTTTTCGGGTTTCTTTTGTTGCAGCTTAGCATATACAAATTGTTATCCATTTTGTATTTCTCCGTGCTTATTTTATCTTGCACTCTTTACCGCTTTTCTGATGCCATGAGAAGTAGGAATAGAGATGCATGATTATTTACTGCTTTTCGGATGCCATGAGAAGTAGGAATAGAGATGCATGAATGGGAGTCCCTACTTTAGGTGGACAAATCTGGTTTATTTAAAGACCTTGTTCAAGGAAATTCCTATGTGCGTTTGCTTGTTTATAATTCGTTATGTTTACATTTGTTCCCAATACCTCGATGAAGTCGTCTCATTCCTATTCCCCATTGGTAAGTCCTCAAAAGAGGCATAGGCTATAGAGGGTCCACAATCGACCCCGTCGTTTCTAGTCCATGGGTCATTCGTAGCTCATGTTGTAACATCGATGTTATTAAACGGTGTTGCTCTTGTATCGAGTCGGTAAGGTGGATAGGGGTTCTTAATCAACCCACATGTTTTGTCTCAAGCTCGTGTTGGTTAATGTTTGGTGCTTCTTAGTGATCTCATTATTGTCTTCTATCTCATACCTCGGTCCTTGATATCTTGGTTATGTGTTTAGTCACTTATGATGATCCACTCTTTGTTCTTCTCTTGCCTCGATTATTTGAAATCTTAGTTAAGATTCGATTTTCCCCTTCTTTACTTCTTTCCTCGGTGATACGATACCTTGGTTAATATTTACTTTCATTACCCCTTAATGCCTAGATTATAAGATATTTATGGTCAGGAACTTCCCCTTATCCTGCCTTGATGATGTGATATCTTGGTTAGGTGTCTCATTCCCCTATCATGCCTTGGTGATTTAATATCATGGATATGTATTATTCTCTCTCCTTTATCCTACCTTGACGACAAGATGTCATGGTTTGGTGTGTGCTACTTGAGAGAGTGGATACTCCTCAAGCATTGTGTGCTTGCATTCTTGGCTTGGTTAAGTTTTTGATTGCTATGTGTTTCTCTATATTGTTTGATCACATGTTCCCCATAGGATTGTTAATTCTTTCTTGGTTAAGATCGAACTAAGTGGACCCTAGGATGGTTATCCATGCATGTTAACATTAGGTAGATGTTTCCCTTTTGTTAATCCCAACTCTAGGATCGTCATTGTATGATAACATTAAGGATAGAGTTAGATAGTCTCCCTTAGGATTTTTCTTCCCTTTTTGCATGTTTAAAACTTAAATTTTTTTCTTTGGCAAATTCATAAAATACTCTAACAATACTTAAATCCTTTCTTCAAGTTAAAAAACACCAACAAATACAAACTCTTTTTGTCTTCGGAAATTTTCTTTTAAAACTTTTTCGATAAGGATATGTTGTTTCAAGTTCAAGCAACCTGGAAATGCTAAGTGTGCGAGTGGTCGAGCAAGAGTCTCTTACGAGCTGCAACACCAAGCATGAGTTGAAATCCTAATCGAAAGGATGCGAATATGGCATTATCCATAAAAAACATACAACTCAACAAAACTTTTGAGGTGAACTACGAGTGCGTTGATCCGCATTGCACGGTCAGTGGTATGTAGGCACAAAGATTCGCCACGACAGAAGACACAACTAATAAAAACTTTCTTTTTTGTATATAATCCTTTTCATTCATGCATTCCCCGTACATCTTAGTTTTTATATTTGACACACCCTTTAGATTAGACAACAAGAGTGGATCACCTGGAGTACCACGGACGTGAGGGGTGCTAATACCTTCCCCTCGCGTAATCGACTCCCTTACCCATATCTCTCGGTCATTTGGTTGTGATTTCACCCCCTCAGGTTTACTCGATGTTCACCTTTCCCCTCTACGGGATAAAAAATGTTTGATGGCGACTTCATTGATTTTTGATGATTTCATCCGGTTGTATTAGGGTAGAAAAGGGTGTTACAATAAGCAATGTAATATTCTGGATAAACAATGTAACAACTTTAAAACAATATATATATATATATATATATATATATATATATATATATATATATATATATATATATATATATATATATATATATATATATATATATATATATATATATATATATATATATATATATATATATATATATATATATATATATATATATATATATATATATATATATATATATATATATATATATATTCATTTACCCGTCAGTTTTTTGGAGAAACTGAGATAAAAGATACGCTAGTTTTGTATATAATAAAAGTGTTGCTCCTGGGGTTCGAACTCATGTGCATATAACTATACACCTCGGATTTTGAAACATCGAGGTGTTAAGTGGAGACTTTTCTTGACGACCTTGGTTACCTCGCTTCTTTTACTGAGGTAAAATATATTTCACGTCTGTGGTTAGAAGTGTTATTTGTATGCACATAAAATTAAGGGACCAATGTGAAACATGCACATAAAGGGAAGGGACCAAATTGAAATCTTTATTACTTTAAAGGGACTAAAGTACAGTTATCAAGTAGTGATATCATAATTTCAGACAATTAACATATAGTTACACAACAGATTTTCATATAATTCAAAATGCTATTATAAGCCATATCATTCCAATAAGCATTAACAGAAGTACATATCAGTTCAAGATGGCATTATGATTGATAATGCAAAATTATATATCAGTGCATAATTCAAAATGACATTATAATCCATAGCATTCTCATAATTCATCATATTCCAAAACAGCATAACAAATCGTCAAAACATGAATCAAAAATTAGAAATCATGGTAGATTTGAAATAGGTTTTCCCCCTTTTAAAGTCTTATTATATGTTTGGGGTTTGGCTGATTTGAGGGTGTTGTGACTTCCTGACAGTGAGGTGCTTGTGTTGGTTGACTAAGACGTGCTTGTGATGTTGACTGTGTAGGATTTCCTTTAAATGGGTCACCTTTAGAGACTGATTCAAGATGATCCAGATTTGCAAAAACATTGGAGACCAAAATCTCTTACCTAAATTTTTTGAGTTGAGCTCCTTGCACATAGAGGATCACCTCAACATCATATAGTGTAGTTCACTCATTGCGACCATAAATTTGTATAACAAATTGTTGAGCCAATTGTTAGGAAAATAACAAATAAACCGATATTGGTGCTCGCGGAGGCACATCCATAAAAGAAGAAGAAAAAAAGCAAAAATTCAAAAATTAAAACTCACAAGTTTATTATTTAACTTCTAATTTTACAAGGACAAATTTATAAACTCTCCATATAATTGCAATTTTTAACAAGAAAATTGTAAACCCTCAAAACAGTAATTTTTGAACGGAAAAATTACAAATCCTATCTCAAATACAATGTTTGAACGGGAAAATTGCAAACCTTCTCCCAACTACAATTATTGGACGGAAAAATTGCATAATCTATCTCTCAACTATAATTTTTTTCCGGAAAAATTGGAAACCCTCTCAACAATAATTTTTGTAAGAAAAAGTTGTAAACCCTCTCTAGACACGCAACTACCCAAATCTCCAATACACGCAAAAGACTATATTTTGCTGTTGTGTAGAAAACTCAAACTAAATATCCATATTTATATTAATATTGTTTTCTTTCTACTACCCGATGTAGGACTTGAAAGAATATACTATTTGACCCAACAAATCCTCCATTCATCCAAAGTCTCACATATATTCACTTTGTCACCAGCTTCATCTTATAAGCGTTTAAGATCATTATAATAATTAGCCATGTTTGTAAAATTATTACTCTTCAATCTTTTTGTCTTCTTCCTCCATTTATCTGGATAATTGTTACTCTACCTTTTTCACTTGCTCATAATTTTTGTTACTCTTCCTTCCTCCCTTGATCAGAATCTTAGCTTTGATACTAGTCATTGAGAAACAAGTGTGTGTTCTAAGTTCCACATTGCTTGAAAAAGTGAAGGTTAAACACTTAATAAGTGATAGGACTCATACACTTATCACCTTAAGGTTTTGGGTAAATATGTGGTGTCTCTCTCACTTGTTTAGGTGAGTCTTTGACCTTTATGTAAGTGTTTGATCCAATGTGAATGTTTATCCTTCATGATGACCCATCAGTGGTATCAGATTCTAGTTCGAGTAATGGACAGATTCCTTGTATCAAAAGTCTTCCTAATAATGTGGTGGTCAGGTGGTGTCTCGTTGTAGTGTGCATGATGAGTAAGGGTGTGTGTCAACGGCGGTACAAGCATGAAGATGAAAGATATTTCCTTTTAGGAGAGCATAGTGAATGGATTCACATTTGAGGGAGAGATTATTGAAAAACAAGTGTGAGTTGTGTTTAGAAACAATTGTAAGTTCTAAGTCCCACATTGCTTGAAAAAGTGAAGATTGAGCATTTTATAAGTGAGAGGACCCATATGCCTACCACCTTAAAATTTTGAGTGAATATGTGGTGTCTCTCTCACTTAGGCATGGCAACAGGGCAGTTTGGGGGCAGTTATTACCTCCCCAAATCCAAACCCGAATCCCCAAATAATCCTTGTTATGTGCCCCAAATCTAAACGGGGATGGAGAATTAAAACCCAAACCCAACCCAAACGGGTTCGGGTATCCCCGCCCTGCCGATCGCCCCCATCCATTATCAATTTTTATAATAGAAATATATTTTTTTAAAATCAAATTACATTATAAATAATAAAAAAAACAATTTCAAAAAATTGTATACATACATTTCAAATATTTTAAATAATAAATACAAATCAAAATATCAAAATATTGGCCACATATTTAAGATTCTAAATTATCAAAAATAAATAATAATATACATAATAAAATAAACGGGGCCGGTTTGGGTGGGTTCTAGTATCCCCATTACCTGACTCGTCCCCATATTTTGTAATCGAGGAAAACTCAACCCAAATCCAGTCAAAACGAGTTTTCTCTATCAACTTCAAAGCGGGTTCTGGTGGGTACCTGCGGGTATGGGTTTTGTTGACATGCCTACTATCACTTGTTTGAATAGTATTTGATCTTTAAGTGAGTATTTAACCAAATGTGAATGTTTTCCCTCATGATGTCCCAACACAAATAACTACATTCCTCTAAAACTCTCTCAAGAATATCATAAATATGGTATTTCTAAGTGATAAGGTCACCAATGGAGAGTAGCAAATCAGTAGTTTCTTTTATTCAAAGAACATACTAAATTATCAAGCGATTTAGTTTCTTCAAAGATTTGAGTTTTGAAGTTTTGTACCCCAAAATTTTCCCTCTCATTTATCAAGTATTTTTTCTCACAAGATCCCCTTGGGTTCAAGACTGCACAAGGATTGATCAGCTCAAGACACCTCCTTAAACACTGATGACTAAAATTAGGGTTTGAGATTGCACAAGGATAATTGAACTTTCAATTCCTCACATGACTTTCTTGGATCATTATGGACCCCCAAGATTACTCATATCAAGTTTCAAGCCTTGGATCACATTTTTGCCCAGTCAATTGAGCAGTTGACCTAAAAATCAGTTGTATCGGGGAAAAAGTCAATTGTGGCCAATTTACAGTCAAACTTCATAATTTTTTATCCATATCAACATTATAAACTCAAATGTATCATTTGATCAAGTTTGGACCATAATTCCTCAAGAAATTTGATCCAATCATCAAAAGGGCAAAATGGTCAAAATTAGGGTTTTGATTGAGAAGGGGCAATTTCTGATTTTTGACCTAGCAAATGGTTAATTGGTTTGAGGCATGATCTTAATAATTCAATTGCATCATTTTGACCTAATTACGTGACTCAAAAAATTTCTCAAAATCAATTGGATTGATAGTTGATTTTCAGTCAACTGATCAAAAGTCAATTGTATACTGAAAAGTCAAACTTTGACTTTTTGGTCAAAATCAAGTGTCAAAGATCACAATTCATCAAAACATGTCAAAATATGAAACTTTTTCATCATGAAATCAAAAAGTCAAGATTTCATTTTTGAAAGTCAATGTTTTCAAACTTAGAAATTTTTCTAAGTGTTGAAAACTTCATGTTTTTTCACAACTTTGAGCCAATTTTTCACCATTATGCAAGATGATTCAAAAGAAACTCTCCACATGAAAGTTGTAGATCTCCATGAGATCTACAACATTGCTTTACACAACTTCTCCTAGAAATTCATGTATTTCAAGTTATGATTTTGTGAATACATGTTCATGAAACTAAACACTTAGTGAAAATTTTGCCCTAGTTTAGGCAGGATTTTGACCTAACTTCATGGAATTTTTTCACTTATTTCCAAGGGTAATTTTCAAAAGTGATTCAAAGAGGGGTTGTTGAGCACATTACAAGCTTTCTAAAATGTCATAGAACTCCTTGATATCATTCTTGAGCAAGGAGAATCGAAGAGAGGAAGTTAGGGTTTCAAACTAAAATTATAGGTCATTTTCATGATGAACAAATATACAATTTCAATGTTAGGCTGCATAATCTTGCTTTGAAGGCCTTCTAAATTGTGTATATATCCATCATTAATGGATTACACAAACTTTTGAGCTTTAATCCAAGTGGTTTAAGCTTTATCTAATCCACATTTCCATTAATGGCACAAAGTGAACACTTCCATTTTAGAAAAACAACCTTTATGTGCAAAGTCAATTCTTGAGCCTATAACTTGTTCCCTCTAATCACACTCCATTTACAAAGTCAGAAGCAAGTTTGTTTAAAGCATAACCACTCTACAATAGCAAGTACACAAAGCTTTGAAACTTGGACTTCTCAAAAATCACATGTTATGCTTAACTTGTGATTTTGAATTTTGATCAACAACAAGCTTCCAAACTTGTTGCTTATAAATAGAGGCATTATTTGTGAGCTAAGGGACGAGCTTAAGCACCCTTAAATACATCAAAACTCTCTCAAATCAGAAATTTCCCAAAAACTCCATTGTTGCATAGTCTCTAACCTTGAACCCCAAACTCATATTTCCCTCGTGCGTTTCTTGGCCTTTTAGTTCCTAAAGCTTCCTTACATCAAGTGTAACCTATCCATATCCTTGTTTCATCACTGTAACACCATTTACCATAACCTCCATAACCAAAAAATAGAGTCTGCACATTGACTTCTCCAAGCCATTCCAGCCATCCATTGCTCAAGTATACCATTGCATTAGCTTCCTGGGAACTTGAGGAAGCTAACCTGATCATTGCAACACCTTGAATCAAGCTCATTTGCATTTCATAATTTCAAGTTTTGAGGTATTTTTCTTGAACTTCTATCTCATTACTTAGACATTGTTAGGCTTGCATTTGTGAAGATAAAATGTAGACATCATTGCCCTGAAGCTATACATGTCTATAGATTTCATTTATATTGATTGAGCTAGGAGAATTTTAGGATTGAATCTCTGAAAATAATTAGGTCATAATTTGGTACTTTCAAAAATTCTCGCTCATCATTGATTTGTAGTTCATGATATTTATATGGTTGGATTCATATGAAAAAATGGAGCAACTTTCATGTTTGCATCTTCCCTTTTTGTTGAGAAATGGTGAAGTTACAGGTTGTCTGGCTGGAGGTTGAAGATGAAGTGTGTTCAGGACTTGTTTTGCCTTACATATTTATCATTTCAGTTATATTAACGGATATATAGCCACCCCAGTGGTAACGCAGCGCGCTGGTAATCAAGAGGTCATGGGTTCGAACCTCAGTGTGCTGCCTTTTGCATTTTTCACATTTTCCTTACTTTATTTTATTCTTGCAGCGCCTGGGCTTCCAAGATGATTGGGCTTTATTTTTTTGCTACTTCTAACCCCCCAGCCTTTTTGTTCACACCCCTGGCTCATTTATTTTTCTTTACTATTTTATTTTCTTTCCTTTTTTATTTCATTTTGATTCTATTTTTTTTATTATTAATATTACTATTATTATTATTATTATGATTTTCATTAATTAAAAATCCAAAAATATTTATATTTTTATTATTTATTTTTATTTAATTTATTTTTCATAAAACTAAAAGAGCAAAAAGCATTTTCTTTAATTAATTTCCTTTTTTAATATACTTAGATAATAAATTTTAATTATTATTTTTCTTGTAAATTAAAATCAATTTAGAATTTATGACTTTTATTTAAATAATTTTTATTTACTAATTTAATTAAATTCACCATAACCCTAAAAAACTTGTTTTCTTTAAAATTTGTTTATTTTATTAACTTAATATTAATTTTCTTATTTTTTTAGTTAATTATTTTATTTTCAATTAGGTCAAGACTTAAAACCCTTTCATATAAAAACTCAAACAAAAAAAACAATCTTCTTTTCTTTTGCATTAGCTTTATATTCTTGTACATTTATTCATATTCAATATGGTTGTAATAGATAATTAGATTTAATTTCTTGCAATTCCCCATTTGTAATTTGTATACCCCCTCCCCTAAATCATGTAATAGCGTAGCAATTTTAATTTCCGCAATTTAATGCTTTATATACAAATGCTAGAAATTAGGGTTTTGTATGGAAAGATTAAAATCAATGCTTAGCAAACCCTAATCAAGACAAAATCAAGCATATAAACCAACACACTTTCACACAAACACCCTTAGAATAAATCCACTTGGTTGCCTTACAATTATGGTCATATTATGCATGTGAGGTATCTTAGCAAAAACAAGCAAATACAAGATCATAGTCCCTCGATGACGCTATCCATGTTGCCTTTCAAAATGATCTTAGTCCCTTAAAGAAAATGCTAAGATATCTTACAACATTGCTAATCATGGCTATATGATGACCCTTGCCCGTCCCTTTTACATCCAAAGATAGGGTTACTTACCAAATCAATGGTAAGATAACAATGTCAAAGGAAAGAGGAAATGAACATGAAAGACTTTTGAGTAGGTAGATTGTTCCTAGTTTCTTACTCATTTTCAAAATCAAAACATCCTTGCTATTTTCAAAACAAACACCAACACTTTCAAAACATCTTATAAACTTGAACACATTTTCAAAATATCAACACTTTATATACATTCTTACGAACGAGAATCATTACAAAATTTGCCCAAACGATGGCACCTTTTCAAAATACTTTCAAAAATCACACAAAACACATTTTCAAACAAAAGCAAGTGATCTAGAAAGTAACTAAGAGCCCATGTAAAACCATGGATGTATAGGGTGCTAATACCTTCCCTTTTCATAATCTACCCCCTGAACTCAAGAAACAATCTCAAAGGTCTTTCTTGTGCTTTTTCACCTTTCCTTTTTGATAAAAGAAAAGTCGGTGGCGACTCTTGCTAAACCGTAACATTTGCGACCAAACGCAAAATACCCAAGTTAGTTCTCCCACGGTATCACAAAACTGGTGACTCTGCTGGGGAAATTTTTAAAAGTGGGTTACCTTAGGGTTATATCACATTTACTTGCTTTCATTGTTTGACTTGTATGCTTTACATTATGGTTCTTTGTTTGGGTTTGAATCCTCTACTCGGATTTGGGATACCTTATAGTTAAGTAGCAATACATTGTGGAAACTGTGTGGGGTGTACCGACATGGTCTAAGTAATAGCTACGTTAGTGTGACATATTTATGGGTACCGGTAGCCCTTGAGTAGTCAAGGAGAATACAGGGCCGCTGAGTGATGTCATAAAGCACTAACTAACTACTAGAACCTTTACTTGACCAACTTAGCCATTAGGACGTAGTGAGATGACCGGCTTTGGTGTAGTCCGAAGTTGGTAGATACTCGATACTACACTCATTGAGGTTTGGTTTTTTGGGATATTTCGGTCGCCATTAAAGAGGCTTGCGCTGAAACAATGCCCAAGGAAACAAACTAGTGATATTGAGCTCTTTAGAACCCGGTTACTATTGCTAGGACAGGTTTGAGCCAACTAAACTTCAATAGGGTACTTACCTATGAGACTCCATGCAAGACTAAACCTAAGGACTTTTTTGTTTTGTTTGTATATATTTACTTGTACATAACAACATAAACATCATAACATCATACTCATACTCACTAACCATTTCAAGGATCTTGGGATTTATCTTTGTTCTGTTTTGTAGGACATGGATTATATTCGCAGGAAAACCATTCAAGTCAATCTTGTAAGGATCCCTCATCAACTTAAAGAGCTAGCATCAAGGATTCCTGAAAATTCTCCATTTACAAAAAGACATGGTCTCATTCTAAACTTGGTTACCTCCTACACTGATGAGGACATGATGAAGGTGCTCTTTCAGTTCTTTGATCCTCTACACCATTGCTTCACATTTCCCGATTATCAACTTGTGCCAACTTTGGAAGAATTCTCCCAACTCTTGAGGATTCCCATTCTCAATCAATTACCTTTCAATGGTACGGAAAGAGATCCAAAGCCAGAAGAGATTGCTCAGGTTCTACACTTGAAACCATCTGATATCACAACTAATTGGAAAACAAGGAGCGGCGTCAAAGGTTTCTTAGGCAAGTTCTTGTTTGAGAAAGCCCAAAACTGTTGGAACTCCTTAGACTTGCAAGATTTTGAGGAAATTGTAGCTCTTCTCATCTATTGGATGGTTTTGTTTCCAAATCCTGATCAACTCATAGATGTGAACGCCGTCAAAATATTCATGTCTCGTAACCCGGTTCCTACCTTGCTAGGAGACATCCTACATTCTTTTCACACTCGCACTATGAGGAAAAGAGGTATCCTCATGTGTTGTACTCCTCTTTTGGCAAGATGGTTTATTTCTCGTCTTCCCCAATCAGTATTGAAGAACGATCAAGGTTCAAGGTGGTCACATAGGTTGATAACACTCAAACATTCAGACATTCATTGGTGTTCCAGATCTATAGAGAATGTTACAATCATCTACCATTGTGGAGAATTCCCTAATGTCCCCTTACTTGGAATTAGAGGAGGTATCACCTACAACCCCTGCTTAGCCTTAAGACAGTCTAGTTACTCTCAAAGGGATGGTCCACATAAGATGCTCATTCAAGGTTTGGTATTTGACTACGAGAACGACGATCAAAGTCACCGCCAGAGGTTTATCCGAGATTGGAGGATGTTGAACAAGGTAGATGGAAATAAATTGGGGCATAAGAATTCCATCCCTCTTGAGCCCTACTTCAAATGGGTATGAGCTCGTGCTCAAAGTCTTATGATGCCTTACCCCTCCATTCTCCTGATGATCATAGAGCCTGTTGTGGAAGGAGATGTTCCATACACTATCCTGCATCCTGACATGCCCACCTCTCTTGAAGACTTGCAAAGGGATTGGATATAGCTTAAGGGGGAGCAAGAAACTTTAGAGGCCCAATTCTACGCCAGCGAGAAGAAGGTTTTGGAACTCACTAAGCAACTTCATGAGGAGCGGAGCATGAAAGCCTACATCGCACCAAAGAGGATGCGTACCACTTTTTTATCTTAGAGTTTTTGTATTTCTTTGTAAGCCCAAAAAAGGCATGATGTACTCAAACTTTGATTTATTAATATAACGTGTGTTCCTTTTTGGTCTAAAGCAAATTTAAATCTCTAATTTCCTTGAAACCATTGCATATGCATCTTGTGATACGGTGGGAGAACTGACTTGGGTGTTTTGCATTTTATCGCAAATGTTACGGTTAGCAAGAGTCACCACCGACTTTTCTTTTATCCAAAAGGAAAGGTGAAAAAGCACAGGAAAGACCTTTGAGATTATTTCTTGAAATTGTGCTTTGTGTGGTTTTTGAAAGTATTTTGTAAAGAGGCCATTTGTTTAGGCAAACTTTGTAATGATTCTTGTTCGTAAGAATGTATACAAAGTGTTTGATCTTTTGAAAATATTTTCAAGTTTGTAAGATATTTTGAAAGTGTAGGTGTTTGTTTTTTAAAATAGCAAGGATGTTTTTGTTTTGAAATGGAGAAAGTAATTAGGAGCATTCTACCTACTCAAAAGTCTTTCATGTCCTTTTCCTCTTTCCTTTGGCATTGTTATGTTACCATTGATTTGGTAAGTAACCCCATCTTTGGATGTAAACGGGACGGGCGTGGGTCATCGTATAACCATGATTAGAAATGTTGCAAGGTATCTTAGCATTCTCTTTTAGGGACTAAGATCATTTGAAAGGCAACATAGATAGTGTCATCAAGGGACTATGATCTTATATTTTGCATGTTTTTGCTAAGATAC
Organism: Vicia faba; assembly: GCA_948472305.1. Taxonomy (NCBI): domain Eukaryota; kingdom Viridiplantae; phylum Streptophyta; class Magnoliopsida; order Fabales; family Fabaceae; genus Vicia; species Vicia faba. The sequence continues at coordinate 1,472,147,232 of OX451741.1, forward strand.
CTCACATGCATAATATGGCCATTTTGTAAGGCAACTAAGTGGATTTACCCTAGGGGTGCTTGTGTGCAAGTGTATTGTTTTTCATGCTTGATTTGTCTTTGATTAGAGTTTGCTAATTCAATGGTTTTAGTCTTTCCATACAAACCCTAATTACTAGCATTTGTATATAAAGCAATAAATTGTGGAATTTAAAATTACTACGCTATTACAATGCTTGTGGGAGGGGGGTGTACAAATTACAAATGGGGATTGCAAGAAAATAAAGCCTAATTATCTATTACAACCATATTGAATTTGGATAAATAATGTACAAAAATGAATAAATACAAGAAAGTAAAATGGAAAGAAAATGTATTTTTATTTGGATTTTTTAGGGAAAAGGGGTTTTGTTTTAACCTAATTGACTAAAACAAAATTAATTAAATTAGTAAAAAGTAAAACATAAATTTACGAGGAAAAGAATTCAAATAAAACCCTAATCTATTAATTGATTAAAAAATAAATTAAGTTTATAAGAAGAATATTTTTGGTATTTTTGTCTTAAAAATAATTTATAGTATTATAAAATATTTTTGGTATTTTTTGGTTTTAAAATAATATATTTTAAGAAAATAACTAAACCCCTAGTTTTTTAATTAAATTTACAAACCAATTAGTAAAATAAATAAAGTATGATTAAATAAAATAATTTTTTTGTGTAAAAAATAAATAAACTATATCAAAATATAAATATAATGTTTTTATATTTTTTATGATTTTTTTTTAGTATTAGATAAAATATTTAAGAAAACAAATAAATAAAAATGAGAAAAAGAAAATAAAATGGGCCAAGGGTGTGAATAGCCAGCAAGGGGGGTCAGAAGTAAAAAAATAAAGGCCCAAGGGATGAGGCCCAGCGCTGCCAAAAAAGTCAGAATATGTGAAAAATATGAAAAAAAATCCAAAAGGGTACCACTGGGGCTCGAACCCAGGTCCCTATAGTCACAGGCGCGCGCTTCTACCCTTGGGGTGGCTATACATCCATTTATTAATATCAAACCATAAATATATATGGTAAACACGTTCCTGAGGCCAACTTCATCTTCAACCTCACGCCCAGCCTGAACCTATGTATCTTATTCAATTCTCAACAAAAATGAAAAATGTAAACAGGAAAATTATGGAAAATTTCCTCACGATTTCATAAATGCAAAGAAATAAAATTATAGATCAAAGACAAGCATGAATTTTAATGGCCCTAATCTGAACCCTAAAAATTTCAGAAACTTCAACCTTAAAATTCTCTAAGCTCAAGCAACATAAATGAAAACTATGGACATGGTTAGCTTCAGGACAATGATACCTACATTTCTTATTCACAAATAAACAAATAATGATGCTTGTTTGAAGAGTTCAAAATTCAGAAAACTCACCTTGCAAGAGGGTATCGTGTTTTGAGTTTGAGTAGCTTTTAGTGAGTTCCAATGATTGGATTAGCTTCCTCAAGTTTCCAGGAAGTTAATGTGATGCTTAGCTTGTGCTGAAAGTGCCTGAGGAGTTCTAGAGAAGTCAAGGTGCAAGGTACTGTCTTTGAAAATGACGGATGATGATGGAGGTGTTACAGTGGTGTTGCAGGTGTTGGAATTGTTTGTGTATGTTATTTAGAAGCTTTTGGAAGTAAAAGGCCAAGAAACGCACGAGGAAATTTGGAGATTGGATTCAAAACTCAGAAATGGCAAGTTTTGAGGTGTTTTTGGTGATTCTGTGTTCTTGGTGTTTTCAGGGCTCAAGCATGCGTGGGATTTGTGGAAAATAACTTGTGTATGTATAAGCAAAAGGTCTTGAGTGCTTTGGAGAGTCAGAAGTACAAGTTACAAGCTAATTGCTATGTTACTTGATTTTCAAGAAAAGTGGGGAAAAAAGTTTCAAGAGGAAGTACAAGCATGGGCTGAGTGATTGTAAGTGTCTAGATAAGCTTCTCCTGAGTTATGGGACTTGTATAATCAGAAAATAATAAGTGCAAGGATCAAGAACAAGTTTTATGCAAAAAGCTACTTTATCAAAATGGCATTGTGCACTTTCTTCCCAAAATGGATATAAAGCATGGCCTTGCATTGAATGCTTGAATTGAGACCTCTAACAGTTAGGCAATCAATTAATTATGGAGTGCCTAACAAGTTTTAGGCCTGCAAAGTAGAGGTTATGCAACATAAGTTTGAATTTTGATTCTTGTTCACAAAATGACTTGTAATTCAAGTGTGAAAACCCTAACTTCATCTCTTCGATTCTCCCTACTAAAAAACGATCTCAAGGAGTTCTTGGACATTTTAGAAATCTTGTAATGTGCTCTATAACCCCTATTTGAATCAATTTTGAAAATTCCCCTTGGAACTATATGAAAAAGTGCCATGAAGTTAGGTCAAAATCCTGACCAAATTAGGGCAAAATTTCACTGTGTTTTATTTCATGACCATGTGTTCTTAAAATTATAACTTGAGATCCAATCACTTTTGGAAGGAGTTGTGTAAAGTAAAGTTGTAGATTTCATGGAGATCTACAACTTTCGTTTTGAAAGTTTATTTTGAATCATCTTGCATCATGGTGAAAATTTTGCTCAAAGTTGTGAAAAAATAAAAAATTCAACACTTAGAAAATTTTCTAAGTTTAGAAATTTTAACTTTTCAAAATAAAATCTGGAATTTTTTATTTCTTGATGAATAAGTTTCATATTTTGGCATGCTTTGATGAATTGTGATCTTTGACATTTGATTTTGACCAAAAAGTCAAAGTTTGACTTTTCAATATATAGTTGACTTTTGATCAGTTGATTGAAAATCCATCTGTCAATCCATTGGACTTGAGCAATGTTTTGAGACATGTCATTAGGTCAAAATGATGCAATTGGACTCTTGAGATCATGCCTTAAACCAATTGATCATTTTCTAGGTCAAAAATCAGAAATTGCTCTTTCCCAGTCAAAACCCTAATTTTGACCATTTTGCCCTTTTGAAGATTTGATCAAATTTCTTAAGGAATTGTGTTACAAACTTGATAAAATAATACATATGATTTTAAAATGTTGATGTGGATTAAAAATTATGAAGTTTGACTGTAAATTGACCATATTGACTTTTTCCCCAACACAGCTGATTTTTAGGTCAACTACTCAATTGACTGAGCAAAAGTATGATTCAAAGCTTGAAACTTGACATGAGTAATCTTAAGGGTCCATAATTATCCATTAAAGTCATATGGGGCATTGGAAGTTCAAATATCCTTGTGCAATCTCAAACCCTAATTTTGGTCATCAGTGTTTAAGGAGGTGTCTTGAGTTGATCAACCCTAGTGCAGTCTTGGCCCAAAGGAGATCTTGTGAGCAAATTCTTGATAAGTGAGAGGGAAAATGTTGGGGTACAAAAGCTTCCCATGTTCAATCTTCTTAAGCCTGAAGAGTTAGATTGGCGAGTTTTTCCATTCGTGACTCGAAGGTGGAAGATGATTAGACATTAGAGTGCCCAGAAATTTGCACTCGGTGATGCGATGATTGATGGTATAGGGAATGGGCTTAAAGATGCCATTTGGAGGGATGATGAAAAGTTGTTGGATATGGGCTTGTAGATGCCATCCAGAAATGATTACTGAACTGTATCTGTAAGCTGAAACAGAATGAATATCAGAATGGCGTCCGTGTCTGGAGCGTATCTAAACTGTATCTGAAAGTTGAATCTGAATGAGTATCAGGATGGAATCCGTGTATGGAGCGTATATAAATTGTATCTGAAGATTGAATCTAAATGAGTATCAGGATGGCATCTGTGTCTGGAGCGTATCTGAACTGTATCTGAGAGCTGAATCTGAATGAGTATCAGGATGGCATCCGTGTCTGGAGCATATTTAAACTGTATTTGAAAAACTGAAACGAATGAGTATCAGGATGGCATCCATGTTTAGAGTGTATCTGAACTGTATCTGAGAGTTGAATCTGAATGAGTATCAGGATGGCATCCGTGTCTAAAGTGTATCTGAACTGTATCTGAGAGTTGAATCTGAATGAGTATCAGGATGGCATCTGTGTCTGGAGTGTATCTGAACTGTATCTGAGAGTTAAATCTGAATGAGTATCAGGATGGCATCCGTGTTTGGAGCATATCTGAACTGTGTCTGAGAGTTGAATCTGAATGAGTATCAGGATGGCATCCGTGTCTGGAGCGTATCTGAACTGTATCTGAAAAGCCTTTGAACATTGTTAATGGTAGCTATTGATTAACCTTATCCTGAAAAGGGTAAAATGTTAGCTAATATGCAATGTCATATTGTATGAAATACATGATGTAATGAGATTGTGATACATGCATTCGTGTTATCGATATTTATGATATATGGATGTGATGTATGCTATGTGAGATAATTTGCTGCACTACTTGTTGGATTTGGGAAAAATAAATCCCCGACTGCTGCTGAGGATATGGAGTGTAAGTCTTCATGTTTTGAAGTGTTGATGAATTTCCACTTAGAGAAATAAACCTTGTTGTAAGGGAAATATCGTGTACTGCTTGTAAAATCCTGTTGGGAAATCCTGAGAAATTTGGCGACTTCTACCGGGAGTGATAACTGGAAATTTTGTTCGGCTGGGGATTAAACGGAACACTGCGGGGGATTTTATGGAAATAACTTAGAGATATTTCCCTATTTCTTAAATCCATTAGTGATTGTCTTTCTATTTTGTTCATTTGTAAATGGTAGTTAAGTTCAAATGCATATGTTTAAAAATAAATCATTGGACGTTTTTGTAAACAAAACATAAGAGCAAAGAAAAACAGATAGTTTTGCACTTTCAAATGGATATCTTTGTATTGACTTTGAGTAAGTGTTTTTGTACAATGAGACAAACATTCTAGTAAGATAATGCCGTCATAAAAAATGGAAATTTTACACAAAGAAAAGATATCTATGTGAAATAACCCCATGGGGTTCCCATTCTGCTATAGCCTTCGTGTCTCTGAGCATATTATCTATTTGTTGCCTTGTCTGAAGCTGATTGAATTGATCAGAACTGTCGAGTTTGCATATTGTCCATAAGGTGATCCAATGGGACATAGTCATACGCTTTAATTCACTAACTTTTTCCTGGACCTCCCTTTCGGGTTTTCAGTCCATCGGGATACCCTTTTTTTTGCCCAAGTCTCCCTTTCAGGTTTTCAACTTGCCGGGTGTACATATTTTTTGTTTTATCCCTAATTTTTCCCGAACCGTTTTTGTTCGCCGGGATGCCCTTGTTTTGCCTAGGTGTGTCAACCTAGCGGGTCTCTTATGCATAGTATCTTTTGACTATGTCCGCCTTCACGGGGTGCGGCAGGTCATCTCCATCCATAGTGGTTAAGATCATCGCTCCACCAGAGAATATGCTTTTGATTACAAATGGTCCTTCATATGTAGGAGTCCATTTGCCCCTGGGGTCACCCTGCGGTAGTATGATGCATTTGATCACCAGATCCCCGACTTGATACACTTGGTGTTTGACCTTTTTGTTGAAAGCCTTGATCATCTGTTTTTGATACATTTGACCATGACAGACAGCAGTAAGCCTTTTCTCATCAATCAAGTTCAGTTGATCAAGTCGTGTCTGGATCCAATCGTCTTCGTTCAGACTCGCATCTTTCATGATTCTCAGAGAGGGGATCTGGACCTCAATAGGCAAGACAGCTTCCATGTCATATACCAAATAGTAAGGTGTTGCCCTGGTTGATGTGTGCGTTGTGGTACGATAACCGTGGAGAGCAAATGGTAGCATCTCATTCCAGTCTTTGTATGTGACTGTCATTTTCTGTATGATCTTTTTGATGTTCTTATTTGCGGCTTCGACAACACCATTCATCTTTGGCCGGTAAGGGGAAGAATTATGGTGTTGGATCTTGAATTGTACGCATAGTGTGGTGATCATAGTTTTGTTAAGATTCATACCACTGTCTGTGATGATCCTCTCTGGGATACCGTATCGACAGACGAGATTTTGCTTGATGAACCGGGCGACAACATTCTTGGTAACGAAAGTGAAAGAAGCCGCCTCAACCCACTTTGTGAAACAGTCAATGGCCACCAAGATGAAGCGGTATCCATTAGAGGTTGTTCGCTTGATTTCCCCAATCATATCGATGCCCCACATAGCAAAGGGCCAAGGAGCAGTCAAGATATTTAGAGGAACCAGAGGTACGTGCACCTTGTCAACATAGATCTAACACTTGTGGCAGGTTCGAGAATGTTGATAGCAATCTGCTTCCATGGTAGACCAGTAATAACCTGCCCGTAGAATTTTCTTTGCCATCGTATGCCCACTGGAATGGGTGCCAAAAGTGCCCTCGTGTAGATCAGCCATGATCTTTTCTTCCTCAACCTTGTCTATGCAACGGAGCGAAACAGAGTCATGGTTGTGTTTGTAGAGAACTCCATTACTAAGGAAGAACTTAACGTAGAATCTCCTTAAGAACTTCTTATCATTGACTGAAGCTTCTTTCGGATATTCCTGAGCCTCGAGATACCTATTGGCTTCGTGAAACCAAGGTCGGTCCACTACTTCTTCAGTATTAATCTCGTGACAGTGAGTTGGTTCATCCATTCGTTCAATGGTGATCTGGGGAGCCTCGTTATCCCATTTGAGTTTACGCATGGATGACATTGTGGCTAGCGCATCCGCTAGTTAATTTTCTTCTCGCGGGAAATGCTCGAAGGTAATTTTATCAGAATATGGGATTAATGTCAATACATGTTCTTTGTATGGGATGAGGTTTGGGTGCTTAGTGTCCCACTCTCCTTTGATCTGGTTGATGACCAAGGCTAAATCTCCGAATACACTTAAGGATTTGATTCCCATATCTATGGCAGCCTTGAGACCAAAAATGCACGCTTCGTATTCTGCCATGTTATTTGTACAATTGAAGTAGAGTCTTTCCGTAAAGGGAGTATGACATCCTTCAGGAGATATGAGTACAGCACCTATACCATTGTCGGGTGCGTTGGACGCTCTATCAAAAACCAGGATCCATCGGGATCCTTGTTCAGGTCTGTCATATGGTCCGAATTCTTCAAAGTTGTTTACCATCATGATGTCTTCATCTGGGAATCTAACTTCATGGATTGGTAGTCCTCCACAACTTGGTGAGCAAGGTGATCGTCTAGTACATTGCCCTTTATTGCTTTCTAGGTAGTATACTGTATGTCATATTCTGTCAGGATCATCTTCCATCTCGCTATTCTCCCAGAGAGGGTAGGTTTCTCAAAGATGTATTTTATTGGATCCATTTTAGATATCAATAAGGTAGTATGGGTCAGCATATACTGTCTTAGCCGACGAGAAGCCCATGCCAGAGCACAGCAAGTTTTCTCGAGCAGTGAATATCTTGTTTCACAGTCGGTAAACTTTTTGCTCAGGTAATAAATAGCATTCTCTTTTCGGCCAGACTCATCATGCTACCCCAGCACACACACCCATTGAATTTTCTAAAACAGTTAGATACATGATCAATGGTCTTCCCTTGACTGGTGGTATCAACACTGGAGGCTCTTGCAGGTACTCTTTGATCTTATCGAAGGCAGTTCGGCACTCATCATTCCATTTGACTACTTGATATTTCTTCAATAATTTGAAGATTGGTTCACAAGTAGCTGTCAGGTGAGAAATGAATCTGGAAATGTAGTTTAACCGTCCCAAGAATCCTCTAACTTCCTTCTTGGTACGAGGAGCAGGAATTTCTTGTATTGCTTTCACCTTGGCAGGATCTACTTCAATACCTTTACCGCTGAGGATAAAGCCTATGAGTTTACCAGACCTCACCCCAAATGTGTATTTATTCGGGTTCAACCTTAGCTTGTATTTCTTTAACCTCTCAAACAGTTTCTGTATATGATCAAGATGATCTTCTTCTATTTGAGATCTGGCTATCATGTCGTCCACATAGACCTCTATTTCTTGATGTATCATGTCGTGAAATAGGGTTATGGCACGCTGATAGGTTTCCCCAGCATTCTTCATCCCGAATGGCATAATCTTGTAACAGAATATGCCCCACTGTGTGACGAAGGTTGTTTTCTCCATGTTCTCAGGTGCCATTTTGAATTGGTTGTAGCCTGAGAAACCATCCATGAAGGAAAACACCTTATGTTGTGTTGTATTGTCAACCAACATATCGATGTGGGGAAGTGGGAAATCATCCTTAGGGCTTGCCCTATTCAAATATTTGTAGTCCATGCACATTCGTACCTTGCCGTCCTTTTTAGGCACGTGAACAACATTGGAAACCCATTGTGGATAGGAGGTGACGACCAAGAATCCTGCATTGAATTGTTTCATGACTTCTTCCTTGATCTTCTCTGACATGTCTGGTCGCATGCAACGGACCTTTTGTTTTACCGGTGGGAAGTTTTATTTTGTTGGTAGACGATGTACCACAATGTCTGCATCAAGTCCTGGCATGTCTTCGTACGACCAGGAAAAGACCTCAACATAATCATGTAGCAACTGAATCAAGCGCTCTTTGACACTGGGTTCCAGATTAGCAGCCACCTTGACTTCTCTCTTGTCTTCTTCGGTACCTAGGTTAATTGTGTCCAGTGGTTCTTCGTGGGGCTGTATGGTCCTCTCTTCTTGTTGTAGTAACCTGGTGAGTTCCCCTGGCACTTCACAATCTTCCTCACCTTTGTCTTTGGCTTGGTAGACTAGATTTTCAGAGTCACAAAAGGCCATAGCAGAATTGTTACCCATGGGATCCCGAATGGATGTAGATCTGCATTTTGAATGTGAGTGTCTATAAGAGTATAGTTATCTTTGAAAGAAATGAAAATGTAAAAAGAAAAAGATTGAGCACAATGTTTTGAATGCAAAAAAGTCCATGATTCATTGATGTCATATGGAAATGAGATAATAACCCTTGCAAATGGACCATTGTGCCTCGGGTAAGACACAAGGTTTTAAGAGTCTGAATTGTTTAATATTACAGATCCAACAAAATTTAAAGACAAATTATTGTTGGATAAAAGTGATTGGGACAAAATCTCTAGCTTCCCAGTTGCTGAGCCATCCACTGACAGTTGAGAAAATTCAATCCTCCAGGTTATAGTTGTCTTCATCATCCTCCACTGCATTGACTTCACGGTTGCTGATCTTCAAGGGTGGTCCTCCTGCACGAGCACGACATACATCTTTCTGGGCTCCTGAAGTGAAACCCAAACCAAATTTGTCAGATTTGTATGGGATATCTGGGAGTTTGTCCTAAATAGTGCACCCACCTTCTTCTATCACTGCCTTGGCATCTTTCAAAGACGACATCTTGAGCGGAGGCCTTGTAATCTTTGGGACTTGAGAAACAGCCTTGGTTACTGCCACAGTTTGCGGGACTTCTTCAAAGTGCTAGAATGGAGTTTCAATAAATTCACCGTCTAATTCCACATATCTGAAGGAATTTAGATGACTGACCATATACTCTTCTTCTCCATGAACAGTGATGATTTTCCCCTGAATTGGATATTTTAGCATTTGATGCAACGTAGAGGTAACAGCTCCAGCATTGTAGGTAAAGGCTCCAGCATTGTGAATCCACAGTCGGCCTAATAAGCAAGAATATGAAGGGCGAATATCCATTACATAAAAAGTTGAATCAAATGTTTGGGTTCCAACTTTTATGGGGATGTCCACTTCCCCATGCACCATCCTTTTTGAGCCGTCGAAGGCTCTCACTACTATGTTGCTACGTTTCAAGGTCAATCCTTCACAGTCAAGCCTATCAAGAGCCTTTTTAAGCAAGACATTCAGAGACGAACCGGTGTCAACCAAGACATGAGCCAAAGTCGTGGCCCTGCATTCGACTGAGACATGCAATGCCTCATTATGCTTCCTCCCCATTAGCGTTAAATCAGCATCCGAAAAACCTAAACCATTATTTGCGGTCAAGCTGGCTACACAGTATTGGAACTGATCGGCAGATGTTTTTTGGGGTACATGGGCAGTTTTAAGGAATTTTACCAAGGCCTTTGCATGAGCCTCGAAACATAACAATAAAGCTAGCATGGAAATTTTTGATGGAGTTTTCCCTAGTTGTTCAACTATGTTGTAGTCGCTTCTTTTTATAATTTTTAGAATTTCCTCCATCTCTTTTCGGGAGTTCTAAGGGATAGCTACTGATTGTGCCTTCGTCTGGACAGGCTCAACCAGAATACCTTTTCCTCGAGTCTCAGTTGACTCGGCAGTAGGAATGTCAGTAGGGGTGATAACAGGGGCTGCAGCAGTTTTGTCAACAGGAGTATCATCAGAGATGATTGCAGGACTGGGGATAGCCTTTGGAGGAGCAACAACAGCAATAATGATTACAGGTCCATAAATAGCTTTTGGAGGAGCAATTTTTGGAGAGAATACCCTTCCACTTAGGGTTATCTTGCTAGTCCCTATGATATTACTGATATCAGAGTCAACTTTCTCAGAACTTGAATTTTCAGCAGCTGGCCAATCTTGCTTGATACCGTGATAGTAGACATCACCTCCATAATTCCATGGGACAGTTTTGTCTGACGAATACAGGATTGGTCCAGGAATTGTAATTATTAACGGAGCTACTTTAGGAACTGATGTAACTCTAACGGGTCTTTTGGTGGATACCCTGGAAGAATTGGTGGAAATGGTCACTATGGAAACATCATTATAAGAAACAGTTGGAATAGAAGTCTTCTCGAACAAAATCTCCTTATCATCTATTAGGCATTCAACGCCTGCTTTTAACAAATGACAGCTGGTTGGTGAGGATAAATAGAAATGACAGCTTTCATCACAGCCTGGGAATACACTGGAATTCAATAAGGTCTTTTTGATAGTCAGGAGTGGGGTCACAAGTTCATCAACCAAAGTTACAAACATATCTTCCTCAACGACATTGACATCACGGTCGTGTTTGGGCATAGGGGCAGTGATGACATTGGGAATTTCTGGTGCATCGAATTCAATATCTTTGGCTTCAAGAAGGTTTTGTACCTTGTTTTTCAGAGCCCAACAGTTATTAGTGTCATGGCCGAGACTCTCAGAATGGTATGCATAGCGGGCATTAGGATGATAATGAGGAGAGGTTGTGTTAGGATTCTTTGGAGCTTCTTTCAAAGTCACTAGATTGGATCTTAACAAATGCGGCAATACTTGAGATAGTTTCATATTAATTCGGGTGAACTGTCTGACTGGTCTTTCTGTTCTTGGCTGATTGCTTCTTTGTTGAGCAGGCGCAAGTTTAGGAATCATGATAGCCCCCACCATTGGATGGAATTCAATCTTATCTTGATTTCTCTGAGGATATACAGCAACAACTTCTTTTTTTCCAATAAATGGTTTTCTTACAGCAGCAGAGGATGCTTCTTTTTTAATCTTCCCATTCTTTATCCCGGCTTCCACTCTTTCTCCGATCAATATCAGTTCGGTAAAACCTGTTGAGAAACTCCCAATCAAGTGATTAAAGAAAGGACCGGACAGGGTGCCCAACAACATGTCTACTAACTCTCTTTCAGATAGGGGAGGCTGGACCCTTCCTGCTAAGTCCCTCCATTTTTGAGCGTAGTCTTTGAAGCCTTCACTTTAAACCATGGCCATACTCTGGAGTTGAGTATGGGTGGGAGCAAGGTCTGCATTGTATTGGTATTGTATGTAAAAGGAGGCGGAAAGATCTTCCCAATTATAAACATTGGCTCTTTCTAGCTGATAAAACCAATCAAGTTGAGTTTCGGACAGACTGTCTTGAAAGAAGTGTACCCATAAATCCATGTCAATAGTGTGAGGCTTTATTTTCCTCACATAGGACCAGAGATGCATTTTGGGACATGAAACTCCATCGTATTTGGAGAACACTGGTGGCTTGAATTTTGGAGGAATGATAATCCCAGACACTAAACCTAACTCCTCAAATTCCAGTCCAGGAACTTTTTGAATTTCCATTGCACTTGATCGTTCTTCCAGATGCTTATACTTGTCGTGGTCAGAGGATATTGTTCTTCAGAATAATCTTCTTCTTCCTCTTCCTCTTCTGAATCTGGATGGGAAACTGCTTCCTTGCCTTTCCCATCTTGATTGTCTTTCTCACCAGATGACGTTGCAAAGTCTAGGGTCCTTCTTGCTTGTCCTTGGAATCTTCTTCCCGTATTTAGAACTCCGGTTATTTTCTTTGTTTTCTTTTTCTTCTCTTCAACCAGCAAGGTCTTCAAATCTTCCCGTCATTTGGCTAGAGTTAAGAACATATGTTGGAACTGAGCATTCTATGCTTGGAGGTCCTTCACTGTCTGCTCGAGATCCATCTTACTGAAATTAACAGTAGAAATATGAGGAGACTTGTTGCAAGAAACCTGCTTATGTTATGATGAATGGTAAATGCATATGCAATGATTTCAAGGAACTTAGGGATTCAAATTTGTTTTAGACAAAAAGGAAACACACGTTATATTAATAAATTAAAGTTTGAGTACATCAATGCCTCTTTGGGAAAAACAATACAAAAATTCTAAGATAAAAAGGTTGTACGCATCCTCTTTGGTGCGATGTAGGCATTCAGGCTCTGCTCCTCATGAAGTTGCTTAGTGAGTTCCAAAACCTTCTTCTCTCTAGCATAGAATTTGGCCTCGAAAGTATCTCGCTCCCCCTTGAGTTGTATCCAATCTCTTTGTAAGTCTTCAAGAGAGGTGGGCATGTCAGGATGTAGGATAGTGTATGGAACATCTCCTTCCATAACAGGCTCAATGATTACCGGGAGAATGGAGGGATAAGGCATCATAAGACTCTGAGCACGAGTTGGTACCCATTTGAGGTAAGGCTCAAGAGGGATGGAATTTATATTCCCCAATGTCTTACTATCTACCTTTTTCAACATCCTCCAAGCTCGGATAAATCTCTGGCGATGACCTTGATCGTCGTTCTCGTAGTCAAATACCAAACCTTGAATGAGCATCTCATGTGGACCATCCCTACGGGCATAACCAAACTGTCTTAAAGCTAAGCAGGGGTTGTAAGTGATACCTCCCCTAATGCCAAGTAAAGGGACATTAGGGAACTCTCCTCAACGGTCGATGATGATAACATTCTCTATAGATCGCGAACACCAATGGATGTGAATGTTTGAGCGTCATCAACCTTTGTGACCACCTTGATCCTTGCTCGTTCTTCAATACAGATTAGGTAAGATGAGAAATAAACCATCTTGCCAAGAGAGGAGTACAACACATAAGGATACCTCTTTTCCTCATAGTGCAAGTGTGAAAGAAATGTAGGATGTCCCCTAAAAGAGTAGGCATCGGGTTGCGGGCTTTCTCAAACAAGAACTTTGCTAGGAAACCCTTGACACCACTCCTTGTCTCCTAATTAGTTGTGATATCAGATGGTTGCAAGTGTAGAACTTAAGCAATATCTTCTGGCTTTGGATCTATTTCCGTACCGTTGAAAGGTAGTTGATTGAGAATGGGAATCCTCAAGAGTTGGGAGAATTCTTCCAAAGTTGGCACAAGTTGATAATCAGGAAATGTGAAGTAATGGTGTAAAGGATCAAAGAACTGAAAGAGCACCTTCATCATGTCTTCATCAGTGTTGGAGATGATCAAGTTTAGTAGGCGACCATGTCTTTCGGTGAATGGAGAATTTTCAGGAATCCTTGATGCCAGCTGTTGTACCCCAAAATTTGCCCTCCCATTTCATCAATATTTTCTCACCACAAGACCCTTGGAGCTCAAGATCAAGTTAGGGTTTACTCTGCTCAAGACCCCTCCTTGCACTGTTGACCCAAATTAGGGTTTGAGTTTGCACAAAGATGTTTTGACCTAAAATGCCCAAAATGACTTTCATGCTTCATGTTGGACTCACAAGTTTATCCATACCAACTTTCAAGCCTTGATTTCAATCTTTGCCCAGTCAATTGGACAGTTGACCTAGAAATCAGCTGTATTGGGGAAAAAGTCAATTATGGTCAATTGACAGTCAAACCTCATGATTGTTGACCCTCATCAACATTATGAACTCATATGGACCATTTGATCAAGTTTGGATCACAATTCCACAAGAAATTTGATCAGATCACCAAAAGGGCAAAATTGTCATTTTTAGGGTTTTGACTGCACAAAGGCAATTTTTGACTATTTGACCTGGCCAATGGCAAACCAAGCTCACATATGGACTCAAGGACTCAATGACATGGTCTTGACACATTCAACAAGTTCAAAATATCCCAAATGCACAAGATTGACAAATGAATTTTTCAGTCAACTGATCAAAATTTGACTGTATACTGAAAAGTCAAACTTTGACTTTTTGGTCAAAATCAACTGCCAAGATTAATTTTTCATCAAGACATGTCAAATTATGAAACTTGTTCATCAAGAAATCAAAAATTACAAATTAGGGTTTAGAATGAGAAAATTTCATAACTTAGAATTTTTCTAAGTTATGAAACTTCCTTATTTTTTCCTAACTGTGTCCCATTTTTTCATCAAGATACATTTGGATTCAAACAAAACTCAAAACATGAAAGTTGTAGTCCATTGAAAAATATACAACTTTGATTCACAAAGTTTCCTCAAACGAAGCTTGTAGCTCAAGTTATGATTTTTGGAACAAGGGTGCAAAACATTCTTAACTTAGAAAAATTTTGACCTATTTTAGGCAGGATTTTTGCCCAACTTCATGGCCAATTTTCACATGCTTACACTTGGAATTTCAACTTTCATTACAAAGATGGATTGTAGTACACATTCCAAGCTTTCCAAATTGTCCAAGAACTTCTCAAACACCCTTGTGGTTTGGGAGAATCGAATTTGTCAATATGGGCAAAAGTCACTTTGTTCATGAGCCAATTTCATGTTCATACATTAGGCATCTTCAAACTCAGCTTGCACAAGCTAGATTACAGGCCTCTAATCCTTCTTACACTCAATAATTAAATTCATATCCTTTGTGTTAGAGTGTTATTTTATGCATTTGGACAATACACACAAAATCAAGCCATATTTGGAAAAAGCAAGTTATCCATTCTTGTAAAGAAGGGCTTTATGTCAAAAGCAAATCAAAGAAGTACAATGAAGATATTTTAGGCACAAGATTATGGACTAATCCCACTGATCAAGGAGAGATTATGCAGCATGCTTGAGGGACCTGCCTTGGCCTACAACCTAACTTGGCAACTTTTGCTTAAGATGGAAGAAACTTTGCAAAACAAAAGACATCTCTCATTTCCTGTAAGAACTAACCAAAACAAACTTTGTGAACACATTTCACACTCCCTAAGTAACCTGAAACACGACCAAGCCATCCCTAAGACTCCCTCATTCATCAAAACACAGTTTTGTGGCAAAACAGAGTACCTTCTGCATTTTGACTTGGCCAGTTCATTTCCCTCGTGCATTTTCATCCAAACCAGTTCAAACACATCCTATATCATCCATACAAACTATCCCAAGCCCTAGCTGCAGACTGTAACACCTCTAATCAAGTTCACCATTTTCATTTTTTCAGTTGTGCAGGTTGAGTTACATAGCTCGTTTCAGTTAGTTTCAAAGCAAGCTAGAGGTTGGAAGAGCATCCCTGAACTTCAAGCAAGTTGTACAAGTCCTCACATTGCCTTGAAAGTACCTCCATTGCTGCACATGATTCCAGCTGAACAGGTAAAACTTTGGACTTCTATCTCTCAATCTAGGAAGAGTTAGGCTTAAGTTTATGAATGAAACATGCTCTACTCATGGCCCTGAAGCTACCTATATCCTCACTTTTCTTTTATATTGTGTGTGTTAAGAGAATTTGGAACCTGAACATTAGAAAAAACTTAGGTCAGAAATTGGGGATGAAGAAATTCTCCCTCGTTTCTTAGAGTTAAGTCAAGTTTTTTATATGTCTGGATTCGTCTCTTGATGCTCTACATTTTTGGTGTTATGAGTTTTGCTTGAAAGTCCAGGAATCAGGAGTTAGAAAGCGCACGTTTTTGTTGTTCAAACAAGTCTGGAGGTTGAAGATGACTGGCTTGGGCTGGGTCTGAGTCAGTCCTACTTTTTGCACCCCTTTTTTCAATTTGCACCCCCCTGGCCCATTATGTGATATATTTGTTATTTTTGATTTTTGATTTTTTATTCTTATTTTATATTTTTACTCAAACATGAAAAAACACTAAAAATATTTTTCCCACATTTTTTGCATTTTATTTGGTGTTTATTTGTTTCATTTAGTTCCATATGTAAATAAATATATATACTTTTATTTAAAATACTAAAAAAATAACACAAAAACATTTTATTTTCTAATTTTATTTTTATTTTTTTTATCTTTTGAAAAAATATTTTAAAAAATATACTTTTTTTGTAAATAATAAATATTTTTATTTTTTTGTATATATTTAATATATTTAATACATAATATAAATATTTATATATTTAGAATATTTAGGATAAAAATACAAAAATAATACATTTTTATTTTTATTAATATTTGACCTCAAAAATTACTTTTTTACAATATACTTCTCTTTTATTTATTTTTGTATATAATTAATAAATATTGTATATAATATAATTGATAAATATTATTATTTAGAAAATTAGGGTTTTGCCCTAAAAACACAAAATATCCAAAAATTAACCTTTTTATTTTTATTTATTTGTCACATGAAAAATACCTTTTACATACATATAAAAATCATTTTTTGCATCTTGCATATTTATTGTATTTTTTCAATTATTGTACAATATAATAACTTGTATATTCCATTTGGATGTAATAGCTTAGATTTTAATTTCTTGCTAAATATCCCCATTTGAACATTTGTACCCCCCATCCCATAATTGTGTTGTAATAATTTAGGATTTTATTTTTCGCATTTAAAAAGCTTTCTAAAAATGCCATGATAGACTTAGGGTTTTGTATGCAAAAATCAAATAACAAATAGCTTGACCTAATTCAAAGATAAAAAAGCATGAAAATGGACAACACCAATCACACTTGCACCCCTAGGGTTACTCCACTTGTTGCCTTCAATAATGGGCCATGTTGCATGTTAGGTGTCTTTGGCAAAACAAAACAATGTCAAATGATCATAGTCCCTCGATGACGCTTTCGAAAGTTGCCTAAAAATGATCAAGTCTCTTAAAGGAAAAATTGCCAAAGACACTTGGCACCATTGCAATCATGGTCTAAACGATGACCTGCGCCCGTCCCGTTAACATCCTAACACAAGATTGTCCACCAAATACAATGGTGGAACAAAATTGTTAAAAGGGTTAAAACATAGGAAAGATCTTTGAGAAATTTAGGGTAGATAGCTCTTGGTTACTTGACCAAATCTTGCAAAACAATCCTTGCCATTTTTCAAAAACACACATCACAACACACTTTCAAAACAACTTTCAAAAACATTGAAAACTTTTCAAAAGATAAGTACACCTTTGTATACATTCAAACATGGATCATTACAAAGGTTGCCACAACAAATGGCCTCTTTTCAAAACATTTTCAAACCCACACACAAAGCACCTTTTCAAACAATTGAAAGCACCATTTCAAACAATTGAAAATGCAAGGCAAGTGATCTAAGCAAGTAACTAAGAGCCCATGCATAACCATGGATAGAAAGGGTGCTAATACCTTCCCTTTCTATAATCTACTCCCCGAACCCAAGAAAACATCTCAAAGGTTTTTGCTGTGCTTTTTAACCTTTCCTTAGGATAAAATAAAAAGTCGGTGGCGACTCTTGCTCAATCGAAACATTTGCGAAAACAAACGCAAAACTCAAGTCAGTTCTCCCACCGTATCACAGAACTGGCGACTCTGCTGGGGAATTTTTTAAAGTGGAGTAACCTTAGGGCTTAGATCACCCTCTTGCATGACTAATTGTTTGCTTTGATTGCTTTACATCTTAGTTCTCTTGTTTGGGCTTGAAATCCTACACCCGGATTTGGGGAAACATTCATAGATAGAAATACGTTGTGGAAACTGTGCGGGGTATACCGACACGGTTGAAGCAATAGCTATATTAGTGCGACATATTTGTGAGTACCGGTAACCCTTGAGTTCAATCAAGGAGAGTACGGGGCCGCTGAGTGATGTCACTAAGCACTAATGACCTAGAACCTTACTTGACCATCTTGGCCTTTCATTAGGGGTAGTGAGATGACTGGCTTTGGTGCAGTCCGAAGTTGGTAGATACTCGATACTACACTCATTGAGGGTTGTTTTCTTGGAATATTTTAGTCGCTAGTTAAGTGGCTAAACCAAAACAATGAACATGGAAAACAATCCAATGATATTGAGCTCCTTAGAACCCGGTTACTATTTATAGGACAGGTTTTTAAGCCAACTACACTCAAGAGGGTACTTACCTATGAAACCCCATGCAAGCCTGAAACTAGGGTTTTGTGTGAATTGCTTGTACATGTGTTTTGTGCATACATCATAAACATCATAAAGCATCATATGCATTCACTAACCATTTCAAGGGTTTAGATCTTCATCTTTGTTCTTGTTTTGTAGGTCATGGAAATTCTTCGCAGGAAAACTATCCAAGTCAACCTTGTGAGAATCCCTCCTCAACTCAAAGAGCTCACATCCAGAATTCCGGAAAGCTCTCCCTTCAGTGAAAGACATGGTAGACTGCTCAACCTAGTCAACACCAACATTGAAGAGGACATGGTAAAGGTGTTGTTCCAGTTCTTTGACCCCCTTCACCACTGTTTCACTTTCCCCGACTACCAATTGGTGCCCACTTTGGAGGAATTTTCTCAACTCCTGAGAATTCCTATTCTTAATCAACTACCCTACAACGGTATGGAAAAAGAACCAAAGCCTGAAGATGTTGCTCAAGCACTACACTTGCAACCATCTGACATCAAGGGGCATTGGGAAACTAGAAGCATTGTCAAAGGCTTCTTGGCAAAATTCTTGTTTGAGAAGGCACAAGAGTGTTGGAATTCATTGGACCTACAAGCCTTTGAAGAAATTGTGGCACTCCTCATTTATGGGTTGGTCCTATTCCCAAATCCTGACCAGCTTATAGATGTCAACGCCGTCAAGATCTTCTTTTCCAGGAATCCCATACCAACATTGCTTGGGGACATCCTTCACTCATTCTACACACGAACAATGAGAAAAAGGG
Source organism: Vicia faba (assembly GCA_948472305.1). NCBI lineage: Eukaryota > Viridiplantae > Streptophyta > Magnoliopsida > Fabales > Fabaceae > Vicia > Vicia faba. Next base: position 1,472,166,341 of record OX451741.1, read on the forward strand.
GTGTTCTCATGTGCTGTACTCCTCTCCTTGCAAGGTGGTTTATTTCGCACCTTCCAAAATCTGTCTTGAAGAATGACCAAGGCTTAAGGTGGTCACAACGGTTGATGACCCTCACTCACTCTGATGTACATTGGTGTTCTCGGTCCAGAGAAAATGTCATCATCGTCGATCGTTATGGAGAGTTCCTTAATGTTCCATTGCTTGGCATTAGGGGAGGCATTACCTATAACCCTTGTTTAGCTTTGAGAAAATTTGGATATGCACCGAGGGATGGCCCTCATGACATGTTGATTCCTGACCTAGTTTTTGACTTCGACAACGATGCGCAAGGACTTCGCCAAAGATTCATCAGAGCTTGGAGGATTCCTAACAAGGTAGACAGCAAGACACTGGGGCACAAGAACTCCATCCCTCTTGAGCCTTATCTCAAGTGGGTACGAACCCGAGCCCAGAGTCTAATGATGCCTTACCCTCATGTTCTACCTGTGATTAAAGAGCCCGTTAAGGAAGGAGAGGTTCCCTACACCATCCTATATCCCGACATGCCAACATCGTGGGAGGAGATGCAGAAGAGTTGGATCCAACTCAAGGAGGAACGGAATACTTTTGAAGCCAGCTTCTACGCCAGTGAGAAGAAGGTTTTGGAGCTTACCCGCCGACTCCACGAGGAAGAGACCCTCAACACCTACATCGCACCAAAGAGGATGCGCAATGTCTTTTTACCTTGAGAAGTTGTTTTTGTAATATTTGGCCCATGGGGCATTTATGTACTGACAAATTTCTTCTTATTAATATGACGTGCGTTCTTTTTGTTTGCAACAATTTTGAATTTTCTAAATCCTTGAATGCATTGCATAAATAAACATATCATTCATCATGCGCATAAGCAGGTCTCCACACCAGGTTTCCTTATCTTTCTGCTATTTATTTCAGTAAGATGGATCTCGAACAGACGGTCAAGGACTTGCAATCTCAAAACTCACAGTTTCAACATCTTCTGATGACCTTGGCAAAGGGTCAGGAGGATCTAAAAGCCCTGCTTGGGAACAAAGAGCAAGTGAAAAAGAAGAAGAAAAGAGTCGGGGTGGCTACCCTGGGAAGAAGGTTTGAGGGTGAAGCCAGAAGAGTTCTCGAATTTCCCCCTACATCTGAAGAGGGAACCAGTAACGGGAATGGGGTTGCGGTACCTTCTGAATCCGAAGCTGAAGAAGGAGAGGTTGAAGAAGACGAAGACTACTCAGAGCAACAATACCCGCCCGCCGATGATAAGTACAAAGGCTTGGAAGACAGGTTGGCAGCTATGGAGCTGCAGAGAGTTCCCGGCTTAGATTTCGAAGATTTGGGATTAGTTGCTGGAATTGTGATCCCCCCCCCCCCCGAAGTTCAAAGTGCCAATTTTTGCAAGATATGACGGGTTGTCCTGCCCGAAGATGCATCTCAGATCATATGTAAGGAAGATCCAACCTTACACTGCAGACAAGAACCTATGGATCCATTTCTTTCAGGATATCCTTTCAGGGGCTCAACTCGAGTGGTTCTATCAGCTGGATGGAGCCAGTATCCGAAACTGGGAGGACTTGGCTACTGCATTTTATAAGCAGTATCAGTACAATTATGACCTCGCTCCTACGCGTACCCAACTCCAGGGTATGTCACTAGGGACGGGCGAAGGATTCAAGGAGTATGCGCAAAAGTGGAGAGACCTGGCTGGCAGGGTGCAGCCACCGCTGACTGACCGTGAGCTTATGGACATGTTCTTAGGGACCCTGTCTGGTCCATTCTTCAACCATCTAATTGGGAATTCTTCTGCTGGATTTACAGATTTGATCTTGACTGGTGAGAGAATAGAAGCTGGTATCAAGTCGGGAAAGATACAGAAAGGTGCCTCCGCGAGTACTAAAAAGAAACCCTTCAAGAAGGAAGCCAGTGCTGTTTATGGTCCCATAAGACAAATTAAACCAGAACGCCGCAAAGCTGTCAACGCGTTGGTAATTTCAAAGCCTGTTGCTGCTCCTCAGCAGTATAACCAACCAAGGGGTGAGAGACCCAAAAGGCAGTACACTCGGCTCAGCATGACCCTGTCTCATATTTTGCCGCAACTACTGTCAACCAATCTGGTAACTGTCAAAGAAGCTCCGAAGGTAGTGAACACAGCTTCTCCAAAGTACAACCCCAACGCCCGTTGCGCTTATCACTCTGATAGCCCGGGGCATACTACGGATGATTGCTGGGCTCTGAGGAATAAGGTTCAGGACCTTATTGATGCTAAAGAAATACAGTTTGAGGCGCCCGAAAGACCCAATGTTGTGACTGTTCCCATGCCCCAGCATGGAGTGAATGCTGTGGAAGAAGACCGGTATGTAGCCTCCGTGGAAGAGATTGTTACTCCGTTATTGACCGTCAAAAGGAACCTGTTGCTAGCCGGTTTATTTCCGGGATGTGGTAAAGGTTGCCTTCTATGTTCTGTTTCACCTGCTGGTTGTCCTTTGTTGAAGTCAGGTATCCAAAACCTTATGGATAGCAAAGAGATCTTGTTCGAGAAGATTGTTGTTCCTGCTATCCCTGCTGAAGAAGTGTCCATTGTTACTATTTTCAACAACCCTCCTAAGGCTCCTTCGAAGCCTGTCAAAATCATGTCCGCTCAGAAGATTGCTCCCATCATCATCATTGTTCCGGGGCCTCTCCCCTATACATCTGACAAAGTTGTCCCATAGCACTATGGGGCAGATGTTTATGTTCTTGGAGTAAAGCAAGAGTTTGATACTAGTATCGGCGTCAGTAACATCACCGGGCCTGCCAAAGTTACTCGTAGTGGTCGGCTGTTCTCACCAGATATTGCGCCACCAGCTATTCAGAGACCTCTTGTCATCACACCTGCAAGTGTGCCTGCTTCCCTTCCTGATCAAGTTCCTGTTTCTACCCCTGCTGCCGAGTCATCTGATGCTCGGGGCAAAGGGATTGCTACTGATTTTCCTGCCCTGACGGAGGCACCAAAGACAACCAATGTTGAAGCTTCCCAGTAAGAGATGGAAGAGATTCTCAAGATCATTAAGAAGAGTGATTTCAATATAGTTGAGCAGTTGGGGCACACCCCATCAAAAATTTCTATGCTATCACTGTTGTTGTGTTCAGAGGCCCATGCCAAGGCCCTGATTTCCTTCATGAAGACGGCCCATGTGCCACAAGAAACGTATGCTGATCAATTTACCGATTGTGTGGAAAACTTGACTTCCGATAATGGGTTGGGCTTCTCTGACGCAGATCTGACTGCCAAAGGAAAGAACAATAACTACGCCTTGCGTGTTTCCATTGAATGCAGGGGCACTACTCTTGCCCATGTGTTGGAAGACACCGGTTCTTCATTGAATGTATTGCCCAAGAAAGCCCTAGATAGGTTGGATTGTGAGGGTTTGGAGCTCAAGCCTAGTAACATTGTTGTCCGAGCCTTTGACGGTTCGAAAAGGATGGTACATGGGGAAGTTGACATTCCAATCAGGGTTAGTTCTCAGGTCTTTGATTCAACGTTCTATGTGATGGACATCTGGCCATCCTATTCTTGTTTGCTGGGTCGTCCATGGATCCACAAGGCTGGACCTGTGACCTCCATACTACATCAGAAGCTTAAGTACCCGGTCAGAGGGAAGATTGTTACAGTTCAGGGGGAGGAAGAGTATATGGTCAGCCACCTCAACTCGTTCCGGTACATAGAAATGGATGGGGAATTCATTGAGACTCCATTCCAGCACTTTGAAGAAGTTCCTCAGACACTGGCATCAGCTGAAACTGTTATTGAAGACCCTCTTTTGAAGATGGCTTCCTTAAAAGATGCCCAGGCTGTTATTGAGAAGGGTGAGTGTGCAAACTGGGGCCGACTTCCTGATTTCACTCCAAGGACTGACAAGTTTGGTTTGGGCTTCACTGCAGAAGCTCAGAGGGTTGTTCGTAAGGCAAGGATTGGAAGATCTCCTGTGTTCATCACCAACCCGGGAGTGAATGCTATTGAAGACGACGTGGAGGAATCTGAATTCGACAGCTGGATCTACCCAACAACCGACGGTGGACCAAGCAACTGGACTGCCAAAGACTTCACACCTATTACTTTTGTCACTCAGTAATGAACTCTTTTGTTTTGAATTTGTAACAGACAATATTTTGAAACTTTTATGGCTCGGTGTCTTACCCGGGGCACCGTGGCTTCATTTGTAAGGGCTTTTATGTGTCATTTTCATATATCATCAATAAAAACATTGGACGTTTGTTGCATTTCAAAATTTTGCGTTCCTTTTCTTTCTTTATTATATTACAAAATAGCTGTATTTACACACACTCACTTATACAGGTTCCAATCCACTCTGGATCTCACTGGTAACGACTCTGCTACTGCCAGTTATGACTTCGAAAATACGATCAATTAGCCGAAGACGAAGGTGAAGATGATTGCGAAGTGCCTGGTGAGCTTGCAAGACTGCTACTCCAGGAAGAGAGGGTCATTCAGCCACATGAAGAGCCAGTGGAAACAGTAAATCTGGGTACTGAGACAGACAGAAAGGAAGTCAAGATTGGTGCCAATCTAGAGCTCAGTGTGAAACAACGATTGATTCAGATGCTGCATGACTATGTGGAAATCTTTGCCTGGTCTTATGAATACATGCCTGGGTTGGATACCGACATTGTGGTTCATCACCTGCCTACCAAGGAAGAATGCCCTCCGTAAAACAGAAGGTCCGGCGTATGCGTCCAGAAATGTCCGAGAAAATCAAAGCTGAGGTTATGAAACAATTTGATGCCGGGTTTCTAGAAGTGACTTCTTACCCTCAGTGGGTTGCCAACGTGGTTCCAGTACCGAAGAAGGATGGTAGGGTCCGAATGTGTGTTGATTACAGGGATTTGAACAGGGCCAGCCCTAAGGATGATTTCCCTCTGCCTCATATCGACGTTCTGGTTGACAACACTGCTCAGCATAAAGTATTCTCCTTCATGGACGGCTTCTCCGGTTATAATCAGATCAAGATAGCTCCTGAAGACATGGAGAAGACCACTTTTGTTACTCAGTGGGGCACCTTTTGCTACAAGGTCATGCCTTTTGGGTTGAAAAATGCTGGGGCAACCTACCAACGTGCCATGGTTGATTTATTTCATGACATGATCCACCATGAGATAGAAGTATACGTCGACGATATGATTGCAAGGTCCCAAACTGAGGAGGAACACCTTGACCATCTACGGAAGTTGTTTGACCGTCTGAAGTTTTATAAGCTGAGGTTGAAAGCAAGTGCACCTTTGGGGTAAGATCTGGGAGATTGATAGGCTTCGTCGTAAGCGAAAAAGGCATTCAAGTGGACCCTGCCAAAGTGAAAGCCATACAAGAGATGCCAACTCCCAAGACAGAGAAAGAAGTTAGAGGCTTTCTAGGACGGTTGAATTACATTGCCCGATTCATCTCACATCTAACTGCTACCTGTGAACCAATCTTCAAGCTGCTGAAGAAGGATCAAGTAGTACGTTGGAACGATGAATGTCAGGCCGCTTTCGAAAAGATCAAAGAGTATCTCCAAGAACCACCCATTCTTATGCCACCAGTTGAAGGGAGACCTCTAATCTTATATTTGACAGTACTGGACAACTCAATGGGGTGTGTGTTGGGGCAGCATGACGAGTCTGGCCGAAAAGAACACGCCATTTATTACCTTAGAAAAAAGTTTACCGACTGTGAGACCCGATACTCACTGCTCGAGAAAACTTGATGCGCTTTGGTATGGGCTGCTCGCCGGCTGAGACAGTATATGTTGACTCACACTACTCTGTTGATTTCGAAAATGGATCCAATCAAGTACATATTCGAAAAGCCCGCCTTGTCCGGAAGAATAGCAAGATGGCAGATGATCTTGACGGAATATGACATCTAGTACACGACTCAGAAAGCAATCAAGGGAAGTGTATTGGCAGACCATTTGGCACACCAGGCGGTGGACGATTACCAGTCGATGAACTTTGAATTTCCAGATGAGGATATCATGGTAGTGACTGATTGTGAAGTACCTGGGCCAGATGAAGGACCTGAGGAAGGATCCCGATGGTCTATGCACTTTGACGGAGCCTCAAACGCTTTGGGTAATGGTATCGGCGCTGTGATCATATCCCCTAAAGGCACTCATACTCCACTCACCGCCCGGCTATGTTTCAACTGCACCAACAACATGGCAGAGTATGAAGCATGTATCATGGGTCTTCAAGCTGCAATTGACTTAAGGATCAAGTTTCTGAGTGTCTTCGGAGATTCCGCTCTCGTGATCAATCAGATCAAAGGCGAGTGGGATACGAAACACCCAAATCTTATTCCTTACAAGGAGTGTGTACTGACGTTGATTCCCCACTTCGAAGAGATAACCTTTGAACACTTCCCAAGAGAGGAGAATCAGTTAGCGGACGCATTGGCTACGATGTCTTCTATGTCCAAAGTCAAATGGGATAACGAGGCTCCCCGAATCATTATCTGGAAGTTGGATGAACCTGCACATTGTTGCGATCTCGAGACCGAAGAGGTAACAGAAAAACCCTGGTATCATGAAGTGAAGAGGTACCTTGAAGCTCAAGAATACCCCGAAGGTGCATCTGTTAATGATAAGAAGTTCCTGAGAAGGTTTGCGGCAAAGTTCTTCCTCAACAACGGCATTCTCTACAAACGAAACCATGATTCGACCTTACTGCGTTATGTGGATAAGACTGAAGCAGAAAAGATCATGGCGGAGCTACATGAAGGTACCTTCGGAACACATTCCAGTGGACATACCATGGCAAAGAAAATCCTTCGGGCACGATATTTCTGGTCCACAATGGAAGCCGACTGTTATCAGCATTCTCGAACTTGTCATAAATGCCAGATCTATGTTGATAAAGTGCACATTCCTCCGGTTCCTCTGAACGTCTTGACAGCACCTTGGCCTTTTGCAATGTGGGGCATTGATATGATCGGTGAAATCAAACCTACGGCATCTAACGGGCATCGCTTCATCCTGGTAGCGATCGATTATTTCACAAAATGGGTTGAAGCAGCTTCCTATGCTACCGTAACCAAGAATGTCGTGGCACGGTTCATTCGGCACAACTTGATCTGTCGATACGGTGTACCTGAAAGGATCATTACGGATAATGGTACCAATCTTAACAACAAGATGATCACTAAACTCTGCGAGCAATTCAAGATACATCACCACAACTCTTCACCTTACCGGCCGAAGATGAACGGGGTTGTAGAAGCGGCGAATAAGAACATCAAGAAGATTGTGCAGAAGATGACAGTGACCTACAAATATTGGCACGAAATGTTGCCATTTTCTCTTCATGGGTACTGTACCTCACCACGGACGTCAACAGGGGAAACTCCCTTTTCCTTGGTCTATGGCATGGAGGCAGTCTTGCCTATTGAAGTCCAGATACCCTCTCTCCAGATAATGAAGGATGCAGGTTTGAGTGAAGATGACTGGATCCAGACTCGGCTTGATCAATTAAACCTAATTGACGAAAAGAGACTCACTGTTATTTGTCATGGTAAAACGTACCAAAAACGGATGATCAGGGCATTTAACAAGAAATTCAGACGACAAGAGTATCAAGTCGGAGATCTGGTAATCAAGCGCATCATTCTTCCTCAAAGTGATCCCAGGGGCAAATGGACCCCTACGTACGAAGGGCCATTTGTGGTTAAACATATCTTCTCAGGAGGAGCTATGATTCTAACCACCATGGATGGTGACGACCTTCCTCACCCCGCCAATGCAGACATAGTAAAAAGATACTACGCATGAACTAAAGACCCGCTAGGTTGACACACCTAGGCAAAAATAAGGGCTTCCCGGCGAACCAAAAGGGTTCGGGCAAAAACAAGGGATGAAATGAAAAAAAATCTGTACACCCGGCAAGTCGAAAACCTGAAAAGGCGGCTTGGGCAAAAATGGGTATCCCGGTGGACTGAAAACCCGAAAGGGCGGTCCAGGCAAAAGTTAGGGATAAAGCGTAATACTATATCTCATTGGATCACCTTGCATCCAGAATCCGGAATCAACTATCAGGTTCAGACGTCGCTAATCAATCAACTTCATCTTAAACTAAGCAGCATAGTGATGAGACGCTTAAAGACATAAAGGCGATAGCAGAGTTGGAACCCAGTGGGATTATTTTTCACATAGCTGTTTTGCTTCCTTTTCACAAAATTGTATAAACTCTATTTTTGCTTGGCGGTGTTCTCTTACTAGGACGTCAGCCTCTTGTACAAAAACGCCTATTTACAGGCAAATTTCAAAATCAATACAAGTTCAATTTTTCAGACAAATTACCCATCGTTTTTTCCTTTTTCTGTTTTGTTTTGCGAAGAACGTCCAATGTTCATTTTTGATATATGCATTTGACATTAATTGCTAATCATGAATATTTGCATGCGAAACAAAGGACTAATTACAGATGACATCAGAAACAGGGGCAATAAAGAATTGTCTAAGCGATCTAGTTGCTCTGTCCACCAAGGTACCAAGGTAGGTTCGGCTGAAGAATGTAACCAAGTTACCACAACTCCCCACAGAGTAAGATCAGATTCAGCAATACTCCCCCCAAGCAGAGGTGGTTTCCCGTCAGCCCCGAAAAGGCACATTGTTCCCCTAGCAAGTCAGTGATACTCTCCCCAAGCAGAGTTAATTTACTGTCAGCCTTAAGGAAGTTGGGTATCCCTAGAAGATCTCAACATTCCCCAGCGGAGTATAGACATTCCTCAGCAAGCATCCCCGGCAGTCTTAATATAAGATTTGTTCCCCGGTGGAATACAGACACCCCAGTGGGACTATTCCCCAGTAGATTCTGGAAGCTTATCCCCAGTGGATTTTGGAAGCTTATCACCTGCAGAGTACATACGTCTCTCCCCGACTTTATTCAAAGGTTATTTCCCCACCAGGGTATAACTGGGTTATCCTTAGCTAATTACCACGGAAAGATCGTCCTCGGCGAAGTTCTTCCTATTCTCCAGCAGAGTTCATCAAATTCCCCAACATAACTCATCAGTGGAATCCCCAGCGGAGCCCTCATCAAAACCTCAGCGAAGTATGTCTTCCCACAGAGTAGTTCCCCGCAGAGTAATCTCTCCAACAAGTTTATTCCCCGACGGAGTCATCTTCTCCTACCATTTTATTCTTGCAACCATCATCCCCAGCAGAAGCGGAGAACTTTACTCTTCAACATCAACCCAGGATTCCACAAACTCCCGGAAGTCGTCAAGGATTTATTTTCCTAGACAAAAATACATTCATCACATTATCATACACCATGACGCATGCATATACGTATCATATCACGCAATCTCATTTATTTTTGAGAACATCATGACACCATGCATCTCATACATCCTGACATTGCATACAACTAATGTCTTGCCTTTTCAGGAAAAAGGACAATCCAAAGAGGATTACTATCAACTATCGCAATTCCATATTCGATACCTGTATCTAGCCAGGGCATATCTGTGAGTGATTAATTGTAGATTCGATACCTGTATCCAGCCAGGGCATATCTGCATGAAGAGTTTCCAGATTCGATACCTGTATCCAGCCAGGGCATATCTGTAGATGACAATTTCTAGATTCGATACCTGTATCCAGCCAGGGCATATCTGTAGACGACAATTTCCAGATTCGATACCTGTATCCAGCCAGGGCATATCTGTAGACGACAATTTCCAGATTCGATACCTGTATCTAGCCAGGGCATATTTGTAGACGACAATTTCCATATTCGATACCTGTATCCAGCCAGGGCATATCTGTAGACGACCAATTCCAGATTCGATTCCTGTATCCAGCCAGGGCATATCTGTGAGTATTTGATTATGGATTCGACACCTGTACCTAGCCAGGGCATATATGCATAAACAGTTTAGAGATTCGATACTTGTATCTAGCCAGGGCACGTCTGTAAGCAACCTTTTGAAGAGGATGCTTCTTTTTGAATCTTCCCATTCTTTATCCCGGCTTCCACTCTTTCTCCGATCAATATCAGTTCGGTAAAACCTGTTGAAAAACTCCCAATCAAGTGATTAAAGAAAGGACCGGACAGGGTGCCCAACAACATGTCTACTAACTCTCTTTCAGATAGGGGAGGCTGGACTCTTCCTGCTAAGTCCCTCCATTTTTTAGCGTAGTCTTTGAAGCCTTCACTTTAAACCATGGCCATACTCTGGAGTTGAGTATGGGTAGGAGCAAGGTCTGCATTGTATTGGTATTGTTTGTAAAAGGAGGCGGAAATATCTTCCCAATTATAAACATTGGCTCTTTCTAGCTGATAAAACCAATCAAGTTGAGTTCCGGACAGACTGTCTTGAAAGAAGTGTACCCATAAATCCATGTCAATAGTGTGAGGCTTTACTTTCCTCACATAGGACCGGAGATGCATTTTGGGACATGAAACTCCGTCGTATTTGGAGAACACTGGTGGCTTGAATTTTGGAGGAATGATAATCCCAGACACTAAACCTAACTCCTCAAATTCCAGTCCAGGAACTTTTTGAATTTCCATTGCACTTGATCGTTCTTCCAGATGCTTATACTTGTCGTGGTCGGAGGATATTGTTCTTCAGAATAATCTTCTTCTTCCTCTTCCTCTTCTGAATCTGGATCGGAAACTGCTTCCTTGCATTTCCCATCTTGATTGTCTTTCTCACCAGATGACGTTACAAAGTCTAGGGTCCTTCTTGCTTGTCCTTGGAATCTTCTTCCCGTATTTAGAACTCCGGTTATTTTCTTTGTTTTCTTTTTCTTCTCTTCAACCAGCAAGGTCTTCAAATCTTCCCGTCATTTGGCTAGAGTTAAGAACATCTGTTGGAACTGAGCATTCTATGCTTGGAGGTCCTTCACTGTCTGCTCGAGATCCATCTTACTGAAATTAACAGTAGAAAGATGAGGAGACTTGTTGCAAGAAACCTGCTTATGTTATGATGAATGGTAAATGCATATGCAATGATTTCAAGGAACTTAGGGATTCAAATTTGTTTTAGACAAAAAGGAAACACACGTTATATTAATAAATTAAAGTTTGAGTACATCAATGCCTCTTTGGGAAAAACAATACAAAAAGTCTAAGATAAAAAGGTTGTACGCATCCTCTTTGGTGCGACGTAGGCATTCAGGCTCCGCTCCTCATGAAGTTGCTTAGTGAGTTCCAAAACCTTCTTCTCTCTAGCATAGAATTTGGCCTCGAAAGTATCTCGCTCCCCCTTGAGTTGTATCCAATCTCTTTGTAAGTCTTCAAGAGAGGTGGGCATGTCAGGATGTAGGATAGTGTATGGAACATCTCCTTCCATAACAGGCTCAATGATTACCGGGAGAATGGAGGGATAAGGCATCATAAGACTCTGAGCACGAGTTGGTACCCATTTGAGGTAAGGCTCAAGAGGGATGGAATTTATATTCCCCAATGTCTTACTATCTACCTTTTTCAACATCCTCCAAGCTCGGATAAATCTCTGGCGATGACCTTGATCGTCGTTCTCGTAGTCAAATACCAAACCTTGAATGAGCATCTCATGTGGACCATCCCTCCGGGCATAACCAAACTGTCTTAAAGCTAAGCAGGGGTTGTAAGTGATACCTCCCCTAATGCCAAGTAAAGGGACATTAGGGAACTCTCCACAATGGTCGATGATGATAACATTCTCTATGGATTGCGAACACCAATGGATGTCTGAATGTTTGAGCGTCATCAACCTTTGTGACCACCTTGATCCTTGCTCGTTCTTCAATACATATTAGGGAAGATGAGAAATAAACCATCTTGCCAAGAGAGGAGTACAACACATAAGGATACCTCTTTTCCTCATAGTGCGAGTGTGAAAGAAATGTAGGATGTCCCCTAAAAGATTAGGCATCGGGTTACGGGCTTTCTCAAACAAGAACTTTGCTAGGAAACCCTTGACACCACTCCTTGTCTCCTAATTAGTTGTGATATCAGATGGTTGCAAGTGTAGAACTTGAGCAATATCTTCTCGCTTTGGATCTATTTATGTACCGCTGAAAGGTAGTTGATTGAGAATGGGAATCCTCAAGAGTTGGGAGAATTCTTCCAAAGTTGGCACAAGTTGATAATCAGGAAATGTGAAGTAATGGTGTAAAGGATCAAAGAACTGAAAGAGCACCTTCATCATGTCTTCATCAGTGTTGGAGATGACCAAGTTTAGAAGGCGACCATGTCTTTCGGTGAATGGAGAATTTTCAGGAATCCTTGATGCCAGCTGTTGTACCCCAAAATTTGCCCTCCCATTTCATCAATATTTTCTCACCACAAGACCCTCGGAGCTCAAGATCAAGTTAGGGTTTACTCTGCTCAAGACCCCTCCTTGCACTGTTGACCCAAATTAGGGTTTGAGTTTGCACAAATATGTTTTGACCTAAAATGCCCAAAATGACTTTCATGCTTCATGTTGGACTCACAAGTTTATTCATACCAAGTTTCAAGCTTTGATTTCAATCTTTGCCTAGTTAATTGGACAGTTGACCTAGAAATCAACTGTATTGGGGAAAAAGTCAACTGTGGTCAATTGACAATCAAACCTCATGATTTTTGACCCTCATCAACATTATGAACTCATATGGACCATTTGATCAAGTTTGGATCACAATTCCACAAGAAATTTGATCAGATCACCAAAAGGGCAAAATGGTCATTTTTAGGGTTTTGACTGCACAAAGGCAATTTTTGACTATTTGACCTGGCCAATGGCAAAACAAGCTCACATATGGACTCAAGGACTCAATGACATGGTCTTGACACATTCAACAAGTTCAAAAGATCCCAAATGCACAAGATTGACAGATGAATTTTCCAGTCAACTGATCAAAATTTGACTGTATACTGAAAAGTCAAACTTTGACTTTTTGGTCAAAATCAAGTGCCAAGATTCATTTTTCATCAAGACATGTCAAATTATGAAACTTTTTCATCAAGAAATCAAAAGTTGCAAATTAGGGTTTAGAATGAGAAAATTTCATAACTTAGAATTTTTCTAAGTTATGAAACTTCCTTATTTTTTCCTAACTTTGTCCCATTTTTTCATCAAGATACATTTGGATTCAAACAAAACTCAAAACATGAAAGTTGTAGTCCATTTCAAAATCTAAAACTTTTATCCACAAAGTTTCCTCAAAAGAAGCTTGTAGCTCAAGTTATGATTTTTGGAACAAGGGTGCAAAACATTCTTAACTTAGAAAATTTTTGACCTATTTTAGGCAGGATGTTTGCCCAACTTCATGGCCACTTTTCACATGCTTCCACTTGAAATTTCAACTTGCATTACAAAGATGGATTGTAGTACACATTCCAAGCTTTCCAAATTGTCCAAGAACTTCTCAAACACCCTTGTGGTTAGGGAGAATCGAATTTGTCAATATGGGCAAAAGTCACTTTGTTCATGAGCCAATTTCATGTTCATACATTAGGCATCTTCAAACTCAGCTTGCACAAGCTAGATTACAGGCCTCTAATCCTTCTTACACTCAATAATTAAATGCATATCCTTTGTGTTAGAGTGTTATTTTGTGCATTTGGACAATACACATAAAATCAAGCCATATTTGGAAAAAGCAAGTTATCCATTCTTGTAAAGAAAGGGCTTTATGTCAAAAGCAAATCAAAGAAGTACAATGCAGATCTTTTAGGCACAAGATTATGGACTAATCCCACTGATCAAGGAGAGATTATGCAGCATGCTTGAGGGACCTGCCTTGGCCCACAACCTAACTTGGCAACTTTTGCTTAAGATAGAAGAAACTTTGCAAAACAAAAGACATCTCTCATTTCCTGTAGGAACTAACCAAAACAAACATTATGAACATATTTCACACTCCCTAAGTAACCTGAAACACGACCAAGCCATCCCTAAGACTCCCTCATTCATCAAAACACAGTTTTGTGGCAAAACAGGGTACCTTTTGCATTTTGACTTGGCCAGTTCATTTCCCTCGTGCGTTTTCATCCAAACCAGTTCAAACACATCCTATATCATCCATACAAACTATCCCAAGCCATAGCTGCAGACTGTAACACCTCTAATCAAGTTCACCATTTTCATTTTTTCAGTTGTGCTGGTTGAGTTACATAGCTCGTTTCAGTTAGTTTCAAAGCAAGCTAGAGGTTGGAAGAGCATCCCTGAACTTCAAGCAAGTTGTACAAGTCCTCACATTGCCTTGAAAGTACCTCCATTGCTGCACACAATTCCAGCTGAACAGGTAAAACTTTGGACTTCTATCTCTCAATTTAGGAAGAGTTAGGCTTAGGTTTATGAATGAAACATGCTCTACTCATGGCCCTGAAGCTACCTATATCCTCACTTTTCATTTATATTGTGTGTGTTAAGAGAATTTGGAACCTGAACATTAGAAAAAACTTAGGTCATAAATTGGGGATGAAGAATTCTCCCTCGTTTCTTAGAGTTAAGTCAAGTTTTTTATATGTCTGGATTCGTCTCTTAATTGCTCTACATTTTTTGTGTTATGAGTTTTGCTTGAAAGTTCAGGAATCAGGAGTTAGGAAGCGCGCGTTTTTGTTGTTCAAACAAGTCTGGAGGTTGAAGATGACTGGCTTGGGCTGGGCCTGAGTCAGTCCTACTTTTTGCACCCCTTTTTTCAATTTGCACCCCCCTGGCCCATTATGTGATATATTTGTTATTTTTGATTTTTTCTTTTTTATTCTGATTTTATATTTTTACTCAAACATGAAAAAAAACACTAAAAATATTTTTCCCACATTTTTTGCATTTTATTTGGTGTTTATTTGTTTCATTTAGTTCCATATGTAAATAAATATATATACTTTTATTTAAAATACTAAAAAAATAACACAAAAACATTTTATTTTCTGATTTTATTTTTATTTTTTTAATCTTTTGAAAACATTTTCTAAAAAATATACTTTTTTTGTAAATAATAAATATTTTTATTTTTTTGTATATATTTAATATATTTAATACATAATATAAATATTTATATATTTAGAATATTTAGGATAAAAATACAAAAATAATACATTTTTATTTTTATTAATATTTGACCTCAAAAATTACTTTTTTACAATATACTTCTCTTTTATTTATTTTTGTATATAATTAATAAATATTGTATATAATATAATTGATAAATATTATTATTTAGAAAATTAGGGTTTTGCCCTAAAAACACAAAATATCCAAAAATTAACCTTTTTATTTTTGTTTATTTGTCACATGAAAAATACCTTTTACATACATATAAAAATCATTTTTTGCATCTTGCATATTTATTGTATTTTTTCAATTATTGTACAATATAATAACTTGTATATTCCATTTGGACTTAATAGCTTAGATTTTAATTTCTTGCTAAATATCCCCATTTGAAAATTTGTACCCCCCATCCCATAATTGTGTTGTAATAATTTAGGATTTTATTTTTCGCATTTAAAAAGCTTTCTAAAAATGCCATGATAGACTTAGGGTTTTGTATGCAAAAATCAAATAACAAATAGCTTGACCTAATTCAAAGATAAAAAAGCATGAAAATGGACAACACCAATCACACTTGCACCCCTAGGGTTACTCCACTTGTTGCCTTCAATAATGGGTCATGTTGCATGTTAGCTGTCTTTGGCAAAACAAAACAATGTCAAATGATCATAGTCCCTCGATGACGCTTTCGAAAGTTGCCTAAAAATGATCAAGTCCCTTAAAGGAAAAATTGCCAAAGACACTTGGCACCATTGCAATCATGGTCTAAACGATGACCCGCGCCCGTCCCGTTAACATCCTAACACAAGATTGTCCACCAAATACAATGGTGGAACAAAATTGTTAAAAGGGTTAAAACATAGGAAAGATCTTTGAGAAATTTAGGGTAGATAGCTCTTGGTTACTTGACCAAATCTTGCAAAACAATCCTTTCCATTTTTCAAAAACACACATCACAACACACTTTCAAAACAACTTTCAAAAACATTGAAAACTTTTCAAAAGATAAGTACACCTTTGTATACATTCAAACATGGATCATTACAAAGGTTGCCACAACAAATGGCCTCTTTTCAAAACATTTTCAAACCCACACACAAAGCACCTTTTCAAACAATTGAAAGCACCATTTCAAACAATTGAAAATGCAAGGCAAGTGATCTAAGCAAGTAACTAAGAGCCCATGGATAACCATGGATAGAAAGGTTTCTAATACGTTCCCTTTCTATAATCTACTCCCTGAACCCAAGAAAACATCTCAAAGGTTTTTGCTGTGCTTTTTAACCTTTCCTTAGGATAAAATAAAAAGTCGGTGGCGACTCTTGCTCAACCGAAACATTTGCGAAAACAAACGCAAAACTCAAGTCAGTTCTCCCACCGTATCACACCAGCTCTTTAAGTTGAGGAGGGATCCTTACAAGATTAACTTGAATAGTTTTCTTGCGAATAGAATCCATGTCCTACAAAACAGAACAAAGATAAATCCCAAGATCCTTGAAATGGTTATTGAATATGAGTATGATGTTATGATGTTCATGATGTTATGTACAAATAAATATACACAGACAAAGCAAACAAGTCCTTAGGTTTAGGCTTGCATGGAGTTTTATAGGTAAGTACCCTCTTGAAGTTTAGTTGGCTCAAACTTGTCCTAGTAATAGTAACCGGGTTCTAAGGAGCTTAATATCACCGGTTTGTTTCTTTGGTCATTGTTTCAGCACAAGCCTCTTTAATGGCGACTGAAATATCCTAAAAAACCAAACCTCAATGAGTGTAGTATCGAGTATCTACCAACTTCGGACTGCACCAAAGTCGGTCATCTCACTACGTCTTATGGGCCAAGTTGGTCAAGTAAAGGTTCTAAAAGTTCATTAGTGCTTCATGACATCACTCAGTGGCCCTGTATTCTCTTTGATTAACTCAAGGGCTACCGGTACCCACAAATATGTCTCACTAACGTAGCTATTGCTTAGACCATGTCGGTATACCCCGCACAGTTTCCAAAACGTATTGCTACTTACGTATAAGGTATCCCAAATCCGGGTAGAGGATTCAAACCCAAACAAAGAACCATAATGTAAAGCATACAAGTCAAACAATGAAAGCAAGTAAATGTGATCTAACCCTAAGGTAACCCCACTTTTAGAATTCTCCCCAGCAAAGTCGCCAGTTCTGTGATACGGTAGGAGAACTGACTTGGGTGTTTTACATTTTATCTCAAATGTTATGGTTAGCAAGAGTCGCCACCGACTTTTCTTTTATCCAAAAGGAAAGGTGAAAAAGCACAGGAAAGACCTTTGAGATTATTTCTTGAGTTCGGGGGGGGGGGGGGGGGGGTAGATTATGAAAAGGGAATGTATTAGCATCCCTTTCATCCATGGTTTTCCATGGGCTCTTAGTAACTTGCTAGATCACTTTCTTTTGTTTGAAATTTTGCTTTGTGTGGTTTTTGAAAGTATTTTGTAAAGAGGCCATTTGTTTAGGCAAACAATGTAATGATTCTTGTTTGTAAGAATGTATACAAAGTGTTTGATCTTTTGAAAATGTTTTCAAGTTTGTAAGATGTTTTGAAAGTGTAGGTGTTTGTTTTTGAAAATAGAAAGGATGTTTTTGTTTTGAAATGGAGCAAGTAATTAGGAGCATTCTACCTACTCAAAAGTCTTTCATGTTCTTTTCCTCTTTCCTTTGACATTGTTATCTTACCATTGATTTGGTAAGTAACCCTATCTTTGGATGTAAATGGGACGGGCGTGGGTCATCGTATAACCAGGATTAGAAATGTTGCAAGGTATCTTAGCATTCTCTTTTAGGGACTAATATAATTTGAAAGGCAACATAGATAGCGTCATCGAGGGACTATGATCTTATATTTTTCTTGTTTTTGCTAAGATACCTCACATGCATAATATGGCCATTTTATAAGGCAACTAAGTGGATTTACCCTAGGGGTGCTTGTGTGCAAGTGTATTGTTTTTCATGCTTGATTTGTCTTTGATTAGGGTTTGCTAATTGATTGGTTTTAGTCTTTCCATACAAACCCTAATTACTAGCATTTGTATATAAAGCGATAAATTGCAGAATTTAAAATTACTACGCTATTATAATGCTTGTGGGAGGGGTGTGTACAAATTACAAATGGGGATTGCAAGAAAATAAATCTTAATTATCTATTACAACCATATTGAATTTGGATAAATAATGTACAAAAATGAATAAATACAATAATGGAAAATGGAAAAAAAAATGGGATTTTTATTTGGATTTTTTAGGGAAAAGGGGTTTTGTTTTAACCTAATTGACTAAAAGAAAATTAATTAAATTAGTAAAAAGTAAAACCTAAATTTACTAGGAAAAGAATTCAAATAAAACCCTAATCTATTAATTGATTAAAAAAGAAATTAAGTTTATAAGAAGAATATTTTTGGTATTTTTGTCTTAAAAATAGTTTATAGTATTATAAAATATTTTTGGCCTTTTTTGGTTTTAAAATAATATATTTTAAGAAAATAACTAAAACCCTAGTTTTTTAATTAAATTTACAAACCAATTAGTAAAATAAATAAAGTATGATTAAATAAAATAATTTTTTTTGTGTAAAAAATAAATAAACTATATCAAAATATAAATCTAATGTGTTTATATTTTTTCTGATTTTTTTTAGTATTAGATAAAATATTTAAGAAATCAAATAAATAAAAATGAGAAAAACAAAATAAAATGGGCCAGGGGTGTGAATAGCCAACAAGGGGGGTCAGAAGTAAAAAAAATAAAGGCCCAAGGGGATGAGGCCCAGCGCTGCCAAAAAAGTCAGAATATGTGAAAAATATGAAGAAAAAAAATCCAAAAGGGTACCACTGGGGCTCGAACCCAGGTCCCTATAGTCACGGGCGCGCCATTCTACCACTGGAGTGGCTATACATCTGTTTATTAATATCAAACTATAAATATATATGGTAAATATGTTCCTGAGGCCAACTTCATCTTCAACCTCACGCCCAGCCTGAACCTTTGTATCTTATTCAATTCTCAATAAAAATGAAAAATGTAAACAGCAAAAATTATGGTAAATTTCCTCACGATTTCAGAAATGCAAAACAATAAAATTATAGATAAAAAACAATCATGAATTTTAATGGCCCTAATCTGAACCCTAAAAATTTCAGAAACTTCAATCTTAAAATTCTCTAAGCTGAAGCAACATAAATGAAAACTATGGACATGGTTAGCTTCAGGACAATGATACTACATTTCTTATTCACAAATAAACCAATAATGATGCTTGTTTGAAGAGTTTAAAAGTCAGAAAACTCACCTTGCAAGAGGGAATCGTGTTTTGAGTTTGAGTAGCTTTTAGTGAGTTCCAATGATTGGATTAGCTTCCTTAATTTTCCAGGAAGCTAATGTGATGCTTAGCTTGTGCTGAAAGTGCCTGAGGAGTTATGGAGAAGTCAAGGTGTAAGGTGTTGTTTTTGAAAATGGTGGATGATGATTGAGGTGTTACAGTGGTATTGTAGGTGTTGGAATTGTTTGTGTATGTTATTTAGAAGCGTTTGGAAGTAAAAGGCCAAAAAACACACGAGCAAATTTGGAGATTGGATTTAAAACTTAGATATGGCAAGTTTTGAGGTGTTTTTGGTGATTTCGTGTTCTTGGTGTTTTCAGGTCTCAAGCATGTGTGGGGTCTATGGAAAATAACTTGTGTATGTATAAGCAAAAGTTATTGAGTGCTTTGGAGAGTCAGAAGTACAAGTTACAAGCTAATTGCTATGTTACTTGATTTTCAAGAAAAGTGGGAAAACAAGTTTCAAGAGAAAGTACAAGCATGGGCTGAGTGATTGTAGGTGCCTAGATAAGCTTCTCTTGAGTTATGGGACTTGTATAATCAGAAAATAACAAGTGCAAGGCTCAAGAACAAGTTTTATGCAAAAAGCTACTTTATCAAAATGGCATTGTGCACTTTCTTCCCAAAATGGATATAAAGCATGGCCTTGCATTGAATGCTTGAATTGAGACCTCTAACAGATGTGCAAGCAATTAATAATGGAGTGCCTAACAAGTTTAAGGCCTGCAAAGTAGAGGTTATGCAACATAAGTTTGAATTTTGAATCTTGTTCATCACAAAATGACTTGTAATTCAAGTGTGAAAACCCTAACTTCATCTCTTCGATTCTCCCTACTCAAAAATGATCTCAAGGAGTTCTTGGATATTTTGGAAAGCTTGAAATTTTCTCTACAAACCCTCTTTGAATAACTTTTGAAAATTCCCCTTGTAACTATATGAAAAAGTGCCATGAAATTAGGTCAAAATCCTGACTAAATTAGGGCAAAATTTCACTAAGTGTTTTGTTTCATGACCATGTGTTCTTAAAATTATAACTTGAGATCCAAGCACTTTTGGAAGGAGTTGTATAAATAAAAGTTGTATATTTCATGGAGATATACAACTTTCATGTTTAAATTTTCTTTTGAATCATCTTGCATCATGGTGAAAATTTTTCTCAAAGTTGTGAAAAAATAAGAAATTTTCAACACTTAGAAAATTTTCTAAGTTTAGAAATTTTAACTTTTCAAAATGAAATCTTGAATTTTTGATTTCTTGATGAATAAGTTTCATATTTTGGCATGCTTTTATGAATTATGTTCTTTGACATTTGATTTTGACCAAAAAGTCAAAGTTTGACTTTTCAGTATATAGTTGACTTTTGATCAGTTAACTGAAAATTCATCTGTCAATCCATTGGACTTGAGCAACGTTTTGAGCCATGTCATTAGGTCAAAATGATGCAATTGGACTCTTGAGACCATTCCTTAAACCAATTGATCATTTGCTAGGTCAAAAATCAGAAATTGCTCTTTCCCAGTCAAAACCCTAATTTTGACCATTTTGCCCTTTTGAAGATTTTATCAAATTTCTTAAGGAATTGTGGTCCAAACTTGATCAAATGATACATATGATTTTAAAATGTTTATGTTGATTAAAAATTATGGAGTTTGACTGTAAATTGACCACAGTTGACTTTTTCCCCAACACAATTAATTTTTAGGTCAACTGTTCAATTGACTGAGCAAAAGTGTGATTCAAAGCTTGAAACTTGACATGAGTAATCTTGAGGGTCCATAATGATCCATGAAAGTCATATGGGGCATTGGAAGTTCAAATATCCTTGTGCAATCTCAAACCCTAATTTTCGTCATCAGTGCTTAAGGAGGTGTCTTGAGCTGATCAACCCTAGTGCAGTCTTGAGCCAAAGGAGATCTTGTAAGCAAATTCTTGATAAGTGAGAGGGAATATTTTGGGGTACAACACATCTCCATTCATAATAACATAAGTGGGTTTTCCTACAACAAGTCTCCTCATCTTTCTACTGTTTATTTTAGTAAGATGGATCTTAAGTAGACAGTGAAAGACCTCCAGGCGCAGAATACTCAGTTTCAACAGATGTTCTTGACTCTAGCCAAAGGACAAGAGGATTTGAAAACTTTGCTGATTGAAGAAAAGAAGAAGAAGAAAGCAACGAAAGCAACTGGTTTTCTGAATCTAGGAAGAAGGTTCCCAGGGGAAGCCAGAAAGATCTTAGACTTCGCAACATCATCTGGTGAAAAAGACAATCAAGAAGGGAAAGGCAAGGAAGCAACTGCCCAGCCAGAATATTAAGAGGAAGAAGAAGAGGATTACTCTGAAGAACAGTATCCTCCAACTGACGACAAATACAAACATCTGGAAGAGCGTCTAAGTGCAATGGAGATTCAAAAAGTGTTCGGGCTAGACTTCGAAGAGCAGGGTTTGGTGTATGGGATTGTTATTCCACCAAAGTTCAAAGAACCAGTATTTACTAAGTACGATGGGGTTTCGTGTCCCAAGATGCATCTTCGATCTTATGTGAGGAAGATACAGCCTCACACTGTTGACAAAGATTTATGGGTCCACTTCTTCCAAGACAGTCTATCTGGGACTCAGCTAGATTGGTTCTATCAACTGGAAAGGGCCAATATCCATAATTGGGAAGACCTTGCCGCTGCCTTTTATAAATAGTATCAGTATAACGCAGATCTTGCTTCCACCCGTACTCAACTCTAGAGTATTGCTATGGTTTCAAGTGAAAGTTTCAAAGACTACGCTCAGAAATGGAGGGACTTAGCAGGAAGAGTCCAGCCTCCCATGTCCGAAAGAGAGCTAGTAGACATGTTTCTGGGTACCCTGTCTGGTCCTTTCTTTAATCATCTAATTGGAAGCTCCTCAGCAGGCTTCACTAAATTAATCTTGACCAGGGAAAGAGTGGAAGTAAGGATTAAGAGTGGGAAGATTCAAAAGGACGCATCCTCTAGTGCCGTAAGAAAACCATTTATTGGGAAGAAAGAAGTTAGTGTTGTGTATCCTCAAAGGAATCAAGATAGAACTGAACACCGTCCAATGGTGGGGGCTGTCATGATCCCTAAGCTTGCACCTAATCAACAAAGGAGCAATCAGCCTAGAACAGAAAGACCAGTAAGACAATTTACCCAGATTAATATGACACTATCTCAAGTCCAGCCACATTTGTTGAGATCTAATCTGGTAACTTTGAAAGAAGCTCCAAAGAATCCCAACACAACCTCTCCTCACTACCATCCTAATGCCCGTTGTGCTTACCATTCAGAAAGTCCAGGCCATGATACCAACAAATGTTGGGCTTTGAAAAACAAGGTGCAAGACCTTCTTGAAGCAAAAGAAATTGAATTCGATGCTCCTGAGATCCCAAATGTTATCACTGCTCTTATGCCCAAGCATGGCCGTGATGTTAACGTTGTTGAAGATGATATGTTAGTTACTATTGTTGATGAACTTGTTACTCCTCTCTTGACTGTCAAAAGGAACCTGTTGAAATCCGGTTTATTTCCGGGCAGTGACAAAAGTTGGCGCCTCTGTTTATCCCTACGAACTGGCTGTCATTTACTGAAAGCAGGTGTTCAACGCCTAATGGATAACAAAGAGATTTTGTTTGAAAAGACTCCCGTTCCAACCATTTCTTACAAGGATGTTTCAATAGTAACCATTTTCGCCAATCCTTCCAGGGTCTCCACCAAAAGACCCGTTAGGATTACATCAATTCCTAAGGTGACTCCACTGATAATTACTATGCCGGGACCAATCATGTACTCATCATATAAAACTGTCCCTTGGAACTATAGGGGCGACGTCTACTATCACGGCGTCAAGCAGGATTGGCTGGCTGATGAAGACTCAATTTTTGAGAAGGCTGACCCCGACATCGGCAACATTGCGGGAACCAACAAGATATCCCAAAGTGGAAGAGTATTCTCTTCCGATATTTCTCCTCCGAAAATTGTTACCCATCCTGTGATCATCCTTTATTTTTTTCCTCTTGACACTACTACTACAATTCCTTTGGTTACCCCTGCTGATACTCCTATCACCGATTCGATCGAGACTCAGGACAAAGGCATTCTGGTTGAGCCTGTCCGAATGAAGGTGCAATCAATATCTATCCCAGAAGCCTCCAAAAAGGAGATGGGAGAAATTCTGAAAATTATAAAGAGAAGTGACTACAACATAGTCGAACAGCTAGGGCAAACTCCGTCAAAGATCTCTATGCTAGCTTTACTGTTGTGCTCCGAGGCTCACGCGAAGGCCTTAGTGAAATTTCTTTAAACTGCCCACGTGCCACAAGAAACCTCTGCTGACCAGTTCCAAGACCATGTGGCCAGTTTAACAGCTGACAATGGTTTAGGTTTTTCTGATGTTGATATTACACCTAGAGGGAGGAAACACAACGAGGCGTTGCATGTCTCTGTCGAATGCAGAGGCACAACTTTGGCCCATGTTTTGGTTGATATCGGTTCGTCTATGAATGTGCTGCCTAAGAAGGCTCTTGATAGACTCGACTGTGAAGGTTTGACCTTAAAACCCAGCAACATAGTGGTAAGGGCCTTCGACGGTTCAAAAAGAATGGTGCATGGGGAGGTGGACATTCCCATAAAAGTTGGAACTCAAACCTTTGATTCAAATTTTTACATGATGGAAATTCGCCCTTCATATTCTTGTTTGTTGGGCCGACCTTGGATTCATGACGCTGGTGCCGTCACCTCTATATTACATCAGATGCTGAAATACCCAACCAAGGGGAAAATCATTATTGTCCATGGGGAAGAGGAATATATGGTCAGTTACTTGAACTCCTTCAGATACGTGGAATTGGATGGTGAATTCATTGAAACTCTGTTTCAGCATTTCGAGGAAGTCCCACAAACCTTGGCAGTAACCAAGACTGTTTCCCAAGTCCCGAAGATTACAAGACCTCCGCTAAAGATGTCTTCTCTGAAAGATGCCAAGGCAGTGATCGAAGAAGGTAGGTGTACTATTTGGGGTCAATTCTCGGATATCCCTTACAAATCAGACAAATTTGGTTTAGGTTTCACATCAGGAGCCCAGAAAGTTGTTCGTTGTGCTCGTGCCGGGGGACCACCTTTAAAGATCAGCAACCACGGAGTCAACGCATTGGAGAATGATGAGGACAACTACGGCCTGGAGGAATGGATTTTCCCAACTGTCAATGGAGGACTCAGCAACTGGGAAGCTAAATATTTTGTCCCAATTACTTTTATCCAACAGTAATTGTCTTTAAATTTTTGTCGGACCTGTAATAATTAAACAATTTAGACTTTTAAAACCTTGTGTCTTACTTGAGGGGCAACGGTCCATTTGTAAAGGTTATTACCTCATTTTCATATGTCCTCGATGAATCATGGATGTTTTTGCATACAAACTTTGTGCTCTTTGTCTTTCTTTTTCTACATTTTTATTTCTTCCAAAGATAGCTATACTCTTACACACACTCACATTCAAATGCAGATCTACATCCATTCGGGATCCCATGGGTAACGATTCTGCTATGGCCTTTTGTGAATCTGAAAATCTAATCTACCAAGCCGAAGACGAAGGTGAGGAAGATTGTGAAATGCCAGGGGAACTTGCCAGGTTACTACAACAAGAAGAAAGGACCATACATCCTCACGAAGAACCAGTGCACACAGTTAACCTAGGTACCGAAGAGGACAAGAAATAAGTCAAGGTGGGTGCCAATCTGGAACCCGGTGTCAAGAAGCGTCTAACTCAGTTGCTACATGATTATGTTGAGGTCTTTGCCTGGTCGTACGAAGATATGCCGAGACTTGATGCTGATATTGTGGTCCATCGTCTACCGATAAAAGAAGACTGCCCTCCGGTAAAACAAAAAGTCTATCGCATGCGGCCATATATATCAAAGAAGATCAAGGCCGAAGTCATGAAACAATTCAAAGCCAGATTCTTAGTCGTTACCTCTTATCCATAATGGGTCACCAATGTTGCTCCAGTGCCTAAAAAGGACGGCAAGGTACGAATGTGTGTGGACTACAGAGATTTGAATAGGGCAAGCCCTAAGGATGATTTCCCACTCCCCCATATCGATATTTTGGTTGAAAACACCGCACAGCATAAAGTGTTCTCATTCATGGATGGTTTCTCAGGCTACAACCAAATCAAAATGGAACCTAAGGACATGGAGAAAACGACCTTTATCACACAGTGGGGCACTTTCTGTTACAAGGTTATGCCATTCGGGTTGAAGAATGTTGGGGCAACCTATCAACGTGCCATGGTAGCTCTTTTTCACGACATGATACATCACGAAATAGAGGTCTATGTGGAAGACATGATAGCCTGATATCAAACTGAAGAGGAACATCTTGACCATTTGCAGAAACTGTTTGAGAAACTGAAAAAATACAAGTTGAGGTTGAACCCAAATAAATGCACATTTGGGGTAAGGTCCGGTAAACTCCTAGGCTTCGTTGTCAACGGTAAAGGTATCGAGGTGGGACCCTCCAAGGTAAAATCAATACAAGAAATGCCTGCTCCTCGCACTGAGAAGGAAGTCAGAGGATTCTTAGGACGGTTAAACTACATTTCCAGATTCATTTCTCACTTAACCGCTACTTGTGAACTAATCTTCAAATTACTGAAGAAAGATCAAGTAGTCAAATGGAATGATGAATGCCAATTTTCCTTCGACAAGATTAAAGAGTACCTACAAGAGCCTCCTGTTTTGATGCTGCTAGTCGAGGGAAGACCCTTGATCATGTATCTAACTATTTTTGAATATTCAATGGGGTGTGTGTTGGGGAAGCATGACGAGTCTGGCCGAAAAGAGCATGCTATTTATTACCTGAGCAAAAAGTTTACCGACTGTGAAATAAGATACTCACTGCTCGAGAAAACTTGTTGTGCTCTGACATGGGCTGCTCTCTGGCTAAGACAGTATATGCTGACCCATACTACCTTATTGATATCCAAGATGGATCCAATAAAATACATATTCGAGAAGCCTATCCTCTCTTGGAGAATAGCAAGATGGCAGATGATCCTAACAGAATACGACATTCAGTACACTACCCAAAAAGCAATAATGGGCAGTGTGCTAGCCGGTCACCTCGCTCATCAAGCTGTGGATGACAATCAGCCCATGAAGTTCGAAATCCTAGATGAAGACATCATGATGGTAAACAACTATGAAGAACTCAGACCATATGACAGACCTGAACAAGGATCCCGATGGACCTTGGTTTTTGACGGAGCGTCCAACTCTCGGAAATGGCATAGGGGATGTACTCATCTCCCCTGAAGGATGTCATACTCCCTTTACCGCAAGACTTTGCTTGAACTGTACAAATAACATGGCTGAATACGAAGCGTGTATTTTTGGTCTCAAAGCTGCCATAGATTTGGGAATCAAGTCTGTAAGTGTATTTGGAGATTCAGCCTTGGTCATTAGTCATATCAAAGGAGAACGGGACACTAAGCACCCTAACCTCATCCCCTACAAAGAACATGTGTTGACATTAATCCCACATTTTGAGGAAATTGCCTTTGAGCATTTTCCACGAGAGGAAAATCAACTAGCAGACGTGCTAGCCACAATGTCATCCATGTTTAAACTCAAGTGGGGTAACGAGGCTCCCCAGATCACCATCGAACGGATGGATGAACCAACTTACTGTCACGGGATCGATACTGAAGAAGTAGTGGACCAGCCTTGGTTCCATGAATTCAAGAGGTATCTCTAGGCTCAAGAGTATCCGGAAGGATCCTCAGTCAATGATAAGTAGTTCTTAAGGAGATTCTCTGCTAAGCTCTTCATCAGTAATGGCATTCTCTACAAATGCAACCATGACTCTGTTTTGCTCCGTTGTGTAGACAAGTTTGAGGCAGAAAAGATCATGGTTGATCTACATGAAGGAACTTTTGGCACCCATTCTAGTGGGCATATGATGGATAAGAAGATCCTACAGGCAAGTTATTACTGGTCTACCATGGAAGCAGATTGTTATCAGCATTCACGAACCTGTCACAAGTATCAGGTCTATGCTGACAAAGTGCACGTGCCTCCGGTTCCTTTGAATGTATTGACGGCTCCTTGGCCCTTCTCTATGTGGGCATCGATATGATGGGAGAAATCAAACCTACAGCTTCTAATAGACACCGCTTCATCTTGGTGGCCATTGACTATTTCACGAAGTGGGTTGAGGCAGCTTCTTTCGCTTCCGTTACCAAGAATGTCATGGCCCGTTTCATCAAACAGAATCTCATATATCGGTATGGCATCCCAGAGAGAATCATCACAGACAATGGTACGAATATCAACAATATTATGATCACTACACTGTGCATGAAATTCAAGATCCAGCACCATAATTCTTCTCCTTACCGGCCAAATATGAATGGCGATGTCGAAGCCACAAATAAAAAAATCAAAAAGATCATACAGAAAATGACAGTAGCCTACAAGGACTGGCATGAGATGCTACCATTCGCTCTACACGGTTACCGTGCCACGGCGCGCACATCAACCGAGGCAACACCTTACTTTCTGGTATATGGCATGGAAGTTGTCTTGCCTATTGAGGTCCAGATCCCTTCTCTGAGAATCATGAAGGATGCAGGGCTGAATGAAGATGATTGGATCCAAACTCGACTTGATCAACTGAACTTGATTAATGAGAAAAGGCTTACTATTGTCTGTCATGGTCAAATACATCAAAAATGGATGATCAAGGCTTTCAATAAAAAGGTCAGACGCCAAGTGTATCAAGTCGGGGATCTGGTGATCAAGCGCATCAAACTGCTGCAAGGTGATCCCATGGGAAAATGGACTCCTACATACGAAGGACTATTTGTGATCAAAAGAATATTCTCTGGTGGAGTAATGATCTTAACCACTATGGATGGCGACGACCTTCCACACCCTGTGAACGCAGACATAGTCAAAAGATACTACGCATAAGAAACCCGCTAGGTTGACACACCTAGGCAAAACAAGGGCATCCCGGCGAACCAAAAAGGTTCGGGCAAAAATTAGGGATAAAAAAAAAAAAAATTGTACACCCGGCAAGTTGAAAACCCACAAGGGTGACTTGGGCAAAAAAAAGGGTATCCCGGTGGACTGAAAACCCGAAAGGGAGGTCCAGGCAAAAGTTAGGGAATTAAAGCGTATGACTATGTCCCGTTGAATCACTTTACAGACAACCTCTAGCATCGACTGACAAACTCAACGGTCCTAATCAGTCCATTCAACTTCGGACAAGGCAGCAAGTAGACAAGACACTCAGAGACACGAAGGCTATAGCAGAATGGGAAACCCATGGGATTATTGCACATAGCTATCTTTTCTTTGTATCAAATTTTCATTTTTTACGACGACATTCTCTTACTATAATGTTTGTCTCATTGTACAAAATATACTTATTCAAGGTAATACAAAGATATCCCTTTGAAAGTGCAAAGCTATTTGTTTTTTCTTTATTTTTGTATTTTGTTTACAAAAACGTCCAATGGTTTATTTTTGAACATATGCATTTGAACGTAACTACTGTTTACAAATGAGCAAAAAGGAACAGAAAATAGAAAGACAATCACTAATGGCTTTAAGAAATAGGATAATATCTTTAGAATATAAAATACCCCACAATGTGCAACTTAATGATATCAAGCTCTCTCACATCCCCAGCGGAACAAAACTTCCAGTTATCACTCCCCAGTAGAAGTCGCCCAATTTCTCAGGATTTTACAAGCAATACACGGCGCTTCCCTTACAACAAGAGTTTATTTCTCTAACAAATAGAAGCTCATCAACTCATCATCACTTCAAAACATGAAGACTTACACTCCACATCCCCAGCAGCAGTCAGGGGTTTATTTTCCCTAATCCAACAGTATTGCAGCAGAGTAGCTTACATGTGCATACATCGCATTCGTATATCATGAACATCGATGATACAAATGCATATAACATAATCTCATTCATTTTTTTAGAACATCATTGTACAATGAATTTCATACATCATGACATTGCATACAACTAATATTTCATCTCTTCAGGAAAAATCAGTCAGCAGATGGCTATCATCAACAATTTGCAAAAGGTCAGAGATTAATACCTGAAACAAGCTAGGACAATTATCTACACGACCAGCTGAAGCAATCCTGCACGGGTTTCTTCTCATTCAACTTTCAGATACAGTTCAGATATGCTCCAGATACGGATGTCATTCTGATACTCATTCAGATTCAGCTTTCAGATACAATTTAGATACGCTCCAGATACGGATGCCATTCTGATACTCATTCAGCTTTCAGATACAGTTCAGATACGCTCCAGATACGGATGCCATTCTGATACTCATTTAGATTCAGCCTTCAGATACAGTTCAAATATGCTCCAGATACGGATGCCATTCTGATACTCATTCAGATTCAGCTTTCATATATAGTTCAGATACACTCTAGATAAGGATGTCATTCTGATACTCATCCAGATTCAGCTTTCAGATACAGTTCAGATACGCTCTAGATACGGATGCCATTCTGATACTCATTCAGATTCAGTTTTCAGATACAATTCAAATACGCTCCAGATACGGACGCCATTCTGATACTCATTCAGATTCAGCTTTCAGATACGCTCCAGATACGGATGCCATTCTGATACTCATTCAGATTCAGCTTTCAGATACGCTCCAGATACGGACGCCATTCTAATACTCATTCAGATTCATCCTTCAAATACAGTTCAGATATGCTCCAGATACGGATGTTATTCTGATACTCATTCAGATTCAGCTTTCAGATACGCTCTAGATACGGACGCCATTCTAATACTCATTCAGACTCAGCTTTCAGAACGCTCCAAATACGGATGCCAGTCTGATACTCATTCAGATTCAGCTTTCAGATACATTTCAGATACGCTCCAGATACGGACGCCATTATGATACTCATTTAGATTCGGCTTTCAGATACGCTCCAGATACGGATGTCATTCTGATACTCATTCAGATTCAGCTTTCAGATATAGTTCAGATACGCTCCAAATACGGATGCCATTCTGATACTCATTCAGTTTCAGCTTTCAGATGTAGTTTAGATACGCTCCATATACGGATGCCATTCTGATACTCATTCAGTTTCAGCTTTCAGATGCGAGTCAAATACAGTCCATTTATGGATATTATTCTGGTACTCAACATAACACTTCCACTATTTCAGTATAAATCAACCAGAGATTCATTTTGACACTTCTTCCATTCCTAGCAATAATCATTTTTGGATGGCATCTACCAGCCCATCTCTGACAAATCTCCATCATTCCTCCAAATGGCATCTATAAGCCCATTCTCGTTTCATCTTCGAGTGCAAATTTCTAGGCACTCTAGTGTCCAATCATTTTCCACCTTCAAGCCACGAATGAAGGATCCGTCAATCTAACTCTTCAGGTTTAAGTAGATTGAACAGGGTCAGCTGTTGTACCCCAAAATTTTCTCTCTCATTTATCAAGTATTTTTCTCACAAGATCTCCTTGGGCTCAAGACTGCACAAGGATTGATCAGCTCAAGACACCTCCTTAAGCACTGATGACTAAAATTAGGGTTTGAGATTGCACAAGGATAATTGAAATTTCAATGCCTCACATGACTTTCTTGGATCATTATGGACCCCCAAGATTACTCATGTCAAGTTTCAAGCCTTGGATCACATTTTTGCTTAGTCAATTGAGCAGTTGACCTAAAAAACAACTATATTGGGGGAAAAGTCAATTGTGGCCAATTTACAGTCAAACTTCATAAATTTTTATCCATATCAACATTATAAAATCAAATGTATCATTTGATCAAGTTTGGACCATAATTCCTCAAGAAATTTGATCCAATCATCAAAAGGGCAAAATGGTCAAAATTAGGGTTTTGACTGAGAAGGGGTAATTTTTGATTTTTTGACCTAGCAAATGGTTAATTGGTTTGAGGCATGACTTCAAGAATTCAATTGCATCATTTTGACCTAATGACATGACTCAAAACATTGCTCAAAATTAATTGGGTTGATAGTTGATTTTCAGTCAACTGATCAAAAGTCAATTGTATACTGAAAAGTCAAACTTTGACTTTTTGGTCAAAATCAAGTGTCAAAGATCACAATTCATCAAAACATGTCAAAATATGAAACTTGTTCATCAAGAAATCAAAAAGTCAAGATTTCATTTTTGAAAGTCAAAGTTTTCAAACTTAGAAATTTTTCTAAGTGTTGAAAACTTCATATTTTTTCACAACTTTGAGCCAATTTTTCATCATAATGCAAGATGATTCAAAAGAAACTTTCAACATGAAAGTTGTATATCTCCATGAGATATACAACATTTATTTACACAACTTCTCCTATAAATGAATGGATTTCAAGTTATGATTTTGTGAATACATATTCATGAAACTAAACACAGTGAAAATTTTGCCTTAGTTTAGGCAGGATTTTGACCTAACTTCATGGCAATTTTTCACATAGTTCCAAGGGGAATTTTCAAAAGTGATTCAAAGAGGGGTTGTAGAGAACATTACAAGCTTTCTAAAATGTCAGATAACTCCTTGAGATCATTCTTGAGCAAGGAGAATCGAAGAGAGGAAGTTAGGGTTTCAAACTAAAATTATAGGTCATTTTCATGATGAACAAAAATGCAATTTCAATGTTAGGCTGCATAATCTTGCTTTGCAGGCCTTCTAACTTGTGTATATATCCATCATTAATGGATTACACAAACTTTTGAGCTTTAATCCAAGTGGTTTAAGCTTTATCCAATCCACATTTCCATTAATGGCACAAAGTGAACACTTCCATTTTAGAAAAGCAAGCTTTATGTGCAAAGTCAATTCTTGAGCCTCTAACTTGTTCCCTCTGATCAAACTCCATCTAAAAAGTCAGAAGCAAGTTTTTTTTAAAGCATAACCACTCTACAATAGCAAGTACACAAAGCTTTGAAACTTGGATTTCTCAAAAATCACATGTTATGATTAACTTGTGATTTTGAATTCTGATCAACAATAAGCTTCTAAACTTGTTGCTTATAAATAGAGGCACTATTTGTGATCTAATGGACGAGCTTAAGCACTCTGAAATACACCAAAACTCTCTCAAATCAGAAATTACCCAAAAACTCCATTGTTGCACAGTTTATGACCTTGAACACCAAACTCATATTTCCCTCATGTGTTTCTTGGCCTTTTAGTTCCTAAAGCTTCCTTACATCAAGTGTAACATATCCTTATCCCTGTTTCATCATTGTAACACCATTTACCATAACCTCCATAACCAAAAACTAGAGTCTGCACATTGACTTCTCCAAGCCATTCCAGCCATCCATTGCTCAAGCAAACCATTGCATTAGCTTCCTGGGAACTTGAGGAAGCTAACCTGACCATTGCAGCACCTTGAATCAAGCTCATCTGCATTTCACGATTTCCAGTTTTTAGGTATTTTTATTGAACTTCTATCTCATTACTTAGACATTGTTAGGCTTGCATTTGTGAAGATAAAATGTAGACATCATTGCCCTGAAGTTGTACATGTCCAGAGATTTCATTTATATTGATTAAGCTAGGAGAATTTTAGGATTGAATCTCTGAAAATAATTAGGTCAGAATTTGGTACTTTCAAAAATTCTCGTTCATCATTGATTTATAGTTCATGATATTTATATGGTTGGATTCGTATGAAAAAATGGAGCAACTTTCATGTTTGCATCTTCCAATTTTGTTGAGAAATGGTGAAGTTACAGGTGGTCTGGCTGGAGGTTAAAGATGAAGTGTGTTCAGGACTTGTTTTTCCTTACATATTTATCATTTCAGTTATATTAACGGATGTATAGCCACCCCAGTGGTAAGGCAGCGCGCTGGTAATCAAGAGGTCATGGGTTCGAACCTCAGCGCGTTGTCTTTTGCATTTTTTCACATTTTCCTTACCTTTTCTTTATTCTTGCAGCGCCTGGGCTTCCAAGATGACTGGACTTTATTTTTTGCTACTTCTGACCCCTCTGCCTTGTTGTTCACACCCTTGGCTCATTTATTTTTCTTTATTATTTTATTTTCTTTCTTTTTTTATTTCATTTTCCTTTTTTTATTATTATTAATATTACTATTATTATTATTATTATTATTATTTTAATTAATAAAAAATCCAAAAATATTTATATTTTTATTATTTATTTTTATTTAGTTTATTTTTCATAAAACTAAAAGAGCAAAAAGCATTTTCTTTAATTAATTTCCTTTTTTAATATACTTAGATAATAAATTTTAATTATTATTTTTCTTATAAATTAAAATCAATTTAGAATTTAGGATTTTTATTTAATTATTTTTATTTACTAATTTAATTAAATTCACCAAAACCCTAAAAAACATGTTTTCTTTAAAATTAATTTATTTTATTAACTTAATATTAATTTTCTTATTTTTTAGTTAATTATTTTATTTTCAATTAGGTCAAGACTTAAAACCCTTTCATATAAAAACTCATACAAACAAAAAAACAATCTTTTTTTCTTTTGCATTACCTTTATATTCTTGTACATTTATTCATATTCAATATGATTGTAATAGATAATTAGATTTAATTTCTTTCCATTCTCCATTTGTAATTTGTACACCCCTCCCCTAAATCATCTAATAGCGTAGTAATTTTAATTTCTGCAATTTAATGTTTTATATACAAATGCTAGTAATTAGGGTTTTGTATGGAAATATTAAAATCAATGCTTAGCAAACCCTAATCAAGACAAAATCAAGCATGTAAACCAACACACTTGCACACAAACACCCTTAGGGTAAATCTACTTGGTTGCCTTACAAAAATAGACATATTATGCATGTGAGGTATCTTAGCAAAAATAAGCAAATACATATGACGCTATCCATGTTGCCTTTTAAAATGATCTTAGTCCCTTAAAGAAAATGCTAAGATATCTTACAACATTGCTAATCATGACTATACGATGATCCTTGCCCGTCCCTTTTACATTCAAAGATAGGGTTACTTACCAAATCAATGGTAAGATAGCAATGTCAAAAGAAAGAGGAAATGAACATGAAAGACTTTTGAGTAGGTAGATTTTTTCCTAGTTGCTTGCTCATTTTCAAAATCAAAACATCCTTGTTATTTTCAAAACAAACACCAACACTTTCAAAACATCTTACAAACTTGAAAACATTTTCAAAAGATCAACACTTTGTATATATTCTTACGAACGAGAATCATTAAAAAGTTTTCCCAAACGATGGCACCTTTTAAAAATACTTTCAAAAAACACATAAAGCACATTTTCAAACAATAGCAAGTAACTAAGAGCACATGGAAAACCATGGATGAAAAGGGTGCTAATACCTTCCCTTTTCATAATCTACCCCCCGAACTCAAGAAACAATCTCAAAGGTCTTTCCTGTGCTTTTTAACCTTTCCTTTTAGATAAAATAAAAGTCGGTGACGACTCTTGCTAAACAGCAACATTTGCGATCAAGCGCAAAACACCCAAGTCAGTTCTCCCACCGTATCACATGAAGCAATTGACGAATACGAGTTTTCATAAACACATTTAAGTGTTTGTGAATTTTTTTCCCAAACTTAAAAGGATCGCTTACATGTGAGATTTGTTAGCGCAACAATCGAGGGAGGGTCGAGCGAGAAACATTCTACTTTGTGGGAATTTTTGAAGGACTTTTCAATTTAAGCAACACACCTTTGTGGGAGACACACCACTTGTCTATTACAATGGTGCCTAGTCCTACATTATGTACCAATGCTCCCTAGTGAAAAACTCCCCCAACAAATATTATCACGAGCCTTTGGTTCGAGAAAGGGACCGACTTACTTGTATCGAAGAGTCCAGGAAGTGGTGTCGCGTTACAAGGTGTCAACGGCGGTACAAGTGTATGAGGACGAGTATTGTGGACTCACACTTGAGGGAGAGTATTGTGGACTCACACTTGAGGGGGGTGTTGAAAATATAGCAAGTGTGGGGAAACAGTCTCACATTAGATAAGAATGTGGTGACTTGAGCATTTATAAGTGGGAGAACACATTCACCTATCACCTAAGTAATACATATTTATAGATTGATAAAAGAAGTCATAAGAACAAGGCTTGATCATAAACGATTCAAGTTTCCTAGTTCCTCAGAGATTGTACCATTATGTCGATTAGTTTCTTTTTTGTACATCGAAGGAGTTTTTATCACAAATTTGTGCAATTTATGTGTAAGAGTAACATATTCTTCCTGTTGATTCCAAAATAAAAATTTAAATAAAAATTTGTTATTTTGCACCTTGATTGAGAGCTTCGAACCAATATGAAAAGAATATCATCAATATGGTATTTTGCACCTTGATTGTGACCTTATCGGTTAGAAATAGTGAATTTAATACATATACATCCCAATGAAAAGGAAAAAAATTGTTTCATATTTAAGTCAATACAAGAGCTAGTGGTTAAAATTTAAGGAAATGAAGTTGATTGATGTGTTTTGTATGATCGTATCAAACAAACTCTCATAATTGAGTGCAACAAGAACATGATTCCTTCAAACCCGTCTAAACACAATCTTTATACATGAGATAGTTCTTTGATGAAACATTGCACATTAAATACTCAAAATATTTGTTTTTCCATGATTTACTATTATTTCACTCTTCAAAACATTATAATTGAATATGTACTATTGTTTAAGTATCTTTCTTTATCATAAACACATGTCATTGGCTGGTGTGTACAGGACCATGTTGGGGTGTAGTAAGCGATGAACGTTCCATCAAAGAAAAAGAAAAGTGAAAGAGCATTACAAACAGGGAAGGAAGGTCACTTCAAATTCAATAATGAAGCATCGTTTGTTTCATATAATATTTTAATAAAATATTGATATTCAACTCTAAAACTGATTATTGTATTGTTTAATTACACCGTCTACTAGCATATATATTCAATTGAAATTTTGTTCTATATGAACTGATTCAATGTTAAAATTGTTAATATATGTTAGATAGTATATTTTTTGTTTTGTCGAAAAGATTAGGAGTATGTCGAATAGCTAATACTGTTAGGTTGTTAGTTGTATTCTTTAAAGTCTAATACAACAGTTATGTAGTTAATCGAATTGAATTTGGGCATTGTATATCTATATAAAGGGCTTGTTAGTTTATAAATTTACATCAATGTAATCATAATTTAGTTAGAATCGCAATAATTTCTCTCTCTCTCTCTCTCTCTCTCTCTCTCTCTCTCTCTCTCTCTCTCTCTCTCTCTCTCTCTCTCTCTCTCTCTCTCTCTCTCTCTCTCTCTCTCTCTCTCTCTCTCTCTCTCTCTCTCTCTCTCTCTCTCTCTCTCTCTCTTCTTCTTCTTCTTCTTCTTCTTCTTCTTTTTCTTTTATAAACCATCTTTCTTGAAAACTCTTTGTTCCAATAAATTGGTATAAGAGTCTGGTTATAGCACCCTCACTACTATAAAACGCGCAAACAATAAATATTTACGCCGCATCCATATACATTGTAGTAATAGGTTAAAAATTTTGCGCCCAGTGAGTTGCTGGATTTATTAATGACGATTGATTTTAAACACCATAGTAAAAAATAATGTGTAGCACGCTTCGATTCCCAACAACTACATTTTTTAGAGTACATTAAGCGTGTATCACCTATTTCCATTATTTAAAAAATAAATTATAAATGATTTAACAATGGTGAATACCTCAACCGTTGTTATAGGACATAAGTTTCCACTACGGTTGTTTTGTCCAACCACGATTAAAGGGTTTATTGATAAATTAAAAGAAAACTTATTTCGTATTTCTTTCATAAGACGCCCTAGGTGAACAGGCGAGCCACAGATGACGGCGGTGGTTCAAATCTTCGTATCCATTCACTTGGAGCTCAAATCTTCACCCTCTTTGTTCATTTGATTCTTCAGCATCGCAGTACGGTACTCTTCAACTTCTTCATTCATTTTTTCTTGGTTTATGTTAGATATGCTCAAATCTTCACCCTGTTTGTTCATTTGATTCTTCAGCTTCGTAGTATGGTACTCTTCAACATATTCATTCGTTTTTTCATGATTTAGGTTTTATATGCTCAAATATTCACCATGTTCATTCATTTGATTCTTTAGCTACACAGTACAGTACTCGTCAACATCTTCATTCATTTTTTCTTTGTTTATGTCATATATATATATGCTCAAGTTAGTATGAGAGTACATTTTTCATATGCTTTAGGATTAGATTTTCACATTATTATACGTGTATAAATTTCAGAAGTTGTTATGGATCGTAATTGGATGAAAGCCAATAGATTAGGTCCGGTTTATAAGAAAGGAGTTCTTGAATCCTTGAATACGCTGATAAACATCTTCCTGAAAATGATGGTATCTTTTATTGTTCTTGTGTTGTTTGCGTGAATATCGGTAAGGGTACAAAAGAAGAAATATTCCAGCACCATTGTTGTGATGGTATATGTCAAAATTATATAATATGGATGTGGCATGGTGAGGTGGATAAAGAGGAAAATTGGGCACCACAAAGTCAAAGAGTAGATGAAGATGAATATATGAAAGATCAACTAGAGGATATGTTTTGTGATATCGGGGAATATTCTTTTAAGAATTCTCATATTTATGATACTATATGTAGTGATAAAGACACCTCTTTATATAAGGGATGCACAAATTTTACATGATTGTCTGTGGTGTTAAAGTTGTTTAATGTGAAGGAAAAAATGGATGGTCGAATAAAAGTATCACGGGATTACTTGAATTGTGAGTTGGATATCAACAATGGTGATGACAATGACTGTGACAATGTTAGTAGGAAGCGTCCTCCTGTTAAAGTGTTATGGTACTTGCCAATACTTTCAAAATTTAAGAGACTTTTTACTAATTTGAATGACACAAAGAATCTTAGATGGCATGCAGATGAAAGGACTCGTGATGGAAACATTTTCCATGTAGCTGATTTGTTGCAATGGAAGAAAATTGATTTGTTGTTTCCGGATTTTGCACAATCAACAACTTTCCTGCTTATGGTAACTTGGTTGGATATAGTGTTAAAGGACATAAAGCATGTCATATTTGTGAAGATAATACTTTTTATCACCAACTTGAGTTTGGAAAAAAGACTGTTTACCTTGGGCATCAAAAATTTCTAAATCTCGGTCATCCTTATCATAGATTGCAGATGGCTTTTGATGGAGAGAAAGAGTTTGATGAGGCTCATAAACCTTTAACCAGTGATGAAGTTTATCAACGGAAGGAACACATTAATGTTGTCTTCGGGAAAAGAGAAAAAGAAAAAGGGGCAGTTGCAAAAAATATATGGTCAAGTCTTGATGTTAGACATTGTCTTGATGTGATGCACATGGAGAAAAATGTGTGTGATGATTTCATTGGCACACTTCTAAATATTCCAGGCAAGAATAAAGATACTAAGGCTTCCTGTCTTGATATGAAGGCGATGGGTATACGAAAACAGTTGGCTCCAATAGAGAGAGGAAAAAAGAACTTATCTGCCTCCATCATGTCGCACTCTATCTAACAAGGAAAAGAAAATTTTCCGCGAGTGTTTGCAAGGTATTAAAGTTCTGCATGGTTACTCATCAAACATCAAGAAACTTGTATCAATGAAAGATCTCAAGTTAATTGGTTCAAAATCTCATGATTGTCATGTATTAATGCAATAACTTCTACCAGTGGCTATCTGTGTGATCTTACCAAAGAATGTGAGAGTAACTATAACAAGATTGTGCTTATTCTTCAATTCCATATGTAATAAAGTTCTTGATTTCAAAAAATTAGATGAATTAGAATATGAGACTTCCATAATCTTTTATTAATTGGAGATGTATTTTCCTCCATCATTTTTTGACATTACGGTTCACTTACTTGTTTATCTAGTCAGAGAAAACAGTTTTTGTGGTCCAGTTTATTTAAGGTGGATGTATCTAATATAGTGATATATGAAGATCTTTAAAGAATATACGAAGAATCATCACCGACTGGAAGCTTCCATTGTTGAAAGGTACATCACTGAAGAAGTTGTTGAGTTTTGTACAAACTATTTGTGGGAAACAGATTCTATAGGCATTCTAAAGTGTTGTCACGCTGATCACACAGACGGAAGAGGTATTCAAGGTCAAAATGTTAAGTCAATGGCTTAGGATGTAGTTATTCAAGCATATTTCTATATATTAAATAATATAAATGAAGTTCAACCTTTCATAGATACTCAAAAATACTTTTGAGGAAAAAATATCCCCGAATGAGTGACAAGTTGTTATTGATAGAACATAACAAGATATTCGTAGATTGGTTTAATAAAAGTGTATCTAATGATCGTATTGCATCCGAGATACTTAAATAGTTGTCGTACGAGCCAAAATTTAATGCCATTACTTGGACTGCATATGATATTGGTTATTATACCTTTTATACAAATCAAAAGATAATTGCAGTACAATGTAAAATAGTGACGTTATGGTTGAAGCCGAATCGATGTATTTCTCTAGTTCGAAAGATAAGAATCTTGCATTGGCAACTACCGCATTTTATGGTGTCATTGATGAGATTTGGGAGATTGATTATGTTATTTTTAAAGTGGCTTTATTTAAAAGCAAGTGGGTTCCTAATAGTAATAATGGTGTACACATTGATAAGTTAGGATTCATCTGGGTCGACCTTGACAAGGCATCTTTTATGACCGAACGATTCATCATGGCTTCTCAAGTAAAACAAGTTTTCTATATTACTGACATATCCGACATATCGGGTAAATGGTCAAATGTTCTCCAAGAAAAACACATTCCTATTATTGATGAAAGTCTTGATATTCTGTCCACACCTTCTTACACAACACAAGTTCCTACCTCATATGATGAAGTTGATGGAGATTTTATCCATGTTATTCGAATCGATCATGAAGAAGGCATTTGGGAAAATTAACAGGTACTTAATTTATTCTTTATTCATAATATATTCATGTATGTTATAGTTTCCAAGTATTTTTACTAACAAGTATAATTATTTTAAATTATAGGTCTTTAGAGTCAAGACACCAAGAGACAAGAAACTAAGAGACAAGACACCAAAACACCAAGTTACAATTATGTGATGTTATGTAATGTGTAAACTATAGATTGTTTGTTCTGATAAATTATAGGATGTTTGTTATGGTACAATTAAATATGATGCAATTATGTGATATTATGAATATGATACAATTAATATTATTCAGATAACTTTATCACAAATGTGAGTTTTACTTTCTATTGTGATATGGTTAACAATAATACAGGTTAAAAAAATAGGAAGAATTATAAAAGCAGGATAATATCTGTTAATTATGCAGAATATTTAACAATGGTTATAGTCATAACCGTTATAATATCTCGCACACTTTCTAGAAAAAATAAATATCAAAACGGCGCACCTGGGAATCAAACTCAGGACCATTAAATTTATCACAATTGTCGTTTGGAAAATTGTTGTGATAAGGAGTGTGCTTTCCAGTTTATTATAACGGCTACTGGACCATAATTGTAAGTATCATATATTCAACGATACTCTACATAACAACGCTTGGGCCCGCATTGTTATATATATTTCCCAACCGTTGTTAATTGGGTTTTTCGTAGTAGTGCCTATACACCTCAGCATAATGGCATGGTTGAGAGAAAGAATAAAAGTATGTTGAACATGACAATAAGTATGTTAAAAGCTTAAGATATGCCTAAGAGATTTTGGGCTGAAGCAGCTTCGACAACAGTATACATTCTAAACAGGTGTTCAGCAAAAAAGATGTTTGGAAGAACACCTTATGAGGCTTGGACAAGCTCGAAGCCAAATGTGAGTCATCTTAGAGTTTTTGGATCATTATGCTTCAGGTATGTACCTGAACAATTGAGAAAGAAGTTGGATGATCAAAGTGAGATAATGATGTTTATAGGTTATCATTCCACGGGTGCATACAAGTTTTATTCACCAAACAAAAATAAACTAGTGATCAGTCGAGATGTTCTTGTGGACGAAAGCAAAGGGTGGGACTGGAGTCAAGGTTCAGTTCAATAGGAATCAGACACAGTCACAATTGTGTTAGAAGAAGATCAAAAGAATTAGGCTTCAATGAGTCAAAATGAACAAGGTGATGCTTCAACCAGTAAAAATGAAGAAGCACTTGTTCATAATAAAAGATGGTCGATAAGAACAAGAACTGAGTTGACAAGGCTAGCTGGATATGAAAGATTTACAGATCAAGAAGTTGATGGAAATGGTGATTTAATCGAAGAAGCCATGATGATGGTTAAAGTAGAACTAGTTGACTTGAATGAAGCCATGAGTAATTCGAATTGGTGTGAACTCATAAAATAAGAACTAGGAGCTACTGAGAAGTGCAAGACCTGGGAGCTTGTCAGAAGAACTCATAAGAAGACAATCGATGTAAAGTGGATCTACAAGGTGAAACAAAGGCCAAATGGTGAGATCACGTAGTATAAAGCAAGACTGGTGGCGAGAGGTTTTCTATAAAAACCTGGTATTGACTTTTACAAAGTCTATGCGCCTGTTGCGAGGCTATAAATAATCAGAATTATTATTTTGACAGCAGCATATAAAGAATGGAAGATACATCAGTTGGATGTAAAGTCAACATTTTTGAATGGTCCATTGGAAGAAGAAGTATATGTTACTCAACCACTAGGATTCAATATCAAAGGGAAAGAGTCGAAGATTTATAGGTTAAGGAAGGCTCTCTATGGTTTGAAACAAGCCCCTAGAGCTTGGAATAAAAGAATAGATAGCTTCTTGATCGAAGCAGGTTTCACAAAGTGTGTTTATAAACATGGAGTGTGTGTAAATGATGTCAACAGTGATAGTCGAATCATTTTATGCCTCTATGTTGATGACTTACTTATTAATGGAGCAGATAAAGCTGAGATAATGAAAGTAAAGTCGAAACTAAAGCAGGAATTTGAAATGTCTGACTTAGGGAATCTTTCATATTTCCTAGGGATGGAATTCAAAGATACTGAAGAAGGATTATTCCTGCATCAGACGAAGTATACCCAATATATACTGAAGAGGTTTAATATGAGCAACTATAATGCAGATGTCACTCTATTAGAAACTGGAGAAAAGTTGAAAAATAAAACGAATGATGAGTTTGTATGTTCGACCCTTTACAAACAAATCATTGGATCCTTGGGATATCTTTGCAATATTATACCCGATATCTGTCAAAGTGTCGGATTATTGAGTCAATTTATGGAGAAACTCCAAGAGTGTCATCTTATTAAGGCAAAGAGGGTGTTGAGATACATAAAGGAAACAATTGATCATGGTGTATTGTTGCCAAAGAAGTTGAAGAAGAGTTGTAGCGGTAGAAATGTTCAAGACTAAGCCATTAGATTGACTAGACTTTATACAAATCAAAATCAAAATCGCCACTGCGCTTTATTGTTTCCAAAGGAATGGGAAAAGAGCGAATAACCCAGAAAGAGGGAGAAAGATTCAAGGTAAGGGGGTTGGTTATGCAAAGGGAAGGTATTAGCATCCTAAACATCTACGGTACTCCGCAGGAGCCTCTTTGTAAAATCTGTATATTTTGGCTATAAAAAATGTTGTATATATATAAAAAAAATGGATGGTGGAGGTGAGAAAAGAAGTATATTTTTTTATAATTTTTGCACCCGCCGAGGTTGCGAACCTTTAGTGCCTACGTACCATCTTTTCGTGCAATAGGGGATCAGGGTACGCGTAGTTCCTCTTTTAAAAATTTAAAACACAAATGCGTTGATTAATTTTATGAGATGAAACATCATTGTCATTGTCCGTATGGAAAACATACCTACTACCCACAATCATGAGAAAGGAGAATTTGCATCATCTCAAAGTGGGGGATATGACTTGGATTTAAAAAAAAAAAAAATCAACAATGCCTCACTCAACACCCAAGTGGAAAATATCTCTCTTTACCACATATTGTAGAAGTATAGTTGTTTGCATCACTACAAGGATTGACAAGAGTTTAACCTTTTTTGAGAAAAGTTTTTAAAATGAAAGAGCCAAAGTGGAAAAATATTTTGAAATGAGATTGATTGACTTTTAGTCTTCTCACAAAAATGTCAAGGCATTATTAAGTTGATTGGAGTTTATTTATGAAAAATGTTTTGAAAATGCATGGACATAAGTCGAAGTTTATTATGAAAGTGGTTCAAGTTCAAAAACAAGAAGTGTTTTCAAAAAGGGAAAGAAGATTTTTGAAATTAAAGAAGATGGGAGGAGAAGAAGGGACTATCCTAAAGAATAAGGTAAAAGCTAGGGATAAGAACCATCTAACCAACAAGAAACCAATACTTGACATTATGAGCAAAGATAGAATTCCCATTCCTTGGATTGAAAACAATCAAGCAAAGAAATATTAGACCTCTTGAGAGAACCAAACTTCAAGTGTATTAAGTCTTCACAAAAAATTGGGCAGAATAACGGTTGTATACAGGTGAATTCCAGATTACAAACAAAGGGTGTAATCACAATAACCTAGACATAAAAACAAACAAACAACCCAATGTCTTGAGGTAAACCTTAATAACTCTAGACAAAATAATCAGATAAGATCTCCAAGATAGGTCAAGGTTTCTAATCCTAAGTCCAAGAAAAGTCTCATGCTCCATAATCCCAAGGATAGTAACCAAATAGTCCAAGCACCATTAAAGATTCTTTAGGGTTTATGTTGATTATTAAGTATCTTAAGAAAGAAAAATAAAAGCTCAAGTGAGGGAAAATAAAAATGGCAAGAAAAATAAATGCTCAAATGAGAAAAGATGAAAATGGCATGAAATATAAATGCTAAAAGTAAATAGTACATAAAGCATAAAAAAAGTATAAGGTAAACAAGTCAATAATTAGTGGTTAGTTGGATGACCATCTTGAAGCTTGCATTTGGAACTCATTAGAGGATTGGTAGAACCAAAGCCTCCACACAACAAGTTTCATTTGCTTTTTGTCAAGTATATCATCCATTTGGAATTCTCATAAGTACAATTTAATGATCAACGATGTTTAAGTGATCTGCATTGACCAAAGGTGTTGTAGATCCATTAGAGGATTGGTAGAACCAAAGCCTCCACACAATGAATCTCAAGTTTATTGGATCAAAGAGATCAAATTAACATACTTGGGCTTGCAATCATAAGTTTGGGCCACGAATGATCATTTATTCGAATCAGGACAAAATTTAGCGCTATGTTAAGTAATCGTAAGTGGAATTATATAGAAGCCGCACCTATTTTGAGGCTGATCAATAGCAATCTATGCACCATTTGTTTTGAGACATGATGTAGAGATCATGCTCCAACAACATCTAGTGCAAT
This sequence comes from Vicia faba, assembly GCA_948472305.1. Lineage (NCBI taxonomy): Eukaryota > Viridiplantae > Streptophyta > Magnoliopsida > Fabales > Fabaceae > Vicia > Vicia faba. The sequence goes on from OX451741.1 coordinate 1,472,211,105, forward strand.
TAGAAAGGGATGAGATGAAAAGGGATGGGAAAAATATACAAACCACATTTGAATTAAATTTTAATCAAACTATTATTAAAATCATTCATCCATTGTTGTAGAGTTAAACTCAACACCATGGATCCAATGATGTTAATAAAGTTCATGATCCAAAATCTAACCCAAGATTAGCCAGAAAATAACCACAAAATAATATCACATTTAATTTACACAAAAAGGATTTTTAAAAATGTTTTAAAAATAGAAAATAATGAGAAAAATATCAACTATGTTCAAATTAATCAAGAAATGAAAAATAAGACCATAGAAAAATCAGAAAAAGACCCAAGTAATTTTACATTTTTTTTGGTAATTTTTTTAAGTCAGAAACTATTTTTAAAATTAAAATAAATGGGTCAAATAAACAAAAAATGGTAAAAAATAGTAAAGTCAGAATACCATTTGATCATTCCATAATTTTTTCAGAATTTAAAAATGTATAAAAGTATTTTTAAGCATTTAAAACAAATCAAATAAGTTTAAAATTTGTAAAAAATACCAAAACACAAAATTAAATTATGAAAAAAATAAAAATCAGAAAGAGAATAATCAAAAATATTTTTCATAATTTTTTCAGATTTTTTGGACTAAAATGAATTTTCTATGATTTTTTGAAATTTAAAACAATTAAAATATAAAAATCAGAAAATGAAAATAAAAGTAAAATATGTGGACCATTGGATGAAAGTCAAAACGCGTTAGTAATCAAATCCAAGGGATCTGGCGCGTTGTGCATATCATGGTCATTAGTGAATATTGTACAGAATCATTAATTAAATCAGAATTTGAAAAATACAGATGGCGCGCCTTCATTGGTTAGAAGATGACACGTTGGTCATCTTCAACCTCCAGCCATCACGAATTGTAGGTCTCTCAAACTGTAAAATCAGAAGCTCGGACTTATGCCATTTGCTTCGTCTCTTCAAGACGAAGACAACCACACCCTCGCGCCAAATTATATAAATTGTAGCTCAAGCAATTTGGAAGGAAAGTTTTGAAAAAGGATTTGAAATTTCATGGTCAAAACGTGTTTCCAGTGAAAGGTAAGTGTTGCGACTAGAACCAGGGCAATGAGAGCAACACAATGATATTAGAGTTTTGAAGAATTGATGAAGGAATCTACCTATTGAAGTTGAGTTACAGAGCTCTGAAACTGGACTTCTATGGAGCAGTATAGGGCACGATTCTTGAATGTAATTATATGGTTAGCTTCAGGGAAGATCAAGGAAGGTGAATTGATGGAAAAATTGGATTAAAAAAAGGTCGGGAATGGATTTTGAAGTTATAGAAAGTTGAGTTATTGAGCAAGTTTGACAGGGTGATTCTGGCTATCCAAGCTTGGGAAATTGAATGGGATAGTTCATGTATTTATAGGAGAAGCGAATGGGATCAAAAGGAAGAGTGAATGATGCGTTTTGGAGGGAAATCGTGCACACCTGATGCACGAGTGATGTGTGATACAAACTTCATCAAAACTCATCCAATTCTTGCGTTTTGATGCGTTAAACAAATCTGGAACTTCACTAAACATGTTTAGAGGAAAAAGCGTGTGGAAAACTTGTGATTAGAGGCCACATTATGGATTTCAAAATTCTGACTTGGTGAGAAATTCAATTTCAAAGTGCCAACTTCTGACCAATGGCATTTTCAACTCAAGGGGTCTTAGGGCATGATTCTTGATGATTTAGAAACATGAGGTTACAAGTTTTGCAATGGAAAAATAATGTAGTTAAATGGATGCTTGAGATGAAAGTTGCATTGAGTCAAAGTTTAAGAAAAAGGGTTGACTTTCCATACTTAGAAATATTTCACATTCTTCTTCAAAAATGACCTATAATGTCTTGCATCCAAACATGGCCTTCCACTTGGAATTTTCTCTTGACCAAAAAAGATGGAATGAATTAGACCTCTTGAATGACACTTTGAAACTTGAATCATTCAAAATATCCAAATTTTGAGCAAATTATGACTTGTTGAAGTTGGAAAAAAATCATGAAATGACCTATAATCTTTTGCATCTTTAAAGCAACTTCCATCCATTTTCCCACTTTACACATAAAAGAAAGCATAAAGTTCACATCTTCAATATCATTATGGAAAAAGAATGGACTCAAGGTGATAAAAATTGACCAAGTTAGGACCATTTGAAGTCACTCATGTAAAATTGTGGATTCATCTAGATGACTTGTAATCTTTCTTCTTCACCAAGTTCCTTCCACATGAAAACTCCTTGGAACTTTTGAAGTGATTTTTTGATAAAACTTTGAAGACGAGGATATATTTGGAATCACTCAAAAATACCAAAAGGTGAGCAAGATGTACTCCTTTGAAGTTCAAAACCCTAGCTCCTAGATCAAGAAAATGCTTTGAGGAACTTTGACAAGTTTGAACAAACTTCTTGTACCAATATTATTGCTTTGTGAATAGAACTTGTTGAGGATGATAATGAGGACTCGTAGCCACCAAAAAAAAAATTATATCTTGAAATTTGATAGAAATATGCTCTTGTGACCAATAGGAACAAGGCCTTGTCCAAACATGACAACTTCTCCAATCAACCCCTTGTACTTTTGAGTCAAATCTAATAACCTTGAAATGTGATGAACCAAAGCAACCTTGCCATGAAAATTCTCCCAAAACCAATCCAATGGTGAGGTTTGAACTTCTCAAGCTATATTGACTAGGGCATGGAAATAAACTCATGAATCCATGGGGTAGCTTGATAAATCTCATTGCCTTCACCTACATGGATAACAAGCAAGACAAACCAACATTTCATTTTATTAGTTAAATGAAGAAAATAAAACAATATTCATGATCACAAAAGGAACATAAGTCAAGGTGCTTGGTAATCCCTCATAAAGGGAAAAACTAAATGTAGGGAGGGGAACCAAGAATCCTAGTGTGATCTTGTTGTGAGTGAATCAACATGGTATGATGAAGGGACCTTAGGGACAAAAATTGGGGTACAACAGCTGCCCTTATTTAAGTTTCTTCTATTCGAAGATACGAAGGTTAAAAATCTTCGTGTCGACGCGATCGAAGATACTTAAATATAAAACAAACCCTATTTTTGGCCCTAAGATACCATGCAAATGCTTATGATCATGAATGCATATGAACAGGACCAAAGAGACGCAAAAATAACAATGGGGATGAAACAATAATAAAGAAACAAAGGAACACCCCCCACCAGGAAAATAAATCACTGGTGGACCCAGAGAACTGAATCAGAGAGGATGGTAGGATGGTCAAAGGACACACCAACTTCTTCTGAAGGTGAAGCTTATGACATTTACTGAAGGCGGAGAGAAAGATAACAAACATCGACGTTCACTGCCAATGTCCTACCAACTTTCACTGAAGGTAGAAAGAGAATATATCATATCACCGTCGTTCACTGACGATAAACTACCAATGTTCACTGAGGGTAGCAAAAAGATAACAAACACCGATGTTCACTGTCGATGGTCTACCAACTTTCACTAAAGGTAGAAAGAGAATATATCATATCACCGCTGTTCACTGACGATGAACTACCAACATTCACTGAGGGTAGAAAAAATATAACAAACACCGATGTTTACTGGCGATGGTCTACCAACTTTCACTGAAGGTAGAAATAGAATATATCATATCACCGACGTTCACTGACGATGAACTACCAACGTTCAATGAGGTTAGTAAAAATATAACAAACACCGACGTTCACTGCTGATGGTCTACCAACTTTCACTGAAGGTAGAAATAGAATATATCATATCACCGCCGTTCACTGACGATGAACTACCAACGTTCACTGAGGATAGAAAAAAGATAACAAACACCGACATTCACTGTCGATGGTCTACCAACTTTCACTGAAGGTAGAAAGAGAATATATCATATCGTCGTTGTTCACTGATGGTGAACTACCAATGTTCACTGAGGGTAGCAAAAAGATAACAAACACTGACGTTCACTGTCGATGGTCTACCAACTTTCACTGAAGGTAGAAAGAGAATATATCATACCACCGCCGTTCACTGACGGTGAACTACCAATATTCACCGAGGGTAGCAAAAAGATAACAAACACCGACGTTCACTGCCGATGGTCTACCAACTATCACTGAAGGTAGAAAGAGAATATATCATATCACCGTCGTTCAATGATGATGAACTACCAACGTTCATTGAGGGTAGCAAAAAGATAACAAGTTTCCCCAAGATTCTGGCATTTCACCTAGAACGGGTCTCAACTTCTTCTTTAACCAAGGCACTCCGCCTGGAAAGGATAATATATAAGTTGTCTCAAATAAAGAGACTTGCTACTTGTTGTCACAGAGGGTTGTAAAAAGAGATAACTTTTTTGGAAGGAGGTATGACTTCCTGGGGAGATGCCATGATACTCTTGCTGAGGGGATAAAGTCTTCTTGTGCAAAATAAATGCACCAACCAAAACATGGGGTTTTCAGCAATCCAAAGTGAATAGCATTGTCAGGGAACCACAGATCCAAACCAGAAATATACTGGAATGAAACAATCAACCAGAATTCATCCTTTGAGAAATAAATTCAAGAGGGAAAACCAAATTTATCCAAACAAGAAGTTGTACCGGAAGGCTTAAAGCAAAAATATTCTATGAGGGACAACTCAGTAGGGAAATTGAAAGAATATACGCTTTCTGCTTAAGTCCAACACTCTATTGAAAAGAGGGCAACGTAACTCTGCAAAACAGGGTAATATGTCAACAAAATTATTATTAAATGTCAATGAACAATGATATGCTAATTTTAGATATGCATGATGTATGTATGAATGTATGAGTGCTATCATGCGTATGCTGACAAAACAGATACACAATCATTGGGAACAAACAAGCAAAACCGCCTCAGGCACTAATAACAATCGGCTAAACTTCATCCAATATGATCGTTCCAAGAAAGGTAAAGGCCAATTGCATAAACAAAACCTACTACCTGCTTTAACTTTACTGGGGAGAAACATAATCCGGAGGTAGACAAATCAAAGTGATGAAATAAACAGATATCGGGATAGAACATCCTTCTTCAGGCTTCGTCGGGGAAACCAATGTTTTTTCAAAAGTAACATGCCCACTGGAGATTGCAAGACCAGTCTCAAATAAAGCAGACTGACACCGAAACATCCAAACTTCGCTGGGGAATTCAAGCCTACTTCACTGGAAAAAAATGCGGATTGAAACTTCACATCACGAAAACTCAAAAAAGAGGAGAAATGAATCCAAACTTGACCGAGGATACCAGAATCATGAACCCGATACGGTGAAAACAACCCGAGTAGACCTTCCCGAGGGGAACAAAATCTTCTCAAAACAACTGGAGTTTTTCCATTCCCGGGATCACCATTTTTGTTGTCATTGCTTCATCACAACTCTAAAAGTAAAAGTAAATTGTAAACATCTTTTTTTTTGAAAAATCAATTTTGTTATTTAATCTCTTTGCTTTGAAAGTTATTATCAGTAATAAATGGAGTCTTTGCAAGCTAAATAAAATAATAAACACGAAGAATTGGGTAAAAGCTCGAATTTCATTAATAGAATGGTAGTCTGCAAATGGCGAGACTCCATAGATGATTACAAAGTTTGAGAAATGGTAATACATAATGGAAAAGATACATGAGATACAATGACCACTATCCCCCCTAACAACTTTTGAAATCCTGAGCAGCAGCTTTTATTGAAGTATGGTGAGGATCCGAGAAGATTGTTGCTTCAACGATCAAGTCTTGTCTGACGTAGTTACTTGCCAAGAAAATCCCTAACTTTTGCATAAGCTACCCTTGCGGGTTTTCAACTTAGCGGGAAATTTATTTTGTTTATGTCTCTAATTTTTGCCTAGACCGCCCTTTTGGGTTTTCGGCCTACCGAGACGCTCCTTTTTTGCTTAAGCCGCCCTTTTGAGTTTTCAACTTAGCAAGATGTTCTTTTATTTCTTTAGGTGAAGTATTTCTTGACTGCATCAGCGTTCATGAGACGTGGGAAATCCTCGCCATCCATAGTTTCAAGAATTAATGCACTGCCAGAGAAGGATTTCTTGACAACATATGGGCCTTCGAAATTGGGAGTCTACTTGCCCCTAGAATTGGTGTTGAAAGACATGATCTTCCTGAGCATGAGGTCGCCTTCTCTGAATTCACGAGGTTTGACCTTTTTATCAAAAGCTTTCTTCATTCTTCTTTGATATAACTGGCTATAACACAAGGTTGTCATTCTCTTCTCCTCAATCAAATTCAATTGGTCAAACCTGTTCTAGACCCATTCAGCCTTCGTCAACTTGGTTTCCATTATCACATGCAACGAGGGAATCTCTACCTCGACTGGGAGTACAGCTTCCATTCCATACACTAAGGAGAACGGGGTTGCTCCTGTTGATGTGCGGACAGATGTTCGATATCCATGCAGAGAAAAAGGGAGCATTTCATGCCAATCCTTATAAGTAATAACCATTTTCTGGATAATTCTCTTGATATTCTTATTAGCAGCTTCAACAACCCCATTCATCTTTGGCCTGTATGGAGATGAATTGTGATGGACAATCTTGAGTTCTTCACACAGTTCTGTCATCATCTTATTGTTTAAATTCGAGCCATTGTCAGTGATGATTCTGTTCGGCACACCATACCGGCATATAAGATTATTCTTGCAAAACGTACAACCACTTGTTTAGTAACATTGGCATATGAAGAAGCTTCCACCCATTTGGTGAAGTAATCAATTGCTACCAAGATAAAACGGTTCCCATTCGAAGCTTTGGGTTCTATCATCCCAATCATGTCAATACCCCCACATAGAGAAAGGCCATGGAGAGGAAATCACATTGAGGAGTGTCTGAGGCACATGGACCTTGTCTGCATAAATCTGAAATTTATGGCACTTCTTTGCAAATTTGTAATAGTCAGATTCCATTGTCAGCCAATAATAACCTACCCTTAGCATCTTTTTAGCCATCGAATGTCCATTGGCATGAGTTCCAAATGAACCTTCATGAATCGCATGCATCAACATGTCTGCTTCGTGTCTAACCACGCATCTGAGCAAGACCATGTCATAATTTCTCTTGTATAACACATTTTCACTGAGGAAGAAACTGCTTGCCAATCTTCTCAATGTTTTTCTATCTTTCTTTGACGCATCAATCGGGTATTCCTGAGTCTGAAGAAAATGCTTGATATCATAATACCAAGGTTTTTCATCTGCTATCTCCTCTGTTTTAAACATATGAGCGGGCCTATCCAGTCGTCGAACATAATCCGGGGTATATCATTCCAAGTATTCACTTGGTACATAGAAGCCAGAGTTTCTAAAGCATCCGCCATTTGATTTTCATCTCTAGGGATGTGATGGAATTCAACTTTATTGAAGAATGGTAATAATATTATAGCATAATCATTGTAAGGGATCCATCTAGGGTGATGAGTATCCCATTCTCCTTTAATCTGATTTATTACCAAAGCTGAATCACCATACACATCTAGAATTTTGATTCTAAGATCAATAGCTTCTTCGAGAACCATGATGCAATCCTCATATTCTGCCATATTATTAGTGCAATCAAATGTTAACCTTGCGGTAAAAGGAATGTGCGATCCATGAGGAGTGACATTCACAGCACCAATTCCTTTACCATAAACATTCACGGCTCCATCAAATATCATACTCCAACGAGATTCATGGTCAGGACCTTCCTCAGGTAATGGTTCATCACAATCCTTCACTTTCAGGAACATCACATCCTCATCGGGGAATTCATATTTTGCTGACTGGTGATCCTCCACTGGTTGGTGAGCAAGATAATCTGCCAACACACTACTTTTAATAGCTTTTTGAGTGCGGTATTCGATATCATATTCAGATAACAACATCTGCCAGCGGGCAATTCTCCCAGTAAGAGCAGATTTTTCAAAAATGTACTTGATTGGATCCTTTTTGGAGATAAACCAAGTGGTGTGATTCAACATATACTGCCGCAAACGCTTTGCCGCCCAGGCCAAAGCACAACATTTTTTTCCAGCATGGAATACCGCGACTCACAATCAGTGAATTTTTTACTGAGATAATAAATGGCGAACTCCTTCTTCCCTGTTTTATCCTATTGTCCCAGAATACAACCCATGGATTTATCTAACACTGTCAGATGCATAATCAACGGTCTTCCTTCTACGGGAGGGAGCAAGATAGGAGGTTCAAGCAGATATTCTTTAATACTTTCAAATGCCCTTTGGCAGTCATACGTCCATACACAACCTTGATCTTTCTTTAACAACTTAAAGATCGGTTCACATGTTGCAGTCATGTGAGAAATGAATCTGGAAATATAATTCAAACGCCCGAGGAAACCTCTGACTTGCTTTTCAGTTCTTAGTGTTGGCATTTCTTGAATTGCTTTGACTTTATCAGGGTCAACTTAAATTCCTTTCTGGCTAACAATGAAACCCAAAAACTTCCCCGACCAAACACGGAAGGTGCATTTATTTGGATTCAAGCGAAGACGATACTTCCTCAAACGTTGAAACAGATTCAACAAATCTTCTATATGCCCTTCTTCAGTCTGGGATTTGGAAATCATATCATCAACATATACTTCAATTTCCTTGTGCATCAGATCATGAAATAGGGTTGTCATAGCCCTCTGGTACGTTGCACCAGCGTTCTTCAACCCGAAGGGCATCACTCTGTAACAGAATGTTCCCCAGGGTGTGATAGACGTTGTTTTTTCCATGTCCTGTGGAGCTATTCTTATTTGATTATACCCGGAAAACCCGTCCATGAACGAGAATAATTTGAATTTTGTTGTGCTATCCACTAACATGTCAATATGTGGCAATGGAAAATCATCTTTTGGACTAGCTTTATTTAGATCCCTGTAATCTACGCACATGCGGATTTTTTCGTCTTTTTTTGGTATTGGGATAATAATGGAAATCCATTGAGGATACACTAATGTCACGAGAAAACCAACATTAATCTGCTTTAGAACCTCCTCTTTGATCTTTACTGCCATATCTGGGTGAGTTCTTCTCAACTTTTATTTAATTGGCGGACACTTTGGCTTCAACGGCAAATGGTGGTCTACAATATCTGTATCTAGACCAGGCATATCTTGATAAGACCAAGCAAAAATATCCACATACTCCTTCAAAAACTCAATCAACTTTCTATTTACATCAGGATGCAGCAATGCTCTAATCTTGACTTCCTTCGGATCTTCTTCTGAACCCAAATTATCACTTCCAATGGCTCTTTATATGGCTGAATGGTATTTTCCTCGTGCTCAAGCAACCGTGAGACCTCTTCTAAAATCTCATCATAATCTTCTTCTTCAGCCCCATACACAGGACATTCAAAGTTGGGAGAGGGTGCAGGGTCATTGTATTCAACGGGTTTTTTAGTTAATCTGCACATATGATTTATGATTGCTTTTAGAAACTGACACATATAACAAGTGATTATGCAGATTGAATTTTAGTTATTATTTATTTGGAAAGTTTTTTTCTGATTACCATTTTCCAAGAAAAAACATAAAATAAAGACATAATTCGGGAAGCAAAGACAACTTTTATTAATGATCTTAAAAGTCACAACAAACAGATAAGCCCTTCAACATTAATACTTCCACCTTGGGCAGAGTGAAAGCTTTTCAAGAAAAAAAAGATTAACAAATCAAATTACTTTGAAACATGTATGCAAGAGGGAACATCAATGGTGACCCAATTCTGAACCCTGACTTTGTGCGTCACATAATTAGACATTTCCTGCTTTGCTTCATCCTCCTGAATAACATTAACTCCAGAATCAGTTGGATGGAGGTAACCTCCACTGCGGAAAACATTATGATAGCTGCTCATAGTAGACTTTCACTTCAAACTTTCGCCTTTTCCATTCTCCGAAGAGAACCCCAAGCTAGTTCTATTCTTGTTCACGGGTGGATCCACAATTCGTCCCCAGACTTCATTATGACCCTTACGCACAACCTATTGCGCATCCTTCAGCGAGACCATGGAATTCTCATTTCTCCTTATGTTGTCAATGGATAAGGCTTGGAACTGGGTTCCAACAGCAGCTTCATCCGCTTCTACAATGCTGAAAGAAGATAAATGAGATATCAACAATGCCTTCTCCCCATTTATGATCACTACCTTCCCTTCATGCATAAACTTTAGCTTCTGATGTAAAGTTGAAGTGACAGCCCCTGCTTCATGTATCCACGACAGTCCTAGCAGACAACTATAAGCAGGAATGATGTCCATGACCTGGAAGGTTATCTGGAACAAATGTGGTCCTATTTGGATAGGTAAGTCCACTTCACTGATGACAGACTTCCTTGACCCATCAAACGCCTTCACAATGATGTCACTCGGGCGTATAGGCGTTCCTTGATATTTCAACTTCATGAGAGTACTCCTTGGTATAACATTCAATGTGGATCCATTATCAATTAGCACATTGGATAGTGAATCATTCTTGCAGTTCATAGAGATGTGGAGGGCCAGGTTGTGATTCCTCCCTTCATTTGGCAATTCATTATCGTAGAAACTCAAGTTATTACATGACGTAATGTTTCCTATTACGCTGCTGAATTGATCTATTGGCATATCACTCTCAACAAAATTTTGGACCAGTACCCTCATCAAGGATTCTCTATGATTAGAGGAGTTCATCAATAAAGCTAAGATAGATATTTTTGAAGGAGTCTGCAGTAGTTGATCTACAATTCTGTAGTCGCTCATCTTAATTATCTTTAAAATATCATCCACTTCTTTCTCTAACATAGCTCCACTAGCCTCTCTTGTAGCCTTCTTAGGTTCATCATTCTCAGCAATTTTCTTTCTAGTAGCAGCATCTATTCGAACAACCGGCGCAAACACATGACCACTACAGGTCACCCTGCTATTTTCAGCTATATTTCCAATACCATGCATTGGCTAGATGGGAACTTCCACTCCATCTTCTAAGATTGTACTGTTGTATTTGTAAGGCACAGCCTTATCTGATTTGTAAGGGATATGACCTGGTAAACTAATCACCAATGGGGTAACAGCTGGCTTGCTATGATACTCCACTTCAAAATGGGCAGGTGCACCAAAATAAGGCACGATGACGTTTACCCCTTCCTCAGCACAATCAGTCATCAATAAGTCATTTCTGGAAAACAAATCTTTGTCTGAAGAGAAATACTCATCTGCGGAGGCATACTCTTCATCTGACTCTTCTTCCGTTAAACAAACCTCAACCATATTAACCTCATGATAATCATCCCTCTGACCTGTAATCTTGATAGCTCCATTGTCTAATAACAACTGAACACCGTTCTTCACGATTGAACATCCTCGGGGATCTCAATAGCAAACTAGGCAAGATCCATATTGGTGTCCCACCTGACCAGCTGTATGGCAGAAGGTAGCATGCAACTGCATAATATCCTCATTCATATCCTCCACATCAAAAAATTCTGAATTCACCAGGACATCCAGAAACCATGTTCACTTCCTCTTCATACTCTGCCCTAGGCCTGATTATGTGGATGAGGCCCTCATCCATAATCTCCTATAAATCAGCCTTTATCTTCTTGCAACCCTGTATGTCTGTACTGCAAATAACACAACCAGAATGGTCATGCGTATAGTAGCTAAATTCACAGAGGTCTGCATGCATTTTCACCAAATCTCCTCTAACCTGATGAATATCAAAAATCCGGAAGTCGCCTGGACAACCGGCCACCATATTTATAACATTTACTCCCCCGTGCTTGGGTAGAGGGTTATCTTTCACATTAGGTCCCACGTCCTTGAAAGATAGAACACCATACTTTACCAATTTATGCTCCTCAGTCTTCAAAGGATAACAATTCTCAACATTATGCCCTTGTGCTCCTTGATGAAAAGCACATGTTTGGTTTGCCTTGTAATACCAAGGCACTGGTGATGGTATGGCGGGAGGTAGTCGTGTCTGGACCAACTTCTTCTAAATCAATGTTGGTAATAGCTCTGTATAGATCATGGGAATAAGGTTATAACTCTCCCTTCTCTGATTATACCCTTGATTCCCCTGCTGGGACGGTCTCTGATAAGCAACAGTAGTTGGAGCGGTATTCATAACAGGAGTAACTGAGGCGACTTGCTGATGATGCTGATAATTCCTTCTAGCAGTTTTACCCTCCTCTCTTGTATAACTGCATTTGCATCTCCTTCTTTCTTCTTGGTAAACCCATAAGATGGCTTCTTTACACCTACGGATCCTTCACTCTTTGTCAAACGGCCTTCTCTTACAGCCTCTTCTAAGCGGATACCCATTCCTACCACCTCAGTAAAGTCACTTGTCGCACTTTCTACCATCCTCTCGTAGTAGAAAGCACCCAGAGTTTTCAAGAAAATCTTAGTCATCTCCTTATCTTCCATGGGAGGAATCACTTGGGCGGCTACCTCACGCCATCTCTGTGCATACTCTTTGAATGATTCCCTGTCTTTCTGGACCATAGCCCTAAGTTGGTCACGGTCAAGCGCCATGTCCACGTTGTACTTGTATTGTTTGATGAATGCTTATCCCAAATCATTAAAAGTATGGATATTGGTGTTGTCCAAACTCATATACCACTTCAATGCAGCACCAGTCAAACTATCCTGAAAAAAGTGAATCAATAGACGCTGATCATCAGTATGGGTAGATATCCTCCTTACGTACATCACCAGATGAGCACGAGGGTCAGTGTTGCCCTTATACTTCTCAAATTCCGGAACCTTGAACTTAGCATGTATCTTAATGTTTGGGACCAAACATAGCTCATTCACATTCTGCCCAAATAGCTATTTTCCCCTAAGGGCCTTCATCTCTCTTTGCATCTTCTCAAACTGCTCTTGAAAATCATTCATTCTGTCATAAAGACCCAAGTCTTCACTCGATGGAGGGAAAGGACAACACACATCATCATTAACAAACGAAACCATATTCACCGAAGGAGGTGCAGCAGGAATAACATGCACCACCGGAGGTGCTGGAGTAACAATAGTTTGAACCACTAGAGTATCTTGAGGACAAATATTGAAACCTTCAGATGCAAAATTCTCTGGAATTCCCCATGGATAACCTTGAGGCATGCGATTCTGAACAACTGTCGGAGTAGCAGATACGGGAACAGTTGGAGCTTCAGTAGTTGTCCTTGTTGGTTGAGGTTGAACACTCGGTGGCTGATTCTGAGTAGCCACCAGATCTTCCATCAGAGTAGTCAGATTGGCCATGCCGACCTTCAAAGCAGAAACTTCCTCGCGCAGCTCGCGGTTCTCTTGTTCTAAGTTGTCCATCTTCTTTTTGAAATTAGCCCGAGTGTTGTAGTGATGAGTCATCTTGCTGAACGAAGTAAAGAAGCTTGGTAATACACCTGGATATGCATAACAAATTCCAGAAATATGTATGATGCCTGATATGCAATGCACATGATTATTTTTACTTTGTTATTTAAATTTTCGAGGGATTTATAGATTTATAGACATATTGCAAACATCAAAGTAATAACGCTTTTGAAATACTGAAAAAAATTTATTATAATAACTCCAAAATGGATTACAAGTTTCAATGATCCCAAGTACAAGATGAAAATAAAATCTAAAACCCTGAGAAATATAATTGGTGGAGATCACTCTGTACGTTGGGCTTCCCCGCGAGCCTAGCAATCTGAGCCTTCAACCTCTGGTTTTCTTCCGCATATCTGGTGGCAACCTCCTTCCAATCATCTGAATCAGGAAGTGAGTGATCAACACTTGATTGAGGCTTAGGAGAAAATAAACACTCTTGCCTTCCCATAGACTCTACCGCTCGACTCTCAATGATCTCAATCGAGTCGTCTTTCTCCTTCAGGTCTGCTCTGTAGGAACTCTCTAAAGTTTGGAACTTGTTCTTCCAAGCATCCCTTTCCTGTTGCATCCTAACCAAAGCAAGTTGTAGCTTGATAACACATAAACATAATGCATATTTGGCTAGATTTAACTAAATTATTTTCCATTTGTATTCTAAATTAAATCACTTTGTAGTTGGTATTATGCCGGTATTTTGCTATTTTGAAGGTATCAAATTAATTATAAGAGAAATAAGAAAAAGGAAGAAAAAGAAGAATAAGGAAGAAAAATAAGGCTACAATAAAACAAGCCCAAGCCCAAAGCGCACAAGTCAACAAGCATGACGAACGGCCTGGCTAGCTTGACGAACGGCATGCATTGACCAAGTAAGTGACGAACGGCACTTATCCTTTTGACGGATGTCACATCCCCTGTGCTTTTTCCACGTCCCTAAAAGCTTGTAACGAATGTGTGTTAACTGCTTCCACCAAGTCAGACACGCGGAGATTCAGCAGCCCTATAATCTCTCCAACAAATCCTCACGAACAGTTACTTGAGATGAATATAAATAGCATACCTCATGCACTGAAAGAGGGACACACCATTACTGCCCTTTTGTTCTTCATATACTTCAGAGCTACTACTTTCCAGAATTATTTATTCCCAGCTATTATTTTCCTTAGCAGATTTATTTTTCCACCCCTTTTTAAGAAATAGATTTCTACACCAGAGATCTATTGCCCAGTAGTTTATTTCAAGACCTCGTGAATTGTTATTTAATTTTATTGTTTTATTTTCACAATTGTTCCTGTTCCGTATTGTTGTACCCCAAAATTTTCCCTCTCATATTCCTCAAGACATTGCAAGAAAAATCTCCAAGTGGCTCAAGGTAGCTCAAGAGTTGGACAAACAAGCTATCTCCTAAGGCAGTCAACCCCAAATTAGGGTTTTGCATTGCATCAAAATCCTTGAGTCCAAATGACCTCAAATTCTCCCCAATGACCTAGTACACTCTCAATATCATCCATGTCAAATTTCAAGTCTTGAAGAGGAAGTTTGCTCAGTCAATTGCTCAAGGGTCCAAAAATCGACTGTGCTAGGGCAAAAGTCAACTGTGACCTACAAACAGTCAAAATTCAAGATTTTTTGCCAACATTCTCATTTTGAAGGATATTTCATCATTTGATCAAGGGTTGATCATGATTCATCAAGGATTGCTCAAAATTCATCAAGACTCAAAAGTTGTTAAATTAGGGTTTTGCAGGAAACATCAACTCAACATTGACCAAGCATAACTTTCTCATACTTTATGAGAAATGACCCATCCAAAGCTCATTTTGAATAAGATACAATTTACTACAATCCATCATCATACCCCAAGTTCAAAAAATGCACTCACAAGAAGTTATAAATTTGGATATTATAGGTCATTTTTGAAAGTCAACAAAAAGACCTTTTTTTCCAAAGCTTATAACTTGAGCATGGAATATCAAAATGAGATGAGACCAAAAGGGTTGGTTAGAGGACATCTCAAGCTTTCTAAAAAGTCCAAGAACACCTCCAAAGTTTCAAAATTGAAGAAGTTATGCATTGTTGAAGTTGGACATTTTTGCAAAATTGCCAAAAGTCAACTATCCCCAAAACTTTAAATTTTGTCAAATGGGCCCATTCTTTTCCACTTGATTTGAGCTTTCATCATTTCCCACGTGTCCTAGCTTCATCCATGAGCCCATATTTTATTTTTATCATTTAATTTGATTTTTTATTAAATTTATTCATTTTTAATCAAATAAAATCATATAAAAGCCAATGCTTTGATAACACAAGATTTTTTGGCTATTTCAGGATTGGATTACCATCATTAACATCATCAAAATCGAATCAGACCAATTTATGTGCAAAAAGATTGAGATTTGGCAAATTTGGAAAGGTTTAAAGAGGAGATTAAATCAAATTCAAAGGCATTGATATGGGAAGATTTGATTCATAATTCTTACCATAATACACTACACACTACATAAGCAAGCCAAAGCAATCGAAATCAGGGTTGGCAATTGCAGAAAGAGGCATAACAAGATTTGAAAAAGTCACAAAAAGCTTGAGATCAAAATCGTGTTTAGAGGCATTTTCAGAGGCCAAGACCTGTCCCAAACGCTTCCTGGGCATTCACTCAAGCCAAACCAATCCAAAGCAAGCTTGTTCAGACTCCATAGCACGCTGTAAGTGTCACGATAACCGCCCCTGTTCTTGAAATCAAAACTCTCCATTCTTGCATCATTTGAACAAACTAATTGCATATTTGTAATCCTCACAATATTTCCAAGCTATTTGCATGATTCAATTTTGTTTATCTAACCTGTAATGTAAAACGCCATATCTAGGTTTCTTGGACGTTTTTTCGGGGATTTCCTTTTCAGGTGAAATTAAGCTACAAGATGGACATGGTTGTGTCCAGGGGGTTGAGACGAACTCAACCCTGGCCTTAGATTCTATTTCCAAGGCCTGAGGAGGATTTTTGGATGATGTTGTGTTTTTAGCTGCGGACAAAAATCCGCAGGTAATATTTGCAGGTTTGGAGGAAGGAGATGATGAGTTGTCATTCTCCCATACGTCCGTTCAAACCAAGCGCGCCTTTTTTTGCTTTACTGGCATATGTTTGGTTTTCATTATATTATATTTTCTTTTAATATTATTAACAAACAAACCAACACAGCGTAGTGGCAAGCATGTACGTGTAAACTCATTCAGGACCTGGGTTTGAATCCCAGGTCCCCCACTTCTTCAATATTTTTTTCTCTTTAGGTACTCCCATGCGCGTATGAGCTTGTAGAACACCGTGCACCCTAGTCCGTGCAGTAGCCAGATGGCCAAAGGCCAGATCTGTTGGTCCAGGAGTGGATGTCCATCATAAGCCAAGTTAGCGCACAAACACCTGATCTCAAAAGTCAACAAGGGCCAGCGCTTTTGGGCCTCCCAATTGTTATCTACACCACAAAATACAGGCCCAAACCCCTCTCTCTTTTATTTTATTTTATTTACTTTGCTTTATTAATTTGTTTTTTTTATTTCATTTACTAACCAATCAAAAAATTTCTTTTCTTTATAAAATAAAATCACAAAAAATATTTTTTTATTCAATCAAATTTTTATTTTCATTAATAAACACTAATTAATTAATTTAGGTTTTAATTAGAATAACTTTAACTTGTTTTTTTGTAAATAATTAAAATTAAATTAGATTTAATTAGGTTTTAATTACTAACTTAATTATTTTATTTTTCTTCCTCAAAATAACAAAAACCCAAAAATAATTTATTTTTATTAATTAATTTATTAATTTAATTTAGTAATTAATTTAGGTTTAATTTCTTTCTTAAAATTAAAAACAACAAAAAGATTTTTTTTTCTTTAATCAAAAGGGTCAAAACCCTAATCATGCGTCCGATTAAATTTTGTGCCACGATTTATTTTCTTTTATCCAATAATGTACTTGCTTTCGGATTGTAATAGTAAATAGGACTTTTATTAATTTTTATCAATTTATTTATTTTTAAAAGGGTTTGTCTTTGGCGATGTAAATACCCGACGCCTTGTAATTTAAATTCCACATTTTATTTCCGCAAACTATAACTGTTAGATGTTTGATAATAGGATGGCATGACAAGACTGAATGTTTTAATCTAAAATCAAATTAGATCACCCTTAACATCTACAAAGATAAAAAAATAACTGAAAACAACACACTCGCACATGCGCACTCTTAGGGTACACCCCACTTAGTTGCCTTCGTACACGGTCATTGAGTATAGGTCGCTTTAGAGGTTGTCCTCTTGTCTAAAAGATCATAATTGCCTCGAAACGGTTGCCTCGGATATTGTTGCCTCAAACAAATGATCTAAGACATTAGGGTTGCCGCTAAAGCGTCCTAACATTGCTTTAGTGACCGTATGTCCCTCATTCGAATTGACCCTTAAACTCCAACGACGATGCTACCTACTCATCAATAGTGGGATAGCATTGTCTAAAGGACATTAACATAGAACGATTCTTTTTTCGAGTAGGTAGATGGTTCTTAGATACTTGCTCTTTCAAAAAAACAAAAACAAAAACTCTTACACTTACACTTTTCGAACAAAGTTTTCAAAAAAAACTTCATACGCTCTTGAGGACAGAAGCAAGAGTTAAATCGAAGTTTCAAAACAAAAACTTTTTCAAACCCACAAGCACAAAGAAAGCAATTTTTGAAAACATTTGAGCAAGTACCTAAGAGCCCGTGGATAACCACGGATAGAAAGGGTGCTAACACCTTCCCTTTCTATAATCTACCCCCCGAACCCGAGAAATATCTTGAAAAAGGAATTTTTCAATGCTTTTTTTCCTTTCCTTGTTGGATAAAATAAAATTCGGTGGTGACTCTTGCTTACCGCGACATTTTGCAAAAACAAACGCAAAACACAAACCAGCATTCCAAAAACAGTCAGTTCTTCCCACCGTATCACAGAACTGGCGACTCTGCTGGGGACGCTTATAAGTGGGGTGTACCTTAGGAATAATTCATAATATTTTCAATTGCTTGACTTGTATGCTTTATATTTGTGGTTTGAATTGGAGTTACTATAGATCCTAACCCGGATCTGGGGGATACCCTTTAGGTAAGTAGCAATAAACTATGAGGGAACTGTACGGCGTAGACTGATACGGTTGAAGCAGTAGCTACGTTGGTGTGGCACTTTAGTATGTACCGATATCCCTTGTGGCGCAACGAGGAGAATATGGGTCTGCTAAGGGGTCATTAAGCACCAACTGACCGTAGAACCTTTAAATTGACCAACTTGGCCATAGAACAGTAGCAGTATGCTACACTCATTGAGACTAAACTCTCGCGATGATTCCGGCTGCAAGAAAAGGTTGCTAAACTGGAATTATGACCGATCGAGGGTAGTCAGTGATATTGAGATCCTCTAGAACCCGGTTACTATTTTTAGGACAGGTTTAAACCAACGAAACTAAAAGAGGGTAATACCTAAACTCCTTGCCAGCCTGAAATCTAAGGGTTATCTGTGTGACTTGTGTTCCTTTACCATGTTTGCTATTTGTGGATACTTGTGGTGTGTTTTCTATCATGACATCATGACATTGCATGCACCTTGCATTGGACTAACCTATTTCAAAGTCAGGAGGGATTCATCTCTGTTCTGTTTTGTAGGTCATGGCACCCATGCGTAGAAACACCATTCAGATCAACTTTGTCCAGGTTCCTACTCTACTTAAGGAATTGGTTGCAAAGATGCCAAATACTACCTCCTTCATCAGAAGACATGGGCACCTTCTTAGTTTGGTCACCTCCAAGATGAATGAACAGGTGATGAGTGTCCTAGTCCAGTTCTTTGATCCACTGTACCATTGCTTTACTTTTCCGGACTACCAGTTGGTCCCTACCTTGGAAGAGTTCTCTGATCTTCTTGGTATCTCTATTCTGGAGCAAACCCTGTTTAAATGTTGGGAGAAGATACTTAGGCCAGAAGAGATTGCTTCAGCCCTCCATCTGACAAAGGCTGAGTTAATGTCTAATTGGGAAACTAGAAGTGGGACAAAAGGCTTTTTGACTAAGTTCTTGGTTGGTAAAGCTAATAATTTCTGGGACAGTCTAGACTTCCATGCATTTGAAGACATTCTGGCTCTTCTCATATATGGTTTGGTATTGTTTCCTAACTCTGATTCCTTTGTTGACATGAATGCGGTAAAGATCTTCATTTCCGGTAATCCTGTTCCCACTCTCTTGGATGACATTCTTCACTCTCTGTATGCCCGTACTGCTCGGAGACGGGGAACCCTTATAAGTTGTGCACCATTGCTGGCGAGGTGGTTTATTTCTCACCTCCCTAAATCAGTTTTGAAGAAAAAGGAAGGCATGGGCCGGGCCTACAGGATTATGTCTCTCTCTCATAATGACATCATTTGGACTATTAAGGGTATGGAAGATGTGGCTATTATTGATCGTTGTGGGGAATACCCTAATGTTCCACTAATAGGAACCAATGGAGGGATCACTTATAATCCGTGCTTGGCCTTACGTTAGTTTGGGCGAGCTAGAAGGGAAGGACCTCATGAGTTGCTAATTCCTAGTATTGTCTTTGATTTCTAGGGGGATAGTGACGAGCAACGCCGCAGATTCATAAGAGCTTGGGATAGGGTACACAGGTCTGATCCATATGAGCTGGGTGCGAAGACTTCTCTACCAATGGAACCATATCTCTAATGGGTTCGCATACGGGCCCAAAAGCTAGGAATGCCCTACGAAGCTGTCTTACCCGTGATTGTTGAAGTTACTGATGAAGAAGGGGTTCCTCCTACCATCCTACACCCTTACATGCCTACTGACATTGGGGCATTGAAGAGGTCATGGATGCAGCTAAGGGAAGAACGGGATACTTATAGAGAAAAGTATCACGAGCAAGAGCGAAAGATACAGAAGTTGACAAGGCAGTTGGAGAATGAGCAGATCCTCAATGACTACGTCAGCACCAAAGGCAAATGACCGTGGGAGCGCTGATGTCTTTTGATTATTTCTAGTTTTGAGTTACTTTTCAGTTTTTCTTTCTTGTAACGCCTTAAAGGCATCTGTTGAACAATTGAATCCAAAGTTTATCTAATAAAAGTGTGTTTCATTTTTGGTTTACGAATTTGAATCTCTAAAGTCTTTGAAATCATATCATACGCATTTCATTTCCATGCACCTCATAACAGGTACCCATTACAGGTTTTTCTCATCTTCTTCGCTGTTTATTTCAGCATCATGTTTTCTGAAACATCAACCGATCAAGCTATCAAGGCGCTACAAGCTCAAAACGCTCAATTCCAGGAATTGTTCATGAACCTGGCTAAGGGTCAGCAAGATCTGAAGGCCCTTATCTTGAAAGAGAAGAAGAAGAAGAAGAAGACGGTCCTACTGAATATGGGTCGCAGATTCGGAAACAATTTGCGAGAAGAGGTTGATTTGACTCACTCATCTGGAGGGGGAGATAATCAGGAAGAAAGGAGGGCTCCTAGCCCTGTGGTTTCAGACAACGAGACGGATTTTGATGAAGACCAGTATCCTCCGGCCGAGGATAGATATAAACAGCTTGAAGACCGGTTAAGTGCCATGGAGATTCAGAAGGTCCCTGGGTTGGACTTTGGTGATCTAGGTTTGTCATCTGGGGTGGTGATTCCCCACAAGTTTAAAGCACCTTCCTTTGCTAAATACGATGGGGTTTCCTGCCCTAAGCTGCACCTTCATTCGTATGTTAGAAAAATTCAGCCATACACCGCTGACAAGAACCTCTGGATCCGCTTCTTTCAAGACAGTCTCTCAGGGACTCAGCTTGAATGGTTTTACCAGCTGGAAGGAGCTAGTATCCGTAATTAGGAAGATTTGGCCGCTGCTTTTTACAAGCAGTACCAATACAATGCCGACTTCGCTCCTACACGTACCCAACTCCAGGGAATGTCTATGGGTGCGGGTGAAGGTTTCAAAGATTATGCTCAGAAGTGGAGGGACCTTGGTGGTAGAGTGCAACCACCCTTGGCTGATAGGGAGCTAGTGGATATGTTTCTAGGGACCTTGTCTAGTTTGTATTTCAACCATTTGATTGGGATTTCTTCGTCCAGGTTTACAGAGCTGATCATGACCGGGGAGAGGATTGAGGCCGGTATCAAATATGGCAAGATACAGAAGGGTGCTTCATCAGGCACCGAGAAGAAGGCTTTTAAGAAGGAGTCCAGTGCTGTTTACAGTTCAAAAAGTCAGAATAGACCTGAACGCTGCCAAGCTGTTAATGTGGTGGTTATTTCAAGACCTGCTGCTGCTCCTCAGCGCAACAATCAGCCAAGGGCCGAGAGGCCACAAAGACAATTCACTCAGCTTAACATGACTTTATCCCAAATTCTGCCACAGTTATTAAAGACCAATCTGGTGATTCCAAGGGAGGCCCCGAAGAGTCCAAATACAACATCACCGATGTACAATCCGAATGCCCGCTGTGATTTTCACTCTGATAGCCCGGGGCATGATACAGATAACTGCTGGGTCTTGAAGAACAAGGTACAAGACCTGATTGATGCTAAGGAAATTCAGTTTGAAGCGCCGGAAAATCCTAATGTCATAACGGCACCTATGCCCAAACATGACACAGGAGTGAATACTATTGGAGACGATGATGAAGAGTTTGATATTGATAGTTGGATCTATCCTACTACTGACGGTGGACTAAGCAATTGGACAGCGAGAGAGTCTATGCCAGTTTCTTATATTACCCAGTAATGAGACTTTTGTTTTGAATTTGTAACAGACAATTTTTAAACTTTACGGCCCAGTGTCTTACCCGGGGCACCGTGGCTTCATTTGTGAGGGCTTTATGTGTGTCATCTACATATATCATTAATAAAAGCATTGGACGTTTCTTGCATTTCAAATTTTGCGCTCCTTGTTTTTCTATTATTATATATTGCAAAACAGCTATTTTACACACACTCACATATACAGGTCAACATCCATTCTGGATCCCACTGATAACGACTCTGCTACTGCTAGTTATGACTTCGAAAGTCCGATCAACTTAGCCGAAGACGAAGGTGAAGATGATTGTGAAGTGCCTAGTGAACTTGCTAGACTATTGCTTCAGGAAGAGAGGTTTATTCAGCCGCATGAAGAGCCAATGGAAACAATAAATCTGGGTACTGAGGTAGACAAGAAAGAAGTCAAGATCGGTACAAATCTAGAGCCTAGTGTTAAGCAACGACTGATTCAGATGTTGTATGACTACGTAGAGATCTTTTCCTGGTCTTATGAAGATGTGCCTGGGTTGGATACTGATATTGTGGTTCACCGCCTGCCTACCAAGGAAGACTGTCCTCTAGTGAAACAGAAGGTCCGTCGAATGCGCCCAGAGATGTCTGAGAAAATCAAGGCTGAAGTTATGAAACAGTTTGATGCCGGTTTTCTAGCAGTTACTTCTTACCCACAGTGGGTGGCCAACGTAGTTCCAGTGCCGAAGAAGGATGGTAAAGTTCAAATGTGTGTTGACTATAGGGATCTGAACAGGGCAAGCCCCAAGGATGATTTCCCTCTGCCTCATATCAACGTTTTGGTTGACAACACCGCTCAGCATAAGGTCTTCTCCTTTATGGATGGTTTCTCCGGTTATAATCAGATTGAAATGGCTCCCAAAGATATGGAGAAGACGACCTTTGTTACTCAATTGGGCACCTTTTACTACAAGGTCATGCCTTTCGGATTGAAGAATGTTAGGGCAACGTATCAGCGCGCCATGGTCGCTTTGTTCCATGACATGATCCATCATGAGATTGAGGTATACGTCGAAGACATGATTGCAAGATCCCACACTGAGGAAGAACACCTTGACCATCTTCAGAAGCTATTTGACATGTTGAAATTGTACAAGCTAAGGTTAAACCCGAACAAGTGCACCTTCGGGGTGAGATATGGTAAGCTGTTGGGTTTCGTCGTAAGCGATAAAGGTATTCAGGTGGATCCTGCCAAGGTGAAGGCTATACAGGAAATGCCATCTCCCCGAACAGAAAAAGAAGTCAGAGGCTTTCTGGGACGTCTGAACTATATTGCCCGATTCATCTCGCATCTGACTGCTACTTGTGAGCCAATCTTCAAGCTGCTGAAGAAAGATCAAGTGGTAAGATGGAACGATGAATGTCAGGCCGCTTTCGAAAGGATCAAAGAATATCTCCAAGAGCCACCTATTCTGATGCCTCCAGTTGAAGGGAGACCTTTGATCTTATACTTGACCGTACTCGACAATTCAATGGGGTGTGTGCTGGGGCAGCATGACAAGTATGTCCGAAAAGAGCATACTATTTACTACCTTAGCAAAAAGTTTACCGACTGCGAGACCCGATACTCGTTGCTTGAGAAAACTTGCTGCGCTTTGGCATGGGTTGCTCGCCGACTGAGATAGTATATGCTGACTCACACTACTTTGTTGATATCAAAGATGGATCCAATCAAGTATATCTTCGAAAAGCCTGCCTTGTCCGGAAGAATAGCAAGATGGCAGATGATCTTGACTGAGTATGACATACAATACACGACCCAGAAAGCAATCAAAGGAAATGTGTTGGCAGATCATTTGGCACATCAGGCAGTGGATGATTATCAGTCTATGAACTTTGAATTTCCTGATGAGAATATCATGATAGTGATTGACTGTGAGGAACCTGGACCGGATGAAGGACCTGAGGAAGGATCCCGATGGTCTATGTACTTTTATGGAGCTTCAAACGCTTTGGGTAACAGCATTGGCGCCGTGAACATATCTCCTAAAGGCTCTCATGCTCCGTTTACCGTCCAACTATGTTTCAACTGCACCAACAACATGGCGGAGTATGAAGCGTGCATTATGGGTCTTCGAGTAGCAATTGACCTAAGGATTTAGTTCTTGAGTGTCTTCGGAGATTCCGCTCTCGTGATCAGTCAGATCAAAGGCGAGTGGGATACGAAACACCCTAATCTCATTCCTTACAAGGAGTATGTATTGACGTTGCTTCCACATTTCGAGGAGATAACCTTTGAACACTTCCTTAGAGAGGAGAATCAGTTAGCGGATGCATTAGCTACGATGTCTTCTATGTTCAAAGTCAACTGGGACAACGAAGCTCCCCGGATTATCATTGAAAGGTTGGACGAACCTGCACATTGCTGTGATATTGAGACTGAAGAGGTAGTAGATAAACCCTGGTTTCCCGAGGTAAAGAGGTATCTTGAGGCTCAAGAGTACCCCGAGGGTGCATTTGTTAATGATAAGAAGTTTCTGAGGAGGTTCGCAGCAAAGTTCTTCATCAGCAATGGTATTCTCTACAAGCACAACCATGATTCAACCTTACTGCGATGTGTGGATAAAAACGAGGCAAAAAGGATCATGGCAGAGTTACATGAAGGTACTTTTAGGACTCATTCCAATGGACACACCATGGCAAAGAAAATCCTTTGGGAAGGATATTATTGGTCCACTATAGAAGCCGACTGTTATCAGCATTCTCGGACCTGTCACAAGTGCCAAGTCTATGCTGATAAGGTGCACATACCTCCAGTACCTCTGAATGTCTTAACGACACCTTGGCCTTTCGCAATGTGGGGCATTGATATGATCGGCGAGATCAGACCTACAGCGTCCAATGGGCATCGTTTCATCCTGGTAGTTATTGATTACTTTACGAAGTGGGTTGAAGCAGCTTCCTTTGCTACTGTAACCAAGAACATCGTGGCACAGTTTATTCGGCACAACTTGATTTGTCAATATGGTGTACCAAAGAGGATCATTATGGAGAATGGTACAAATCTCAATAATAAGATGATCACCGAGCTCTGCAAGCAGTTCAAGATACAGCATCACAACTCTTCTCTTTACCGGCCGAAGATAAATGGGGTTGTAGAAGCGGCTAATAAGAACATCAAGAAGATTGTGCAGAAGATGACGGTGACATATAAAGATTGGCACGAGATGTTACCTTTTGCTCTTCATGGGTACCGTACCTCAGTGTGGACGTCAACAGGGGCAACACCATATTCCTTGGTATATGAAATGAAGGTCGTACTTCCCATTGAAGTTCAGATACCCTCTCTTCGGATTATGAAGGATGCAGGTTTGAGCGAAGATGATTGGATTCAGACCCGACTTGATCAGTTGAATTTAATCGACGAAAAGAGACTTACTGCTATTTGTCATGGTCAAACGTATCAAAAACGGATGATCAAGGCATTTAACAAGAAAGTTAGACAACAAGAGTATCAAGTTGGGGACCTGGTTATCAAGCGCATCATACTACCTCAAGGTGATCCCAGGGGCAAATGGACCCCTACTTATGAAGGGACATTTGTGGTTAAGAACATTTTCTCAAGAGGAGCTATGATTCTAACCACCATGAATGGTGACGACCTTCCTCACCCCGTCAATGCAGACATAGTGAAAAGATACTACGCATAATCAAAGACCCGCTAGGTTGACTGGCCTAGGAAAAAATAAGGGCTTCCCGGCGAACCAAAAGGGTTCGGGAAAAAATAAGGGATGAAAATGGAAAAAATCTATACACCCGGCAAGTCGAAAACCTGAAAAGGCGGCTTGGGCAAAAAAGGGTATCCCGGTGGACTGAAAACCCGAAAGGGCGGTCCAGGAAAAAATTAGGGATCAAAGCGTAACATTATGTCTCATTGGATCACCTTGCGACCAGACTTCGGTATCGACTATCAAGCCTGGACGACACTAATCAATCTGATCTACCTTCAACCAGTAGCAAATTGATGAGATGCTCGAGGACATAAAGACAATAGCAGAGTAAGAACCCAGTGGGATTATTCACATAGCTGTTTTATTTAGTTTTTTCACAAATTGTGTAAATTCTATTATTCGGAGGCGTTCTCTTACTAGGACGTCAGCCTCTTGTACAAAAACGCCTATTTAGGGGCCAAACTTCAAAATCAATACAATTCATTTTCAAAGAAAATTCAAACTGTTTTTCCTTTATCTTTTTGTTTTGCAAAGAACGTCCAATGTTCATTTTTGATATATGCATTTGACATTAATTGTTGCTCATAAATACTTACATGCGAAACAAAATACCATTACTTGTAATATCAGAAACAGGGGCAAACGAGAAATGTCCAAACTGTACGGTTGCTCTGTCAACCAAATACAAGGTAAATTCAGCTGAAGAATATGGTTGAGATGCATTCACTCCCCGCAGAGTAAAACAGTAATGTTAACTTTCCCAGCTGAGGCTTGCAACTGTAAATGAATCGGTAATATTCTCCCCCCAAGAAGAGTTTATCTACCATCAACACTAAAAAGGTTTAATATCCCCGGCAGTCTTAATATTCCCCAACAAAGTATAAGAATATTCCCCGACAGAGTACAGGATATCCCCAGTGGAGTTTGAAATTTTTCCCAGCGCAGTCTGAGAAAACTTCCCCGGTGGAATTCGGAGAGTCATCCCCAGTAGACTTTGGAAGGTTGTCCCCAGCAAGTTCAAAGGATTATCCCCATAAGAGTCTAAAAGGTTATTCCCAGTGAAGTCGCAGCTGAAAGATCATCCCCAGCGGAGTTCTTTCCTTTCACAAACAAGAAGTCAATCCCCAACAGAATTCAGTATCACCAGCAACGGTAATTCATCCCTAGTGGAATTTATCGGTGGAATCCTTAGCATAGCATCTCTTCCCCACAGAGTAATCTCCTCCTCAGTTTATTCTCCAACAGAGTTATCCTCTCCTGTAGGTTTATTCTCACAATCATCTTCGTTCGCCATCCCCAGCGGAAACGAAGAATTCAACTCTTTTCTCCAGCAGTTATTCGGGATTTATTTTCCCCAGCCAAAACATTACATTTACATACATCATGATACATGCATATACGCATCATACAACACAATCTCATTTATTTTGAGAACATCATTGCTTGATATATATCATGCATTGCATATGACTGACCTTTACCTTTCAGGAAGGATGCGGTTAAGTTCTCAGCTATGTCGAACTACTGACCGGTTCTTAAATCTCAACTGAATTAGTCTCAGTTGAATTACAGATAAGGTTCTAAATCTCGACAACTTTCCTCCGTCGCAGTGTGGACGAGTTCTTAAATCTCAATAGAATTATCCTCCGTTGAAGCACAGACAGTTCCTAGATCTCGATGAAGATGTTTCCCTCAGTCGAACTACTGATCGGTTTTTAAATCTTAACTGAATTAGTCTCGGTTGAATTACAGATAAGGTTCTAAATCTCGATAATTTTCCTCCGTCGAAGTGTGGACAAGTTCTTAAATCTCAACAGAATTATCCTTCGTTGAAGTACAGATAGTTCCTAGATCTCGATGAAGATGTTTCCCTCAGTCGAACTACTGGCCGGTTCTTAAATCTCAACTGAATTAGTCTCGGTTGAATTATAGATAAGGTTCTACATCTCGACAATTTTCCTCCGTCGAAGTGTGGACAAGTTCTTAAATATCAACTGAATTATCCTCCGTTGAAGTACAGACAGTCCTAGATCTCGATGAAGATATTTCCCTCAGTCGAAGTACTGACTGGTTCTTAAATCTCAACTGAATTAGTCTCAGTTGAATTAAAGATAATGTTCTAAATCTCGGCAATTTTCTTCCGTCGAAGTGTGGACGAGTTCTTAAATCTTAACAGAATTATCCTCCGTTAGGGGTGTTCAAATCCAAACCAATCCAAATAAAAAACCGAAAACCGATCCAAAAAACCGAAAACCATAAAAAACTGAAAGTTATTGGTTGTGTTTGGATGTTATTTTATGAAAACCGATTGGTTCGGATTGGATTTCCGATGAATTTTTCAAAACCGATCCAAACCAAACTGAACCGCATAAATATATTTTGATACTTATTTACTTTTTATTAGTATGACATGTTATGTGAATTTATTATTAGATGATAATAATTTTTTTAATAATATTTATTAGTTTGGTATAATCTATTTATTTTTATTATTTCAAGCATAATCAATCACTCTCATTTTGTAATATTAACTTTTAATATACTATATGTTATATATTATATCAAATCTATGATTTATTAGTAGTTTTATAATATTAATAAAAATGTAATGTGTAATTTGGATATCCAAAAATCGATCCAAATTAAACCGCATAAAATTGGATCGGATCAGATTGGATTTTTTTAAATATATCATCCAAAACCGAACCGAACCTTAAGTGAATTAATCTTTGGATCGGATGAGTTTTTGCTTTAAAACCGATCCAAACCGAACCGCGAACACCCCTATCCTCCGTTGAAGTACAGACAGTTCCTAGATCTCGATGAAGATGTTTCCCTCGGTCGAAGTACTGACCAGTTCTTAAATCTCAACAGAATTATTCTCAGTTGAATTACAGATAAGGTTCTAAATCTCGACAACTTTCCTTCGTCGAAGTGTGGACGAGTTCTTAAATCTCAACAGAATTATTCTCTGTTGAAGTACAGACAGTTCCTAGATATCGATGAAGATGTTTTCCTCAGTCGAAGTACTGATCGGTTCTTAAATCTCAACTGAATTATTCTCGGTTGAATTACAGATAAGGTTCTAAATCTCGGAAAGTTCCTCCATCAAAGTGTGGACAAGTTCTTAAATCTCAACTGAATTAGCCTCGGTTGAATTACATATAAGGTTCTAAATCTAGACGGATTTCCCCCAGTTGAATTACGGACAAGTTCTTAAAACTCAGCAGAGATGTTCTCTCAGCTAAGGTACAGGCAAGTTCCTAAATCTCAACAAAGATCAGGCTTCCCCAGCGAAATCTTCCACAATAACAGGTATGCAAG
The DNA here is from genome assembly GCA_948472305.1 of Vicia faba. Lineage (NCBI taxonomy): Eukaryota > Viridiplantae > Streptophyta > Magnoliopsida > Fabales > Fabaceae > Vicia > Vicia faba. Next base: position 1,472,240,332 of record OX451741.1, read on the forward strand.
TTCTCGCTAAGGAATCTCTTATGCGATCAACACTCATGCAGATGGCATCTTTAAGCCCATCCTCCCTCCTGCAATCTCCAAATGGCATATGTAAGCCCATTCTCGACATCAGAAGGCTGATACCACTTCATGCGAGTGCAAATTTCTGGGCACTCTAGTGTTCAATCATCTTCCACCTTCGGATCATAAAAGGCTTGAAAGCCAATCCACATCCTCAGGTTTAAGAAGATTGAACAGGGGCAGGTGTTGTACCCCAAAATTTGCCCTCTCATATTCCTCAAGACATTGCAAGAAAAATCTCCAAGTGGCTCAAGGTAGCTCAAGAGTTGGACAAACAAGTTATCTCCTAAGGCAGTCAACCCCAAATTAGGGTTTTGCATTGCATCAAGATCCTTGAGTCCAAATGACCTAAAATTCTCCCCAATGACCTAATACACTCTTAAGATCATCCATGTCAAATTTCAAGTCTTGAAGAGGAAGTATGCTCAGTCAATTGCTCAAGGGTCCAAAAATCGACTGTGTTAAGGCAAAAGTCAACTGTGACCTACAAACAGTCAAACTTCAAGATTTTTTTTTCCAACATTCTCATTTTGAAGGATATTTCATAATTTTATCAAGGGTTGATCATGATTCATCAAGGATTGCTCAAAATTCATCAAGACTCAAAAGTTGCTAAATTAGGGTTTTGTAGGAAAAGTCAACTCAACTTTGACCAAGCATAACTTTCTCATACTTTATGAGAAATGACCCATCCAAATCTCATTTTGAAGAGGATACAATTTCCTACAATCCATCTACATACCCCAAGTTCAAAACATGCACTCACAAGAAGTTATAAATTTGGACATTATAGGTCATTTTTGAAAGTCAACAGAAACACCTTTTTTTCCGAAGCTTATAACTTGAGAATGGAATATAAAAATGAGATAATACCAAAAGGGTTGGTTAGGGGACATATCAAGCTTTCTAAAAAGTCCAAGAACACCTCTAAAGGTTCAAAATTGAAGAAGTTATGCATTGTCTAAGTTGGACATTTTTGCAAAATTGCCAAAAGTCAACTATCCCCAAAACTTCAAATTTTGTCAAATGGGCCCATTCTTTTCCACTTGATTTGAGCTTGAATCATTGTCCACGTGTCCTAGCTTCAGCCATGAGCCCATATTTTATTTTTATCATTTTATTTTATTTTTTATTGAATTTATTCATTTTTAATCAAATAAAATCATATAAAATTCAATGCTTTGGTAACACAAGATTTTTTTGGCTATTTCAGGATTGGATTACCATCATTAACATCATCAAAATTGAATCACACCAATTCATGTGCAAAAAGATTGAGATTTGGCAAATTTGGAAAGGTTTAAAGAGGAGATCAAATCAAATTCAAAGGCATTGATATGGGAAGATTTGATTCATAATTCTTACCCTAATACACTACACACTACATAAGCAAGCCAAAGCAATCGAAATCAGGGTTGGCAATTGCAGAAAGAGGCAGAACAAGATTTGAAAAAAGTCACAAAAAGCTTGAGATTGAAATCGTGTTTAGAGGCATTTTCAGAGGCCAAGACCTGTCCCAAACGCTTCCTGGGCATTCACTCAAGCTAAACCAATCCAAAGCAAGCTTATTCAGACTCCATAGCGTGCTTTAAGTGTCACGATAACCGCCCCTGTTCTTGAAATCGAAACTCTCCATTCTTGCATCATTTGAACAAACTAACTGCATATTTGTAATCCTCACCACATTTCCAAGCTATTTGCATCATTCAATTTTGTTTATCTAACCTGTAATGTAAAACACCATAGCTAGGTTTCTTGGACGTTTTTTTGGGGATTTCCTTTTCAGGTGAAATTAAGCTACAAGATGGACATGGTTATGTCCAGGGGGTTGAGACGAACTCAACCCTAGCCTTAGATTCTATTTCCAAGGCCTGAGGAGGATTTTTGGACGATGCTGCATTTTTAGCTGCGGACAAAAATCCGCAGGTAATATTTACAGGTTTGGAGGAAGGAGATGATGAGTTGTCGTTCTCCCATATGTTCGTTCAAACCAAGCGCGCCTTTTTTTGCTTTACTGGCATATGTTTGGTTTTCATTATATTATATTTTCTTTGTATATTATTAACAAACAAACCAACACGGCGTAGTGGCAAGCATGTACGTGTAAACTCCTTCAGGACCTGGGTTCGAATCCCAGGTCCCCCACTTCTTCAATATTTTTTCTCCTCAGGTACTCCCATGCGCGCATGAGCTTGTAGAACACCGTGCACCCTAGTCCATGCACTAGCCAGATGGCCAAAGGCCAGATCTGTTGGTCCAGGAGTGGATGTCCATCATAAGCCAAGTCAGTGCACAAACACCTGATCTCAAAAGTCAACAAGGGCCAGCGCTTTTGGGCCTCCCAATTTCTATCTACACCACAAAATACAGGCCCAAATCCCTCTCTCTTTTATTTTATTTTATTTACTTTGCTTTATTAATTTGTTTTTTATTTCATTTACTAACCAATCAAAAAATTTCTTTTCTTTATAAAATAAAATCACAAAAAATATTTTTTTATTCAATCAAATTTTTATTTTCATTAATAAACACTAATTAATTAATTTAGGTTTTAATTAGAATAACTTTAACTTATTTTTTGTAAATAATTAAAATTAAATTAGATTTAATTAGGTTTTAATTACTAACTTAATTATTTTATTTTTCTTCCTCAAAATAACAAAAACCCAAAAATAATTTATTTTTATTAATTAATTTATTAATTTAATTTAGTAATTAATTTAGGTTTAATTTCTTTCTTAAAATTAAAAACAACAAAAAGATTTTTTTTCTTTAATCAAAAGGGTCAAAACCCTAATCATGCGTCCGATTAAATTTTGCGCCGCGATTTATTTTCTTTTATCCAATAATGTACTTGCTTCCGAATTGTAATAGTAAATAGGACTTTTATTTATTTTTATCGCTTCATTTATTTTTAAAAGGGTTTGTCTTTGGCGATGTAAATACCCGACGCCTTGTAATTTAAATTCCGCATTTTATTTCCGCAAACTATGACTGTTAGATGTTTGATAATAGGATGGCATGATAAGATTGAATGTTTTAATCTAAAATCAAATTAGATCACTCTTAACATGTACAAAGATAAAAAATAACTGAAAACAACACACTCGCACATGCGCACTCTTAGGGTACACCCCACTTGGTTGCCTTCGTACACGGTCATTGAGTATAGGTCGCTTTAGAGGTCGTCCTCTTGTCTAAAAGATCATAGTTGCCTCGAAACGGTTTCCTCGGATATTGTTGCCTCAAACAAATGATCTAAGACATTAGGGTTGCCGCTAAAGCATCCTAACATTGCTTTAGTGACCGTATGTCCCTCATTCGAATTGACCCTTAAACTACAACAACGATGCTACCTACTCATCAATAGTGGGATAACATTGTCTAAAGGACATTAACATAGAATGATTCCTTTTTCGAGTAGGTAGATGGTTCTTAGATACTTGCTCTTTCAAAAATACAAAAACAAAAACTCTTCACACTTACACTTTTCGAACAAAGTTTTCAAAAAAACTTCATACGCTCTTGAGGACAAAAGCAAAAGTTAAATCGAAGTTTCAAAACAAAAACTTTTTCAAACCCACAAGCACAAAGAAAGCAATTTTTGAAAACATTTGAGCAAGTACCTAAGAGCCCGTGGATAACCACGGATAGAAAGGGTGCTAACACCTTCCCTTTCTATAATCTACCCCCCGAACCCGAGAAATATCTCGAAAAAGGAATTTTTCTGTGCTTTTTTCCTTTCCTTGTTGGATAAAATAAAAGTCGGTGGCGACTCTTGCTTACCACGACATTTTGCGAAAACAAACGTAAAACACAAACCAGCATTCCAAAAACAGTCCATTCTTCCCATCGTATCACACGTATCGAAGAAAAACCTACCAACCTGTGGAGGAGTGCTTCCTTTAGAGCCGAACGAAATTTTATCAGTCTCCAGTCAATTTATTTCCAGGTTTTTATTTTAATAAATTATTATTTGCTCTTTAATCCGATAACCATGTTTACTTCGTTGTCTGGCTTTTACTATTCAGTGATTGAGTTTTATAATATGTTAAGTTAGATTTCTATACCGGTATGTAAGATCATAAAACTGGTGGGATTTAGTAATACTATTGGGAATTTATTTGTTGAACTATTTTATGGACTAGATTACTTTGTTTTTAATGATGAACCGTTTTGTTACGAGAGTAAAAAAAACGAATAGAAGTTAGGTTCAATAAAGAGAGAGCTTGAGGATCTTTAATTAGACCTAGTAACTAGGCATTGGCTTTAAAAACAGCGAGAGCGCTTTAAAGAAAATTAGAGTTTATTTGTTTTCAAAAGAATGTTTCTAACTCCGACGGGATAGAGATAGCATACGTTAGGACTTAAATTTCATAACCTAAATCAACAACCACGATAGTGTGAGACGAGGGTTTTTAAACTAATAAATTTCTACTGAGAATTGTTAGAAACTGCGAGTTACCAAATAAGGTACTAATCCCTGAAGCCCGATCATTACATACTGGTTGTTTACCCCCTCTGATTATTTAACTAGATTCAAACTTACTTTTAGTTCCCCTAATCTAAACCAAATATTTTTAGCCTTAGATTTACACCGCAACTCTAGATAACGATACGTTTGACTTTTGGTCCTTTGGGTTCGATAATCTTTAAAACCATGCAATAAGACTGTGCACTTGCAGTCCATATCATCTAGACCACATCCACTAAGCGATTACAACTCTTCAAGATCATCTAATAAGGGAGGAGTGGTCTTCACAAATAGATCAGGAATGGGTGTCTCCCGGGTATATGGCATCTTTAACTGAGTGGCTCTCGATCGGATCCATTGAAGATATGGCTCCAAAGAAACAGCACCCATAGGTCCAAAATCCTTCCTACTCTTATTATGAATGTGATGCCAGGCCTTCGCAATATGCTCCCTAGCTTCCCTATGGTCTTCCCCTTCCTTAAGAAAGAAACTACTCAAATGATTACTATTCGGTTTATCCCTCATCGGATAACCAAGTTGTCTCCGTGCAAGAACAGGGTTATAGTTAATTCCTCCCTTTGTACCGAGAAGAGGTACATTGGGGAAACTACCACAACTGTCAATAATCTCTACATCCTAGTAAGCTCGATGATACCAATCAATGTCTGAGTGAGTAAGTGCCATGATCTTAGGAGCCCAACGGGGTTCCTTCTTGATATCCCAAAAAGCATCAGACTGAGGCATATGAGAGATAAACCACCGGTACAACAGAGGCGTGCAACAAATAATCATCCCCCCATGATAAGAATTCCTAAGATGATTAGAGTAATAAAAATCACCCTATAATGTAAGAACTGGGTTTCCAATCATGAAAATCCTGATAGTGTTAATGTCGACAAACTTGTCCACATTAGGAAATAAGAACAACCCGTAAGCAAGTAGAGCAAAGATGGCATCAAAAGCAACTGTACTCTTCCTTCTGGAAAAGTAACGAGCCTTCTCCAATAAGAACTGAGCTGATAATCCTCTAATCCCTCCTTTGGTAGTCATATGGGCTTCCACCTCAGACTTCCCCAGGTGAATCAAAGCAGCAATCTCATGTGGTTTTGGCTCACCCTCCAAACCAGTAAAAGGAATACGATTGGTAACAGGTAAATCCAATAGATAAGAATACTCCTCCAGTGTAGGCATCAACTGATAGTCGGGAAAAGTAAAGGAAAGATACATCGGATCATAGAACTGGATCAAGGTCGAGAGAATATCCTCCTTCATCTTCAGCTTTATGAGAGGAATAATGGACTCATACTTCTTCCGAAAGTCTGCAGAACACTCGATCTCGGGAATTAGACTGATCAACTCATCTATCTTGGTATCCTTGAAACTGTATTTTCCGGTCTTTCTCTTTCCAGAATCCATGGTTAGAAAGTACCTGAGATATTCACAAATAGTCAACCTTTAAATCCGTTGAAATATGGTTTCTTCAAAAGATGCTTATGAGTGCATGGATGCATGATGCAACAATCACACACAAGATCACACATATAGGGTTCATAGGTTCAACGTAACGAGCATGAGGTCGAAGGTACTACCCATAAGGTATTGGTCTAAAAAGTTATCACCTGCCGAACAAGGTTCTAGAGATTCCCAGAGTCTGCATCCTTCCTTCAAATATTACCAACTTCCCGATTAACTCGGTAATTAGTAATATTCTCAAGAAAGACTCGCCCGAGCGTAGTATCGCATGACAACTATTTCCGGATTACTCCGTCATAGCTTCCGCACTACACCTAAAAGGCCAAGATGGTATTCTACAGTCCTCAGTTTCAGCAGGCTCCCAGGTCGAAAGCAGTACGTCTTCCCGATTACTCGGTAAATGACACTACAGTTAAAGGGCCTCCAATGAGTGGGGGATCTCATACCTCCTTTTTTGGGATTACTCCCTCAAAGTTAACATGACTATACCGCCCATCCTATCTTAAAGTTTTCCCAAGTCCGGGTATACTACTTATGAGTAATCACCAAGCATCCTGAAAACCAGGAAAATCCAGACAAACATATATACAACATATAACACAAAAAACAATAATAACACATATACAGATATAAACAAAGATAGGCTTAAACCACTTAGGGATGGACCAGCAAGAGGTCAATCTGTCCCCAGTGAAGTCTCCATTTTTCTGTAGTGGTAGAAATGTTCAAGAATAAGCCATTGGATTGACTAGACTTTATACAAATCAAAATGAAAATCGCATCTGCGCTTTATTGTTTCCAAAGGAATGGGAAAAGAGTGAATAACCCAAAAAGAGGGGGAAAGATTCAAGGTAAGGGGGTTGGTTATGCAAAGGGAAGGTATTAGCACCCTAAACATCTACGGTACTCTGTAGGAGCCTCTTTGTAAAATCTGTATATTTTGGCTATAAAAAATGTTGTATATATAAAAAAATGGATGGTGGAGGTGAGAAAAGAAATATATTTTTTTATATTTTTTGCACCTGCCGCAGTTGTGAACCTTTAGTGCCTACGTACCACCTTTTCGTGCAATAGGGGATCAGGGTACGCGTAGTTCCTCTTTTAAAAATTTAAAACACAAATGCGTTGATTAATTTTATAAGATGAAACATCATTATCATTGTCCGTATGGAAAACATACCTACTACCCACAATCATGAGAAAGGAGAATTTGCATCATCTCAAAGTGGAGGATATGACTTAGATTTTAAAAAAAATTAGTAGTGCCTCACTCAACATCCAAGTGAAAAATATCTCTCTTTACCACATATTATAGAAGTATAGTTGTTTGCATCACTACAAGGATTGACAAGAGTTCAACCTTCTTTGAGAAAAGTTTTTAAAATAAAAGAGCCAAAGTGGAAAAATATTTTGAAATGAGATTGATTGACTTTTAGTCTTCTCACAAAAATGTCAAGGAATTATTAAGTTGATTGGAGTTTATTTATGAAATTTTTTTTGAAAATGCATGGACATAAGTCCAAGTTTATTATGAAAGTGGTTCAAGTTCATAAACATGAAGAGTTTTCAAAAAGGGAAAGAAGATTTTTGAAATTAAAGAAGATGAGAGGAAAAGAAGGGACTATCCTAAAGCATAAGGTAAAAGCTAGGGATAATAACCATCTAACCAACAAGAAACCAATACTTGACATTATGAGCCAAGATAGAATTTCCATTCCTTGGATTAAAAACAATCAAGCAAAGAAATACTAGACCTCTTGAGAGAACCAAACTTCAAGTGTATTAAGTCTTCACAAAAAATTGGGCAGAGTAACGGCTGTATACGGGTGAATTCCAGATTACAAACAAAGGGTGTAATCAGAAAAACCTGCACATAAAAACAAACAAATAACCCAATGTCTTGAGGTAAACCTCAAGAACTCCAGACAAAATAATCAGATAATATCTCCAAGATAGGTCAAGGTTTCTAATCCTAAGTCCAAGAAAAGTCCCATGCTCCATAATGCCAAGTATAGTAACCAAATAGTCCAAGCACCATTAAAGATTCTTTAGGGTTTATGTTGATTATTAAGTATCTTAAGAAAGGAAAAGAAAAGCTCAAGTGAGCAAAAATAAAAATAGCAAGAAAATAAATGCTCAAATGAGCAAAGATGAAAATGGCATGAAATATAAATGCTAAAAGTAAATAGTACATAAAGCATTAAAAAAAATAAAAGTATAAGGTAAACAAGTCAATAATTAGTGGTTAGTTGGATGACCATCTTGAAGCTTTCATTTGTAACTCATTAGAGGATTGGTAGAACCAAAGCCTCCACACAACAAGTTGCATTTGCTTTTTGTCAAGTATATCATCCATTTGGAATTCTCATAAGTATCATTTAATGATCAACGATGTTTAAGTGATCTGCGTTGACCAAAGGTGTTGTAGATCCATTAGAGGATTGGTAGAACCAAAGCCTCCACACAATAAATCTCAAGGTTATTGGATCAAAGAGAGCAAATTAACATACTTGGGCTTGCAATCATAAGTTAGGGCCACGAATGATCATTTATTCGAATCGGGACAAAATTTAGCGCTATGTTAAGCAATCGTAAGTGGACTTATATAGAAGTCGCACCTATTTTGAGGTCGGTCAATAGCAATCTATGCATCATTTGTTGAGACATGATATAGAGATCATGCTCCAACAACATCTAGTGCAATAAGAAAGGGATAAGATGAAAAGGGATGGAAAAAATATACAAACCACATTTGAATTAAATTTTAATCAAACTATTATTAAAATCCTTCATCCATTTTTGTGGAGTTAAACTCAACACCATGGATCCAATGATGTTAATAAAGTTCATGTCCAAAATCTAACCCAAGATCAGCCAGAAAATAACCACAAAATAATATCACATTTAATATACACAAAAAGGATTTTTTAAAATGTTTTAAAAATAGAAAATAATGAGAAAAATATCAACTATCTTCAAATTAATCAAGAAATGAAAAGTAAGACCAAAGAAAAATCAGAAAAAGGCCCAAGTAATTTTACAATTTTTTTTGGTAATTTTTTAAAGTCAGAAACTATTTCTAAATTAAAATAAATGGGTCAAATAAAAAATGGTAAAAAAATAGTAAAGTCAGAAACAAAAATAAAATGAGGTCACCAACATTTGTCACAATATCATTGGATCGTTCCATAATTTTTTCAGAATTTAAAAATGTATAAAATTATTTTTAATCATTTAAAACAAATCAAATAAGTATAAAATTTGTAAAAAATACCAAAACACAAAATTAAATTGTGAAAAAATAAAAATCAGAAAGAGAATAATCAAAATATTTTTCATAATTTTTTCAGATTTTTTGGACTAAAATGAATTTTCTATGATTTTTTGAAATTTAAAACAATTAAAATATAAAAAATCAGAAAATGAAAATAAAAGTAAAATATGTGGACCATTGGATGAAAGTCAAAACGCGTTAGTAATCAAATTCAAGGGATCTGGCGCGCTATGCATATCATAGTCATTAGTGAATATTATACAGAATCATTAATTAAATCACAATCTGAAAAATACAGATGGCGCGCCTGTAGCGGTAAAAATGTTCAAGACTAAGCCATTGGATTGACTAGACTTTATACAAATCAAAATAAAAATCGCCACTGCGCTTTATTGTTTCCAAAGGAATGGGAAAAGAGCGAATAACCCAAAAAATAAGGGGGAAAGATTCAAGGTAAGGGGGTTGGTTATGCAAAGGGAAGGTATTAGCACCCTAAACATCTACAGTACTCCGCAGGAACATCTTTGTAAAATTTATATATTTTGGTTATAAAAATGTGTTGTATATAAAATGGATGGTGAAGGTGAGAAAAGAAATATATTTTTATGATTTTTGCACCCGTCGCAGTTGCGAACCTTTAGTGCCTACGTACCACCTTTCGTGCAATAGGGGATCAGGGTACACGTAGTTCCTTTTTTAAAAGATTTGAAACATAAGTGTGTTGGTTAATTTTAAGAGATAAGGCATCATCATCATTGTCCGTGTGGAAAACATACTTACTACCCACAATCATGAGAAAGGAGGATTTGCATCATCTCAAAGTAGAGGATATGGCTTGGATTTTAAAATCAACAATGCCTCACTCAACACCCAAGTGGAAAATGTCTCTCTTCACTACATTTTGTAGAAGTATAGTTGTTTGCATCACTACAAGGATTGACAAGAGTCTAATCTTTTAAGAAAAAGTTTTAAGGGTAAAAGCCAAAGTGGCAAAAATGGTTTGAAATGAGATTGGTTGACTTTTAGTCTTCTCATCAAAAAAATGTCAAAGTAGTATTAAATTGATTGAGGTTTATTTATGAAAATGTTTTGAAAATGCATGGACCTAAGTCCAAGTTTATTATGAAAGTGTTTAAGTTTCAAAACAAGAAGAGTTTTCAAAAGGAGGGAGAAGATTTTTGAAATTAAAGAAGATGGGAGGAGAAGAAGAGACTATCCTAAAGCATAAGGTAAAAGCTAAGGATAAGGACCATCTAACCAACAAGAAGCCAAAAACTTGACATTGTGAGTCAAGATAGAATTCCCATTCTTTGGATTGAAACCAAGCAAGCAAAGATACTAGACCTCTTCAAATGTATTAAGTCTTCACAAAAATTGGGCAGAGTAACGGTTGTATACGGGTGAATTCCATATTACAAATCAAGGATGCAATCACAAAAAACCTGCACATAGAAACAAACAAGCAACCCAATGTCTTGAGGTAAACCTCAAGAGCTTCAGACAAAATAATCAGATAAGATCACAAGGTCTCCAAGATAGGCCAAGGTTTCTAATCCTAAGTCCAAGAAAAGTCCACTGCTCCATAATGCCAAGGATAGTAACCAAATAGTCCAAGTACCATTAAGAGTTTTTTAGGGTTCATGTCGATTATTAATTATCTTAGGAAAAGAAAAGAAAAGAAAAGCTCAAGTGAGCAAAGTAAAAATGACAAGAATAAATAAATGCTCAAATGAGCAAAGATAAAAAAATGGCATGAAATGTAAAATGCTAAAAAATAAATAGTACATAAAGCATAAAAAGAATAAAGCATAAAATAAACAAGTCAATAATTAGTGGTTAGCTGGTTGACCATCTTGAAACTTACATTTAGAACTCATTAGAGGATTGGTAGAACCAAAGCCTCCACACAATGAGTTGAATTTGCTTTTTGTCAAGTATATCATCCATTTGGAATTCTCACAAGTACTATTTAATGATCAACGATGTTTAAGTGATCCACGTTGACCAAAGGTTTTGTAGATCCATTATAGGATTAGTAGAACCAAAGCCTCCACACAATGAATCTCAAGGTTATTGGATCAAAGAGATCATATTAACATACTTGGGCTTGCAATCATAAGTTTGGGCCACGAATGATCATTTATTCGAATTGGGACAAAATTTAGCGCTATGTTAAGCAATCGTAAGTGGACTTATATAGAAGTCGCACCTATTTTGAGGCCGGTCAATAGCAATCTATGCACCATTTGTTTTGAGACATGATATAGAGATCATGCTCCTACAACATTTAGTGCAAGAAGAAGGGGATGAGATGAAGAGGGATTAGGGTAAAAAAGAATAAACCACTTTTGAATTAATATTTAATCAAACTATTATTAAAATCATTCATCCATTTTGGTGGAGTTGAACTCAACACCCAAGATCCAATGATGTTAATAAAGCCATAACCAAAAAATCAACCCAAGACAACCAGAAAATATTCACAAAAAATGATATAATATTTAATATATATTAAAGAATGAAAAGATGTTAAAATAACTAAAAAATAATGGGGAAAATATTAATAATATTCAAATTAATCAAGAAATGAAAAATAAAACCAAAGAAAAATTAGAAATGGGTCCAAATATTTTTATTAAGATTTTTGGGAATTTTTAAAAGTCAGAAACTATTTTTAAAAATTAAAATAAATGGGTAAAATAAACAAAAATGGTAAAAAGATAACAAATTTAGAAACAAAAATAAAATGAGGTCACCAATATTTGTCACAGTGTCATTGGATCATTCCATAATTTTTTGAGAATTTAAAAATGTGTAAAAGTATTTTTAAACATTTTAAATAAATCAAATAAGTGAAAAATTCATAAAAAATACCAAAACACAAAATTAAATTGTGAAAAAATAGAAATCAGAAAGAGAATAATCAAAATTATTTTTCATAATTTTTTCAGATTTTTTGGAACTAAAATGAATTTTCTATGATTTTTTGAAATTTAAAACAATTAAAATATAAAAATCAGAAAAAGAAAATAAAAGAAAAAGATGTGGACCATTGGATGAGAGTCAAAACGCGTTAGTAATCAAATCCAAGGGATCTGGCGCACTATGCATATCATGGTCTTTACTGAATAAATCACTGAATCAAATGTAAAATCAGAAATTCAAAAAAAACAAATGGCACGCTTTCATTGGTTAGAAGGTGACACGTTGGTCATCTTCAACCTCCAGCTTCACGAATTACAGGTCTCTCAAACTGTAAAATCAGAAGCTCATACCTATGCCACTCGTTTCGTCTCTTCAAGACGAAGATAACCATACCCTCGCGCCATTTTTATATAAACTGTAACTCAAGCAATTTGGAAAGAAAGTTTTGAAAGGGGATTTGAAAATTCATGGTCAAAACGTGTTTCCAGATAAAAGTAAGTGTTGCGACTAGAACCAGGGCAATGAGAGTAACACAATGGTACCAAAGTTTTGAAGAATTGATGAAGGAATTTACCTATTGAAGTTGAGTTGCAGAGCTCTGAAACTGGACTTCTATGGAGCAATATAGGGCACGATTCTTTAATGTGATGGTATGGTTAGCTTCAGGGAAGATCAAGGAAGGTGAATTGATGGTGAAAATGGATTGAAAAAGGCTTGAGAATAGGATTTGAAGTAGCTGAATTCTGAGTTGTGGAGCAAGTTTGGCAGGGTGATTCTGGCTATCTAAGCTTGAGAAAATGAATGTGATAGTACATGTATTTATAGGAGAAGCAAATGGGATCAAAAGGAAGAGTGAATGATGCGTTTTGGAGGGAATTCGTGCAAACCTGATGCACGAGTGAAGTGTGATCCAAACTCCACCAAAACTCATCCAATTCTTGCGTTTTGATGCACTAATCCACTTGGGAAAGTTGGCTAATCATGTTTAGACCCAAAACGCGTGCTAATTTGAGGTTTAGAGGTTGTAACATGAATTTCAAATTCTGACTTGCAGGGAAACTTCAATTCCAAGTTATCACTTTTGAAACAATGGCATTTCCATCTCAGTGAGTCTTAAGGCATGATACTTGATGCTTTGGAAAGATGAGGTAACAAACTTTGCAATAGAAAAAGAATGGAATCAATTGGAGGCTTTAGCTGAAAATTACATGGAGTCAGAGTTGGAGAGAAAGAGTTGACTTTCCATACTTAAAAATAATTCAAATTCTTCTTTAAAAATGACCTATAATCTCTTGCATCCAAACATGGCTTTCCACTTAGAATTTTCTCTTGACCCAAAAAGATGGAATGAAGTAGACCTATTGAATGACATTTTTCAATTTGAACCACTCAAAATCTACAAAAATTGAGCAAGTTATGACTTGTTGAAGTTGGCCAAAAATTAGGAAATGACCTATAATCTTTTGCATTCTTAAGGCAACTTCCATCCATTTTCTTACTTTGCACATAAAATAAGGCATGAGGTAAACATCCTTAAGATCATCATAGAAAAAGAATGGGCTTAAGGTGATAAAAATTGACCAAGTTATGACAATTTGAAGTCACATATGGAAAATTAGGGATTCAACTGGATGACTTGTGATCTTTCTTCTTCACCAAGTTCATTCCACATGAAAACTCTTTGGAACTTTTGAAGTGATGTGTTGGTAACTCTTTTAAGAGAATAATTTTTTTGGAATCACTCAAATATGACAAAATATGAGCAAGATATGCCTCTTTGAAGTCCAAAACCCTAGCCTCTAGATCAAGAGAATGCTTGGTGGAACTTTGTCAAGTTTGAACAAACTTTTTGTGCCAATATTCTTCCTTTGTGAATAGAAATTGTTGAGGATGATGATGAGGACATATGGCCACCAAAACCAATTGCATATCAACTTCAAAACAACTTCAATGGTGAGGTTTGAATCTCTCAAGCTTTTGACTAGGGCATGAAAATAAACTCATGAACCCATGAAGCAACTTGCTAAACCTCATTGCTTTTACCTACATTATCAACAAGTAAGACAAACCAATATTGAATTTTATTAATTAGAGAGAAAAATCAAAGTACAATATCTATGATCACAAAAATAAACCAATCAAGGTGCTTGGTAACTTCTCAAAGAGCAAAGCTAAAGATAGGGAGAAGAACCAAAATCCCTAATGTGATTTTGTGGTGATTGAAACAATGTGATATGATGAAGGGATCTTAGGGGCAAAAATTGGGTACAACAGTGCCTTGATTGGTTAGAAGACGTTGGTCATCTTCAACCTCCAACCATCATGAATTGCAGGTTTCTCAAACTATAAAATCAGAAGCTCAGAACTATGCCATTCGCTTCGTCTCTTCAAGACGAAGACAATCATACCCTCGCGCCAAATTTATATAAACTATAGCTCAAGCAATTTGGAAGGAAAATTTTGAAAAGGGATTTGAAATTTCATGGTCAAAACGTGTTTCCAGTCAAAGTTAAGGGTTGCAACTAGAACCAGGGCAATGAGAGCAACACAATGATATCAGAGTTTTAAAGAACTGATGAAGGAATCTACCTATTGAAGTTGATTTGCAGAGCTCTGAAACTGAACTTCTATGGAGCAGTATAGGGCACGATTCTTGAATGTAATTATATGGTTAGCTTCAGGGAAGATCAAGGAAGGTGAATTGATGGAAAAATTGGATTGAAAAAGGGTCGAGAATGGATTTTGAAGTTACAGAAAATTGAGTTATGGAGCAAGTTTGCCAGGGTGATTCTGGTTATCCAAGCTTGGGAAATTGAATGGGATAGTTCATGTATTTATAGTAGAAGAAAATGGGATCAAAGGGAAGAGTGAATGATGCATTTTGGAGGGAAATCGTGCACACCTGATGCACGAGTGAAGTGTGATACAAACTTCATCAAAACTCATCAAATTCTTGCGCTTTGATGCGCTAAACAAATATGGAACTTCACTAAACATGTTTAGAGGCAAAAACGCGTGGAAAACTTGTGATTAGAGGTCACATTATGGATTTCAAAATTCTGACTTGGTGAGAAATTCAATTTCAAAGTGCCAACTTCTGACCAATGGCATTTTCAACTGAAGGGGTCTTAGGGCATGATTCTTGATGCTTTAGAAAGATGAGGTTACAAGCTTTGCAATGGAAAAATAATGGAGTTAAATTGATGCTTGAGATGAAAGTTGCATTGAGTCAAAGTTGGAGAAAATGGTTGACTTTCCATACTTAGAAATATTTCACATTCTTCTTCAAAAATGACCTATAATGTCTTGCATCCAAACATGGCCTTCCACTTGGAATTTGTTCTTGACCAAAAAAGATTGCATGAAGTAGGCCTCTTGAGTGACACTTTGAAACTTTAATCATTCAAAATATCCAAATTTTGAGCAAGTTATGACTTGTTGAAGTTGGCATAAAATCATGAAAGGGCCTATAATCTTTTACATCTTTAAGGCAACTTCCATCCATTTTCCCACTTTACACATAAAAGAAGGAATAAAGTTCACATATTCAAGATCATTATGGAAAAATAATGGACTCAAGGTGATAAAAATTGACAAAGTTAGGACCATTTGAAGTCACTCATGTAAAATTATGGATTCATCTGGATGACTTGTAATCTTTCTTCTTCACCAAGTTCCTTCCACGTGAAAACTCCTTAGAACTTTTGAAGTGATTTGTTGATAACCCTTTGAAGAGGAGGATATCTTTGGAATCACTCAAAAATACCAAAAGGTGAGCAATATGTACTCCTTTGAAGTTCAAAACCATAGCTCCTAGATCAAGAAAATGCTTTGAGGAACTTTGACAAGTTTGAACAAACTTCTTGTACTAATATTCTTTCTTTGTGAATAGAAGTTGTTGAGGATGATAATAAGGACTCATAGCCACCAAAACCACTTTTATATCTTGAAATTTGATAGAAATATGCTCTTGTGACCAATAGGAACAAGGCCTTGTCCAAACATGACAACTTCTCCAATCAACCCCTTGTACTTTTGAGTCAAATCTAATAACCTTGAAATGTGATGAACCAAAGCAACCTTGCCATGCCAATTCTCCCAAAACCAATCCAATGGTAAGGTTTGAACTTCTCAAGCTATATTAACTAGGGCATGGAAATAAACTCATGAACCCATGGGGTAGCTTGTTAAATCTCATTGCCTTCACCTACATGGATAACAAGAAATACAAACCAACATTGCATTTTATTATTTTAATGAAGAAAACAAAACAATATTCATGATCACAAAAGGAACATAAGTCAAGGTGCTTGGTAATCCCTCAAAAAGGGCAAAACTAAATGTAGGGAGGGGAACCAAGAATCCTAGTGTGATCTTGTTGTGAGTGAATCAACATGGTATGATGAAGGGATCTTAGGGGCAAAAATTGGGGTACAACAACAACACAAATGTCGAAGTTCATGGATACACTGACTCGGATTTCAGTGGAGATCAAGACGAAAAGAAAAGTACCGAAGGCTACATATTCATGATCAAATGCATTCCAATCTCTTAGAGTTCGAGGAAGCAAAGCATTGTGGCTTTGTCATCATGTGAAGCGGAATATATGGCTGCATCATATGATGCATGCCAAGCAGTATGGATCGAAAGGTTACTTCAAGAACTTAAGATAATGGAACCTAAGAAGATGAAGTTGTTTGTTGACAACAAGTCGGCTATTGACCTGGAGAATCATCCAGTGTGTCATAGTCAAAGTAAGCACATAGAAAGCAGGTACCATTTTTTGAGGAAGCAAGTCAACAAAGGGAAGTTGGAGCTAAAGCATTGCAAGACATAAGTGCAACTAGCTGACATATTTATCAAACCTCTGAAGAAAGTCAGATTCGACGAATTGAAGAGAAGCATTGGGATGAGAAGTCTCGAGAACATGAATTAGGGGGGGTGTTAGATAGTATAATTCTTGTTTTGTCGAAAATACTAGGAGTATGTCGAATAGCTAGTACTGTTATGTTGTCAGATGTATTCGACAAAGTCGAATACAACAGTTATGTAGTTAGTCGAATTGGGTTTGGACATTGTATGCCCATATAAAGGGCTTGTTAGTTTGTAAATTTACATCAATGTAATCATAATTCAGTTATACAATTCAGTTAAAATCACAACACACTTTCTCTCTCTCTCTCTCTCTCTCTCTCTCTCTCTCTCTCTCTCTCTCTCTCTCTCTCTCTCTCCTTCTCCTTCTTCTTCTTCTTCTTCTTCTTCTTCTTCTTTCATAAATCATCTTTCTGGAAAACCCTTTGTTCCAAAAATATCCACAAAATTCGAACTTGGATCCTAAGATCGACTAAGACAATCACATTATTCACTAATAGAGAATTTGATTGAGACATATTTTTGTATGGATTGACTTGTTAAATAATAATGCAAGTGTGAGTAAGTGGAAAAATAATCCAACATTAGATAGGAATGTGGTGACTTGAGAATATATAAGTGGGAGAATGCACTAACCTATCACCTTAAGGTTTTAGGTTGATAAATGGTGTGTCTCTCACAACGGTTCCTAGTTCTACACTATGTATCAATGCTCCATACGAATTCCCCTAACAAATGGTATCAGAGTCTGATTGGAGAAAGGGACCGGCTTAGTATCGAAATATCCAGGAAGTAATGTCTCGTTGCAGGTGTCGGCGGTACAAGTGGGGAGCATTATGGACTCACACTTGAAGGGGAGTGTTAGATGTAATAATGCAAGTGTGAGTAAGTGGAAAAATAGTCTCAAATTAAATAGAAATTTGGTGACTTGAAAATATATAAATAGGAGAATACACTCACATATCACCTTAAAATTTTAGGTGGACAAATGATGTATTTTTCACAAAAATAACTAGTCTTGCATTATATACCAATGCTCTCTAAAAACTCCCCTAACATGACTCAATAATATATTATCATCATATTTCTCCAAATTCATGACTAAACTATGTGTGACATCTCCCTCGGCTTTCACTTTCTTTTTCTCTTTCCTGGATGAATTACTCGTTGTGTGAATTTAAGTTGATTCAAAGTTTGGAATACCTAAATGTAATTATCTAAGTTGTTAGATATGTAACTAATTTGTTTTTTTGGTTCTTATTGTTAAAAATCAATTAACTATGTCATTAATCGTGTGATTAGATTGATTTAAAGTTCAAATCGTCTAAATTAAAGTAATAATCGTAATAAGTGTACTAGGTTAAAATCAAAATTAGAATTGTTACCATCAGAAAAATTCAAACTTATATGTAGAAGAAAATACACTCTTAAAGCTCAAACTTTTATCATCGATCAAGTCAGAAGTTTTGTTTATATATTGTACTAATATTTAATTATATAGGAGAATTAAAAGGGTTTTTGTCTTTGGTTTTTGATGTGCCACCACAAAAACATGTCACTACAATGTACATTAAGTTTTCTGGCTCAACTTCCGACCAAAAAGCCATCTTCATTTTGCTTCTTTAGATAAGGTATTGTCATGAGATATATCATCTCATCTCATTCATAGCATTACCTTTACATAATAAAATACGACCAAACCCTATACCAAATTTGGCGTTGATTGAATATATGTCAAGACTATCTAGGTGGCCAACCACATATATTGTAAATTATTTGTTATTATAGACACAAAGTATAGAAATGGGAGAACATAGACAAATAATTGAAAACCCATACCACTTGTGGCTCGATAGATAGCATTAGATATATAGAGCATCAACATCCACGTGAAAGTGTCATTTGATCTCTAGTGTAAATTATTTGATGAGAGCAATCTAGTACTAGTACACCAAACATTACAATTTCTAGGATTAGGACAGTTTGAGTTGAGACATTACAATTTCTAGGATTAGGACAGTTTGAGTTGAGAGGTATTATTTGTTCGAATAATATATTTAAGTGAGTTCTCTCATTTATATATCTTTAAGTCTTCACATTCATATTTAACGTGAGACTACTTCCCCACTTATTCACATTTATTATATTATTTTAATATTATTCTTTTATATTATAAACGTATTTTATTTTTTAAATTTATTAAATATAATAGGATTAAATATGTTTTTGATTCTTATAAATATCTCAAATTTTATTTTTAATTTCTATTAAAAAAATGATAAATTTTGATCCTTAAAAAAAATTTGTTCATTCAGTTTTAATCTCTATTATTTTCTAAAATTTTAAAAACTGTTTAATTATTCTTAAATTTTTAAATTTTTGAATAATATTTTTCATAAGTGATCTTACCTGATCAGACTTGGACCGTCACGACTGGCTCCGGACTGAATTTGAGTGAGATAGGGGGGGTACCTGCAAGGCACTCCGATGCTAAAGTGAGTGACGGAATGAGCAGGCAAAATGTGTATGTATGCGTAAAGGATGAATTACCTGACCCTCTAGGAACAGAGGGTATTTATAGCCCCCGGCGCGGGGCCAAGGTCCCCTCATTGGGCCGACCAGAATTGGCCCAATAAGGGAACTGCCAGGTTCTACATGTGTAGTGGGGACCCGCACGTGGTCCCCTTCCTGGTGGTGCTCTGAGAGAAATGAGGAGGGACGAAGACGCGGTCTTTCCGGGGTTTAGATGAGTTGGTAACGGTCAGAATCTGCCCTACGAGGAGGGTGCTCGAGCTGGGCTCGAGCTGGGCTCGAGCTGGAGTTTTCGTGATCGGGGACACCATGTATCGCGGGCAACCGCGGGCACAGCTGCAGTCCGCGGTCGGGCGCGCTGGTGGGTATCCGCGGGCGCGCGTTCCTCGAGGAGTTGCTTGGATTGGGCCTTTGTTCTTGCTTTTGGGCCAGGGCGGACCCAGTCCAGAACAGGAGCCCCCCAAGTCATGGCTCCTGGAGCAGGAGTTATGACTTGACTTCAGCTCGCCTTTGCCACGGGGTCTGATTCCCGGCCCAGGATATGCTTCCTCGTGATTGCTCGAGAAGTTTCTCATGAGTTGTGTTCGTGGCGTAATCCTCGTTGGTGCGTGCTCGGAGGATCCCTCGCGGGCTGCGTTCGTTGGGTACACGAGGCAACCCTTGGGAACCGAGATGCCACCCTAGCAACAGTAGGGCCATCATTGCCTAGGGGAGTAGGCGTCGAGGAGGGGAAGTTCATGGTTCCCCGGGGTGACGTTTCGTATTCCACTCATCCCTATAAATAGGATCCTTGGGTCCCATAATTTGTTTTTCCTCTTCGCGCTTCTCCTTCTTCCTCTGCCTTTGTCGTCGCTGTTCTTCTACAACTTCGCAAGACTATCGCACCTTCCTCCGTTGATTCCCTTTATCGCCGCCGTATATTCTTCTTTACTTCCGAGTAAGCATTTATCCCTCCTATTTTTCTTTGTTGTAGGTAGTTTTTACCGTTATTTGGATGTTAGAAACCCATATCCGGGATTAGTGCCTGGCACATTCATGTTTATGCTCGAAAAACTCATAACTTTAGGTATGTGACTCGCGATGTTGCCCTGGACCTTCATGGTTTTGGGCGCATAGTCTATGATACTGCCCGGTGAACCCATAGTTCTAGATTTAGGGTTCATGATATTGCTCGTCACATTCATAGTTTAGGTCGGCGCACCCATGAGCTGGCCGGGATGTTGACCCCTTAGGAAGTATGTAGGACAATTCGTCGTGGCACCTTAACATCGGGGAAGCGAAACCAGGATCTTGTTCAAGTCCTCAATGTTTTATTGCGCGCGGAGCGTGTCTCGGCTTGTCGTGCACTACTTCCCGTCAGTTATGGTGAGGATATGGATTTGCTCTCGAGTTTCACCGGATTCGCTCTCGAATTTCACCGGTTTCCTGTGCTTTGCAGGTAAATGGCTGACGAACCGGAGTCTTCGGGGCGTAATGAGGTCGAGGACCAGAGTGCCTAGGAGAATGTAACTCTAGTTGATACCATCGATGATCCTTCGCTGGATTGGGTGGGCTCCGAGCCCCGAGGGATTGCCTCGGCATATAGTCGGCACAGTCGGCGCGCATACACTGTCGTCGAACACGGCGGTAGTCAGTCGGGCTTCCAAAAGAATTTTGTTGTGACAAGGTCGTCCCTCGATGCATGAATCTGCTCGGAGTTCTCCGAGTATGGTTTTCCCATGTATGAAATCGCGTTCAAGGATCTCGGCCTTAAGCTTCCTTTCAGTGACTTCCAAGTCGGGGTATTCTGCCATCTGGACTTGGCCCCCTCGCAGCTTCACCCCAATTCGATCGCCTTTCTTCGGGCGTTCGAGCTGACATGTCGCTTCTTGAGGATCGGGGCGACCATTCCTCTTTTCTTTAAAGTTTTTCACTTGCAGCGCCAGTCTCAAGGAGGCAAGCGTAGTTGGGTTTCCCTGAAACAGTCGAAGAGGCTGTTCAGGATGTACATGGATTCGGTCCGGGGTTTTAAGGACAAATGGTACGTCCTTCAGCCGGTCACCCAGACTGCTTTGGATTCTATGTATGAAGAGGAAACCACAGTGGCCGACGAGAACGGGGAGCCTCTTATGGACGCTGAGGGTCGCCCAGTGGTGGGGCGTGTATCCAAGTTCCCATTGCATTGGTGCTCGCGCCATTACGAGCATGGTATCTGGCACTACCATACGTCCGTGGGAGGAATGAGTGCCGAGGATGAGGAAGCATATGGTACCCTTTGCAAGTTTGTCGACAGCTTCTTCCCTGCTCGGTGGGTTACGAGGGAAGGGGAAGACATTTTTGACGAGGAAGGTTACCCGACTTTCGAGGCTCGTCCTATCGATACCAAGGCGCTTGTCGAGTGCCAATCCTACGGGCAGGCCGTAGACCTACTAGGTTGTTTTTGTCTTGTAGTTTTGTTCTAGTTTCTTTGTTTGTTACTTGCTCGTAACTAACCTGAGTTTTCTTCTTTGCAGGAAATATGGCTGAACGAAGGGAGAGGCTTTTAAAATTGACTCAGGACAAGAGAATAAACAGAAGGTTGGTGCGAGCTCCACAGGCCACGAGAATGGGCCCGCCGACCAGTTCAGGAGATGCTTCCAGCGGGTCCCCGGGCTCCCATGACGTCAAGCAGCCCACTGAGCTGATAACGAGGAAGAGAACCAGTCGGAAGTTGGCGACGAGTCTGTCGCAGTGAGGGCCTTTGGCTTGCCCCCCTGTTTTAAAGAGGAAAGTTTCTTCGAGGGGTTTCCCTTGACAGTGAGTGTCGAGGAGGCGGAGACCATCAGGCGGCTCAACAAGGAGAGTCGGAGAAAACACTTGGCCGCCAGTATGGTCGGGATGGTTAAAATGGCCGAGATGGCCGAGATGGCCGTTGTCCTCGCTGAGGAGGGGCCGGACTCCTCTGACCGCGTCAGGGAACTGGAGCTGGAGAAAGCTACCCTCGCTGTCGGCTCTCATAAGGTTGCTGAGGAGAGGGACTATTTTCGACTGGACTGGGAACTCTTGGAGGCCGACAACGAGCGTCTATCTAAGGAAGTCGAGAAGCTGAAGGCTGCCATGCTTCCTGCTGAAGATGAGTCGGGGGACATAGCCCCTTTGCAGAGCCGTTCGGATCTGGTCGCGCGCATCCATCTCCTCGAAGCAGACTGTGTTGGTGCCTTAGCAGACGGTTTTGAGGTCGCGGTTAGAAAGCTCACTTTATTGAATCTGGGCATGAATACCGAGGGAGTGGGTTTCATGTCCCAGATCATCGACGGCCAGGTCGTGCCTCCTCCTGAGTCTCCTGTCGTGGATGTTGGTAGCCCCGGGGAAGTCGAGCCGTGGAATTCTGGTCGGGTGTGACAGGGACTCTTGTATGACGAATTTGTTTCCGCCCTTCTTTCTCGTGCTCGCGAGATTGGACAATATGTCTGCCCTTGTGTTATGCTCGCGCGGAACGTTTGATATTTCTGCTCGGTCGAACCTTTTCGTGTGTTCTTTGACTAAGTTTAAGTATTCGGCGAGGCTGTCGTTTTTAGCATGGTAGCTCCCTTGTACTTGGGAAGCGACGAGTTGTGAGTCCGTGAAGATTTGTATCTCGCGGGCTCCTAGGTCCTCGGCTAGCCTTAGTCCTGCGAGCAGGGCCTCATACTCTGCTTGGTTGTTCGAGGTAGGGAAGGAGAGGGTTAATGAGTGCTCGATTACTACGCCCTCCTCATTTTCTAGGAGGATCCCCACGCCGCTTCCGGACGAACTGGAAGCTCCATCGATGAAGATGGTCCATTTGTGCTCCTTCCCTGCGGGCGGGTCGTGAACGGTCATTTCCGCGACGAAGTCGGCCAGGGCTTGTGCCTTTAGAGCTTTCCTGCTTTCGTATTGGATGTCAAACTCGGAGAGTTCCAAGGTCTATTTCAACATTCGGCCTGCCATATCAGGTCGACCTAACAGTTGTTTTACTGGTTGGTCGGTTCGCACTATGACTGTATGGGCCAAGAAATAGTGTCTGAGTCCCCTCGTTGCATTGACGAGGGCCAGGGATACTTTTTCTATCTGTTGGTATCTGCTCTCAGGTCCTTGTAGGACTTTTCTCGTGAAATAGACGGGCTTCTGCCCGTCGGTGGTCTCGCGAATGAGAGCCGCGCTGATGGCCTCGTTTGAGACGGCCAAGTATAGGAATAAAGGCTCCCAGTCGGCGGGTCGAGACAGGACCGGCGGTTGGGATAGACTTTGTTTTAGATGGCGCAGTGCCCGTTCACACTCCTCGGTCCATTCGAAGGCTGCTTCTTTGCGAAGGAGTCTGAAGAAGGGGAGGGCGTGCTGAGTGGATCTGGTGACGAAGCGGGACAATGATGTGAGCATACCGTTCATGACTTGTATTGATTTCTTCAACGTAGGCGTCGAGAGGTCGGAGAAGGCTCGACATTTGTCGGGATTGGCTTCAATTCCTCGTTCTGTCAGGTAAAACCCGAGGAATTTCCCTGCTTTGACCCTGAACATGCACTTCTCGGGGTTGAACCTCATCTTACATTGTCTTGCTTGGGCGAAGACTGCTTTGAGGTGGGCTGCGTGATCGGTGTATGCTCAGGACTTGACGATCATGTCGTCCATGTAAACCTCGAGCATGTCTCTGATTTTCTTGTGGAACACTCTGTTCATCATGCATTGGTAAGTTGCCCCTGCGTTCTTCAATCCAAAGGGCATTACGTTGTAGTAATAATTGCTTGAGCTGGTCATGAAGGCCGTGCAATTTTTGTCGCCCATGGCCATTGGGATTTGGTTATAGCCTGAATAGGCATCCAAGAACGAGAATATCTTGTAGTCGGCCGAGTTGTCGACCAGCATATCTATGTTCGGTAGAGGAAAGGCATCCTTCGAGCATGCCCGATTGAGATCAGTATAATCAACACATATCCGCCATTTTCCATTATTCTTTTTAACTAGTACAACGTTTGACAGCCAGGTTGAATACCGGGCTTCAGAAATAAAATTCGCCTCTAGGAGGTCTTTTACAGCTTTTTCAACAGCCTCCGTTTTCTCCGGAGACTGCCTACGCCTACGTTGTACTACTGCCTTAGCGACAGGATCTATGGCGAGACGGTAACAGGCGACCTCGGGGTCGAGTCCGGGAATTTCCGCGGCGCTCCAGGCGAACAGGTCAGCATTCTCGCGCAAGCAGGCTTTGATCTACTTCCTTGCCAGGTCCAGGAGGTTGATGCCAATCTTCACTCCTTTTCTTGGGTCTGCGCCGAGGGGGACGAGCTCGAAGTCCCCGTCCGGAATTGGTCGGAGGGGGATTTTCTCGCCGTTGGGAGGTTCGTCCTGATCGAAACGAGTATCCAGGGCTATGGAGTCGACCTTTGGGGGAGCTCTCTGGTCTTCTATTTTTGTGGGCTCTGATTTGTCAGGCTCATCTCATGTCGTCGCCGATCTCTTGGCGGGCCTTGTCCCGGTATCGACAGTGTCGCGTCCTTTAGAAGCGGCGTTGAAACACCTTCGAGCAGCGGCTAGGTCCCCCTGGATGGTAGCCACCCATGCCCTCTTGGTGTAGAACTTCATCTTCAAGTGGACGGTGGAGGGCACCGCGGTCAGTTCCGCCAGTGTTGGTCTCCCCAGGATGCAGTTGTAGAGGGACGGGCAGTCGATGACGAGGAAGCGTACCTTAACCTGCCTCATCGTCGTGCCCTCACAGAAGGTAACCATGAGCTCGACATATCCCCATGGCTTGGAAGTCGAGCCATTGAAGCCCTGTAAGTCCGACCCTACATACGGCGAGAGGTGTGAGTCCTCCAGCTGCAGAGTCCGGAATAACTGACTGTACATCACGTCGACGGAACTTCCTTCATCGACGAGGATGCGGTGCACATCAAAGTTAGCCATTCTCGCTCTTATCAGTAGAGGGATGACTGCGTTGGGGGCTTCTCCGGGGAGCTCTTCGAGGTAAAAGGTGATAGGCTCCGACCTACCTTTTACTCTTTCAAAGGTCACTGTCTGCGGAGGTGTCGAGTCGACCAGTTCATCGAGCTTTCACTTGGCCGAATTGATAGTTAGGTCGTTGAATCCTCCACCATTAATGACCATGGCGGATGGAAAGTATTCCCACCTGTTGTGCGTCGTGAGCGGCTCCTGCAGGTTTTCGGGGACGTTGAAGTCCTCCGGTCTGGTGACGGAGAAGGCGGTCTGGACGGGGACCGACTTGTCAGATGGTCGGGCATCTTCTTCTGGTTCTCTTGTCTCCCGGGCGTCACAAAGAGGAGCGTCGTTTCGCCGGTATTGGGAGAGCCTCCCTCCCTTGATGAGGGTTTCGATGGCGTCCTTGAGGTGGACGCAGTCTTCAGTCAGATGACCATGGCTCCTATGGTACTGTCAGTACTTGCTCTTATCTACTCCGGGCTTGTCGGGGGCGTTTGACGCTGCCGTCTTTAAAATCTGTGCTGGCACACTCCGCCAAAATGCGCTCGCGGGAAGCTGTGAGCGGAGTGTATTCGGTAAAACTCCCCGAGGGTCCTCTTTGCTCTTGGACTTCTCGGGGTCTGTCATCTTTTCTTTTCTCCCCGGCTCGTCGAGGAGGGGCGGCTCCCTGGCGCGGGTTGCTGCTGGATCCGCGAGTTCTGGGGTCCCGGGCTCTATTGGCCGCCTCCCTTTCCTCGTAATCCATATATGCCCGGGCCTTCTCGAGGAGGGCATCGAATGTTCGGGGAGGTTCGATGCCCACTGCTTTTCTGAATTCTGTGCCGGGGAGGAGCCCCCTCTCCAACAAGTACCTCTTCATGTGGTCCGCGCAGGGGAGCTGTATGGCTTCGCGATTGAAGCGATTAATAAACTCTCTCAAGGTTTCATCCTGTCTCTGGATGATGGCCTCGAGTGCTGCCTCAGTCTTTGGGTGTCACCGAGACGCAGTGAACGAACTTATAAATTGGTTCTTCAAGTTTCGCCACGAGGTGATTGATCCCGGAGCGAGGCCTTCATACCAATCCATTGTTTCCTTTCTGAGGGTCGTGGGGAACAACCGGAATTTAATGGGTCCCCCAACGTTGTGGTAGTGCAGCATAGCCTCGAACCCGTCTATGTGGTCGACTAGGTCCGCGACTCTGTCGTATTCCTTCAGATGTGGAGGCTTCTCCATGCCTGGGGGAATGGGCGCCTCCATGATGGCTTGTGACAGGGGACCGCGGGGGTCGTCCTCGTCACTTTGTTTCGGGGACAGGGATGAGGACCTGAAATATTGTCGTGCCCGACGGTCCTGGTCGTGCTGGGCATCCCTCAAGCGTGGTGCTCGTTGGTCAATTCTCCCGTGCCTGTCTCCGGAGTGTCTTCTTTATTGTCGTATGGGGCCATGGTTGCGCCCTCCGGCCTCAATGGTGGGTTGCCTCTCCAACGGGGGTCGTCTCCCCGAGGGTCGGGGCGACGGGCTTCGGGAGGTGTCTCGGTATTGTCTCCGCGGGGGAGACGGGAGATGTACCTCTGTTACTCTAGGAGGTGGAGTCTGGGGCCTCCTGTGTTTCCTCGCGGGTCTTCTATCGTCTCCTAGCGTCCTAAGTCTTTCCCCCTGGGCAAAGATGAGGTGATTCGTCTGGTTGATCGCCGCGAATAGTGTGCGAGTTGTGGCATCCGCCCCGGCGGGGATGGGGACCTCCAAAAATTGGGCAGCTCGATAGTTTGTGGGAGTTGCGTTGTCTTCTTCGAGCGGTGGAGGGACTGAAGAAGATGAGGCAGTAGCTCCGTCACGGTGGACTGAGGGCCCGGGGATGGTGCTCCCGGGGAGCGTGTTATGGTCGGGGTTACCGGTGTTGTCGGGGATTCCATTTTTGTCTGCAAGGCCGTTATTGGTGTCGACGACGCGGATGTTTTGGTCATCCCGAGCTTGGTCAGCCATGACGGTAGGGGGTGATTTTGAGCTTTGGTCTTCGAGGTTTTGCAAGACGGGGAAGCTAGTTTCCCATATACGGCGCCATTGATCTTACCTGATCAGACTTGGACCGTCACGACTGGCTCCGGGCTGAATTTGAGTGAGATGGGGGAGGGGGTACCTGCAAGGCACTCCGATGCTAAAGTGAGTGACGGAATGAGCAGGCAAAATGTGTATGTATGCGTAAAGGATGAATTACCTGACCCTCTAGGAACAAAGGGTATTTATAGCCCCCATCGCGGGGTCAAGGTCCCCTCATTGGGCCGACCAGAATTGGCCCAATAAGGGAACTGTCAGGTTCTACGTGTGTAGTGGGGACCCGCATGTGGTCCCCTTCCTGGTGGTGCTCTGCGAGAAATGAGGAGGGACGAAGACGCGGTCTTTCCGGAGTTTAGATGAGTTGGTAACGGTCAGAATCTGCCCTACGAGGAGGGTGCTCGAGCTGGGCTCGAGCTGGAGTTTCCGTGGTCGGGGACACCATGTATCGCGGGCAACGGCGGGCACGGCTGCAGTCCGCGGTCGGGCGCGCTGGCGGATATCCGCGGGCGCGCGTTCCCCGAGGAGTTGCTTGGATTGGGCCTTTGTTCTTACTTTTGGGACAGGGCGGGCCCAGTCCAGAACAATAAGTATTTAAAATACTATAATGTTTCTTTATCAAATTTTAAAATATTTTAAAATGAAAAAAATTAAATATGATTTTTTTAAATTTCAAAATATATTGATTAAAATAATGAAAATCTTGACTTAAAAATTAAATTTTAAATTTCTTTTTTTTCAAAGAACTTTTTATAACGTTCTAAACATGTTTAGAAAATAATCATTCAAAAATACATATTATTTAACAACAGGGATTAAAACTACATGTATAATAATTTTGTAGAAACTAAAACTTACTATTATTTTGATAAAGACTAAAAATAAAATTTAAGATATTTATTATAATTAAAAATATATTTAATCTAATATAATATATTTAATCTAAACTAAATATATTAATTATTTAATAAATATAAAAAATAAAATTTATTTATAATATAGAACAGAAGAAACATGTTGTTAATATATGTTTATTATAAAATAAAGAAAATATTAACGAGTGTTTCAGATGAATTTATTAAGAGTTTAAATTTTTAAAATATATATATTTAATGTCTTAAAAATTAAAATAATTAATTTTTTAATGAATAAAAATATATATTTGTTGAAATATTTGTATTTAATTATTGAAAATTAAATATTTAAAATATTTATATTAGTTTTTTTATTTAGAATGAGTGTTTTTGAGGCACTCGTTTGCGAGATCCAAAAAATAATTAATCAAATTATGAATTGTCTACTAGGTAGAAGTAGAATCATATAGTTATTAATTGCATCAAATTTAATATTTGATAATGTTTAATTAAAGACTAAGAGGTTGCAAGATAGATTTAAGGAAGTCAAAAGGTCATATAATCATTTTCCTACATGCCACGCAAAGTGGTCACTGGTTACCATAGAGTTAGAGTAAAGTGGTTAGTTTGAATGACATTAATGTGGTCAACATCCACTCTCTAATAAATAAAAATGCAAAGAACATAGGCTGATGGCAACCTAACATTCATTCGTACAAGTATAGTTATACCGTGAATTTAGTTGTATAATTCTAAATCCAAGATCCACATAAAGACTTTTTCAATGAAAATATGGTCATAGGGATGTCAATTTTCGGTTGAAGCTCTAAAGACTTACGCGGAGATAAAAATAGAGAACAAATTCTACCAAAAGCACGTTTGAATTGAATATCTCTTCTTTATTTGATAGAGTCTGCGTCTCGTCTAAAATGTTATTATTGTCAATGTATGAGGTATTTTTAATGAGAAGAGAAAGAGAGAATAATAAAGGAAATAAAAATATATATTATTGAATTGTATAAATAATGATACACATTATGACTATTTATATATAATTTTAATTGCGTTTGGACTAACACAATTTGGATTATATTTAAATATTAAATCTAATCAAATCTAATCTAATTTAATATTTCAACACACCTCCATAATCCAAGTTGTCGAATATTGTTGGAGCGGTGTAGTGGCAAACAACAAAAAAATTTGAAAATATTTATCCGGGAATTTATCGTATCCACATAGATTGGTTATTGAATTGTCGTTCGACAAATCTCTCGTTAATGAGTTTTGAGATAAATGGATTTGTAAAGAAAATGTTATCAACAGAAAATAAATGTAAACAAAAATAAAAACTAAGAAAGAACTTATCAAGCGTGCATATAATCTACTCATCACAGACTTAAATCTATCGATCAGTTACATTCAACCTAATAATATTCATCAATGTCACTACGTATCACTCACAATCTAAGTCATTTCTAACTCAAATTGAGAGACCGACTGTATCACCAAGGAAATGATCCCTCTACCTCCTCAACAACACAGAAAACAACTATGTAATCACACTGACGGTCTCTCAGTAGAGCACAACGAAACAGAGGCATTAAGCTCTTATACCCAAGTAGATGACAGCTCTAAATCTATCTCTTAAGTTCAGAAACTAATAGATAATCATCCTAGATAAGAATCTAAACAGTATATGTCTATAACAACTCAAATCTCTAGCAAAGACCAAAAATCTAAGACAACAATCCACAAAGATTTATAAAGCATATTTTATATAACGTCATGGGCGACAAATATACATAAGTTCAGAGTAAAATACATGTACAAAATCCAACAAAAGAGAAATACATAGAGAGGAGAAGAGATAAACCACAAATCTTCCGGTTTGTCAGAGCGGTCAATGAGAAATTCACCTTCAGTCATCCATAAGCAAAACCCTAGTGTTGTTATCTAAGTTAATCTATTACAAAAATGAG
This sequence comes from Vicia faba, assembly GCA_948472305.1. Classification (NCBI taxonomy): domain Eukaryota; kingdom Viridiplantae; phylum Streptophyta; class Magnoliopsida; order Fabales; family Fabaceae; genus Vicia; species Vicia faba. The sequence continues at coordinate 1,472,270,717 of OX451741.1, forward strand.
GTGGATGGAGTTGAGAGAACAAAAATCTCTCTCAAAACCAACACCAAACAAATGAAATAAAATAAAAGATATAAGGAAAATCTGATCTGTAACCATCGTCCGGAGAAATAAAAGCGTCGCCCGTCGACAACTCTTATATACAAGGCCTTGGAAAAGCCACGTCCTCAACTGAAACAAATATCTATTGTCGCCCGACGACCACAATTCATCTTCTGGCGACTCTCCTTATTTTCACATGACGAAACAGCAGCGAAGCAAGACAGAGAATTCATCAAAATTGGTCTTCAAATTTTCACCCGACGATGCTCCCTTTCGCCCGGCGATCCATGACAGAAAGGCAATTTCTGTTGCTTTCTCTGCCACTTCAAATGGCCTCGAATCTTGGCCTTATTCCTTTGTTGATCCAAAAATGCATCTTGGAGCTTTATTCCTCATTGCTCCAACAATGCTCAAATACCTATAAAATAAATACAAAACTATCAAATGATACACTTTATACAACAAAACGCATTATACACAAACTAAACGTATTTACACAAAAGTCAAGATTATTCAACAATATTAACAAACAAAAATTTGATAAGTGCAACAAAAAGTATATACAAAATAACTACACTTTTGCACTTATCAAACTCTCCCCAACTTGAATCATTGTTTGTCCTTAAACAAATTCTAATAACCTAAAGAAAAAATAATGATAAATCAAGTAGTCACGAATCAACAGGTTTTGAAAACAGAAAACAAATGCAATGGCTCAAATGAAAAACGGTACACACGAAGAAACGTACTTACCACTAAACTACGACGATAACATAAATATGAAACAAATGCTAAATACAAAGAATATGCCAAACATTCTAAAACAATACTTGGTCACAAATGAATCACACCTAGCAAACATAATCATCGGTAGATGAAAAACACACGAAAATGGAGTATTTTCACTCATCCAACAATCTTGCAAACAATAGACTAAATTATACATTCATTCAAAAATTTACATTGAAAATATAAAAGCAAGAATCTCAAGGGCTTTTCAAGGTTGTAATGTGGCTTGGTTGACAAACAAGTGATAAGTCCTAAAGCTAATCGAAACAAAAACTTGCCTAAACCTAAAGGAGTAATTACTTTCACAAAGTTTCAAACAATATAATTTCAATCAAACTTCTTTTTTATCCTAAATTTCAAATTAACACACATCACTTATTCAACACAACATTATTCCATACTCTTTTTTTATTTTTATTTTTCAAAACTTTTTTCAGTTTTTCTCTTTCTTTTTCTATCTTTTCTATTTCACTTGTTTTCTTCTTTTCTTTTTCTTTTCTTTTTCTTTTCTTTTTCTTTTCTTTTTCAAACTCATAGCAATCACAACATAAGCACATAAGTATTCTTCTCTCCAACTTGAATTCAACCATCATCATAATGTTAATACTCTCTACTTTCTAAGGCAAGATAAAAATTCAACTATAAATCATAGTTAAGGGATTAAGAAAACAAGGAATCAATATCCATACAAAAAGGGAAACTAAACACTCATATACAAGCATTTAGAAAATACAATATGGATATCGACAAAAAGCTCAAAGGGGGTTACTAATGATCACACACTCACAAGGTGAATTGACTATTTGTCTAGGTAGTTGTGCTCAAAATGGAACAAAAAATGCCTTGATCACTTTTTTGCATTCATACAATCAACACAAAACAAAAGATTAATCATAATAAAATCCAGTTAAAATAAAAATTATGGTCTCCAACATATGTGAACAATAGAAAGCTACCTCACAAAAAAGGTAGGAACTAAAGTGATTCATTAATAAACAAGTATACAAAAGAATGAATGACATAAAAACTGTAAAAAGTCTAAGTATCATGAATATGCTAAAGTATAGAAAGCAATAAACACATACCTCGAACATGTACAAAACTTTAACAAAATCATTACCACGCATTTGCAAGTCGAAACGATCAAACTTGACAAATCACCTCAATATTCTACCAGTTACCGGACCAAAACTTGAGTCCAAACAACAACAAAAGAATTAGAAAAATAATACTCCTACAAAATTTTAATGTACAAAATTTATAATATATACAACGAACAAATCTCCTCAAGCTAAACACGACAAGCTTTCAGAAAACACAAATTGACATAACAAACAAATACAAATAACAATATGAAAATCGGGTGAAAATGAATTAACAAGTTAAAAAGTGAAGATTTGAAATTCAGAATATTTCCTTCTTTCAACTTGTTAAAGTACAAATCACCACACACATAAATAAATACAACACAAACATGCTTATTTTACATCGTAAGCTCGACACCTTTATTGTTCGAGCTAGTAACCTCCTTTCAGCATGCCATGATATTGTCACACCGCGCAAACCTAAAGAAAGTGTCCTAACAATCACCCAACAAATATTACGAAAATGAGACAATTCACAACAATACGTGAAAATACATATATGCACAAATATCATATACAAGTTAATGTACAATTTCTATACAACATATACATTAATTACAAAACTCAAAAACAAAATAATTATCGCAATGCGAAGACAATAGAACCAATACCCGACAACGGCGCCATTTTGTTGGAGCGGTGTAACGGCAAGCAACAAAAGTTTTTGGAAATATTTATCCGGGAATTTATCGTATCCACAGAGATTGGTTATTGAATTGTCGTTCGAAAAATCTCTCATTAATGAGTTTAGGAATAAATGGATTTGTAAAGAAAATGTTATCAACAGAAAATAAATGTAAACAAAAGTAAAAAATAAGGAAGAACTTATCAAGCGTGTATATAGTCTACTCATCACAGACTTAAATCTATCGACCAGTTACATTCAACCTAATAATATTCATCAATGTCACTACGTATCACTCACAACCTAAGTCATTTCTAACCCAAATTGAGAGACCGACTGTATCACTAAGGAAATGATCTCTCTACCTCCTCAACAACACAGAAGACAAATATGTAATCACACTAACAATCTCTCAGTACAGCACAACCACACAGAGGCATTAAGCTCTTATACCCAAGTATATGTCAGCTCTAAATATATCTCTTGAGTTCATAAACTAATAGATGATCATCCTAGATAAGAATCTAAGTAGTATATGTCTATAACAACTCAAATCTCTAGCAAAGAGTAAAAATCTAAGACAACAATCCATAAAGATTTATAAAGCAAATTTTATATAACTCCATGGGCGACAAATATACATAAGTTTAGAGTAAAATACATGTACAAAACCCAACAAAAGAGAAATACATAGAGAGGAGAAGAGATAAACCACAAATCTTTTGGTTTGTCAGAGCCGGTCAATGAGAAATCCACCTCCAATCATCCATAAGCAAAGCCCTAGTGTTGTTATCTAAGCTAATCCATTACAAAAATGAGGTGGATGGAGTTGAGAGAACAAAAATCTCTCCCAAAACCAACACCAAACAAATGTAATAAAATGAAAGATATAAGGAAAATCTGATCCGCAACCATCACCCGACGAAATAAAAGCGTCGCCCGATGACAGCTCTTATATACACGACCCTGGAAAAGCCACGTCCTCAATTGAAAAAAATATCTATTGTCGCCTGGTGACCATAATTCATCGCCCGACGACTCTCCTTATTTTCGCCTAGCGAAACAGCAGCAAAGCAAGGCAGGGAATTCATCAAAATTGGTCTTCAATTTTTCGCCCAGTGACGCTCCCTTTCTCCCGGCGATCGATGACAGGAAGGAAACTTATGTTGCTTTCTCTGTAACTTCAAATGGCCTCCAATCTTGACCTTATTCCTTTATTGATCCAAAAATGAATTTTGGAGCTTTATTCCTCATTGCTCAAATAATGCTCAAATACCTACAACATAAATACAAAACTATCAAATGATACACTTTATACAAGAAAATGCATTATACACAAACTAAACGTATTTACACAAAAGTCAGGATTATTCAAGAATATTAACAAACAAAAATCCGATAAGTGTAACAAAAAGTATATACAAAATAACTACACTTTTGCACTTATCAAACATCCTCAAAAATAGTCAATCTGAACTATTCTTATTTTCTTTCTCAAATTCAGGAATCTGTCAATTTTCAATCCTTTGTTGAAAATGTCGGCCAACTGCGCTTCACTTGAGCAATGCCTAACTTCAAGTTCACCTTGATTTAATTTTTCCATCAAGAAGTGAAACCTTACTTCAATATGTTTACTTCTTCCATGCAGAACTGGATTCTTTGCCAAATTTATGGTTGACTTGTTGTCGCTTTGCAATACTAGAGGTTTCTTCACTTCGATAATTATTTCTTCAAGTACAGATCTGATCCAAATTGCTTGACATGCAACATATGATCCTTCTATATATTCAACTTCACATGATGACAATGCCACCACAGGTTGCTTCTTCGAACACCATGAGATTGGGGCACCAAATACTTGAAAGAAATATCCAGTTGTGCTTCTTCGATCTTCCTTATCTCCATGCCAATCAGCATCTAAAAAACAATTAACTATTGCTTATTTGCCTTCAGAGTCTCGTCGAAATAGTATTCCACAATTTATTGAACCCTTCAAATATCTCAGGATTCTTCTTGCAGCCTTCATATGTGACACTCTTGGTTCACCCATATATTTACTTACTAATCCGAGTGTGAAACCTATATCAGGTCTACTGTTGCACACATACCTCAGAGATCCCACAATTTGCTTGAACAAAGTTGCATCGACTTTGTCTTTCTCTCCATTCTTCTCCAACTTAACATTTGGTTCGACAGGTGAGGATGCAGGATTCGAATCATCCATCCTGAATCTCTTGAGTATCTTTTTGACATACTTTCTTTGATGTAGCACCATACCTTGCTTCGACATTTGAAATTCCATACCTAGAAAATAAGACAATTTTCCTAGATCCGACATTTTAAATTCCTTCGCCATCAGCTCTTTGAACTTCGACAAGTTCTCTAAACTATTTCTAGTTACTAGAAAGTCATCAACATACAATCAGATGATTGTTATATCTTGTGCTACAACCTGCATATAAACACCATACTCTGATTTGCATTTGACAAATCCCAATTCGACTAAGTATGAGTCAATCTTCTTGTTCCATGCCATAGGTGCCTGCTTGAGGCCATAAAGTGCTTTGTGCAATCTATATACTTTACTCGCTTCCTTCTGAATCACAAACCCAGGAGGTTGTGTTTCATAAACTTCTTCGTCTAAAGGACCATTCAGAAATGTTGATTTCACATCTAGATGGAATGTCGACCAGCCTTGGTTGCATGCCAATGCTACCACTAGTCGAATAGTCTATAATATTACTACTAGAGCAAATACTTCAGAGTAGTCGAGTCCTGCTCTTTGAAGAAAACCTCGAGCTACTAATCTTGCTTTATGACTTGCTATTGACTCATCTACATTGTGTTTCAACTTGAACACCCACTTTACTTCGATAGCTTTTGTATTTGCTGACAATTCGACTAACTCCCATGTGTTGTTTCTTTCGATTGCTTGTAACTCTTCGACCATAGCTAACTTCCACTTGTTAATCTTCAAAGCTTTTTTATAGTTGACTGGTTCAGCACCTGCAAGTAAAGCAAAATGAACTAATTCTCCATCTGGTGTGATTTCATCATCACCCACCAATTCATAATCATGAAGTCTTGTTGGAAGAACTCTATTTCTTTGAGGTCTTTGGCTTGTTTCAGCCACAACCTCTTCGACTTTGACTATGTCGGGAGTGTCAGCAACTGCTTCTTCTTCGACTTCGACTGGATTCTCAATAATTCCTTCGACCTCTACTTCATTAGTTTCTTCATTGAAATCAAAGTTCATTAATGGCTTGTTAATTGAATTACTAGAATTCCAATCTCAGGCAGAATTTTCATTAATCATAATATCTCGACTCAACACAATCTTCTCATTAACTGGATTGAATAGTCTGTATGCACCAATTTTATGATATCCTACCAGAATCATAGGTTCACTCTTGTCATCAAGCTTCCTTCTCCTTGCATCAGGAAAATGCTTATAACACATAGAGCCAAACACCTTCAAATAACTTACTGATGGTCGTTTGCCACTCCACACTTATTTAGGAACCTTGTTCTTCAATATCTTAGTAGGACACCTATTCAAAATATAAACTACAGTCGAAACAGCTTCTCCCCATAAAGACTTTGGAAAATTCTTTTGCTTCAACATGCATCTCGCCATATCTAATATGGTTCTATTTCTTATTTTTGGAATTCCATTATGTTGAGGTGTATAAGGAGCAATTACCTCATGCTCAACACCATGTTCTGCATTGAAATCTTCAAACATCTTGGATGTGTATTCGCCACCTCCATTTGTTCGCAGAACTTTGATCTTCTTCTCACTCTGGTTTTTGACAAGTATCTTGAATCTCTTAAAATTTTCGAATACTTCGTCCTTTCGTTTGATCACATAGATCCACAGATTTCGACTAAACACATCAGTAAATGAAACAAAATATATGTTTCCACCAATTGTATGTTCTTCGAATGGACCACATACATCTGAATGAACCACTTCAAGAATGCAGGATGATCGAAACGAAAGAATTTATGGATTGCTTTCCCACTAAATAACCTTCACAAAGTTTTTCAGGCATCTCAATGCTTGGAATAACAGTAACCATATCTTGAGTAATCAGTTGATTAAGTGATCGAAAATTACAATGTCCAAACCTCAAATTCCACAAATAACTATCCTTGTGGTCGACAACAGTTTTCAAACATTGAACTTCTGTCGAACTGATCATAGTCTTAAATGTCCTATTCTTCGACAATGGAGATTTTAAGACCAAATTATTCTTGGTGTCGAACAATTTCAAAACTCCACCTTTCATGACAACTGAGAAACCTTTTTCGACTAGTTGTCCAACACTTAGCAAGTTGCATTTCATTCCAGGTACATAGAGCACATCTTTGATCATATCTTTCCCTCCATTACTCATTTGAAAGACTATGTTACCAGTACCTTCTGCTTGCAATGAACTATTATCAACAAGTTTTACCTTGCTATTCTTCGACTCGTCAAAATCTTCCAACCACTCCTTTCGACCAGTCATGTGATTCGAGCAGCCTGAGTCAAGAAACCAGATCTTGGATTCGAGACGGTTATCTGCAACTGCAACCATAACCACCATACCACCTTCAGAACCATCTGAATCTTGGTGTGAAAGGTTCGCTCCTTCTTCCTTTCTTGTCGATCCCTTGTCTTTTCTATACCAACAATTCTTGGCCAAGTGTCCCCATTTTTCACAGTTATAACAATGCATGCCTTTCTTATCTTCTTTGTCCTTTCGGTAGTTTCCTCCCCCCTTTTCGAGGATTCAAAAGATCTATCTTAGACCTTATTCTTATGGTAGATATGCACTAAGGTACCTTTGGCACCCATTCTAGTGGGCACGCAATGGCTAAGAAGATTCTGAGGGTAGGGTACTACTGGTCCACTATGGAAACAAATTATTATCAACATTCCCGAACTTGTCACAAGTTCCAGATCTATGATGATAAAGTACATGTGCCTCCATTTCCCTTGAACGTCTTGACTTCTCCCTGGCCTTTCGCAATGTGGGGCATTGATATGATCAGAGAGATTATACCTATCGCTTCTAATGGGCACTGCTTCATCCTCGTTGCCATTGATTACTTCACAAAGTGGGTCGAGCCACCTCATTTTCTTTTGTTACCAAGAACATTATGACCCGGTTCATTAGACATAACCTTATCTATCGGTATGGTATTCCAGATAGAATCATTATGGATAATGGTACCAATCTCAATAATACTATGATCGTCGAGCTCTGTATGCAATTCAACATTCAGCATCATAACTCCTCTCCCTACCGGCTAAAGATGAATGGCATTGTAGAGACTGCTAATAAGAACATCAAGAAGATCATATAGAAGATGACGATGACATACAAAGACTGGAAATTTTTTTACCATTTTCTCTTCATGGTTATCGTACCTCAGCACGCACGTCAACAGGGACAACTCCTTTCTCTCTGGTATACGGTATGAAAGCTTTCCTACCCATCGAAGTCCAGATCCCTTCCTTGAGAATCATGAAGGATGCAGGTTTGAATGAAGATGAATGGGTTCATAATCGACTTGACCACTTGAACCTGATTGACAGGAAGAGGCTTGCGGTTGTTTGTCATGGTCAGATGTACCAGAAACGTATGATTAAAGCTTTTAACAAGAAGGTCAGACGTAAGGTATATCAGGTTGGTGACCTGGTAATCAAGCACATTATCCTACCACAAGGTGATCACAGGGGCAAATAGACTCCCACGTACGAAGGAATTTGTGATCAAGGACATATTTTTCTGGTGGAGCCATGATCTTAACCACTATGGACGGTGACGACCTTCCGCACCCTGTAAATACAGACATACTTAAAAGATACTACGCATGAATAGAGACCCGCTAGGTTGACTGGCCTAGGCAAAAATAAGGGCATCCCGACGAACCAAAAGGGTTCGGGAAAAAGTTAGGGATATATATATATATATATATATATATATATATATATATATATATATATATATATATATATATATATATATATATATATATATATATATATATATATATATATATATATATATATATATATATATATATATATATATATATATATATATATATATATATATATATATATATATATATATATATATATATATATGTGAAAAGTCTGTACACCCGGCAAGTCGAAAACCTGAAAAGGCGGCTTGGGCAAAAAAGGGTATCCCGTGGACTGAAAACCTGAAAGGGAGGTCCAGGCAAAAGTTAGGGATTAAAAGCGTACAACTATGTCCCGTTGGATCACCTCACAGATAAAATTTGGTAACAAGTGTCAAGTTCAAATGGTACTAATCAATCCAGTCAGCTTCGATCAAGCAACAAAGTGATGAGACACTCAAAGATATAAAGGCAACAGCATAATGGGAACCGAATAGGATCATTTCACATAGCTGTTTTTCTTTGTATACTACTTTATATAGTTTTCAGTCTTACAACGAAATTCTCTTATTAGGATCTATGTCTCGTTGTACAAAAATGCTTGTTATAGAAAGACTTCTTCAGATTAATACAAAAGCTATCTCTTTGAAAGCACAAACTATTTGTTTTTATTTTTCTGTTTTGTTTTGCAAAAAACGTCCAGTGATTATTTGTAACATATACATTTGAATATGATCACAATTTATAAATACACACATAAAAAACAGAAAGACAATTACTAATGGCTTTAAGAAATGGGACAATGTCTAAAAATCCATCTGCAAATCCCTACAGATACATCCCACAATAGATACAGAGACAGAGACATCCTCCTGCGAAGTTACTGCCATATCCTTAGCATACAGCCTAATGATGTCAGAGGTTCTGATATCCCCTACAGAACAAAAGTCTCCAATCATCTCCCCAGCATCTTGAAGAATTCCTCAACATGGTTCATAAACTTCTTGGGTTCCCCAATAAGGCTTCATAAAAATCCCCAAGCAATTTATGGAGTTTTCTTTCCCCAGTAGAGTTTATTTCTCTAGCCACGTAAATCCATCTCCTAGCAATTCAACTTCAACAAATAATGAAGAACCACATTATTCATCCTCAGCAGCAGTCAAGGATTTATTTTCCCTCAACTCAACGACGCTGCAAAGAACAACAGATCATTTCATATATTGCATTCATATATCATTTTACAAACATGCATACAAATTACATATAGCACAATCTCATTTATTTTGAGAACATCATTACACAATATGTGTCATGCATCATGATATTGCATACAATTAATTCATTACCTTTTCAGGAAAGATCAACAAACAAATATCATCATCAACTTTCAACGAGTTCCAAATTAATTCCTGAAACAAGACAGGGCAACTATCTGAAGTAACAACTCATCAATCACTGTGAAGCTTGGACCCGACCAGATAGCAATTAACATCAAATACAATTTACTGTGAAGCCTGGACTCCAACCGGATAGCAGTTTACAACACTGTGAAGCCTGGACCTGACCAGATAGCAGTTAACATCATTGGTGAAGCCCGAAATTTGACCGGATAACAGTCAAACTTCTACAACACTGTGAAGTCTGGACCCGACCAGATAGCAGTCAACATCATTACTAAAGCACGGAATCCGACTGGATAACAGTCAGCCTACAATTCAAGACACTGTGAAGCCTAGACCCGACCAAATAACAATATAAGTTACTGTGAAGCCTGGAATCCGACCAGTTAGCAGTTTACTCTGTCAAATTACTGCAATGTATGGAGTCCGACCAGATAGCAGTTTACTATGTCAAATAATATGAAGCCTGGATCCTACCACGTGAGAGTATAATCTACAACACTGTGAAGCCTGGACCCAACCAGATAACAATATACCTCAAATTCAAGTTGAAGCCTAGATTTGACCAGATAACAGCTTTATTTCTTCAAATCACTGAAGCCTGGACCCGACCAGATAATAGTTCAAATCACTGAAGCCTGGACCCAACCAGATAACAGTTTAAGTCACTGAAGCCTGGACCCGACCAGATAACTATTTAATTTCAGTAAGTCGTTTCGAAGCCTGAAATTCGACCAAATAACAATCAGCTTCATCCTTTCATCTAAGTTACTATGAAGCCTGGAAATTCGACCAGATAACAGTTTAATCTTAAGCAAATTACTGCGAAGCCCAGAGATCGACCAAATAACAGTTAATTTCATATTCCCCAGTAATTCGCTATGAAGCCTTGAATACGACTAGATAACAGTTAACTTTATTATTTCCAACAAGTTGTTAACTTCTATTCTCTCCAATAAAGAGATAACTTCCCAATAGAGCAACAAACAACTAAAACTCCTGAACTTTTCCCCCAAGCAGAAATCAACACTCTCCATAGAGTTTCCCTCAAGCTAAGTCAATATTTCTCAGCAGAGTTCTCCTCAACAACGAAACAGGAATCTCCGGCGGAAACACCCAAGGTTTGAAGATGTGCATACTCTTCATCCCCAACAACATTATGGGATTTAACTTCCCAAAGTTCCCTAGCACTTGTCAAGGATTTATTTTCAAAGACAAAGTTACATTTCAACAATATTTTACATTTATACATCATATTACATACATGACATATGCATACAGCACAACCTCATTTTTGAGAACATCATTACACAATGCATTTAATACATCATGACATTGCATACAGCTAACTCTTTACCTTTTCAGGAAAGATCAATCGACTAATAATTATCATTGTGATATGGTGGCAAAACCGACTGTTATACTGGTTTTTCATTTGTATTCGCAAATGTTGTGGTAAGCAAGAGTCACCACCGAATTTTCTTTTATCCAACAAAGGAAAGGGTGAAAAGAACAGAAAAAGACCTTTCGAGAGTTTTTTGAGTAAGGGGGTAGATTATGGAAAGGGAAGGTGTTAGCACCCTTTCCATCCGTAGTTTTCTACGGGCTCTTAGATGCTTAGCTCATTTTGAAATACTTTGTGTTTTGTGTGTTTTTGAAAATTATTTTAAAATGCCAATAGTAAGGCAGCTTGGTTTATGATAACTCGTGTATCAGTCCTCAAGAGTGTTGATAAAGCATTTTTAAAATGTTTTTTGAAAGAAGTCTGTGTATGTGTAAAAGTTTTTTTTTTTGAGCAAGCATCTAATCAGCTATCTACTTTACTCGAAAGGGTCGTTCTTTTCCTCTTTTCCGCTATACAGTTCTATCCTACTATTAGTAAGTAGGTAGCCCTAGTCGTTGTATGTTTGGGGGACATTCGAAGGGACGTTTATACAGTCACAAAGGTAACTGGGCAAGAATTTTTAGTAACTACCCTATGATTTTAAGATCATTTTTACCGAGGCAACATCGAGAGGGTCATTTTTTATCTTTAAACTGGAGGGTAGCCACTAAAATCTCTCATGTTTCGAAAGTTGTGACCGTTTTTTCTGAAGACAACCGAAGTGGGGGTACCCTAGAGGTGCGCGTGTGAAATTGTGTTGTATTCAGTTATTTATCTAGGCCTTTAGGTTTTCTAGCATTTTGATTATTAAGCTCTTGTCATGCAATCCTATTACCATACATCTAAACAGTTAATATATGTACATGAAATATAAAGTGCGGAAATTAAATCATACGCTATTACATGGCTTCGGGGAGGGGGATTAATTACATATCTAAAATTGGGGGAAAGTAGTAAAGTAGAAAGTCCTAGTTATTCTTTTACAAACCGGGAAGCAGATACAATAATAATAATGCAAAAGTAACTAAATGCACGTGAATTGAAGATAACGTCTAAAACTAAAAGGAAAAAATATTTTTGTTTGGTTTTTTTGTTTAATAAAAGAGAATAAAAATCTAAGTCTAGACTTAATTTTAATTTTAAGAAAGTGTTAAAGTCATTAATTAATTTATTTATTTATTTATTTGAGAAAATGCTAACCTAATATTTTTTGTGATGTTTTTGGTTTAAGGTTGGTTAAAAAAAGAGTAAAGCCATTAAAATAAATAAACAAAACAAAATAAAAGTGAAAATAGGCCAGGACAACAAATAGAAACAGGGGGGTGTAAGTTTAAAAATACAGGCCCAGATCAAGGAAGAGGCCCGGGTTGCCTTCTGATCCAATGAGGGAGGCTGCCTTTCGATCCAAGGAGGGAGGTTGCCTTTCGATCCAAGGAAGGAGGTTATCCTTCGATCCAAGGAGGGGCTGCCTTTCGATCCAATGAGAGAGAATGTTGATAGTGTATGATGGATTACCTTTGGAGGGTACTGGATTTGAACTCCTTGTCATCCATTGGCTGGAGCTTGAAGGCGCATGGAAAGTATTTGAAATGCAGCACACTGGATCTGCAAGATCATTGTTAGAAAAAACATAATATACGACCTGGGTATCGAGCCCATGCCCTTTCCACTGCAAACGTTCTCCTTTACCATTTGAGTTGTTTGTTCATTCCTTGACCCAAACATAAAACAATGATTATATGATAAACTACAATAAAATATTGAATGCAAATCTGCCACCTTCAGTCAAGCATAAATCTTCATGAACATGGTGATCCATGGTTCAGGCGGTATGAGGGTTCATCTAATGGCTCGAGCCTGCATATTTGGATCTCAGCAACACAATTATATGGATGATATGCACTGAAACACATAAAAATACAAATATGAATTCACATGATTATTGGAACCGGTGATGCATATGCGTGCATTTTTAACAGATTTGCTGTCAATAACGACCCATTCTTACCCTATGAACCTTACAGAGATGATTACAATGCTTGGTTTGGATGGAAATGGGTTGAATCGAACTGTAGGCGCCTGCACTGAGTTCAGAAAATTTGAAACAACTTCAAGGTTTTGTGGAGTTTTTAGTGAGGTAATCTATATGTGTAGGCAATTTGTTGTGTATAGGCAATGTGTGTCTGTCCTGTTTTGCTTGAGCTTTAGCTCTGTATTTATAGGGGTGCAGTGACGAATGAAAATGGCAAGAATCAGCCATTAACAATGGCTTTGAAGGCAGAATCGAAAGTCTTAAAAGGTTGCCATTGTTGATGATTTTCTACCATTTTGGGTTTTTGAGTGAACCTAGACAGGTTTCACTCCCACATCTTGACTTTTCGAATGCTCCCAAGTTTTGTTCTTCGATGGTTGAGTTCCATTTTGAATGGTCTAAGGCCTCATCATTGTGGCTTCTTTGATTGAGCCACTATCTGCCTTCGTTGATTGATCTGAAAACTATCCAATTAGCCCAATCGAACAGTTCTTGTTCCTTTCTATTTCCTTTCCTTCAAATCGACCACCTCTTCCTCTTGGTTTGTTGAAGCTTCGTTTTTTCATCTCCTTCGAATGTAGTTGTGCAGGTGGCTCTTTGATTCCAACTCCTACCCTTTGCTTATGTCTACAAAAATATCTTTCTTGCTGATCACTAGTTCACTTTCGATTGGTGAATATAGCTTATATGCGCCAATCAAAATATGAATTATAAGCACCAAGCCTTTACTTTGATTACCTAACTCCTTCCTTACCTGTTCAGGCACATGCCTGAAACACATTGATCCCCAAAACTCTAAGATGACTCATATTTGGCTGATTCATCTCTAACTATCCTTCGATCACACCATGCTTGAAGATGGCATGTCCTTCGAACCAATAGATTTCCACGTGTTTCTTTGGATAATATAAGAGCTTTTTGAATTCTAAACATTCTTCTTTTTGAAGCATCCATTCAGGCAACATGTCAATTGAAAGGTGTCTTCCTTGTAATGCTTTGAATGGCTTATATATCCATGTTCGAAAATGAACCTTTTGATGGAGCTCATTACCAACTCTCCCAATCGAAGGCTTCATAAAAGCCTTCTCACGCTTTCTTTCGAACTAGCCCTCCTTTGATCTTAGTGTTTCGTTGGGCATTAAATTAGCATGCATATTATTGTCGAAGATGCTTCCACCCAAAAGCCCTTAGGCATATTTTCAGCCTTCGACCTACACTTTGTCAAGTACATTTTTTTTCTTTCTTTCAGCTGTGCCATTATGCTGAGGCATAAAGGGTGTCATGGAAATCATTTGAAGCTCTAGAACTCACACATCTTGGTGAAAAGTGAAATTAGTTGAAAGGCCATTGCTTAGGAGGAGAATTTATCTGATCAATTCTTGGTCAACCTTGAGCAATTGGGGACCTTAATGAGTATGCCTTGAATAAAAATGGGATGGTAAATTTTGGGGTACAACAGCTGCCCCTGTTCAATCTTCTTAAACCTGAAGATGTAGATTAGCTTGTCTACCTTTCGTGATCTAAAGGTGGAAGATGATTAAACATTAGAGTGCCCAGAAATTTGCACTCGCATGAAGTAACGTCGTTGGTTGATGATGTCAGGAATGGGCTTACAGATGCCATTTGGAGAAGATAACTGAGAGTTGTCGGAGATGGGCTTAAAAATGCCATCTAGAGTAGATGTTGACTTCATAAGAGGTCTATTTATGGGGATTCTTGTTCCTGTTGTCTGAGGAGGACTCCACTGGGGAATGTTGATTTTTGTTGTTCTCCCGCTTGAGGAAAAATCTATGGGGAATGGAGTCTAGGAGCTTTAGTTGTTCATGGTTCTACTGAGGAATTATCTCTGGACTAGAGAGATGAACATGGCTATTTTCTGGCTGAAATCCAGGCTTCACAGAACTTGCTAGGGAGAATGAAATTAACTGTTATCTAGAAATGTATTAGAAGGAGCCTGTGTAGGGCTGCTTCAGGATGAGTCCGTGTTAGACTTCATCTAGAGATATATGAGAAGGAGTCTGTGTAGGGTTGCTTCAGGATGAGTTCGTGTGAAACTGCATCTAAAAATATATGAGAAGGAACCTGTGTAAGATTGCTTCAGGATGAGCCCGTGTAAAGCTGAATTTCAGGAGGAGAAGGAATCCGTGTAAGATTTCTTCAGGATGAGCCCGTGTAAAACTGCATTTGGAAATTGTGAGAAGGAATCTGTGTAAGATTGCTTCGTCTGGTCGTGTAGATAGTCACCCCGTCTTGTTTCAGGAATTGATCCACAGTCAGTCATTCACAGATAGTTGCCATGTCTGGTTTCAGGAATTAATATGGAACTTACTTTTGTTGGTCGTTGAGATAGTTGCCCTGACTTATTTCAGGAATTAATCTCTGACCTGGTCTTGTAGATAGTCACCCCGTCTTGTTTCGGGAATTGATCCACTGTCAGTCGTTCATAGATAGTTTCCCTGTCTGGTTTCAGGAATTAATCTGGGACTTGCTTTTATTGGTCATTGAGATAGTTGCCATTGCTTGTTTCAGGAATTAATCTCTGACCTAAGAGAAAGAAAGATAGTTTCCCCGTCTTGTCTTGGGAGTTAATCTTCAATATGTAGATAGTTGTCTTGTCTTCTTTCAGGTATTAATCTATAATCAGTTGTTCACAGATAGTTATCATGTTTTGTTTCAGGTATTAATCTGGAACTCGCCTTTTGCTGGTCATAGAGATAGTTGCCCTGACTTGTTTCAGGAATTAATCTCTGACCTAAGAGAAATAAAGATAGTTCCCCCGTCTTGTTTTGAGAGTTAATCTTCAATATGTAGATAGTTGTCCTGTCTTGTTTCAAGTATTAATCTATAATCGGTTGTTCACAGATAGTTGTCATGTCTTGTTTTAGATATTAATCTGGAACTCGCCTTGTGCTTGTCATAGAGATGGTTTCCCTAGCTTGTTTCAGGAATTAATCTCTAACCTAAGAGAAATAAAGATAGTTTCCCCGTCTTGTTTTGGGAGTTAATCTTCAATCTGCTCATGTAGATAGTTGTCTTGTCTTGTTTCAGGTATTAATCTATAATCAATTGTTCACGGATATTTGTCCTGTCTTGTTTCAGGTATTAATCTGGAACTTGTTTTTGTTGGTTGTTGAGATAGTTGCCTTGTCTGGTTTCAGGAATTAATCTTTGACCTAAGAGAAAGAAAGATAGTTTCCCCATCTTGTTTCGGGAGTTAATCTTTAATCTGCTCATGTAGGTAGTTGTCATGTCTTGTTCCAGGTATTAATCTACAATCAGTGGTTCACAGATAGTTGTTCTGTCTTGTTTCAGGGATTAATCTGGAACTGTTGAAAATTGATGATAATATTCTTCTGTTGATCTTTCTTGAAAAGGTAAAGAATTATTTGTATACAATATCATGATGCATGAAGTGCATTGGGTAATGATGTTCTCAAAATAAATGGGGTTGTGATTATATGCATTTGTACTGCATATGCCATGATGCTTGTAAAATGATGTATGAATGTATGAATGTATCAGTTATTCTATTGCAGTGTTATTGAACTGGGGAAAATAAACCCCTGATTGTTGCTGGGGATGAAGAATGTAAGTCTTCAAATTTTGTTGAAGTTGAAATGTTGGGTGACAAATTTCTGTTGTTAGAGAAATAAACTCTGTTGGGGAAGGGAAACTCCGTAATCCGCTTGGGGATTTTCATGAAACCCTGTTGAGAAACCCAAGAAATTTATGGACCGTGCTGAGGAATTATTTCAGATGTTGGGGGAACAATTGGAGATTCTTGTTCTGCCGGGGTATTGGAACACCTGGCATCATTAGGTTGTATGCTGAAAATGTAGCAATGACTTTATAGTAGGATGTCTCTGTCTCTGTACCAGCTGGAGAAAGTATCTTCTAGGGATTTTGTATATGGTTTGAATGTTATCCCAACTCCTGGAGTCTTGAGTAAATCTTGATCAGGGTGATAAGCCTTCTACTAATAGAGAAGTGACGAGATAAAGGGACATAGTTGTACGCTTTAATCCCTAACTTTTTCCAGGACTGTCCTTTTAGATTTTCAGTCCACCGGGATACCCTTTTTTGCCCAAGCCTCCTTTTCAGGTTTTCGACTTGGCGAGTGTACAACTTTATTTATATATCCCTAATTTTTGCCTGAACTCCTTTGGTTCGTCGGGATGCCCTTACTTTTGCCTAGGCCAGTCAACCTAGCGGGTCTTTTTTCATGCATAGTATTTTCCGACTATGTCCACATTCACAGGGTGCGGAAATTGTCACTGTCCATAGTAGTAAGTGTCGCAGCACTGCTAGAAAATGTTTTCTTGACCATACGTGGCCTTTTGCTAGAATTCATGTCTAATTCCCCAAGTGATTCATATGGAGGTATGCCCTTGGCTATTTGGCACTTTTGAGAGATTCCTCGAATATTGCCTCGACTGCCCCCAGATCAGTTAGACATCATATCATGCCCCTTGATTATGAAAGGCCTGCTATTGGAAATGTCTTTCCATCTGAGGCGATTCTGTCCACTAAGGGGATTTTCGTTCATTGAATATTCGTCGTGCGAATTTCTCTACTGTTGAATAATTAGTCATATGCAAATAATAGTATTTAAAAAATGCAAAGCTTATGTTTGTCTTGAAGTTTTTGAAAACTCACTTTTTAGTAAAACAAAATTTGCAAGAATGTGATATCAACTCAGGATTTATAGCAAGTCCTACAGGAGTCAGGATACCATTTTGTAACAATATGCTTTCGAACTAACCCCTGCTTCAGCTAGGACTTTTAAGGGTTATAACGTAGCCTGGTTCACGGTTTAAGAAACAAAGGATAAAGGCTCGAAATTTATTTGTACCCAGCCCGTTATTCGTGATGTTCTTCAGTCCTATACTCAGTTAACTGTACATTTAGATCCCAATTGAGTTATGGAATCTTGGCCCTGATATTCTGGTGATGGTTCAGATACTGAAAGTGAAGGCAGACATTTTTTGTAATATATTCTTTTGTTGAGGATTTGTAGCGACCTCTTTTTTTGATTGATTTTATTATCCCTACATTTTTCCTGAATTATTTCTTTTGTGACTATAGTCAGCGGGATGGCCCCGTTTTTTTTAAGTCTCCTTCATAGTTTTTGACTCAACGAGCTTTTCTTTTGAGAGATAATGATTGTCTGACTTGATGATTATGCGGAACCATCACCATCTTTTGCTTTGGAAGGGAATCTTCAACACCACTCGTCGTGTATGAATTCACCTTTTAATTAACTGAGAAACTACCTTGCCCCAGGTTATAACTAAGGGTTTCAATTTTGTGTGAAAAAGAAAACTCCTACTTCTTAGGCTGAAAGGGGTTGACGAGGGATTATCTTCCTTATAACTCCACTATTTTAGGATTTGAAAGAACGCTTGTACATCATCATCAAGGTCTGTTCAAAAGCATATTGTAGAGATTATGGTATCTTTTTTATCATCCTTTCTCTAAAGGCTTACAGCTTTTAATCGAGAGTCGGATATCATAAAAAGGAAGTAAAAGCACAGTTTGAATATAGTGAACACGAATGAATTAATTCAAGACAAACATATGCAATGCATTAATGGGATGACATAGTTTGACATGAAATAAGTGTTCAAACAATCAAAATAAATTACAATTTGTAAATTCTAATGAACAAGAAAGCCTCTTTGTCTGAACTTGTCACTTCAGATGGTGTGCCTTTGAAAGATGGCAGAAGAATTCAGTCTGACCATCTTGTGTGAACTCCAATGCCCCTTTATCAATCAACTCCCGAATCTTAATTTTCAGTGCCCAACAATTATTTGTATCATGTCCAGGACTATTGGAATGGTAGGCACACAAAGCATCAGGATGATAGCTAGGAGTGAAGGTATTGGGATTTCGAGGAGGATCCCTCAACGTAATCAATTCCATCTTCAACATGTGTTGCAATACTTGAGCCAAGGACATTTTGATTTTGGTGAAGTGCCTTTTGGGCGTATCTTGTTAATGCGGACTACCCTATCGTGGTTGGTGAAGTCGTTATTGGACTCTTCGCGTAACAACCGTTTTGAAAGGTGTTTTCTCAACCAAATCTTCTTGTTTCAACTGAGGCTGATTAAAGACTCGATCCTCAATTCTCGTTGTTTGCTCCATATGATTGCATCCATGTTGATGAAGCTTGTTGATGAGGCCTTTTATCTCTTCTTGTCCCCGAGCTAAGTTTTGGATAATATTCACCTGTCCCAAAAATTATGGATTCTCATCGTATCCATCTCAGCTTGCAGTTGTTCCAACTGGTCATCCTTGTTGTTGTCAGGATTTCTCTTGGTCAAGTTCATAGTGAGGAGTGCTTTCAATTCTTCTTGCCCCTTGGATAGATTTAGGAACATTTCCTTGAACTGAGCATCTTGAGATTGGAGATCTCTATCGTTCTGTTCGAGAGCCATTTTCTTTGCTGAAATAAACAGCGAGAAAATGAGAAACCTGTCTTGAGAATACCTGTTATATAATGACATGCATGCAATGTTTTCAAGGATCTCACGGTAAACACAAGAAAATGTTAGCAACTGAATCTGACTGCAACTTCGATTGAAGAACTTCATATCATTGAATGCCCTTCGACGAGAATCAAGCTTACCATGTCGAATGGGTCATAGCCTCTGACTCAAGACATCGTGCTTTGGTCTTCTGATGGCATTGGCTAGAGGAAAATAAATCTCCTTGCCCCTTGCTAGACGTCTGATTTATCATAACATGCACCTTAGGTTCTTGAGATCCTTGAAATGGTTAAGGAAATGCTATGGTATGATGTTATAATGTGTATGTTATGCACCAAGAAAAAGTGTAAGGTGATGAAGACGAGTGAGTCTTACAAGAAGTCCAGGATAATGACTACAAACAAGTCCTGCAAGGAACTCACATCGTTAGATAATAAATAAAACCCCACAAGGAGTTCAAGTTGTTAGATAATGAAAGAAAACAAGTCACACAAGTAGCCTTAGGTTCAAAGGCTTGCATGAGGTTTAAAGGTAAGTACCCTCTTGAAGTTTAGTTAGTTCAACCTGTCCTAGAAAGTAACTGGGTTCTAGGGAATCTCAATATCATTGGGCTTTCTTCACCGGGCATTGTTTCAGTGCAAGCCTCTTTATTGGCGACCGAAATATCCCAGAAGTCTGATCTCAATGAGCGTAGTATTGAGTATCAACCAACTTTGGACTGCACCAAAGTCGGCTATCTCACTACTTCCTAATGGCCAAGTTTGTTCAATTAAAGGTTCTAAGGTCAGTTGGTGCTTCGTGACACCACACAATGGCCTTGTATTCTCCTTGACTAAACTCAAGGGCTACTGGTACCAACAAATGTGTCACACCAACGTAGCTATCATTTCAACCGTGTCGGTATACCCCACACAGTCCCCATGATCTATTGCTACTTACCTGAAAGGTTTCCCTAATCCGGGTATAGGATCTTTTAGTAACAGCCCAAGCAAACCCTTAAAAGTAAAGCATACAAAACACACAATGTTAAGAAAATTTTAAAATGATCTAACTCTAAGGTAACCTCACTTTATAGATTTTCCCCAGCAGAGTCTCCAGTTATGTGATACAGTGGCAGAACCGACTGTTATACTGGTTTTGCATTTGTGTTCGCAAATGTTGCGGTAAGAAAGAGTCGCCACTAGATTTTATTTTATCCAACAAAGGAAAGGGTGAAAAGAACAGAAAAATACTTTTTGAGAGTTTTCTGAGTAAGGGGGGTAGATTATGGAAAGGGAAGGTGTTAGCACCCTTTCCATCCGTAGTTTTCTACGGGCTCTTAGATGCTTAGCTCATTTTGAAATACTTTGTGTTTTGTGTGTTTTTGAAAATTATTTTGAAATGTCAATATTAAGGCAGCTTGTTTTATGATAACTCTTATATCAGTCCTCAAGAGTGTTGATAAAGCGTTTTGAAAATGTTTTTTGAAAGAAGTTTGTGTATGTGTAAAAGTTTTGTTTTTTAGCAAGCATCTAATCAGCTATCTACTTTACTAGAAAGGGTCGTTCTTTTCCACTTTTCCTCTAGACAGTGCTATCCTACAATTAGTGAGTAGGTAGCCCTAGTCGTTGGATGTTTGAGGGACATTCGAAGGGACGTTCATACAGTCACAAAGGTAACTGGGCAAGAAACTTTAGTAACTACCCTAGGGTTTTAAGATCATTTTTACCGAGGCAACATCGAGTGGGTCATTTTTTATCTTTAAACCGAAGGGTAGCCACTAAAATATCTCACGTTTCGAGAGTTGTGACTGTTTTTTCCGAAGGCAACTGAAGTGGGGGTACCCTAGAGGTGCGCATGTGAATGTGTGTTGTATTCAGTTATTTATCTTGGCTTTTAGGTTTACTAGCATTTTTATTATTAAGCTCTTGTCATGCAATCATATTACCTTACATCTAAACAGTTAATATATGTACAGTAAATATAAAGTGCGGAAATTAAATCCTACGCTATTACATGGCTTCGCGGAGGTGGATTAATTACATATCCAAAATTAGGGAAAAGCAGTAAAGTAGAAAGTCCTAGTTATTCTATTACAAACCGGGAAGCATATACAATAATAATAATGCAAAAGTAACTAAATACGCACGAATTGAAGATAACATTTAAAACTAAAAGGAAAAAAAATTGTTTTTAATAAAAGAGAATAAAAATCTAAGTCTAGACTTAATTTAAATTTTAAGAAAGTGTTAAAGTCATTAATTAATTAATTAATTAATTAATTTGAGAAAATGCTAACCTAATATTTTTTGTGATGTTTTTTGATTTAATGTTGGTTAAAAATAAAAGAGTAAAGCCATTAAAAGAAATAAACAAAACAAAATAAAAGTACAAATGGGCCAGGAGAGCTAATAGAAACAAGGGGTGTAAGTTTAAAAACGGAGGCCCAGGTTGCCTTCTGATCCAATGAGGGAGGTTGTCTTTCGATCCAAGGAGGGAGGTTGCCTTTCAATCCAAGGAAGGAGGTTATCCTTCGATCCAAGGAGGGGGCTACCTTTCGATCCAACGAGAGAGGATGTTGATAGTGTATGATGGATTTCCTGTGGAGGGTATTGAACTTGAACTCCTCGTCATCCATTGGTTGGAGCTTGAAGGCGCATGGGAAGTGTTTGAAACACAACATACTGGATCTACAAGATAATTGTTCGGAAAAAACATAATATACAACCTGGGTATCTAACCCAGGCCCTTTCCACTGCACACGTTCCCCTTTACCATTTGAGCAGTTTGTTCATTCGTTGATCCAAACATAAAACAATGATTATATGATAAACTACAATAAAATATTGAACGCAAATTCGCCATCTTCAGACAAACATAAATATGCATGAACATGGTGATTCATGGTTCAGGCGGTATGAGGGTTCATCTAATGGCTCGAACCTGCATATTTGGATCTCAGCAACACAATAATATGGATGACATGCACTGAAACACATAAAAATACAAATACGAATTCACATGATTATTGGAATCGGTGATGCATATGCGTGCGATTTTAACAACTTTCCTGTCAAAAATGACTCATTCTTACCCTATGAACCTTACATAGATGATTGCAACGCTTGGTTTGGATGGAAATGGGTTGAATCGAACTGTAGGCGCCTGATCTGAGTTCAAAAAATTTGAAACAACTTCAAGGTTTTGTGGAGTTTTTAGTGAGGCAATATGTACGTGTAGGCAATTCGTTGTGTATAGGCAATGTGTGTATGTCCTCTTTTGCTTACGCTTTAGCTCTGTATTTATAGAGGTGCATTGATGAACGAAAATGGGAAGAATTAGCCATTAACCATGGCTTTGAAGGCAGAACCGAAAGTCTTAAAAGGTTGCCATTGTTGATAATTTTCTATAATTTTGGGTTTTTAAGTGAACATGGGCAGGTTACACTCCCACATCTTGACTTTTCGAATGCTCCCAATTTTTGTTCTTAGATGGTTCTGAGTTCCAATTTGAATGGTCCAAGGCCTCATCATTGTGGCTTCTTCGATTGATCCACTATCTGCTTAGTTGCCTGATTTGAAAACTATCCAATTAGCCCAATCGAATAGTTCTTATTCCTTTCGATTTCCTTTCCTTTAATTCGACCACCTCTTCCTCTTGGTCTGTCGAAGCTTCATTTTGTCATCTCCTTTGAATGTAGTTGTGCAGGTGGCTCTTTGATTCCAACTCCCACCCTTTGCTTATGTCTACAAAAATATCTTTCTTGTTGATTACTAGTTCACCTTCGATTGGTTAATATAACTTATATGCGCCAATCGAAGGATGACTTAAGAGCACAAAGCCTTTACTTTGATTACCCAACTCCTTCCTTGCCTGTTCAGGCACATTCCTGGAACACATTGATCCCCAAAAATCTCAGATGACTCATATTTGGATTATTCATCTCTAAATGTCCTTCGATCACGCCATGCTTGAAGATGGCATGTCCTTTAAACCAATAGATTTCCACGTGTTTCTTTGGATAAGATAAGATATTTTTGAATTCCAAATATTCTTCTTTTTGAAACTCCTATTCAGGCAACATGTCAATCGAAAGGTGTCTTCCTTGTAACGCTTCAAATGGCTTACATCTCCATGTTCGAAAACGAACCTTTCGATGGTGCTCATTACTATCTCTCCCAATCGATGGCTTCATAAAATCCTTCAAACGCTTTCTTTCGAACTATCCCTCCTTCGATCCTAGTGTTTTGTTGGGCATCAAATTAGCCTGCATACTGCTATCGAAGTTGCTTCGACCCAAAAGCCCTTAGGCATATTTTCAGCCTTTGACCTACACTTTGTCATGTATACTTATTTTCTTCCTTTCAGTTGTGCCATTATGCTGAGGAATATAGGGTGCCATGGAAATAATTTGAAGCTTTGGAACTCACACAACTTGGTGAAAAGTGAAATTAGTTGAAAGGCCATTGCTTAGGAGGAGAATTTATCTGATCAATTCTTGTTCAATCTTGAGCAATTGGGGACCTTAATGAGTATGTCTTGAATAAAAATGGGAGGGGAAATTTTGGGGTACAACAATCATCAACAATCATCAACAATCATATTTTGTTAGATAGAGATTAATTCATGAAACAAGCCAGGGCAACTATCTCTACAACCAACAAAAAGCGGGTTCTGAATTAATACCTGAAACAAGACAGAACAACTATCTGTGAACAACTGATTGTAGATTAATACCTGAAATAATACAGGACAACTATCTACATGAGAAGATTGAAGATTAACTCCCGAAACAAGATGGGGAAACTATTTTTCGTTCTCTTTGGTCAGTTAAAGATCAGTTATTGAAATAAGGCAGAGCAACTATCTATACGACCATACGAAGCAATCTTACACGGATTCCTTCTCATACTTCGAGATGCAGCTTTACACGGGCTCATCCTGAAGCAATCTTACACGGATTCCTTCTCATAATTTCCAAATGCAGCTTCACACGGGCTCATCCTGAAGCAATCTTACACGGGTTCCTTCTTATAATTTCCAGATTCAACTTCACATGGGCTCATCCTGATGCAATCTTGCACGGATTCCTTCTCATATATTTCCAAATGCAGCCTAACACGGGCTCATCCTGAAACAATCTTACACGTATTCCTTCTCATATCTCCAGGTGCATATTCACACGGGCTCATCCTGAAGCATTCCAACACGGGTTCCTTCTAATACATTTTCGGACACGGTTTAACTCGGGTCCATTCCATCATAACATTCAGATTAAATAGATCAAAGATTTATTCTGATACTTCTTCCAATTTCTACCAATAGCCATTATGGGTAGGCATCTGTAAGCCCATCTCCAACGAATTCTTTATCACTTCTTCAAATGGCATCTTCAAGCCCATTCCCGATATAATTAACACATCATCGAGTGCAAAATTTTGGGCACTCTAGTGTTCAATCATCTTTCACCTTCAAGTCACGAATGGCGGACCCGCCAATCTAACTCTTCAGGTTTAAGAAGATTGAACAGGGACAGCTGTTGTATCCCAAAATTTACCCTCTCATTTCTCATAATATTTCCTACAAAGATCATCAAGGATTTTAGCTTGCACAAGTATTGACTAGGTCAAGCCGTCTGCTCAACACTAATGCCTCAAATTAGGGTTTGAGTTTGCACAAGGGCAGTTGGACTCCTAATACTTCAAATGAATTTCGTGGATCATTATGGACCCTCAAAATTTGTTCATATCAAGTTTCAAGTTTTGGATCGCAAAATTGCTCAGATCAGTTGTATTGGAAAAAAGTCAACTGTACACTGAAAAGTTCAAACTTTGACTTTTGATCAAAATTGAGTCCCAAAAATCACATTTTTATCAAGACATTCAAAATATGAAATTTGATCATCAAAAATCAAGAGAGTCAAAAATCCGATCCAACTTGGCAAGACTTGGAAAATTTTCTAAGTATTTTCTATACTTGTTAATTTCATTGCTTCATGACATCTTTTCACTACAATTCAAAATTATTCAAGATGTTACAAATAATTCAAGATGTTACAAATAATTCAAGTTATTACAAGGTTTCATTTTTGCAAGATTACAAATCCTAAGCTTTGTCTTGTTTGAATTTTTCCCTTTTGACTCAATGTCCAAACTTTACCACTATGTTGTCCACAAAATGGACTTGTATCAAGCTACAGGTGTTGTTGTCCAAGAAAGCTCAGAACCATGTCAAAAATAGTCTGTTGTACTGCTATAGAACAGTCATGCACTAAGCTGCCACAACACTTCAAAACTGCTACAAAACAGCCCCGCTATGCTACCACTCACCCAGTTCAAGCCTACATTATCTCACTCCTATATTTGCACAAAATTAGCACATAAGAGCCGCATCAAAAAGAAATGGAACAGTATACCCAAACAGTTCAAAAACTTATTTGTTTCCCTCCTAAATCTCATTCAAATTTCATCTACAAATAAACTGTCTTGATAACACACAAAAGGGGCTTTTTGGAGAAGAAGAGAGGCTGGTTTTTAGAGAGAGAATATAGAGTTTTGAAAAATCAAATAGAACTTTTCTTGTAACTTCTGCTCATACCCATCTCTATTGTCATTTACAAAAACAGAACCTCAACCCATTATCCCATCTTGAAAACACTCCTATAAACTAGCTAAACATTTCATATCACATAGAAATTGTTCAAGCACGAGAACAGTTTCTGTAGTGCCCTTATCTTCACCTTCTTAACAAAAGACAGTATTGTACAACTTGACAGTTTAGAGTTTGGTTCAACAACTTTCAATACAAAAGGAGGTTCAATAGCTTTTTGGAGGTTCATTGAAGTCCACGCAGCATCTTGAAAAGTGTTCAGACTCAAAACATAAAGTGAAGTTTCAAGGTAAGTCTTCTTGACTTTGCATTTTCCATACATCATCTTTGGTTCATTAATGAAGATAAAATATAGTAATCATTCCCCCTTTGAGCTAACCATTTGCTTGTTATTCATTTTTTATCAATCATATGTTGTGAACTGACCTGTATACATAATAGAATAATGATAGAGGCAAAAAACTGCAGCATGAGTCGACACATACCCACACGGGTCGACTCATTCTAGTGACAAAATAGGGTATGAGTCGACACATGGCCTTATGTATCGACTCATACTGTTATCCAGGCCCCAAAACAGAAGGATGAAAGGTGCATGAGTCGACACAAAACGCGTATGTGTCGACACAAACAGGTGCATGAGTCAACACATCCCATTATGCATCGACTCATACTGAGTTAATTTTGTTTTACAGGAGCAAGAAGAGTTATGTGTCGATGCATAGCAGCATTGTGTTGACACATAATAGTTAAAAATGCAATTTTTCTTTCTTTTTACACTATCTTTACATTTTTCATAGATTTTCTTCATTACTCTCCAGCTATTTGATATGGTTGTAATAATTAGACATCTAGTTCACCCCTATTTGAAAATTGTACCCCCACTCCCCTAATAATGTAATAGCGTAGGATTTTAATTTTTGCAAATTTATTGCTTTTCATATAATTGTTAGTAATTAGGGTGTGTATGCCAAGATAAAATCAAACGTTAGAAAATCCTAATCTCGAAGACAAAAATGCATGCAATCAAAACACCTTTCACACAAGCACCTCTAGGGTAACCTCGATTGTTGCCTCGGAAAATAGTCATATCCCTCGAATATGGGCTCTTTAGCAAAGATCCTAGATAAAAAGATCGTAGTCCCTCTATTTCCCTTCAATGTTGCCTTTGGTAAAACGATCTTAGTCCCTACAAAAATTACTAAAACGTCTCATAAGTTTCCTTCTATGACTATACGATTGACCCACTCCCGTCCCTTCACGTCCAATGATGGGGCTTCTTACCAAATCAATGGTAAGATATCAACATCTAAAGAAGGAGGAAAAGAACAAAGACCTTTTGAGTAGATAGGACACTCGTAGTTGCTTGCTCACAAACTAAAATCATCTCCACACTCACATTTTCAAAACATCTTCAAAAACAAACACCTCTTTAAACTATTTTCAAAACCAACACTTTGTATGCATTCTTATAGAGACGAGAATCATTACAAAGTTTGTTGAAACAAAGGCATTTTCAAAATATTTTCAAACTCACACCAATCACAAACACATTTCAAACAAAGCATTTTCAAAGTGATCAAGCAACTAAGATCCCATAGATAACTACGGGTGAAAAGGGTGATAACACCTTCCCTTTTCATAACCTACCCCCCGAACTCAAGAAAACATCTCAAAAGGTATTTCCTGTTCTTTTCATCCTTTCCTTTATTGGATAAAAGAAAAGTCAGTGATGACTCTTTCTATCCGCAACATTTGCGATAAAACGTAAAACACCCAAGTCAGTTCTCCATTCGTATTACATTGGGTATTTGTGAATCGCGAGTCAGAGTCGGAACTCAAAGATATGAGTAATGTTGTGAAAATAATTGGAGTTTTGTTGTTTGAAAACTGAAGTTTTTGTAAACTAATGTGTCTTTCGAGTTATAAGAAGAATGAGGTTTTGGGATGATATGAAAAGTGATTTTTGTGTAGAAAAGCAGCAGAAAAGTGCTTCTGCACTGCCTGTAACCAGTTACCAATATTTGGGTACCCGGGTACACTATAAAACCATTGTGTGGGTTGGTTATTTGGAGGGGTGTAACTGGTTACCACTATTAATGTAACTCGTTACCAATGAGTTGACAACATTTTTGTAATTCTTTGAAAAGTTCAAAACTTGAGTTCTGGACGTCCAATTCGAGTTTTGTTCGAAGCTCTAGAAAGCTAACATAATGAACTTTGTTTTAAAAATGGTCCCAGAACCTAGAATTGATTTATTTTTCACATGTTTATATGGTATGAGAGGTGTATTTTTCTATTGATGTTGTCCTTGGTACCAGACCTGTTCTTGTGGCACCATACAAGTGTAAGCTTCAGAGTTGGGTGAATTGAAGAAGCAATTAAAGGACATATTTTAGAACTGTGTGTAGGCATTACAAATATTTGGATTAGTTTGTTGCGGTGTTTATTAAGGACATTCTAATTTAATCTAAATTATAATAAGGGCATGTTTAACGTTGCGATTTAAATTAGTGTAGAAAGGAAGGAAACTTTATGCTAACCTATCAAGGTGTAGATTATGGTTTAAGGAGGTGAGTTTCTTAAGCATGATAATTCTGGTGGTGGTATCTTTGGATCCATCCAAAGTAGATACAATTATACATTGAGAGGATCTAAAGTCGGGTACGAAGACTAGAAACTTTTTGGGCTTAACTGGTTATTATTGCAGTTTGTTTGAGACGAGGTCAAGTACGATATATTATTAATGATTGAATTGAGGGGATGAGATGTTTAGTATTAGGAAGGATGTGAAGGTATTGGAGAAGCGTATGCAGATGCAGCTTGTGCCGATTAAGAATGATTAGAGGGACAATATCTTTTGAAAAAAAGAGAGGTAATGGTAAAGGAAAATTAAATTCAAGATAAATTGGAATCATGTTTGCGAGGCAAAGTATCGACATGTGACGGGAAGAATTTGGGGAATTTTACTGCCAATCGGATGTGGGAATGGTGTTATTGAGATTATGATTGGAATGACATTCAATTGTGAAAATATATGTATCCTCGATGTTGTGATATTTAAGGAAAGATTATGGATTTATGTATGTTGTTAAAGTCCTATATGTAGATAGAGACTTCAATTGGAACAAATTGATTTGTAATGTATTTGGTGTACTGGAACTTCCTGAGTTGGAAGATACTTAACATTTGTGTGATGTTAGTGAGTGTAAAGTAGACCATGTAATGTGCTTGGGTGATGGTGTCTCACCTACGAGATCGAATGAGAAGGAACAGTGGAAGCATTTGTAAACCTCAAAGGAGATTTTTGGACCATAGTGCTCACAAGTTTAAAAAAACCGTATTATAGTTTAGTAATGATGGTTTATGCCGCATCATGGTTATCATCTACCTATTGACAAATTGAGGAATCGGTCACCCGTAATCTCTTGTTGAGAGTAAATTGGATTGTGTTGGATGGGATAGACTTGTCTTTGTAGCTTGATGATGTGTAAAGTGTTTGACGTTCTATCAAGAGGATAGTCGTTCACCATTTGCATGAACCTAATGGAAAAATGGCTAGGAAAGATTCGGGACTTATTTAATAGTTCGGAGACTTAAGTTTGTATGCGAGCTAACACCGCGGAGTGGAAGGTTGAGGATATCAAAAGTGAACAATGATTTTCTAGTGGATATTAAAGAGAGTCAGAAGGTAGATGTGAAGCTTGTAGATCTAATAGTTGATGAAAATCAAAATGAGGACAATGACTTAAGGTAGATGATCAGAGTAGCGTGACTGAAACGTGATATGGTGCATTTCAGTATACGTGTATGAATTATTATGAGCCAAGGGTTAAACATCAGAAGCATGTGGGAATGATGCAAGCCATTGGACATTACAGAATGGAAGTGATAAGTGAAAGGTTTATATATTATTCGTGTCACTACCATGTCAATAGATGTATTAATTTACATGTTCAATTGGTAAATTGTAGCTTTGTTGTACTAATTTTATGTGTCTATGTTGTCGATATTATGGTTATGTTGATATTCTTATGATGATGTTGTTGTGTGATGAAATGATAGAGATGATGTTCATGTCGTGGAACTCTACGTTCTTAAACTATGTTGCTGCCTCATTTCCTATGGCAAGGTTTTGAGTGCGAGTAGCTCATTCCTATGAAGGGAAATTAGAGAAACGTTACATATGGTGATGGTAACGATCTCGTTGTTTTCCGGTTCAAAAGTGAACAAGATCATAAGGTAATAGAGCTTGTATCCTAAGGTGATGGGACAAGGAGTGAAATGAACTTGTGCGTTTATAACTCGGTAGCATTGCATCTTGTGGAATTATTATGGTTAACGATGTGAAGTGTTGATTAGTGGTATTTGAAATGTTGTAAAACATGACGTGGGAGTTGGGGAGTAGGATGCGAGATTTGTTCCAGAGTTGTTTGCATCTGGTAAATTTTAGATGACGAAAATATTCTAATTGGGGGACAGATGTAACATTCCGAAAATTATTATTAGTTATTTAATTAGTTGTTTGAGAGTATTTACGAGTCATTAGGATTTATATGATGCATTATGTGATTTGATGAAGATATGTGTGGGGTAGTGTCGAATGAAAAGAATAATGAGAATAATTTTTAATTAAATAATTTAGTTGGAATTATTTAGATTTAATAATGATTATTTAGAATTTTATTAATAATTAAATGGGATAATATTAGTGTAGAGATATGGAGGACTTATTGGTAATTTAATAAGAATGAGTGAGGACATAATGGGGATAACATAGAAAGGGTCCAATGGTTAAATTAGTACAAATAAGGAAGGGAAGAATCACTTCAATTTTGAGTGGTCGTAGAAAACAGAGAGTAAAAAGAAAATATTGTATTTTGGGAGAAGAGGAAGCCCGAAAGAGAGGAAAAGTTAGGGCTAAGAGAACCTTCGTTAGAGCACCTTCAAAGAATGTCGATTAAGGTAAGGGTGGGTTTTTCAATTACTTAGGGATTGTATGATATATATATGGGTGGGTAATTGTTAATCTCTATGACTTATCATCTCTTTCGGTGTTTTTGGTATGATTGATGTGTTGGTATTGATGGTCATGTTAATGTATGAAATTATGTGATTCAATTGCGTGTATTTTGTATGTAATTGTGTTTTTTTGTGAGATAAGATGTTACTAATGATGTGTGCATGAACATTGAAAATGGGAAATTGAAATTGTTTATTGTGTGAAATTTAGGACTATTTGGATGAGAAAATAAGTGATTTTCATGTCAAGAAAATAGCTTAAAAGTGCTTCTGCACTGGGTGTAACCGGTTACCAGTTTGGAGGTAACCGGTTACCACATATAAAATAGAGGCTTGGAAGTTTGGTTACAGGGGGTTAACCGGTTACCACATTTTTGGTAACCAGTTACCCTATAAAATAGTAGTGCAGGAAGTCTAGTACAAGGGGTGTAACCGATTACCAATCTGGAGGTAACCGGTTACCACTGACTCTGACATAATCATTTTTTAAAACTTCAAAAATCTGTAACTTTCATTTTGGGTGTCTGATTGATGCATGGTTCAAATTGTTGGAAAGCTGGTTTAACGTACTTTATACTAAAATTATTTTCGGTACTAGAATTCCAACTATTCAATGCATGGACACGTGTTATGTATGTGTCGAGTTGTGTTGATTTGTGGAATGTTGTAAATGCAGTGTGAATGTTTGTTATATTTGCGGATTATTATTGTTGTATGTTTGACAGATGAATATTGTGTATTTGTCTGTAGTGGCGAAGTGCACCAACCATGGTGAAGGTCAATGTGCATATTATTGTTATTGTATGAGTTATACATATGTCATACATACCTTTATGTACAAGTATAGGGTTATCGTGTGCCCAAGTGGAGTGTGAGTGACATATCCGAATTATAATCGAGAATCGTATCATCATATGTTCGACGGGGTGTGAACAATGAGGATTGATCATGTGTATAATAGGGTTTGAGAAACGAGGAGTAGGGTTGTCGTGTTCTCGGTGGGGTGTGAGTGATGCAGTCAAATTCCAATGGGAATTAATTTGTGGGTTCTTATATGCCGATGGTACCACATGCATTGAGTTGCATATTCGAGTCTCATTGCATCACATTATATACCATATAGCCTTGTTGATTAGTTGATGTGAATTGTTGGATTATTTGTTAATGCATAGAAATGTATGTGTGGATTGATGATCAGGTGGATGGTTAATGATTATGTGCTTATATACTTCTATGCATTCTTTATATGATTGAGAATCTCACTCCTTCTGTTGGAATGATGCTTTATATGGCATCGTGCAGATACTCATTAGTAGCTTGGGATTAAGGTTAGTCGTGGAGATTTCCTTTTAGTGCATAGATTGAGTCGGTGTCAGCTCGAATACATTACATTAGGGGATTTACGTTTGTTTTGTTTATGTTGAGAGTAAACTTATGTATAACTTCATTCGTTGGATTTATTTGGTGATTTATGTTAATTTTGGATTGTTATGATTATAACTCATGTTGAAGTGTTTAGACTAATTGTTATTGATGTTTTTGTTGTTAATAAAGGCATTGAAGTTCAAATATGAAAAATATGTGGTTTATGTTTCAATATGTGTTACGTATCTTATTACATGAGTATGTTGGTGAATTAGGGTGGCATCCTAAATATTTAGATTGTTTTAAATTTACTCTGATTTTTAATTATAATTATGCGGGGAAATTTAGGGTATTACACAACCGAAGCACAGAAAATTGCCCGCAATGAAGTCAAGAAGAAAGATTGCAAGATTGTTTATTGCATTCAGACGATGGTCGATGCTGCTAACTTCGATAGAATCTCTCATGCTGAAACGGTGAAGGAGGTATGGGTTATTTTGGTCAAGTATTATGAAGGAGGTGAGAAAGTCAAGGTTGTCAACTTGCAGACCTTTCATCGATAATATGAATTGTTGTTGATGGGAGAAGACCAAAAGGCTGCAAAATATATTTTGAAGGTCTAGAAACTCGTCCATCTCATGAAGGGTTGTGGTGAAACCATAAGTGATAAGATGATAGTTGAGAAGGTAATGCGTATGTTGACCTCTCACTTTGATCATGTTATCGTAGCTATTCAAGAATGAAATTCTGGCTATCAAATTCTGGATGTCCTACAAGATGTCGAGACACCGGATCCGACTTCACACACAACAGCAAGATATATAAACAAAAATAGCAGTGCTGAAAGTAAGTAACACAGGATATGTTTACTCAGTGCAGAACAACTTTCCTACTTTGGGGGCTACCAAGCTAGAGAAAAAATTAACTAGATAGTATCAATTTGCAGAACATCAAACCTCTAATTTATAGTCTACGCACTTAACCACTACCCTTTGTTTAACTTCTACCTAAGACACACCTAGGTATAAGGCCCTCTTCAATCACACTCAGCAATTGGAGCAAACTCTAAACACAAGTAGAGAACAAAAACCAACCGGAATCTATACTTCCAAAACACACAAAACTCAATGCTTAAAAGCTTATGAGAATTGAAACACAATATGTTCAGTGCTTAAAAGCTTATGAACATCTAAAAAGAGAACTTACAACCCAACAAAAACAGTCATACTCTTCTATCAAGATGATATTAGAGAGGCTCACAAAATAAGGATTCTACAACCCTAAAAACACACACGTAAGTGCTACCTAAAACTAGGTATACACTAGTCTATTTATAACTTTATTCTAGACTGGCTTGGACTTCAAAACCACAGTAGTGAGGCTGCACAAAGTCTGCAAAAAATCCTCCAAGAAAATAGGTATTCAATCTTTAGTTTCCTAATAAATCTCCATATTTAGAAACTGATCAAATATTCAAAAACCAATCATAGAATATTCTGATCAATCAATCTTGGACACAATATAAGCTAATTGAATATTCCTTGAATATTCAATAGCTACAAATTAGCTGATTCACATTGTCAGCTTACTGCAGACACGATGCCCTATCTCCTTGTTGGGACATCTTACTCGACATGTTGAAACAGAATGTTGAAACATCTTGTTCAACATGTTGCTGCTAAACTGGTTTTACCAAAATGTAAGCCAACCATAATTCCAGACAAATAACAAAGAAATCCAATCAACTTGAAACCCTAAAACTGGAAGCTTTAGTTGGTTTGTTAGAAGTGCGTGAGATTTGAATTATGTAAAGGAAATGAGTTCAAGATTCAATACATACTCTGCAAGTTCAACCATGGAAAAGGAATGGTGATTCAAAAAAATTCAAAGGCAAAGTCGACAAGACTCAAGGAAAGAAGTCTTTGTCGAACCTTCACAAGCATCAGTTCAAAGATATAGCTTCTTAATCCTCGAAAAGAGGATAAGGAAACTATTAAAGGACAAAGAAGATAAGAGAGAATGTAGTATCATAACTATGAAAAGTGGGGTTATTTGGCCAAGATTTGTTGGTACAAGAAAGACAAGGGATCGACAGGCAAGGAGGAAGGAGCGAACCTTGCACACCAAGACTCTGATGATTCTATAGGTATGGTGGTTATGGCTGCAGTAATAGATAAACATGTCGAATCCAATATCTGGTTCCTCAACTCAGGCTGCTCGAATCACATGACTGGTCAAAAGTTGTGGTTGGCATATTTCGACGAGTCGGAGAAGAGCAGGGTAAAACTTGTTGATAATAGTTTGCTGCAAGAAGAAGGTATTGGTAACATAGTTTTTCAAATGAGTAATGGAGGGAAAGTTATGATCAAAGATGTGCTCTATGTACTTAGAATGAATGAAACATGGTAAGTGTTGGACAACTAGTCGAAAAAAGTTTCTCATTTTTCATGAAAGATATGAAGTTTTAAAATTGTTCGACACCCAGAACAATTTGGCCTTAAAATATCCTCTTTCGAAGAAAATAAAGTTTAAAACTATGATCAGATCGAAAGAAGTTTAATTTTTGAAAACATTTGTCGACCACAAGGATAGTTGGTTGTGGCATTTGAGGTTTGGACATTTAAATTTTCGACCACTCAAACAGCTTATTACTCAAGATATGGTAACTGGTATCCCAAGTCTTGAGATGCCCGACAAACTCTGTGAAGGTTCTTTAGTTGGAAAGCAATCCAGAAATTCTTTTGTTTCGAATATGCCAATGAGATCATCCTGCATACTCGAAGTGCTACATTCAGATGTATGTGGCCCAATCGAAGAACATACCATTGGTGGAAACAAATATTTTGTTTCGTTTATCGATGAGTATAGTCAAAAGTTGTGGATCCATGTGATCAAGAGAAAGGACGAAGTATTTGAAATCTTTAAGAGACTTAAGATACTTGTAGAAAACCAGAGTGGGAAGAGGATCAAATTTTTGCAAACAAATGAAGGTGGCGAATACACATCCAAGATGTTTGAAAATTTATGTGCAGAACATGGTGTCAATCATGAGGTAACTACTCCTTATACGCCTCAACATAATGGAATTGCAGAAATAAGAAACATAACCATATTGGATATGGAAAGATGCATGCTGAAGCAGAAGATTTTTCCAAAATCTTTATGGGGAAAAGATATTTCGACTGTAGTTCATATTTTGAACAGGTGTCCTACCAAGAAACTGAAGAACAAGGTCCCTGAAGAAGTGTGGAGTGGAAAATGACCATTAGTAAGTCATTTGAATGTGTTTGGATCTATGTGTTACAAGCATGTTCCTGATGCAAGGAGAAAGAAGATTGATGACAAAAGTAAACCTATGGTTCTGGTAGGATATTATGATACGGTGGCAGAACCAACTGTTAATACTGGTTTGCATTTTGTATTCGCAAATGTTGTGGTAAGCAAGAGTCGCCACCGACTTTTATTTCATCCAATAAAGGAAAAGGGAAAAGAACAGAAAAAAAACCTTTTTCGAGATGTTTCTGAGTACGGTAGATTATAGAAAGGGAAGGTGTTAGTACCCTTTCTATCCATGGTTTTCCATGGGCTCTTAGGTACTTGCTCATTCTTGAAATTGTTTTCGTGTGTTTGTGTGCTTGAAAAAGTTTTAAAATTTGCCTTAGTGCGGCGTTTCACTTTATGGTAACCCTTGTATCAGTCCTAAAGGGTGTGATAAATTGTTTTTGAAAACTTTGTTTGAAAAGCTTGTTTGAAAGTGTATGTGTAAAAATTTTACTTGAGCAAGTACCTAAAAATTTCTACCTACTCGAAAAAAGTCTGATCATTTTCTTATTTCCTTTAGATAACATTATCCTACTATTAAGGAATAGGTAGCCCATCGTTGGAGTTTAAAGGGACATTCGAAGGGACAATTATGGTCGCTAAAGCAATGGATAGGAAACCTTAGTGATCACCCTAGAGTCTTAAAGAACTTTCCGAGGCAACATTCGAATGGGTCATTTTTTATCTTTTGAGACTAGAGGGTGGCCACTAAAGTTCCCTATACTTCATGACCATTTACCGAAGGAAATCGAAGTGGGATATACCCTAGGAGTAGGCATGTGCAAGTGTTTGATTTCAGTTCATTTATCTTGCACATTTAGGGTAATCTACCGTTTTAATCGTTATTCTTTCCATACAAGCCTATTAGCCTAAGCAGTTAATAATAGCGGAGAGTAAAGTGCGAGAATAAAAACCTAGCTATTACAAGGCTTCGGGGAGGGGGTTACATAGACAAAATAGGGGGGAAATAATAAGTAAAAATAGTAATAAAACCTATAAAAAACTATTACAACTCTTGGCAGATACAATAATTAATAAAATAATAGAAAAAGGATACGCGCGACGAAATTAAGTACAGAGAATTGGGGCTTGAATTCTAAGGAAACCTAATTAGTGAAAGAAAATATTTTTTGTATTTTTATTTAAGAAAATATTTATGAATTAACCCTAATTTTTTTTATTGATTTAAATTATGAAAAAGAAATTAAATTGCCCTAAATTAAATTAATCTACTTAATTAATAAAATTAAATTTAGTGATAAAACCTAATTCTAACATTTTATAATTTTTTATGATTTTTTTGTTTAGTTAAAAAAATGATCTTTTAAAAATGAAGAAAACAAAATAAATAAATTAAAAAAAACAATAAGAATAAAAAAATGAATGGGCCTGATGTTGTTGAGTGATCTGGGGGGTGCAGCGCTGAATTATGTAAAAGCCCAGATCTGGTAGCCCACAGTTGCGCTGGATCTGGTGTTGTTGTGTTAGGGAGGTCTATCATGGGGATGCATTACGGAGGGCATTGGATCTTGGGCGTGGATGATCCAATGGTGATGAGCATGTGCCACATGGTGCGCGTCTGGGAGTGTACTGTGCTGGATCTGAAATGAATAAATCAGAAAATAGCAAAATGCTGGACCTGGGACTCGAACCCAGGTCCTTCTCCTCATATGCTCACTTACCTTGCCATCTGTGTTTGTTATTCATTCGTGAATATAAACAAAACATAACAATATTATATGAAATGGAAGTAAATGTTGAGTTGTCAAGACACGCAAGTGCTACGGGGCCCTAGTATTTGAAATGAACCAATCATAACATGAGGAATTGCCATGCGCGCGTACACCTGAGTCAGCTAGGTTCATCGACGCCGGAGCTGTGCTCCGGTCGTCTTCTCCAACCAAACCTAACGTTCAAATCTGCAAAACATGAGGATTAAGAGGCACAAAAAGACCTTATTCCCCTTGAAATTTTCCCAGGAATCCAAATATGGCCTTAGTTTCGCCTGACAGTGCTTGTATCATCTTATTTGTGCCATGGCTGTTTCAAAGCCCTAACAATGGCACCCTCTTAAATCTGCATCCATACTCTAATGCTTCACATTAGAATGGATCAAAACAATGATATGAGCATGAATATGTAATGAAAGCTAATTTATATTGTGTTTTTGCAAAGTTTTGGATCCCAACCTTACCACAAACCAGAGATGCTTGGCCTGAGCGTTTGAGAGGGTTACAAGCATGGAGATTGACAAGGATGGATTCCGGGCACCTTCAGGTGTAAGATAGAAGGCTTAGGTTGGACTAAAATAGCTTGGATTGTATGGTATATGCTTGCACCTTTTTTGAGAAAATTTGAACACCTTTAGGGTTTGAGTGAGGCGGGTTGCGTGTGTCCTTTTGACTTAGGGTTACTGTGTATATGTAGCAAATCAAATTAGGGTAACAAAAGAGAAAGAATATCCATGCTTTTAGTGAGAAAATATTTGCATTCAATTATTTGATTTTTTGCTCATTTTTTGAAACAAATCCAATCTTTTCCGTCCTCCACGATTTTATCTTGATATTCCAGCTTTTGTTGTCCATTATTTGATGAGAAAAGATTTGGACATCATATCTTACATATTTCCTATTATTTCTTTATTTAATTTTGACTTTTAATGAATAAAAAATAAAAATAAATAATAAAAATAATAAAATAAAGTATGAATGAGCTCAGGGGTCGTGGGTCATGTTAGGAACAAGTTTCAAGCATGAAAAGATGGGCCCATTTGGAAAATTTTCAACTTGGTCATTATTTGCTTCATGCACTTTTCCAAAAATTGGTCAACTTTAGCAATGCATATCTTTCTCATTTTTAACCCTAAGAGGGTGTTCTTGGACTTTTTATAAAGCTTAGGATGTCCCCTAAACAACCATTTTGGTATCATCTCCATTGAATCTTCCATGTTCATGTAAGGAGCTTTGACCCAAAAGGTGTTTTTGTTGACTTTTTGAATGGACCTATAATGTCTGAGCTTTTATCTTTTGATTGAGGCATTTATTGAACTTGAGGCATGAAGAGAAGTTGTAGGGAATTGTATTCTCTTCAAAATGAGCCTTGGTTCGAAAATTTCTGATAAAGTACGAGAAAGTTATGCCTGGTCAAATTTTGGTTGACTTTTCCTAAGAAAACCATACATTGCCATTTTTGACTTTTTATGATTAGGAGCATTTCTTGAGGAATCATGATCAACACCTGATCAAATGATGGATATTACTTTAAAATGTTGATATTGACCAAAAATCTTAAAGTTTGACTGCATGTGGGCCACAGTTGACTTTTGACCTAGCATAGTTGATTTTCAGGCATTTGAGTAGTTGACTGAGCCAACTTCTTGTGCAAGGCATGAAACTTAACATGGATGATCTTGAGGAAACATTATGGCAATGGAGAGAAATTGTGACCCTTGGAACCCAAACATAGTGATAAAAATGGAAACCTTAGTTTGAGGCTCATTGTCTTAGGAGGAGGATTTGTCTGGTCAATCCTTAGGTATCCTTGGGCAAGTTAAAAATCTCTAGGAGTATGTTTTGAGTAAAATGAGAGGGAAAATTTTGGGGTACAACAATTTCCCTTGTTCAATCTTCTTAGACTTGAGGATATAGATTGGATTGTCTTCCTTTCGTGATTTGAAGGTGGAAGATGATTGAACACTAGAGTGCCCATAAATTTGCACTCGCATGAAGTGAGTGTCAGTCGATAATATCGGGAATGGGCTTACAGATGCCATTTGGAAGGCGATAGAGAGTCGTTGGAGATGGGCTTAAAGATTCCACCCATAAAAGATATCGGTCGCATAAGAGATTCCTTTGCGAGAATTCCTGTAACTTCCATTGAGGAGAACTTCACCGGAGAATGTTAATTTATGTCTTGGGAAATAGAGGCTAGGAGCCTCGATTGTCCGCTACTCTATTGGGGAATTAACTCTTGATTGAGGAGGTGGAAGTAAACAGCATGCCTGGTCAGGGTCCGGGCTGTACAGTGACTTACTGGGGAAATGTGAAATCGACCGTAATTGGTCGCGTCCAGGTCTTACAGTGTTATAAACTGTTGTCTGGAGATAAGAGAGAAGGAACCTGGATAGTAGGGTTGCTTCGAAATGAAAGCCTGGGTAGTAGGGCTATGAGAAGGAACCTGGGTCGTAGGGTTACTTCAAAATTAAAGCCTGGATAGTTGGGCCATGAGAAGGAACCTGGTTCGTAGGGTTATGAGAAGGAACCTGGGTCATAGGGTTACTTCGAAATGA
This sequence comes from Vicia faba, assembly GCA_948472305.1. NCBI lineage: Eukaryota > Viridiplantae > Streptophyta > Magnoliopsida > Fabales > Fabaceae > Vicia > Vicia faba. The sequence goes on from OX451741.1 coordinate 1,472,311,125, forward strand.
AAGCCTGGATAGTAGGGCTATGATAAGGAACCTGGGTCGTAGGGTTACTTCGAGATGAAAGCCTGGATAGTAGGGATTATAGGAAGGAACCTGGATAGTAGGGTTATGAGAAGGAACCTGGATAGTAGGGTTACTTAGAGATGAAAGCCTGGATAGTAGGGCTGTGAGAAGGAACCTGGGTCGTAGGGTTACTTTGAGATGAAAGTCTAGATAGTAGGGCTATGAGAAGGAACCTGGGTCGTAGGGTTACTTCGAGGTGAAATCCTGGATAGTAGGGCTATGAGAAGGAACTTGAGTCGTAGGGTTACTTTGAGATGAAAGCCTGTATAGTAGGGCTTATGGGAAGGAACCTGGGTCGTAGGGTTACTTCGAGGTGAAAGTCTGGATAGTAGGGCTTATGGGGAGAAACCTGGATAGTAGGGTTACTTCGAGATGAAAGTCTGGATAATAGGACTTATAAGAAGGAACCTGGATAGTAGGGTTACTTGGGGGTGAAAGCCTGGATAGTAGGGCTATGAGAAGGAACCTGGGTCATAAGGTTACTTCGAGGTGAAAGCCTAGATAGTAGGGCTATGAGAAGGAACCTGGATAGTAGTGTTACTTCGAGATGAGAGCCTGGATAGTAGTGCTATGAGAAGGAACCTGGATAGTAGGGTTACTTCGAGATGAAAGCATGGATAGTAGGGCTTATAGGGAGGAACCTGGATAGTAGGGTTACTTCGAGATGAGAGCCTGGATAGTAGGGCTTATGAGAAGGAACATGGATAGTAGGTTACTTCGAGATGAAAGCCTGGATAGTATGGCTATGAGAAGGAACCTGGGTCGTAGGGTTACTTCAGGGTGAAAGCCTAGATAGTAGGGCTATGAGAAGGAACCTGGATAGTAGGGTTACTTCGAGATGAGAGCCTGAATAGTAGGGCTATAAGAAGGAACCTGGATAGTAGGGTTACTTCGAGATAAAATCCTGGATAGTAAGGCTTATAGGAAGTAACCTGGATAGTAGGGTTACTTCGAGATGAGAGCCTGGATAGTAGGGTTGCTTTGAAATGAAAGCCTAGGTTGGTTGACCCGTTTGGTTTCGGGAACTGATTTTCCATTAGTTGTCTGCAGATGTGACATGTAGAACAGTTGGGATTGTTGATGATAATTATCTTTCCTGAAAAGATAACAGGGTTAATTATATGTGATGTATGAAATGCATTGTGGGATGATATTCTCAAAATAAATGATATTATAATGTATGCAATATGTATACGCATGTCATGAGGTATGAACATGAGATGCTATTGTGACATATCTGAGTCTGGGAAAATAAATCCATGACTGCTGCTGGAGAGTATTGGAAATAGCATTCCTGACTGTTGTAGAAAACCGTGGTTCTTCTACTTCCGCTGGGGATGGTGAACGGAGATGACTATTCTGGAGATTTGCTCCTTGTTTACGGATATTCTACCGGGGAGAGACTCTGCTTGATAATAACTCTGCGGGGGAATAACTCTGTTTGAGAGAGGAGCTTACATAACTGAAAGGATACACTCTGCGGGGATTGAGCTTCTGTATTTAGAGAAATAAACTTTGTTCGGGAGAAAACTTTATGACCCGCTTGCGATTATGAAATTCGGTTGGGGAATATAGATGTCAGTTTTCTGATGGAACTTGGCTGGGGATAGTAACTCCTGCTTAGGGAACCTGATATCAATGCTTTGATTACTTCTACTCTATGGGGAGTACAGACGTCACGGGTTCGTATGTACTGATGACTTTGTTTTAAAGTTGTCTCTGCCCCAGTACCTGTTGGACAGTGTAATTGTCGGGTTTGACATTTTTAGCCTTTGCCCCAGTTTCTTAAGTTACGAGCAATTGTCTTTCCGTTTCCTAAATATTTATGAATAACAATCATATTCAAATGCATATGTCAAGAATAAATCATTGGACATTTTTTCAAAACAAAATAGAAAAAGAAAAACAAATGGTTTTGTAGAAATGACTTGTATTAATTTTCGAAGTTGGCCTATAACTGGCGTTTTGTACAAGGAAGTTGACGCTCTAGTAAGAGAACTCCACCGTAAAAATGGAAGATATACAATATTGTGTATAACAAAAAGAAAACAGCTATGTGCAATAATCCCATTTAAGTTTCAATTCTTCTATTGTCGCTATGTCTTAGAGCGTCTCATCACTTTGCTGCTTGTCTGAAGCTAATTAGATTGATTGGTGTCGTTCGAGCTTGATAATTGATATAGAGGCCTAGTCGCAAGATGATCCAATGGAACATAGTGATACACTTTACATCCCTAACTTTTTCCTGGACTGCCCTTTCATGTTTTCAGTCCACCGGGATACCTTTTTTTGCCCAAGCCGCCCTTCCAGGTTTCGACTTGCCAGGTGTACAAATTTTTCATTTTCATCCCTTATTTTTTCCCGAACCCTTTTGGTTCGCGGGAAGCCCTTATTTTTTCCTAGGCCAGTCAACCTAGCGGGTCTTTAATCATGCGTAGTATCTTTTCACTATGTCTGTATTGATAGGGTGAGGAACGTCGTCACCGTCCATGGTGGTTAGAAACATGGCTCCACCCAAGAAAATGTTTTTGATCATAAATGACCCTTCGTATGTGAGAGTCCATTTTCCCCTGGGATCACCTTGCAGCAGTATGATGCGCTTGATCACTAGATCCCCAACCTAATATTCTTGGCGTCTGACTTTTTTGTTGAAAGCCTTGATCATTCGTTTTTTATACATTTGACCATGACAGACAACATTAAGTATCTTCTCATCGATTAGATTTAGTTGATCAAGTCGAGTCTGGATCCAGTCGTCTTTGTTCAAACCCATATCCTTCATGATCCTTAAAGAAGGGATCTGGACCTCAATAGGTAGGACTGCCTCCATGCCATATACCAGAGAGTAGGGTGTTGCCCCTGTTGATGTCCGTGCTGAAGTGCGGTATCCATGAAGAGCAAATGCTAACATCTCATGCCAGTCTTTGTATGTCATCGTCATCTTTTGTATAATATTTTTGATGTTTTTGTTAGCAGCTTCAACAGCGTTGTTCATCTTCGACCGGTAGGGAGAAGAGTTATGATGTTGTATCTTGAATTGCCTACAGAGTTTGGTGATCATCGTGTTGTTGAGGTTAGTACCCTTGTCTGTGATGTTTCTCTCTAGAATACCATACCGACATATCAGGTTATGCCTGATAAACTGCGCCATAACATTCTTGGTAACGGTAGCAAAGGAGGCAGCTTCAACCCACTTCGTGAAATAATCAATGGCCACCAGGATGAAGCGATGCCCATTGGAAGCGGTAGGTCTAATCTATCTGATCATGTCAATGCCCCACATTGCAATGGGCTAAGGAGCCATCAAGACATTCAAAGGAACCGAGGCACATGCACCTTATCAGCATAGATTTGGCACTTATGACAAGTTCGGGAGAGTTGATAACAATATGCTTCCATAGTGGACCAATAGTATCTTGCCCGTAGGATATTCTTAGCCATGGTATGTCCACTGGAATGAGTGCCAAAGGTACCTTCGTTTAATTCTGCCATAATCCTTTCTGCTTCGCTCTTGTCTACACACCGCAGTAAGGTAGAGTCATGGTTGCGCTTGTAGAGGATTCCACTATTGAGGAAGAATTTCACGACGAACCTTCTCAGAAACTTCTTATCGTTGACAGATGCCCCCTCGGGATACTCTTGAGCCTCGAGATACCTTTTTACTTCGTGATACCAAGGTTTGTATGCTACCTCTTCAATATCAATTTCAAAGCAGTACGTTGGTTCATCCAACCTCTCAATACTGATTTGGGGAGCTTCGTTGTCCCACCTGACCTTGAACATAGAAGACATGGTAGCTAGCGCATCTGCTAATTGATTCTCCTCTTGTGGGAAATGTTCAAAGGTTACCTCCTCAAAGTGTGGGAGCAATGTCAACATGTGCTCTTTGTACGGGATGAGATTCGGGTGCTTCGTATCCTATTCTCCTTTGATCTTACTTATCACCAAAGCCGAATCCCTGAAAACGTTTAAGAACTTGATCCTCAGGTCGGTAGCAACTTTGAGACCCATGATGCAGGCTTCATACTCTGCCATGTTATTGGTACAATTGAAGCATAGTCAGATGGTGAAAGGAGTATGACATCCCTCAGGAGATATAATTACAACACCAATGCCATTACCGAGTGCGTTTGAAGCTCCGTCAAAAACCATAGTCCATCGAGATCCTTCTTCAGGTCCTTCATCTGGTCCAGGTTCTTCATAGTCAGTTACTAGCATAATATTCTCGTCCGAGAACTCAAAATTCATGGACTAGTAGTCATCCACGACCTAATGGGCCAAATGATCAGCTAATACACTTCCCTTGATTGCTTTCTGAGTTGTATATTAGATATCATATTCGGTTAAGATCATTTTCCATCTTGTTATTCTTTCGGAGAGGGCGGGCTTCTCGAAGATGTACTTGATTGGATCCATCTTAGATATCAATAAAGTAGGGTGGGTCAACATATATTGTCTTAGTCGGCGAGCAGCCCATGCCAAAGCGCAACAAGTTTTCTCGAGCAGTGAGTATCGGGTTTCACAGTTGGTAAACTTTTTGCTAAGGTAGTATATTGCATGCTCTTTTCGACCAGACTCGTCATGCTACCCCAGAACACACCCCATTGAATTGTCTAGCACTGTTAAGTACAATATCAAAGATCTTCCTTCAACCAAAGGCATCGGAATTGGTGGTTCTTGAAGGTATTCCTTGATTCTTTCGAAAGCGGTCTGGCATTCGTCATTCCACTTTACCACTTGATCTTTCTTCAGGAGCTTGAAGATTGTCTCAAAAGTAGCAGTCAGATGTGAAATGAACCTGGCGATATAATTCAGGCGTCCCAAAAAACCTCTAACCTCCTTCTCAGTACGGGGAGCCGGCATCTCTTGTATGGCCTTCACCTTTGCAGGATTTACCTGAATACCTTTGTCATTGACGATGAACCCTAGAAGTTTACCAGACCTTACCCCGAAGGTGCACTTGTTTGGATTCAACCTCAACTTGTATGTCTTCAACCTGTCAAACAGCTTTTGTAGATGATCAAGGTGTTCTTCCTCGGTTTGAGACCTGGCTATCATGTCATCAACATAAACATGTATCTCATGGTGAATCATGTTATGAAATAGAGCTACCATGGCTCCTTATAAGTTGCCCCAACATTCTTCAACCCGAAAGGCATCACCTTATAACAGAAAGTGCCCCACTGTGTGACAAAGGTTGTCTTCTCCATGTCTTTGGGAGCCATCTTGATTTGGTTGTAGCCAGAGAAACCATCCATGAAGGAGAAGATTTTGTGTTGTGCAATGTTGTCAACCAGAACATTAATGTGGGGAAGCAGGAAGTCATCCTTGGGGCTTGCCCTATTCAGGTCTCTGTAATCCACACACATTTGTACCTTGTCGTCCTTCTTAGGTACCAGAATGATGTTAGCAACCCACTGCGGATAGGAGGTGACAGCTAGAAACCCAGCGTTGAATTGTTTCATGACCTCTGCTTTAATCTTCTCTTACATTTCAGGGTGTATACAACAGACCTTTTGCTTAACCGGAGGACAATCTTCTTTAGTCAGCAGATGATGTACTACAATATCAGTGTCTAAACCAGGCATGTCTTCATATGACCAGGCGAATATCTCAACATAGTCGTGCAACATCTATATAAACCGTTATTTGACATTAGTCTCCAGACTTGCACCGATCTTGACTTCTTTTCTATCTACCTCAGTGACCAAGTTTATCGTCTCCACTGGCTCTTCATGAGGCTGTATAGCCTTATCTTCCTGGTGTGACAGTCTAGCAAGTTCTCCAGGCACCTCATAATTTTCCTCACCTTCGTCCTCGGCTTGGTTGATCGGATTTTTGAAGTTATAATTGGCAATAGCATAAATGTTATCAATGGGATCCATAGTGGATATGGATCTGCAATTTGATATGTGAGTGTGTGTAAGAGCATAATTGTATTGATGAAGTGAAAAAGCATAAAAGAAAAATAGAGAGTGCCACATTTGTATGCAAGAAACGTCCAATGTTTTATTGATGACCTATGATAATGACATATAGTAACCCTCACAAATAAACCATTGTGCCTAGGGTAAGACACAAGGCCATAGAGTTTGTATTGTTTATTAGAAAATTTGAAAAACAAGTAAGACAATTACTGCTGAACAAAAGAAATTGGCACAAAATCTTTGGCCGTCCAGTTACTAGGTGGGTTGGTAGTAGGGTAGATCCAACTGTCAATATCAGAATCCTCATCATTGTCTTTAATAGCGTTGATCCCACGATTGTTGATGCATAGGGGAGGTCCTCCAGCCCGAGCACGTCGAATAGCCCTTTGAGCTCCTGAAGTAAAGCCCAAACCAAATTTGTCAGTTTTATGAGGAAAATTAGGGAGCTGTCCTCAAATGGTACACCCACCTTCCTCAACTACCGCTCTGGCGTCCTTGAGAGAAGCCATCTTCAAAGGAGATTTGGTGATCTTCGATGCACTAGTGACGGTCTCAGTTGACGCCATAATCTGGGGAACCTCTTCAATGTTTTGACAAGGGGTCTCTATGAATTCCCCGTCCATCTCCACATACCTGAAAGAGTTCAGGTGGCTTACCATATACTCCTCTTCACCATGCACAGTGACAATCTTCCCCTTCACTGGATACTTTAGCATTTGGTGCAACGTAGAAGTAACGGCCCCAGCTTTATGGATCCAAGGGAGACCCAACAAACAAGAGTATGATGGCCTGATATCCATCACGTAGAAGGTGGATTCAAAGGTCTGGGAACCCACTTTGACAGGGATGTCCACCTCCCCATGCACCATTCTTTTTGACATGTCAAAAGCCCTTACCACAATGTTACTGGGCTTTAAGGTCAAGCCTTCACAATCTAGCCGATCAAGAGCCTTATTAGGCAGAACGTTCAGTGATGATCCAGTGTCCACTAGCACATGAGCTATAGTAGTTCCCCTGCATTCGATCGAGACATGCAGAGCATCATTATGCTTTCCCCCATTTGGCGTTAAATCGGCATCTGAAAAACCCAACCCATTGTCAGCAGTCAAACTGGACACACAGTCCTTGAATTGGTTAGAGGAGGTTTCTTGTGGCACATGCGCAGTCTTGAGAAATGCAATCAAAACCTTTGCATGGGCCTCGGAACATAACAACAGAGATAACATTGATATCTTCGAAGGGGTCTGCCCCAACTTCTCGACCACATTATAGTCGCTCTTTTTGATTATTTTTAAAATTTCCTCCATTTCTTGCTTATAGGATTCCACAACAACCTTTCTAGGTGTCTCTATCCGGGCAGGCTCACCTATAGCTTCTTTGCCCTGAGTCCCAGATGACTCATCAATAGAGGTAACAATTGGAGTAAGGATGGGAGTAGTAACAGAAGTACCAGTAGGAACAACAAATGGAATAACAACAGGCTTAACAACAATCTTCGGGGAGATCTCGGGAGAGAAAACCCTTCCACTTCGGGTAACTTTGTTGGTCCCAACAATGTTACTGACATCGAGATCAGCCTCTTCAGTCTTCAAATCTTGTTTGATGTCATAATAGTAAACGTCGGCACCATAATTCTAAGGGACGGCTTTGCCCGAGGAGTACGGTACAGGACCAGGAAAAGTGATTATCAACGGAGCAATTCTTGGAGAAGGTGTAATCCTAACAGGTCTTTTAGAGGAGACCTTGGAAGGATTGGTAGAAATGGTTATGATAGCAACATCTTCATGCGGAACAGTCAGAATTGGAGTCTTTTCAAACAAAATCTCTCTACTGTCTATCAGGCGTTGAACACCTGCCTTCAGCAAATAACAACCAGACGGTAGAGATGAGCACATGTGGAAACCTTCACCACAGCCTGGAAATAAACCAGCTAGCAAAAAATTCTTCTTGACAGTCATGAGATGAGTGAACACTTCATCAACAGAGGTAACAAACAAATCAGTACCAACGACACTAATTCCACGGTTGTGCTTGGGCACGGGAGCAGTTATGACATTAGGATTCTCCAGAGCATCAAACTCAATCTCCTTAACTTCAATTAGATCCTGTACCTTATTCCTCAGAGCCCAACAATCATTTGTATCGTGGCCTGGACTCTCAGAATGGTAAGCACATCGAGCGTTTGGATTGTACCGAGGAGATGTGGTGTTAGGATTCTTGGGAGCCTCCTTTAAGGTTGCCAAGTTAGATATTAACAGATGGGGTAAAACCTTATTCAACGTTATATTAATATGAGTGAACTGCCTTTATGGTCTTTCTACCCTTTGCTGATTGTTTCGTTGTTGAGTAGCTGCAGGCCTAGGTATCAACACAGCACCTACCATTGGACGGCGTTCAGCTCTGCTCTGACCTCTTGGGTTGTAAATGGCACTGACCTCCTTCTTACCCGTGAGCGGCTTCTTCACTGTACTTGACGAGGTATCTTTATGTATCTTGCCGCTCCGGATCCCAGCTTCTACCCTTTCTCCAGTCAATATCAGTTTGGTGAAACCAGCTGAGGAGCTACCAATCAAGTGATTGAAGAATGGACCAGACAGCGTACCAAGAAACATATACACTAACTCCCTATCATAAAAAGGGGGTTGGACTCTCCCTTCCAGATCTCTCCACTTCTGCGCATAGTCCTTGAAACCTTCGCCTGCACCCATGGACATACTCTGGAGGTGAGTACGGGTAGGGACAAGGTCAGCATTATATTGATACTGCTTATAAAAAGCAGCAGCCAGATCTTCCCAGTTGCGGACATTGGTTCCCTCCAGCTAATAGAACCACTTGAGCTGAGTCCCGGACAGACTGTCTTGAAAGAAATGGGCCCACAAGTTCCTATCAACAGTGTGAGGCTGAATCTTCCTCACATATGAACAGAGATGAAGCTTGGGACAAGACACCCCCATCATACTTCGCAAATACCAGAGCCTTGAACTTATGTAGGATGACTACCCCAGATACCAAACCCAACTCTTCAAAATCCAGTCCTGGTATTCTCTAGATCTCCATTATTCTCAGTCGATCCTCTTACTGTTTGTATCTATCCTCAGTGGGAGGATACTGTTCATCATTGTAATCTGTGTCATTATTAGAAACTTCAGGGCTAGGGTCCTCCTCCCTTGTCTCTCTCTCTCTTGATTCTCCCCTTCTTTAGACGAAGAGGTCAAATCAACCGGTTGCTTCAACGGCCCCTTGAATCTTCTGCCCAGATTCAGGACACCAACGGTCTTTTTCTTCTCTTTCAGAATAAGGGCCTTCGTATCTTCCTGCCCCTTAGCCAGGGCTACAAACATTTGCTGAAATTGGGCATTTTGTGCCTGGAGATCCTTGATGCTTTGTTCAGAAGACATTATTGCTGAAATAAACAGCGAAGAAGATGAGAAACCTGTTATGATACCTGTTTATGCAATGTCATGGATGACATGCGTATGCAATGATTTCAATGACTTTGGGAAATTTAAATTTGCGAACCAAAATGAAATAAATATTTTATTAGTAGAATTCAAAATACAACTGTTTTTTAAGCGTTACAATTGAAAATTCTAAAAACTAAAAGAAAATCAAATTTCCCATGGATGCTTCCTCTTCGTGCCGAGATAGACATTAAGGCTTCTTTCTTCATGAAGTTGCTTTGTGAGTTCTAAGACTTTCTTCTCTTGGGCGTAGAACTGGTCCCTATAAGTATCCTACTCCTTCTTCAACTGAATCCAAGACCTCTGTAATTCTTCAAGATCGGTGGGCATATCAGGATGAAGAACCGTGTAGGGAATATCCCCTTTAGTAACGGGCTCCACAATCATTGGTAATACAGCTATGTATGGCATCATCAGTTTCTGAGCACGAGCTCGTACCCATTAGAGATAAGGTTCCATAGGAATGGGCGCCTTCGGTCCCAAAGTCTTTACGTCAGATCTGTTTATCATGCCCCAAGCTCGTATGAACCTCTGGCGATACCCCTGAACATCATCCTAATAGTTGAACACAATGCCCTGGATAAGCATCTCACAAGGACCGTCCCTTCGAGCATTTCCAAACTATCGCAAAGCCAAACAAGGATTGTAAGTTATGCCTCCCCTAATGCCAAGTAGTGGGACATTAGGGAATTCCCCGCAGCGGTCAATAATAGAAATATCTCCCATAGATTGGGAATACCAGAGAATATCCGCGTGAGAAAATGACATTATCCTTTGCGACCAACCTAAACCCTTTTCATTCTTCAGCACTGACTTAGGGAAGTGAGAAATAAACCACCTCGACAGTAATGGTATGCAGCACATAAGAACCCCTCTTCTCTTCAGGGTACAAGTGTGGATAGCATGCAAGATATCTTTGAGCAAAGTAGGAACAGGATTGCGAGAGAGGAAGATCTTGATAGCATTCACGTCTATGAGAAAGTCTTGATTAGGGAACAGTACTAACCCATAAATTAGAAGGGCCAAAACCTCCTCAAAATCCTGAAAGTCCAAATCATTCCAAAATAGTTGGGCCTTCTCTATTAGGAACTTGGCTAGAAGACCCTTGACTCCGCTTCTTGTTTCCCATTTGGATACCACGTCGGCCCGTTTCAGATGCAAAGATGAGGCAATGATCTCTGGCTTGGGAACTTCTTCTAAACCTGTGAAAGGCATTTGGTCAAGAATAGACAGATCCAATAACTGAGAGAACTCTTCCATGGTAGGCACCAACTAATAGTCTGGAAAGGTGAAGCAGTGGTGCTTGGGACCAAAGAACTGAAAGAGTACCCCATCATCTTTTCATCAAAGCTCGAAGTAACCAGGTTGAGAAGTTGACCATGTCTCTTAGTGAACGAAGAAGTTTCAGAAACCCTTGATACTATCTCCTTAAGTTGGAGAGGTATTCTCACAAAGCTGATTCAGATAGTGTTTCTACGAGCGGAATCCATGATCTGCAAAACAGAACAAAGATAAATTCCCTTGGTCCTTGAAATGGTTAGTGTAATGAGAATGGATGCTATGTTTTGATGCATGATGTTATATTCAAACGGAGTAAATCACACACAAGCAAAGCATACAATAGACCTTAGGTTCAAAGGCTTGCATGAGGTTAAAGGTAAGTACCCTCTTGAAGTTTAGTTGGTTTCAAACCTGTATTAGAAAAGTAACCAGGTTCTAAGGATTCTCAATATCACTGATCATCCTTTATCGGGCATTGTTTCATCTCAGGCAATCTTTTCTTGCGGTCGAAATATCCCGAAAGTTTGATCTCAATGAGTGTAGCATCAAGTATCAACCAATCCTCATCTTTATATCGAGGCCGACTATCTCACTACTTTCTAATGGCTAAGTTTATTCAACTAAGGTTCTAAGGTCCGTTAGTACTTCACAACACCACGCGGTGGCCCCGTATTCTCCTCGTTTCAACACGAAGGATACTGGTACCAACCAAAGTGTCACACCAACACAGCCATCGCTTAAGCCATATCGGTCTACACCGTACAGTCTCCACGATCTATTGTTGTTTACCTAAAAAAGTATCCCCAGATCCGGGTGTAGGATCTTCAACAATACCCAAACAAAACCCTTAAAGATAAAGCAGGAAAAGCAAACAAGAAAGCAATTTTAAAGATGACCTAGATCCTAAGGTATACCCCACTTTATATATTCCCCAACAGAGTCACCAGTTCTGTGATACGGTGGCATAACTGACTGTTAATACTAGTTTGCGTTTTGTATTCGCAAATGTTGCTATAAGTAAGAGTCACCACCGACTTTTATTTCATCCAACAAAGGAAAAGGAAAAAGAACAGAAAAAACCTTTTTAGAGATGTTTCTGAGTACGGGGGGTAGATTATAGAAAGGGAAGGTGTTAGCACCCTTATTATCCATGGTTTTCCATGGGCTCTTAGGTACTTGCTCATTCTTAAAATTGCTTTCGTGTCTTTGCGTGCTTGAAAAAGTTTTGAAATTTGCCTTAGTGCGGCGTTTCACTTTATGGTAACCCTTGTATCAGTCCTCAAGGGTGTGATAAAATGTTTTTGAAAACTTTGTTTGAAAAGCTTGTTTGAAAGTGTATGTGTAAAAAGTTTATTTGAGCAAGTACCTAAAAGTTTCTACCTACTCAAAAAAAGTCTGCTCATTTTCTTATTTCCTTTAGACAGCGTTATCCTACTATTAAGGAATAGGTAGCCCCATCGTTGGAGTTTAAAGGGACATTCGAAGGGACAATTATGGTCGCTGAAGCAATGGTTAGGAAACCTTAGTAACCACCCTAGAGTCTTAAAGAACTTTCCGAGGCAACATTCGAATGGGTCATTTTTATCTTTTGAGACTAGAGGCTAACCACTAAAATTCCCTATACTTCATGACCATTTACCGAAGGAAACCGAAGTGGGATATACCCTAGGAGTGAGCATGTGCAAGTGTTTGATTTCAGTTCATTTATCTTGCGCATTTAGGGTTATCTACCGTTTTAATCGTTATTCTTTCCATACAAGCCTATTAGCCTAAGCAATTAATGATAACGGAGAGTAAAGTGCGAGAATAAAAACCTAGCTATTATAAGGCACCAGGGAGGGGGTTACATAGTCAAAATAGGGGGAAAATAATAAGTAAAAACAGTAATAAAACCTAAAAAAAACTATTACAACCCTTGGCAGATACATTAATTAATAAAATAATGGAAAAAGGATACGCGCGACGAAATTAAGTACGGAGAATTAGGGCTTGAGTTCTAAGGAAACCTAATTAGTGAAAGAAAATATTTTTTGTATTTTTATTTAAGAAAATATTTATGAAATAACCCTAATTTTTTTATTTATTTAAATTATGAAAAAGAAATTAAATTGCCCTAAATTAAATTAATCTACTTAATTAATAAAATTTAATTTAGTGATAAAACCTAATTCTAACATTTTATGATTTTATTAATTTTTTTTTGTTTAGTTAAAAAAATGATATTTTAAAAATGAAGAAAACAAAATAAATAAATTAAAAAAAACAATAAGAATAAAAAAATGAATGGGCCTAATGTTGTTGAGTAATCTGGGGGTGCAGCGCTGAATTGTGTCAAAGCCCAAATCTGGTAGCCCACATCTGCGCTGGATCTGGTGATGTTGTGTTAGGGAGGTCTATCATAGGGATGCATTACTGGGGGCATTGGATCTTGTACGTGGATGATCCAATGGTGATGAGCATGTGCCACATGGTGCGCGTCTGGGAGTGTAATATGTTGGATCTGCATTGAATAAATCAGAAAATAGCAAAATGTTAGACCTGGGACTCAAACCCAGGTCCTTCCCCTCATATGCTCGCTTGCCTTGTCATCTGTGCTGGTTATTCATTCGTGAATATAAACAAAACATAACAATATAATATGAAACGGAAGTAAATGCTGAGTTGTCAAGACACGCAAGCTCTATGGGGCCCTGGTATTTGAAGCGAACCAATCATAACATGAGGAATTACCATGCACGCGTACGCCTGAGTCAGCTGAGGTCAACGAAGTTGGAGTTGTGCTCCGTCGTCTTCTCCGACCAACCCTAACGTTCAAATTTGCAAAACATGAGGATTAAGAGGCACAAAAAGACCCTATTCCCTTGAAATTTTCCCAGGAATCCAAATATGGCCTTAGTTTCACCTGAAAGTGCTTGTATCATCTTATTCGTGCCATGGCTGTTTCAAAGCCCTAACAATGGCACCCTCTTAAATCTGCATCCATACTCTCATGCTTCACGTTAGATGGATCAAAACAATGATATGAGCATGAATATGTAATGAAAGCTAATTTATATTGTGTTTTTGCAAAGTTTTGGATCCAAACCTTACCACAAACCAGAGATGCTTGGCCTGAGTGTTTAAGAGGGTTACAAGCCTGGAGATTGACAGGGATGGATTCCTGACACCTTTAGGAGTATGATAGAAGGCTTAGGTTGGACTAAAATAGCTTGGATTGTATGGTATATGCTTGCACCTTTTTTGAGAAAATTTGAACACCTTTAGGGTTTGAGTGCGGCAGGCTGCGTGTGTCCTTTTGACTTAGGGTTACTGTGTATATGTAGCAAATTAAATTAGGGTAACAAAAGAGGAAGAATATCCATGTTTTTAGTGAGAAAATATTTGCATTCAATTATTTGATTTTTTGCTCATTTTTTGAAACAAATCCAATTTTTTCCTTCCTCCATGATTTTATCTTGATATGCCAGCTTTTGTTGTCCATTATTTGATGAGAAAAGATTTGGACATCATATCTTACATATTTCCTATTATTTATTTATTTAATTTTGACTTTTAATGAATAAAAAATCAAAATAAATAATAAAAATGATAAAATAAAGTATGAATGAGCTCAGGGGTCGTGGGCCATGTTAGGAACAAGTTTCAAGCATGAAAACATGGGCCCATTTGGAAAAATTTCAAGTTTGGTCATTATTTGCTTCGTGCACTTTTCCAAAAAATTGGTCAACTTTAGCAATGCATATCTTTCTCATTTTTAACCCTAAGAGGGTGTTCTTGGACTTTTTAGAAAGCTTAGGATTTCCTCTAAACAACCATTTTTGTATCATCTCCATTGAATCTTCCATGTTCATGTAAGGAGCTTTGACCCAAAAGGTGTTTTTGTTGACTTTTTGAATGGACCTATAATATCTGAGCTTTTATCTTTTGATTGAGGCATTTATTAAACTTGAGGCATGAAGAGAAGTTGTAGGGAATTGGATTCTCTTCAAAATGAGCCTTGGTTGGAAAATTTCTGATAAAGTACGAGAAAGTTATGCCTGGTCAAATTTTGGTTGACTTTTCCTAAGAAAACCATACATTGCCATTTTTGACTTTTGATGATTAGGAGCATTTCTTAAGGAATCATGATCAACACCTGATCAAATGATGGATATTAATTTAAAATGTTGATATTGACCAAAAATCTTGAAGTTTGACTGCATGTGGGCCACAGTTGACTTTTGACCTAGCATAGTTGATTTTCAGGCATTTGAGCAGTTGATTGAGCCAACTTCTTGTGCAAGGCATGAAACTTGACATGGATGATCTTGATGATATATTAGGGAAATGGAGACCAATTTGGACCCTTGGAACTCAAACATCTTGATAAAAATGGAAACCCTAGTTTGAGGCTCATTGTCTTAGGAGGAGGATTTGTCGGGTCAATCCTTAGGTATCCCTGGGCAAGTTGAGGACCTCTAGGAGTATGTTTTGAGTAAAATGAGAGGGCAAATTTTGGGGTACAATAGATATCATAAAATTGGTGCATATAGGTTATTCAATCAAATCAATGAGAAGATTATGTTGAGCCGTGACATTGTGATTGATGAAAATTCTGTCTGGGATTTGAATTCTAATGATGCAATTAACAAGCCATTAATTAGTTATGGTTTCAACAAAGAAACTGATGAAGTCAAATTTGAAGAAATTGCAGATATTCTAGTCGATGTCAAAGAAGTTGCTAACATTCCTGACAATGTCGAAGTCGAAGAGGGTGTGGTTGGTACAAGTCAAAGACCTCAAAGAACTAGAGTTCTTTCAACAGGACTTCATGATTATGAAGTGGTTGGTGATGATGAGGTCACACCAGAAGGAGAATTAGTTCATTTTGCTTTACTTGCAGGTCTTGAACCAATTAACTATAGTGAGGCTTTGAAGATTAAACAGTGGAAGTCTCTATAGTCAAAGAGTTACAAGCAGCTGAAAGAAACAAAACATGGGAGTTAGTCAAATTTCCAGCACATACAAAAGTTGTCGAAGTAAAGTGGGCGTTCAAGTTGAAACATGATGATGATGGGTCGATAGCAAGACATAAAGCAAGATTTTCTTCAAAGAGCATGACTCGACTACTTATAAGTATTTGCTCTAGTAGCAAGATTGGAGACTGTTTGACTTGTGGTATCCTTGGCATGCAACCAAGGTTGGTCGATATTTCATTTAAATGTGAAATTAGAATTTTTGAATGATTCTTTAGACAAAGAAGTTTATGTCACACAACCTCCAGGGTTTGTGATTCAGAAGGAAGCGACTAAAGTATATAAATTGCACAAAGCGGTCTATAGCCTCAAGCAAGCACCTAGGGAATGGAATAAGAAGATCGACGCATACTTAGTCGAATTGGGATTTGTCAAATACAAATCAGAGTATGGTGTTTATGTTCAAGTTGTAGCACGAGATATAACAATCATATGCTTATTTGTCGATGACTTGCTAGTAACTGGAAATAGCTTGGAGAACTTGTCGAAGTTCAAAGACCTGATGATGAATGAATTTTAAATGTCAAATCTTGGAAAATTATATATTTTCCTAGGCATGGAATTTAAAATGTCGAAGCAAGGTATGATGCTATATCAAAGGAAGTATGTCAAAGAGATACTCAAGAGATTCAGAATGGATGATTAGAATCATGCATACTCACTTGTCGAACTAAATGTGAAGTTGGAGAAGAATGGAGAGGAAGACAAAGTTGATGTAACTTTGTTCAAGCAGATTGTGGGATCTCTGAGGTATGTGTGCAACACTCGACCTAATATAGGTTTCACAGTCGGATTCGTGAGCAGATGCGTGAGTGAACCAAGAGTGTCACATATGAAGGCTGCAAGAAGAATTCTGAGATACTTAAAAGGATCGATAAATTATGGAATATTATTTCGATAAGACTCTGAAAACAAAGAAGATACAGTTAGTTTTATTTCAGATGCTGATTTGTATGGAGATAAGGAAGATTGAAGAAGCGCAATAGGATATTTGTTTCAAGTATTTGGTGCCTCAATCTCATGGTACTCGAAAAAGCAATATGTGGTGGCATTATCATCGTGTGAAGCTGAATATATAGCAGGATCATATGATTCATGTTAAGCAATTTAGATCAGATCGGTACTTGAAGAAATTGAGGTCGAAGTGAAGAAACATCTTGTATTGCAAATTAACAACAAGTCAGCCATAAATTAGACAAAGAATCCAATTTTGCATGGAAGAAGTAAGCATGTTGAAACTAGATTTCACTTCTTGAGGGAAAAGCTAAATTTAGGTGAACTTCAAGTTAGCCATTGCTCAAGTGAAGCACAGTTGACCGACATTTTCACCAAAGGATTGAAGATCGACCAATTCCTGAATTTGAGAAAGAAATTAGGAATAGTTCATATTGATTATGATTAACATAGGTTCGACGACTTGGATTATAGGGCGGGTATGTTGAAATATTAGATATAACATCAAATATAATCCAAGTTATATATGTTGAGATATTAGATATAATATTAAATATAATCCAACTTGATAATCCCAAGCCCAATTAAAGTTGTATATAAATAGTCATAGTTTGTGATCGTACCTGACCAGAATGGACCGTCACGGCTTACTTCGAGCAGAACTTAAGAGTGATATGGGGGGTACCTATAAGACACTCTGATGTCAAAGTGAGATTCAGAATGAGCTAGCAAGTAAGAGAGTGAGAAAATCTTCAATACCTGACCCTCTCGAAAGAGAGAATATTTATAGCCCCCAACACTGGGCCAAGGTCTCCATTGTTGGGCCATGTTGAGGCCCAATAATGGAAACTTCCAGGGCTTACGTGTGTATGGAGTCCAGTAAGTGGACTCCTCCTGGTCAAATTCCCCGTGAGAATAGGGGTTGGACCCATGATTTCCAGAGGGCAGTTAAGATAACTGACGTGGGGATGTGGGCCATGTTCCCCAACAGATGTGTGAGGAGTTTCCCAATGGTTCCTAACTTGGGCTGCTTTCTTTTTGGACTTTATACAAGGGTGTTGGATTGGGCCTCCCAACCGGGGGACAAGTGCAGGCTCAGTCCAGATCAGGAGCCCCCCAAGTTATTGCCCTTAGGTGAAAGGGTGATGACTTAAGTTTAGCTTTTATAGCCGGAGAGGATTTTATCGGGAAAGATGGTCGAAGTCCTCTGAAAGGAAGCGAGTTGTTTCCCGCGTAGGGGTTAATCTGTTTAAGTGTTTTGGAGATCTTGTGGACAAACGAGCAGTGAGACTGACGGGGCCTTGTTTTCCCAAGAGAATTGTATGAGTTACGGGGAACTTCTACGAGTTCTCTTTCGAAGTGTCCGTCTTCAAGGGGTTATCATGGTGTCGAGTGTTATTTCTCCCTCGAGGTAGATTGTAATGAATGTTCCTCTATATATGCCCAGTCATGGCATCGAGCATTCCCTCGCGTGAGGTATCTGTCTCGTGCTCGCATAGGGATTATGCATTAAAGTCGGGGATATGTTCGTCTATCGAGAAGGGATACGTGGTTGATTGTTGGGCCACGTGGCTATTGATTTGGGGTGCCACCCCTTCAGGGGAAGTCCAAAAGGCCTAATCCAATGATGACTTTTCGTGATGAACCTTGTGGGGCGTGAGTCACCTATAAAAGGGGACTCCTGGGTCTCATTTGTTATTTTCTTAAGTTTTCTCCTTCAACTTCCCTTGCTCGTGCGTGAAGCTTTCCTCTCAACTTTTCCAGATTTATTTCGAGAATTCTTCATCCATGTAAGTTATATTTCCTCAAAGACATATTTCCTCATAGTTTCTAGATTAAATACCTAATATTTGCCTTGACTGGATGAATATTCATGAGTTCTGTGATAAACACATGAATGTTTATTGAAGTTCATGAGTTTTGCGATGAACACTCATGAATGTTCATTGAAATCCATGAGTTTATGATGTCGGGGACAATCTCCCCAAATAGTGGATATAATATAGGGGACGATCTCCCCGAATAATGGGGGGTGAGTCGGGCTTATTTCCCATTTAAGTGAATATCCCCCAACGAAAATGTAGTCTGCTTTAGCATATAGTCGAGGGCTTGGGTCGAGTTCATCGCCCTTTCACTTGATCTGCGGTGAAAGGGTGAATTTGATAATGTATGTGATGCAGTGGGAGAGAACTGGCTGTTTTTTAGAATGCTGGTTCGCGTTTTGCGTTTGTTTTTGCAAAATGTCGCGGTAAGCAAGAGTCGCCACCGTATTTTATTTTATCCAACAAGGAAAGGAAAAAAGCACAGAAAAATTCCTTTTTTGAGATGTTTCTCGGGTCCGGGGGGTAGATTATAGAAAGGGAAGGTGTTAGCACCCTTTCTATCCGTGGTTATCCACGGGCTCTTAGGTACTTGCTCAAAGTGTTTTCAAAAGTTTGCTTTCTTTGTGTTTGTGGGTTTTGAAGAAGTTTTTGTTTTGAAAGGAGTGTAAGTGTGAAAGTTTGTTTTGTTTTTGTTTTGGAAAGAGCAAGTACTTAAGAACCATCTACCTACTCGAAAAAGGAATCGATATGTATTAATGTCCTTTAGACAATGTTATCCCACTATTGATGAATAAGTAGCATCGTCGTTGGAGTTTAAGGGTCAATTCGGTTAAGGGACGTGCGGTCACTAAAGCAATGTTAGGACGCCTTAGCGGTAACCCTAATGTCTTAGATCATTTTTCTGAGGCAACCATTTCAAGGCAACTATGATCTTTGGACAAGAGGGCAACCTCTAAAACTTCCTATACTCAATGACCGCGTTCGAAGGCAACCAAGTGAGGTGTACCTTAAGAGTGCGCATGTGCGAATGTGTTGTTTTCAGTTAATTTGTCTTTGTACATGTTAATGGTTATCTATATTGATTTTAAGTTAAAACATTCGATCTTGTCATGCATTCCCTATTATCAAACATCTAACAGTTTATGAGTTGCGGAAATTAAATTGCGGAAATTAAACTAACTATTACAAGGCGTCGGGTATTTACATCGCCAAAAGCAACCGTTGAAATTAAAATGCGGAAAATAAATAAAGCGATAAAATAGTAACGTCCTATGAAGCTATTACATTCCGGGAACAAATACAATATTGGATAAAAGAAAGTAAATCGCGTGCGGAAATTAAACCGGGTGCAATTTTTAGGGTTTTGACCCTTTAATATTCAAGAAAATATTTTTTTGTTGTTTTTAATTAAAAAGAAATTAGATCTAAGTTAATTATTAAATTAATAAATAAATTAATTAATTAATGAAAATAAATATTTTTTGGATTTTTGATATTTAAAGAAATAAAAATAAATTTGATCAATGTTAATAAAACCTAATTATGTCTGAATTAATTTTAATTATTGCAAAATATATTAAAAGTTATTCCTAATTAAAACTAAATCAATTAAATTAATATTTATTAACAAAAATAAAATACTGAAATTTAATTTTAATAAAGAAAATATTTTTGGTTTTTTATTTTATGAGGAAAAAAGTTTTGATTGGTTAGTTAATTATTAAAAATAATTAAACAAATAATTAAATAAAAATAAATAAAAGAGTGAAATAGAAAGACTTAGGGGGGGTTTGGGCCCAATTTGGAGGCATGTTTGGCAATTTTGTGGCCCAATAGGCGCTGGCCTTGCTGACTTTTCTGATTCTCCACGCGCCCTTTGACTTGATCCCACCATAGGCCTTCATTCTGGATCACCAGATCTGGCCTGGGGCCATCTGGCAAGTGATGGAGGGAGGGAGTATGATGGACCATGCGTTTGGATTCAAACTGAATAACTTGTTGAAAAAATATAGCAAATACATGGGGGACCTGGGATTCGAACCCAGGTCATGTAAGTCATTGAACACGCGTCTCTACCACTGCACCACTATGCGTTAGTTGTTAACTAAATACAAACAAAACATAATATAAAAAACGCGTTAAAATTCCAGAAAATAAAAAAAACAAAGCGCGCGAATTTTGAATCGTCCACTGGGGGAGGGCCGCGTCTTCACCCCTAACCTCCAGCCTTGTACATTTTCCTGCGGATTCATATCCGCAGCTGAATTCCTAGGTTAACCCTAAAATCCACTCTAAGCCATGAAAACTCAATCCAAGACCATGGTCATGCTCGTCTTCCTCCACTGGTCATGCCTATGTCCATTAATGGCACTGATTTTGCTTGAAAAAGAAATGCCTAAAAACAACAAAGCACGAACCCTAGATTCGGCTATGGGGTTACAGGCCAGATAAATGCAATTGGCTAATTCATAATGCTTCTAAATTGAACGATAATCATGAATATGCAAAGATTTTGTAAGAAAAGTGCAAGAACAAGGATATACGAATTCAAACGAAAAGCATTTTTTTGAGACACTTACAGAGCTTCTGGGCGTGTATGAGAGATTGCTAGGGGTTGGTTTTGCTTCAGTGATCGTCCAGCAATTGATTAGTGTAGAGTTCTGCTTCTGAATTAGCCTCCAAGAACGATTTCAGTTTCACACTTTTTGGCAATTTTTCAAGTTTGGTTCTCGATCCACTTGCAACCTCTAGGTCTCAAATTCGTGCCTTTGCATTGTATATGTAATATGGAGTGTATTAGGTTAACTTTTGTGGACTGAATCCTTCCAAATTAATGCCTTGAGATTGGATTTGATCCTCCATTGAAAGCTTTCCAATTGTTCCAAAAATCCAATCTTTTTGCACATGGAATGCTTGATACGAGTTTGATCATGACATTGATGATGATTAGGTCCTAAAAATAGAAAAAGATCTCATGTAATCAAGTTTTGTGATTTTATTTGATTTAAATTGATTTAAAATGGAATA
The DNA here is from genome assembly GCA_948472305.1 of Vicia faba. NCBI lineage: Eukaryota > Viridiplantae > Streptophyta > Magnoliopsida > Fabales > Fabaceae > Vicia > Vicia faba. Next base: position 1,472,332,673 of record OX451741.1, read on the forward strand.
ATTCAATAAAAAATCAAATAAAATAAGAAAATTGATAAATGGGCTCAAGGCTGAAGCTAGGACACGTGTGTAGTGTGACAATATCAAATCAAATGGAAAAGAATGAGCCCCTTTGACAAAATTTGAAGTTTTGGGGATAGTTGACTTTTGGCAATTTTGCAAAAATGCCCAACTTCAACAATGCATAACTTCTTCAATTTTGAACTTTTGGAAGTTTTCTTGGACTTTTTAGAAAGCTTGAGATGTCCTCTAACCAACCCTTTTGATCTCATCTCATTTTTATATTCCATGCTCAGGTTATAAGCTTTGGCATAAATGTGTTTTTGTTGACTTTCAAAAATGACCTATAATATCCAAATTTGTAACTTCTTGTGAGTGCATTTTCTGATATTGGGGTATGAAGATGGATTGTAGGAAATTGCATACTCTTCAAAATGAGCTTTGGATGGGTCATTTATCATAAAGTATGATAAAGTTATGCTTGGTCAAAGTTGAGTTGACTTTTCCTACAAAACCCTAATTTAGCAACTTTTGAGTCTTGATGAATTTTGAGCAATCCTTGATGAATCATGATAAACCCTTGATCAAATGATGAAATATACTTCAAAATGAGAATATTCACAAAAAATCTTGAAGTTTGACTGTATTTGGGTCACGGTTGACTTTTGCCCTAGCACAGTCGATTTTTGGACCCTTTGAGCAATTACCTGACCAAACTTCCTCTGCAAGGCTTGAAATTTGGCACGGATGATCTTGAGAGCATATTATGACATTGGGGAGAACTTGAGGTAATTTGGACCCAAGGATCTTGATGCAACATAAAACCCTAATTTGAGTTTGACTGCCTTAGGAGATAGCTTGACTGTCCAACTCTTGAGCAATTTTGAGCCTACTTGGAGATTTTTCTTGCAATGTTTTGAGAGATATGAGAGAGAAAATTTTGGGGTGCAATAGCTGCCCCTGTTCAATTATCTTAAACCTGAGGATATAGATTGGCTTTCGGGCCTTTCGTGATCCGAAGGTGGAAGATGATTGAACACTAGAGTGCCCAGAAATTTGCACTCGCATGAAGTGGTATCAGCCTGGTGATATCGGGAATGGGCTTACAGATGCCATTTGGAGACTGTTGATAGGTGGTATGAACTTCGACTGGAATAGGAATCAGGGAGATCTTATCGTCGATCTGACTGAACCAGAGAAGGTCTTGGGTTAACTTTGGCTGGATAAGAATCAGAAAAATCTTCGAATCGATTTAACTGAACCAGACGAAAGTCTTGGAATAACTTCAAACGGAATACGAATCAGGGAGATCTTGACTAAACCAGAGGAGGTCTTGGATTAACTTTGACTGGATAAGAATCAGAAAAATCTTCGAATCGATTTAACTGAACCAGACGAAAGTCTTGGAATAACTTCAACTGGAATACGAATCAGGGAGATCTTCGCATCGATCTGACTGAACCAGAGGAGGTCTTGGATTAACTTTGACTGGACAAGAATCAGAAAAATATTTAAATCGATTTAACTGAACCAGACGAAAGTCTTGGGATAACTTCAACTGGAATACGAATCAGGGAGATCTTCGCATCGATCTGACTGAACCAGAGGAGGTCTTGGATTAACTTTGACTGGATAAGAATCAGAAAAATCTTTGAATCGATTTAACTGAACCAGACGAAAGTCTTGGAATAACTTCAACTGGAATACGAATCAGGGAGATCTTCGCATCGATCTGACTGAACCAGAGGAGGTCTTGGATTAACTTTGGCTGGATAAGAATCAGAAAAATCTTCGAATCGATTTAACTGAACCAGACGAAAGTCTTGGAATAACTTCAACTGGAATACGAATCAGGGAGATCTTCGCATCGATCTTACTGAACCAGAGGAGGTCTTGGATTAACTTTGGCTGGATAAGAATCAGAAAAATCTTTGAATTGATTTAACTGAACCAGACAAAAGTCTTGGAATAACTTCAACTGGAATGCGAATCAGGGAGATCTTCGCATCGATCTGACTGAACCAGAGGAGGTCTTGGATTAACTTTGGCTGGATAAGAATCAGAAAAATCTTCGAATCAATTTAACTGAACCAGACGAAAGTCTTGGAATAACTTCAACTGGAATACGAATCAGGGAGATCTTTGCGTCAATCTGACTGAACCAGAGGAGGTCTTGGATTAACTTTGACTGGATAAGAATCAGAAAAATCTTCGAATCGATTTAACTAAACCAGACAAAAGTCTTGGAATAACTTCAACTGGAATACGAATCAGGGAGATCTTGGCCTCGATCTGACTGAACCAGAGGAGGTCTTGGATTAACTTCGACTGGATAAGAATCAGAAAAATCTTCAAATCGATTTAACTGAACCAGACGAAAGTCTTGGAATAACTTCAACTGGAATACGAATCAGGGAGATCTTCGCATCGATCTGACTGAACTAGAGGAGGTCTTCCATAGATGCAGTTTTTCTTTTGAGGGGACTACCAGATTGTATGAGTAGTCAACGGTGTTTACTGATTCGTCTTTCCCTGAAATGGTAAAGAGTAAGCTATATGCAATGTCATGATGTATGAAATGCATGATATATATCAAGCAATGATGCTCTCAAAATAAATGAGATTATGTGGTATGATGCGTATATGCATGTATCATGACGTATGGGAATGTAATGTTTTAGCTGGGGAAAATAAATCCTGGATAGCTGCTGGAGAATAGAGTTGAAAAAAACAAAGCGCGCGAATTATGAATCGTCCACTGGGGGAGGGCCACGTCTTCACCCCTAACCTCCAGCCCTGTACATTTTCCTGCGGATTCATATCCGCAGCTGAATTCCTAGGTTAACCCTAAAATCCACTCTAGGCCATAAAAACTCAATCCAAGACCATGGTCATGCTCGTCTTCCTCCACTGGTCATGCCTATGTCCATTAATGGCACTGATTTTGCCTGAAAAAGAAATGCCCAAAAACAACAAAACACGAACCCTAGATTCGGCTATGGGGTTACAGGCCAGATAAATGCAATTGGCTAATGCAGAATGCTTCTAAATTGAACGATAATCATGAATATGCAAAGATTTTGTAAGAAAAGTGCAAGAACAAGGATATACGAATTCAAACGAAAAGCATTTTTTTGAGACACTTACAGAGCTTTTGGGCGTGTATGAGAGAATGCTAGGGGTTCGTTTTGCTTCAGTGATCGTCCAGCAATTGATTAGTGTAGAGTTTTGCTTCTAAATTGGCCTCCAAGAACGATTTCAGTTTCACACTTTTTGGCAAATTTTCAAGTTTGGTTCTCGATCCTCTTGCAGCCTCTAGGTCTCAAATTCGTGCCTTTGCATTGTATATGTAATATGGAGTGTATTAGGTTAACTTTTGTGGATTGAATCCTTCCAAATCAATGCCTTGAGATTGGATTTGATCCTCCATTGAAAGCTTTCCAATTTTGCCAAAAATCCAATCTTTTTGCACATGGAATGCTTGATATGAGTTTGATCATGACATTGATGATGATTAGGTCCTAAAAATAGAAAAAGATCTCATGTAATCAAGTTTTGTGATTTTATTTGATTTAAATTGATTTAAAATGGAATAATTCAATAAAAAATCAAATAAAATAAGAAAATTGATAAATGGGCTCAAGGCTGAAGCTAGGACACGTGTGTAGTCTGATAAGATCAAATCAAATGGAAAAGAAAGGGCCTCTTTAACAAAATTTGATGTTTTGGGGATAGTTGACTTTTGGCAATTTTGCAAAAATGTCAAACTTCAACAATGCATAACTTCTTCAATTTTGAACTTTTGGAAGTATTCTTGGACTTTTTAGAAAGCGTGAGATGTCCTCTAACCAAACCTTTTGGTATCATCTCATTTTGATATTCCATTCTCAAGTTATAAGCTTTGGCAAAAATGTGTTTTTGTTGACTTTCAAAAATGACCTATAATGTCCAAATTTTTAACTTCTTGTGAGTGCATTTTCTGATCTTGGGGTATGAATATGGATTGTAGGAAATTGCATCCTCTTCAAAATGAGCTTTGGATGGGTCATTTCTCATAAAGTATGAGAAAGTTATGCTTGGTCAAAGTTGAGTTGACTTTTCCTACAAAACCCTAATTTAGCAACTTTTGAGTCTTGATGAATTTTGAGCAATCCTTGATGAATCATGATCAACCCTTGATCAAATGATGAAATATACTTAAAAATGAGAATATTGACAAAAAATCTTGAAGTTTTACTGTATTTGGGTCACAGTTGAGTTTTGCCCTAGCACAATCGATTTTTGGACCCTTTGAGCAATTGGCTAACTAAACTTCCTCTGTAAGGCTTGAAATTTGGCATGGATGATCTTGAGAGAATATTAGGACATTGGGGAGAAATTTAGGTCATTTGGACCCAAGGATCTTGATGCAACATAAAACCCTAATTTGAGGTTGACTGCCTTAGGAGATAGCTTGACTGTCCAACTCTTGAGCAATTTTGAGCCTACTTGGAGATTTTTCTTGCAATGTTTTGAGATATATGAGAGGGCAAATTTTGGGGTGCAACAATGTCGAATTCACTATTTTCCCCTGCTTTTCAGGTATAATGGCGCACTCGTTCAGGGATGATGTTCTGCCCGCCAACTACGAAGATGAACCACATGTCGATGAGGACCCTCTGACTTGGGTCGCACCTGAGCCTAGAAATAAGTGGTCATGCTTTTCTCATGACGCAATGGACGTGTTCAAATGTCCGGAGGTACGAGCAGAAGGGGACCCTTCCAGCTGGACCTTTCAAATTCCCCATTGCAACCGGAGAATCTGCTCGATGTATCCAGGTAAATGTTTTCCTATGTATGAATTCGCATTTAAAGAGGTAGGGATGCATTTTCCCTTCAACAATTTCAAAGTAGGGGTTTTTCAGTGGCTTCAATTGGCGCCCTCTCAACTTCACCCAAGCGTGCTGGAGTTCATGCGGGCGTTCGAGCTTGTCTGTCAGTATCTACATATAGGGGCCACGTTGCCCCTCTTTTTCCGTACTTTCATCTCCAAAGACAATCTGATGGAGAGGGGCAAACGCGGGTGTCCTTCAAGCAGTTCGGGAAGCTCTTTAGGCCTTATCTGGAATCTGTCTGAAACTTCAAAGAGAGGTATTTTGTTGTAAAACCTTTGACGGGCGCAGCCATAGACTCCACATACACCCGCATGGAGGAAGTGGAGGATGGGCGACTAATTACCTGGCTTGTGGCTAGATTTCCGCTCGAGTGGCAATGGAAACACTTCGAGCAAAGGCCTGAGTATTATGCTGTAAAGACCGAGGACTTGGACGCTCAGGACCATCTCTCCTACGAGAAGCTGGCGGCCTATGTTAGGAGCTTCTCCCCTGCGAGGTGTGTGGACGTGAACAACAAACTCCTCTTCGACAATAACGGGGAGTGCCTTTTAGTTAATATGTTGATCAACACAAAGGCCCTGCTCGAATGTTCCTCAGACGGGGAAGCCATGAGGCTTTTAGGTAGGGGGACGTTGTCGTGATGATTAATTTTGCTTGCCTTTCATGCAGGGACGTGCTCGTGTTAGTTTCCTTGTTTTTTTATCCCATGACTGATGGTTTCTGTTTTATTGCAGGTCTAATGGCGTCCCTCTCTGAGTGCTTTATTAAAGTTGAGGCCCAAGAATGCGTCCACCTCGGGGCCAAAGAGTAGGGTCACCCAGCTCCAAGAGTAGGTCAAATCTGCAGGCCGTACCAGCGGTTCCCCTTCTTCATCAAAAACTCAGGCACCCTCTAGCGGGCCCGCCTAGATTCTCGTCAGCGAGCCCGCGACGAAGAGGAAACGCGTGGAGGATGTCGAAGGTGTAGTTCCCGAGGGTGACAAAGTGCCCACGGGGGTCTTCGTGTTGCCTCCTTGCTATCTAAATCGTGATCTCTTCAGTGGGGATATCTCTTTGGGCGTGCACAAGAAGGAGAGGGAGGCGATTTTGTCCGAGGATAAGGAAGTTCATAGAAATAATTTGGCGGAGGATGTGGCGCTGTCATGAGGATGCTCTAGACAGTCCTGACACTGAATGACGAGACCGCGAGCTCTTAGTCCTCTCTCGACGCAGCATATTCTAAGATTCAGAAGCTGAAGGCCAAGAACAAAAAATTAAAGTGCGATATCATTAATTACGAGTTAAAGTTCAAGGCCCAAGTTCGACTTCTCAAGGATCTAAACGAGTTGTAGCCTCAACTGGAGGTTGTGACCAAATAGAATGAACGTTTGGTCGTTCGAACGAAAGAGTTGGAAGGGATCACGGCCCCGGCTGAAGAAGAAACCAATGTGGAGAAGGGAATGGCATTCAGAGCTGAGTTGATTGCACGCATCTGAGTGCTCGAACAAGATGTTATGGACACCCTCAGCTATGGTTTCAACACGGTCGTTGAGCAACTGAGGATCCTGAACCCGGGGGTCGAGATTGTAGTTGAAGGAGCGGGTCTGTTTAACCAAGTGATTGATGGGAAGATATTTTATCCCCCCGATAATAGTGGTAGGGAAGATGAAATTTGATTAGTTTTTAGGGTCTATGTGCCCTTTCTCATTTTATTTTATATTTGTGGCCGTCGTGCCTAATTTGTAATTATTTAACCAGCATCGGCCTTTGTGGTCGGCATTTATGAATGCCTTTGTTTTGTTTTCATGCTTATTTATTCATAAATAATTCCTTGTCATTGTTTCTGACTCGCTTATTGTATGAATATCCGTATACTCCATGTGTGGAGATGTATGTTCGACCTTTGTTGTGGTCGACACAAGTTTTCCATGAAAGTTTGTGGTTTCCATGTGTGGAGATATGTGCTCGACCCTCATATTGTTCGACACATGTTGGGATGTGTCGAGGAGGCGGAGTTGGGATCCACAGAACGAGTGTAAGATCGTTGTTTGGATCCTAAACTTGTGGTGTGAACTGCCCATCGTGAGCTGGGTGTTATTCCATATTGGGTACTTCGACAGCATAGCTCGATTGAGGTGTCCCTGTCGGGCTAAGATCTTGCTCGTTAAATGAACAAGATCTCGCCTTTCGCTGATGTTTTGAGGCTATATCTGTACCTAGACATGCCTACATGGTCGAGCTAGTTGTAATTCCCCATACTACTTTCAGGATTACCGACTGCCCCACAAACTAACACGAGTCTTTTCAGCGTGTTTTATCCTCACTCACACGCTCTCCGGGAAACTTCCCAGAAGGTCACCCATCCCAATACTACTCCAAGTCAAGCACGCTTAACTGTGGAGTTCTTATGGAACGGGCTACCGAAAACAAGATGCATCTTCTTTTCGGTAGCTCATTCATAAGAACTCCATAGTTAAGCGTGCTTGACTTGGAGTAATGCTGGGATGGGTGACCTTTTGGGAAGTTTCTCAAAAAGCGTGCGAGTGGGGCCAAAGCATGCTGAAAAGACTCATGTTGGTTTGTGTGGTCAGTCGGTAATCCTGAAGGCAGTCTGAGGCGTTACAAATGGTATTAGAGCCAGACCTCTCCTAGTACAATGTGGTTCGAGGATGAACCATGCGAAAGCTGGTGGGCATGTAACACTCGAGGCCGAAAAGGGAGAGGGGTGGTTGCACCGCATGTAATACCCAAGGCCTAAGAGGGGAAAGGTGGTCACTATATCGGAACGAGAGGGATTCCAAGGTTGTACAGGTACGGGACTGCATGGTCGGAGAAAGGCTTATATGGATTAATTAGAACTACCTATACCAACAAGATGCATCTTCTTTTCAGTAGCCTATTCCATAAGAACTCCACGGTTAAACGTGTTTGACTAGGAGTAGTATGGGGATGGTTGACCTTCTGGGAAGTTTCTCGGAAAGCGTGTGAGTGAGGATAAATCATGCTGAAAAGACCTGTGTTAATTTGTGGGGTTAGTCGATAATCCTGAAGGCAACCTAGGGCCTTACACTAGTCCCCTCGTTGGTTGGAGAGGATCGGTCGACTGTTAACGCCCGTAGCAGGTGAAGGACTTAGCTATAGTATTGTTTTAGCTTCGCAGTATTTCAAGGTCGATGTAGTGGTTATACATTTAAATGTTTGAGGTAATTTGCTCTGGTGCCCGTAGCTCCTTGGACGCGGTACGGTCCCTCCCAGTTTGCGGCCAATTTCCCCTCGCAGAAATCCTTCTGGTCTCTTCGCAAGACTAGGCTGTCGACCTGAAATTTTTGCTTTATGACTTTGTTGTCATGGCGTAGGGCTACCTGCTGTTTTAGCGTGGCCTCGCAAAGAGCTGCTCTTGGTTGGATTTCTTCGACTAGATCGAGCTCATCTCTGAGGGCTTCGTCGTTCTTCTCCTTGTCGAGGGGACTTTCAGTTCACCTTGATGGCTCCATGATTTCTATCGGGATGACGGCTTCGGTGTTGTAGGTTAGTCGGAATGGTGTCTCGTCAGTCGTCGAATGGGGCATCATTCGATAAGCCCATAGGACATTGTGTAGTTCTTCGACCCAACCTCTCTTGGCTAAGCCCAGCCTACATTTGAGTCCTTGCAAGATGACTCTATTCGCGGCCTCGTCCTGCCCGTTAGTTTTGGGGTGTTCAACTGAGGTGAAATGTTGCTTGGTGTCGAGCCTGGCAACAAAGTTTTAGAAACTTTGGTCAGTGAACTGTGTCTCGTTGTTGGTGACGAGCGCTCGCGGTATTCTAAACCAAGAAAGTACATTTTACTTGTAGAAATAGAGGATGTTGGGTGAAGTGATTTTGGCTAGAGCTTCGGTTTCTATCCATTTCGTGAAGTAGTCGACAGCTACGATAAGGAACTTGTTTTGATATATTACTTGCACAAAAGGTCTGAGGATATCCATTCCCCACCATGTGAATGGCCACAAGGAGGATATTATTGTGAGCTCGTATGGAGGTGTGAGGTACATGTTCGCGTGCCTCTGACACTTGTCACATTTCTTGACATGTTCCTTGTCATCTTGTTGCATGGTCGGCCAGTAGTACCCTTCTTGTAGTGCCTTTTGTGCTAGGGATCTTCTGCCTATGTGTTGGGCGTTGATTCCCTCGTGGATTTCCCGCAGTATCTCGGGGACTGTGGACTCTTCGACACATTTTAGGAGCGGGATGGAGAATCTCTAGCAGTAAAGCTTGTGTTCAAGTACCACATACGAGCAGGCCCGTCATTTGGTCGCGGTCGCCTCTCTTTGATCTACGGGAAGCTCCCCCTTTGTCAGGAAATTGAACATCGGGGTCATCCAACATGAGTTGTCCCTGATGGCGTTCACTTCGGGCGGCACAGTGGACCTCTCAATGCTTGGGCGAGAAAGGAATTCTTGTATGACGAATTTTTTCCCCCCTTTCTTCTTCGTGCTCGCGAGCTTTGAAAGTATGTTGGCCCGTGTGTTCTGTTCGCGTGGCATGTGTGTAATTTCTGCCTGGTCAAACTTTTTCATATGTTCTCTGACGAAGTTTAGATATTCAATGAGGTTGTTGTTCTTAGCCTGGTATTCCCCTTAAACTTGAGATGAGACAAGTTGGGAATCAGTGAAAATGTGTATTTCTCGGGCGCCAAGGTCCTCGGTTAGTCTTAATCCTGCAAGCAAGCCCTCGTATTCAGCCTGACTGTTCGAGGTCAGAAAGGAAAGAGTGAGAGAATTATCGATCGCGACGCCTTCCTCATTTTTAAGGAGGATTCCTGCTCCACTTCTTGTCAAGTTGGAAGCTCCATCCACGAAGATGGTTCACTTGTGCTCCTTCCCTGCGGGAGGGTTGTGAGTGGTCATCTCTACGATGAAGTCGGATAGAGCTTGGACCTTGAGGGTCTTCCTGCTTTCATATTGGATGTCAAACTCCGACAGATCCAAGGACCATTTTAGCATTCGTCCTGCCATGTCTGGTCTACTTAAGAGTTGTTTTATGGGTTGGTATGTCCGTACGATGATCGTTTGTGCCAGGAAGTAATGTCTGAGCCTTCTTGCTGCATTGACGAGGGCTAAGGCCACCTTCTCAATTTGTTGATACCTGACCTTGGGTTCTTGAAGTGCTTTTCTCGTGAAATACACAGGTGTTTTCCCGTCAGGAGTCTCGCGAATGAGGGCCGCGCTCACAGCCTCGATGGATACGGCCAGATATAGGAACAAGGTCTCCCCGTCCACAGGTCACGATAATACGGGCGATTGCGAAAGGATTTTCTTGAGATGCAGGGGGGCTTGCCCGCATTCCTCGGTCCATTCTAAAGCGGCCTCTTTGCGCAGAAGTTTGAAAAATGGAAGGGCGTGTTGTGCAGATTTCGCCACGAAACGGGAGAGTGAGGTGAGCATTCTGTTTAACACTTGTATTGATTTCTTTGATTTAGGCGTAGGGAGCTCAGAGAATTCTCGACATTTATCAGGGTTGGCTTCAATTCCCTGTTCTGTTAGGTAAAAATCGAGGAACTTGCCTGCTTTAACCCCAAACGTGCACTTCTCGGGATTGAACCTCATTCTACATTGTGTCGCTTGGGCAAAGACCTTTCTGAGGTGGGCAGCGTGGTTGGTGTCTGCTCGAGATTTGATGATCATGTCATCCATGTATACCTCGAGCATATCTCTGATCTCGTTGCGGAGACTTTATTCATCATCTGCTGGTATGTCGCCCCTGCATTTTTTAGACCGAAGGGCATTACATTGTAGTAATAATTTCTCGAGCTGGTCATGAAAGCGGTGCAGTGCTTGTCGCACATCGCCATCGGAATTTGGTTGTAGCCCGAGTAGGCATCCATGAAAGATAAAATTTTATAGCTGGCCGAGTTTTCGACCAACGTGTCAATATTAGGCAAGGGAAATGCATCTTTGGGGAATACCCGGTTAAGATCGGTATAGTCAACACACATACGCCATTTTCTATTATTCTTTTTAACTAGTACAACATTTGACAGCCAGGTTGAATACCTGACCTCGGAAATAAAATTTTCCTCTAGGAGGTCTTTTACAGCATTTTCAGCAGCCTCTACTTTCTCGGGAGACTGCCTACGTCTATGTTGTACTATTTCCCTAGCAACTGGAACAATGGCCAGTTGGTGGTAGGAGATGTTGGGGTCGAGATTGGGCATCTTTGTAGCACTCCATATGAACAGGTCCGCATTCTCCCTCAAGCAAGCCTTGATCTACTTCCTCTCCAGGTTAGGGAGTCTAATGTTGATCTTCACGCCTTTGTGAGGGTCTTCATCGAGGGGGACGAGCTCGAAGTCTCCATTCGGGATTGGTCAAAGGAGTCCGTGCTCGCCGTTGGGTGCTTCATCTTGGTTGAAGCGGGTGTCCAGCGAAATGGAGTCAACCTTTGGAGGAGCTCTCTGTTCTTCTATGTTGGCGGGTTGTGGCTTTGGTCGTGCTGTAGCAACTCTCTTAGATGGCCGTGCTCCAGTGTCGATCATACTCCGTCCCTTTGACGTCGCGTTAAAGCATCTTCGGGCAGCTGCTAGGTCGCCTTAGTTGGTGGCAACAAATCCTCTCTTTGTGTAGAATTTCATCTTCAGATGGACGGTGGAGGGAACAACGGTCAATTCTGTTAATGTTGGTCTCCCTAGGATACAGTTGTAGAGAGACGGGCAGTCGATGACCAGAAACCACATCTTGACTTTCCTGGTAGCGATGTCCTTGCCGAAGGTGACTAAGAGCTCCATGTATCCCCAAGATTTTGAGGTCGAGCTGTTGAAGCCCTGCATGTCGGGCCCCATGTATGGTGAAAGATGGGTGTCGTCGAGCTATAGGGTTTGGAAGAGTTAGATATATATTACATCGACGGAACTCCCTTCGTCGACCAACACTGTATACAAAATAAAATTCCCCAACATAGTTCATTTCTCCAATACTGCAAATTCCCCAATAGAATTCTCTATCTCCAACAGGGTTCATTCAAAGTTATCATCCCCAGAAAACTGCTACCCATATCTGAAACTTGGTCAGATAACACATCAGAAGAATTGTCCATCTCTTCATCCCCAGTCAGGTATACAAAAATTAATTCCTACAACAAAAATAATGACAAACGACCGACTCTCTTTGAATGCTTATATCCTCAAGTAGAAGTCGAAGATCCCCAACGGAGTATACTCAAATAGAAAGAGGGAATTCTCAACAAAATTATTCCCAACGGAAATTGAAGAATCACTTTCTTCATCTCCATCAACAGTCCGGGATTTATTTTCCCCAGCTAGACATTACTGCAAGAAGCTACCCATACGCTCTAACAATATATTGTATCCATAACACCATTTACAAAATATCATAACACATGCATATAAACGCATATAACATTCTCATTTATTTTGAGAGCATCATCATGCAATGCAGTACATACATCATGACATTGCATAAAGCTAATTTTATCTTTTCAGGTAAAGTTTGCAAACACACGAATATCAGCAGCAACTTCTAATCAGGTCACAAATTAATTCCCAAAACAGGACGGGGCAACTATCTATATGACCAAACGGCGTGAATTCTCGAAACAGGACGGGGCGACTATCTACACGACCAGACGAAGCAGCCTTACATGGGCTCCTTCTAATATATTTCCAGATGCAGCTTTACACGGGCTCATCCTGAAGCAATCTTACCCGGGTTCTTTCTAATATATTCCCAGATGCAGCTTCACACGGGCTCTTCCTGAAGCAATCTTACACGGGTTCCTTCTAATATTTCTAGATGAAATTTAACACAAGCTCGTCCTAAAGCAGCCCAACCTAGGCTCCTTCTAATATATTTCTAGATGAAATTTAACACGGGCTCATCCTGAAGCAGTCTTACCCAGGCTCCTTCTAATATATTTTCAGATGAAGTTTCACACGGGGCTCATCCTGAAGCAGCCCTACCCAAGTTCCTTCTAATATATTTCCAGATGAAGTTTAACACGGGCTCATCCTGAAGCAGCCCTACCCAAACTCCTTCTAATATATTTCTAGATGAAGCTTCACATAGACTCATCCTGATACAGCTTCACATAGGCTCATCCTGAATAAATATTACACAAGTTCCTACTAAGACATTTCTAGGTGTAGTCTAACACATGCTCATACTGAAGCAGCCTTACACGGTTTCCTTCTAATATATTTTTGAATGCAGCTTGACACGGGCTCATTCCATAATTTCATTCAGATAAAACTAGAAGCAGGTTCATTTTGATACTCCTATCAACAGTTACTTTGGATGGCATCTATAAGCCCATCTCTGATGACTTCCCATCATCTCTCCCAATGGCATCTATAAGCCCATTCCTGGTACAGTCAACCAACATCGTTACCTCTTGCACAAGTACAAATTTCTGGAACTTAAGTGTTCAATCATCTTCTACCTTCAAGTCACGAATGGCGGACATGGCAATCTAACTCTTCAGGTTTAAGAAAATTGAACAGAGGCAGATGTTGTACCCCAAAATTTACCCTCTTTATTTCGACCTTTTTGGCTAACATTTCATTATTACATACACGCATATCATTGGTTCTATGGTTATGGGATCAAGGTATATTTAGCAAGCTTCATCAGGTAACAAGTGACGTTTATTTCGCCAATGGATGTTCTCAGAATATTTTCTGTGCTGAAGATTGGTTCGCCGTTTCGCAATGATTCGGGATTCAAAGATTCACAAGTCTAACCTGTAGCGTCATTGATCTGCTGTCGCGTGTGGGTCAAAAACGAGTTAAATTGCAAAACTGTAGTAACGACGGTAACGGTAACTCGTGTATCGTCTCTCAAAGACTTTGGGTTTTACTAACTAAAAACGGAATTGGGGGGGTTGGTTTGGTCGAAAAAATGATTATCAAAAGTGATTATGAAAATAAGCTGTTTTTAAAAAGTGATTATGAAAATAAGTCAATCTACCGATTCAGTTCATACCAATCATCGATTATTAAAATCTCACTATCCTAAGCGGATTCCTTTCCCGTTCGATTAAAATATAATCAACAAGCGCAACAATATTATACGAATTATATTTTCCGTTTGCCGAATTAAGCATTCGATTAAGCGATAAACGGTTTAACGATTAAGCATACGATAAACACGCATATAAATTGAAAAACATAGATCAATCGAACCAAACAATATATATTACGAATATCAAATTAAGCAAAAGATAAACAAAATATATAATTGAAGGAAAAGGAATTTTATTGCAAAACTTATAATAATCTCATAGTTTCGGAACCTGAATTCGGTAGATCAACCAAAAGTGATTAGTTCTCCATGGCCATTCGTACAAGCTTACAATCAAAATCATGAATGGAAGATAGCTGCTACAGTGCCGCGGCTGCTACCCTAAGGGGAAAGAGTGCAACCCGTCTTACAATCCAACTGGGTCAAACATACGACCCAGGCCCAAAACTAATTGACCCGAAACTTAACTAAAACTAGTGCTGCAACTTCAACGAATTTTCTGGCCCTTCTAAATTCCTATTCTGACTTCGACTCCAACATAAGAATTGTAGCTCTTTCTCTTAGCTTTCCGTCGATTATTAGAACGCCTCAATCGGACTTCTGGAACTCCAGTTATGATTGTTTCTGTGCAGACTGCTAAAGCTGAAAATAAAATACGAAAATCAAATAACAATAAAAATAAATTAAAATATAAAAACATTATAAAATACAAAAATAAGACAAGCAAACCATGGAAATGTATAAGTACAACCGTAGAGTAATGTGCATCAAAATGCACTGATCAAATTCCCCCACACTTGAACTTTTGCACTCCGAGCAAAATGAAAAACAAAACAAAGAAAGCACAAATGCATCAACAGTTACTTATCCTAGGCTACAAATCTTCTTCGGGTAAGTTTGCATCAACAGGTACTAATCTCGCACACTAAGGACATCGTAAGAACACTAACCACAGATATGCAGACATAAGCCTCCTAAATACACAAACCAATTTCAAATCATATTATTATACCATAGCCTAACTTACTCATCCTTTTTGCTCTTTTTCATTCAAGCACAATCACATTAAGCCCGTTATCTCCACACACTTATAGCAGGACGGCCGGTTAGTGACTCTGATCCTTTTGCACGGGGTTCCGGTACTTATATGGCATAACCCTTTGTTTACTCGGATGTAGTTGCGGGGGATCGGACCGTAATCCTCCCTACCAAGTTCAGCACCAGAAACCGCTGAACCAACTAACAAAGAGTTTCGAAAACTTTTTTTTTTTAAGATTACACAACCGTTGGGTTAAGTGACCGGGTGAGGGTCACAAAACTTAGAAGGTGTATTCTCTTTTTCTTTTCTCTCTCTTTTTTTTTTCTTTTCGGAACATTCACTTATATTCATCGGTTTTCCTGCGTAAAGTGTGTGAGAGATGGTGCCGACTGCTGAAATAAACTACTCAAGAGCTGTCAAAGAATGAGAAATTAATGCTAAAACATAATAACAAATTCAAATCAATTTCCATATGTAGGAGACTTACGGTGTTAGAACGATACCGATCTTGTGAATTTTTCCCACGTCTCCGCAAACCCGACTCAAATCAGTCTATAGCCTAAAACTTTCAAGAAGATGCATTTTTTTATTGGTTGAAATTATATAAAAAAAACTAACAAACAAAAACAAATAAAACACACGATTTCCTCCCCCACACTTAAACTAATCATTGCCCTCAATGAAAGGACATTACTAATAAAGTAGAGAGAAGGAAAGAGGGACTCCCTGATCAAGTTGCAGTGTAGTTAGGTGCTTCCAAAGAAAGCTCCTCTATGCTGACATTTTCAGGCACCGAACTTTCATGGAATAACTTCAGCCGCTGCCCGTTAACCTTGAAGATTTTGTCAGTACCTGCACTTTTTATTTCTACTGCACCATGAGGGAAAACATTAGTAACAACAAAGGGGCCAATCCATTTGGATCGAAGTTTCCCATCCATAAGCTTAAGGCGGGAGTTAAACAGTAAAACCTGTTGGCCCACAGAAAATTCCTTCCTAGAAATCATTTTATCATGGAAGTGCTTAGTTTTCTCTTTATAAATCCTAGAGCTCTCATAAGCCTCTAATCTAAGCTCTTCCAACTGTTGTAATTGGAGTTTTCTTTCAATACCTGCTTGTTGCATCTCCAAATTACAACTTTTCACCGCCCAAAAAGCATGGTGTTCTATCTCAACAGGAAGATGACATGCCTTACCAAAAACAAGTCGATAAGGAGACATCCCAATGGGTGTCTTGAAAGTTGTCCTTTGAGCCCAAAGTGCGTCTTCTAGACGACGGCTCCAATCTTTCCTGTTTGGCTGCACCATTTTCTCTAAAACCTGTTTGATCTCCCTGTTTGAGATCTCAACTTGCCCATTAGTCTGTGGGTGATATGCAGTAGAGACTCTGTGCACAACTCCATACTTTCGGAGTAAAGCTTCCATGGTGCGGTTACAGAAATGAGTTCCTTGGTCACTTATGATGGCTCGCGGTATTCCAAACCTGCAAAAGATATTAGACCTGACAAAATCTGCAACAACTCGAGAATCATTAGTCTTAGTGGGGATAGCTTCCACCCACTTTGAAACATAATCAACAACAAGTAAAATGTAAAGGAAACCAAATGATACAGGAAAAGGACCCATGAAATCGATTCCCCATACATCAAATACCTCACAGAAAAGCATCGGCTGCTGAGGCATTTCACTCTTGCGAGTGATGTTTGTACCTGCTATCTGGCATTCTTTACAAGTGCGGTAAGTCTCAAAAGCATCCTTAAAAATAGTTGGCCAATAGAAACCTGAATCAAGGACTTTTCTCGCAGTCCTTTGAGGACCGAAGTGTCCGCCGACTTGAGATGCATGAGAAAATTTCAAAATAGATTCAATCTCATTGTCGGGGACACATCTCCTGATTACCTGATCACTACCAAACTTCCATAGATATGGATCATCCCAAACATAATACTTGGCATCACTCTTGAGTTTGTGAACCTGTGCTCTCGATGCACCTGTGGGAAAAACACCAGCAACAAGAAAATTAACAATGTCAGCAAACTAAGGTGTAATCCCGTGCAAAAGAAACAACTGCTCATCAGGAAAGTCATCCTGAATAGGAAAAGGGTCTTCATCTCTCTCTATCCTGCTTAAGTGGTCAGCCACTAGGTTCTCAGTTCCACTTTTGTCTTTAATCTCGACATTAAACTCCTGGAGCAACAACATCCACCGAATCAATCTCGGTTTTGCATCCGGCTTCTTCAGCAAGTACTTTAAAGCTGCATGGTCAGTAAAAACAACAACCTTGGAACCTAGCAAATAAGATCTGAATTTGTCAAGAGCAAAAACAATAGCTAGCAGTTCTTTTTCAGTGGTAGTGTAATTTGACTGTGCAGAATCTAAAGTCCTAGAAGCATAGTAAATAACATGGGCAGCCTTGTCAACTCTTTGTGCAAGGACAGCCCCAACAGCATAATTCGAAGCATCACACATAAGCTCAAAAGGAAGTGTCCAGTCAGGGAGCTGAATGATGGGAGCGGAGGTTAATGCTTTCTTCAAGAAGTCAAACGCTTGTTTGCATTTGTCATCAAAATCGAAAGTGACGTCATTCTTCAACAAGTTCGACAGCGGAAGAGCTATCTTGCTGAAATCCTTGATGAAACGCCTGTAAAAACCTGCATGACCAAGAAAAGAATGAATCTCGCGAATGCAAGAAGGGTAAGGAAGTGTAGAAATCACATCAATCTTAGCAGGGTCAACAGAAATTCCTTTTTCAGAAATAATGTGACCAAGGACAATTCCCTGCTCAACCATAAAATGACACTTTTCATAATTCAACACAAGGTTAGTCTCGATGCATCTTTCTAAAATCAAGCTTAAACTGTTCAAGCATGCATCAAAAGAAGAACCATAGACAGTAAAGTCATCCATAAACACTTCCATGCAATTTTCAATAAAATTAGAGCAAATACTCATCATGCATCGTTGGAAAGTTCCAGGAGCATTGCAAAGGCCAAAAGGCATCTTCCTGTAAGCAAATGTACCGAATGGGCACGTGAAAGTGGTTTTTTCTTGATCTTCAGGTGCAATATGAATCTGAAAGTAACCTGAAAAACCATCAAGAAAACAATAATGTGATTTACCAGCTAGTCGTTCAAGCATTTGGTCAATGAACGGCAAAGGAAAGTGATCCTATCTAGTAGCCTGGTTCAGTCTCCTGTAATCAATACAAACTCTCCAGCTGTTCTGGACTCTAGTGAGAACAAGTTCATTCTTTTCATTTTTTACCACTGTGAGTCCAGATTTCTTAGGTACAACCTGCACTGGACTTACCCACTTACTGTCAGAGATAGGATAAATGATACCTGCTTGCAAGAGTTTGGTTACCTCTTTCTTTACAACATCAAGAATCAAAGGATTAAGCCTCCTTTGGGGCTGCCTTACTGTTTTCGCTCCATCCTCAAGTAAAATCATGTGCATGCACATCGAAGGACTAATACCTGGAAGGTCGGCTAATGTCCACCCGATTGCTTTCTTGTGCCTCTTCAATACCTGCAAAAGTCTGTCTTCTTGATTGAAATCAAGGTTAGAATAGATAATAACAGGAAGTTTTTCATTATGCTCCAAGTAAGCATATTTCAGGTTCCCAGGGAGCTCTTTTAGCTCTAAGGACGGGGGTTGCTCGATGGATGGAATGCTTGGGGCAGCCGGGATGTCAAGAGCATCGACAACAAAAACAGCCTCATCGGTAACAACTTCACCTGTGGGAAATGTATCAGGCTGCAAGGAAGCATCAATCTCAGCACAAAGAACACAAATGTTAGTGTCAGTGCAATCAGGACATGAATAAGTATCATCAAAATCAGAGAGAGATGGAAAATCAAGTGCAAATAATTCAGAACAACTATCATCAACTAGTTCAGAAATCAACTCAATGTGAAAAACGGAATGCTCCTCCAAGGGATGTTTCATGGCGTCAAAAATGTTGAATTTTGCGACAATGTCACCAAATTCCATGGACATGGTTCCATCGTCAACATCAATCTTCGTTTTTCCGTTTTCTTGAACGGTCTGCCTAAAATTATGGGAGCTCTGGTTGTCTTGGTTTCGCCTTCCATGTCTAGAATATAAAAATCTGTAGGAAAAATCAAATCGTTAACTTGAACAAGGACATCTTCGACAACCCCGGCGGGTCGAGCGTTGCTCCTGTTTGCCAATTGAATGATTAAACTTGTATGCTGCAAAGCGCCAAGACAAAGGTTATTATAAACAGAAGTAGGCATAACATTAATGCCCGCTCCCAAATCAAGCATGCAATTCTCAAATTTACTATCCCCGATGGTACAAGGAATAGCAAATGTTCCCGGATCCTTCTGCTTTTGTGGCAGCACCTGAGTAGTGAGGGCTGAAACATTTTGCTCACTTACAGCCTTGTCAGATGATTGTTTGGGCTGAATAAAGGCAGAAATATTTCGTCCTAAGTTCACTCTTTCACTTCCCTTAATCCTCCTCTTGTTAGTACACAAATCTTTTAGAAACTTTGCATACTTAGGAACCTGTTTTATAACATCAAATAGCGGAATATTTATCGCCACCTTTCGAAACACATCCAAAATCTCTCTTTCTTTGTCTCCCTCCTCAATTCTTTTATTTTTCAGAACTCTATGTGGGAAGGGAACTGGTGGCACATACTCCTTTTCTCTAATTTTTTCAGTTTCGACCATAACAGAAGAAGGAGAAGAAAGTGCAGCAGGGGAAGGTTCAGATGGAGAAAGTTCAGAAGTTACCTCAATGACTTTTTTATCTTTTTCAGGGGCTGGTTCTGTAACTTTTCCGGATCTCAAAGAAATAGCGCTCACATTAGCATTACCATTCGGATTGACAACAGTTTATGCTGGAAGTTGGTTCGAACCTTGAGCTTGCATATTATTTATTTGAGTAGCAAGTTGTCCCATCTGTGTGGTCAAGGTCTGAATGCTAGTGTCGGTTCTTTGTTGAAACTGAAGGTTGTTCACGGCCATTTGTTTAACAAGATCTTCCAAGGATGGTCCGGAAGTAGTAGCTGGAGGGGTGTGATGTGGATGGGGTAGTGGAACGGTGAGTTGTTGTTGTGAGGGCTGCTGATTTCCATATCGAAGGTTGGGATGATTCCTCAAATTGGGGTGATATTTGTTGGTGGACAAGTCAGGGGTGTTGTTGTACCTGTTCTGGTTGTAAAGGTCGGCTGCATAAGCTTGAGGCAGCTCGGTAACAGTATCATCTTTCAGAAGAGGACAAGTATCAGTGGGATGATCATGAGCTGTACAAATGCCACATACAGTTGTTGTTTGAGGTTTCGCTACTACAAGTTGTTTGACTAAAGCGGTCAGCTCATCAATTCTGGTTTCTAAAGCTCTGTTTGAGGAACCTTGAATTTGATGTACACCCTTGGTCTGGACAGAATTGGTTCGAGTGGTGAACTGCTGGGAATTTAAGGACATGTTTTCAATGAGGGCCCTGGCAGCAGCTGGAGTTTTGTCAACAAGTGCTCCACCACTAGCAGCATCAAGAATGTTTCTATACATAGGTAACAACCCCTCATAAAAGTACTGAATGAGAAGTTGCTCGGTAATCTGATGTTTAGGGCAGCTTGAAACTAACTTCTTGAACCTATCCCAGTACTCAGCCAATGACTCGTTATCTTGTCTAATGCCACAAATCTCTTTTCGGATTGAAGCAGCTCTAGAGGCAGGAAAACATCTCTCCAAGAACACTTTTTTCAGAGCATTCCAGCTTGTGATTGAATTCGGTTCGAGATCATATATCCAATCCTTCGCTGCACCCTGCAAAGAAAAAGGAAAAGCACGAAGTTTGATATGATCTTCAGTGATCCCTTCAGGCTTCAATGGTGTAGAGCACACCACCTGGAATTCCTTCAAATGTTTGTGCGGATCCTCACCTGCAAGACCATTAAACTTTGGCAACAAGTGTATTAAACCCGATTTTAATTCAAAAGGAATAGCAACAGCACCATATTCAATACACAAGCCATTATAATTCACATCAGGGGCTGCAAGTTGTCTTAGAGTTCTATTGTCAGCCATTTCAAAAGCAAATTCAGAATCAGAAGCAAACAAGTTATGCAAACAGTCGGACTCAGAATCAGACTCAACTATGGTCGGTGAAGGTGAACTATTGCTAGCCTGGCCTGCTCTACGAAGTGTGTGCAAGGTTCTTTCTACCTCAGGATCAAAAGCAACAAGTTCAGGACAAGAAGATCTAGTAGCCAGGACTAGTGCACAGCAATGCAGCAACAATCGTGAAAATGTCAACTATGTCCCTAAAACAAACAAAATGAAGCAAATCGATTAAAAACAATTCAAAAAAATAAACTGACACTGAGAATAATCAAATGACGTAAAAATAGAATTTTGATAATTTTTTTGGATTTTTTTGACTCTATGAAAATAGAAAATAAATCTTTAAAAATAGTAAAAAGGCTTTTTTCGCGGGACAGATTTTTTTGATCAGGGAATTTTTTCACACCTAACTGTCGGGACAGATTTTCAAAACGGTGCAATTTTTCCGAAAACCGACTTTTCGACTCAAAAGGCGTTATGGCCGAAACCGCGAGGAACCTATGGCCAAAATGCACAAACACTACACTTAAGACTCTAATATCAGTTAATATTCACAAGAGTCCCCGGCAACAGCGCCAATTTGATACGCTGTCGCGCGCGGGTCAAAGACGAGTTAAATTGCAAAACTGTAGTAACGACGGTAACGGTAACTCGTGTATCGTCTCTCAAGGACTCTTGGGTTTTACTAACTAAAAACGAAATTGGGGGGGGGGGGGGGGGTTGGTTTGGTCGAAAAAATGATTATCAAAAGTGATTATGAAAATAAGTTGTTTTGAAAAAGTGATTATGAAAATAAGTCAATCTACCGATTCAGTTCCTACCAATCATCGATTATTAAAATCTCACTATCCTAAGCGAATTCCTTTCCCGTTCGATTACAATATAATCAACAAGCGCAACAATATTATACGAATTATATTTTCCGTTTGTCGAATTAAGCATTCGGTTAAGCGATAAACGGTTTAACGATTAAGCATACGATAAACACGCAGATAAATTGAAAAGCATAGATCAATCGAACCAAACAATATATATTACGAATATCAAATTAAGCAAAAGATAAACAAAATATATAATTGAAGGAAAAGGAATTTTATTGCAAAACTTATAATAATCTCATAGTTTCGGAACCTGAATTCGGTAGATCAACCAAAAGTGATTAGTTCTCCATGGCCATTCGTACAAGCTTACAATCAAAATCGTGAATGGAAGATAGCTGCTACAGTGCCGCGGCTGCTACCCTAAGGGGAAAGAGTACAACCCGTTTTACAATCCAACTGGGTCAAACATACGACCCAGGCCCAAAACTAATTGACCCGAAACTTAACTAAAACTAGTGCTGCAACATCAACGAATTTTTTGTCCCTTCTACAGTCCGATTCTGACTTCGACTCCAACATAAGAATTGTAGCTCTTTCTCTTAGCTTTCCATCGATTATTAGAACGCCTCAATCGGACTTCTGAAACTCCAGTTATGATCGTTTCTGTGCAGACTGCTAAAGCTGAAAATTAAATACGAAAATCAAATAACAATAAAAATAAATTAAAATATAAAAACATTATAAAATACAAAAATAAGACAAGCAAACCATGGAAATGTATAAGTACAACCGTAGAGTAATGTGCATCAAAATGCACTGATCAGTCATATTCAGGTGTTCTTTCGCCAAGATATCCCTGATAATGTATTCTAAAGTTCAGGTTCGACTCGAGGGACAATTCTTTAAAGAAGGTCTTCGAATGTACGAGTTTTCTCGAAGAAATATGGTAAAAAAGTATGTTGAAAGTGCAATTTTTACGCACTAAAAAATTCATAACTTGAAGATCGTGGCTCGTTTTGAATCTGTTCTAGTGGCCAAAATTTTGTCTTGATGTCATCTACGTTTTTATCTCTCACGGATGGAAGTCAATTTCAATCAGAAGGTCTTCAAAAATTCGGATTTATCAAGTATTTTCGTACAGAAAATTTATGACAGAAGTTTATTTGCATCATGTTCAGAAAATCATAACTTGGTCTATTTTCATCGTATCGAGCTGGTTCTGGCGCCAAAATTTCAAAAATTGAGTTGGCTACATTTTCACAAGAGGTTCTAAGTTCGAACAGTATCCAAAAGATCTTCATTTTTCGCCCAGAGTGTGCATGACGCGCCGAAAATTCTGAATGCTGAATATTATTTCATCTTGGTCGAAACTTCAAAAATTTATAACTCGGCCAATTTTTATCAGATCAGACCCATCTTTTTACACAAGGTCACTGACTCATAGATCTACAACTTTGATTCTAAAGTCGAGATCGGGTTCTGCTCCGATCAATACTAGTTTTTTATTGAAGAACGTGTCAGAGTTGACACTAGAGCCCAAAATAAGTTCGTCTGAGGCGAAACTTTAAAAATTGATAACTAATTCACGTTTATCCGATTGAGTCCATTTTCGAAAAGGAGTTTGTTCTCGATGTCGAATACATTTTGTTTTCACATTTCAAATTCAAAAATTGCACTTAAATCCCTGCGATTTAGCCTGGGACGTGTCAGACTCAAGTGAATAAAAATCTGCACTATTACTTGTGGTTATTGGAGGCCCTATTGCACATTCAAAGCCCATATCTTTGCTCTAATTTCCATTATATAATCTCATTATTTTCACACAAACAAGAAACAAAAAAAGCCTTTGTCACAACCTTGTCAAAATATCAAATTCTTTCAAGAATCCTAGAAATCTTGAAATCCTTATTACAAACCTCAATCTTACTACAAACAAGCCATCTCATTCTCTAGTAAGAGTAAGGTTGGTTCGATCTCCATGATTAAAAGGATATAGAAGTATTAATACATATCATATCGGTTTTAACATTACAAAATTTCATATATTTATTTTCTTTGTATCTCATGGTATACTAATTTGTTTAATGTGTTCTTGAGATTTAACACTACAGGTTTAGACCATCGTAATGGTCCCATGCAGGTTTATTACAAAATATGCTGAGGTCAGATCCTAACACCAAGGCACACTTGGCCTGGTGGTGAGCATGTTGCTGGAAAATCCTGAGATTCTTTTGGGTTATTTCTTGTTTCAATTCTATGTTTCTCACTCTTTTCCTCTTTTTTTTCCTATTGTCACACATAACCAAAAAAATTTCATAAAACCTAACATTTTTCACAAACCTTTAATTTTTCATAATAAACTAAAATAATTAATTTTAGGTTTTAATTTAATTTTAGGTTTAATTTAATTTTATGTCAACATCCACCTTGGTATTTGCACTATCTTTATTTTCTAACCCTATTTTCCATTGATGCTTCTTCCCCTATCTATTTTTTTGGCAAACTTATTTCTTTTTTATTTATCATTAAACATAAATCTTTTTTATTAATTAAAATTAATTAGGTTTTAAGTTTTTTTAATAACTTTTTTTTTAAATTAATTTTTTTATTAATTAAAATTAATTAGATTTTAGGTTTTTTTAATTAACTTATTTTTCAAAATTAACCTTTTTTTATTAATTAAAATTAATTAGATTTTAGATATTTTAATTAACTTTTTTCAAAATTAACCATTTTTTTATCATGAATCATTTTTTTCATAAAAAATCACCAAAACATTTTCTTTTCTATTATTGTCTTATTTTTATTTTCCTAGATAAAGTGTATAGGACGCGTTCAATTGTAATAGTGTAGCTTTATTTTTCTCGCATATTTTTATCATTATCATGTAATTGTTTCTGGGGTGTAATAGTTTTAGGATTTCTTTTCCGCACTCTTCATTATTATGTAACAGTCCCAAAACTCTGGCTTTCAATGACCATAACGACGACCCTACGCATGTCCCTCGAACATCCAAAGATAGGACTTCCTGCTAACTAATAGTATGGATAACATTATCTAAAGAAGGAGAAAAAATACAAGAAAGACCTTGAGTGGGTAATTACTGTTAATTACTTGCTCACAATTTAAAACACTTTTTCACACCTCACACTTTCAAAAACATTTCCAAAACGCTTTATCAACACTCTTGAGGACTGATACAAGAGTTATCATAAAGCAAATTGCCTTGCTATTTGGAATTTCAAAAGTTTTTCAAAAGCACACACACAAAACAAATAAAGTGAACAAATGATTAAGAACTCGTAGATAACTACGGATGAAAAGGGTGTTAACACCTTCCCTTTCTATAACCTACCCCCGAACTCAAAATCTTTAAAAAATGTCTTTCCTGTTCTTTTCACCATTTCCTTTATTAGATAAAAGAAAAGTCGATGGTGACTCTTGCTAACCGCAATATTTGCGATAAAACTCAAAAACCAATAAAGTCAATTCTCCCACCGTATTACAGACCATCACAGCTTACTTCGAGCAAAACATGAGAGTGAGATGGAGGGTACCTGCAAGACACTCTGATGCCTAAGTGAGATTCAGAATGAGCTAGTGTTTACCGTGGTTTTTGGTAAACAACCGCTGATCCTCCAAAAAGGAAAACCCTTTTGGTTACTCGCGGGATCGATCAGATTGATCCCAGAACAAATGCTAATTTTTGTGCTGGTTTGATGTAAAAGTTAATATCTAGGAAGAACACACGTTCGACCGGGGAGTTGGTGTTTGTGGTTTTGGAAAGCAAATAGAAATGCAGATAAAATGCAGGAAACGTAAACTTTGCAAAAGAAGATCAAAGCAATGTAAAAGATTTGATTAATAAAAGGTGGTGTTTCCAACGTACATTCTCAGTTATTCTTTCACACACAACGGTACTTGACTAATATTGAGTGACTAGTACAATAGATTGAACACCCTGAAAATCTACACAAACTTCATATCTTTATACTAAAATTATGTAACTGTCGAGGGGTTGCCTTGCTCTAGGATGAAGACAAGTATCCTCTGCATGCCCCTCGACCTCTATCTTCCTGCCACGTCTCTTTTCCTTAACTGCTAGGAAAACTGCATTTCCCTCCCTTCTTCAAATTCAAATATCCTTCGTCTTTGATGCTGACACGAGGGTTGTTCTTCTAGTCGAAGGTCATAGGACCTTTTCAATCGAAGGCTTGATGGCGATGTCTGGTCGAAGACCAATTTGTAACTCAGATATTTCTCTAAGTTTTTCCATCCGTCAAAGCATTTTCCAGCTTGGCTTCGTTTGCTCTATATTTGGCCCATAAGGCCAATTTATCGTGGGTGTCGAATTTAAGAGCCAACAAATTGTCTCCTAAGAATGTCTATTTCGACGTCGAGAGAAATAGTCATTCTTTGATATTCCTATTCGACACCAGTCTCTTTTTTGTCCACAAAGAATTAACGTGTATTTTTTGCCTTCCAACAGTTGCCACACTTAGAATCATCATTATTCTTTTCCCGAGACGCCGTTTCAATCATTCGTTACCATGTTGCCATGATGGCCATTACTCCTAGAACCTAGGCAAGCATGTCAAACATTCTCCATCACCTGCACGATAATTGCTTCACTGCTTGCGATGTGCCCCACTACGTCTATAGCATTAAATGACCTTGACGAGAAACACTTTTCCCTGAGCACTATAAATAGCCTTGAGCTCTCTCTTTTGGAACTTTCACAACACTTTGCATTCTTCATCTCTTCTGCAGAAAAATACCTTATACCTTAGTGACTTTATCATCTTTGTTTCTCACCAACTCATAACAATGGCCTTCCTCTCTAATGTTCCAAACAACCCTAAGCCCAAGAATGTTTCTGACGTACAACGTCAACCAAAGATTTTTCCCACAAGTTCTCCTCCTGCTTCGATTGAGGAGCTAAGGTTCGTCTCTGAACCTATGACCAAAGAAAGGTGCGAAGCATATAACTCCCAGCTCCTCATCCCCATTAGGTATTCTAGGGATATATATGCCATGTCTGGCCCTTTGTCTGCATGCATCGAAGATCCCATAAAAAATAGTGCTTTCTTCCCTACTCACCCTAGGATTAAGCTTATAGGCTGTGCAAAGAAACCCAGGAATGATCCTGAGGATGCAACCCCGAACAATCAACAACATGCTCAGACGAAGGAAGATATTAATCTTCAGTTCATGAATAAAGGGAATAGGATCTTTCGATCGTGCCCTAGCCTTTCTTCAGAATATTCAGACTGGATGAACAAAATGGAGAAGGTACAAACCCTAATATTAAAAGAAATTGGGATCTATGACCTGGTGATGCTGTCGAAGACAGGGTTATCTTACTGCCCTCTCATGTTAGTGTCTTCATTATACTTCTGGGACAACACGCATTCCATATTTTATCTTCCTTGTGGAATGGTGACCCCGGCCCTTTTTGATATAGCAGCAATTATCGGTCTTTGACCGACTGGTGATTACTTCGACCCAGAAGATTTATCTGAGGATGCCATTGGGTTTTCAGCCACGAATCCCACATATACCACATTTATCAATCATTTTCATGATAAATCTTGCAGCACTGTGTCGGAGGTGGAACATATAGCCTTCTTATCTATGTGGCTATCTCGCTTCGTCTTCTGTACTAAGTCACTTCAAGTGACTAAGAAGATGCTTACGCTTGCAACATAGCTTCACCATGGTTACCCTCTCTGTTTGGCTGAATTGATCTTGGGCAACCTGTATGAGTCCATCAGCAATGGTGTGACTCAACTCAAAGTCATTGTAGATAGGGAAAGCTTGCTCCTCTCTGGCCCCTTTTGGCTTCTTCAACTCTGGCTCAACGCCACTTTCGAATATTTTCTTCCTCAAAAGAATAAGATAAATGAAGAGGCCCCAGAAATTCTGAATAGAAGGGTCGAAGGTACCAGGTTAGTCTTGTTGACTCCGACTGATGAGGGTAAGAAATTTCAAAAAGCCTTCACCAGCTTTGAGATGATGTTTACAGAGCGTCAAAATTTTGTTTCGACCATGGCTCCCTTCGCCAGTCGAAAAGTTGGTCCAGAATGGTTCACTCGACCATTTCCTTCGGCTGATGAGGAGAACCTAGAAGACGAATATGTGGCTATTTGGGAGTCGTTTCTTCGACCCAGAATCATGCCGCTGAGATTCAAGAGTTCGAAGAATCAACTGAGTTTGATTGCTTACCAACCGAATCTTGTCTCTCGACAGTTCGGTATTGTTCAGTCACTTCTGTCTCCCATCTACTCTCAAGAGAAGCTGCTATTATTTTATAACGCAGATTACTCAGAGGATGTTGTTACCAAGCACATTGGTAGGTACGTTGGTCGGACCGTACTAACTCTGTTCGACTTTAATCTTAATTTTATGTGTTCGCTCATTTTTGAGGGGTGGTGGAGGCAATATTACAACGAAGAATTCTTCGACGAGAAGGATTTCGCCAACCACCTTCGCGGGGCGTTCAAGCTGGTCTTTTACAAGATCAAGAAAGGTAATATTTTCCCCTTTTGTCTCTTTGTCTTAGATTCAATCATTCGACATCCAACATATATTTGTGTCTTGTATAGCTGTCAAGAGGACCAACACCAAAAAGGCTGCTGAAAGCACCAAAGGGGGAGACCCTCCTGTGAACCCTTTACCAAAGGTACTCACTTTCTGCTATACCTTTCTCCTTCACTATTTTCTGGTATAGATGTTGATTCCTCTGACTCTTATTTTTCTGGGTGTTCAGAAAACCACTCCCAAGAAACGAAAGGTTCAGGAGATTGAAATCTCTAGTGAAGAAGAAGAGGAATCTCCTCATGTTCCTCTTAAGAGACAAAAATTAAAGAAACCAGCTCTTATACCTGAGCCTCGCCCAAAGACAAAAATC
The DNA here is from genome assembly GCA_948472305.1 of Vicia faba. NCBI lineage: Eukaryota > Viridiplantae > Streptophyta > Magnoliopsida > Fabales > Fabaceae > Vicia > Vicia faba. The sequence goes on from OX451741.1 coordinate 1,472,361,402, forward strand.
AAGATTGCAGCTACCAAATCGAGGCCTCCTCCTGTAATCATCAGAGAGCCCACTGAGCAAGAGGTAGTCGCTAGGCTGAATAATCCTAGTGAGAGTGACAACTCAAGTCCTGGCGTCGAAATTCCTCCTCAGGTATTTACTTCGACAGACTCTGCTTATTTCCTGAACTAGCCCTTTTTTCCATAATAATTCTGAGAATAAAATTTTTTAATCTTCAGGATACTGCTGGCACTTCTAAACAGGCTCCAATTACTGTCGAAGGATCTGTCACTTTGTTAAATAGTGAGGGAGATCCTACTTATAGGCCTTCTTCAGCAAAAGGCTCTTTTGTGAGCTCATCTAGTAAGGTGAACCAAACTTCTGAGCATCAACATGAGACCATAGAAGAAACAAATGAAGAAGGCCCTATAGAAGAACAGGAAGAAATCAGGGCTCCACTGGATGATATACAGGAAAGTGAAGAGGAGGAGGCTACTGATGTTGTAGTTGGAACAGAGAGGGAAGGTATGCTGGAGGGGGAGAATAAGAATGAAGAAATTCCAGAGGCTGACGGCAGAGAAAACTCTACCGAGGGGGCTCAAAATCCTGCAAATATTGAAGTTGACCATGTTCAAACATAGGTAGTAAATGTGGCTTCTGCGATTAGCGAGAGAGACCCTTCGACAGGGTCTTGCACCAAAGAAGATTTGGCCTTGTTGAAACAGAAAACTCCTCTGGGTTATTTGACTTCCATTCTTGAGGGTCGAGAAAGTTCTTCTGATCACAGCGTTTCGACTGTGTCTTGAAAATCTACCTGAATATCTCCTCTTGATGAGGCGCTTCAGAAGGTTAAGGCGTAAATTTTAAAAAGGTATTTAATGCTAACCTTGGAGGGAAAACCTACTGCTCCCTCCCTCCTGAAGACCACTTTGAGGGTTGTTGATCTCCTTGTTGCTTCTCCAGATATAGCTAGCATTATTTTGGATTTAACTTCCATCATTGACCAAGTGTCAGCAGACTACAACCGTCAAAGGACTCTCACTCGCGAGATCTAAGAGGCCAATGGTCACGTAGCTGCTTCCTGGAACGCTCCTACTGAATCAGCCTCCAAAGTGAAAGAGCTGTCGAAGGCTCGAGAGGCTAGGCAGAAAGAAGCTGAGGAGATTGATCAAGATACAACTAATATGAGGGCGCAAATCAAATAACTGGAGGCTAAAATTTCCGCCAACTATAAAGGGAAAGAAGAACTTCTCGCCATCAATACTGAGCCTGAAAGCCAAGAGGAACTTGTTGAAGGGTTAAAACATGCTGATTGGGCTCAAACGCTCGATGCTAAACTTGAAACTCTACATCAGTCGAAGGCTCTGTGTGAAAGGCGTCTGGAATTACAGAGGATCAAATATCTTCAGATCAAAGCCAATCTCCCCTTTTAAATTCTATCTTTGTATTTGTATAATCATCTATTGTAATGACTTAAGGCTATTTTGGCATTTTTTTTAATGAAATTTCTATTTTGGCTTTTTCCTTATTCGACTATGAATATACATTGGCTATTTTAACCTCTTGAAGCATAGGTCTATACTTTTTCAAGTATTTACCGTTTACTCTCAAGAGCCTTTGATCTTCATTTAACTCCTCGATCTCATAGGCTCCACCAGAGAAAGTTTGGATAATTTTGAAAGGTCCTTCCCACTTAGGGGAACATTTTCCCATATTTCTATCCTTTCGATCCATTGGGAGGATTACCTTCCATACTAGATCCTCAGGCAGAAATGTCTTAAGTTTTACTCTTCGATTGTAGGATTTTTCCACCCTTGTCTTCTGTAATCTTAAGAGGTCTAAAGCTTTCAACCTTTCTTCGTCCAAATCAACTAATTCGTTCAACATCATATTCCAATAAACTTCAGAAGGGATATCCTGATGTCTCTGAACCCTCGTTCACTGTAGAAAAATTTCCACTGGCAATACCGCATCAGACCATAAGTTAGACGAAATGGTGTTGTTCCTGTAGCCTCTTTAGGAGAGGTTCGACAAGCCCATAAAACTTGATCTAACGTCTTATGCCAGTTTCTTGGCTTCTTTCCCATGTGCTTCTTTATTAAACTGATTACTACCTTATTTGCAGCTTCGACTTAGCCGTTGGCTTGCGCATAGTAAGGTGTAGACGTCAACAGTTTGAATCCCATCTCTGTAGTAAATTCTTGCATTTTTCGACCAGTAAAGACAGATCCTTGATCTTTCGTTATTGTCTCAGGGGTTCCAAATCTATATATAATGTACTTTTGAATAAATTTAATGATATTCTCTTGGTCTACATTGACTATAGGAATTGCTTCAATTCATTTAGTAAAATAATCAATGCCCACCAATATGTATTTCTGGCTTTTAGAGGACGCTGGTCGAATTTCTCCAATAAGATCTAAAGTCCATCCTCTAAAAGGCCAAGGTTTCATAATCGAATGAAGTTCACTTGCCGGTACATGTTGGATGCCTGTATGTACTTGACATTCTTGACATCCTTTTGCAAACTCAACACAATCTTTTAACATAGTGGGCCAATATAATCTTTGTCGAAACAACAACCATTTCATCTTATAGCCTACTTGATGTGCTCCACATGCCCCGGCGTGTGTGGTAGAAAGGGCTATGTATGCTTCTGTTTCACTTAGGAATTTCAGTATCACACCTTCAAGTGTTTTCTTGAATAATTTATTTCCCATTAGTATATAGCTTAATGCCATATACTTTATCTTTCGCTCCGTCGAAGCCACTGGATTCTGTAAATAATTTACTATAGGCTTTCTCAAATCTTGTTCTGTTAGATTGTCTATGAACGAAACTTCTAAGTTTTCATGACCAGTGTATCCCAATGTTCTTGTTTCCAAATCTATTGGAGACAACCTGGTGGATGTTACTCTTCCTCTAACTTCGATTGCTTGTTGTATTTTTTCTTTTGAAATTTTATACCCGGAAGCGATCTGTGCTAAATCATTAGCCACTTGATTTTCTAATCTTGGTATATGTCGAATGTTAACCACTTCGAAGTTCTTCAACAAATGACTGGCTATTATGAAATACATGATAAAATTTTCTCTTATGCATTTGTATTCTTTCGTAACTTGTTTTAGGACTAACTCTGAGTCTCCCATTATTTCAACTCGAGTTGCCCCAAATTCTAACAAGATTTCAAGGCCTACGATTAAAGCTTCGTATTCAGCCTCATTATTCGAACAATCTCCTTCGATCTTGTACTTAAATGTTGTTGGAATTTTGTTTGGAGAAATAATTAGAACCCCCACTCCAGTTCTGTCTTTATAACTAGAATCGTCGAAGTATAACTTCCAAGGTTCAATCTCCAAGTAATTTAGTGATTCTTCATTTATTGAGTGGTCGACTATAAAGTCTTCTACCACTTGACCTTTTACAGCCTTGAGAGGAATAAAGGTTAATGAATACTCAGTTAATGCAAGTTCCCATTTGCCAATTCTACTGTGCAAAATAGGTTTCGACAACATATATTTGAAGACATCAAAATGAGACGAAACGTAAACATCAACTGGTTTAATATATTGCTTGAGTTTTGTACATGAGAAGTAAAGACATAAACATAGTTTTTCAACTTCATTATATCTAATTTCTACATCATTTAAAACTCTAATGAGGTAATAGATGGGTCTTTCGACACCATTCTCATCCTCTTGAGCTAACATGCTCCCTAAGCTTTTATCAGATGCAGCTATGTACAATCTCATACTTCTATTTCTACAAGGAGGTACCAAAATAGGTGGCTTGGTGAGGTACTCTTTGATTTTGTCGAAGGCCTCTTGTTGTTCTTGCCCCCATTCAAATCCTCCTTTGTTGAGTCGAAGTAGTGGTGAGAAGGCTTGCGTTTTCCCACTGAGGTTGGATATAAATCTCCTCAGGAAATTTATCTTGCCAAGTAGAGACTGCAACTCCTTGTTGTTGGTTGGCGCTTTGGATTCCAAAATGGCTTTGGTCTTGTTTTGGTTTATCTCGATTCCCTTTTTATGGACCACAAAGCCTAAGAAGTCCCCTGCTTTGAAACCAAAAGTGCACTTTAGAGGATTCATTTTTAGACCATAGTGTCTCATCCTCTTAAAGGATTGTCGAAGATGGTCCATGTGAGTCTTCCCTGAAACAGATTTGACAACAATATCATCAATATAAATCTGCATAAAAGTCTTAATAAAATCATGGAAGATAGAATTCATTTCTCTTTGATACGTTGCCCCTGCGTTTTTTAGGCCAAAAGGCATCACTACCCATTCGTAAGTGCCTAAGGCCCCAGGGAAACAGAATGTTGTTTTCGACACATTCTCTTCAGCAATGAAAATTTGATTATATCCAGAGTATCCGTCAAGCATACTCATGTATTTGAAACCAGCGACAGAATTGACAAGCATTTCCGCCACATGCATTGGATATTCATCTTTGGGTGTTGCAGCATTCAGATCTCTGAAATCAATGTACACCCTTAAGGTACCATTTTTCTTTATAACAAGTACTATATTTGCAATCCATTCGACATACCTGGTCGTTCGGATGAACTTGCATTTCAGCAATCTTTCGACTTTCGTTTTGATTTTCGACAGAATCTTTGGTGCAAAGTGCCTTGGAGTTTGCTTGACATGCTTCTTTCCAGGTTTTGTTAGAAATTGTAGTTCCACCAAGCTTCTGTCGAGACCATGCATTTCGTCATAATCCCATGCAAAGCAATCTCTGAACTCTTTTAACAATTGGATCATTTCAACCCTGAGTTCTGGATCTATCTTCGCGTTGATATATGATGGCTTTTTCACAGGACCTTCACCTAGGTTTATTTCTTCTAAGGGGTCTTGTGCTAGAATTCTAACACTGTTCACCAACGGATCTTTTTCGAAACCTAGAGGCTCATCATCATAGATGGCGTCTAACCTCTGGTTTCGTACTTCTTTCTCTTCCGAGTCAGGAGGTTCTGGGTCGAAATCCTTCCCAGGGCCTTCTTGGGAAGATACTTATTCATTGTCTTCAAGATCCATATATTTGACTTCAGCCTCTAAGGTCGTTATCATTCTATTTTCGGCTACATATGCTGAAATCCTTTGTAGAGCCTGTGATTCAGTCATCATCACCAAACTCACTCCCCCAGCCTGTTGGCCGTATGTCATCAACCCCTCCATAGTCGATGTTTGATAAATCCTCTCTATCCCACTGAAAACCATGATCAGAGTGTAGATAAAGAGAACAAAAAGCATTGGGCGCTGGAGCCAGATCGAAGTCAGGAGGGCTGCATGGCCCTATATGAGCCAAGTTCCTGTCGAAGCTATTTTTTCCAATGTTGTTAACTTCTCCTAGGTAGTAACTTTGATCAGCCTTGATGTTCTCTACGATACCATCAGAGCGCCATATTGTAACCCTCTGATGCATCGAAGATGGCACTGCACATATGCCATGTATCCACTCTCGACCTAAAAGCAAATTATAATTGGGTTTTACTGAAATTAACATAAACATGGTAGGTCGAAGAATTGAGCCCACCTTGAGATCCAGTTGTATAACTCCCATGGTGGTTTCATTACCCCCTTCATAATTTGAGAGAACCATGTTGTGGGGCTTAACATCAGCATCCCCTTTTCCTACTTTCCTCAGCATAGATTGTGAAATTATATTTATGGTCGCCTCATAATCAACCAAGATTTTATTTATGGTCACTTCCCCTATCTTTGCTCTGATAAATAGGGGCTTGAGGTGATTTTTCATCGCCTCAGTAGGTGGCTCAAAGAAAGCATTCTGCTCCTCAACACAGCCATTATTCATCACATAGTAACACATTGGCCTATGTCTGGCCATTTCTTGTTCGACCATCAAGTCGGTTTCTTCGACTTCGATCTGACGGTTGTACTCCCTAGGCAGCACTGATATTACATTTACCATAATATCTAAAATATCGTATGAGTCAGAATCACCTTCGTCATTCGACTCACCTTGTTCTGGCCACACCAGTCTTCTAGCAATTGGTTCCCTATCAGGAGGTTTCCTTTGCTTTCCTTTTTCTTTTCTTGGCACATTGGTGCTAGATTCTGGGTGAGGCTCTGCTGCAGCCTCTTTCTCGGCTTTCCGCCGTCTTTGAAATATTCGTTATTAGGAGCGAGACATGGGGTTCTTCCCCTTGTAGTTGCTTGATATGTGAGCCACTTTATTCATTGTAGTAGTCTGGAACTCTTTCATGTAAGCCAAAGAAGAGCCCCTTGGCACGTCAAACGTTCGCCATTTTTCTTCATTGGGCCTTTTTCTGCCCACTGTATTGAGTCAAGTATCCACAGGTACATTAGTTGGAGGCCGAAAAGTCCGTGGCCTCCTCACTTGGTCCATGGGTCCCTTTTGATATCCCCTCCTGGGGTCATATCTAACTTCTGGATCCATATTTGGCTGAGCAATGGTGCCCCATTTTTCCTTCGCTGCTCTCACACCTTGTGTGTGCTCCACAACCTTCTTGTCGAAAATGGAACTGCATCTAGGACACAGCATCACTTCAGACTTTTTCTTCTGGAATCGATGTGAAAATTCTGCCAGATTCTCGTTTTCTTTTGGAAATGTTGTCTTGTTCACTTCCTCTTGTCGAATGGCCTCCTCTGAAGCCTTGGCCTCAGATACCTCGACCATGTTTACCTTCATGTTGCTCTTGGCAACGAGGTTCAGTTTTTGCATCTTGGCTTCCAAGTTTTCTGTCGAACCCTTGACGGAAGCCAGGTAAGAACCTGTAGTGGTCCTCTTGTTTGAGCTTTCAGCAGCTCCTTTGTTTGAGCTTTCAGTAGCTCTTTTGCTTGAGCCTTCAGTAGCTCCTTCGTTCAGGCCTTCAGTAGCCTTCCTCACCCCTTCGACAGTTTTCCTAGATATTTTTCCAATAAAACTGCCAAATACAGACTTGTTGATGAAGTCCTCAGAAACTTCGACCATATGGATGCCAACTGGTTCAGCATAGTGTGCATCCATTTGTAGAGGGTTCGCATCAATTTTCATTGTCGACTTATCAGCGAACTTGAGCCTTCCTTCTTTGAGTGCTTCTTGAACAAGATCCCTGAAAAGAAAACATTGTGAGGTTTTATGGCCCAGAAAATTATGATATTTACAAAAACCTCTTTTCTTTCTTTGTTCTAAAGGAGGCATTTTTTCCCCAGGGGGCACTATCATTTGGCCATCTTTGAATAATAAATCAAATATTTTATCACATTTAGTGATGTCGAAACTATATGTTTTCTTTGGGAATCTGTCATTGTTCCTTTTGGACTCAACAGGATTCTTTCCATTTGAGGGCACTAGCAATTTGCAAGAGTATGGCGGCCCTTGTTTTAATTCTGCTAAGTCTATTTCGCCTTCTTCGACATCTATAGGATCACTAGATGTCTCTGGATCGTCATTATCTATTTCAACATAGGCTACTCTTTCTCTTCTATGAGTATTGGTCGGTTTAGCCTTTTCGGCTTTAAGGCATTCTACTTGTCAAACTCTATCGGCCAACTGGGACATGTCTCTCAAGTATTGGGTATCTAATTTTTTCCTAATGGAATAATCTAGGCCCCCCGCTGCCATTTCGACTAATTCATGTTCAGGCACTTGTGTAAAGCACCTGGCTTTAAGCAGTCGAAACCTATTCAGATACTCATCTATTGGCTCAGTGAATCTCCTTTTCACACTAGCTAATTATTTCAAACTTATTTTGGTATGTCCCATGTAAAATTGTTCATGGAACAACCTTTCCAATTGATTCTAATTATGGATCGAATTGGCTGGGAGGATAGTGAACCAAGTAAAAGCGTTTTACGTTAGAGAACTTGGGAAGTATTTAACCCTAAGGTTCTCGTTGTTTGCTATCTCCCCGGCTTGTATCAAATATTTCGTCACATGTTCGACAGTAGACTCTGTCGTATCCCCTGAAAATTTAGTAAACTTAGGGACTTTTCCCCTAGGGGTAAATCTGTTTGCATAATATATTCTGACAATGGGGATGTGAAGTTTGGTCTGTGAAAACCAATGTTCATCCCATTCTGTATCATGATTCTTTCGATCATGGCAGTCATATTATTATCTGTTCCATAATTTTGGTGTCGAACTTGTTGTATCAATTCATCAGCGTTTTGGTTCCTATTCACCATAATCACTCCTTGATCGACTTCTCTAGGGATCTGTGGGGGATTTCGAGGTATTTCGACCCTAGGATGTTCTATTTCTACTCTAGGGATCTGTGGATTTTGGTTAATGGTTAAGTCTTCCTCCAAGATTATCCCTTGGTTCACTCTTATTGGTATTCTTTAGGGTTGTCGAATAGTTTGGGGAACCCCAAAAAATTCAGCCATGCGCGTCATTTGCGCTGCCATTTCTTGATTCGACTGGGTAGTATTTTGTATTAGGGGGTTCAGCACTGTACTTAGAGTTTGTGCCAGCATTTGTACCATATCATAGTTGCTTTCATCCATCTGTTGCCTCAAAATTGCTGTAGAAGCATTTGTGAGGCTTGATATTGCATGTGATAGCCCTCCTAAAGGTTGGTTTCTACCCAAATTTACCATACTGGCTCCAGATCCCTGTAATGGTGAAGACGTACTCACCAAAGGTTCTGAAAATGTAGACGCAGCATTCATAAGACTAGCCATTTCAATGGTTGGCATGCCATACGACTGTTCTCGACCCATCCAGACTGTCAAAAATCCTGGGGGAGCGTATGGTCGAGATCCTGAATTTTCCCTTGGTGGGGGTGTTCCTAATGGACCTCTAGGACCTACATACGAAAGTTTGATTCGTGGTTAACGTTGGTACTGAACCAACAGATGTTGAGATATTTTCTCCAACGGTAGTTATAACCGTTGTTCCTGTAGTATTTGGTGGAGGTATTTCTCCATTATTTGGCTGATTAGCCATTCTATTTTCGCTATTTCTCTTCCTAGCAGTACACTCGTTGGTAGTTATTCTACCACTTCTTAATAACATGCAAGACTGTATACGTGTAAAAGAAAAGCAATAACATAAATGAACAAACAGATGACAAAAGTTAGCAAAGTCCCATCGGGTGTGCCAATTTGTTTACCGTGATTTTTGGTAAACAACCGCTGATCCTCCAAAAAGGAAAGCCCTTTTGGTTACTCGCGGGATCGATCAGATTGATCTCAGAACATATGCTAATTTTTGTGCTGATTTGATGTAAAAGTTAATATCTAGGAAGAACACACGTTCGACCGGGGAGTTGGTGTTTGTGGTTTTGGAAAGCAAATAGAAATACAGATAAAATGCAGGAAACGTAAACTTTGCAAAAGAAGATCAAAGCAATGTAAAAGATTTGATTAATAAAAGGTGGTGTTTCCAACGTACATTCTCAGTTATTCTTTCACACACAGTGGGTACTTGAATAATATTGAGTGACTAGTACAATAGATTGAACACCCTGAAAATCTACACAAACTTCCTATCTTTATACTAAAATTATGTAACTGTCAAGGGGTTGCCTTGCTCTAGGATGAAGACAAGTGTCCTCTGCATGTCCCTCGACCTCTATCTTCCTGCCACGTCGCTTCCTCTTAACTGCTAGACGAACTGCATTTCCCTCCCTTCTTCAAATTCAAATATCCTTCGTCTTTGATGCTGACACGAGGGTTGTTCTTCTAGTCGAAGGTCACAGGACCTTTTCAGTCGAAGGCTTGATGGTGATGTCTGATCGAAGACCAATTTGTAACTCAGATATTTCTCTAAGTTTTTCCATCCGTCAAAGCATTTTCCAACTTGGCTTCATTTGCTCTATATTTGGCCCATAAGACCAATTTATCGTGGGTGTCGAATTTAAGAGCCAATAGCTAGCAAGTAAGAGAGTGAGAAAATGTTCAATACTTGACTCTCTCAAAAGAGAGGATATTTATAGCCCCCAGCGTTGGGCCAAGGTCCCCATTGTTGAATCACGTTGAGATCCAATAATGAAAATTGCCAGGACTTACGTGTGTATGGAGTTCAACAAGTGGACTCTCCACTGGTCAATTGCCCCGTGAGAATAGGAGTTGGACCCGTGATTTCCAAAGGGTAGTTAAGATGACTGACGTGGGGACGTGGGTCACGTTCCCCAACGGATGTGTCAGGAGTTACCCAACGGTCCCTAACTTGGGTTGCTTGCTTTTGGGCCTTTATACAAGGGTGTTGGATTGGACCTCTCAACTGGGAGACAAGTGCAAGCCCAGTCCAAATCAGTTTGTATCACTATTTATACAATTCAAATGAATAATATAATCATTATTTTCTTCTTACTCTCTCTTTCTATCTTCATTAAAAGTGTTTCACGCACTAACAACTAATTTGGCCCTACATAAAGAATAAATAATAATAATATTTAAGGAGAATAAAGTGACTCACCAACTTTTATGAGTTTATAGACTTATTTTATCTCACTAAAACTTTTTTTCTCCTTATGTTTTCTTTTCCATTTTCATAATCTTCTATTTTCTTAAGTTTTCTTTTTTATTTTCATAATCTTTCATGATGTGCAGATTTTTAAGATATATTCGATAATTTTATTGAGAGATTCCGCATAATTTTTCATTTTATAAAATATTATATGAATATATTGATATTATATTTGAGAATTTTATCGAGATAGATTCTTACGTGATAATTTTTGTCCTACATTTATTATTTATCTTCTTACAATTGACATTATAATTTTGAATTATTTTTTTGAGATGGATTATATTGTAGAAAATAATTTGAAAATTCAAATATTATATATGAAAAATAATATTATATATTTTTTCAATAGGGTATGACAATTCAAACATTATAAGAAAAACTATATTAATCTAATTTTTTTAAATAAATTTGTGTCATTCCTAAAAATAATATAAACTTTATTTTTGATAACTACGTAATAACTTTATTATGTTTAATTTTTAAATAGATTAAAATTCATTAATTTTTACTTATTAAATAAATTTTGTAACAAATTGCATTTATATCTTACTAGTGAAAAAAAATAAAAGAAAAAGCATCAATAATTTTCATACAATGATATGCATAAAGTAATATCCTCAATCTTTCTTTAAATTAATGATATGATAAAATAAATATAAATATATAAAACAAGTCAAAACAAAAATGCTTTTTAATAAATTATTTATTATTTATTAGGATGAAAATAAAAATTATGAAGTTAAATTTAATATCATATTAATAAAATGTGTAAGTTCTGAATTAATTAATTAACTATTTTGTATAAATATAATATCCAAAAAAGAGTAATATTTTATAATAAAAAAGTTCTAAAAAAAACATCAAAGGTTGATGTGATGAAAAAAAATCTTCTAAAAACTTTGCATTAATAAATAGAAAATAATAATAAATAAAAAATATAACTAAATCAATGTATTAATTAAAACTTTGCATTAATACAATAAGTAATATAAAAATGTTAATTCAAAGTTGGTGTGGTGAGAAAAAAAATTTAAAAAAAAGTAATATGAAAATAACGGTTGTTAAAAGGTTTAACTAAACTTATTTATTAATTAAAATTTATCTTTAACATAATAAGTAAATAAATCTCACATAAAATAAAGGTCTAAATTTTATGATTTCTTACAATAGATTTTGTCTATGTATAATATAAATACATGTAATTTAATCTCACATATTATTGATTAAAAATTATTTTTTTCTAATTTATTATCTTTCACATTAAAAAAAACTAATAGTATAATTGTAAACATAATCTAAAGGCCTACAATTTCGGGATAAACAATCCAACAACCAAATGCATGCATCCATAATTTCGGGATGAAAGGATGCTTACTGATTTCAGCTACTCAGATGAATACATAAAAATGCGGGGATAAAAGGTTGCCACTCCGCATAAAGAGCAGTTTCAACACAATTCACAATAAAAATTCAAAGGATAGCATAGTCACTCATTGATTTTTCCAGGTTACAAACGCAATAGTCAATACTTATATTTATAAATGCATTAACCCACGAACCTGGATTATCTATTCAATATAATTATTTACATTATTTTACTTGGATTCTCACCTGAATTACACAATACAACATCTCAGCACCAGCCCTTTTTGGTCAATCCTTCCATCTTCATTACCTAAAAGTCATATATAAGATCATTCAGCTTTCTTATATCACAAGATTCTTATGTAAAATGCAAACCAGTATATACTATTTCCAACAAAGTTATGTCACTATAGCTTATAATCTACTTAGCACAGACTAAAAAAGAACACATTAAACTGATCCAGCCGGTGCAATTTTTAGTATACTACCATTCAATGAGATGTTGGCACACTAGGGTTTGAGCTGCATCTGGAGTGCACCTAGCTTATTAAATTTTAGTAAATCCTTTCCCGATATGCAATGGTGTAAAGAAGTTTTATTTGGTAAATTACAAGATTAATGAAATTTACAGTTACAGACTAGTGAATAGTAATCATAATAAGGCGCAATTTATAATTTTTAGATCAAATATAATCAAAATAAAAATCAGATATACACATATTCATAAAAGATTCAATAATTTAAATATTGAATCCTGGTAATATCCACACATAATAAAGCGCAGAACATGTATTGAAACATGCACCTATTGAGACTGCTTGCTGAACAATCCATCAGAAAGTTTGACTCTGAAACTACTCTAAGAAGTTTAAGCTGAATAACTCAGAATTGATCACATTTTCAGTGAGACCTAATTTACAAAGCATCACAAGCTCGACAGGATCAAAAACACTCAATAATCTAACAATTAATGTTCTGTCACTTAACCAACTGAACTGATCAGTAATTTCATTAAAATAGTTTATCCAACACCATATTAGACAGTCAGTGCTTACAAGTTTGGACAATGACGAAATAAACAATTCTTGTTGTATTCAACTGACAAGTTAACCATACAGTCTATATACCTATGAAGCACGGACACCTCTAGGAGTAGGCGTGTCACAGTGTCCGACACACGTCGATGTCCAACACTTGGATGACACTCGTACGACACACGTCGATGTCCAACACTTGTATGACACTCGTACGACACGTGTTGGAAAAGTCAAACAAGTGTCCCAAAAAATAGTAGATTTTTTCTTTGCTTCGACGTTCTTTGAATCAGTGTCCGACACCCGTATAACACTCATACAACACGGGTGGGACAATTCAAACAGGCATTTAAAAAAAAATTATTGTCTTTGTTTCAATACACCTTATATATTTTTTTGGACAAACCTCGCACACATCTAAAAAGGTTAAACATGTATTAGAATATTTTTAACTCTTTTAATAATAGATGGATAAATGATACTTAAATACTATCATATATGAAGCGGTGTCAGTGTCCTATGTTTTTGATATTATCCGTGTCTGAGTGTCCGTGTCGTGTCATGTCCCGGAGTTGGAGTCCGTACTTCATAGTTCTATACTTTAGGAAGAAAAGTAAATTAACCAAACTTGTGCCTATAGAAATTGCTATAATGGATATAGAGGCTATAAAAAGGCTTGCAAGTAGTAATAGTCGGAAATAAGAGTGGCACACCTTCAGGAGGTTGAGCTAGCTTCCGATTTTGTGGAGACATCATTTCTTTCTTCAATTGCAGTAAAATATCTTCCATTGTAGTCTCTCTTTTCCAATTAGCAAGCTTGGGAAACAAATTTGGCTCAACCTGGCAATTTAGATATTTATCAGAGCGGATTCAATCACTACAGTGTAAGTTAGCAAAAAAATTAACTACCGCTCCAGATTCTTGATTAACGCAAGTCATGTTAATCCTTGTCTGAAATCTAACAGACGGTGGATTGTCTGGATAATCCTTGCCGCAGAACAACTTCAATTGGTAGATACGACCTTCATGAACAGTCTGGTAAGAGAACAAAATGGAAAGCTAAACTCAATAAGTCAAAATGATGTTTAATTTGATACTAATTTCACCTAACAACTGGAGAGTAGCAAATGAATCATGAGCATGGCTTTAACTGGGGAAGAAACTAGTGTTGATCAAAGTACTTCAGGAAAATAAGGATATATGAAAAAGAATTTGATTTTTCAGGGGGGAAAACAATAGCATATATTTTTCAATCATGTTAGCTCCAAATTACTGGGCGTCATATCATAGTTTACTTCAAAAGAAAACACAATATGTTCCATAACCACTTAGTTTCCAATGCAATACATCAAATCCCCCTACACATAGATCAGGCACCCTTCATTCTGATCAAAATATAAACTTGTTTCAAGATAAATGAAACATGCAAAATATAAATTTGCAAGCACAACTTGGCAAGGATGATGTGCATCGTGGATCAAAATAGAGAGCTGTAGAACAATATAAATCTACAATATAAATCTTAGAAGAAAAATCTGCAAACTTGCAAAAAGGTTTTCGGTGCATTTGATTCAACAGAGTGCAAAGAATATAGCAACTTACACCAGGGGGGCCAATAATAGTACCAGTCCATGACTGCATGAATATATCATCAGCATCATCCATTCCATAGCTAACAGTCCCATCTCCAATTCCCTTCTCCCCTCGCTCAAGCTCTTCCAATAATCTGAAATTCCTAGGAACTGCATTGATAGACAGAATATTTAACAGAAGTTCAAATTACAAACCTATAAATGGAATAAATAGTCTCAAATCAATATTAAGAAAAGAGAAAATATGAAAATCACATTGCAAATATTAAGTTACACTAAAAAAAATCTTGTGTAGAGATTTGATCCCGTGATTTTAAATAAATATGACATGATTGTATAAAAGATATAAATCACAAATAGATTAAAAGAGAATTAGGAAATAAATATACATAAACAGGAAAGTTAGAAGATATAAAAAGGATATCTATATAACTGCAAGGAATTGAGTTATAATCCCCTTGGAAAAGGTTGTACAACGGCCATTAGTTCCACTAAAAATAATAAAAAATTACCCCTAATCTAAAAATTAAAAATATAACCACAATCGAGGAAAAGGTTATTTATATAGTAGTAGAAAATAGGGAAAGAATAAACAAAATTATCGGCATCATTCAAAAATCAATGAGAACATAATATTGCATCTTGGGTTGTAAAAGACAAATCTAGATTGATCAGACTGTGGATATCGGGTATGTACTCAAAAAGTACCCGCCACCCAGATGTACCCAAATGGAGAACTCAGTTTTTAATTTAAAAATTAATTTTGGTATGTACTCAGCAATTACCCGTGAATACTGAAAACAGATACAACATATGTAGTCAACAATGGATAGTGTAGCAAACAACACCCAAAACGCTATAGCTGTGCGGTTGGAAGGTTACTACACCGAAGTCAAGGAGAAAAACAGGGGAGATGACGATATCTGGTGGCATAGGGAAAATGGGAGAAAGTCGGCACCAGGCCCACCAGAGTCAGAGAAGAGTAAAGAAGAGTGGTAGCAGAAGTCAAACACCCTAGTCAGTTCGTAAAGACTAAAAGGTACAAAAAATAATCCTAATAAGCTAAAAACCAAGGGCATTTTGTCTAATCACAATAGAAAAATGAGGGCACTTTTGGCTATTCCGCTTGTCTTCTCTGTTGTGTTCGCAATTTTTCCCTAACCCGCAGTGCTAGAGCTGCTACACAGATCTGCTCTACCACGGCATTTTGCATAGAGCTGGATCTCAACTACGCCACGCACCATCAATTACGCCACACACCACCACAATTGTGGATTGATAAAAAATAGCTAAAGTTCATATCACAAACACTTTCAATTCAAAATTTTCCCTGTTACATTCATCACAGAAATAGCTCAGAGAACAAGAAATTCATACAATCACAGCTCCAAATGAAATGAATTTGCATAACCACCAGGGTTCAAATTTACGAACACTGACCCATTTCAACACAAAGAAACTGAAGTTAGAAATTCTAGATTAAACACAGAAGATTGAAAAACAATCAGAGAATCACAGAAAAACCTATACACAAGCAACCACCAAAAAAAAAAGCAAAAATTGAAACAAGAAGAAACACGAAGAACAACAAAATATAGAAAATGAAAATCAAGGTAAAGCTATGATCGAGAATTACCAACGACGCTGGATCCTTCGGAACCCATTCTGATGGTGAATCGGAAGAGCTAGGGTTTTGGAATTCTAGAGAGAGAAAACCACAGTAGGGTAGAGAGAGAGAGAGAGAGAGAGAGGGGAAAGCGTTATCGTAATAATAGAGTGTGGCTTAAGTCAATGTTTTAGTGTTTAACTTACCATATGGGTTAAGCTAATTAAACAACTACTATTAATTTCTTTCTATTTATTTCTTAGATTCATAAATATGTCATGATGATGTAAAAAAATTAAGTATCCAATCAAATCACATTTAAATGTCATTATTGAATAGAATTAAGATACGGAGAAAAAAATAACCAAATTTATCAGTAGTATTAAATTTTTGGGAGAGTTTGTTATTTATTATACTTCTCTCTAATTCCATGGTTAATCTTTACGGTTACGCGTAAAATAAAATTATCAAAAGGTTTGTTTAATTGTGGTTTTTAATTCATATTAAATAGGTTGTAAAGGTGTAAAAGAAAAATGTATACTAAATTTGTTATAAGGTAAAGTGTTAAAAGGGAAAAAGTGGAAGGTGAAAGATAGAGTTTCTTTTCTTTTCTTCTGGTTTACGAGTTTTATGAGTTTACTTTTTATAATGGTATGCTATAAGAGATTCAATTTAAATACTTTATACAAACCAAGGTTGGATTATGCATGATCAAAATTTGCACTAAGAAGAAGATAAATATTATTATATGGGGAGCAAGAAAAATCAATGTTGTATTTGAATCGCAAAAGAATAAGAACGGGTTAGGACATTGCAACTCTCAATTAATTACGATTATATATTTAATTAAATTATTTTTTATTTTAAAAAAATTATAATGATATGATAGATTGATGGTTTTCTATTGAATGATAGTGTAAAACTATTTTACATTATCAATTTATATCTATTAAACTCTTTATTTTATATATTTTTAGTGAATAATTGACTGAACAAATAAAATAAAGTAAAATCTACTATGATATTTTTTATAAAGATAAATAATAATATAAGAGAGTGAGATAATGAGGTTTGAATTCACTAACTTTGCATTTTCGTGACTTTGTAACTTTTCTTCTATCTCCAAATTAATCTCTCTCTTTCAACAAATAATTTATTTTAATTATTTTTTATCTTTCAAATACACCAAAGTTATATTAAATTTAAAATTAAATATAATTCAAGTTGTGTAAGTCTAAGTTCAATTAGGATTATATATAAATAATCATAGTTTGTATTATTATTTGTACAATTCAAGTCAATAATATAATCTTTATTTCCTTATTCTCTCTTTCATTCTCTCCTCATTAAAAGTGTCTCACGCACTAACAAATTGGTATTCAAAACTTTCGGTTACTGTTATTGATTGTGTTTTTAAGAACATGTCAGTGATAGTGATTGCAGGGAACGTGAATCAATTGCTGCAAAGATTAATGGTACTAATGGCCTTCTGAATTCACTTTCAATGCTTGACGGCAAGAATTGGATCTGATGGAGAAAACATATGTAATCTCTGTTTGGCTTTCATGAATCCTAGAAGTGGTTACGAATGGAGTTTCCGTGTTGGCTGCAAATACAACCGAGGCAAAAAAAAAGTCCACAACAAAGCCAAGAAGAAGGATTACAAGGTTGCATATTACATTCAAACGGTGGTTGATGCGAAATTTTTTGACAGAATCTCTCATGTTAAATCGGCGAAGGAGGCATGGGATATTCTTGTTAAGTATTATGAAGAAGGTGAGAAATTCAAGGTTGTCAAGTTGCAGACTTTGTGTTGACAATGTGAATTGTTGTCGATGGGAGAAGATGAAAAGATTGCAGAGCATGTGTCGAAGGTGCAGAAACTTGTCCATCTCATAAAGGATTATGGTGAAACCCTAACTGAAAAGATGATAGTTGAGAAGGTAATGTGTGCGTTGACCTCTCACTTTGATCATGTTATTGTAGTTATTCAAGAATCTAACAATCTTGAAACCCTAAATTGGAAGATTTGGTTGGTACGTTGGAGGTGCATGCGATTAGGATTGTCGAAAAGGAAAGGAGTTCAAGATTCAATACAAGTTTTACAAGCTCAATCATGGAAAAAGAATGGCGGTTCCAATAAATTCAAAGGCAAAGTCGACAAGACTCAGAGCAAGAAGTTTTGGTTGAACCCTCACAAACATCGGGTCAATGATATGGCTTCTGAACTCTCGAAAAAAAGAGGAGAAAATTATCGAAAGGACAAAGAAGATAAGAAAGGTGTGCAGTGCTATAATTATGAAAAGTGGGGTTACTTGGCCAAACATTGTTGGTACAAGAAAGATAATGGATCAATAAAAGGCAAGAACGAAGGAGCGAACCTTGTACGCCGAGATTCAGATGATTATGAAGGTATGTTGGTTATGGCTGCAATTACAGATAATCATGTTGAATCCAAGATATGGTTTCTCAACTCAGGCTGGTTGAATCACATGACTGGTCAAAAGGTGTGGTTGGCATATTTCAACTATTCAAAGAAGAGCAAGGTAAAACTTATTATTAATAGTTTATTGCAAGCAGAAGGTACTTGCAACCGATTTTCAAATGAGTAATGAAGGGAAAGTTATTATCAAATATGTACTCTATGTACTTGGAATAAAGTGCAACATGCTAAGTGTAATGATAGAAATATTGAGACTAAGCCATTAGATTGACTTGACTCGCACAGATCAAATAAAAATCGCAACCGCGCTTTATTATTTCCAAAGGAATGAGAAAAGAGTGAATAACCCAAAAAAGAGGGAGAGAGAATCTAGGTACGGGGGTTGGTTATGCAAAGGGAAGGTATTAATATCCTAAAAATCTATGGTACTCCGCAGGAACCTCTTTGAATTTTTTTGTATTTTGGCTATAAGTGTTGTATACAAAAATAGATGGTGGAGATGAGAAAAGAAATATTTTTTTACAATTTTGCACTCGTCGCGGTTGCGAATCTTTAGTGCCTACATACCGCCTTCCGTGCAATAGGGGATCAGGGTACTTGTATTTTAACTTTAAAAAATTTAAAATACAAGTGTGTTGGTTAATTTTTGAGACGAGACATCATCGTCATATCCGAGTGGAAACCATACTTACTATCCATAATTATGTGAAAGGAGAATTTGCGTCATCTCAAAGTGGAGGATACATATTGGATTTTAAAATCAACAAAGCCTCACTTAACACCCAAGTGGAAAATAACTCACTTCACTACATATCGTAGAAGTATAGTAGCTCGCATCACTACAAGGATCGATAAGAGTCTAACCTTTTGAGAAAATTTTAAAATAAAAAGGCCAAAATGGCAAAAATGGTTTGAATGAGATTGATTGACTTTTAGTATTCTCACAAAAATGTCAAAGTATGAGTAAGTTGGTTAAAGTTTAATTAAGAAAATATTTTTGAAAATGCATGGACCTAAGTCCAAGTTTATTGTGAAGGCGGTTCAAGTTAGAAAACCAGAAGAGTTTTGAAAAGGAGAGAGAAGATTTTTGAAATTAAAGAAGATGGAAGGAGATAAATGGACTATCCTAAAGCATAAGGTAAAAACTAGGGAAAAGAACCGTCTAACCAACGAGAAGCTAACACTTGACACAAAGAGTGAATGTAGAATTCCCCTCCCCTGGATTGAAACCAAGCAAGCAAAGATATTAAACCTCTTAAACATACCAAGCTTTAGGTGCATTAAGTCTTCACAAAAATTAACCAGAGTAACGGCTGTATACAAATGGATTCTCAATCACAGACAAAGCATATAATCAGAATAACCTGCACAGAAAGAAAGTCAACCCAATGTCTTGGGGTAAACCCCGGGAACTCCAGACAAAACAACAATAGAGTCACAAGGTCTCAGTGGTAGTCAAGGCCTTTAATCCTAAATCCAGGAGGTCCATAACTCCAATATGCTAAGGATAGTAACCAAATATTCCAAATAACCTTAAAGTTTTTTACTATTCTAGTTGGCTATTAAGTATCTTCAAAAAGAAAATGAAAAGTTCAAGTGAGCAAAACAAAAAGAGACAAAGATAAATGCTCAAGTGAGCAAAGATGAAAATAGCATGAAATGTAAATACTAAAGTAAATGGTGCATGAAAATAAAGATATAAGATAAAGGCCATAAGTAAAAAATACATAATAAAAGTCAATTGTTAATGAGTTAGGAATTAGAGGTTAGTTAAATGACCATCTTGAAACTTGCATTTGAAAAATCATTTGAAGAATGATAAAATCAAAGCTTCTCAAGAACAAGTTTCATTTATTTTTTGTCAAGTATATCATTCATTTTAAAATTTTCGAGGCAACAACAAATGATCGACGATGTTTAAATGATTCACTTAGACCAAAATTTATGATGGTTCATTAGAGGATTGATAAGACCAAAGCCTCATAACAATGAACTCCAAGGTTATTGGACCAAAGTTTTCAAATTAACATACTTAGACTTGCAAACATAAGTTTGGGCCACGAATGATCATTTCTTGAATCGGGATAAAATTTAGCGCTATGTTAAGCAATCGTAAGTGGACTTACATAGAAGTCGCGCCTATTTTGAGGTTGGTCAATAACAATCTATGTACCATATGTTTAGAGAAATGATATGTAGACCATTCTCTAACAACATGTAGTACAAGTAAGAAAGGGATAAGATGAAGAGGGAGGTTAAATATTTGAACCAAAATTTTTAATCAAACTATCATTAAAATCATGCATCCATTTTAATGGAGTTAAACTCAATACCTAAGATCCAATGATATTAATGAAGTTCGTGATCAAAAGTCATATAGTTCAAAATCAGCCAGAATAAATTCAAAATAAAATTGCATTTAATAGGCAAGATGGAATATAAAAATGATTTTTAAATTATTATTATTAAGTGAAAATAAAAAGAAAAAATAACAAACTACATTCAAAGTATCAAATGAAAATTAGAAGAAAACATAGAAAGGTCAGAAATGATCTCAAGTATTTATACAAAAATTTTGGTAATTTTTTAAAACATAAAAGTATTTTTTAGAATTATTCAAAATCACTTAAGTAAGTAAAAAAATGATAAGAAATAATAAAATCAGAATAAAATTCGAAAAAAATTTCAGAAAGTAAGAAATAAATAAAATGATTTTTATGATTTTTTTCAAAATGTAGAAGTATCAAAAAGTATTTTAAATAATAAAAAAACAAGTCAAAACAAAGGAAAAATCATAAAAATATCAAATCTGCAAAATAAAATTATGGAATAATAAAAATTAAAAAGAGAATATTTGAAAATATTTTTGTGAATTTTCATAATTTTTGAGTCAGAAATGATTTTTTTTATGAATTTTTGAATTTTAAAACAATAAAATATGAAAAATCAATAAATAAAAATAGAAATAAAAAAATATAGATCATTGGATGAGAGTCAAAACGCGTTAGTAAACAAATCTAATGGATCTGGCACGTTGTGCATATCATAGTCTTTTTTGAAAATCACACCAAATTATTTTTTAATAATTAAAAGTAACTTAAAATCTGGCACGTTGGATGAAGTCTGACTAATGAAGGTAATCGGATCCAAGGGTCCTTAAGACGCGCATATGGTAAGACAAGTATACTAGATAAGATTAAAAAAATCACATGTCGCGCTATCATTGGCTGAAGCACGACACGTAGGTCGTCTTCAACCTCCAGACATCCTAAATTGGAGTTTCACAAAAAAATTAGAGAACCAGACTGGTGCCATTAGATTCGTCTCTTCAAGATGATTCTAATGGTACCCTCGCGCCAAATTTATATAAGCTGAGCAAGGTTGGATTTGGAAAAAACTAGAAAAAATAGTGAGCACGAAATTTCCAAGTATCTCTCTCAATTCTCAATGAAAATGAAAACTGTAAGAAGTGTGAGAATCAGAAGGATGAATAGAGTAGAATAGGGATTTATTTGATTCAACTTGGTTGAGAATTCTACCTGAACGAAGTTGTAGAAAATTGTTCTAAAATTGGACTTATGGAGCTTGATTTAGGACACTTTAAGGCTTGGTTCTTCTTCTGTTAGCTTCACTGAAATTCAAGGATAAAGAATCAGCAAATAAATTGGATTGAAAAGTGGAGAAAAGATGAATTTGAAAACTCAGAAAAATTAATTATGCAGAGAGTTTGGCAAGGTGATTTTGGTTGTCCAAGCTTAAGAAATTGGGAAGAATATTGAAGTTTGGAGGGAAATTGGATGGAGCCCAAAAAATGAAAAATGTGTGACTCTATGTGCACCAAAACTCAGCCAATTCCTGCGTTTTGGTCCTTAATTCAACTTTGAGAACTTTTTTAAACATGTGTAAATCAAAAACGTGTGCTAATTTCGTGTTTAGAAGTTGGATTATGGATTTCGAATTCTGACTTGGAAGAAAAATTCAATTTCAAGTAGTTGACTTTGAACTCATGGTGTGCACGATTTAGAGGACCTTAGGGCTTAATTATTGATGCATTGGAAAGATGAGGTAACATTCTTTACAATGTGCCAAGAAATAGATCATTTGGATGCTTGAGCTAGAAATTGTGCTTGGTCAAAATCGGGAAAAAAGTTCTGACTTTTATACTTAGAAAAAATTCTACGTTTTTTCTTCAAAAATGACCTATAATGTTTTGATTCCAAACAAGGTCTTCCTTCAAAATTAAGCTTTAATCATCAATACTAGCTTGAAGTGGACTCCTTAAAGAGTATTGTGAAACTTATATCACTTTAAAATTCCAAATATTGAACAAGTTGTGATCTTTTAAATTTGATGAAAACCCATGAGGTGACCTATAATCTTTTTAACTCAAAAGCCTCTTAAAATCATTTACAAGCCTAGAACAAAAAAGATAGTTAAGTTTAACATCCTTAAGATCATTTTGAAAAAATAATGAGCTCAATATGATAAAAATTGACCAAGTTATGACCCTTTGAAGTCACATAAGGAAATTTGATGGCCTATCTAGAGGACTTGTAATCTTTCTCAATCATTAGTGATCTTCCATACAAAATTTGTTTGAAACCTTTGAAGTGGTTTGTTGACAACCCTTTAAAGAGAAGCACATCTTTGGAATCACTCAAAAATCTCAAAAGATGGACAAGATATAGCCCTTAGAAGTCCAAAACCCTAACTCCTAGAGCATCAAAATGACTTAGGAACCCCTCTCAATTTTGACAATCCTTCTTGTACAAATACTTTTTCTATCTGAAGATAAATTGTTGTGGATGATAATAAGAACCTATAGTAACAATAACTACTTCCAAATGTTGATAATTGAGGGAGTTATGTACTTTTGATCAAGGAATCAAGAACTTGTCCAATTAGGTCAAACTTCTTTAATCAATTCTTGCATATTTTGACTTCCTTTGGCAATTGAAGCATGATGAATCATAGTAGACCTTGTCATGACATTATTTTAAAGAACTCTCAATGAGGAAGATTAAATTTCAATGAAGCTTTGTTGAAGAAGGTATAGAAATAAACTCACGAACCTATGAATCAACTTAATTAAATGTGTTGTGCCCTCACCTATAGTATCATCATTTATAGAGCAAACATTAATTATATTTGTTAGTTAAAAGTTAATCAATGTAAGACATACATGATCATAATATACAAATCAAAGTGCTTGGTGATCCCTCATGAGCAAACCTAGAGATAGGGAGAAGAACCAAACCCTAGTGTGTGATCTTGGTATGGTTGGGTTGATATGAGATGATACAAGGATCTTATGGGGGGAAATGGGGTATAGAAGCTACCCTTATTTAAGTGTCTTATATCCGGAGATACTAAGTTTAAATCCCAAGGGGACACAAGACACCACTGGGGAAGCAGAAAATAAAATAAAGGATCAAAGAAAGTCCGACCAAGAAAATAACTCACTAGTGAACAGAAGACTAAACTCTACTGGGGTAAATCCCAAGGAGGATATAAGGCATCATCAACTCAAATAATGAGGAAAAAGTAATGGATAACAACGGTCGACAGATAACTGTGAACCATCCACTCATAAAGAAGATAGCAAAAAACTAACGTCGACTCACAGGGAATAGAAATCATAAGATAATACTAGTAAATACCAATATTAGGGTAGGTAACAAATTATTGGCATCAATACATATGACGGAAACAAATGAACTTCTTTAGAGCAAGGTGAATCTCAACGACGAACTATATTCCATAATAACGAGACTACCATTCATCGGAGTAACAAATCTCGACAACAAACTATCTCCCATAATGATGAGACTACGATTTATCGGTGTGATACGGTGGCAGAACCGACTGTTTAATACTGGTTTTGTGTTTGTGTTTGTAAATGTTACGGTAAGCAAGAGTCGCCACAGACTTTTTTTATCCAAATTAAGGAAAGGGTGAAAAGAACAGAAAAAGACCTTTTCGAGATTTTCTGAGTAAGGGGGGTAGATTATGGAAAGGGAAGGTGTTAGCACCCTTTCCATCCGTAGTTATCTACGGGATCTTAGAGGTTTGCTCATTTTGAAATACTTTTGTGCTTTGTGTGTTTGAAAATGTTTTGAGAATGCCTTAGTGCAGCGATTTACTTTGCGTTTAACTCTTGTATCAGTCCTCAAGAGTGTCAACAAAGCAAATGTTTTGAAAATTGTTTTTTGAAAAGTAGTATTTATGTAAGTGCAAAAATGTTTTTGAGCAAAACTTCTAACAACTATCTACTTTTATACTCGAAAAGGGTCGTTATTTTCCTCCTATCCTTTAGACAGTGCTATCCTACTATTAGTGAGTAGGTAGCCCTATCGTTGGATGTTTGATGGACAATCGAAGGGACGTTACGGTCACGAAGGCAACTTGGAAATAAATTTTGGTAACTATCCTAAAGTTTTAAGATCACTTTTAACTGAGGCAACGTCGAGAGGGTCATCAGGGGACTTGTGATCTTTCAAACTAGAGGTCAACCACTAAAACTTCTCACGTTTCGAGAATTGTGACTGTTTTCCAAAGGCAACCGAAATGGGATACCCTAGAGGTGCGCGTGTGTAATTGTGTTTGATTCATGTTATTTATCTTGTGCATTTAGGGTTTTCTAGCGTTTTAATTTCAATCTTGCCATACATGCATAGTTACTAGCTGTTAATATATACAGAAAAATAAAGTGCGGGAGGTATAAATCTAGACTATTACACGGCTTTGGAGAGGGGGATTTACACTGTACAATGCTTTAGGGAAAAAAATAAAGAAAGCGGTAAAAAGTCCTAATTAGTCTATTACATCCAATATACAGGTACAATAATGAATAGAAATTACAAAAATAATGCGCGTGAAAGTTGAAAATACGTCTAACAACCTAGTAAGAAAATCTTTTTGCTTATTTTTATTTATTTAAGAAAATAATTATCCTAAAATCTATTTAGAAAATAAAATTACTCAAGAAAAATGGTCTAAGATTTTTTTAATTATATTATGAAAAGAAAATAATTAAATCTAAACTAAAACCTAAGTTCTAATTTATTTTAAATTAAAGAAAATAGTTAAATATTTATTTAAATTATTTACAAAATTAGTTTAATATTTTCTTTTTGATTTTTTTTTATTATAATTAAAAATGATTAAGAAATGAAATAATTAAATAAAGCAAAAAAAAAAGAAATTGGGCTTGATGGCTGAGGTAGAATGGGGGGTGCACTTTGCAAATGGTTAGTGTTGTACCCCAATTTTTGACCTAAGATCCCATTTTTATTTTTGCATTTTTTAAGATAAGTCAAGGTCACGAAATACGGTCGGTTTTAACGTCTCACCTTCGAGCTTTGACTATGCGAAGATTGTCAAGTGTTTTGAACATTTTTAGCCTATGCATCACTAATTTCTAATCGCATACAAAGGTGTATGTTCATGTTTTCTTTTGTGTCATGTGCAGAGACAGGTCTGAATCAAGAGCATCAGGTGTCGCACCTCAATTAAGGTTTTGAGTCTCCCAAGCCAGAAGTACGGTTGATTGTGGATTCTCGAAGACTGATTCATCAAGGCACACCGTTGCACCCTTAATTTCGCCCCTAATTTTTCAGTCGCACATACATACCATATTTTGTCATTTGGTCATGATCATTAGTAAATATCTTCATTCATCACATTTTGCATCATTAGTCGTATTTAAGTTGATCAGAAAAAGTCAGTTTAAATCAAAGTTTGCATCGTCTTTCAGTTGTAAAATACCCGGCATTTTGCTTCATGCATTTTTATCTATTTACTCATTTGTTGCATTGCTCAAAATTGTTTATATGTCGATAATAAAAATGTTCTGGTTTTACAGACAAATTGTTAAAAGCGATTCGACACTATACGAAAATTAGCGAGAAAATATTTCAAGTTTTCACCTTTTACCGATCATCTTATGAATCTGCGTTTCGCGTAGATTATGACGGTATGCTCGCTTTATTTTTCGGTACAGTTCGAAGTCTCGTTTTTAACCTTAAACATCTGTTTAGTCTGATATTTTTATTATTATTTTATTTTTGATTTTTGACTTCTTGAATATTTTTTCTTTAATCTTTGTGACATGTAGATTATTTTAATGTGTTCATTTTATTTTTTCGGATAAATTTTCGTCCGTTTTTTTATCATTTTTGGTCATTTTTTAGTCTTTATTTTTTATTCATAAAATATTCAAAAAAAAAATCATTTTAAATTGAGTTATTTTTTATAATTTCAAGTTTTATTTTATTTTTGTCATTCAGGGACTTTTTGGTCACAAAAAAAATATTAATTAGGCTTCGCTTAATTCTCATTGGTTGATAGCATAGTTTGCGGATTGATAGAGATTGAATTCTCATTGGTCGAAAGCATGGTTTGCGGATTGATAGAGATTGGATTTATATTGAACGGCTTGGATTTATTTTGAAATCATAATATTTCTAGTCTTTTTCTATTTAAAGGCTTCATTTTTCTTTGCAAAGGGGGGGGGGGGGGGGGGGGGACACAAGACACAACAAAAAAAATACACCAACAGTAACATTTGGAACCCATTTTCTATCTAACTCCCTCTAATTATCTCTTTCACTCTATCAAACCCCATTCTCCAATCTCACTCCAAAACCCCCTCACAAAATCATGCTTTTCCCTCGCCATCAATCTCCGCCCTTCAATTTTGCCTTCTTAACATAACACATTGTATATTCACAAAGTATACATGATTTCCACACAAGTTTCTACACCACTATTTTTCACGTAATGAATAATTCTTTTCATTGTTTTTAACTCTTCCCGGCAGTATCTCAGTCTGGACTACCAAATGCTTCTGAGAGCCAAAAGGCATTCTACCAAATTCAGGATCCTGGCACATATACTCAGTTGGTTCTTGAGACTGCTGTCATTGAAATATTGTCCCTTCCCGTGTCTACTTCTCAGATAGTACAGTCACTTGTTCAAATTGTTGTTAATATACAACCAACATTGATCAAGTCCAGCGATTCTCTCCACGATTCCTCAAATGGTGTGGGGCAAGGTTCAGTGTTGCCAACATCACCTTCAGGGGGAAGCACAGATTCCTTGGGTGGAAGTAGATCTACTCCTTCAGCTTCTGGAGTAAACACCACTAACTTTGCTTCCCGAAGTGGTTATACAAGTCAACAACTGTCTTGCTTGCTGATTCAAGCTTGTGGCCTCCTTCTGGCCCAGCTTCCTCCTGATTTTCATGTACAACTTTACTTGGAGGCGACACATATAATAAAAGAGAATTGGTGGCTTACAGATATGAAAAGGTCACTTGTAGAAATAGACTCTGTTGTCGGCTATGCTTTGTTAGATCCAACATGGGCTGCCATTCACAATACCCCTGTCACCGACAAGCTTTTCAGAGTAATGCCACTCGTGTTCCTGCCAGGAACTCTTCCTTGGATTTGTATGAAGACTCTACCGGGGAAGCTGCTTATAATATCACTAAGAATCATAGGAAAGACACCAAGCGCGGTGTCAAGGGTATGAGATCTGATTCTGCTTCTAACCATAGTGATCAGTATGAAGAAAACATTCCAGTTAAACATGCAGATTTTCTGCCATACGAATATGAAAACACCAATCCAAAGAATGCAAAAAGGAGTGTTCATGCAGAGTTTTTGCAATATGACTATGATAGCGTCAACCCCAAGAACGCGCAAAGGAGTGAACATGTGAAAACAATCATCTTCCGTCCACTGTTCCTCTCCGACACCACCGTCTCCATCACCGCGAATCCCCTCCTCACAACCACAGCAACAACCACGACAACCACCGCTCAGCTTCCAAACCGCGGCAACCCTCCGTCAACCTCAGATCTTCACACAATAGCAGCCGCACATAAACCGTCAGTTGCCGTTCCGCACCCTCTTTGACTCAGCCACTATCCACCACCACGCGCAAAACTACAGATGCAACATCACCTTACCAGCTACAGCCGATCGCGTCCCCATCATTCCCAGAACCGGCCACCGTCCAATTCCGCCGCTATTTCCACCGACACTCCGACCGCGCCACTTAGCCGCGTCACCACTCACCGGTAATCACCATCTTCTTAACATTTTTCTCCTGTTGTGTGTATAGCTATGTATCGTTTATAATTGATCTGTGTAAATTGTTGTTTGAATAAATGAGAGCGAAGGGAGGATAAGATTGAGGAAATTGTTTGAAATAGAGGAAGAATAAGTGAAAAGTCAGAGGAAGTATCATGAATTTGGAACATAGAAGTTTTTGTAAAAACTTTATAGGGTGGAATAGAAAGTAAGCGGCTGGTCTTATTGCATTTGGGGTTTTCTAACCCTTTTGTTTTGATAAGCTGACCCGGTCCGACACATTCTTTTTTTTTATTGTTTTAAAAACTTTTTTTTATAACTCTGGGCTTGCTATCCTTCTAATTTAAATGAGCCCAACGATTTTTGCTACTCTATTTCTCTAATTTTGCTGCACACCTTTTTTTATATATATAATTAAGTTAGTTTAATTTATTTTAATAATTTCTATTAGCTTTATTTAGATTAATTAGTTTATTAAATGGTCATCTAGGTTTTTTTAATTAGATAATTTTCTTAAATAGTTTTAGTTTAGGCTTAATTTAGTAACTCTCCTAGAATTTTTATTTAGTTTAGATTCAACTTAATGACTTTAGAATTTTATTTTGTTTAGATTTAACTTGAGTTAGGTTTAATTTAATTACTTTAAAATTTTTATTTGATTTAGATTTAATTTAGTAATTTTAGAATTATTTTTATAACTTTAGAATTTGTAGTTAGTAGAATTATTTTAGTAAATAATCTTAGAATTTTAATTTAGTTAAATAACTTTTTTAGATAATTAGTTACACTCTCTATTATTTGTATTTAAATATCTCTGTCATTTTAATTTTTCAGTGCCTTTTGGTCATTAATCTGTTTAGTTAGGTTTATTTTCCTGTGAATTTTTGAATGCTTATATTTTGATGTCCATTTTATTCGCTCGATTTACTCCAAGGAAAAGATTTAAATTTTGTTGACTTCACGTCATCAAGCACATCTCATCCAATCGTGTGAATACCCTCATTCATTTTTTGTTTGTTTACTATTTTGCTTAAGATAATTTTCCCAAAAGACTCCATTTTCAAACTCACACCTTTTAAGTCAAAACTTCGACACTAGGTCGTCGCATTTTCAAAATCTCGTCCATACCCATTTTTAGCCAAACGAACCATTTTTATCAAACAAACAATTTTAACCAAAAAACAGATATTTCAAAAGGTTCCTGCGGAGTACCGCAGATGCATTGGGTGCTAATACCTTCCCATTGTATAACCAACCCCCGAACTCTCGATCTCTTTCAAAAACGCATTGTATTTTATTACTTTTAAGTATTATTTTACATTGCATATTTTAGGGTTTTATTTCGCTCTTTTCCCTTTTCCCTTGGAAATAATAAAGCGCGGTGGCGACTCTTGCTTTTGTGAGTCAAGTTAATTAATAGCTTGATCTCCGATTTTCACCGCTACAGAATTGGCGAATCTGCTGGGGACAGATTGACCTCTTGCTGGTCCATCCCTAGGTGGGTTAAGCCTAATTTATTTTATCTGTTTTATCATTATTTGATTGTTTGATTATATGATTATTTGGGTGTTGATAATATTTACAAAGGACAAGTCCTATACCCGGACTAAGTTACACTTAGGAATAGGACGGGCGGTATAGTCATGTTAACTTTGAGGGAGTAATCCCGAAGAAGGAGGCATGAGATCCCCCACTCAGTGGAAGGCCCTTTTGAACGTAATATTTGTTTACCGAGTAATCGGGAAGACATTATTATTTTCGACCTGGGAGCCAAAGAAGCTGAGAACCGTAGAACCCTAACCCATCTTGGCCTTTTAGGTGTAGCGCGGAGGTTATAACAGAGTAATCCGGAAGTGATTGTTACGCGATGCTACGCTCGGATGAGTTTCTCTTGAGAATATTGCTGATTATTGA
The DNA here is from genome assembly GCA_948472305.1 of Vicia faba. Lineage (NCBI taxonomy): Eukaryota > Viridiplantae > Streptophyta > Magnoliopsida > Fabales > Fabaceae > Vicia > Vicia faba. Next base: position 1,472,391,875 of record OX451741.1, read on the forward strand.
GTAATCAAGACGTTGGTAATATCCGAAGGAGGAATGTAGACTCCGGGAACTCTTAGAACCTTGTCTTGCAGGTGTGATTAAACCGTTAGTACATACCTTGGGGATGTTCTTTACCCTTGACTCCATGCCTGTGACGTTGAACCTTTCGACTTTATTCGTGACCTTGCTTGTGGTTGTTGCATAGCCATGCATTCGTGCATCCATAAAACCCTTTTCACTTGACTTTGAAGGAATTTGGAGGTCTTTCTTTGTAAACATCACAAGTTTCGTCAAGCTCAATGGATCTTGGGTGTGATAGGGCGAAAACCCTAATCCACCAAAATGGATGATTGATCTTGATGATAACTTGATCAATGTTTGGAGCTAATTTAAAATTCATCTTCTATCTTCATACTTTGATGTTTACAACTTACTATCTTGAGTTCCTTGAAAATCAAATAAAAACTCTCTTTTGCATATCATACATCATTCTACATTTTTTTGTTTCACTTTCAAAGGTCTTTTTCCGAGTCTTATTTTTCCTTTGGTCTCACAAGTACAACACTCGCGCTAAGAGGACAATGGAGAATATCAAGCAAGAGGTTTCTGAACTCCGTAGAGAGATGACTATTTTGAAAGCTAGTATGGAGCACTTAACTGGTTTGGTTGAAATTCTGGTTGCCGCCCAAGTCAATCCTTTTAGGAGGGACGAAGCGATGATAAAAGTCTTCACTGAAACTCTAAAATCATTCTCTCATGAGAAGGTGTTGGTTAATGCACCTAATGACTTTCCTGACAAGGTGAATATGGGAGTGCGTCTAAAAGAAGATGTTGGGAAGGGATGTTCATATGAAGATGGTAGCTCAACTAATGGTGTGAAGAAGTTTGATAATAACTTTTCCAAGAAGAGAACCAGAGGGAGAAATAATCATTGTCAGAATCATCATGTTTCTCCTACTCATCAACAGAATCAGCAAGTTCCTAATCAGAGGAAAACCCAGTTCGATCCAATTCCAATTACCCATACAGAGTTGTTCCCTATCTTGATGCAGAGGAATTTGGTTCAGACCCGACCTCCACCGAAGGTTCCTGAGAAGATACATCGGTACTACAAAGCTGATTTGACTTATACCTTTCATCAAGGTGCTCCTGGGCATGACTTGGAGGGTTGCTTTGCTTTGAAGATCGAGGTTCAGAAGTTGGTCGGAAGTGGTATCTTGTCATTCAAGGACGTTGGTTTTGAAGTTCAAATTAAGCACGTGCCGAAGAGTAAACACGATTAATAGTGACTTTGATTTTTGAAGGATGTTTTCGGTAATTCAAGTCCAGATGGAAAGCCTTCCCCGATCATTAACTTATTTCTACTTTTTGTAATTTTTCTTGTTTATCAAAACATTGTTTGCATGTAAGAACTTGTTTGCATCTGTATGATTATCTTAATACAATGAGTATGTTTGTCTTGAAGAAATTCATTCGTTTCACTCATATTTGTTTTCAAATTTTAAATTTCTTTTGGCATTATGATACCAACTTGTTGCCCATTCTCTTGCCTAGGCAGAGATTGAAGGGAGGATGATGATCTAAAGAACACAAAATCTCTGGTTGTTTGCTTTTGGATAAAATCTTGCTGATGATGTACATACATTGTTTCAAATCCCTAAACACCGGAGATATAAGGAAGATAATCCCTTGCTAACCCCTTTTGAGCCTTTGAAGCAGAAGTTTCTTTTCTATACGAGAAAAAACCTTGAATTTTAACTTGGGGCAGGGTAGTTTTTTAGTTAATCTGACTGAGTGTTCAAAATTCATAAGGAAGATGTTTTTTTGAAGAGAAACTACGAGGGTTATCCTTCATGTATAACGAATCTAGAGGATCTGGAACCACAATGTTGTCCCTCATTCATCAAGAAACGAGGCAATCACAGTCCTCTCAACAAGCAAAGACAAGCTAATGTCACACATTTTGTTCAAAAAGTCAAAAAAAAAAAACCCTGCTAAGTCAAAAAAAAAAACATGAAAACGTGTGACTTAGGAAAAATTAAGGCATCCCGCTGGACTATCAATTCAAAAGAATTAGTTCAGGCAAAAGTTAGGGAAAATAAAAATTGCAAAGAAAAGGACTGCAAAGAAAAGTCCTCAACAAAGAACAAATTGGTGACTACAAACACGAAGACATGAGGGTGGTTTCTACTCCGAAAGCCTCGTCGTTTCCTTGACCGTCACAAAATCCTTTTGAGAGATGAACACTCATGTTGAATTAACTGAACATAGGGTTGGAGAACATCATGAAGAATGGGTGGGCACCAAATATTTTGAGCCTTAAAATCTTTTTTCTAAAAAACCCATGAACCAGACCATATTACAACCTTCAAAATTCCTAATTGAAGCAAGGTTATTTTGAAAGCATACTTCAATGAGATAGTGTTCCTGACTCCCATGAATGTTCTAAATAGTTATGTTGGTATCATATGTTTTTCCTATACAAAAATAAATGGTGCTTTAGCTCGCAAAATTTATGCGATGTCTTTCAAAATCTTCAAGACTTACATAACTGTTGCATTAGAATTTTCATTCTCATTATAAACTTTTTCTAATTGTAAAACATTTGTTTGACATCAAGGAAACTCACACATAAGCACCAGTGATGAGTTTGTTCTTTTAAGGCCTGAAACTATGTTGAGTAATTGGCGGATCACGTCAAGAAAAAATCATATCCATGGGCATGTCACCCGAAGACCGTAAGCACGAACATGTTGCTTCTCCCAGTTAATGCTTTCCCAACTTGTTTGCTTGTTTGGGGCAAAAATTTGAAGACTTTGTTGTGCCAACTACAGTCAATCCGGGGCAATCACATCGAGATTTGATGAATCTCTCTAAGAGTTTGAAGACACCAGAGCATAGTGAATGCCAGGTCTTTTGTAAAACCCTCTTGAGACGATTTCTCCTCATCAACCAGATAGCTTAGGGCATTTTAGAGGTGAAGCTATTCGCCAGAATTGTCGTGCAATACGCAGCTTATCAGCAGTAAACTTGGAGCATCCAAAATTAATCCCAGGGGAAATCCAGATTTGTCAAGATATGTTTTTCATACATTATCAGAGGGTGGTGTTCAAGTATCTCCAGCTAAGCAAGACTTTTTTCCAGCTAAAACATTGTTTGTGTTGTTATCCTTTCAATGGATTGTTGGCAATAGAAGACTGGACTTTGGGTTTTCTACCTGAAAATATCTTTCTCTCCAAAGAGATTTAAGCCTTGTAAAAGGACTTTGCTCCAATGATGGCTTTTGTTTTCTATCTCCAGTAATGTTATCATCCTGTTGAGATTAGCCGAGTGTCGAGTTATACTATGACGTCTTATCATCTTCAGTCCATCTCCCCTGTCTGTTTTGTCAGCATATATATGACATTCATTTATTCATTCACACTTGCATCATGCATGCACAGTTGTATTTGTTGATGTCTTTGAGTACGTATACCTTGGTTATGTCTATTCAAATAGCGTATTTGATCTTTCCAAATAGAGTGTCAACTTAAGCAGAAAGTGCGCCTCTTTTCTAATTCTCCACTGAGTTAACTCTCGTGGAAGAATATTGCTTTAGCTTTCCTTTTCCATCTCTGGATAGGATAAATCCCCATTTGAGTTGTTTCCTCATTGGGTGGAGTCTTGTTTGACTATTTTCTCTCCAGTTTATTCCTGGATTGAGCTTTGTCTCTTGTGAATGATACCCTGTGGATCTCTCTAGGCTGTGGAACCTAGATGGAGAGTGCATTTATTTTGCAACGTAAATACTTGGTCTCCTCAAGAAGGATTTATTCATGGTTCCCCATTGAAGATGAACTTTATTCCCCGGCAGTGTTATCACAACCTTCTTCTGGAATATCGACATGACAACAAGCGACTGACTCTCTATTTGAGCAGTTTGATTATTTCTGATTTCTCTATGACAAATGGCGGTCTCCTCATGAGCAGTTTGTCCATCCTCGATGAAATTATTGATCCCCGTCTCCAGCAATATCTTCATGATATTTTATGGGCACCTTTGGAAACATCAAGCGGCAGTCTCTTCATGGACAACTTGTATGTTATCAACACCTTCTCAAAACGATAAATGGCGGTCTCTTCATGAGCAGTTTGTCCTTCCTTGATGAAATTATTGGTTCTCACCTCCAGCAATATCTTCACGATATTTTATGGGTATCTTTTTGGGAAACATCAAGTGGCAGTCTCTTCATGAGGCAACTTGTGTGTTATGGACACTCTTGACAAACATCAAGCGGCAGTCTCTTCATGAGGCAACTTGTGTGTTATGGATACTCTTGACAAACAGCAAGCGGCAGTCTCTTCATGAGGCAACTTGTGTGTTATGGATACTCTTAACAAATAGCAAGCGGCGGTCTCTTCATGGACAACTTGTATGTTATCAACACTTTCAAAAACAGCAAGCGGCAGTCTCTTCATGGACAACTTGTATGTTTAAAAACAGCAAGCGGCAGTCTCTTCATGAAGCAACTTGTGTGTTATGGATACTCTTGACAAACAGCAAGCGGCAGTCTCTTCATGAGGCAACTTGTGTGTTATGGATACTCTTGACAAACAGCAAGCGGCGGTCTCTTCATGGACAACTTGTATGTTATCAACACTTTCAAAAACAGCAAGCGGCAGTCTCTTCATGGACAACTTGTATGTTTAAAAACAGCAAGCGGCGGTCTCTTCATGAGCAACTTGTATGGTTATTGCTACATTTGAAAAAAACAACAAGCGGCGGTCTCTTCATGAGCAACTTGTATGTTATTATCACCTTTGAAAACGGCAAGTAGCGGTCTCTTCATGAGCAGCTTGTACAGAAAACGGCAAGTGGCAGCTTCTTCATGAGCAGCTTGTATGTTAGTATTTTTGGAAGACAGCAAGTGGCAGCTCATCTATTTGAGCAACTTGTATGTTATTGTTCCCTTGAAAACGGCAAGTGGCAGCTTCTTTATGAGCAGCTTGTGGGTTTTTAACAACAAGTGACAGACTCTTCATGAGCAGCTTGTGTGCTTTAATATTCTTTGAAGACAGCAAGTGGCGGTCTCTTCATGAGCAGCTTGTATGTTATTGACACCTTTGAAAGGAAGCAAGTGGCGGTCTCTTTATTTGAGCAGCTTGTGTATCCCCAACAATAATGTCTACTCAGTAAATGGCATCCCTTTCGGAAAAGTCCCGTGGGGAAGTTTGTTATTTTATCCTTTTCAAGCGATATCTCGGTTAAAGAAGAAATGTGTTACCGTTCTTGGTAAAATTCAGAAATCAGAGATGTTTATCTCCAGCCACATTGCTGATGTCAATCATTATGCTTTTCCAGTCTCAGTACTGATGTCCATCATTTCCTTTTCCAGTCACAGTGCTGATGTAAATCCTTTCTTTTTCCAGTCTTCGTACTGATGTAAATCATCTCTTTTCCGGTCTCAACACTGATGTAAATCATTCAAGAGTCTCTCATTTGAAGTCTATGACTTTGTTTCCCCAGTGGAGTTACAACCTCTTCCTCTGTGGGATTACTGTATAATATGCTTGGTTTCTCCAGCATAGTTTGTCTCATATGGCGTCATTCCCCATAAAATTCAAAACGTCACATTCATATCATATCGTAAACATAATCGCGGTATCTTAAGGCCAAAAATTGTGTATTCTATATTTAAGTCCCTTCAATCTCGTCGAAATGAAGATCCCAATCTTCATATCTCCAGATAGAAGAAACTTAAATAGGGGCAGCTGTTGTACCCCAATTTTTGACCTAAGATCCCATTTTTATTTTTGCATTTTTTAAGATAAGTCAAGGTCACGAAATACGGTCGGTTTTAACGTCTCACCTTCGAGCTTTGACTATGCGAAGATTGTCAAGTGTTTTGAACATTTTTAGCCTATGCATCACTAATTTCTAATCGCATACAAAGGTGTATGTTCATGTTTTCTTTTATGTCATGTGCAGAGACAGGTTTGAATCAAGAGCATCAGGTGTCGCGCCTCAATTAAGGTTTTGAGTCTCCCAAGCCAGAAGTACGGTTGATTGTGGATTCTCGAAGACTGATTCATCAAGGCACACCGTTGCACCCTTAATTTCGCCCCTAATTTTTCAGTCGCACATTCATACCATATTTTGTCATTTGGTCATGATCATTAGTAAATATCTTCATTCATCACATTTTGCATCATTAGTCGTATTTAAGTTGATCAGAAAAAGTCAGTTTAAATCAAAGTTTGCATCGTCTTTCAGTTGTAAAATACCCGGCATTTTGCTTCATGCATTTTTATCTATTTACTCATTTGTTGCATTGCTCAAAATTGTTTATATGTCGATAATAAAAATGTTCTGGTTTTACAGACAGACTGTTAAAAGCGATTCGACACTATACGAAAATTAGCGAGAAAATATTTCAAGTTTTCACCTTTTACCGATCATCTTATGAATCTGCGTTTCGCGTAGATTATGACGGTATGCTCGCTTTATTTTTCGGTACAGTTCGAAGTCTCGTTTTTAACCTTAAACGTCTGTTTAGTCTGATATTTTTATTATTATTTTATTTTTGATTTTTGACTTCTTGAATATTTTTTCTTTAATCTTTGTGACATGTAGATTATTTTAATGTGTTCATTTTATTTTTTCGGATAAATTTTCGTCCGTTTTTTTATCATTTTCGGTCATTTTTGAGTCTTTATTTTTTATTCATAAAATATTCAAAAAAAAAATCATTTTAAATTGAGTTATTTTTTATAATTTCAGGTTTTATTTTATTTTTGTCATTCAGGGACTTTTTGGTCACAAAAAAAATATTAATTAGGCTTCGCTTAATTCTCATTGGTCGATAGCATAGTTTGCGGATTGATAGAGATTGAATTCTCATTGGTCGAAAGCATGGTTTGCGGATTGATAGAGATTGGATTTATATTGAACGGCTTGGATTTATTTTGAAATCATAATATTTCTAGTCTTTTTCTATTTAAAGGCTTCATTTTTCTTTGCAAAGGGGGGGACACAAGACACAACAAAAAAAATACACCAACAGTAACATTTGGAACCCATTTTCTATCTAACTCCCTATAATTATCTCTTTCACTCTATCAAACCCCATTCTCCAATATCACTCCAAAACCCCCTCACAAAATCATGCTTTTCCCTCGCCATCAATCTCCGCCCTTCAATTTTGCCTTCTTAACATAACACATTGTATATTAACAAAGTATACATGATTTCCACACAAGTTTCTACACCACTATTTTTCACGTAATGAATAATTCTTTTCATTGTTTTTAACTCTTCCCGGCAGTATCTCAGTCTGGACTACCAAATGCTTCTGAGAGCCAAAAGGCATTCTACCAAATTCAGGATCCTGGCACATATACTCAGTTGGTTCTTGAGACTGTTGTCATTGAAATACTGTCCCTTCCCGTGTCTGCTTCTCAGATAGTACAGTCACTTGTTCAAATTGTTGTTAATATACAACCAACATTGATCCAGTCCAGCGATTCTCTCCACGATTCCTCAAATGGTGTGGGGCAAGGTTCAGTGTTGCCAACATCACCTTCAGGGGGAAGCACAGATTCCTTGGGTGGAAGTAGATCTACTCCTTCAGCTTCTGGAGTAAATACCACTAACTTTGCTTCCCGAAGTGGTTATACAAGTCAACAACTGTCTTGCTTGCTAATTCAAGCTTGTGGCCTCCTTCTGGCCCAGCTTCCTCCTGATTTTCATGTACAACTTTACTTGGAGGCGACACATATAATAAAAGAGAATTTGTGGCTTACAGATATGAAAAGGTCACTTGTAGAAATAGACTCTGCTGTCGGCTATGCTTTGTTAGATCCAACATGGGCTGCCATTCACAATACCCTTGTCACCGACAAGCTTTTCAGAGTAATGCCACTCGTGTTCCTGCCAGGAACTCTTCCTTGGATTTGTATGAAGACTCTACCGGGGAAGCTGCTTATAATATCACTAAGAATCATAGGAAAGACACCAAGCGCGGTGTCGAGGGTATGAGATCTGATTCTGCTTCTAACCATAGTGATCAGTATGAAGAAAACATTCCAGTTAAACATGCAGATTTTCTGCCATACGAATATGAAAACACCAATCCAAAGAATGCAAAAAGGAGTGTTCATGCAGAGTTTTTGCAATATGACTATGATAGCGTCAACCCCAAGAACGCGCAAAGGAGTGAACATGTGAAAACAATCATCTTCCGTCCACTGTTCCTCTCCGACACCACCGTCTCCGTCACCGCGAATCCCCTCCTCACAACCACATCAACAACCACGACAACCACCGCTCAGCTTCCAAACCGCGGCCACCCTCCGTCAACCTCAGATCTTCACACAATAGCAGCCGCACATAAACCGTCAGTTGCCGTTCCGCACCCTCTTTTACTCAGCCACTATCCACCACCACGCGCAAAACTACAGATGCAACATCACCTTACCAGCTACAGCCGATCGCGTCCCCATCATTCCCAGAACCGGCCACCGTCCAATTCCGCCGCTATTTCCACCGACACTCCGACCGCGCCACTTAGCCGCGTCACCACTCACCGGTAATCACCATCTTCTTAACATTTTTCTCCTGTTGTGTGTATAGCTATGTATGGTTTATAATTGATCTGTGTAAATTGTTGTTTGAATAAATGAGAGCGAAGGGAGGATAAGATTGAGGAAATTGTTTGAAATAGAGGAAGACTAAGTGAAAAGTCAGAGGAAGTATCATGAATTTGGAACATAGAAGTTTTTGTAAAAACTTTATAGGGTGGAATAGAAAGTAAGCGGCTGGTCTTATTGCATTTGGGGTTTTCTAACCCTTTTGTTTTGATAAGCTGACCCGGTCCGACACATTCTTTTTTTTTATTGTTTTAAAAACTTTTTTTTATAACTCTGGGCTTGCTATCCTTCTAATTTAAATGAGCCCAACGATTTTTGCTACTCTATTTCTCTAATTTTGCTGCACACCTTTTTTTATATATATAATTAAGTTAGTTTAATTTATTTTAATAATTTCTATTAGCTTTATTTAGATTAATTAGTTTATTAAATGGTCATCTAGGTTTTTTTAATTAGATAATTTTCTTAAATAGTTTTAGTTTAGGCTTAATTTAGTAACTCTCCTAGAATTTTTATTTAGTTTAGATTCAACTTAATGACTTTAGAATTTTATTTTGTTTAGATTTAACTTGAGTTAGGTTTAATTTAATTACTTTAAAATTTTTATTTGATTTAGATTTAATTTAGTAATTTTAGAATTATTTTTATAACTTTAGAATTTGTAGTTAGTAGAATTATTTTAGTAAATAATCTTAGAATTTTAATTTAGTTAAATAACTTTTTTAGATAATTAGTTACACTCTCTATTATTTGTATTTAAATATCTCTGTCATTTTAATTTTTCAGTTCCTTTTGGTCATTAATCTGTTTAGTTAGGTTTATTTTCCTGTGAATTTTTGAATGCTTATATTTTGATGTCCATTTTATTCGCTCGATTTACTCCAAGGAAAAGATTTAAATTTTGTTGACTTCACGTTATCAAGCACATCTCATCCAATCGTGTGAATACCCTCATTCATTTTTTGTTTGTTTACTATTTTGCTTAAGATAATTTTCCCAAAAGACTCCATTTTCAAACTCACACCTTTTAAGTCAAAACTTCGACACTAGGTCGTCGCATTTTCAAAATCTCGTCCATACCCATTTTTAGCCAAACGAACCATTTTTATCAAACAAACAATTTTAACCAAAAAACAGATATTTCAAAAGGTTCCTGCGGAGTACCGCAGATGCATTGGGTGCTAATACCTTCCCATTGTATAACCAACCCCCGAACTCTCGATCTCTTTCAAAAACGCATTATATTTTATTACTTTTAAGTATTATTTTACATTGCATATTTTAGGGTTTTATTTCGCTCTTTTCCCTTTTCCCTTGGAAATAATAAAGCGCGGTGGCGACTCTTGCTTTTGTGAGTCAAGTTAATTAATAGCTTGATCTCCGATTTTCACCGCTATAGTTAGGCCCATACGTTGGAGCCTAAATTTGTATTATTGGATCCAGTGTAGACTATTTCTTGATGGCACATGGTGCTCTGCATATTGAAACCCATTAATCTAGATTAACCAAGACCTAGTGGTTGTGATCTGGAGGCGTATACTGGACTTACGTATTTAATGCATACTGGATATGTAATCAACAAATGTTAGAAAACAAAATGCTGGACCCGAGACTCAAACCTAGGTCCACTCCTTCACATATGCACGCCTTTACCAGCTGAGCCACCTGTTCATTCGTATATGGGATTTAAACACAATATTATAATGTAAAACAAAGACAACTGATGAGTTGTCACAAGCGCGCCATCCAGTGGGTCCTTTGCATTTCAAATGAACCAATCACGCGTGGAGAGAGAGAGAGCATCCGTTTGAATCTAGCCAATGGGGTGATGTCGTCCAGCCATGCCATCTTGTTGACCTAGGGCCGACCAGTCCAACCACCGGAGCCGGTGGTTTCCACCGTCTTCTCCGATGGTGTCACCTAAAAATTCAAACAAACAGAAAAACAAACAATGCAGTCTGCCTTAAAAAAGTCCCCTGATCATGATTATAGCCTTTAAAATTGCTAAATCCTCATGCATCATTGAGTTCGAGCTTGAAACCCTAACAATGGTCAACCATAGCATAGCGTGATTCTGGGCCCTAACTTCTCATGTAATACGTTGAAACACACATGAACATCAGCAACAACATATATATATGAGAAGTAGGAGTTTAAATTAAGTATTTTATGATTTTGAGATCAAGGAAGTTTTACAAAACAGTGAGATCTGGATTTGATGATCTGGGACGTTGCAAGCTTTGAGAATGATTGGAGCAAGTCCCTAGGAACCTCAGAAGCAACGTATGATCACTAATTTGACTTGAGAGTACCTATAAATCGTGTTTCAGTTTTGACAACTTTGAATATTTTTTTGCAAATTCTCGTGTGGCTTTTTGGGGCTGTGTAGTCGTGGCTAATGCTTGCTAAGGCCTGGTATTTGTAGAGTAGAATGAGGAGACAAGAAAACAAGGAGTGAAACGGCCAATAATCATGTTCTTCATGGCCTTGAATGGGAATTTCAATTTTGGCAAAAGACATGGAAATCTTGTCTTTTTTCAAATTTGAATGAATATGGACAATGCTGCACGAAATCATAGGCTTCAAGGTAAACCAAAACATCAGCCCAAAGCTCCAAGCCCATCTCTAATTATTTTATACATTTTATTTTATATTTACTTGAAATAAATTAAAATAAATGTGTAAAAAATAAGTAAAAAAATGTAAGGCATGGTAAGAGTGATTTTGGAGGTCCTCTATAATCTTAGGAAGATGTTTGAAGTCCAATAAATGGAGCCCTTGCCTTAAAACTTCAAATTTGCTCAATGCACTTCTCTTAAAATTTCCTAAATTTTCCCAATTGGGCAAGACATAACTTGCTAAATTTTGATCTCATGATGATGATCTTTGTCTTTTTGGAAAGCCCAATATTTCTACTTCAATCCCTATTTTGATCAACTTTGCATTTGAACACTTTATCTTGATGTAAATGGTCTTGACAAAAAGTGCCTTTTGTTTACTTTCTAAAAATGACATGTAATGTATGAGCTTGTATCTTTCAAATGGTGCATTTATTGTACTTGAGGGATGAAGAGAAGTTGTAGGAAATGAGATTCTATTCAATATGAGCTTTGGTTGGGGAAAATGGATGAAGTATGTGAAAGTTATGCCTGGTCAAAGTTCAGTTGACTTTTCCTATAGAAACCCTAATTTAGCAATTTTTGACTTTTGATGAATTGGGAGCATTTCTTGAGGATTCATGATCAACCTTTGACAAATGATGGATATCAATTCAAAATGTTGATGTTGACCAAAAATCATGAAGTTTGACTGTATTTGGGCCACAATTGACTTTTGACCTAGTATAGTTGATTCTTAAGCATTTGAGCAATTGTCTAAGCAAACTTGTTATATAAGGCGTGAAACTTGGCATGGACCAACTTGAAGGCATAATAGGACCATGAGAAACATTTGGGACCTTTGGAGCTCACGCATCTTGATGCAAAGTGAAACTCTAGCTAAAGGTTCATTGCTTAGGAGGAAAATTTGTCTGGTCAATTCTTGGTCAACCTTGAGCAATTGAGGATCTCTAGGAGCATGCTTTGAGTAAAAATGGGAGGGCAAATTTTAGGGTACAACAATCAGAGTAACAAATCTCAACAACAAACTATCTCTCATAATTACGAGACTAGGATTCATCGGAGTAACAAATATCAACAACAAACTATATCCCATAATGACGAGACTACCATTCATCAGAGTAACAAATCTCAACAACGAACTATCTCCCATAATGATGAGACTACCATTCATCGGAGTAACAAATCTCAACAATGAATTATCTCCCATAATAACGAGACTACCATTCATCGGAGTAACAAATCTCAACAACGAACTATCTCCCATAATGAAGAGACTACCATTCATCGGAGTAAACAAATCTCAACAACAAAATATCTCCCATAATGGCGAGACTACCATTCATTTGAGTAAACAAATCTTCTTTGGCATTAATAGACTTACTGAGGAAGAACAGGTTGCTTAAATAAAGAGACTGTCACTTGCTGTTATGAGAAGGAATTGCAATAATGCTGCTGGGAAATGAATCTTGGCTTCTATGGGGAAATGCCAATATACTCCTGCTGAGGAGATAAATTCTTCTTGTGCAAAATAAATGCACACTCTTAATACAGGATTCAAAGCCTACATAAATCATAATAATAATGTTTTCGAGGACCACAAATTTAAACAAGAAATAAATCAGAGTGAAACATTCAACCAAGATAGAACCTGATGAGAAATAAACTCAAAAGGGGACCATATATCTAACTAGATAATGAGCTGAATAGGAAGGCTGAAACAAAATTCTTTCACGAGGGAATAACTCAGTGGGTAAATTAAAAGGATATACACTTTCTTCTTGAGGTTGACAATCTATTAGAGACAGGGTAACATAACTCTGCAAATAGGGTAATATGTCAACAAAAACATAAATGAATGCAAATGAGCAATGGATTTAAATTCAGCTATGCATGATGTATGTATGAACGTATAAATGTTATCATGTATATGCTAACAAAACATATATATAGTACTAGGAATAACCAGAAAAAACCCGCTTGGGTAAATTCAACACTCGGCTAAATCACATCCAGGATGAAGATTCCAAAAGAGAGTAAGCACCAATTAAGGAAACAAATTCCTACTTCACGACTTAACTCTACTGGGAAGAAACATAGTTTGAAAATAATCACAACATTATCTGATAACAATAAACCAATACAGATGCAGGGATATAACATCTTCCTCCAGACTTCACTGGGGAATATCACACAGACTTCAATAGAGAAAACAATGCCTCATCGTCTAGACTTCCATTGGAGATTATAATACTGACTTCACTAGGGAAACTGAAGACCATATTGTCGAGACTTCCACTAGAGATTATAATACTAACTTCACTAGGGAAACTGAATACCACATCATCGAGACTTCAATTGGGGATCTCGTGTTGACTTCATTAGGGAGTACAACACCATATCATTTAGAGGAGCCAAAAATACATTCTTTAATATCAAGAGTAATGGTTACACAAACTTCTCTAAGGAGAAATTATGAAACTTCATGGGGATAACAACTTTCAGAGAGAAGCATCATCTCAACTTGATTTGGAGGTCTAAAAAGTTTAACAATACAATAAGAAATCAAAAATATGGGGATTTTAAATCAAACCCAAAACATGGCGAGAGAAAAACCAAAAAGTTGACAACTGTATCAACACTTCTTAGAAAAGATATTGCCCTTGTCTAGTTGCTTAGTTAGGGAAAATATGCGTCAAGTCCTGACTAGATAATCGGGGATAGAGGCATCAAACTGTGTGATCCCAAAACCAAAATAATAAGCCTGGAGATAAATCCGACCCAAGACTTGACTAGGGGAAATGGGATTACATGCCCAACATTGCACCATATATCAATTGGTATGAACTCCAACTATCTGAGAAACACAAGAGGATCATGTGCATATCAGCAAGAGTGATCCCGATATATCTTTTGGGGAATCAATAAGTTAGAATCATAGCAAGAAGTCAAAATTATGGGCATTTTAAATCAAACTCAACACTTGGCGAGAGAAAACCCAAAAATTTGATAGTTGTTCCAACACTTCTTAGAAAAGATACTACCCTCGTCTAACTACTTGGGGGGCATACAACAACATAAATGTCGTAACTGGAGGGAGAAATGCTCTACTAGATATTTATATCAATTCTCAACACACAAAGGGAGAAAGAACTACATCAAATGAGTAAAGGCTTCATGTATTTTTTCAACCTCTGTTTGATCACTACCTGGTTAGGGAAAGAATCACACTCAAATGGAGAAATCTGAAACAAGACTTGACTGGGGAATATGGGATAGAGGTATCTAACCATACAAACCCAACACCATATAACAACTTGGAGATAGTTTAGATCAAGACTTGACTAGGGAAAACGGGATTACGAACCCAACACCACACTACACCATAGCCCGTAGGAAACCCTCAAATGAGCAACAACTATAGAGGAAACCATGCATACATCTACGAGAAATAGTCATGCTTGAGGAAAATTCCCGGCTTAGGGAAGAACATAGTAACTATCTTGACAAAATCTGGAGATGCCTTTAGAAACAACTCTGGTGTCCCAAGTTTACCGTGCTGATAAAGGTAACTTTCACAACTTGCCCTTAGTTGTGTGATTTTAAGATAATATGCCTAACCAAAAGGCTTCTAGAGATTTGTGAAATCTCGACTTAACTGCCCTAGATTAGCTGAATGTTACATCCTCTTTGCTCAATAACTCTTCTCTGTAACATGCCATTTGCTGATACTCAAATGTAAGCTTCCTTGACATCAAATAATTGTTTTTCCAGCAGAAAAATGTTTATTCTAGGAATGAAAATTCTAATGCAACAATTATATAAGTCTTGAAGATTTTGTTAAAAAGATGTCGCAGAACCTTGTGAGTGAATCACTATCCATAATGTGACATTGATTTTGTATGAAAGATGACAAAAGCATATGATACCAACACAATAATTTAACAAAACTCATGGGAGTCAGGAAACATTATCTCATTGAAGTATGCTTTCGAAATAAACCCTATTTCAATTAGGACTTTTGAGGGTTGTAACGTGGCCTGGTTCACGGTTTTAGAAAAAAGGATTTAAGGCTCAAAATATTTGGTGCCCACCCCCTTCATGATGTTCTATTCCTATGTTCAGTTAAACCAAAATGAGCACTCTTCTCCCAAGAGGAATTTATGATGGTTGAGAAACACAGAGGTTTCTTGGACACGACATTCACTCACCTTTTCTTCTTTTGGGTTTCTTGTCACACGACTATGTTCTTTGCTAAGGACTTTAAGTTGTAGTCCTTTTTCACCTTTCTGGCTTTCCATTTCTCCATTGCTTTCCCTAAATTTTGTCTGGACAAATTCCTTTTGAATTTGACTCTAAAATCCAGCGGGATGCCCTGAATTTTTCCTAAGCGACTTATTTTTTTCAAGTTCTGACTTAGTGGGGCTTTTTGTATCTTCCTTTTTCATCATTTTTTATTCATATTACCTTTTCTTTCCTTTTGAACACGTTGCATGACTTCGATTCATTTTTGACTTGTTGGAAGAATTGTGACTGCCCTATTTCTTGGTAGATGAGGGATAACTATTGTTGTATCCTTATATGTTAACCTCCTAATGTGTGAGAGATACCCATTGGGATATCTTCAATTGACGCAGAGTGAAGTTTAGGCATTGTGGTTTTGACTTTCCTTAACCTTTTGAAGGATAAACATTGTTGTATCTTTAGATGTGCACTCTAGATGAGTTCTGAACGCTCAATCAGATTAACTGAACACTACCAATCCTGGGTTAAAAAATAAGGGTTTTTTCTTAATAGAAAAGAAACTCCTACTTCAAGGCTCAAAAGGGTTAACGAGGGTTTCACTCCCTTATATCTTCGATGTTTTAGGATTTGAAACAATGCATGTACATCATCAACATGATTTTATTCAAAAGCATAGAACTATAAATTTTTCATTTAATATCATCATCCTCTCTCCAATCTCTGCATGGGAAATATAATGGGTAAAAAGTTGGTATCATAATGCAAAAAGAAATTTAAAGTTGAAATCAAATTTGAGTGAAATTAATGGGTTTCTTCAAGACAAACATATTCATTGTATTAAGATAATCATTCAAATGCAAACAATTTCTTACATGCAAACAGTGTGATGATAAACAAGAAAAATTACAAATGAGAAAGCAGTAAAATTACTAGTAAACTGAGAAGGCTAATCATCCTTAAACTCCATGGTATCCTTCAATCACATTTATTCTTCAGTAAAGACTTAACTTGATCCTCAAGACAAATATCCTTAAATGACAAGATACCACTTGTGACCGACTTCTGGACTTCATCTTTTAATGGATAGAAATGTTCGACATTATGCCCAGAGGCTCCCTAATGAAAGGCACAAGTCAAATCAACTTTGTAGTACCAAGGCATCTTCTCGGGAATCTTTGGTGAAGGTTAGGTCTGAACCAAATTTATCTATATCAAGACAGGAGACAACTCTGGATAGGTGGTTGGAATTGGATCAAACTGAGTTTTCCTCTAGTCAGGAACTTGCTGATTCTGTTGACAAACTGGAGCAACATGAAGTAAATTGAACACATGGATGATAGGAGAAACATATTTATTCTGACGATGATTGTTTCTTCCTATGGTTCTTTTCTTGGAAAGGTTGTTATCAAACTTCTTCACACCACTAGCTGAGCCACCATCTTCAGATAAACATCCCTTTCGAACATCCTTTTCTAGAAGCATTTCCACATTCAACTTTCCAGGTAAATCACTGGGTGAATTGAATATCACCTTATCATGAAAGAATGATTTCAGAGTTTTTGTGAAAACCTTTACCATCTCTTCTTCCTTCCTAGAATGATTAACTTGGACAAAAACCAAAGTTTTAACCAAAGCAGTCAGATACTCCATACCAACCTTCAAAGTAGTTACCTCTTTGTGAAGTTCAAAGATCTCTTGCTTAATATTTTCCATCTTCTCTTAGCACGAGTGTTGCACTGATGTGATAACTTGACTTCTGAAAATGAAGAGCAGAGGATAAGACTCCAGGAAACTCTCGAAATCAAGACATAAATGAGAACGATGCATGCTATATAATGAAAATGATTGTTTAAAAGTTTTAAAACCAAGCATTGTACCCCAGAATGTGCCCTATTATTTCTCAAGGGATCATCCTGGACCCTCAGGTTTGCTTCTGTCAAGTTTCAAGTCTCGGATTACAATTTTCCAAGAAAGTCATTCACAAGGGCAAAATGGTCAAAAGCATACTGAAAAGTCAAACTTTGACTTTTTAATCAAAAATCAAGTTTCAACAATCATATTTCATCAGGACATGAAATTGGTTCATCAAGAAATCAAAAGTCAAAAATTACTTTGAAAAGTCAAATTTCTAAACACTTAGAAAATTTTCTAAGTGTTAAGAAAATATGATAATTCCAGAACTTCTGGGCCAGTTTCCACACAAATACAATCAGAATTTGCAAAAGTGATTCAGAACATGACTCTTCGATCAGAATATATGGAAGATGTGTTCTTCGATCATAACATGACCCTTCAAATCTTATTCTTAAGTATATGGAGACTATGTGCTACTTTTCGATCAGAACATCACCCTTCGAATCTCACTCTGGTCTTTCCACTCTTCGATCAGAACATCACCAAGCCCCAAAACCTCATTTTGAACAGTCTGTTATACTGCTATGAGACAGTCCTGCATCTAGCTGCCACAACACTCCAAATTGTTGTTGATCCAGTCCATGCCTGTATTTTCTCAAACCCTATATTTGCACAAAATTAGCACATAAAAGCTATATTTAAAAAGCAATGAAACAATATGCCAAAACGATTCAAATCCCATTTGTTTTTTCCCCCAAAACCACAACAAACTCATCTATAAATAATTTGTTCCACCATACGTCTAAAGGGCTGGCTTTTGGGAGGAGAAAGTTATTGAATACAAAAAGAGAGAAAAGAAAACATTCAAACACTCTTAAACCCATAATTATCAAAACAATACCCTTGTTCTTCCTTTCGAATCAAAGAACATAAAATTTCTGTTCTGTTTCTTGCTAACCCCAGAACATTCGAAGATAGTAGCTCAAGTCCCAAACACACGCTTTAGATTCAAGGTAAGTCATCCTGACTTTGAACTTTTTCATTCAGAACATCATTAAAAATGTAGATATCATAATGTTGAGACTGTATATATCATTTCCCAAGTAGAAAAATTGGGGATCATAACTTCTTGAAGAAAATTAGGCTCAAATTAGGAACAAAACTTCTATAAATTGTGGTGCTTTTATTTTTCTATATTGTTGTTGTTGAGAAATGAACAAGTTGCAGATGCTTTGGCTAATGCAAGAAAGGAGGTGAAGTGTAACACAAAACTTCTAGGCTGTTTTTTTTTCCTTACTGTTGTAACACGACACACATAACTTCTAGGTTTTTCTCACTGTTGTAACACAGCACACAGAACTTCTAGGTTTTTCTCACTGTTGTAACACAACATATAGAACTTCTAGGTTTTCCTCACTGTTTTAACACCCAGAACTTCAACACGCAGCAACCCAGAACTTCTAGTTTCCTCTAACGTTTCTTTCTGAACTACAGCGTGCCTAGCATCAGAACTTCTGGTCCCTCTCATTTTTGTTTTCAGCAATGTGCTGATTCTATTTTCGTTATTTTTCCTTTTCTTTCTTATTCTTATTATTTTCAGAGTTAATACTATTTTTATTAATATGAAAAAGACATAAAAAATATTTTCTTTTTATTAACTAATTATTTTTCTTTTTATTTTATTAAGACAAAAAACCATTTTCAAAACAAATCCTTTCCTTTTCTTGTATTGTACAATTCAATATGGTTGTAATAGATAATTAGGATTTAAATTCTTGCAATCCCATTTGTAAATGTATATCCCCATCCCTGAAATGATGTAATAGCTTAGGATTTATTTTCCGTATTTTTATTGCTTTTCTACATTGTTAGTAATTAGGGTGTATGGCAAGATAAAAACAATAAGTAGATAACCACAAGTTCAAAAGACAAAATGCATGCAATAAAACACACTACTCATACACATGCACCCCTAGGGTAATTTCACTTGTTGCCTCAGAAAAATAGTCATGTCCCTCGAATATGGGCGTTTTAGCAATGACCCTCGATAAAAGATCGTACTCCCTCAATGACCCTCAACGTTGCCTTCGGTAAACAATCTAGTCCCTAAACGACATGGCTAAAACGTCCCATAGGTTGCCTTCTATGACTATACAAACGTCCCACGCCCGTCCCTTCACATCCAAAGATTGGGCTTCTTACCAAATCAATGGTAATATAGCAACATCTAAATGAGAAGGAAAAGAAGGTTTAAGACCTTTTGAGTAGGTAGGATACTTCTAGTTGCTCGCTTGCTCACAATAAAAACATTTTATACACCCACAATTTCACTTTGAAACATTTTTCAAAAGACAAAACACTTTGTACGTGTTCTTATAAAGATGAGAACCATTACAAAGACATCCCTTTTCAAAATAATTTTAAAACCCACACCACAAACACATTTTCAAACAAAAGCAAGTGATCTAGCAAGCAACCAAGAGCCCGTAGATAACTACAGATGAAAAGGGTTCTAACACCTTCCCTTTTCATAACCTACCCCTCGAACTCAAGAAATAATCTCGAAAGGTCTTTCCTGTTCTTTTCAACCTTTCCTTTTGGATAAAAGAAAAGTCAGTGACGAATCTTGCTATCCGCAACAATTGCGATCAAACGCAAAACACCCAAGTCAGTTCTCCCACCGTGTTACAAAACTGGCGACTTCACTGGGGAATTAATATTAAAAAAGTGGGGTTACCTTAGGGCTAAGATCACCTTTATAATGCTTTCTTTATTTGACTTGTTTGATTACATTTTTGGTTTGTTGTTTGGGATTTTGTTTTGATCCTCTACCCGAATATGGGGCACCTTTTTAGGTAAGTAGCAATAGATTGTGGAAATTGTACAGCGTAGACTGATATGGTTAAAGCAATGGCTACGTTAGTGTGATACATTTTTTGGTACCAGTATCCCTTGTGTTGAATCGAGGAGAATACAGGGCCGCTGAGCAGCGTCATGAAGCACTAACTGACTTTAGAACCTTAATTGAACAACTTGGCCATTAGGAAGTAGTGAGATAACCGGTTTCAGTGGAAAGCTGAAAATTGGTTGATACTCGATACTACACTCATTGAGACCAGAATTTTGGGATATCTCGGCCGCAAGAAAAGATTGATTGTGCTGAGACAATGCCTAAAAGAAAGCTCAGTGATATTGAGATCCCCTAGAACCCGGTTACTTTCTAAGATAGGTTGAGCCAACTAAACTTTAAGAGGGTACTTACCTATAAACTCCATGTAAGCCCAAACTTAAGGACTTGTCTACTTTGTATGTACATAACAACTTACTTGCTTTGCATGCTTATACATAACATCATAAACATAATAACATCATTATCACTAACCATTTCAAGGATTTAGGAATTTATCTTTGCTTTGTTTTGTAGGCCATGAATCCCGTCCGAAGGAATACCATCCGAATCAGCTTCGTGAAAGCACACCCTCAACTCCAAGAGTTAGCATCATGGGTGCCTGGAGATTCTCCTTTTACCAAGAAATATGGTCGACTCCTCAGTTTGGCTACCTCTAATTTCCAGGAAGAAATAATGTGTGTGCTCTTCCAATTCTTTGATCCTGTACATCATTGCTTCACCTTTCCTGGCTATCAGTTGGTGCCTACGCTAGAAGAATTCTCTCTACTATTAGGAGTGCACGTGCTTGATCAAATACCGTTCACCGATTTAGAAGGAATTCCGAAACTTAAAGTCATTGCTGAAGCCTTGCATCTGAAGAGAGCTGACATTATAGCAAGTTGGGAGACAAGAAGCGGAGTTAAAGGATTCCTAGCCAAGTTTCTATTGGAGAAGGATCGTTCATTCTGGGAGGATATGGATTTTCAAGCCTTTGAAGATATCCTGGCCCTTCTAATCTATGGTTTGGTTCTATTCTCCAATTCGGATCAATTCATAGATGTGAATGCCATCAAAGTCTTCCTCTCTTGTAATCCTATACCTACTTTGCTTGGAGACATCTTTAATTGTTTCCATAATTGCACCATGAAGAAAAGAGGTACTCTCTTGTGTTGAATTCCCTTACTCGCCAAGTGGTTTACTTCGCATCTACCTCGATCAGTATTGAAGAACGAGCAAGGATTGACATGGTCTCAAAGGATGATGTCCCTCACCCACTCTGGCATTTATTGGTGTTCTCGATCCTTGGAAGATACTTCTATCATTGACTGTTATAGAGAATTCCCTAATGTCCCTCTGCTTGGAATTAGGGGAGGTATCACTTACAACCCTTGCTTAGCTTTATGATAGTTTGGGTATGCCCGAAGTGATGTCCTCATGATATGCTCATCCAAGGTGTGGTGTTCGACTACGAGAGTGACGATCAAGGCTACCGTCAGAGGTTTGTACGAGCTTGGAGGATGGTGAACAAGGTGGATAATAAGAAATCGGGACACAAAAACTCTATTCCCTCGACTGGTGGCATCAACACAGGAGGCTCTTGTAAGTATTCTTTGATTTTGTCAAAAGCAACTTGGCATTCATCATTCCATTTGACTACTTGATCTTTCTTCAATAGTTTGAAGGTTGGCTCACAAGTAACTGTTAGGTGAGAAATGAATCTGGCAATATAGTTCAAACATCCCAAGAATCCTCTAACTTCCTTCTCAGTACGAGGAACATGCATCTCTTGTATTGCTTTAACTTTGGTAGGATTGACCTCAATACCTTTGTTACTGACGACAAAGCCTAGGAGTTTACCGGACCGTACTCCAAATGTGCACTTGTTTGGATTCAACCTCAACTTGTACTTCTTTAGTAATTCAAATAGCTTTTGTAAGTGACTAAGATGCTCTTCTTCTGTTTGCGATCTGGCTATCATATCGTCTACGTAGACCTCTACTTCATGATGTATCATGTCATGAAATAAAGCTACCATGGCGCGTTGATAGGTTACCCCAACATTCTTCAATCCAAATGGCATTACCTTGTAGCAGAATGTGCCCCACTGTGTGACAAATGTTGTTTTCTCCATGTCCTCAGGTGCCATTTTGATTTGGTTATAACCTGAGAATCCGTCAATGAAGGAAAACACTTTGTGTTGGGCCGTATTGTCAACCAGGATATCAATGTGGGGGAATGGAAAATCATCTTTAGGGATCGCCCTATTCAAATCTCTATAGTCCACACACATTCGTACCTTGCCGTCTTTTTCGGTACGAGAACAATATTGGCAACCCATTGAGGGTAGGAAGTGACAACCAAGAATACAACATTGAATTGCTTCATGACCTCCGCTTTAATCTTTTCTAACATATCAGGTCTCATATGGCGAACCTTTTGTATTACTGACGGGTAATCTTCTCTTGTAGGCAGACGATGTACCACGATGTCTGTATCAAGTCCTGGCATGTCTTCATATGACCAGGCAAAGATCTCAACATAGTCGTGTAACAACTAAACTAGACGCTCCTTGACACTGGGTTCCAGATTGGCACCCACCTTAACCTCTTTTTTTATCTTCCTCGGTACCTAGGTTGATCGTATCCACAGGTTCTTCGTGAGGCTGAATGGTTCTTTCCTCTTGTTTTAGCAGTCTGGCAAGTTCCCCTGGTACTTCAAAATCTTCCTCACCTTCGTCTTCGGCTTGGTAGATTAGATTCTCAGAGTCACAAAAGGCCATAGCAGTATTGTTACCCATGGGATCCAGAATGGATGGGTACCTGCATTTGTGAGTGTGGGTGTGTGTAAGGGTATAGCCATCTTTAAAAGAAAATAAAATGTAAAAGAAAAACAATGAACACAAGAGTTTGTTATGCGAAAAATGTCTATGATTCATTGAATGTCATATGAAGATGAAATAATAACCCTTACAAATGGACCATTGTGCCTCAGGCAAGACACAAGGTTTTAACAGTGCGAATTCTTTTTGAATATTACAGATCCAACAAAAAGTAAGGATAAATTACTGAGGGGTGAAAGTTATTGGGACAAAGTCTCTAGCCTCCCAATTGCGGAGTCCTCCATTGATAGTGGGAAAGATCCAATCCTCCAAGTTGAAATCCTCTTCACCATCTTCTACCGCGTTGGCCTCTCGGTTGCTAATCTTCAAGGGTGGCCCTCCAGCACGGGCACATCGTACAACCTTTTGAGCACTTGAAGTGAAACCTAAGCCAAACTTGTCAGACTTATACGGGATATCCGGAAGTTGCCCTCAGATGGTGCATCCACCTTCCTCTACTACTGCTTTGGCATCCTTTAGAGATGACATCTGGAGTTGAGGTATTGTAATCTTGGGAATCTGGGACACAGTCTTGGTCACTGCAACCTCTTGGGGGACCTCTTCGAAGTGTTGAAAAGGAGTTTCAATGAACTCACCGTCCAATTCCACATACCTGAAAGAATTGAGATGGCTAATCATATATTCTTCCTCTCCATGGACAGTTATAATCTTTCCTTGAACTGGATACTTCATCATCTAGTGCAATGTAGAGGTGACAGCGCCAGCATTATGGATCTATGGCCGTCCTAGCAGACAGGAGTAAGAGGGGCAGATGTCCATTACATAAAAGGTTAAATTGAAAGTTTGAGTCCCAACCTTTATGGGGATATCCACCTCCCCGTGTACCATCCTCTCTGAGCCATCAAATGCTCTTACTACTATGTTACTTAGTTTTAACGTTAGTTCTTCGCAGTCAATTCTGTCAAGAGCTTTTTTCGGTAAAAGATTCAAAGATGAGCCAGTGTCCACCAAGACATGGGCCAGAGTTATGCCTCTACATTCCATAGAGACATGTAATGCCTCGTTGTGTTTTCTTCCCCTTGGTGTCAGATCAGCATTCGAGAAGCCTAGGCCGTTATCCGCTGTCAAGCTAGCCACGCAGTCTTGAAATTGATCAGCAGACGTCTCTTGAGGCACATGGGTTGTTTTTAGGAACTTCACCAAGGCTTTCGCATGTGCCTCAGAACACAGTAGTAATGCTAACATGGAGATTTTGGAGGGAGTTTGCCCCAACTGTTCAACTATGTCGTAGTCGCTGCTCTTTATAATTTTTAGGATCTCCTCCATTTCTTTCTTGGATGTCTCGGGGATAGTCAGTGATTGAGCCTTCGTCCGGACAAGCTCGACTTGAATATTTTTTCCTCGAGTTTCAGCAGTAGGAGTGTTGGTAGGAATGACAACAGGGGTTGTAACAACTTCATTAATAGGAACACTTGCAGAGATGATTATGGGTACAAAATTAACCTTTGGAGCAGCCACGGGTCCAAAAACTGCCTTTGGGGGGAGGGGGTAATTTCTGGAGAAAAGATCCTACCGCTTCGGCTAATTTTACTAGTTCTGGCAATATTGCTGATGTCAGAATCTTCTTCTTCGGAGTTTATCTCTTCGGCGGCCAACTCATCTTATTTGATGCCATGGTAGTAAATGTACCCTCCGTAATTCCACGACAAAGTTTTGTCTGATTCATATGGGACTGGCACATGCATTGTGATTATTAGAGGAGTTGCTTTCCGAACCGATGTAATTCTAACGAGTCTTTTGGAGACCCTGGAAGAATTGGCGGAGATGGTAATGATTGAAACATCTTCAACAGGAACAGGTGAAACATGAGTACTTTCAAACAGAATCTCTTTGTTGTCTATCAAGTGTTGAATGCTTGTTTTCAACAAAGGGCAATCAGTTGGGGAGGATAAGCAGAGGTGGCAGTCTTCATTACAACCCGGGAACACACCGACTTTCAACAAGTTTATCTTAATGGTTGGAAGTGGAGTCACGAGTTCATTAACTGTGGTAACAAACAAATATTCTTCAATAGCATTGGTGTTGTAACCATGTCTGGGCATAGGAGCAGAAATGACATTTGGCTTCTCGGGCGCATCAAACTCAATTTATTTTGCTTCAATGAGATCTTGTATTTTGTTCTTCAAGGCCCGACAATTATTAGTATCGTGAGCAGGGCTTTCAGAGTGATATGCGCAACGGGAATTGGGGTGATAATGAGGGGAAGTTGTGTTGGGGTTTTTCAGAGCTTCTTTCAAAGTTACCAAATTGGATCTCAGAAGACGCGGTAATACTTGAGACGGAATCATGTTGATTCTGGTGAATTTCCGGAGTGGCCTTTCCACCCTTGGTTGATTACCTCTTTGTTGATCAGACGTAGGTGTTGCACCCCAAAATTTGCCCTCTCATGTTTTCCAAAGTCTTCCCCCTGCCTGGTTGATCACAAACTCTTGCCTAAGGAAAAAGAAGATTTTTGAGTGGTACTTCAAATACCTTTCGATTGGCATCCTAAAAGACACTTCGATTGACATTCTGGACAAGCATTTCGATTGGCATCCTGAAAGACCCTTCGATTGGCATTCTGAAGGAGTATTTTGATTGACATTATGGACAAGCATTCGATTGGAATTATGTCAAGGCAATTTCGACAGGCATGTCAACCATGTCCTTCGATTGGCATGAACAACACCTTTTGATTGGCCTGTTAGCAGAGCATTTCGATTGGAATCCTTCGATTGATATTTGGGCCAGGCCCATTCGAAGGGTACGCAGGGAGTCCATTCGAAAGAGGCAAATCAGGACTAATCGAAGAGCATGGCCTGAAAGCACTCGAAATCCAAGCGTCCAAGTTCATTCAAGGGACACGAATGTTTCAAAAAAGGAAATGATTTAATGTGTTTGATTTTTGTCCAGAGCGTTAAAGGCCTATTTTAATGGCTGTCCCTTGCCATTTTCGTGCACTCCCACACTCCTATAAATAGGAGGCCAGTGACACATTACAACACACAGAAAATTACACGAAAAATCACACGAAAATCATAGAACGAAAATTATACACACACAAAAAAAATCTGCAGGAGAACAAAACATTGGAGAGACGCTGCCCAGAATTTTCCAAGCCAAAGCAGTCCCTCAGATCGAAGGTGCCTACGCCCAGAAGCCCTCAAATCAAAAGTGCCTACATCCAAGAAGTGCTCAGATCAAAGGTGCCTACGCCCAGAAGCCCTCAAATCAAAAGTGCCTACATCCAGGAAGTGCCCAGATCAGAAGTGCCTGCGCCCAGATCGAAAGTGCCCGCGCCCATAAATCCCAGATTGAAAGTGCTCCCATCCAGCCAGTGCCCAAATCGAAGACTCAATCTGCAGGTAAGAAAGGGTAAATTGTCCAACCTTACATTTGCATAAACGCATTATTACTTGTTGTTACCTTTGATTTTCCATCTTAGACAGGATCGAAAGGCCTGGGTTTGGCACCCAGGTCACATTTTTCGTGTGCTAACATTTGCTGCAGATTTAGCCTGAAGAGACCCCAACAAGTGCAGGATCGAAGGGCCTGGGATTCAATACCCAGGCCCTGCATTTTTGTTTCACTCACATACTTTTGCAGGTATAACATCCCAGATCGAAGGAGAGCCCTTCTCTGGATCGAACCCATTAGCGTGCTGGATCGAAAGAGGCATCTCATCTCTGGATCGAAAGCCATGACCTCCATGATCGAAGGGCAATCCTCTTCCCTGGATCGAAGGCTACTCACGCCTTACTGTCTGGGCCAATCGAAAGGACCAGGACCCTCTCTGGACCGAAGTAGTCCATTCCCTCTCTGGGTCGAAACTCCTTTTTTCCCTGGATCGAAGGATCCCTCCTGCACTTTATTTTTTTTTGTTCTTATTCTCATAGACTTCTTTTTATCTTTTTAATTAACATTAAAATCAAAAAAAAAAATCACAAAAAAAAAACATTAGGTTAGTTTTTATTCAAATTAATTTTGTAAACAAATTAATTAATTATTTTAACTTCATTTTATCAATTTAAAATAAACTAGACTTAGGAGTATTTAATTCAAATATCTTTTTAATCAAAAACAACCAAAAAGATTTTCTTAGAAATCTCTTAGTCGTCTCTTTTCCTTGTTTTACGCGCGTTTATTTTATTGTAATTTCCTATTGGGATGTAATAACTTAACTAAGACCCTTTACTGCTTTATTCCCCCCAATTTTGGACATGTAAATAATCCCCCTTCCCGAAAGCCTTGTAATAGCGTAGGGTTTACAATTCCCGCACTTTAAATTCCTGTACATATATTAAACTTCTTAGATGTATGCTTACTAGGATTGCATGACAAGATTAACTCTTAAACTTAAAATCAACAATAGCTCACCATGACATGAAAGAGTAAAGTAACTGAAAATTGACACACTTACACATGCCACTCTTAGGGTACACCTCACTTGGTTGCCTCGAACGTGGTCATTAAGTATAAGATGTTTTAGAGGTCGTCCTTTGTCCCGAGATCATAAGTTGCCTCGAAATGGTCGCATCGATAAAATGATCTAAGACATTAGGATTACCTATAAAGCGTCCTAACGTTGCTTTAGTGACCACACTTCCCTAAAATCAAATTGACCCGAAAACTCCAACGACGATGCTACCTACTCCTCAATAGCAGGATAGTACTGTCTAAAGGACATTTGCACAATTAAATTCCCTTTTGAGTAGGTAGAGGTTCTTAAGTACTTGCTCTCTTTTAAAACAAAACAAAAACTTTTCGCACTTACACTTTCTTCAAAAAACAAAACTCTTTTCAAAACCCACAAACACAAAGAAAAGAAAACCTTTTGAAAACATAGTGAGCAAGTACCTAAGAGCCCGTGGATAACCACAGATAGAAAGGGTGCTAACACCTTCCCTTTCTATAATCTACCTCCCGAACCCGAGAAACAATCTCGAAAAGGAATTTTTTTGTGCTTTTGTCCTTTCCCTTGTTGGATAAAATAAAAGACGGTGGCGACTCTTGCTTACCGCGACACTTTGCGAAAACAAACGCAAACGCGAACCAGCATTCCAAAACAGTCAGTTCTCGTTCCCATCGATCACAGAACTGGCGACTCTGCTGGGGACGTTTAAATAAGTGAGGTGTACCTTAGGATTAGATCACATGTGTTTTCAATTGTATTGCTTTGTATGCTTTTAATTTTGTGGGCTTGTATCAGAGTTCTATAGATCCTAACCCGGATCTGGGGTACCCTTTTTAGGTAAGTAGCAGTAAACTGTGAGGGATCCGTCCAGCGTAGACCGACACGGATGAAGCAATAGCTACGTTGGTGTGGCACTAGTCTGTACCGATATCCCTTGTGTTGAAACGAGGAGAATATGGGTCTTCTAAGGAGTCATTAAGCACCAACTGACCTTAGAACCTTAAATTGACCAACTTGGCCATAAAACAGTAGCAGTATGCTACACTCATTGAGACTAAACTCTCGCGATGGTTCCGGCCGCAAGAAAAGGTTGCTAAGCTGGAATTATGACCGATTGAGGGTAGTCAGTGATATTGAGATCCTCTAGAACCCGGTTACTATTTTTTTTAGGACAAGTTTAAACCAACTAAACTGAAAGAGGGTAATGCCTAAACTCCACTCTAGCCTAAACTTAAGGCTATATGTGTGACTTGTGTGCCTTCAAACTTGAACTACTTGTTATCTAACAACAGGGGTTCCTTGCAGGTTTTGTTTACAGTCCTTATCCAACAAATTGGATTTATTGCAGGGCTCACTTACATCACCTCACTTTTTGCTTGAAGGCATAGCATATACATCATAACATCATACCTTAACATTTCCTTAACCATTTCAAGGATCTCAAGGGTCTGTGATGCAGGTTATGGTAAATCAAAAGTCTAGCAAGGGGCAAAGGGGATTTATTTTCCTCTAGCCAATACCATCTAGAAATCCAAGCACGATAACTTGAGTTAGGGGCTATGACCCCCTCGATATGGTGAGCTTGACTCTTGAAGAAGGACTCTCGGCAACATGAAGTTCCTTCAATCAAAACTACCAGATTCAGATTCTAACAGTTTCTTGTTTACCCCGCGAGATCCTTGAAAACATTGCATACATATATCATACATATCATAACAGGTCTTCCAATACAGGTCTCTCATGTTCTCGCTGTTTATTGCAGCAATGGCTTTCCAACCAGACAACCAAGATCTCTGGGCTCAAAACGCCCAACTTCAAGAAATGTTCTTGAACCTATCCCAAGGGCAAGAAGAAATAAAAGCTCTCCTCACAAGGGGCTTGGTCCTAGGGAATCCAGGAGGCATCAGGAATGATCAGTTGGAAGGGCTACAAATTGAGTTGGCAACAATGAAGATCCAGGTGATGGGACAGCTGGTGGGCCAGATGGCTCTCATTCAAGACTTAGCTCAAAGACAAGAAGAGCTCAGGGTCCTCGTCAACAAGCTGCTTCAAAATAACCGAGTGGGGCAAACAACTAGGGTTGAAGATCAAGTCATCATTCAACCACCTTTGGGGCAAGAAGACAAGGGAAAAGCTCCTCAGCTTGCTTCAGGGTCACAAGCCCAGCATCAACCTCACCAAAAGCAACGAGTTGACAGGAGGCAATTTACCAAGTTCAACATGCCGCTGTCTCAAGCTTTACAACACCTGTTAAGATTGAATCTGGTGACATTAAAGGACCCTCCTAAGAATCCCAACACAGCCTCCCCAAGGTACAATCCTGATGCAAGGTATGCATACCATTCTGACAGTCCTGGACATGACACCGACGACTGTCGGACTTTGAAGAACAAAATTCAAGACCTGATTGATGAGGGAGCATTGGAATTCACACAAGATGGTCAGGCTGAGTTCTTCTACCATCCCTCCAAGGTTCACCATTTGAAGTGACAAGTACTGAGACGAGAAGATTTTTGTTCATTTGAATTTTCAAGTTGTAATCTCTTTGTTATTCAAACAATTATCCATTAATGCCAAACTTTGTTTCATTAATGCATCGCATATGTTTGTTTTGATTTGATCCAATCATTTTCATTATATTTAAACTATGTTTTTTACTCTCTTTATGACATTCAACTCTTGCTAAAAAGTTACAAGCCTTTAGAGGGAGGATGGCGAAACAATGCCATAATCTCATACAGTATGCTTTTGGACAGACCTTGCTGACGATGTACAGGCATTTCTTTCAAATCCTAAACACTGGAGTTATAAGGAAGATAATCCCTAGTCAACCCCTTCGAGCCAAAGAAGTAGGAGTTTTATGTTTTTAAACAAATTGAAACCTTTGATTTAAACCTGGGGCAGGGTAGTCTCTCAGTTAATTCAAAAGATGTGCATTGAAGTCGGAAAACTCTCAGTTCATAATACAACGAACGACATCAAAAGCATTCCTCTGGAATCAAAAGACAGTGGTGGTTCCTTATCTCATAGGCAGTCAATCTCTCAAAAGAGAAAATCCCACTGAGCCAAAATCTATAAAGGAGGCTTAAGAAAGCTGGGGCATCCTGATGACTGTAATCTCGAAAATAAGAACAGTCAGGCAGAAGTTAGGGATAACAAATCAAAAGAACGAGGTCGCTAAAAATCCTCAATAACATGAAGAAATGTTGCAAAAATGACTGCCTTCCAACAAATTCAACTTGTGTGAACCATCACCAAAAACGTCGTTCCAGACTCATTTGGAGTCCAAATGCATAATTAACTGAGTTTAGGATTGAAGAACATCACGAAGAGCGGGTGGGTACAAATATACTTTGAGCCTTTATCCTTTGTTTCTTAAACCGTGAACCAAGCCACGTTACAACCCTTCAAAAGTCCTAACTGAAGCATGGGTTAGTTCGAAAGCATACTGTTACAAAAGGTATCCTGACTCCTGTAAGGCTTTGCCCTAAATCTTGCGTTGAATTTGTCTTATAAAAAAAAAGTTTTCTGCTAAAAAACACACTTTTCAAAACTTCGAGACAAGCATAAACTTTGCATTATTTGAATATCACTTTTTGCATTTGGCTATTTGTTTGACAGCGGCGAAATTCACACAACAAATATCCGATGAACGAAAACCCTCTCAGTGAACAAAATCACTTCAAAAAGGATGACACTTCCAATCAAGGGGCGTGGCATGATCATTGTCCATCATCTGGGGCAGTCCAATCAAGATTCCAGGACATCTCTCAAAGAAGTGCAGAGTAACCAGGGGCAAATCTCCATCTCCGTCACTTGGGGCATTGAACATCAATCTCAGGGAAGGGTTACATACAGTCAAACATTTCCAGGCAGTGCCACAAACACCTGCTGCTAGGGGCAATGACAAATCTCCCCAGATCCTTCTCATAGGATGACTCCCAGCAAGGGTTTAATCTCTGAAAACCTTTCCCCAACTGAATCCACCTCAAGAATCCTCGAGGACTTCCCCCAACGAAGATGTCACCTCTCTAGCGGACTGACGACAGGGTTTATTTCCCCAACAACACCAGGATTCCCCAGCTTGAGTTTGCCTCTCCGACTACTACAAATCAAAGGACCACAACTCCTCTTCCCCAGTAGACTACTCTGCAATCCCCAACAAGTTACTGTGAAACCTGGACCCGACCATATGTCAGTTTAACTTTGACTCCCCAGTAGAGCAACAGACAACCGAGACTCCTGAACTTGTTCCCCAAGAATGAATCAATACTCTCCACAGAGTTCACAACTTTCCCCAACGAAGTTCTCCTCAACAAAACAAGGATCCTCAGTGGAAACATTCTAAGCAAAGTTTGAAGACATACCTACTCTTCAACAGCAGTCCGGGATTTAATAACTCCCCAACGCTTGTCAAGAATTTATTCTCCAAGACATAATTACATTTCAACAACATTCATAACATGTGCATACAAAATGCATATAACATAAATCTCATTTATTTTGAGAACATCATTACATAATGCATACATCATGACATTGCATACAACTAACTCTTTACCTTTTCTGGAAAGATCGATCAACAGATAAAAGTCATTACCTTTTGGAGTATCAATCGTCAAAGATTCCTTCATCATCCTGCTGAGGTAGAAGTCATCCAAGATTTCTTCACCATCCCGTTGAGGTAGTAATCGTCCAAGATTCCTTCATCATCCCGCTGAGGTAGTAATCGTCCAAGATTCCTTCATCATCCCGTTGAAGTAGTAATCGTCAAAGATTCCTTCACCATCCCGTTGAGGTAGTAATCGTCCAAGATTCCTTCACCATCCCGTTGAGGTAGTAATCGTCCAAGATTCCTTCACCATCCCCTTGAGGTAGTAATCGTCCAAGATTCCTTCATCATCCTGCTGAGGTAGAAGTCATCCAAGATTCCTTCACCATCCTGCTGAGGTAGTAATCGTCCAAGATTCCTCCATCATCCCGTTGAGGTAGTAATCGTCAAAGATTCCTTCACCATCCTGTTGAGGTAGAAGTCATCCAAGATTCCTTCACCATCCTGCTGAGGTAGTAATCGTCCAAGATTCCTTCACCATCCCGTTGAGGTAGTAATCGTCCAAGATTCCTTCATCATCCCGCTGAGGTAGTAATCGTCCAAGATTCCTTCACCACCCCGTTAAGGTAGTAATCGTCCAAGATTCCTTCATCATCCTGCTGAGGTAGAAGTCATCCAAGATTCCTTCATCATCCTTATGAGGTAGTAATCGTCCAAGATTCCTTCATCATCCTACTGAGGTAGTAATCGTCCAAGATTCCTTCATCATCCCGTTGAGGTAGTAATCGTCAAAGATTCCTTCACCATCCTGTTGAGGTAGTAATCATCCAAGATTCCTTCACCATCCCATTGAGGTAGTAATCGTCCAAGATTCCTTCATCATCCTGCTGAGGTAGAAGTCATCCAAGATTCCTTCATCATCCTGCTGAGGTAGTAATCATCCAAGATTCCTTCATCATCCTGCTAGGTAGTAATCGTCCAAGATTCCTTCACCATCCTGCTGAGGTAGTAATTGTCCAAGATTCCTTCACCATCCCGTTGAGGTAGTAATCGTCCAAGATTCCTTCACCATCCCGTTGAGGTAGTAATCGTCCAAGATTCCTTCATCATCCTGCTGAGGTAGAAGTCATCCAAGATTCCTTCATCATCCCGTTGAGGTAGTAATCGTCAAAGATTCCTTCACCATCCCGTTGAGGTAGTAATCGTCCAAGATTCCTTCACTATCCCGTTGAGGTAGTAATCGTCCAAGATTCCTTCATCATCCTGCTGAGGTAGAAGTCATCCAAGATTCCTTCATCATCCTGCTGAGGTAGTAATCGTCCAAGATTCCTTTATCATCCTGCTGAGGTAGTAATCATCCAAGATTCCTTCACCATCCTACTGAGGTAGTAATCGTCCAAGATTCCTTCATCATCCTGCTGAGGTAGAAGTCATCCAAGATTCCTTCATCATCTTGCTGAGGTAGTAATCGTCCAAGATTCCTTCATCATACCACTGTTGTAGTAATCGTCCAAGATTCCTTCATCATCTGTTTGGAGTAGCAATCGTCTCAGATTCCTTCATCACACATCATTATCAAAAAAGACCTCCTTTGGTTAGATTTATTTCTCCCAGTTAATGACAGGCAATCAGAGACCTTCAAATAACAGTCCAGATACAATCCAGATTCGGATGTAATTCTGTCACTCATTCAAATACAGTTCAGCAATCGCCCCTGGATGGCATCTTTAAGCCCATCTCCAATGATTATCCATTACCTCTCCTGCAGATGGCATCTATAAGCCATCCTCCTACCAACCATCTCCAAATGGCATCTGTAAGCCCATTCCCGACGTCACAATGCTGATACTACACCATGCGAGTGCAAATTTCTGGGCACTCTAGTGTTCAATTATCTTCCACCTTTGGATCGCGAAAGGCTAGAAAGCCAATCTATATCCTCAGGTTTAAGAAAATTGAACAGGGGCAACTATTGCACCCCAAAATTTGCCCTCTCATGTTTTCCAAAGTCTTCCCCCTGCCTGGTTGATCATAAACTCTTGCCTAAGGAAAAAGAAGATTTTTGAGTGGTACTTCAAATACCTTTCGATTGGCATCCTGAAAGACACTTCGATTGACATTCTGGACAAGCATTTCGATTGGCATCCTGAAAACCCTTCGATTGGCATTCTGAAGGAGTATTTCGATTGGCATTATGGACAAGAATTCGATTGGAATTATGTCAAGGCAATTTCGACAGGCATGTCAACCATGTCCTTCGATTGGCATGAACAACACCTTTTGATTGGCCTGTTAGCAGAGCATTTCGATTGGAATCCTTCGATTGATATTTGGGCCAGGCCCATTCGAAGGGTACGCAGGGAGTCCATTCGAAAGAGGCAAATCAGGACTAATCGAAGAGCATGGCCTGAAAGCACTTGAAATCCAAGCGTCCAGGTTCATTCAAGGGACACAAATGTTTCAAAAAAGGAAATGATTTAATGTGTTTGATTTTTGTCCAGAGTGTTAAAGGCCTATTTTAATGGCTGTCCCTTGCCATTTTCGTGAACTCCCACACTCCTATAAATAGGAGGCCAGTGACACATTACAACACACATAAAATTACACGAAAATCATAGAACGAAAATTATACACACACAAAAAAAAATCTGCAGGAGAACAAAACATTGGAGAGACGCTGCCCAGAATTTTCCAAGCTAAAGCAGTCCCTCAGATCGAAGGTGCCTACGCCCAGAAGCCCTCAAATCAAAAGTGCCTACATCCAAGAATTGCTCAGATCGAAGGTGCCTACTGTTGTACCCCAAAATTTGCCCTCGCATTTTTCCACAAGAAATCACAGCTTCAGGCGTTTCCTGATTTTTCAAACTGGCTCAAGAATCAGTCAAACAGACTTTTCTCGTCAGTCAGGACACAATTAGGGTTTCATTGATTTTCAGGGCTCTGGAATGTTTCACACAGTTGGCTTAGGGTTTTGGTTGACTTTGGCTCAACTTTGATCAGGCGAACGCTCTTTGGCATTTAATCAGGAATTAGGGTTTTCGTGCGCGGTTCCTCAGAAAGATTTAATTCTACGATGCTTTGCAAGTTATTCCGAGATTTGGGTTTGAATTCGCGTTGTTTGACTTAATCAGTAAAAGAATGCATTTGGATTGAATTCACGTTTGTTTGATTGAACCAGTCAAAGGATACATTCAGTTTAGATTTACAGTGTTTGGTAAGAAATCAGTAAAAAAAGGAATGCGTCTGATCAGTTATTGTGTTTGACTGTGCTTTGCTTTGGATGTTGGAAGCGCCGAGTTTATTATTTGATCAACGTTGAATCAATGTTTAGTTAATTATTTATTATTCTAAAGATTAAATAGCTGGAATTTAATTTTCAGTGATTTTAATTTAAAGAACTATAAGTAATAAATAAATAATTGAAAAGGGATAAAAAGAATTAACTGGATCAATAGAATTTTTATTTCATATTTAAATATTTGTTACAATTATTATTTAGATACAAGTATTCATTTACGAGGTATTTATAATAATAATAGTTACAATGATTAAATTGAAAATAAAACTATCCTATTTTTCTAAATATTCCTAAGTCCCCAATTCTTCATTCTTCATTTAGTGATACCCCTCTCCACTTAATTTTTTATCTGCAAAAAGAAAGGAGGAAAAGTCAAATAGCAGATAAATAAATAAAGAGACAGATATAAAATTCATCATTAAGGGCCACTGATTGGGATCAGTTAACCCTCTCTGCAAATCACGGGATTTCTCCCGGTTCACAAAGAGGGACGAATTTTTATTTGCTAAAAATGAATGCACAAAAGTCAAATTGCACAATTCAAAAATTGTCAAACTGCATAGTTCAATACAAACAGAAAGTCCAAACTGGATCACAACTTTCAAACCATCCAAAAAAATTGTCAAAGTACAAGTTACTGTCACAAAGCTATTCAAAAGATTTGAAAAGACACAAAGCACAAAATCTGGAAGAAGGGACAAATATGCAGAGGAAGCATGATATGCAAGCAAACTATTTCATCATTTCCCAACAAAGTGGCCCTTTCAGAACAAAAGTACAGTACAAACATTTTTTTAATGCCTAAAAGTGTACTGGAGAGAGAGAAGAAAGAAGAAGTGTTTAGGCTTACTGGCTTTGAGGCTTTAGGCAAGAAAATATACAACAAACTGCAATAGCACAGTGGATAAAAGGGGGAAAGAAAATATAAAGTTTTGGTCAATAAAACAGTAGGATATATATAAAACAGAAAAGAGATATCAAAGAAGGTAGAGCATATCAAACCAAAAGGCCTTAAACACAAAGCCATTTAAAAACCATCAAACACCAACCTGTGTTAAACCAGCAAACCAGTAAAACCACCTAAGCATTAAACCTGCCTAAGCTCCTAACCAGCAATAACATAAAAACCTCAAAAACAGTTCACAATAACCAGTTCAGAACACCCATCCAGTTTCAAACCAAAAGCCTTGCCATTCAAACATAAACCACTGTCAAACTAAAGCTCAAACTCAGAGAACCTGCTAAGCCATAAGCTTAAACCTCATAAGCCTAAAACCAGTAAGACCCTGTTCAAGGCCAAGACCTGTATAAACCTTATCAACCAAAGCCATTAAACCTGTCAAGCCAAAGCCCATAAGGCCCTGTGTAAGAATAAAAAAAACCTGCTGAACCTGTCAAACTCAACCTAAGGCCAAACTGTCCCAAACTAGTCTAACAAGCTAAACCAACACAACCTGCTCAAACGTACCTTTCAACACCATCCGAATCAAATTCAAGCATAGCATTCAACCCACATACAAAGCATCCAAAGCCAAATCACAGAACCCTCAGAGGAGTACTCATCATTGGGCCATAAACAAACAAGAAGCACATTCAAGGCAGGCCCTCAGAAGGGTCATCACAGGGCATCATACAAAGGGCATCATACAAAAGGCAAGCGTTAAAGGCAACATAAGCAACGAGCATACAGTAGGAGAGAAGAAGAAAGAAGTGAATTTTCAAAAGGGTTTTCAGTCAATATCATCACAAAACCCTAAAATGGCAAAAAGGTAAAGATACCAGTTAAAGCTCTCATCGCGCAATCCTCTTCACCATCGAACCTCCTAAGCACCTCCACCATTCCTCCCTCAAACAAAAAGGTAGTAAATCCTCTTCTCTTCCCTTTTCAACCTCGTTAGACAAACAAAATTAAAACGCCTTAATCAAAAGAAGCAGTAAATCTTAGCATGTAAGATGGATTCAAACCTTAAACGCGTTTAAACAAGACAAGACGATTACCTCTCATTTGGTTTCACCGAACCAAGGAAGGAAGGAAGGAGGCGGAGGCGCTGATGGCTGGGCAAAGGGGAGAATAGATATCCATGGCGAAAGATGAACGAAGACGAAGAGGATGAACGAAGAACGGCGCTTCTGTTCACTCACAAACCCTACGCGTTTCAAATGAACACAACAATCAAAAACCCTAAAACGTTTTTCGTGTAAAACTTGGGCCTTGCCCCTTTCTGAAATGCCTGAAGCCCAATGAATTTCCAGTTAACACCCCCCATCCGTTGCTCTCTTGTTTTGGGCCAGCATAATCTCCCTTGGCCCATTTCTAATTTCTTTCTAAAAACCATTTAAAAAAAAAACTATCTATATTCTTTTACAAAATTAACATGAGTTTTATTATATCAAATTTTTCTTTTTATAACATATTCATAATTTTTTGAACACAATATATTAAAAAACTTTCTTTCAATAAAAGAGCTTTGTACATTAATACATAAAATACCTAAAAATATGTTTGTTTAAAACACTTTTTTTTCATTATTAAAACTTATTCTAATTTGTACATAAATTCTTTTTTAAAATAAATACATTTTCCTTTCTTAGAAATTTTGTACATAATAAATAAAAATACATTTTTTACATAATTTAAATTCTTAACATTCAATGAGAATATTCTTTTGTATATACAAATTATAAAGATACACTTTATATCAAAAATGTAAAATGACAATTTGCAAACTTAGAATATTTTCTTTTCTTAAAACATTCTTTTTGTACATATCAAAGAAAATGCAAAAGACTAAGTAAATAGGTATTTATTTCTTTTCATTTAGGTTAAACATTGCTTAATAATACATTCGAATTCACATTTTCCTAACGTGTAAATAATTACATATACAAATATACATACACGTATACACGTACACTTACACAATATACTCATACTTGATACATTATACATTTGCTTATTTTGTATATTCGTTACATTTACATTGGATCGATTCGATTTGGTTGTAACCTATTGGACACTACATTCCTAAAGTCTCATCCCCATTTGTGAATACTGTACCCCCACTCCCGGATGCTTATTCTGTAATAGCGTAGATTTTACATTTTCGCAATTTACCGCTTTCAATTATACCATGGTTAGACCTAGGGTTTGCATGTACATAAAATCAAACGCTAGATAACCTATTACAAGACAAATGCATGAAATCAATACACAATCACACTTGCACCCTCT
Source organism: Vicia faba (assembly GCA_948472305.1). NCBI lineage: Eukaryota > Viridiplantae > Streptophyta > Magnoliopsida > Fabales > Fabaceae > Vicia > Vicia faba. Next base: position 1,472,430,463 of record OX451741.1, read on the forward strand.
AGGGTAATCCCACATGTTGCCTTCCAAAATGGGCCATGCTTGCACGTTGAGTATCTTTGGCAAAACAAATTCAAATGATCATAAGTCCCTCGATGACGCTTTCGAAAGTTGCATAAATAGAATGATCATAGTCCCTTCAAAGCAAATTGCCAAAGACACTTGGCACCATTGCATTCATGGTCCATACGATGACCCGCGCCCGTCCCGTTAAACATCCTAAACGCAAGATTGTCCACCAAATGCAATGGTGGAACAAAATTGTTAAAAAGGGTTGAAAACATAGAGAAAACCTTTGAGTACAATAGGGTAGACAAAACTCTTAGTTACTTGAGATTAACTTGCAAAAACACTTGCCTTCTTTTCAAAAACCACATTCCACAAACACTTTCATAACAAACTCTCAAAAACACTTTGAAACATCTTTTCGAAAAGATACACACCTTTGTAAAACATTCGAGTAAAGAATTGTTACAAGGGTAGCCTAAGACAAGGCATCTTCTTCAAAAACATTTTCAAAACACACACACACACCATAATTTCAAGCAATCGAAAATCAAGGCAAGTGATCTAAAAACCAAGTAACTAAGAGCCCATGGATAACCATGGATGAAAAGGGTGCTAATACCTTCCCTTTTCATAATCTACCCCCCGAACCCACGAAATATCTCAAAAGGTTTTTGCTGTGCTTTTTTAACCTTTCCTTTAGGATAAAATAAAAAGTCGGTGGCGACTCTTTCTCAACCGAACAAGTGCGAATACAAACGCAAAACTCATAGTCAGTTCTCCCACCGTATCACACCTACGCCCAGAAGCCCTCAAATCAAAAGTGCCTACATCCAGGAAGTGCCCAGATCGAAAGTGCCTGCGCCCAGAAGTGCCCAGATCGAAAGTGCCTGCGCCCAGAAATCCCAGATTGAAAGTGCTCCCATCCAGCCAGTGCCCAAATCGAAGACTCAATCTGCAGGTAAGAAAGGGTAAATTGTCCAACCTTACATTTGCATAATAGCATTATTACTTGTTGTTACCTTTGATTTTCCATCTTATACAGGATCGAAAGGCCTGGGTTTCGCACCCAGGTCACATTTTTCGTGTGCTAACATTTGCTGCAGATTTAGCCTGAAGATACCCCAACAAGTGCAGGATCGAAGGGCCTGGGATTCAATACCCAGGCCCTGCATTTTTGTTTCGCTCACATACTTTTGCAGGTATAACATCCCAGATCGAAGGAGAGCCCTTCTCTGGATCGAACCCATTAGCGTGCTGGATTGAAAGAGGCATCTCATCCCTGGATCGAAAGCCATGACCTCCATGATCGAAGGGCAATCCTCTTCCCTGGATTGAAGGCTACTCACGCCTTACTGTCTGGCCCAATCGAAAGGACCAGGACCCTCTCTGGACCGAAGCAGTCCATTCCCTCCCTGGGTCGAAACTCCTTTTTTCCCTGGATCGAAGGATCCCTCCTGCACTTTATTTTTTTTTGTTCTTATTCTCATAGACTTCTTTTTATCTTTTTAATTAACATTAAAATAAATAAAAAAATCACAAAAAAAAACATTAGGTTAGTTTTTATTCAAATTAATTTTGTAAACAAATTAATTAATTATTTTAACTTCATTTTATCAATTTAAAATAAACTAGACTTAGGAGTATTTAATTCAAATATCTTCTTAATTAAAAACAACCAAAAAGATTTTCTTAGAAATCTCTTAGACGTCTCTTTTCCTTGTTTTACGCGCGTTTATTTTATTGTAATTGCCTATTGGGATGTAATAGCTTAACTAAGACCCTTTACTGCTTTATTCCCCCCAATTTTGGACATGTAAATAATCCCCCTCCCCGAAAGCCTTGTAATAGCGTAGGGTTTACAATTCCCGCACTTTAAATTCCTGTACATATATTAAACTGCTTAGATGTATGCTTACTAGGATTGCATGACAAGATTAACTCTTAAACTTAAAATCAACAATAGCTCACCATGACATGCAAGAGTAAAGTAACTGAAAATTGACACACTTGCACGTGCCACTCTTAGGGTACACCTCACTTGGTTGCCTCGAACGTGGTCATTAAGTATATGATGTTTTAGAGGTCTTCCTTTGTCCCAAGATCATAAGTTGCCTCGAAATGGTCGCCTCGATAAAAATGATCTAAGACATTAGGATTACCACTAAAGCGTCCTAACGTTGCTTTAGTGACCACACGTCCCTAAAATTGAATTGACCCGAAAACTCCAACGACGGTGCTACCTACTCCTCAATAGCAGGATAGTACTGTCTAAAGGACATTTGCACAATTAAATTCCCTTTTGAGTAGGTAGAGGTTCTTAAGTACTTGCTCTCTTTTAAAACAAAACAAAAACTTTTCGCACTTACACTTTCTTCAAAAAACAAAACTCTTTTCAAAACCCACAAACACAAAGAAAAGCAAACCTTTTGAAAACATAGTGAGCAAGTACCTAAGAGCCCGTGGATAACCACGGATAGAAAGGGTGCTAACACCTTCCCTTTCTATAATCTACCTCCCGAACCCGAGAAACAATCTCGAAAAGGAATTTTTCTGTGCTTTTGTCCTTTCCCTTGTTGGATAAAATAAAAGACGGTGGTGACTCTTGCTTACCGCGACACTTTGCAAAAACAAACGCAAACGCGAACCAACATTCCAAAACAGTCAGTTCTCGTTCCCACCGATCACAGTAGGCTTTGGAATCATAACATCTCCCACTATTGGTCGGCGTTCGACTCTCTCTTGGTTTCTTTGCAGATAAATAACAGCTACCTCTTTCTTCCTAATAAAAGGCTTCCTCACAGCTGTAGAAGAAGATGAATCCTTCTGAATCTTTCCACTTTTATGCCAGCTTCCACCTTCTCTCCGGTTAGTATTAATTCAGTAAATCCTGCAGATGAGCTTCCAATTAAATGGTTGAAGAAAGGGCCAAATAAAGTGCCTAAGAACATGTCCACCAATTCCCTTTCAGACAGAGGGGGTTGAACTCTTCCAGCCAGATCTCTCCATTTCTGTGCGTAATCCTTGAAACCCTTATTGGAAGCCATAGCCATACTCTAAAGTTGAGTACGGGTAGACGCCAAGTCAGCATTGTATTGATATTGCTTGTAGAAAGATGCGGCAAGATCTTCCCAATTATGAACGTTGGCTCTTTCTAGTTGGTAAAACCAGTCGAGTTGTGTTCCAGATAGACTATCTTAGAAAAAATGCACCCACAAGTCTTTATCAGCGGAGTGTGATTGGATCTTTCTCACATATGATCAGAGATGCATCTTAGGGCATGACACTCAATCATATTTTGCAAACAAAGGTACTTTGAACTTCGTAGGAATCACAATCCCTGACACTAGTCCCAAATCCTCAAAGTCTAAGCCTGGCACCTTTTGTATTTCCATCGCGCTCAAACGCTTTTCGAGATGTCTATACTATAATTGCAAGCTTCTCAAGTCATATTTAAAGCATGTGTTTTGATGAAGACAACATGGACATCAACATTCAAAGGATGTGCAAAAAGCTTATCAACATCATATAAAAGTCTTGAAGATTATTGAAGAATTATTGAAGAATCATCAAATGTCAAATGGTATAAATAATTCTTAATCTTGAATATAGATGTTCACAAAAAAAAAGCATTCATAATCATATACATATCCAACATGTTTTCACTTAAGAAAAACTTTGTTTAAAATCTTTTTCAAAAAGAATTTTTGAAAATTATCTTTCAGGAACCGGTTCCTCCCTAACAGGGAACCGGGTTCCAAAACTTGTTCAAAAACATGTCCCTGGAATTTGTACCAGGAACCGGGTTGTACCAATAGGGGAAAAGAAGCAAGTTGTTCATAATCATCAAAAGAAAAAGGCTAATGTATCGAAAAAGAAAACATTTCCTAAGAAGAAATCTTATCCTTCTAGATATAGAAGCAACTTTGAACCTACTTGTTTTTATTGTGGTATTAAAGGCCATACACCTAATGCTTGCTATGTTAGAAACTTTAGTATAGCAAGTGGGCATTATGTGTTGGTGAAAAAGGGAACTAACTATGAAGGACCCAAGGCAACTTGGGTACCTAACAAAGAATAATTTGTTTGTGTAGGTATTCTTGAAATCCACATCAAATGTTTGGTATCTTGATAGTGGATGTTCAAAGCATATGACAGGAGATGTACACCAATTCTCATATCTAGTACATAAAGCCAAAGGGTATGTCATCTATGGAGACAACACCAAAGGAAAGATTCTTGGCGTTGGAATAGTTGGCACACCTCCATCCATTCAAATTGAGGATGTTCTCTATGTTGAAGGATTAAAGCACAACCTTCTTAGCATAAGTCAACTTTGTGATAGAGGGTTCAAGATAAAATTCAACAAAGAAGAATGTCTTATTATGGATGAGGCAACCAATGAGGTAAAACTCAAAGGTATAAGAACTAACAATATTTTTATGATTACTTTAGATGATTTGTCTCTGAAGGTACAATGTCTTATGGTAAACAACAATGACGCTTGGTTATGGCACAAGAGGATTGCTCACATTCACATGGAGCACTTGAACAAATTAGTTAAGCATGAATTAGTTATTGGTCTACCAAAGATGAAGTTCATCAAAGACAAATTATGTAGCGCTTGCCAAAAGGGCAAACAGACCAAAACAACTTTCAAATCTAAGAATGTGGTGTCTACTACAAGGCCACTACAATTGTTACACATGGATCTCTTTGGTCCATCAAGAACAAAAAGCTTCGGAGGTAATGTATACGCTTTGGTTATTATTGATGATTTTTCTAGATATTCTTGGACTTTGTTTCTTGTGCAGAAAAGTGATGCTTTTAAAGCTTTTAAGAAGTATGCTAAGCAAATCCAAAATGAAAAATCCCTAAAGATTGTATCCATAAGAAGTGATCATGGTGGAGAATTCCAAAATGCACAATTTGAAGAATTCTGTGAAGAACATGGTATCTCTCATAATTTTTCAGCACCTAGAACTCCATAACAAAATGGAGTAGTTGAAAGAAAGAATAGGTTTCTAGTGGAACTTGCAAGAACAATGCTTAGTGATGCAAATCTTCCTAAATATTTTTGGGCGGATGCGGTTAGTAAGGCTTGTTATGTTGGAAATCGAGTTATCATTAGACCTATAATAAAGAAGACTCCATATGAACTCTTCAAAGGAAGAAAGCCAAATATTGCTCACTTTCATATCTTTGGATGCAAATGTTTTGTTCTTAACAATGACAAAGACAATCTCGGTAAGTTTGACGAGAAATCCGACGAAGGTATATTTCTTGGTTATTCTCTTTCTAGTAAAGCATATAGAATTTATAATAAAAGAACTTTAACTATTGAAGAATCTATGCATGTATCTTTTGATGAAACTAACCCCTCTAAGGAGGAAGTAGTAGTATGTGATGATGATGATCCTATAGATTTACCCCCGGAAGAACTTTCAAATGATCAAGTTGTGAAATCACCAGAAAATCAAGAAAACATTGTACAACAAGATTCAAACATCAATGATCTACCAAAAGAATGGAGAACTCATAGAGGCCATCCTATTGACAAAATTATTGGTGACATTAGCCAAGGAGTATCAACAAGGTTGAATCTAAAAGATGCTTGCTTAAACATGGCGTTTGTTTCTCAAATTGAACCTACCAAAGTTGATGAAGCCTTAGGAGATGATCAATGGGTTATTGCTATGCAAGAAGAATTAAATCAATTCGAGAGAAATCAAGTTTGGGAACTTGTTCCTAGACCAAGTGGTAAACACATCATAGGTACCCGATGGGTGTTTAAGAACAAACTTGATGAGAATGGTCTAATTGTTCGAAACAAAGCAAGGTTGGTTGCCCAAGGTTACAATCAAGAGGAAGGAATCGACTTTGAAGAAACATTTGCTCCGGTTGCAAGGTTAGAAGCTATACGTCTTTTACTTGCTTATGCTTGTTCATTAAATTTTCAGCTTTTTCAAATGGACGTCAAAAGCGCATTCTTGAATGGATACATCAATGAAGAAGTCTATGTCAAACAACCTCCAGGATTTAAAGACTTCAAACATCCTACACATGTATTTAAGTTGAGAAAGGCTCTTTATGGCTTAAAGCAAGCACCAAGAGCATGGTATGATAGACTTAGAAATTTTTTGTGTGAAAAAGGTTTCGAAAAGGGTAAGGTTGATAAAACCTTGTTCATTAAGAAAATCCAAAGTAACACTTTATTGGTTCAAGTCTATGTTGATGATATCATTTTTGGATCGACTAACAAAGAAATGTGTGAGGAATTCTCATTGATGATGCAAGGAGAATTCGAGATGTCTATGATGGGAAAGATGAACTACTTTCTTGGACTACAAATCAAGCAACTAGAAGATGGAATCTTCATCAACCAATCTAAGTATTGCGAAGAATTATTGAAAAAGTTTGATATGGACAATTGTAAAGCAATGAATACTCCAATGGGCTCCGGTACATATGTTGATCAAGATGAATCCGGTACTCCAATTGATATTACAAAATACCGAGGTATGATTGGTTCCTTATTGTATTTGACGGCAAGCCGTCCTGACATCATGTTTAGTGTTTGTCTTTGTGCTTGCTTTCAAGCAAATCCAAAGGAATCACACCTCATGGCAGTTAAAAGGATCATGAAGTATCTAAAAGGATCAACCAATGCCGGCTTATGGTATCCTAAAGGTAGTATTTGCACTTTAATTGGTTATTCTGACGCGGATTATGTAGGTTGTAAAACTGATCGTAAAAGCACAAGTGGTACTTGTCACATTATTGGAAATGCATTAGTATCATGGGCTTGTAAAAAGCAAGCATGTGTTGCTCTTAGCACGACCGAAGCAGAATACATAGCAGCAGGTAGTTGTTGTGCACAAATTCTTTGGCTCAAGCAACAACTCCGTGATTACGGACTTGATCTCGGATGCATTCCTCTTCGATGCGACAATACAAGTGCTATCAATATTACAAAGAATCCGGTCATGCATTCAAGAACCAAACATATAGATATTCGACATCATTTTCTCCGTGATCATGTACTTAAAGGAGATGTCGAAGTCACTTTTATGGATACTCATAACCAACTCGCAAATATCTTCACAAAACCGCTTGCTCGAGAACCATTCTTCAAAATCCGAAGAGAACTTGGTATTTTGGATGAAGGTGATATCTAAATGTTTCTCATAAGATGCACATCTTAATTTTTTTTAAATAAAATTGTTTCACTCTTTTTCCCCATCCTTTTTGATGTTAACAAAGGGGGAGAAGAATATGCATATGTGTTATTTTGTTTCAAAGAAATTGCAGGCCCAAATAAATATCAAACTCACTCCAAAATTAAAAGAATCATGGACTTAGGGGGAGCATACAATTTAGGGGGAGCCTTGCATTTGCTCAACATGTTTACTACACAAAACAACATAAAACATTTCAAGAATTGTTTTCAAGACTTGGTTGTCATCATCAAAAAGGGGGAGAATGTAATTGCAAGCTTCTCAAGTCATATTTAAAGCATGTGTTTTGATGAAGACAACATGGACATCAACATTCAAAGGATGTGCAAAAAGCTTATCAACATCATATAAAAGTCTTGAAGATTATTGAAGAATTATTGAAGAATCATCAAATGTCAAATGGTATAAATAATTCTTAATCTTGAATATAGATGTTCACAAAAAAAAAAGCATTCATAATCATATACATATCCAACATGTTTTCACTTAAGAAAAACTTTGTTTAAAATCTTTTTCAAAAAGAATTTTTGAAAATTATCTTTCAGGAACCAGTTCCTCCCTAACAGGGAACCGGGTTCCAAAACTTGTTCAAAAACATGTCCCTCGAATTTGTACCAGGAACCGGGTTGTACCAATAGGGGAACCAGTTCCTGCGTGATATTTTTGAAATCTGACTTATAACGTTCACTAAGAACCGAGTTCTGTCAGTGTCGGAACCGGTTCCTAGCGAACCAGTGCAGCTTTTCTTTTGGTTTTTAAACATTTTTCAAGTGTTATCTTTTCATGAATGCATTGCAACTTTTCATATGAATTGGCATGAATGAAGAGGTTCTTATGACTTTATAAAATGCTGCAGATTTTCTTATTTCAAAAAAATGAAAAATGCTTCAATTTTCAAATTAACAAAAAACCTTCTTCAATAAACAATTTTCTCATTCATTCAAATTTGAATTCATACTTTCATGTGTTCATAATTTTGTGAAACTTGCCATATACACTTTCATTAAATCATTACAAGTTTCATACATACATTGTGAACATTTATATACATTGTTTGAGAATTGTTTTTATCTTGAAGAAGAAGATCAATTGAAGATTGATAGTGCTATCCATCTACTTCAAATAAATCATTGTATTACTTAAAGAAATTATTCCCTTACTATCTAGGATTGTTGGAAGTAAGTGTTGTGATTTGAAGAGGATTGTTCTTCATTCACATTAGTGTTTGTTTAGTCTTAAAGGTGTTAAGAACCTTTGATCACCCTATAGGTTAGATAGTAAGCATAGGCTGTACAATCATTCTAACTATAGTGAAATCTCTTTCGTGTTGGAAAGGGGACTGGAGTACTCTCGGATTGTGAGGGGAACCAGGATATATCACCGTGTTCTTTACTTTTCCGCATTTATCGCTTTCATCACCATAATCAGGAAAAGATAAAGATATAATCAAAACCTTCAAACACTTAACCAAAAATTACTACCAAGCATTCTCATAAAACCGAATAAATTTTTATAAGACCTAATTCACCCCCCCTCTTAGGCACTCTGAGACTTACAATTGGCATCAGAGAAAGTTATAGGTAACTTGTTCCTAAAGATCCAGAATGGCTTCCGCAAATCATCAACCAGTTTTCAGAGATGGTGGTAGTAACAACAAGCCTCCTCTATTCTGTGGTGAATATTTTGACTTCTGGAAAATACGCATGAAGGCGCATTTAGAAGCGCAAGGAGAGGAAGTATGGGATGCTGTTGAAAATGGTCCGTTTATCCCGATATCAGTAATCAATGGCATTGGTTCTGCAAAGCCCAAAACTGCATGGGACGACGATGATAAAAAGAAAGTTCTCTATGACAAAAAGGCAATAAACCTTCTTCAAGGTGCACTCAGTATGGACGGATTTTTCCGTGTCTCGAACTGCAAAACAGCAAAAGAAATATGGGATACCCTGGTTCAAACTCATGAAGGAATGGCTGAAGTAAAAAGATCAAGGCTAAATACCTTGAGTCAAGAATATGAACTATTTCGAATGCAGCCCGGAGAATCCATTCTTGACTTACAAAAGAGATTTGTGCATTTGACAAATCACTTAATTGCTCTTGGTAAAACCTTGACAAATGATGAACTCAACTTGAAAATCCTTAGATCTTTGACTAGGGAATGGCAACCAAAGGTAACGGCAATCTCGGAAAAGAAGAGTCTCTCCGCAATGACTTCCGCTACATTATTTGGCAAACTTCAAGAATACGAAACGGAACTCGGTAGACTTGAAAAACATGAAAATTTAGAGAAGAAATCCAAAGGCATTGCTTTGAAAGTTGATTCAAAAGAAATTCAAGATAAATATGCATCGAAGGAAGATGAAAACTTCTTGCTTCTTGTAAAAAGGTTAGGGAAATATTTTGGTCATAAAAATAATCTTCATAATGCTAACTTTGTCAAAAGGAAGAAATTTTATAATCATAAAGATAAAGAAGCCTCCACATCAACACAAGATGTCACATGTTATGAATGTGGAAAGCAAGGTCACATAAAGCCGGATTGTCCAAAACTCTCCAAGAAAAATGGATTCAAAGGCAAAAAGGAGTTCAAGAACAAAAAGGCTTATGTTGCATGGGAAGATAATGAGATAAGTTCTTCATTCGATTCGGAAAGCGACGAATGTGCAAATCTAGCATTAATGGCTTCACATCACTTTGAAAGTATCTCTCTCTCCCTCAAGCTGTATCCAATCCCTTTGTAGGTCTTCAAGAGATGCGGGCATGTCAGGATGTAGGATAGTGTATGGAACATCTCCCTCCTTAACAGGCTCAATGATCACCTAAAGGATGGAAGGATAAGGCATCATAAGACTTTGAGCACGGGTTCATACCCATTTGAGGTAAGGCTCAAGAGGGATGGAATTCTTGTACCCCAAAGTCTTGCTATACACCTTGTTTAGCATCCTCCAAGCTCGGATGAATCTCTGGCGAAGACCTTGATCGTCGTTGTCATAGTCGAATACCAAACCTTGAATCAGCATCTCGTGCGAGCCATCCCTTCGGGCATAACCAAACTGTCTTAAAGCTAAGCACGGGTTGTAGGTGATGCCTCCCCTAATGCCAAGTAGAGGGACATTGGGGAATTACCCACAATGGTCAATAATGATAACATCCTCTTTGGATCGGGAGCACCAATGAATATTTGAATGTTTGAGCGTCATTAACCTTTGTGACCACCTTAAATCTTGCTCATTCTTTAAGACTGATTGGGGAAGATGAGAAATAAACCATCTTGCCAGGAGAGGAGTGCAACACATAAGGACACCTCTTTTCCTCATTGTGCGAGTGTGAAAAGAGTGTAGGATATCCCCTAGCAATGTAGGTACTGGGCTACGTGACATGAAGATTTTGACGGTGCTCACATCTATGAGTTGGTCAGGATTGGGAAATAAGACCATTCCATAGATAAGAAGAGCCACAATTTCTTCAAAGGCTTGAAAGTCTAAGGAATTCCAACAACTTTGGGCTTTCTCAAACAAGAACTTTGCTAAGAATCCTTTGACACCACTCCTAGTTTCCCAATGAGTTGTGACATCAAATGAGTGCAAGTGTAGAGCTTGAGCAATCTCTTCTGGCTTTGGGTATCTTTCCGTACCGTTGAAAGGTAGTTGATTGAGAATGGGAATCCTTAAGAGTTGAGAGAATTCTTCCAAAGTAGGCACAAGTTGAAAGTCAGGGAATGTAAAGCAATGGTGCAAAGAATCAAAGAACTGAAATAACACCTTCATCATGTCCTCATCTGTGTTGGAGGTGACCAAGTTGAGTAGACGACCATGTATCTTGGTGAATGGAGAGTTCTCAGGGATCTTTGAAGCTAGCTCCTTAAGTTGTGGAGGAATTCTTACAAGGTTTACTTGGATAGTTTTCCTGCGAAGTGAATCCATATCCTACAAAACAAGAACAAAGATGAATCTCAAAAATCCTTGAAATGGTTAGTGGATGTATGTGATGTTCATGATGTCCATGATGTTATGTACAAATATGCATATACAAGCAAAGCAATCAAGTTCTTAGTTTAGGCTTGCATGGGGTTTTATAGGTAAGTACCCTCTTGAAGTTTAGTTGGCTTAAACCTGTCCTAGTAATAGTAAACGAGTTCTAAGGAGGTTAATATCACCGGATTATTTCCTTGGTCATTATTTCAGCTCAAGCCTCTTTAATGGCGACCGAAATATCCCAATAAACGAAACCTCAATGAGTGTAGTATCGAGTATCTACCAACTTCGGACTGCACCAAATCCAGTCATCTCACTACATCCTAAAGGCCAAGTTGGTCAAGTAAAGAGTAGTGGAAGTTCATTAGTGCTTCATGACATCACTCAGCGGCTTCGTATTCTCTTTGATTGACTCAAAGGCTATCGGTATCCACAAATATGTCGCACTAACATAGCTATTACTTAGACCATGTCGGTATACCCCGCACAGTTTCCACAATGTATTGCTATTTACCTATAATGTATCCCAAATTCGGGTAGAGGATTTCAAACCCAAACAAAGAACCATAATTTAAAGCATACAAATCAAATAATGTAAGCAAATAAATGTGATCTAGCCCCAAGGTAAACCCAATTTTATAATTTTCCCCAGTAGAGTTTCCAGTTCTGTGATACGGTGGGAGAACTGACTTGATGGTTTTGCGTTTGATTTCAAAAGTTGCGGTTAGCAAGAGTCGCCACCGACTTTTCTTTTATCCAAAAGGAAAGGTGAAAAAGCACAGGAAAGACCTTTGAGATTGTTTCTTGAGTTCAGGGGGTAGATTATGAAAAGGGAAGGTATTAGCACCCTTTTCATCCATGGTTTTCCATGGGCTCTTAGTTACTTGCTTAGATCACTTGCTTTTGTTTTGAAATTGTGCTTTGTGTGGTTTTGAAAGTATTTTGTAAAAGAGGCCATTGTTTAGGCAATCTTTGTAATGATTCTCGTTCGTAAGAATGTATACAAAGATGTTTGTCTTTTTGAAAATGTTTTCAAGTTTGTAAGATGTTTTTAAATGTGTGTGTTTGTTTTAGAAAATATCAAGGATAGTTGTTTTGAAATGGAGCAAGTAACTAGAGTAATCTACCTACTCAAATGTCTTTCTTGTTCATTTTCTTTTCCTTTGACATTGTTGTCTTACCATTGATTTGGTAAGTAACCCTATATTTGGATGTAAATGGGACGGGCGTGGGTCATCGTATAACCATGATTAGCAATGTTGCAAAGTATCTTAGCATTTTTGAGGGACCAAGATCATTTTGTAAGGCAACTTTGAATAGCGCCATCGAGGGACTATGATCTTATACTTGTTTGTTTTGCTAAGATACTTCGCATGCGTAATATGGCCATTTTTATATAAGACAACCAAGTGGAGTAACCCTAAGGGTGCTTGTGTGCAAGCGTGTTATTTTCATGCTTGATTTTTTCTTGGATTAGGGTTTTCTATTTGATTTGTTTTTATCTTGCCATACAAACCCTAATTACTAGCATGTTATGTAAAAGCGATAAATTGCGTAATTTAAAGATTACTACGCTATTACAATATTTTGTGGGAGGGGTGTATACAAATTATGAATGAGGATTTGCAATAATATAAATCTAATTTAATCTATTACAATCAAATCGAATTTGTATGAATACTTGAATAAATAAAAACAATATAAATTAAATATGCAATGGTATATATATGCAAGGAAAACAATTTGTTTTGTTTTTTTATATGAAAAAGAGTTTTGAACTAAACCTAATAATTTAAGAAAAGGAAATTATTTTTAGAAATTGGTTAACCCTAATTCTAATTTTTTAAAAGAAAATAAAGTTCTTTAAGTATTATTTTTGTGTATTTTTGTCTTAAAAATAATAAATAATATTTTATGAAATATCTTAGTCCTTTTGTTCATTAGAATAAATATTTACAAGTGAGAAAAAAGGAAATAAATATTAACCTAATTCTATTTTATTTTACAAGTTTATTAAGAAAAATAATTAATATATAACTAAATAAAAATATTTTTATGAGAAAATAAGATAAAATAAACAAAAATGAAATATTTAACATTTTTATATTTTTTATGATTTTATAACATTTAAAAAAAAAATTTAATGAAGTAAACAAAAATAAAATAAATAAATGAAAATAAATTGGGCCAGGGGTGTCCTGAGTAATCATGAGGCAATATGTTAGAAAAAATATGAGGCCCAGTTGTGTTGAGCCCACACTGCAAAAAATGACAAAAATGAAGCTAAAAAATATGAAAAATGCAAAAGGCAGACGCCAAGGCTCGAACCCATGACCTTAGCAATTTCTGTGCGCTGCCTTGCCACTGGGGTGACTGTATATTCGTTAGCTCAAATGAAGCTAAAAATAGATAACACAAAGTGCTTCCTTGCCCTGTACTTCGTCTTCTTCCTCTAGCTAGCCGGACCCCCTGTATCTCTCTCATTTCTCCATAAAAATGGAAACTTCAAACATGAAAATGGTAGTACTCTTTCCCATGATTTCAACCACGTAACTCATGTAAACTAACAGTCAAAGATCAAAGTTAATTTCACAGGCCCTAATTTCAAACCTAATTTTTACAGAAATTTGAAATCTAAAATTCACTATACACAATGAATATAAATGAAATCTATGAACATGGTTGGTTTTAGCACAAGGATATCTACATTTTATTTTCATAAATCGAGACCAAAGGATGCATGTATGAAGAGATAGAAGTTAGAGTTCTTACCTCTTTCAGCAGAGATCGTGAATGGAGTTTGAATGAGTTTTGAGAAGGCCTGAGGATCCCTTTAGCTTGCCTGAACCTCCCTGAGTGTGTTCCAATCCTTACATTGTCTTGAAAGTTCCTGAATCTCCCTATCCAAGTCAACCTGCAAGCTTGAAATGCAAAAATTACAGATGGAGAAGGAGGAGTTACAGTGAAGGGATGATGGTCTGGAACACTTAGATATGATGTAGGTTAAGTGTTTAGGTGATTAGAACTTGAAACACATGAGTAGATTTTTGGATTGCTATGCTTGATGCAAAACTGCAAGTTATGGCAGGTTTTTGGTGATAGAGAGTTTGAGAGAGTTTCTGGCCTTTAGCAAGCGTGTGTTAGGTTGTAATATGTTTGTGTATAAGTATAGAAAAGGTTTCAAATCAATTCCACACTAGGTTTCTGAGCTATAGACTTTTTGCTCTATTGCTTTCCTTTTAAGAAAAGTGAGGAGACAACTCTCTACATGCTTGTACAAGCCTGAACTGAGTTGGTACAAGTCTTAGGCACATTGCTTTTGGTTTATATGACTTGTGTGTGCAGAAGGAACAGGTGCAAAGCTCAAGGATTTGACAAATGCAAAAGTTGTGCTTTTCTAAAATGGAAATGGCAACTTTGTGCCATTTATGGAATTAAAGCTTGGACAAAGGCTCTCATGCTTGGATTAAAGTTTTATCAATTGTGTTAGAATTAAATTATGGAGTGAGAAACAAGTTTGAGACCTGTAAAGCAAGGATTATGCAGCCTAGGTTTGGATTTGAATTGTGTTCTTCATAAAATGGCTCGAAATCAAAGTGAGAAATTGCCAACTTCTTCTCTTCGAATCTCCATACTCAAGAATGATCTCAAGGAGTTCTTGGACATTTTGGAAAGCTTGTAATGTTCTCTATAACTCATATTTGAATTTCTATTCAAGATTCCTCTTGGAACTAGGTGAAAAGTTTCCATGAAGTTAGGTCAAAAACCTGCCTAAATTAGGGCAAAATTTCACTAAGTTATTTTAGTTCATGGGCATGTATTCACAAAATTATATCTTGAGATCCAAGCATATTTAGGATAAAATGTGTGAAGCAAAGTTGTATATTTCATGGAGATCTACAACTTTCATGTAGGGAACTTTCTTTGAATCATCTTGTATCATGGTGAGAATTTGGCTTAAAGTTGAGAAAAAATAAGAAATTTTCTATACTTAGAAAAATTTCTAAGTTAAGAAAATTTCAAATTTCAAAATAAAATCTTCAATCTTTGATTTCTTGATGAACAATTTTCACATTTTGACATGTTTTGATGAATTGTGATCCTTGGCATTTGATTTTGACCAAAAAGTCAAAGTTTGACTTTTCAGTATACAGTTGACTACAAAATTCACCTGTCAATCCAATGGACTTGTAATGTTTTGAACCATGTCATTAGGTCAAGATGATGCAATTGAAATCTTGAAATCATGCTTCAAATCAATTGATCATTTTCTAGGTCAAAAATCAGAAATTGCCCTTTCTCAGTCAAAACCCTAATTTTGACCATTTTGCCCTTTTGATGATTTGATCAAATTTCTTGAGGAATTATGGTCCAAACTTGATTAAATGATACATGTGAGTCTAAAATGTTGATGTGGATCTCAAATTATGAATTTTGACTGTAAATTGGCCATGGTTGACTTTTTCCTCAATACAGCTGATTTTTAGGTCAACTGTCCAATTGACTGATCAAAAGTGTGATCCAAGGCTTGAAACTTGACATGAGTAATCTTAAGGGTCCATAATAATACTTGAAATTCATATGAAACATTGATAGTCCAAAAATCCTTGTGCAATCCCAAACCTTAATTTTGGGTTATCAGTGCATGATGAGATGTCTTGAGCTGGTCAAATCCTAATCCAGTCTTGAGTCAAAGAGATCTTGTGAGAAAAATCTTGATAAATGAGAGGGAAAATTTTGGGGTACAACAGCGACCTATGAACCACGACTATGAACCACGAAAGAAGAGATAGATATGAATCATTCAACTCAAAAGTGAATGAGATAAGATCATCAAAAGCTATGGGGGAACAGCAGTAGCAGTTATCATTTTTCATTGCCATTTACAGTTTTAAAACTTTCTGTAATTACCTCTTTCTAGGAATTGCATCTTATGTTCTCGCCTATTCAGAGGCCTATCAATAAAACAGTTGCTTTCTTTGCATCTTTCAAATTGCATTTTTCTTTTCTCAGACTTGTTTACAAAATATTACGATCATTACTCGTGAATATTGTCTTGAAATCATTTTGGGGGATTAACAAAATAAAAGCATTTGATGAAACATCGAAAAACATTTTGGGTTAGAAAAATATAGAAAGAAAATCCACGTCTACATCCATGCACATGGATAATTCTACGTCTTGCAAATCTATACACATGTCTACGCCTGTACCTATGTATATCTACACGTCCGTACACGAAGTCTACGTCCACGCACATGTTTGCGCCTATGCTTGCACTCAATGATACAAAAGTCTATACATATATCTACACGTCCCTACGTAAAGCCTACGTCCATATTAGCACCTATGCCTAACTTGCAACACGAGGTCTACGTTCGTACGCGTCCATGCACATGTGTATTCTTGCCAATTCCACATACGTCTACGGTTACGCTTGTGCCTACGATACACGAATCTACATACGTCTATGCTTACGCCTACGCATATGACATACGAATCTACATACGTCTACGCTTATGCCTGTGATTACAACACCAAGACCATACATATGCTAATACATACGTCTACGCCTACACTTACAACATACAAATCTACGCATAGGCCATTATCTACGTCTACGTCCATGCCTGTAATACAAAATCAATGCTCAAATTTTGCTAACATTGTCCACTGTGTTCAAGTTCAACAATACTACGACGACACAACATACAACGCCAGGAGTTGGTAACTCTGAGCCAATGGTTTAAAGGAGAGAATTCCAGAAATAGTCTTCATAACATTTCAAAGCATACGTGCATCTTACACACATTTCATACATACACACATTTTGCATATCTCAAACATACATACAATATGCATTCCTGCATACAATACGCATATAGTCAGGGTTCCATATCAATGTCAAACATCATACATTTTGCATACATAAAACATTCAATACGCATGCATACACATGTATCACCTAGCAAATAGACAAATAATTTCACCCTCGATGCAACTATCTAAGGGTCAACCAACGCAATACTTCTCCTACGATTCAACCCGTTACCTCAGTGTTCATTCCGTGATGCATTCAGCCCATCACCTAAGTCTTCCCGCAGTGATGAGTTCCTTACAAGTCCCATTACATTGCCTCTAAGCCGCAGTGTATTATCCAAGCCCAACACATTGCCTCTAAGCTGCAATGTATCCTCAAAACTCAGTATGTTGCCTCTAATCCGCAATGTATCCTCAACACTCCGTATGTTTCCTTTAAGCCACAACGTATTCTCAAAACTCTGTACGTTGCCTCTAAGTCGCAACATATTCTCAAAGACCCATTACATTATCTCTAAGCTGCAATGTATCCTCAAAACCCAACCCATTGCCTCTAAGCCACAATGTATTATCCAAGCCACCACATTGCCTCAAAGCCGCAATGCATTCTCCAAACTTATTACATTGTCTCTAAGCCGCAATGTTTTTGCAAAACCTAGATTATCGCCTCAGACTTTACGCAATGATGCTCGAAAACAAAACCTAGCTTATCGCCTCAGACTTCACGCAGTGATTTGAGAACCTAATCCATTGCCTCAGACTTCATGCAGAAATGTATTTATTATTCTGCGACATAGATCATCGTCTCATACTTCATGCAACGATGTTCAAAAACCAAATTCAGCTTATCATATCAGACTTCACACAGTGATTCGCAGACCTAATCCATTGCCCCAGACTTTGTGCAGCAATGTATTTTGTTATGCCAAGTTCTAGACCATCGTCTTAGACTTCATGCAACGATGTTCGAAACAAAATCCAGCCTATCACATTAGACTTCACGCATCAATTTGCAAACCTAACCCATTTCCTCAAACTTCATGCAACAATGTGTTACTTATTCTGTGACGTAGATCATTGCCTCAGACTTCATGCAGCGATGTTCGAAAACCAAATTTAGTTTATCACATCAGACTTCACGCAGTGATTTATGAACTTAACCCATTTCCTCAGACTTCATGCAACAATGTGTTCCAAACTCCAGACCATCGTCTCAGACTTCATGCAACAATGTTCAAAATAAAAAATTTAGCTTATCACATCAGACTTCATGCACTGATTTGCAAACCTAACCCATTGCCTCAGACTTCATGCAACAATGTGTTTCTTATTCTACAACACAAATCATTGCCTCAGACTTCATGCAGCAATGCTCAAAAATACAAAATTTAGCTCATCGCCTCAGACTTCACGCAGTGATTTGCAAACCAAACTCATTGCCTCAGACTTCATACTGCGACGAAAAAACAAAACTTTAACCCATTGCATCAGACTTCGTGCAGCAATACATTTCATTATTCCATAAACACCGATTATCGCCTCAGACTTCATGCTGCGATGCTCAAAAGAAAACAAAACTCAGCACAATGCCTCTAAGCCACAATGTATTCACAAACTCAACACATTGCCTCTAAGCCGCAATACATTCTCAGAACTCATAATGTTGCCTCTAAGAAGCAATGTATCCTCAAAACTCAGCACATTGCCTCTAAGCCGCAATGTATCATCCAAATCAACACATTGCCTCTAAGCCACAATGCGTTCTTCAAACTCAAACACATAGCCTCTGAGCCGCAATGTATTCATGCTCAAAAAATCGCCTCAGACGTCATGCAACGATTCACAAATGTAACCCATGGCCTCAGTCTTCAAGAAGCCATGCATCATCAATCATTGCTATACTCACCCTTCAAATGGGTGAATAAGCCAAGACATACAGAATTACGCTATCTGCCTCGTTATCAAACCCGGGTAAGAGATATATCATCAACTTTGCCTAATTCCTTGAGACTTATAAGGGTATACTACATCAGTATAACCTTATGTTTGTCGGACAAATTTTGGGATACTTCAAGTATTCAATAAACTTTCAATCAAAATGCACAAGTCTCGAGTTTTCTCACGCTATTCGATTGAAACATAATTGAATAGAGGCAGCTGTTGTACCCCAAATTTGTCCTACCGCGACAATTATATTTTTGAGATTTAAATAAAGAAAATACTTAGTTAAAGACGGTACATCAGTATCTGGTGGTCTGTCTTTATCGGGCTAGGGGGTGTATTTTTAATTCAGGAAAATGGGGCTTTCTAAATCAGAAAGACTCGCGTGTCCGTGAATCCATTCGCGAGGCACGTTGGCCATTGGCCCATGCGATTAGTAAATGGAAATTAATGGAGTAACTGTAAAATTATTAGTTAAGACTACTTAGGTTTAATTTATTATTAATTTAAAATTAAGTAACTTAGCCGATTCGACGTTTTCATTATTGTTGTATCTTTAAAAAAACATTATCATTGTTATAATTATTTTATTAAAAATTTCACAGATTATTAAGTAATTTTCTTTTTACAGCTATGTTATAGATATTCATTAAAAAGGTTTTTTATAAAAAAAGGGAAAAGGGATTGTTGTGTTTGAAAAAATAGCGAGCCGGCCCATTAGATGTTTTAGCGTTACTGTTCTGTTTACAAAAGGAAAAGAAATGTTATTATTAAATTTTTGTCCGTCATTATTAAATCCTTTTTATAATTATTTTGTTGTTCATCATTAAATGTTTTGAATCATTTTATTAGACATTTGTTATAAAGAGTTTCTGAAAAAAGGATTTGTTTGGATCAAGGCTGTTAGGAAATTAGGCCCAATTCATATAGTGGTATTTGCAGCTCATTTACAAGTTGGACTGTAAGCAAATCAGTGCAAGCCCAATATACTAACAAGTACTGTTTCAATCCATGAGAAATTCACGCACGTTTTTCCCCAATAACATCTACTGTTCAGATTTAACCCAAATCAAATTATGCAGAAACAAATCATAATAAAATCTGCATTTAATCCAAGCCCAGTTTTTACAAAACAACTTTTGTGTAACAGGATAAGATATAACACAAAATCTGGAAAAATCTTTACAAAATCTATAATTTACAGCAATCACTCTCAGAATTAAATCACATAATCCGGAAGGAATCTCATTACATTAATATTACAAAATTATGCAGAAAAACAAAATCTCATTACAAATCATAACAAATCAATTACAACAAATTGAGAATCCCTAATTGAAGCTATAGTACTAACTGTAACGACAAAAATGCAAAACCCTAAAAATACTACCTATATAAACTAAGAGAAGAAAAGTACAGGGAGAGGACGACAATTCTTTTTACAGAACAAGAACCAAGCGAAGAGGGGTCTTGACAGAAAACAGGGGACAGGAAGATTACTGAGACAAAGAAAGAGAAAGAGATCCGTAGACGGAGAGGTTGGAGGAAGAAAGATATTGAACAAACTCTTTACCGTTGAAGACGAGAAGAGGAGGCGATTAGAGTTTCCGGATCAGAAACCCTAATCGCTTGCCGTTGCCCGCCGCGAGCCACCACTAAGCTCCGTCGCTCCATTACCACCACCTCAAGCTTGTCATCACTTCGCCGTAACCTGCAAAGGAGAGAAAAGGCTAATCAAGGAAAAATCAAACAGAAATCCGGAATTTGGAATCATAAAGGTGTATTTAAACTCAACTTTCTTTTGCTCTAAACTATTTGATTTGGGGTTTTTACTGTTTGGGTCACGGTGTAGAAGAAGGTGGGTTGATATCCCACCACCGGTTTTGGATGAAGGAAGGTGATAGGGTTAGGAAGAAGGTGAAGGAGAAAGGGTTTGGGTGTTAGCGTGGAAGGAGAATAGTTTTCTGTAAAAACGAAAATGAAAATGAATAAGAAATAAATTATAATCCGTCTGTGTCCTATGCCCGCGCGCCCACCATAGCAATTGTGTTCTTTCGCTGTTGGCCATCAGATTTTGATCAGGCGGCCGTAAGGCCAAGCCACACGATAGGATCCATACACTCGCACACACACAACTTCCTGAACCTCCTTCAATTCTCCTGTGGCCCAAGCCCATTACTCATCGCACCCCCTATCCACAATTTACTAAAACTCCAAACAAATCATACCCTCTCCTTGTCTGAACAATCTTGGGCCTAAACCCAACTTACTATTATCACCCCCCTATTTTTACTTCATAACTGAAAACACCCCCCCCCCCCCCTTGAAATTACTTATTTTTATATTTTCTTTTATATAATTCTATTTTCTTATTTATTTACTTATGCTATAAATATTTATTATTATTGGTAGTATTAAATTTCATTAATATTTTATATATTTTTATTATTCATTAATTTTTTATATTATTATTATTATTATTATTATCATATGTTTGTTATTTATTATATTAGCATATAAACTATTTTCTCGAAAATCATGTACATATATTATTTTCTCATATATTGCATTAAATCTTTTTTTATCATGCATTAATCAAGATTTTCGCAATTAATACAGTTAAAAAACACAAACCAAGCATCAAACTATTTTCGCGAACAAATTAAGCTAATCAACAGTCTTTTTTGCAAATGGGTTTCAAACTAATTTTGACTTACTGCACACTCAGTCAAAATCTCCACAATCACTACTCCCGACTGAGTGCAAAGTGATTCAAAATATGTTTGCAAACCCCTAAAAGACACCAACCTGTACAAACTACGAATTGGGACTCTGATTCCTCATAAGAGGATACGTAGGCACGCGATCTAAAATCTTGGCGAGTCTTTCTAATTAAAACTTAAAATCTAGTTTACTCTGAACCTAAACCTAGAGTCTGATATCCTTGTGAACAAGGTGGATGAAGGGTGCCTAACACCTTCCTTTCGTCCAATTGAGTCTGAAACCTAGAATCTCTGTCTGCGAATTAAGGTTTTCTGTTAGATTCCCTTCCCTAGGATAAAAACTAATAGTGGCGACTCTCAATTAAAAAACCAGTTGCTACACCACGACCTCTCACGATTTCCATCCAAACTCCACTAGTTCTTCAAATTATCATTCTCATTCACTTCCCTATAAATAGAGGACCTCACTCCTCTCATTTTCTCAAGCTTGAACAGCCAAAATCACTCTGTCAAACTTCCTCCATAACTCACTTTTCTGAGATTTCAAATTCCTCGTTTCTCCATTTTTCAATCCAATTTATTCGTTGATCCTTCACCCTTGAACTTCACTGAAGCTAATAGAAGAAGAACCAAGCCTTGAGGTGCCCTAAATCGTGCTAGCCAAGTCCATTCATAGAGCAAGTTCATCTGACTTTGTTCAGGTAGTTTAAGGCACCAAATCTTCTAACTCAAATTACTGGAATGGTCTATGATGTTCACTGATGCTTGCTATTAACTCAATTTTGGTGAATCAATTCATTTGATGCTTCTGATTTTTTATTTTAACATTTTTAAAACTCTCTGATTTTTTTCAAATCGACCACGCTTATCTTTATATAAGTTTTTCGCGAGCATATGGTTATGATCGTCTCAAGTAGACGCATCTAATGGTACCACTATGAATGCGTAAATTTACAGATTCAAGGATCTTGGTTTCGCCCTGTTTGCAGGAGACTGGAGGTTGAAGACGAACTACGTGTCATTCTTCAACCAATGACGCTTAGCCAAATTTTTTATTTTGATTGGTTGGACTTTTTTGTGTTACATGCATGCACCTTGACTTGGGTTCATGATACTCCCTCACCTCAGATCCATTAGATCTGCCAGCGTGTCTAAGTGAATGAGATCCAACGCGTGTGGATTTTTCTAATTTATTTTATTTTACAAAATTATTTTTAAATTTCCTTTATCTTTAAAAATTCATAACTCTTATATTTTTTATCCAAAAATTATGAAAAAAATATACAAAAATACTTTGAATTATTTCAGACTTTGTGAATATTTTTTCATATTTTTTGTTTTAATGTTTTATATTTTTCATAATTTTTGCATTGTTTGTCTTATTTTAATTGTTTTAAAAATACTTTCTGGTCTTTTTAAATTCTGAAAAAAATTATTGAAGGATCCAATGACCTCTTGACAAATATTGGTGACCTCATTTTATTTTTATTTTTGGTTTTACGATTTTTCACAAATTTTGGTTTATTTTGCTTACTTTCTTCAAACTTTGGTTTATTGTGCAACATGTTGTTAGAGAATGATCTACATATCATCTCTCCAAACATATGGCACATAGATTTCTATTGACCGACCTCAAAATAGGTGACTTCTGTATAAGTCCACTTACGATTGCTTAACATAACGCTAAATTTTGTCTCGATTCGAGAAATGATCATCTGTGGCCCAAACCTTTGTTTGCAAGCCCAAGTATGTTTAATTTGAAACCTTTGATCCAATAACCTTGAGGTTCATTGTTAGGAGGCTTTGGTCTTATCAATCCTCTAATAAATCTTCATAAATTTTGGACTAAGTGAATCATTTAAACATCGTTGATCATTTGTTGTTGCCTCGAGATTTTGAAATGAATGATATACTTGACAAAAAGTGAATGAAACTTGTCGTTGAGAGAATTTGATTTTATCAATCTTCTAATGAGTTTTCAAATGCAAGATTCAAGATGGTAATTCAACTAACTTCTAATTTCTAACCCATTAACAATTAACTTTTATTTTTATGCTTTTACTTTACGCCTTTACTTTTATGCACCATTTATTTTAGCATTTACGTTTCATGCTATTTTCAACTTTGCTCACTTGAGCATTTATCTTTATGTCATTTTTATTTTGCTCACTTGAGCTTTGCATTTTCTTTTTGAAGATACTTAATAACCAACTTGAACAATAAAAAATATTTAATATTACTTGGACTATTTGGTTACTATCCTTGGCATTTTGGAGTTATGGACTTCTTGGACTTAGGAGTAGAGACCTTGATCTACCTTGAGACCTTGTGACTTATATTGCTATTTTATCTGGAGTTCTTGGGGTTTTCCCCGAGACATTGGGTTGTTTGTTTTCTTTGTTTGTAGGTTATTCTGATTATACGCTTTGTCTGTGATTGGGAATTCATCTGTGTACAGCCGTTACTCTGCCTAATTTTTGAGAAGGCTTAATGCATTCGAAGTTTGGTATTCTTAAGAGGCTTATTATCTTTGCTTGTTTGGTTTCAATCCAAAGGATGAGAATTCTACATTGACTCATTATGTCAAGTGTTGGCTTCTTGGTTGTTAGATGGTTCCTTTCCTTAGATTTTACCTTATGCTTTAGGATAGTCCCTTCATCTCCTCCCATCTTCTTTAATTTCAAAAATCTTCTCCCTCCTTTTTGAAAACTCTTCTTGTTTTTAAACTTGAACCGCTTTCATAATAAACTTGGACTTAGGTCCATGAATTTTCAAAAGTGTTTTCTTAATCAAATTTTAACCAACTTAATCATACTTTGACATTTTTTGTGAGAAAACTAAGAGTCAATCAATCTCATTCAAATCCTTTTTCCACTCTGGCTTTTAATTTTAATTTTTTTCAAGAGATTAGACTCTTGTCAATATTTGTAGTGATGCGAGCTACTATACTTCTACGATATGTAGTGAAGTGAGATATTTTACACTTGTGTGTTGAGTGAGGCTTTGTTGATTTTAAAATTCAAACCATGTCCTCCACTTTGAGATGACACAAATTCTCCTTTCTCATTATCATGGATAGTAAGTATGTTCTTCCACTCAGATAAGACAATGATGTCTCTTCTCTTAAAATTAACCAACACACTTGTGTTTTAAAATTTTTAAAGGTGAACTACGAGTACCCTGATCCCCTATTGCACAGAAGGAGGTATGTAGGAACTAATGGTTCGCAACTGCGGGGGATGCAAAAATTGTAAAAAATAATTCTTTTCTTATCCCCATAATCTATTTTTATATACAACTTTTATAGCCAAAATGTACACATTTTAAAAGAGGTTCATGCGAAGTACCATAAATGTTTAGGGTGCTAATACCCTCCCTTTGTATAACCAACCCCCGAACTTAGATTCTCTCCCCCTCTTTTTTGGGTTATTCACTCTTTTCCCATTCCTTTGGAAACAATAAAACACGATGGCGATTTTTACTTTGATCTGTGCGATTAAGTCAATCCAGTGGCTTAGTCTTAACATTTCTACCACTATAGTAAGGACTAATAGTTTATCACCTTCCGAACAAGGTTCTAAAAGGTTCCCAAAGTCTACATCTTTCCTTTGGATATTACCAACGTCTCGATTAACTCGGTAGTTTGTAATATTCTCAGGAAAAACTCATCTCAGTGTAGTATCGCGTGACAACCACTTCCGGATTACTCCGTCATAGTTTCCGCACTACACCTAAAAGGCCAAGATGGGTTAAGGGTTCTAGGTACTTAGTTTCAGTAGGCTCCCAGGTTGAAAGCAACACGTCTTCCCGATTACTCAGTAAATGATACTACAATCAAAGGGTCCTCCACTTAGTGGGGGATCTCATGTATCCTTTTTATGGATTACTCCCTCAAAGTTAACATGACTATACTGCCTGTCCTATCTTAAGTTTACCCAAGTCCGGATAGAGGACTTATGAGAAATCACCAAGCACCCTGAAAACCCGAAACATTCCAGACAAACATATATACAATACATAATATACAACCAATAACAACACATACACAAATAAACAAAGATAGGCTCAACCCACTTAGAGGTGGACCAACATTTGGTCGATCTTTCCTCAGTGAAGTCGCCATTTTTCTGTAGCCGTAGAAATGTTGATAGTAAACCATTAGATTGACTCACTCGCACATATCAAATAAAAATCTCCAACGCGCTTTATTGTTTCCAGAGGAATGGGAAAAGTGCAAATAACCCAAAAAAGAGGGGGAGTGAATCTAGGTACGGGGGTTGGTTATGCAAAGGGAAGGTATTAACACTCTAAACATCTACGGTACTCTGCAGGAACCTCTTTGAAAATTTGTGTATTTTGGCTATAAGTGTTGTATACAAAACTAGATAGTGGAGATGAGAAAAGAAGTATTTTTTTTACAATTTTGAACCCGCTGTAGTTGCGAACCTTTAGTTCTTACGTACCACCTTTCGTGTAATAGGGGATCATGGTACAGGTAGTTCACCTTTAAAAATTTTAAAACACAAGTGTGTTGGTTAATTTTAGAGATGAGACATCATCGTCATATCCGAGTGGAAAACATACACACTATCCACAATTATGAGAAAGGAGAATTTGTGTCATCTCAAAGTGGAGGATATAACTTGGATTTAAAAAAAAAACAAAGCATCGCTCAACACCCAAGTGAAAAATATCTCACTTCACTACATATCGTAGAAGTATAGTAGCTCGTATCACTACAAGGATCAACACGAGTCTAACCTTTTGAGAAAATTTTAAAATAAAAAAGCCAAAATGGAAAAAATGTTTTGAATGAGATTGATTGACTTTTAGTCTTCTCACAAAAATGTCAAAGTATGATTAAGTTGGTTAAAGTTTAATTAAGAAAATATTTTTGAAAATGCATGGACCTAAGTCCAAGTTTTTTGTGAAAGCAGTTCAAGTTAGAAAACCAGAAGAGTTTTGAAAAGGAGGGAGAAGATTTTTGAAATTAAAGAAGATGAGTGGAGATGAAGGGACTATCCTAAAGCATAAGGTAAAAGCTAGGGAAAAGAACCGTCTAACCAATGAGAATCTAACACTTGACACAAAGAGTTAATGTAGAATTTCCCTCCTCTGGATTGAAACTAAGCAATCAAAGATACTAAACCTCTTAGAAATACCAAGCTTCAGGTGTATTAAATCTTCACAAAAATTGGACAGAGTATCAGTTGTATACAAGGGGATTCTCAATCACAGACAAAGCATATAATTAGAATAACCTGCACACAAAGAAAATCAACCCAATATCTTAGGGTAAACCCCAAGAACTCCAGACAAAACAACAACAGAGTCACAAGGTCTCAATGGCAATCAAGGCCTCTAATCCTAAGTCCAGGAGGTCATAAATCTAAAATGCCAAGGATAGTAACCAAATAGTCCAAGTAACTTTAAAGTTTTTTAGTGTTCAATTTGGTTATTAAGTATATTCAAAAAGAAAATGAAAAGCTCAAGTGAGCAAAACAAAAAGACACAAAGATAAATGCTCAAGTGAGCAAATATGAAAATATCATGAAATGTAAATGCTAAAGTAAATGGTGCATAAAAATAAAGATATAAGATAAAGGCCATAAGTAAAAAATACAAAAATAAAAAGTCAATTGTTAATGAGTTAGGAATTAGAGGTTAGTTGAATGACCATCTTGAAACTTGCATTTGAAAACTCATTAGAAGATTGATAAAATCAAAGCTTCACAACAACAAGTTTCATTTAATTTTTGTCAAGTATATCATTCATTTTAAAATTCTCGAGGCAACAACAAATGATGAACGATGTGTAAATGATTCACTTAGACCAAAATTTATTATGGTTCATTAGAGGATTGATAAGACCAAAGCCTCATAACAATAAAGTCCAAGGTTATTGGACCAAAGTTTTAAAATTAACATACTTTGGCTTGTAAACATAAGTTTGGGCCACGAATGATCATTTCTCGAATCTGGACAAAATTTAGTGCTATGTTAAGCAATCATAAGTGGACTTATATAGAAGTCACAACTATTTTGAGGCCGGTCAATAGAAATCTATGTACCATATATTTGGAGAAATGATATGTAGATCATCCTCTAACAACATGTAGCACAAGTAAGAAAGGGGTAAGATGAAGACGGAGGGTAAATATTTGAACCAAAGATTTTAATGAAACTATCATTAAAATCATTTATCCATTTTGGTGGAGTTAAACTCAACACCCAAGAACCAATGATGTTAATGGAGCTCATGATCAAAAGTCACATAGTTCAAAATCAGTCAGAATAAATTCAAAATAAAATTGCATTTAATAGGCAAGATAGAATATAAAAATGATTTTTTAAATCTTTATTATTAAGTGAAAATAAAAGGCAAAAATAACAAACTACATTCAAAGTATCAAATAAAAATTAGAAGAAAACATAGAAAGGTCAGAAATGATCTCAAGTATTTATACAAATATTTTGGTAATTTTTTAAAACATAAAAGTATTTTTTAGAATTATTCAAAATCACTTAAGCAAGTAATATCATGATAAGAAATATGAAAAATCAGAAAATAAAAATAGAAATAAAAATATGGACCATTGGATGAGAGTCAAAATACATTAGTAAACAGATCCAATGGATCTGGCGCGCTGTGCATATCATAGTCTTTTTTGAAAATCACACCAAATCATTTTTTAATAATTAAAAGTAACTTAAAATCTGGCGCATTTGATGGAGTCTGACTAATGAAGGTAATTAGATCCAAGGGTCCTTAAGACGCGCATATGGTAAGACAAGTATACTGGATAAGATTCAAAAAATCATATGTCACATTATCATTGGCTGAAGCACGAAGCGTAGGTCGTCTTCAACCTCGAGACGCCCTAAATTGGAGTTTCACAAACTATAAAATTAGAGAACTTGACCGGTACCATTAGATTCGTCTCTTCAAGACGATTCTAATGGTACCCTCGCGCCAAATTTATATAAGCTGAGCAAAGCTGGATTTGGAAAAAACCAAAAGAAATAACGAGCACGGAATTTCTAAGTATCTCTCTCAATTCTCAATGAAAATGAAAATCGTAAGAAGTGTGAGAATCAGAAGGATGAATAGAGTATAATAGGGATTTATTTGATTCAATTTGGTTGAGAATTCTACCTGAACGAAGTTGCAGAAAATTGTTCTAAAACTGGACTTATGGAGCTTGATTTAGGACACTTCAAGGCTTGGTTATTCTTCTATTAGCTTTAGTGAAGTTCAAGGATAAAGAATCAACAAAGAAATTGGATTGAAAAGTGGAGAAAAGATGAATTTGAAAACTCAGAAAAATGAATTATGCAGAGAGTTTGGCAGGGTGATTTTGGCTGTCCAAGCTTGAGAAAATGAGAGGAGTGAGGTCCTCTATTTATAAGGAAGTGAATGATGCAAAGAATTGGGAAGAATATTGATGTTTGGAGGGAAATTGGATGGAGCCTGAAAAATGAAAAATGTGTGACTCCATGTGCATCAAAACTCACCCAATTCCTGTGTTTTGATCCTTAAATCAACTTTGGGAACTTTGTTAAATATGCTTAAATTAAAAACGCGTGCTAATTGGGTGTTTAGAAGCTGGATTATGGATTTCAAATTCTGACTTGGAAGAAAAATTCAATTTTAAGTAGCTGACTTTGAACTCATAGTGTGCACGATTTAGGGACCTCAAGGATTGATTCTTGATACATTGGAAATATGAGGTAACATTCTTTATAATTTAAAAAGAAATAGATCATTTGGATGCTTGAGCTAGAAGTTGTGCTTTGTCAAAATCAGGAAAAAAGTTACGACTTTTATACTTAGAAAAAAATCTAAGTTTTTCTTCAAAAATGACCTATAATATTCTGATTACAAACAAGGTCTTCATTCAAAATTAAGCTTTGATCACCAATGCTAGCTTGAAGTGAACTCCTTAAATAGTATTTTTAAACTTATATGACTAAAAAATTCCAAATATTGAACAAGTTATGATCTTTTGAATTTGATGAAAATCCATGAGGTGACCTATAATCTTTTGAACTCAAAAAGCCTCTTGCAATCATTTACAAGCCTAGAACCAAAAAGAGAGTTAAATTTAACATACTTAAGATCATTGTGAAAAAGGAATGAGCTCAATATGATAAAAGTTGACCAAGTTATGACCCTTTGAAGTCACATAAGGAAATTTGATAGCCTATCTAGAGGACTTGTAATCTTTCTCAATCATTAGTGATCTTCCATACAAAATTTGTTTGGAACCTTTGAAGTGGTTTGTTGATAAACCTTTAAAGATAATAACATATTTGGAATCGCTCAAAAATCTCAAAAGATGGATAAGATATAGCCCTTAGAAGTCCCAAACCCTAACTCCTAGAGCATCAAAATAACTTGGGAACCCATCTCAATTTTAACAATCCTTCTTGTACAAGTACATTTTCTACGTGAAGAGAAATTGTTGTGGATGATAATAAGAACCTATAGTAACAATAAATACTTACAAATGTTGATAATTAAGGGAGTTATGCACTTGTGATCAAGGAATCAAGAACTTGTCCCATTAGGTCAAACTTCTTTAATCAATTCTTGTATCTTTTGACTTCCTTTGGCAATTGAAGCATGATGAATCATAGTAGAACTTGTCATGACATTACTTTAAAGCACTCTCAATGAGGAAGCTTAAATTTCAATGAAGCTTTGTTGAAGAAAGCATGGAAATAAACTCATGAACCTATGAATTAACTTGATGAAATGTGTTGTTCCCTCACCTATGGTATCATCATTTATAGAGCAAACATTCATTATATTTGTTAGTTAAAAGTTAATCAACATAAGACATACATGATCATAATATATAAATCAAAGTGCTTGGTGATCTCTCATGAGCAAACCTAGAGATAGGGAGAAGAACCAAACCCTAGTGTGTGATCTTGGTATGATTGGGTTGATATGAGAAGATATAGGGATCTTAGGGGAAAAATTGGGGTATAACACTAAGTTTTAGACAACTGGTAGAAAAAGGTTTCTCAATCGTCATGAAAGATGGAAATTTAAAATTGTTCGACACCTAGAATAATTTGGTCTTGAAATCTCCTATGTCGAAGAATAGGACATTTAAGACCTTGATTAGTTTGACAGAAGTATAATATCTAAAAATAGTTGTCGACCACAAGGATATTTGGTTGTGGCATTTGAGGTTTGGATATTTGAACTTCCAATCACTCAATAAACTGATTACTCAAGATATGGTATCTGGTATCCCAAGTCTTGAGATACCCTACAATTTTTTTGAAGGTTGTTTAGTCGGAAAGCAATCCGAAAATTCCTTTGTTTCGACTATGCTAATGAGATCATCTTGTATACTCAAAGTGGTACATTTAGATATATGTGGCTTATTCAAAGAACACACAATTGGTGGAAACAAATATTTTGTTTCATTTGTCGATGAGTATAGTCAAAATTTATGGATCTATGTGATCAATAGAAAGGACAAACTATTCAAAATCTTTAAGAGATTCAAGATACTTGTAAAAAACTAGAGTGAAAAGAAGATCAAATTTAAGTGAATAGATGGAGGTGGATAATATACATCACAAATATTTGACGATTTGTATGCAGAGCATGGTGTCGATCATGAGGTAACTTCTCCTTATATGCCTCAACATAATGGAATTGCAGAAAAAAGAAAAAGAACCATATTGGATATAGCAAGATGCATGCTAAAGCAGAAGAATTTGCCAAAAAATTTATGAGGTAAAGTTGTTTCAACTGTAGTTTATATTTTGAACAGGTGCCCTACTATGAAGTTGAAGAATAAGGTTCTTGAAGAAGTATGGAGTGGAAAATGACCATCAGTGAGTCATCTGAAGGTGTTTGGCTCTATGTGTTACAAGCATGTCCCTAATGGAAGAAGAAGGAAGCTTGATGACAAGAGTGAACCTATGATTCTGGTAGGATATCATAAGACTGGTGCATATAGGTTATTTAAGCCATTTAATGAGAAGATTATGTTAATTCAAGATATTTTGGTTGATGAAAATTCTGTCTGGGATTGGAATTCTAGTAATGCAATTAACAAGACATTGGTGAGCTCTGGTTTCGACGAAAAAACTAATGAAGTCGAAGAAATTGCTGAGAATCCAATTGAAGTCGAAGAAGTTGCTGACATTCTCGACACAATCTAAGTCGAAGAGTTTATGGCTAATACAAGCCAAATACTTCAAATAACTAGAGTTCTTCCAGCAAGACTTCATAATTATGAAGTGGTTGGTGATGATGAAGTCACACCAGATGGAGAATTAGTTCATTTTTCTTTACTTGTTAATGCTGAACCAATCAATTATAGTAAGGCTTTAAATATTTTATAGTGGAAGTTAGCTATTGCCGAAAAGTTATACGCAATTGAAAGAAACAACACATTGGTGTTAGTTGAATTGCCATCACATATAAAACATATCAAAGTGAAGTGGGTGTTCAAGTTGAAACATAATGTTGATGGGTCGGTAGTAAGAAATAAAGCAAGATTAGTAGCTTGAGGATTTATTCAAAGAGCAAGACTCGACTACTCTGAAGTATTTGCTCTAGTAGCAAGATTGGAGACTGTTCGATTAGTGGTAGCATTGGCATACAAGCAAGGCTGGTCGAGATTTCCCTTAGATGTGATGTCAGTATTTCAGAATGGTACCTTAGACGAAGAGGTCTATGTCACACAACCTTATGGGTTTGTGATTCAGAAGGAAGCGAGTAAAGTATATAAGTTGTACAAAATGCTTTATGGCCTCAAGCAGGCGCCTAGGTCATGGAACAAGAAGACCGAGTCATACTTAGTCAAATTGGGATTTTTCAAATGCAAGTATGAGTATGCTGTCTATGTTCAGGGGGGTGGAACAAGATATAACAATAATCTTCTTGTATGTTGATAACTTGCTGGTAATTAGAAATATCTTGTAGAACTTGTTAAAGTTCAAAGAGTTGATGATGATGGAATTTAAAATTTCAGATCTGGAAAATTGTCTTATTTCCTAAGCATGGAATTTCATATGTCAAAGGAAGGTATGGTGTTACATCAAAGAAAGTATGTCAAAGAGATACTCAAGAGATTCATAATGGATGATTCGACTGCTGCATCCTCACTTGTCTGTCGTAACCGGCGAAAAATAAGAGTCGCCATCATTAATTTTGTCCTAAGGATGGGAAAACAACAAATAACCCTAATCATTAAGAGATTCTAAGTTTTCGAGTTGGTTAGACGAAAAGAAGGTGTTAGGCACCCTTCATCTCCCTTATTCTCTAGGGGCATCCTATTTTAGGTTTAGGGGTAGATCAGGAATTTCCACTTAATAGTATGTTACTATTAATTACATAAGAAAATGTTTAATTTTTTAATTATGGGACTCGCCTTGGTTTTAACCGCACGCCTGTACCTCCTTGCGAAGAATCAGAGTCCAAATTCGTAGTTCGTATGTGTTTTTTTTATAGGATTGTATACATGCTTTCGAGTTTATCCTTGGACATTGTCTGGGTTTGAAAATAGTATAGTCGTAGACGTAGTTCGCAGTTAATTTTAAAAGTAAATCCATAATCCCCTTTTTTGAAAATGATAATGAATTTGAAATTATGCTAGTAGAAAATGTTAAGTTTGAGGGGTTAGATATTTTAAATGCATGAGGTAATTTTGAAATAAGTTTCAATGATAAAATTGGAAATTAGTAAAAAAAAGAGTTTAATAATTTAAATAAGATGGTTAGTAATTTTAGAAAATAGTTAGTGATTATTATAATTATATTATATATTTATCAAGAATAAATTATATATTTATAATAATAATAAAAGTTGTTAATAGTTACTAAAAATATAACATTTATTCGTTAAAAATAAACCATATTTATAATAACAGAAAAATATTATTTTAATGCAAATGGTGAAAAACGATATAATGCAAAATGATCATAATAAATGAATGAATTGATGAAAAAATAAATAGATTAAATAAATAAGATAAATAAATAAAATTAAATAAATTAAACAGGGGGGTGCTAGTTTCTATTAAGCATAACAAACAGGGAGGTTTAAATAATAAGAGCTTAAGCCCAAAGTGTTAGATTGAGTTTAATACGCAGGGGGTGTTGTGTCAGTTAACGTAGTAATATAAAGGGTGTGAATAGAAAGGGTCGGGCCCAAAACAAATTATGGATCCCGTTTAGACTCCGAGGAGGAAAGTGCAGCGTGTTATGGTATTGCAGTGAGATCTGGAATGTTTGATTTCAATCAAAGGGTCCTCAAAAGTTAATCCTGGAGCGTTGATTGAAAGTAAGACAAATGGAGGGCTATGATGGAAGGTTGACCAGGGTGTACCATAGGTAAGCGTGCATAAAATACAACCAGTTTATTCATATCATGTTGCCAGTAGACGACCACATGTTGCAAATCCATGTGAAGATGAATGGAGTATATCGGTTTGCTGCCTTCACATTTTTCATTTTTACAAGCCATTTTTCTCAACTCTAAGCTCTCTCTCTCTCTCTCTGTATCTTTATCTCTATCTCTCTCTCTCTCTCTCTCTCTCTCTCTCTCTCTCTCTCTCTTGTCCTCTACCTCTCTCTACCATCAAGCCTCACCGAAAATCGCCACTATGGCAAAGCCACCCTTAACCCCATCATAAACCACTATAAACCCCCAAATTTAAGTTGATCTTCAATCAGAATCTTAAACCTACACGAACCCTAACCCCATATCCTAAGAACCCTAACCCTATTTGAAGAACCCTAACCTAAATCATGTCGGACCACCACCAACGGCTGTTGAGGTTGCCGTATTGATGCAAAACCGCCTGGGATTTCATCTGTTTTTCTCAGAAAACCCCAAGTTTCGAGGATGAACTTTAACCATAGGTACATGAACCCTAACCCTAATTATGAACCCCAAACCCCAAATTTCCAAAAATTCAATACAACAACAATCATCAAAGCTAAGTGGTTTTTCAGATTACCTCTTCTACCATGAATTGTTGTACCCCAAAATTTGCCCTCCTAATTTCACTTTTATCTGGCTTAGGCTTTTGCATTCACATCTTTTCATTTGGTCATCTGCATTAATATAACATGCATTTTGCATTGAATAAAGCACAGGGGTTCAAAAGTTCAGCAGGTATGCAATGCCATAATTTTTCATAGTACTTTGAGGGGTACATATCAAATAAGACCGATTCGCCTGTTTCTCTTAAGTGTTGAACTGAAGAATTAGGGTTTCCTTAGCTCTGAAGATCTTGTTTTTAATCAAGGGTTTTCAATGTGTTTCTTTATCAATATTAGTTTAAGGAATTAGGGTTTGTAATTATGAGCATTGGGAATTTATTCTTTTACCAAGGCAAATCCATCTTTCAAGTTACTTCCAGAAGCAATTTGATTAAGGGTTTTTACATTCTTTTGAGGAGTGCATATAAAATAGAGCTTGATATTCATGATTTTCATTCTATTAGTAAAAGAGTGGAATTAGGATTTTTATGGATTCAAGGGGATTCCTCCCATTCAAAGAAAGATTAGGGTTTATATCCTATCGTACTTGGGTTTATCAACATTTTCAATGGAGGTTCATGGGATGATAAGGCGTGATATAAGGATGGCATTGTAAACTCATTAAGATCAAGTAGGTTGGGTTATCTTATTGTTTGTTACACAATATTGATGGGATCAAGGGGTTGGATCCATTCTTTCACGAAGGACAGAGGGTGTTAGGGACCACTTGGTTCATGGTCATCAATTGAAGATTCGGCTCGCTTCATGGCTTATGATATAAGTCCTTTGCTTTAGGGTTCATTCAAGAAGTTTGAATTCTGATCATAAAGTTTACTTTGGATTATTTCAAGATAAATATCATGTGAATTCAAGTTTTGTTCAAAACAGGATTAAAGTTAATTTATCAAGAATGCAAGGCTAGATAAGGATTCATGTGGATTTCTTGAGAAACAAGTTATTTAAAATTTAGAGCAAATATCAAGTTCATGCATATACAAGGGAACTCAAGAATTATTCAAGGCTATTTCAAATTTCAAGATCACATATCCAAAATTCATTCACCGTCCAGGTGACCATAATGCAAAATCACAAGTTTCAAATGTAAAAGTTCAAATTCCAAGTTCAACATCCACTATTCAAGTTTTACAATGTTTATCATTTACAAACCATAAATCCAATTTACAAAACCATGACCATCATGTCTAAACATCATACAAAAAAACTACACAAACTTTTGTTCTAAGCCTAAAATCCTAATATCCAAACATCTTCATGCTTCCATGTTCGTGCCAAATATCCATCTTCAAATTCTCTTTCACTTAGCCCAAACAACAAATTGCTTTGCCTTGGTATTTCTTCATGCCATATTCAACCTCTCATGCTATCTTCTCAATTTTCCTTGACTCTAATTTCAAGTCTTCTTCAAATTTCAAGCTATACACTGTCAATTAACCAAACAGTTTCGCACAACAACAATTTACATGCAGACAAATTGGTTTCAAAATTAATCATGAAGCAAAGCAGTTAAACCAGTTCACACCTGTTTCGATCCATGGCAAAGGAAATTAAACTGTGCCTATGCCATTACAAACCTGCATTGAGAATTTCCAAAAAATGGGAAAATCAGAAATAATCAGGCAGAATAAATCAATCAGTAGTTCAACCGCCAATTCAAAGTCAGAATCAAGTTGATCAAACCTGCACAAAACCAACTGCTGACACAATATCTGTCATTCCATCGGTTAGCAGCTCGCACCCATTTTTCAAAGTCCAATAAAGCGAAAGAAAACGCCAGAAATGAATATTAGATACGGAATCAGCTCATGAGTATTCGCTGTCCTGCATATATTCAAATAGAGTAATAACAGAAAAAATTTCAAATGAACCGCCCTTTATTCATGCACAAAATTAAGCCATCTTCATTACAAAAAGGAAGATACCTCAGGGGAGTACTACTGCCATATCTGATTGTTGCTTCAATCTGCTATGCTCACTTGGCTGTTTCTCAAATTGGACAGTTCATGAAGTTGGAGGACATGTTTAAAATAGTAGCATTTCCCGGTGGAATAAGAAGATCTCATGTCTTATGGCCTCCAAAACACTCGTTGACATGCTAATAGATGTGAACCAGATGGCAGAAGCTGCAGCTACAACTGGGAAGGTGTTATCAGCATTTGAAAATGAGCTGATCATAATAATGTACTAACAATTAGCAGCTTGTAACAAAATTCCGTGTTATCTAACTAACTCCCTAACCTTCTAACCAATTCATAAAAGATTTTAACTGATTCAGTTTCAAATTAGCTGCAATATAAACTAACCATAACAGAAAAATGGTTAGCCAAGTTCTAACTAACTACCACCTCCAATCTCATCCATCAAAATCCCTAAGTAACATTCACATTAACGGTTCAGATTTATTCAACTTCCTAACTGTTTCTAATCGTAACCGAATTCTATCAAAGACCTGTAACTAACTCAAAAATTAGAATAAATCATGACCATTCAGTTTATAACAGAATCCATAGCTAACCATTCAATCAACTAACTCTAACTATCCTAACTGTCAATTTTTTAATAACTACCTCCCAACAAACTAACTATAACCGAATCAGTTACAGATAACAACACTAACAAAAATATAAAAAGAGAAGCTTACCTGGACTCAGTCATTTTTTCTTCACTCCACCAGAAGAATCGCAAAACCACAAAAAGAATTCTCTCTCTCTGAACTGGCATAATTGCAATCTTCATTCTTCACTTTTGCAATACACAGAAGAATTACCAACAAAAAAGAAACCCTCTCTATTCCATTTCCATTCCACCTTTATCTTCTTTCTCAATTCATCAACTTTGGTCCACGTCTCGCAACCTTCATTCCTCAATTTTCACCTTCAACCTCAATAAGCATCATCATCATAAATATGTAACATCACCGCGCTTCCAATTTACAATCATCACCAAAAAGGTCAGCAAAAAAATCTCAATCTTATCACTGCAATCTATACGTTCTCTCTGCTTCAACCTTCACTGCTTCATCACGCCTCAAGCGTCATCTGCAAACAATAACAACTTCGTCATCATTCTCAACGATCTTCCAATCGTATAAAGCGGCAATTTCATATAAAATACGGTGAAAATGAGAAAAAAAATCGTAGAAGGAATTTGAAGAGGATGAAGTGCATATAAAATGCGAATTCAAAATAAGGGTAAAATGTCAGTACCTGATATTCTGAGGAGTTCTCACCGATTCGATGCTTTGAAGAACCATCGGAAATACTATGGGAGGTAAGCCTAAATTGCTATCCCCTCTTTATCGTTTCCGTTAATTCTTCATCTTCGGACAGAGGAAGTAAACCAAAGTTCAAAACATAAGAAGTCAGAGCCGATGAGAAGAGAAAGACAACAGTTGAGTCACCGATGAAAGGAGGACGACGACAAATTGACGGTAGACGAATGGAGTTTGAACGAAATAGATTTTCGGTGCTGTTAAGGACGATAAAGGTTATGCTAACAGCGGCGCTGATAATTAGGTTTTTTGTGCCATTACAATTCGGTTGAAGAAAGGGTTTCGTGTTGGCTGTGAAGTATGAAGAGTTGCAACATTGTTCCTCTTCAATTGGAACTAGGTATAAAGGAGGATAATCGGACCGGGCTGGCTTCTAAACTCGGTGGGCCTGTGTAGTTTTTTTGTTTTGTTTTTTTGGTATGCTTTGTGATGCAGAAAAAGGCATCATGGACCTGGTTCAGTGGGCTTAGCATCCAAATTGTCTTTACTAGATCATGCCCCAGGATTCTGGATAGCACCCCCTAAAGTCCACAACAATCATTTTTTTGGACACTTGGAAGCTTGCAAATAAAACAGACTCATGGATTTTGTTTGGCTGGGCCTAGCACCCAGATTGCTTCTACAGCCCCTGTATTTTGGCTCACACCCCTGAGTTCTTGCTTTTAGTATTTTCTTTTTGATAGTTGTCTAGTTTTGTTGAACTTTTTTTTCTTTTACATGATAAAAACAATAAAATCAATAAAAATTTGTAGATTTTTTTTATTTTTAGGAAATTAAATTCCGATTATCCGATTATATTTGAGATTGGTAATTCACCTTTGCTTGTTGATAAATGATGTGGGTTTGATGTTTGAAATTGAAATTTGAAATGTTGAAATTGAAAAACTAGGTCATGGGTATAATTCGTAGATATGCTGCCTAGTGTAATTCTTGGTTCACAGTACCTCTAAGTATTGCCTTTGTTCTCAACCAATGTATTTTATGATATGCTAATATTCAAATGTTCGATTCGCACAGGTAACTTACCTGATGATAAGCCTTAAGATATTTTACAGTAGCCTCGGCCTTTGGAATATAAAATGTATAATTGATATGCATATGTAAGATTCCCAATGGAACTTATGGATATGTTTATGATGCCCAAAGTTATTTGCATGTATTTCATATGTATATGCACCAAATGTTTGTGAATGCTTTCGATAATTTTCTCCTTTTAGACCATTGGGTTCTTTAAGTTACTGACTTCTCAACGTTGTTTATTGTGGAATCTCCAATTTGATTTGTATTTTGATATAGTATGGTGAACAATGTCAATGTGATGCTGTTAAGTGCATCATAGGCACAAGCGTAGGCGTGGATTTCTTTTGATGTTTTTCTAACCAAAGTGCTTTTTGATGTTTTGTCAAATGCTTTTATTTATTTGTCAAATCCCCAAAATAATTTTGATGTAGTATATACAAGAAGTAACCGTAGTATTTTGCAAACAAGTCAAAAAAAAGAGAAAACAAAATTTGGAAAAGGTTAAGAAAACAAATTGTTTTATTAATGATAATGCCTTTAAACATGTGAAAGTATAAAATGCAATTCTTAAAAAGAGGTGATTACAAAAATTTTAACAAAATTTGAAAATGGCAATGAAAATGACAATTAATACTGCTATTTCTCCAATGTCCTTTGATAACTTAAATCTCCTTAAATATGAGAAAGATGACTTATATTATTCCTTCCCTTCGTAGTCGTAGTAATAAATTCTCAAACCGCAGTCTATTTGTTCATTTTTTGAATAAAATTCCTAACTTTTGTCTGGATCGCCCTTCCGGGTTTTCAATCCACTGGGATAATGATTTTGTTTATATGTCCCTAATTTTTTTCCTGGATCTCCCTTTAGGGTTTTCAATCCACTAGAACGCCCATTTTTTCCTAAGTCGCCCGTTCGGATTTTCGACTTAGCAGGCTTTTTATACATTGTATTTTTTGAATGCGTCAAAATTTAGAGGATGTGGTAGTTCTTCTTCATCCATTATTGTTAGGATAAGAGCTCCTTATGAGAATGTTGTTTTAACCATATATGGACCTTCGTATTTAGATGTCCATTTAGCGCGTGAGTCTAGAAGAGCTAGTAGAGTCTTCTTGAGGACTGGATCCCCTTCTTTGAACACTTGATGACAAACCTTTTTATCGAAGGCTTTGTTCATCCGCTTTTGGTACAACTGGCAATGGCATAAAGCTGTTAAGCATTTTTCTTTGATGAGGTTGAGCTGATCAAGTCGTGTTTGGACCTATTCTTATTTTTCAAGCTTAGTTTCGATTAGGACTCTTAGTGATGGAATATCTACTTCAACAGGGAGTACGACCTCCATGCTATAAACAAGAGAGAAATGAGTTGCACCCATCAAAGTACATAATGAGGTACGATAACCATGTATAGTGAAGGGAAGCATTTCGTGCCAATCATTATATGTCTTCACCATTTTCTGAATGATTTTCTTGATATTTTATTGGTAACTTCAACAACCCCATTCATCTTGGGTCGGTAAGGTGATGAATTATGATGCTCAATCTTGAAATCATCGCACAACTCTTTCATCATTTTGTTGTTCGAGTTGGACCCATTGTCTATGATAATTCTACTAGGAACCTCATATCTGCATATAATATTCTACTTGATGAATCGAGTAACCACTTGTCTTGTCACATTTGCATAAGAGGCAGCTTCTACCCACTTGGTGAAATAATCAATGGTGACTAATATGAACTGATGTCCACTAGAAGCCTTTGGTTCGGTTATTCCTATCATATCAACTCCCCAAATCAAGAATGACCATGGTGAACTTAGGACATTCATAGGAGTTGGTGGTACGTGCACCTTATCAGCGTAGATTTGGCACTTGTGACATGTCTTTGTATAATGGTAACAGTCAGCCTCAATCGTCAACCAATAATACTCCACTCTTAGGATTTTTCTAGCCATGGAATGTCCATTTGCATGAGTCCTGAAGGTTCCTTCGTGGATCTCCCTCATGAGTGTATCTGCTTCATGTTTCTCCATGCACCCAAGTAACACCATATCATAGTTTCTTTTGTATAGTACATCCCCATTTAAGAAGAATTTCGTAGCTAGATTTCGTAGAGTTCATTTGTCTATTATTGAGGCACCTCCTGGATATTCTTGCTTCTATAAATATCTCTTGATTTCTAGAAATAAGGCTTGTTATCTGGTTCTTCTTCAACTGCAAGGTAGTGTGCAGGCTCTCCAAAATGTCTGATCGTGATATGTGGTTCATGATTAGGCCAAGTTACTTTGAACATGGGTGAAAAGGTTGCCAAGGCATCTGCCATTTGATTTTCTTCTTGGGGAATATGAGTGAAAGTAATCTCCGTAAATTCTATAGCTAGCTCTAAAACATAATCCCGATATGGGATTAATTTCGGTTGTCGAGTGTCCCATTCACCATTAACTTGGTATATGACTAACATCTAGTCCCCATATACTTCGAGGTATTTAATCCTTAGATCAATAACAACTTCCAAACCCAATATACAAGCTTCATATTCAGCAATATTGTTGGTGCAATCAAAACATAACCTGGCAGTATAAGGTTTATGAAACTTCTTTAGAGAAGTCAATTCACCCCCAATACCATGTCCTAGTGCATTTGAAGCACCGTCAAACATTAGTGTCCATCGTGCCTCTGGTTCAGGTCCTTCGCCAGGTTCTGGTATTTTGTAGTCGTCTATAATCATGATGTATTCGTTTAGGAAGTCAAACTTCATTGGTTGATATTCTGTCAATGGTTGATGAGCCAGGTGATCAACTAGCGCACTGCCTTTGATGGACTTTTGAGGAACATATTAGATGTCGTATTCAGATAATAACATCTGCCATCGAGCAATTCTTCCTGTAAGAGTTGGATTTTCAAACACATATCTCAAAGGATCCATTCTTCTCGAGAAGTGAGTACTGGGTTTCAAGTCCGTAAATTTCTTGCTCAGGTAGTAGATGGTGTGCTCTTTCCTACCTGTTTTGTTGTGTTGACCCAATACACATCCAATAGATCCTTCAAGCACTGTTAGGTATATAATAAGTAGTCTCTCTGGAACTGGTGGCATCAGGATTGGTGGTTCTTGTAAATATTGCTTTATTGTCTCAAAGGTTGTCTGGAAGTCTTCATTCCACTCCACTGATTTATCTTTTCTAAGTAGTTTGAATATAGGTTCGCAAGTGGCAGTTAGGTGTGATTTGAACCATGAGATGTAATTCAATATTCCTAAGAAACCAGGAACCTCTTTTTTCTATTCTTGGAGCCAAGATTTCTTGTATGGCTTTCATCTTGTGATGATCCACCTCGATAACTCATTGACTTATGTTGTACCCCAAAATTTTCCCTCTCATTTTATCAAGATTTCTCCTCACAAGACTCTTTGAACTCAAGACCAAGCTAGGGTTTGCTCTGCTCAAGACATCTCCTTGCACTGTTGACCTAAATTAGGGTTTGAGTTTGCACAAGGAATTTTGGACTTCTAATGCTCAATGTGACTTTCATGCTTCATGTTGGACTTATAAGATTTCCCATACCAAGTTTCAAGCCTTGAATCAAATTTTTGCCCAGTCAATTGGACAGTTGACCTAAAAATCAACTGTATTGAGGAAAAAGTCAACTATGGCCAATTTACAGTCAAACCTCATAAATTTTAATCCACATCAATATTATAGGCTCATATAAACCATTTGATCAAGTTTGGACCACAACTCCTCAAGAAATTTGATCAGATCATCAAAAGGGCAAAATGGTCATTTTCAGGGTTTTGACTGCAGAAGGGAAATTTCTGACTTTTAACCTAGCCAATAGAAAATTGGGTTCAAGCATGGATTCAAGGACTCAATGGCATCATCTTGACCTATTCACAAGGTTCAAAAGATCTCAAAGGCATTGGATTGACAGATGAATTTTCCAGTCAACAGATCAAAAATCAACTGTACACTGAAAAGTCAAACTTTGACTTTTTGGTAAAAATCAAGTACCAAGGGTCATTTTTCATCAAGATGTGTCAAAAAATGAAACTTGTTCATCAAGAAGCCTAATTTTGCAAATTAGGGTTTAAGATTGAAAAATTTCATAACTTAGAATTTTTTCAAGTTATGAAATTTTCTTATTTTTCCCAAATTTGCCCAACTTTTTCACCATGATGCAATTGGATTCAAACAAAACTTCCAACATGAAACTTGTAGTCCTCCACAAAATCTAAAACTTTGATTAACAAAGTTTTCTCAAAAGAATCTTGGATCTCAAGCTATGAGTTTTGGAACAAGGGTCCATGAAACTTTTAACTTAGTGAAATTTTGCCCTAGTTTAGGCAGGATTTTGACCTATCTTCATGGAAAATTTTCACCTAGTTCCACTTGGAAATCATAATGCATTTCAAATGTGGATTGTAGATCATGTTACAAGCTTTCCAAAATGTCCAAGAACTCTCCAAAATCATTTATGGTTAGGGAGAATCGAAGGTTTGAATTTGGCAAAAACTCACTTTGATCCATGACATTTTCATGTTGACACAAGTTGAAAAATATGTCCAGCTTTGCTTGTACTTGAATACAGGTCTCTAAACCCTTCCACACTCAAAAATTGAATGCAAACTCATTGGTTTAAGGCGTTATTCTGATTATTGGAAGTTTACACAAGGGTTTAATCTATTTTTGGCAAAAAGCTAACTATGCCATTTTGATAAAGGCAACTTTATGTCAACTTGCTTCCCTTGAGCCTTGAACCCCTCTCTTTGCAGCAAACAAGTTCCATAAACTTAGGCAAAGGACAACCACTTTGTGCAGCTAGGAAGGAGGTCTGTACAAGCTCTTTGCTTGATCACTTCACACTTTTCTTCAAAACTAAGAAATGTGCAAAAGTCTACACAACTTGAGTATCTGATATAACCAAGCTGGGCAACCATTCAAAACAAGTTTTGCACATTGCCTTGAGCCAAAAACACGAGCTATCCACTCCTCAAGCCTCCTAAAACACCAAAACACCTTCTTCTTG
This sequence comes from Vicia faba, assembly GCA_948472305.1. Lineage (NCBI taxonomy): Eukaryota > Viridiplantae > Streptophyta > Magnoliopsida > Fabales > Fabaceae > Vicia > Vicia faba. The sequence continues at coordinate 1,472,474,509 of OX451741.1, forward strand.
CAAAACAAGGCAATTTTGCACTTTGAGTTCCAAAACAAAAACTACTCGTGCGTTTTGCCCCAAACCTTTTCCGATACATTCCATATAACCCACTTAAGCTATCCCAACCATTGGCCATTGACTGTAACTCCATTTACAAGCTTCACCATTTCTGATTTCAGCTTGTGCAGGTTGACTCTTACAAGCTTATTCAAGCAAGCTCAAAGCAAACAAAGCATTGGGGAAGGTCAGAGGAAGTTCAGGCAAGCTCACAAACATCTCATGCCTCATTAAAAACCTCCACATTGCCATACTCGTGTTCAACTGAAGCAGGTATTTTCCAACTTCCTATCTCTCTATTTAGGAATCATTAGGCTTAGGTTTGTGAATAAAAAATGTAGTACTCATTTCCCTTAAGCTGTACATATGCATAGATTTCATTTAAGTTAAGTGTGCTGAGAGAATTTGATTGATGAACTTTTTGAAAAAGTTAGGTTAAAAATTAGGGCCAGAGAAATTCTCTCTGGTCTTTGAGAGTTAGATTAAGTTCTTTATATGGTTGGAATCATGTGATTATGCTCTACAACTTTCATGTTACAAGTTTTTGTTTTTAAGCACTGAAATAGGAGATACGAAGTTGAACTCAGAACGCGCGTTTTTATTTGAACGAAGGTTGAAGATGAAGCAGCTGGGCTGGGCCTGGCTATTTCTCACTTTTGGCACCCCCAGCTTGCTGATTGCACCCCCTGGTCCATTTCATTATTTTTTTTTATATTTTTCCTATTTTATTTACATTTCTGATTTTTGTTTTTATTTTTGTAAACATAGAAAATTACCAAAAACATTTTTATAAATTTTCATATTTTATTTTGTATTTTTTATTATTTTTTCTAACATAAAAAATAGTTTTCTTAAATAATATACTTTTATTTTTTTCTAAATAAACTTGTAAATACTACAAAAAAATATTATACTTTTATTTTTATCATTTATATACTTAAATAATATTTTTTCTAACATATTTTTACTTTTTGACATTTGTATATGTTTTTATTTTATTATACATAAACAAATATTATAATATATACATATTCTTAAACCAAAAATTAGGGTTTTTACCCTTAACAAAAATAACCTTTTATTTTCTTATTTTTTTTATACATTAAATATTCTATTTTTACATACATAAAAATAAAACATTTCTTTTTGCATATTTATAATATATTGCAAATTTATTTAATTATCCATTTAAATATTTGCTTATTTATTATTTGAACAAAGAATTCAATTTGGATGTAATAGTTAATCTTAGGGCTTTATTTTCTTGCAAATACCCCCCATTCAAAATTGTATCCCCCTCCCCATATCAATGTTGTAATAGTCGTAGATTTATTTTACGCATTTATAGCTTTCAAATATGCCATGATAGAGATTAGGATTTATATGCAATATCCAAAATCAAAATAAATAGCTAGACCTAATACAAAACATAAAGCATGTAAATTGACAACACAATGCACACATGCACCCCTAGGGTTTCACCCACTTGTTGCCTTTAAAATAGCCATGGTATGCATGTTGAGTATCTTGGCAAAACAAAAACAAAACAAAAAGATCATAGTCCCTCGATGATGCTATCTTGGTTTCCTATACAAAATTATCTAGTCCCTCAAAATTTTGCTAAAGATACTTAACACAATTGCTATCATGGTCAATACGATGACCCGCGCCTGTCCCGTTTAACATCCAAATACAAGGTTGTTTACCAAATACAATGGTAAAACAACAATGTAAAAAGGTTAAAAATGTGTAGGAAAGATCTTTGAGTAGATAGGGTAGACAACTCTTAGTTACTTGATCAAAACTTGCAAAAAACATCCTTGCTATTTTCAAACACACCTCACAACATAATTTCAAAACATTTCCCAAAATAAACTTTCAAACATTGAAACATTTCTCAAAAGACAATACACCTTTGTATACATTCAAACAAGAATCATTACAAAGGTTGCCTAGACAAAGGCCTATTTTCAAAATATTTTCAAAACCACATACAAAGCACCATTTCAAACAATTGAAAAGCAAAAGCAAGTGATCTAAACAAGTAACTAAGAGCCCATGGATAACCATGGATGAAAAGGGTGCTTGTACCTTACCTTTTCATAATCTACCCCCGAACCCAAGAAAACATCTCAAAGGTCTTTCCTGTGCTTTTTGACCTTTCCTTTGGATAAAATAAAAAGTCGGTGGCGACTCTTGCTAAACCGAAACATTTGCGAACACAAACGCAAAACCTCAAGTCAGTTCTCCCACCGTACCACAGAACTGGCGACTCTGCTGGGGAATTATCTAAAAGTGGGGTTACCTTAGGGTTTAGATCACCTTTACATGCTTATCTTGTTTGCTTTGATTGCTTTACATTAGGTTCTATTGTTTGGGTTTGAATCCTCTACCCGGATTTGGGAAACATTCATAGGTAAATAACAATACGTTGGGGAAACTGTGCGGGGTATACCGACATGGTTGAAGCAATAGCTATATTAGTGTGACATATTTGTGGGTACCGGTAGCCTTTGAGTCAATCAAAGAGAATACAGGGCCGTTGAGTGATGTCATGAAGCACTAATGGACTTTTAGAACCTTTACTTGACCATCTTGGCCTTTTTAGGGGTAGTGAGATGACCGACTTTGGTGTAGTCCGAAGTTGGTAGATACTCGATACTACACTCATTGAGGGTTGTTTTCTTGGAATATTTCGGTCGCCAGTAAAGTGGCTAAACTGAAACAATGAACACATAAAATAATCCTGTGATATTGAGCTCCTTAGAACCCGGTTACTATTTATAGGACAAGTTGAGCCATCTAAACTTCAAGAGGGTACTTACCTATGAAACCCCATGCAAGCCTGAAACTAGGATCTTGTGTGATTTTCTTGTACATATACTTGTGCATACATCATGAACATCATGAAGCATCATATGCATCCACTAACTATTTCAAGGGTTTGGATCTTCATCTTTGTTCCTGTTTTGTAGGTTATGGATTCACTCCCCAGGAAAACAATCCAGGTCAACCTTGTGAGAATCCCTCCTCAACTCAAGGAGCTTACTTCCAAGATTCCAGAGAATTCTCCCTTCACTGAAAGACATGGTAGACTTCTCAACTTGGTCAACTCCAACATAGAGGAAGACATGGTGAAAGTTCTCTTCCAGTTCATTGACCCCCTACACCACTGCTTTACATTTCCTGATTACCAACTAGTACCTACTTTGGAGGAATTTTCTCAACTTCTGAGGATCCCTACTCTCCATCAACTACCCTACAACGGTACGGAAAGAGAGCCAAAGCCTGAAGATGTTGCTCAAGCCTTACACTTGCAACCATCTGATATCAAAGGTCATTGGGAAACCAGAAGTGGTGTCAAGGGTTTCTTGGCAAATTTTCTATTTGAGAAGGCACAAGACAGCTGGAATTATCTAGATCTGCAAGCTTTTAAGGAGATTGTAGCACTTCTCATCTATGGGTTGGTCTTGTTCCCAAACCGTGATCAGTTTATAGATGTGAATGCTGTCAAGATTTTCATATCTCAGAATCCTGTGCCTACATTGCTTAGGGACATCCTACACTCATTTTACACACGAAAAATGAGGAAAAGAGGTGTTCTCATGTGCTGTACTCCTATTCTAGCAAGGTGGTTTATTTCTCACCTTCCCCAGTCAGTCTTGAAGAATGAACAAGGCTTGAGGTGGTCACAACGATTGATGAATCTCACACATTCTAATGTTCATTGGTGTTCTCGGTCCAGAGAAAATGTCATCATCATTGATCGTTGTGGGGAATTCCCTAATGTCCCATTACTTGGAATTAGAGGAGGCATTACCTACAACCCCTGTTTGGCTCTGAGACAATTTGGGTATGCCCGAAGGGATGACCCTCATGACATGCTGATTCCAGACTTGGTTTTTGACTTCGACAACGATGCTCAAGGACTTCGACAAAGGTTTATCCGAGCTTGGAGGATGCCCAACAAAGTGGACAGTAAGACACTGGGACACAAGAATTCCATCCCCCTTGAGCCTTACCTCAAGTGGGTACGAACCCGTGCCCAGAATCTTATGATGCCTTACCCCTACATTCTCCCTGTGATTAAAGAGCTTGTTATGGAAGGAGAGGTTCCATACACCCTCATACATCCTGACATGCCAACATCATTGGAAGATTTGCAAAAGAGTTGGATACAGCTCAAGGAAGAACGAAACACTTTTGAAGCCAGCTTCTACGCCAGTGAGAAGAAGGTTTTGGAACTTACTCGTCAACTCCATGAAGAGAAGACTCTCAACACCTACATTATGCCAAAGAGGATGCGCAATGTCTTTTTACATTAGAATTTTGTATTATTTTTGCCCATGGGGCATTTATGTACTAACAAATTCTATCTTATTAATATGACGTGTGTTATTTTTGTTTACAACAAATTTGAATTTCTGAATCCTTGAATGTATTACATGAACACATATCATTCATCATATGCATAAATAAGTCTTCACACCATGTTTCCTTATCTCTCTGCTGTTTATTTCAGCAAGATGGATATAGAGCAGACAGTCAAAGACTTATAAGCGCAGAATTCACAGTTCCAACAACTCCTCATGACCTTGGCAAAGGGTCAGGAGGATCTTAAAGCACTGTTAGAGAAGGAACAGGAAAAAGAGAAAAAGAAAAAGAAAAGAGTTGGTGTGGCTACTTTGGGAAGAAGATTTGAGAACCAATCTAGAAGGGTCCTGGATTTCCCCTCAACATCTGATGAAGGGATATGTAAAGGAAAGGGAGCTGCAGTGCCCTCCGAGTATGAGGAAGAAGAAGAATAAGAAAGGATGAAGACTATTCTGAACAGCAGTACCCTCCTGCAGAAGACAAGTACAAGAATCTGGAAGAGCGTCTGGCGGCTATGGAGGTACAAAGAGTGCCTGGGCTGGACTTCGAAGAGCTAAGGTTGGTTGCTGGGATTGTGATTCCCCCTAAATTCAAGGTGCCTACATTTTCTAAATATGATGGTTTGTCTTGTCCGAAGATGCACCTACGGTCTTACGTCAGAAAGATCCAACCTCATTCTTCTGATAAGGATCTGTGGGTCCACTTTTTTCTTCAAGATAGTCTTTCGGGGACGCAATTAGATTGGTTCTACCAGCTTGAGAGATCTGATGTACACAATTGGGAGGATTTGGCTGCTTCCTTCTACAGACAATATTAATATAATGCAGACTTAGCACCTACTCATACTCAACTACAGAGTATGGGTATGGTCTCTAATGAAGGCTTTAAGGAGTATGCCCAGAAGTGGAGGGACTTGGCTGGAAGGGTGCAACCACCATTGTCTGAAATAGAGCTTGTTGATATGTTTTTGGGGACGCTGTCAGGTCCATTCTTTAATCACCTGATAGGGAGTTCGTCTGCGGGGTTCACCGAGTTAATTCTGACTGGTGAAAGAGTCGAAGCTAGCATCAAGAGCGGTAAAATTCAAAAAGATACATCTTCTTCCACTGTCGTCAAAAAAACTTTTCCAGCCAAGAAAGAGGTGTCAGCTGTTTACTCTCAAAGAGGTAGAGGAAGAGTGGAGCGCCGACCAGTGGTGGGGGCTGTAATGATTCAAAAGACTGTAGCTGATCAGCCTAGAAATGATCAATCCAGAACCAACCAACAAAGGGTAGGAAGGCATGCTAGGAAATTAACCAAAATAAACATGACGCCTACCCAGGTTCTCCCCCATCTCTTGAAGTTAAACCTTACAACCTTGAGAGAGGCACCACAAAATCCGAATACAACTTCTCCTTTTTACCATGCCAACGCTAAATGTGCTTATCATTCAGACAACATAGGGCACGACACCAACAATTGTTTGCCCCTCAAAAACAAGATCCAGGATTTAATAGATGCCAAGGAGGTGGAATTCAACGCGCCCGAAAAGCCGAATGTGATCTCTGCCCCAATGCCAAAGCATGGTCAAAATGCTCATGATATCGAAGAGGATCTGTATGTTGCTGCTGTTAATGACTTAATGACTCCTTTACCAATAATCAAGATGAATCTGTTGAAAGCTGGGATTTTCCCAGGTTGTGAAAAAGATTGTTACCTTTGTTCGTCCCTACAATCCGACTGTCCGTTATTGAAGTTAGGCATCCAACACCTAATGGATAATCAAGAAATCCTCTTTGAGAAAACTCCCGTTATTCCGTTTCCTGTCGAAGATGTTGCTATAATTACCATTTCCGCCAATCTTTCCAAGGTCTCCAAAAGACATGTTAAGATTACATCCGATCCAAAGATTGTACCGCTGAAGATTACTATGTCGGGGCCTATCCCATACAAGTCCAACAAGTCAATACCGTGGAATTATGGAGGAGAGATCTTCTACCACGGTGTTAAGCAGATTGAATCAGTCAAAGAAAATTCCGATGAAGAGACTCCTGACATAGGAAATATTGCTGGGACGAGTAAAATCACCCGTAGCAGAAGAATTTTCTCCCCAGAGATTGCTCCTCCAAGGGAAATCTTCGGACCCTCAAATGCTCCTAAGGTTACTCCTGTGCCGGTCAACATCTCTATGCGAACTCCAGTCATTGAAGAAATTGTTACTCCCGTAGTTGTACCCTCTACTGTTGCTGCTGATAAAGGTAAGGGGATCCAAGAAGCGCCCTTCAGGACGAGGGCTCAGCCTTTGGTCATCCCCGAGACCACTCAAAAGGAAATGGAGGAAATTTTAAAAATAATTAAGAAAAGCGACTATGATGTCGTAGAACAACTGGGGAAAACCCCTTCAAAAATCTCTATGCTGGCCCTATTGCTCTGTTTCGAGGCTCATGCCAAAGCCTTGATCAAATTCCTGAAGACGGCCCACGTGCCTCAAGAAACCTCTGCGGACCAGTTCCAGGAGTGTGTAGCCAGCCTAACAGCCGACAATGGTCTTGGCTTCTCCGATGCCGATCTAACATCTAAGGGGAGAAAGCATAATGATGCGCTGCATGTCTCGATGGAATGCAGATGGACTACTCTTGCTTACGTTCTGGTTGATACCGGGTCGTCTTTAAATGTCTTGCCAAAGAAAGCATTAGACAGATTGGACTGTGAAGGTTTGACCCTAAAGCCCAGCAATATCATTGTCAGAGCCTTTGACGGTTCTAAAAGGATGGTCCACAGTGAGGTGGACATCCCGATTAAAGTGGGAACGAAAATTTTCAACTCCATATTTTATGTCATGGACATCCTTCCCTCCTACTCTTGCTTGTTGGGAAGGCCCTGGATTCATCATGCTGGAGCCATTACATCTACTCTGCGTCAAAAGCTTAAGTACCCTATCCAGGGGAAAATTGTGACAGTTCGTGGCGAGGAGGAGTATATGATAAGCCATCTGAATTCATTCGGCTATATTGAATTAGATGGTGAATTCATCGAGACCCATTTTCAGCACTTTGAAGAGGTTTCTCCTGAAGTTACGGTAGCCAAGACAATGACTTCTGTGCCCATCATTACCAAACCTGTGTCCCAGATGTCATCCCTTAAAGACGCGAAGGCTGTGATTGAGGAAGGAGGAAGCACAATATGGGGTCAGCTGCCAGATTTTCCTTTCAAGACAGATAAGTTCGGCTTGGGTTTCACTGCTTCTGCTCAGAAGGCCGTGCGCCGCTCCCGGGCTGGAGTGCCACCATTAAAGATCACTCATCGTGGAGTTCATGCTTTGGAGGATGGTGAAGATGAGAGCAATTTTGAAGACTGGATCTTTCCAACTGTTGAAGGAGGGCTGAACAACTGGGAGGCGAAATACTTTGTTCCCATTGCTTTCATCAATCAGTAATTTATCTTTCAAACATTTTTGTTGGTCTGTAATAATTATTAAACAATTCGTACACTCTTTTTGCCTTGTGCCTTACCCGAGGTACATAGGTCCATTTGTAAGGGTTTGATTTTTCATCTTCATATGCCATTTTAATGAATCATGGACGTTTTCATATATAAACTTTTGTGTTCATTGTCTTTTATTTTTACAATTTATTTGTTTAAAGGTGGCTATCCCTTACATACACCTACACTCACAAAATGCAGGTACCCATCCACTCCGGATTCCATGGGTAACAATTCTGCTATGGCCTTCGGCGACTCTGAAGATCTGGTCAATCATGCCGAATACGAAGGTGATGAAGACTGTGAAGTGCCTGGAGAGTTGGCTAGACTTCTACAACAGGAAGAAAGGGCTATTCTGCCCCATGAAGAGCTGTTAGAGACTATCAACTTGGGTACTGCCGAAGACAGAAGAGAGGTTAAAGTGGGTGCCAACCTAAAGCCAAATGTCAAAGAGCGCTTAGTTCAGTTGTTGAATGAATATGTTGAGATCTTCGCCTGGTCCTATGAAGACATGCCGGGACTCGATACAGATATTGTGGTTCACCGTCTCCCTACAAGAGAAGATTGTCCACCAATTAAACAGAAAGTCCGCCGAATGAGGCCCGATATGTTTGAAAATATCACAGCCGAAGTAATGAAGCAGTTCAATGCTGGCTTTCTTGCAGTTACTTCCTACCCACAGTGGGTTGCTAACATTGTACATGTGCCTAAAAAGGACGAAAAAGTGAGAATTTGCGTGGATTATAGAGACTTAAACAGGGCTAGCCCTAAAGATGACTTTCCGCTACTGCACATTGACATCTTGGTTGACAACACAGCTCAACACAAGGTATTTTCTTTCATGGATGGATTTTCAGGTTATAACCATATCAAAATGGCACCTGAAGACATGGAGAAGACTACTTTTGTTACACAATAGGGCACCTTCTGCTATAAAGTGATGCCATTCGGACTAAAGAATGTCGGGGAAACCTATCAACACGCCATGGTAGCTTTGTTTCATGACATGATACATCATGAGATTGAGGTCTACGTAGACGACATGATATCCCGTTCACAAACAAAATAAGAGCACCTCGACCATCTGCAAAAGCTGTTTGTCAGGTTTAAAGAGTACAAGCTCATACTGAACCCTAACAAGTGCAATTTCGGAGTCAGGTCTGGTAAACTCTTGGGTTTCGTCGTCAGTAACAAAGGCATTGAGGTTGATCCTGCCAAAGTCAAAGCTATATGAGAAATTCCTACCCCTCGCACTGAGAAGGAGGTCAGAGGTTTCTTGGGACACCTAAACTACATCACAAGGTTCATTTCTCACCTAACATCTACCTGTGAGCCAATCTTCAAGCTGTTGAAGAAAGATCAGGTGGTTAAATGGAATGATGACTGTCAAGTTGCTTTCAATAAAATCAAGGAGTATTTGCTGGAACCTCCTATCTCGATGCCGGCCATCGAAGGAAGACCACTAATCATGTATCTGGCCGTCCTATAAAACTCAATGGGGTGCGTACTGGGCCAACATGACGAGTCTGGCCGAAAAGAGTATGCCATTTATTACCTTAGCAAAAAGTTTACCGACTGTGATACTCGCTAATGACTGCTCGAGAAAACTTGCTGCGCTTTGGTATGGCTGCTCGCCGGCTAAGGCAGTATATGTTGACACATACCACTTTACTGATCTCTAAGATGGATCCGATCAAGTACATCTTCGAGAAGCCTGCTCTATCTGGAAGAATTGCTAGATGGAAGATGATCCTCACCGAATATGATATACAATACACGACCCAAAAAGCCATAAAGGGGAGTGTGCTAGCCGATCATCTGGCCCATCAAGCTGTCGAGGATTACCAATCCATGAGGTTCGACTTCCCTGACGAGGATATCATGACTTTGAACAATATTGAAGAAAACAGACCGTATGACGGACCTGAACAAGGATCCCGATAGACCCTGTACTTTGATGGTGCCTCTAACGCACTTGGGAATGGTATCGGTGCTGTGCTCATTTCTACACAAGGTTGCCATACACCTTTCACTACTAGACTCTGCTTCAGCTGCACCAATAACATGGCCGAGTATGAAGCTTGTATCTTTGGTCTCAAGGCTGCAATTGACTTGGGAATCAAATCTTTGGTTGTGTTTGGGGACTCAACTTTGGTCATCAGTCAAATCCAAGGAGAGTGGGACACTAAACATCCTAATCTCATCCCATACAAAGAACATGTCTTGACATTGCTACCTCATTTTGAGCAGATTACCTTCGAGCACTTCCCGCGAGAAGAAAATCAACTAGCGGATGCTCTAGCTACAATGTCTTCCATGTTTAAACTTAACTGGGATAATGAGGCTCCCCAAATTACCATTGAGCGGATGGACGAACCTGCACATTGTCACGAGATTAATACCGAAGAAATAGTGGACCGACCCTGGTTTCACGAAGTCAAAAGGTATCTCGAGACTCGAGAATACCCTGAAGGAGCTTCAGTTAACGATAAAAAGTTCTTAAGGAGATTTTCTGCCAAGTTCTTCCTGAGCAATGGTATCCTATACAAGCGCAATCATGATTGTGTTCTGTTTCGTTGTGTGGACAAGGTTGAAGCTGAGCAGATCATGGCTGAACTACATAATGGTACATTTGGCACCCACTTGAGCGGACATACGATGGCTAAGAAGATTCTACGGGAAGGCTACTACTGGTCTACCATGGAAGCTGACTGTCATCAACATTCTCATACTTGTCACAAATGCCAAATCTATGCAGACAAGGTACATATTCCTCCAGTTCCTCTCAATGTCCTAACAGCTCCTTGGCCATTCGCAATGTGGGGAATCGATATGATCAGAGAGATCAAGCCTACAGCATCCAATGGACACCGCTTCATTTTGGTGGCTATTGATTACTTTACCAAGTGGGTCGAAGCAGCTTCCTTCGCCTCTGTTACAAAGAATGTGGTTGCCCGCTTCATCAAGCAGAACCTCATTTGCCGGTACGGTATCCCCGACAAGATCATCACGGACAACGGTATAAACCTGAATAATACTATGATCACCGCTTTGCGCGAACAGTTCAAGATTCAACATCACAATTCATATCCCTATCGGCCAAAGATGAATGGTGCTGTCGAAGTTGCGAACAAAAATATCAAGAAGGTCATACAAAAGATGACAGTCACTTACAAGGACTGGCATGAAATGCTACCATTTTCCCTACACGGGTACCGTACCACAGCTCGAACATCAACTGGGGCAACACCCTTTTCTTTGGTATACGACATGGAAGGTGTCCTGCCTATTGAGGTTCAGATTCCCTCCTTAAGAATCATGAATGATGCTGGTTTGAGTGAAGACGATTGGATTCAGACCAGACTTGATCAACTTAACTTGATTGACGAGAAGCGACTTACTGCTGTTTGTCATGGTTAGACGTATAAAAAACGGATGATCAAGGCTTTCAATAAGAAAGTCAGACGCCAGGTATATCGAGTCGGAGATCTTGTAATCAAGCGGATCATCTTGCTGCAAAGTGATCCCAGGGGCAAGTGGACTCCTACTTAGGAAGGACCATTTGTGATTAAAAACATCTTTTCTGGTGGGGCAATGATATTAACCACCATGGACAGCGACGACCTGCCGCACCCTGCTAACGCAGACATAGTCAAAGGATACCACGCATAAACGACCCAACAAGTTGAAAACCTGAAAGGGCAACTTGGGCAAAAATGGGCATCCCGGTGAATCGAAAACCCGAAAGGGCGGTTTAGGCAAAAGTTAGGGATAAATATAAAAAAAATCTGTACACCCGGCAAGTTGAAAACCCAAAAGGGCGACTTGGGAAAAAAATGGTTTCCCGGTGGACCGAAAACCCGAAAGGGCGGTCCAGGCAAAAGTTAGGGAATTAAAGCGTATGACTATGTCTCGTCGGATCACTTTAAGGACAATCTTTTCACAGACAAGCTCCAGGCTTCTGATCAATCCAATCATCTGCGGACGAAGCAACGAATGGACAAGATGTCCAGAGTTACGAAGGCTATAGCAGAATGGGAACCCCATGGAATTTTTACACATAGCCACCTTTCTTTGTATAAATGTTTCTCATTTATGACAACATTCTCTTACTAGGATGTCTGTCTCCTTTGTACAAAATACTTACACAAAGTTAATACAAAGATACTTCAAAGTGCAGAAAATTATTTGCCTTTTCTTTCTTTTTTTACACTTGTGTTTTATTTGAAAACGTCCAATGATTTATTAAATGAGCATATGCATTTGAATATAATCACCGGTTACAAATGAACGAAATGAGAAAGAATAATTTCTGACAGATTGAAAGTATGGGAAAACATATTTAGGCTATTCCAGGAGAAATCCCTTGCAGTACATCATCCAGATCCTCAGTGGAGCTAAAACCTTGAAACACATATCCCCAGCGGAGTTAAGTTTCAAAATCCCCATTAGAGTTGAGTTCTCAAACTCCCAATCCCCAGCGGAGCAAAACTTTGAACTACAAACCTTCAGTAAAGATGCAACTTTCTTCCCCAATAGAGTCAAACCTTTAACCTTTGAACACCAGTGGAGACCATCTAGTTTCCTCCAATTTCCCTGGAGAGTCACTTTAAAACCAGATAATCCTCCAGAGAGTTATTTTAAAACCTTCTTCCTCAACGGAGTCAAAATTCCATACACGATCAAATCAACACGTCATTAAGATCCCCAGCGGAGATGAAACTTTGAGCTACCAATCCCCAGCACAAACCATTCAGTTTTCCCCTGATACTCCCAATAGAACGGAGATTCTCATTCTTGAAGTCCCCAGTAGATTGGCATACAACCCAAACTCCTGATCCCCCCAGCAGTATAACTTCTCCCCACAGAGTTTGTCAAGGATTTTGAATCTCCTACAGTGGTCCAGGATTTATTTTCCCCGACATCAGTCAAAGATTTTATTATCTCCAGCTATCCAAGATTTATTTTCCTCAGCAAGACAGTGAATTAGCTTATATGTGCATACATTACATTTACATATCATAAACATTGATGAAACACATCTTATTGCATCATACATTTCATGCAACATAACTTTGTCTTTCAGCTAACATTCTACCCTTTTCAGGATGAGATTGATAGCTACCTAAAACAGATATTCAAAGCTCAGAAAACGACTTAGAGATGCTCTAGACACGGATGCTCTCCTATCTACTTATTCAAATCAATGTGCAGATTCCTGTTCCAATTATGAAGTCTGGATTCGACCAGATTTTATCTTGATTATACTGAAGCCTTGGAGATCGACCGAAAAATAGTTGAATCCCCTGCAAGTTTTTGTGAAGCCTGGATGTTGACCAGATAGCAATACAAGACTGTGAAGCCTGGATTTTGACCAGATAACAGTAAGGTATACTGTGAAGCTTGGATTTTGACCAAATAACAGTTTACTCGGCCAATTACTTTGAAGCCCGGATTCAACCGGATATTAGTAGGCCCTGAAATCAAAGGGAAACCCGAAGGCGACCAGATAACCATTTGATTTCCTTCTGAAGCCTGGATGTTGACCAGATAGGAAGTAAGGTATCATGAAGCCTGGATGTTGACCAGGTAGCAATACAAGACTGTGAAGCTTGGATTTTGACCAGATAACAGTAAGGTATATTGTGAAGCTTAGATTTGGACCAAATAGCAGTTTACTCGGCCAATTACTTTGAAGCCCAGATTCAACCGGATATTAGTAGGCCCCAAAATCAAAGGGAAATCCGGAGGCGACCGAATAACCATTTGATTTCCTTCTGAAGCCTGGATGTTGACCAGATAGGAAGTAAGGTATCGTGAAGCCTGGATGTTGACAAGATAGCAATACAAGACTGTGAAGCCTCGATTTTGACCAGATAACAGTTAGGTACATTGTGAAGCTTGGATTTTGACCAAATAACAGTTTACTTAGCAAATTACTTTGAAGCCCTGAGGTGACCGAATAACATTTTAATTCCTTCTAAAGCCTAGAGCACGACCAGATAGTAATTCATTTTCACCTAGAGATGATTCCCCAGTAGAATAACGGACGACTAAAGTTCTGTTTCTACCACGACAGAGACCAGCATTCCCTGATGTAGTCCTCCTCAACAACATGTATACGGGCTCTCGCAAAGGAATCTCTTATGCGATCAATTTTATTGGATGGCATCTTTAAGCCCATCTCCGATAAGATTCTGTCACATCTTCCAAATGACATCTTTAAGCCCATTCCCTCAACTATACTCTGACGAGTGCAAATTTACGGGCACTTTAGTGTCCAATCCTCTTTTACCTTCGAGTCACGAAAGGAAAACTTGCCAATCTAACTCTTTAGGTTCAAGAAGATTGAACACGGGCAGCTGTTGTACCCCAAAATTTTCCCTCTCATTTTATCAAGATTTCTCCTCACAAGACTCTTTGAACTCAAGACCAATCTAGGGTTTGCTCTGCTCAAGACATCTCCTTGCATTGTTGACCTAAATTAGGGTTTGAGTTTGCATAAGGAATTTTGGACTTCTAATGCTCAATGTGACTTTCATGCTTCATGTTGGACTTATAAGATTGCCCATACCAAGTTTCAAGCCTTGAATCAAATTTTTGCCCAGTCAATTGGACAGTTGACCTAAAAATCAACTGTATTGGGGAAAAAGTCAACTATGGCCAATTTACAGTCAAACCTCATAAATTTTGATCCGCATCAATATTATAGGCTCATATGAACCATTTGATCAAGTTTGGACCACAACTCCTCAAGAAATTTGATCAGATCATTAAAAGGGCAAAATGGTCATTTTGAGGGTTTTGACTACAGAAGGGCAATTTCTGACTTTTAACCTAGCCAATAGCAAATTGGGTTCAAGCATGGATTCAAGGACTCAATGGTATAATCTTGACCTATTCACAACGTTCAAAAGATCTCAAAGGCATTGGATTGACAGATGAATTTTCCAGTCAACTGATCAAAAATCAACTGTACACTAAAAAGTCAAACTTTGACTTTTTGGTAAAAATCAAGTGCCAAGGGTCATTTTTCATCAAGATGTGTCAAAACATGAAACTTTTTCATCAATAAAACTAATTTTGCAAATTAGGGTTTAAGAATGAAAAATTTCATAACTTAGAATTTTTCTAAGTTATGAAATTTTCTTATTTTTCCCAACTTTGCCCAACTTTTTCACCATGATGCAATTGGATTCAAACAAAACTTCCAACATGAAAGTTGTAGTCCTCCACAAAATATAAAACTTTTATTCACAAAGTTTTCTCAAAAGAAGCTTGGATCTCAGGTTATGATTTTTGGAACAAGGGTCCATGAAACTTTTAACTTAGTGAAATTTTGCCCTAGTTTTAGGCAGGATTTTGACCTATCTTCATGGAAATTTTAAACCTAGTTCCACTTGGAATATCAAAATTCATTTCAAATATGGATTGTATAGCATGTTACAAGCTTTCCAAAATGTCCAAGAACTCTCCAAAATCATTTATGGTTAGGGAGAATCGAAGGTTTGAATTTGGAAAAAACTCACTTTGATCCATGACATTTTCATGTTGACACAAGTTGCAAAATATGTCCAACTTTGCTTGTACTTGAATACAGGTCTCTAAACCCTTCCTCACTCAAAAATTGAATGCAAATTCATTGGTTTAAGGCATTATTCTGATTATTGGAAGTTTACACAAGGGTTTAATCTATTTTTAGCAAAAAGCTAACTATGCCATTTTGATAAAGGCAACTTTATGTCAACTTGCTTCCCTTGAGCCTTGAACCCCTCTCTTTGAAGTAAACAAGTTCCATAAACTTAGGCAAAAGACAACTAATTTGTGCAGCTAGGAAGGAGGCCTGTACAAGCTCTTTGCTTGATCACTTCACACTTTTCTTCAAAACCAAGAAATGTGCAAAAGTCTACACAACTTGAGTATCTGATATAACCAAGCTGGGCAACCATTCAAAACAAGTTTTGCACATTGCCTTGAGCCAAAAACACGAGCTATCCACTCCTCAAGCCTCCTAAAACACCAAAACACCTTCTTCTTGCAAAACAGGGCAATTTCTGCACTTTGAGTTCCAAAACAAAAACTACTCGTGCGTTTTGCCCCAAACCTTTTCCAATACATTCCATATAACCCACTTAAACTATCCCAACCATTGACCATTGACTGTAACTCCATTTACAAGCTTCACCATTTCTGATTTCAGCTTGTGCAGGTTGACTCCTACATGCTTATTCAAGCAAGCTCAAAGCAAACAAAGCATTGGGGAAGGTCAGAGGAAGTTCATGCAAGCTCACAAACATCTCAGGCCTCATTGAAAACCTCCACATTGCCATACTCGTGTTCAACTGAAGCAGGTATTTTCCAACTTCCTATCTCTCTATTTAGGAATCATTAGGCTTAGGTTTATGAATAAAAAATGTAGTACTCATTGCCCTTAAGCTGTACATATGCATAGATTTCATTTAAGTTAAGTGTGCTGAGAGAATTTGATTGATGAACTTTATGAAAAAGTTAGGTTAGAAATTAGGACCAGAGAAATTCTCTCTGGTCTTTGAGAGTTAGATTAAGTTCTTTATATGGTTGGAATCGTGTGATTATGCTCTACAACTTTCATGTTACAAGTTTTTATTTTTAAGCACTGAAACAGGAGATACGAAGTTGAACTCAGAACGCGTGTTTTTGTTTGAGCGAAGGTTGAAGATGAAGTAGATGGGCTAGGCCTGGCTATTTCTCAATTTTGGCGCCCCCAGCTTACTAATTGCACCCCCTGGCCCATTTCATTATTATTTTTTAATATTTTTCCTATTTTATTTACATTTCTGATTTTTGTTTTTATTTTTCTAAACATAGAAAATTATCAAAAACATTTTTATAAATTTTCATATTTTATTTTGTATTTTTTATTATTTTTTCTAACATAAAAAATAGTTTTCTTAAATAATATACTTTTATTTTTTTCTAAATAAACTTGTAAATACTACAAAAAGATATTATACTTTTATTTTTATCATTTATATACTTAAATAATATTTTTTCTAACATATTTTTATTTTTTGACATTTGTATATATTTTTATTTTATTATACATAAACAAATATTATAATATATACATATTCTTAAACCAAAAATTAGGCTTTTTACCCTTAACAAAAATAACCTTTTATTTTCTTATTTTTTTTTATACATTAAATATTCTATTATTACATACATAAAAATAAAACATTTATTTTTGCATATTTATAATATATTGCATATTTATTTAATTGTCCATTTAAATATTTGTTTATTTATTATTTGAACAAAGAATTCAATTTGGATGTAATAGTTAATCTTAGGGCTTTATTTTCTTGCAAATACCCCCCATTCAAAATTGTATCCCCCTCCCCATATCAATATTGTAATAATCGTAGATTTATTTTACGCATTTATAGCTTTCAAATATGCCATGATAAAGATTAGGGTTTGTATGCAATATCCAAAATCAAAACAAATAGCTAGACCTAATACAAAACATAAAGCATGTAAATTGACAACACAATGCACACATGCACCCCTAGGGTTTCACCCACTTATTGCCTTTAAAATGACCATGGTATGCATGTTGAGTATCTTGGCAAAACAAAAACAAAACAAAAAGATCACAGTCCCTCGATGACGCTATCTTGGTTGCCTATACAAAATGATCTAGTCCCTCAAAAATTTGCTAAAGATACTTAGCACAATTGCTATCATGGTCAATATGATGACCCGCGCCTGTCCCGTTTAACATCCAAATACAAGGTTGTTTACCAAATACAATGGTAAAACAACAATGTAAAAAGGTTAAAAATGTGTAGGAAAGATCTTTGAGTAGATAGGGTATACAACTCTTAGTTACTTGATCAAAACTTGCAAAAAACATCCTTGCTATTTTCAAACACACCTCACAACACAATTTCAAAACATTTCAAAACATTTCCTAAAATAAACTTTCAAACATTGAAACATTTTTCAATAGACAATACACCTTTGTATACATTCAAACAAGAATCATTACAAAGGTTGCCTAGACAAAGGCCTCTTTTCAAAATATTTTCAAAACCACATACAAAGCACCATTTCAAACAATTGAAAAGCAAAAGCAAGTAATCTAAACAAGTAACTAAGAGCCCATGGATAACCATGGATGAAAAGGGTGCTTGTACCTTCCCTTTTCATAATCTATCCCCCGAACCCAAGAAAACATCTCAAAGGTCTTTCCTGTGCTTTTTGACCTTTCCTTTGGATAAAATAAAAAGTCGGTGGCGACTCTTGCTAAACTGAAACATTTGTGAACACAAACGCAAAACCTCAAGTCAGTTCTCCCACCGCATCACAACTTACAATAAAACCCAATAGTTTACCCAACTTGACACCAAATGTACATTTGTTTGGATTCAACCTCAATTTGAATTTTCGCAGATGTTCGAATAATTTCTATAAGTGAATGATGTGATCCTTCTCTATGCGAGATTTGGCAATCATATCATCCATGTATACCTCGACTTCTTTATGGATAATGTCATGAAATAACGTGACCATTGCTTGTTGATAGGTTTCCCTTGTGTTCTTTAGGCTGAAAGGCATTACTTTGTAACAGAAGGCTCCCCAAGGAGGCATGAAAGTAGTCTTTTCCATATCCTTAGGTGCCATCTTGATCTAATTATATTCTGAGAAACCATACATGAAAGAAAATACCTAAGCTTGAGCCGTATTGTCCACCAAAACATCTATGTGCGGTAACGGGAAATCGTCTTTAGGACTTACTTTGTTTAGATCCCGATAATCTACACACATGCATACTTTTCCATCTTTCTTAGATACTTTCGCGAGGTTAGCTATCCAAGGTGGATAATCTACCACGGCTAAGAACCCTGCGTCAAATTTCTTGAGGACTTCTTCTCTAGTTTTGTTAGACATGTCTGAATGAGTTCTTCTTAGCTTTTGTCTGACGGGAGAACACCCTTCTTTGAGAGGTAGTTTATGCACCACTATATTTGTATACAAACCTGGAATATCTCTGTAATACCAGGCGAATATATCTATGTAATCATGTAGGAGTTTGATCAGCCTCTGTTTAACATTTTCCTCCAATGTTGCACCTAGCTTGATCTCTTTTGGATCCTTCTCAGTCCCAAGATTGATGGTCTTAATAGATTCCTGGTACGGTTATATGTTATCTGCTTTTTGTTCTAGTAACCTCGCCAATTCTTCAGAGAGTTCAAGATCTTCCTCATGTTCCTCTTCATCTTGGTTAATTGGTTCATCAAAGTCATATCAGATCGTAGCAGTATTGTTATCAGTGAGTTTAGACGTGGATCTGCATATTTTATCATGTTTGGGTACTTTTTAGAATGTGGAATTGGAAAGTGCTTATGAAGAAATAGTATTTCCATTTTGAAAAAAGTAGTAAATAAAATAGAAAGACATGGATCTCAATTGAATGAAAAACATAACTTTTATTAATTGAAAATATTGTTTGAAAATAAATGGGGGCCCTTATAAGCTACCCATATGCCTCGGGCGGGACATAGGTTCTTTTAAAATAGAAAAATTACTTTGGAAATAAAAAGATCTCCGAAATCTCCATATTTGTCTAATTTTTGAGCTCTTCGTCTGGAGCACATTCACGAATGAAGTTGGATGTTTCTTTGTTATTGCTCTTGTTTGATATCATTGACACTTGTACACCATGCTCTATTCCTTTGTTGATGGAGGTCTCCTAAATGGGAGGAAATTGCACTTTGCCTTTAGTAGTAGCCCTTGACGGTCGATAGCCCAAACCAAAACAATCTTTCTTCTCAGGTATCTCCACAGCCTTGCCCCAACCTTTTTATGTTCGACCCTCCATAGTTGTTTGCAAGTCTCTCCATGATTCCATAGAGGTTCCTAGTTTTGTGACTTTCTCCACCAGGAGTGTAACCACTGTAGCCACTTCCAAGACTTAGAATGGCGTTTCCACATAATCTTCTTCCACACTGATGTATCTGTAAGACTCTAAATGACTTATGAATATGTCTTATTCTCCATCAATTATCACCAATTTTCCTTTGACGAGGAACTTTAATTTTTAATGCAGGGTTTAGGTGACAGCTCTTGCAGCGTGAATCCAAGGTCGCCCAAACAAGCATGTATATGTCCGTTCTATATCCATTACCTGAAAGGTGATGTAGAACATAAGCGAGCCAATCTTTACTGGGAGATACATCTATCCAAACAAAGTGCTTGAAGAACCATAAAAAGCTTTAACCACCATAGAACTTGTGGAGGTAACTAACTATCATTGAAACCTAGGCGTGTTCCTGACGTCAGATTAGCCATGACTCCATCAAATTGGTTTATTGTGATCTCCTTTGTAACGTGCGCAGAACTTAGAATTTTCATCAGAGAATCTCGGTGCGCCTCAAAATTGATCAACAATGAGAGTATTTAAATCTTGGTCGGGGTTTGATGAAGTTGATCCACCACTCTATAGTCACTTTTATTGATCATCTTTAAGAATTTGTCTGCCTCTTCATCAGTGAAGGCTTTACTTGGAGGCTTTTGCCCCTAGCTAGTTTCAGCCACAACTTTTCCTTTATTCTTAGCCAAAGTATCATCCTTTTTATGTTGATTTAGAGCATATATGCGACCACGATGAGTCATGCCCCTTGTTCCTACTATATTTGTAATTGTAGGCCATTGATTTGATAAGGGCTCACTTTCTTGTTTATGTCCATTGATATAGGCAGTAGTGTCGTAATTCCTTGCACAAGTTTATCACTTTCATAAGGAATGAGAGATGCCCCCCTGATCACCATTGTACTTTTCGAAAGCGTTGGTATCTTCAAAGTTTGACCTTGGCATGGTATTATTGACGAAGGTCCACCATGCTCTATTCCTTTGTTGATGAAGGTCTCTTATATGGGAGGAAATTTCACTTTGCCTTTAGTAGTAGCCCTTGACGGTCGATAGCCCAAACCAAAACGATCTTTCTTCTCAAGTATCTCCACAACCTTGCCCCAACCTTTTGATGTTCGATCCTCCACAGTTGTTTGCAAGTCTCTCCATGATGCCATAGAGGTTCCCAGTTTTGTGACTTTCTCCACCGGGAGTGTAACCACTGTAGCCACTTCCAAGATTTAAAATGGCGTTTCCACACAATCTTCTTCCACACTAATGTATCTGTAAGAATCTAAATAACTTATGAATATGTTTTCTTCTCCATCAATTATCACAAAATTTCCTTCGACGAGGAACTTCAATTTAATGCATGGCTGAGGTGACAGCTTCTGCAGCATGAATCCAAGGTCGCCCAAGCAAGCATGTATATGTAAGTTCTATATCCATTACCTGAAAGGTGATGTAGAACATATGCAAGCCAATATTTACTGGGAGATCCACATCTCCAAACACAGTGCTTTAAGAATCATCAAAAGCTTTAACCCCCATAAAACTTGGTCTTATGATGATGCCTTCCATTGTTAGCTTCATCAAGCTGGCCTTTGGTAGGACATTAAGGGAAGAACCAATATTAGTAAGCACCCTGGATAAACTAGTTGTTCCTATTTGGATTGGAATGTGTAATGCCTTGTTGTGAGCTCTACCTAACGGAGGTAACTCACTGTCATTGAAACCTAGGCGTGTTCCTGACGTCAAATTAGCCACGACTCCATCAAATTGGTTTACTGTGATCTCCTTTGTAACATGCACATAACTTAGAATTTTCATCAGAGAATCTCGGCGCACCTCTGAATTGATCAGCAACGAGAGTATTAAAATCTTGTTCGGGGTTTGATGAAGTTAATCCACCATTCTATAGTCACTTTTCTTGATCATCTTTAAGAATTCGTCAGCCTCTTGATTAATGAAGGCTTTACTTGGAGGCTCTTGCCCCTGGCTAGTTTCAGCCACAACTTTTCCTTTATCCTTAGCCAAAGTATCATCCTTTTTATGTTGATTTGGAGCATATATGCGACCACTACGAGTCATGCATCTTGTTCCTACTATATTTGTAATTGTAGGCCCTTGAATTGTTAAGGGCTCACTTTCTTGTTTATGTCCATTGATATAGGTAGTAGTTTCGTAATTTCATGGCACATTTTTATCAATTTCATAAGGAATGAAAGATGCCCCCCTGATCACCATTGTACTCTTCAGAAGCATTGGTATATTCAAAGTTTGACCTTGGCATGGTATTATTGATGAAGGTCCACCATACTCTATTCCTTTGTTGACGAAGGTCTCCTGAAATGGAGTATATCGGTAAAAATGTTGAGACTAAGCCATTGGATTGACTTAACTCGCACAGATCAAATAAAAATTGCCACCGCGCTTTATTGTTTCCAAAGGAATGGGAAAATAGCGAATAACCCAAAAACAGGGGGAGAGAATCTAAGTTTGGGGGTTGGTTATGGAAAGGGAATGTATTAGCACCCTAAACATCTATGGTACTCTGCAGGAACCTCTTTGAAAATTTGTGTATTTTGGCTATAAGTGTTGTATAAAAAAAGTAGATGGTATAGATGAGAAAAAAAGTATTTTTTTACAATTTTTGTACCCACCGCAGTTGTGAACCTTTAGTGCCTACGTACCACCTTTCATACAATAGGGGATTAGGGTACTCGTAGTTCACCTATAATGATTTTAAAACACAAGTTTGTTGGTTAATTTTAAGAGATGAGACATCATCTTTATATCCAAGTGGAAAAGATACTTACTACCCACAATCATGAGAAAAGGAGAATTTGCTTCATCTCAAAATGGAAGATATAGCTTGGATTTTAAAATCAATAAAGCCTCACTCAACACCCAAGTGGAAAATATCTCACTTCACTATATATTGTAGACGTATAGTAGCTCGCATCACTACAAGGATTGACAAGAGTCTAATATTTTTGAGAAAATTTTAAAGTAAAAAGACAAAATGGCAAAATGGTTTGAATGAGATTTATTAACTTTTAGTCTTCTCACAAAAATATTAGAGTATTTTAAGTTGTTTAAAGTTTGATTAAGAAAATATTTTTAAAAATGCATGGACCTAAGTCCAAGTTTATTTTGAAAGTAGTTCAAGTTAGAAAACAAGAATATTTTTGAAAAGGAGGATGAAGATTTTTAAAATTAAAGAAGATGGGAGGAGATGAAGGGACTATCCTAAAGCATAAGGTAAAAGCTAGGGAAAAGAACCGTCTAACTAACAAGAAGCCAACACTTGACATAATGAGTCAATGTAGAATTCCCATCCTTTAGATTGAAACCTTAAAATCAAAGATAATAAACCTCTTAAGAATACAAAGCTTCAAATTCATTAAGTCTTCACAAAAATTGGGAAGAGTAACGACTATATACAGATGAATTCTCAATCACAGAGAAAACACATGATCAGAATAACCTGCACACAAAGAAAACAAACAACCCAATGTCTCGGGGAAAACCCCAAGAACTCCAGACAAAATAGCAATAGAAGTCACAAGGTCTCGAGGTAGGTCAAGGTCTCTAATCCTAAGTCCAAGAAGTCCATAACTCTAAAATGCCAAGGATAGTAACCAAATAGTACAAGTAACATTAAAGTTTTTTATTGTTCAAGTTGATTATTAGGTATCTTCAAAAAAAAATGAAAATCTCAAGTGAGCAAAATAAAAATGTCATAAAGATAACTGCTTAAATCATCAAAGATAAAAATAGTATGAAATGTAAATGCTAAAATAAATGGTGCATAAAACTAAAGGCATAAAGTAAAAACATGAAAATAAAAGTCAATTGTTAATGAGTTAGAAACTAGAGGTTAGTTGAATGACTATATTGAATCTTGCATTTGAAAACTCATTAGAAGATTGATAAAATCAAAGCCTCTCAACAACAAGTTTCATTTGCTTTTTTGTCAAGTATATCATTCATTTGAAAATCTCGAGGCAACAATAAATGGTCAATGGTGTTTAAATGATTCACTTAGTCCAAAATTTATGAAGATTCATTAGAGGATTGATAAGACCAAAGCCTCCTAACAATGAACCTCAAGGTTATTGGATCAAAAGTTTCAAATTAAATATACTTGAGTTGCAAACATAGGTTTGACCTGTAACGCCCGTAATTTAATTAATTATTTAATTAAATTATTTTTGGAATATTTGTGAAGATGTGTTGTGATTAATTGGATTTAATTTATTTTATTAAATGGTGAAATAATATTAGAAGTATAATATTATTGACGTGGGCTGGTTAAAGGAATAGAAGTAATAAGGGGGGTGTATTAGTTTTTAAGCCCATTTAGGAATTAAGAGAATAATAGGTTATTTTATTATTGATAGAAAGAATAGAAAGAAGAGGCAGTAGGAGAATAAGGATTGAGAACAAGAACGTGAAGCTGCTGAAAATAGAGGAAAATGGTAGAACGAGAATTCAACCGGAGATTGTAGAGCGACCTTCAATCCAAGGTAAGGGTGGGGTTCTGACTCTATAATCGGGTTCATGATAATTGGTATGTGGGGTTAGAGGTGATTGCCATCTTGTTCATGAATTGAATGTATGTGATGTTGTATGATGAGAATTGATGAATGTTAGATGAATAATGATTCCCCGATGTTGTTTAATTGATCTAGAATTATAGGATAATTGTAAGTGATGATCATCTAAGATTAGATTAAGTTTTTAGGGCTCAAAGGATGGAACCCATAGTGAAAACACAGAGAAAATCGCAGAATTTATGTAGGATGGAGCAGTATGCGTCGACCTCAAACATGATGTGTCGATACATGAAGGTTTAGAGACTCAGGATGAGTCGACACGAAGAGGTTTTACGTCGATACATGAGAACTTTTAGACTCAGGATGAGTCGATACGTAGGATGCATGTGTCGATCCATGCTGTGTGTTAGACCCAGGATGAGTCGATCCAAGAGAGGATGCGTCGACTCATGTTGCGTGTTTAGTGCAGTACGCGTCGATCCAAGACGTTTTGCGTCGATCCATATTGTCTAATTTTTGGCAGATTCAGTTTGAGAATGTTGTAACTTGAGTTTTAGGATGCCGTTTGAGATGCCATTCGAAGTGTTGAATAGCTAACATGATGAGCTTTATTCTTGAGGATTAAAATTAAGGATAGGAAGTGTAGTCCTAGTAGCCAATTTATGGATTTAGAGTTAGCTCCTATGTTGATTGTTACGTCAATTTTTATGCAGAATGATGAAGATGAGATGCTTAGAGGCTGCTGTTTGGTTTGTAACAGTAGGAACAATGATAGTAATGATGTAAGATTACAGAATATCAGTCTGAGTTACAGTAGTATTAATGTACAACTGAGTTGTTAATGAGATGTTATTCATGAAGTTGTGTTTGATAATTTTTTATGAATAAATGATGTTTGATGAATAAATGACGTTTGATGAATTATTATGATGATATGAGATGTTGATGAAGAGATGTTGAGATGCTTTTAAGATGTAGGCCTTTGGCCAGCTGTGGTGTTGTATTGAGATGTTGTCAATTATGGTGTTGTCATTACATTCATGATTGTGTCGCATACATTGCATTTTGAGATGGAGCTTATGCTCGTTGAGATGGCATGTATTGGCGAATATTTAGATGAAGGCTTATGCCTTGTTGATGCCTCTATTAATTGGCAAATTTTTGAGATGGGAGCTCTGCTCCAATGGTACCATATGCATTTGCATAGTATCGAGTCACATTGTATGATTGCATAAAGAAGTGTGTAATGATGTTGTGAATGTGTATTATTATGGTGATTATTATTGATTATGAGATGAGAAGTGGTGATGTTATGTGATCTAATTTAACATATTAATTATCATGCGCTTTATTACATTGTTAGATATCTCACCCCTTTTGTTTTAATGTTGCCCTTATATTGGTAGCGTGCAGGTAATCGAGGGTGAAGGCTGTATACCTTCAATAGTTCGAGTCGGTGTCATTGCTCTGTTATGTAACACTCGGGGGGATGAACGCTTGTTGCCTTTGATTGTTGATTATTAGTTGTTGAAATTTAAGTTGATTATTATTAAGTATGTATTGGGTTGAAGTTGCTGTAATGATGATAAAGATGATATTAAGAATTCCCGTTGCCTAGATGTTGAATTATTTAATTAAAAGATGTTATGATGATGGTTCATCCGATGTTTTAAAAGTGTTATATATCCATGATGAATGCAATGAATTTTGATAGAAGAATTTGTGGCATCCCGATTTGTTTGCATGAATGATTTTTATAACTATGATTTATTTATATGATTTGCCGGGGTAGAATTGGGGTGTTACAAAGTTTGTATCAGAGCAAAAGGTTGGTCCGAACTTGTCACCGAGTCGTAGTTTTCTAACAATCGAGTATTGTTAATTTGATTTCTAACCGTTGTTTATGTTGTAGTGATAAGTTGAGATGGCTTGAAGGAATGATGCTGCACTTGCTGCTGCTTTAGAAGCAATGGCTCATGCAATGGAAAATCAGCCGAATGCTGATGGGAATGCTGGATCTCGTAGCTTGGCGACCTTCCAGAGAGAGAATCCACCTACGTTTAAGGGAAAGTATGATCCTGACGGAGCATTGGAATGGTTGAAAGAGATTGAGAGAATCTTCCGTGTGATGGATTGCACTCCAGCGCAGAAGGTTCATTATGGTACTCATATGCTAGCAGTCGAGGCTGATGACTGGTGGCTAGAGACTTGTCAAAGATTGGAAGCTGCAGGTGAGAATGTCACTTGGGCTGTGTTCCGTAGGGAGTTTTTGAAGAAGTACTTTCCTAAATATGTCCGTGGTAAGAAGGAAATTGAATTCCTTGAGCTGAAGCAAGGGAATATGTCAGTTGTTGAGTATGCTGCCAAGTTTTCTAAGTTGGCTATGTTTTATCCGCACTACGCTGAGGCAGATGCTGAGTTTTGGAAGTGTATCAAGTTTGATAACAGGTTGTGCCCGGAGATTAAGAAGGAAGTTGGATACCAGAAGATCTGTGTCTTTACTGATTTGGTTGATAGTTACAGGATTTAGGAGGAGGATAATAATGCTCATTACAAGATTATCAGTGAGAAGAGGGGTAAGCACCAACATAATCATGGTAAGCCTTATGATACCCCAACTGGTAAAGGTAAACAGAAAGTTGCTCAGGGTCAGAGGACTAGTGGGGGAGATGCTCCTGCTGGTGTGGTTTGTTTTAAGTGTGGAAAGCCTGGACACAAGAGTAATGTATGCACTAATGAAGTGAAGAGATGTTTCCGTTATGGCAAGAACGGACATGTTGTATCTGAGTGTGAACATAAGAATTTGATTTGTTTCAATTGTAGAGAGGAAGGGCACATTGGTAGTCAGTATCCGAAACCAAAGAGGGCTCAGTCAAGTGGTAAAGTGTTTGCTTTGGTTAAAGATCAGACAACTGTTGAGGACAGACTTATCAAAGGTACATATTTCATTAATAGTACTCCTTTAATTACTATTATTGATACCGGTGCTACACATTGTTTTATTGCTACTGATTGTGTTGAAAGATTGGGTCTTATGTCATCTTCTTTGAATGGAGAAATGGTCGTCGATACTCCAGCCAAGGGGTCGGTGACTACGTCTTTAGTGTGTTTGAAGTGTCCCTTGTCGATCTTCGACAGAGACTTTGCTGTTGACTTGGTTTGTTTATCGTTAAGAGGTTTGGATGTGATTCTGGGTATGAACTAGTTAGAGAAAAACTATGTTCATATTAACTGTTATGACAAGTCTATGAGGTTTTCTACTCCTAAAGAAGAGGGAGATAGTCTGTTGTCTGCTAGACAGTTGAGGAAGTTGATGCAAGAGGAAGCACATATGTTCTCGTTGATGGCGTCACTATCTGTAGAGACTCAAGCTATAATTGAGGAATTGTAGGTGGTGTGTGAATTTCCTGAAGTTTTCCCTGATGAAATTCCTGATGTACCACCGGAGAGAGAAGTTGAATTTGCAATTGATCTTGTACCTGGTACCAGACCTGTGTCTATGGCACCATACAGGATGTCTGCATCTGAATTGTCAGAGTTGAAGAAGCAATTGGAAGAGTTACTTGAGAAGAAGTTTGCGAGACCAAGTGTATCGCCGTGGGGAGCTCCAGTGTTATTACTAAAGAAGAAAGATGGAAGTATGAGACTTTGTGTTGATTATAGACAGTTAAATAAAATGACGATTAAGAACAAGTATCCGCTTCCAAGAATAGATGACTTGATGGATCAATTGGTGGATGCTCGTGTGTTTAGTAAGATTGATTTGAGGTCAGGTTACCATCAGATTAAAGTGAAGGATGAAGATATCCAGAAATCTGCTTTCAGAACACGTTATGGACATTATGAGTATTCGGTGATGCCTTTTGGTGTTACTAATGCGCTGAGAGTATTCATGGAATATATGAATCGTATCTTTCATACTTATTTGGATCGGTTTGTGGTGGTGTTCATTGATGATATTTTGATTTACTCTAAGTCAGAAGAAGAGCATGCTGAACACTTGAGAGTAGTATTGTAAGTTTTGAAAGAGAAGAAGTTGTATGGAAAGCTATCCAAGTGTGAATTCTGGTTAAAGGAGGTCAGTTTTCTTGGTCATGTGATCTCAGGTAATGGCATTGCTGTGGATCCATCGAAGGTTGATGCTGTGTTACAATGGGAAACTCCAAGGTCAGCTACTGAGATTAGAAGCTTCTTGGGATTAGCTGGTTATTACAGAAGATTTATCAAAGGTTTTTCTAAGTTGGCACTTCCGTTGACTAGGTTGACTTGTAAAGGTAGAGATTCCGTATGGGATGTTCAGTGCGGAGAAAGTTTTACAAAATTAAAGAAGAGGTTGACGTCGGCTCCGATTTTGATGTTTCCTAATCCAGGAGAGCCTTTTGTGGTGTATTGTGATGCTTCTAAGATGGGTTTAGGAGGTGTGCTTATGCAGAATGGTAAGGTAGTTGCTTATGCGTCAAGGCAGTTGAGGACTCATGAGAAGAACTATCCTACGCATGATTTAGAGCTTGCTGCAATTGTTTTTGTGTTGAAGATTTGGAGGCATTATCTTTATGGTCCTAGATTTGAAGTGTTTAGTGACCATAAGAGCATAAAGTATTTATTCGACCAGAAGGAGTTGAATATGAGGCAACGGAGATGGTTGGAATTGTTAAAGGATTACGATTTCAGTTTGAATTATCATCTAGGAAAAGCAAATGTGGTAGCTGATGCGTTGAGTCGAAAGACTTTACATATGTCAGCAATGATGGTTAAAGAGTTGGAATTGATTGAGCAGTTCAGAGATATGAGCTTAATTTGCAAGGTTACGCCGCAAAGTGTTATGTTGGGTATGTTGAAGATTAATAATGAATTTCTAGACAGTATCAGAGAAGCTCAAAAGTTGGATGTTAAACTGGTAGATTTGATGGTTGGGATTGATAAGTATGAGAATAGTGATTTTAAGCTGGATGCACAAGGTGTGTTGAGATTTCGTAATCGGATTTGTATTCCCGATGATGCTGAGATGAAGAAAGTGATACTTGAAGAGAGTCATAGAAGTAAGTTGAGTATTCATCCAGGAGCTACAAAGATGTATCAAGATTTGAAAGGTTTGTTTTAGTGGCCTGGGATGAAGAGTGATGTGGCTCGTTTTGTGTATGCATGTTTGACTTGTCATAAGTAGAAAGTTGAACATCAGAAGCATGCAAGATTGATGCAACCGTTGGAAGTTCCATAATGGAAATGGGATAGCATTTCAATGGACTTTGTGACGGGGTTGCCTAATACCTTAAGAGGACATGATTTAATTTGGGTGATTGTTGATAGGCTTACAAAGTCGGCTCATTTTATTCCTATTAACATCAGTTTTCCAGTGTCGAAGTTGGCCGAGATTTACACTAGTTTGATTGTGAAGTTGCATGGTGTTCCTTTGTGCATTGTGTTAGATAGAGATCCAAGATTTACTTCTGATTTTTGGAAGAGTTTGCAAGAAGCGTTGGGTTCTAAGTTGAGGTTGAGTTTAGTGTATCATTCTCAG
This sequence comes from Vicia faba, assembly GCA_948472305.1. Taxonomy (NCBI): domain Eukaryota; kingdom Viridiplantae; phylum Streptophyta; class Magnoliopsida; order Fabales; family Fabaceae; genus Vicia; species Vicia faba. Next base: position 1,472,504,359 of record OX451741.1, read on the forward strand.
ACAGGTGGTCAGACTGAACGAACAATTCAATCGTTGGAAGATTTTCTGAGGGCATGTGTTCTTGAGCAGGGAGGTTCGTGGATACTTATCTTCCGTTGATAGAGTTCACTTATAATAACAGTTACCATTCTAGTATTGGGATGACACCTTTTAAAGCGTTGTATGGACGAAGATGTAGAACTCCTTTATGTTGGCATGAATCTGGTGAAAGTGTAGTACTTAGACCTGAACTTGTTCGTGAGACTACTGAGAAGGTGAAGTTAATTCGAGAAAAGATGAAAGCTTCCCAAAGTAGACAAAAGAGTTATCATGACAAGCGAAGGAAAGATTTAGAATTTCAAGCGGGTGACCATGTGTTTTTGAGAGTTACACCTGTGACTAGTGTTGGGCGGGCATTGAAGTCTAAGAAGCTCACTTCTCGTTTTATTGGACCATATCAAATTTCAGAGAGAGTGGGGAATGTTGCTGATAGAGTGGCTTTACCGCCTAATCTTTCGAATTTGCATGATGTGTTTCATGTGTCGTAACTTCGGAAGTATATTTCAGATCCATCTCATGTGATTCATATGGACGATGTGCAAGTACGGAATAATCTTATGGTGGAGACGACGCCTGTACGGATTACGGATCGTGAAATAAAGACTCATAGGGGCAAAGAGATTGCTTTGGTTAAAGTGGTTTGGCTAGGAGTTGCCGGAGAAAGCATGACTTGGGAGTTGGAGAGAAAGATGCGAGACTCCTACCTGAGTTGTTTGATTAAGGTAAATTTTCGAGCACTGAAATATTCTAAGTGGGTGAGAGTTATAACGCCCGTAATTTAATTAATTATTTAATTAAATTATTTTTGGAATATTTGTGAAGATGTGTTGTGATTAATTGGATTTAATTTATTTTATTAAGTGGTGAAATAATATTAGAAGCATAATATTATTGATGTGGGCTGGTTAAAAGAATAGAAGTAATAAGAGGGTGTATTAGTTTTTAAGCCCATTAAGGAATTAAGAGAATAATAGGTTATTTTATTATTGTTAGAAAGAATAGAAAGAAGAGGTGGTAGGAGAATAAGGATTGAGAAGAAGAACGTGAAGCGGCTGGAAATAGAGGAAAAACGGTAGAACGAGAATTCAACTGGAGATTGTAGAGCGACCTTCAATCCAAGGTAAGGGTGGGGTTCTGACTCTATAATCGGGTTCATGATAATTGGTATGTGGGGTTAGAGGTGATTGCTGTCTTATTCATGAATTGAATGTATGTGATGTTGTATGATGAGAATTGATGAATGTTAGATGAATAATGATGCCCCGATGTTGTTTAATTGATGTAGAATTATAGGATAATTGTAAGTGATGATCATCTATGATTAGATTAAGTTTTTAGGGATCAAAGAATGGAGCCCGTAGCGAAAACACAAAGAAAATTGCAGAATTTATGCAGGATGGAGCAGTATGCGTCGACCTTAAACATGATGTGTCGATACATAAAGGTTTAGAGACTCAGGATGAGTCGACACGAAGAGGTTTTGCGTCGATACATGAGAACTTTTAGACTCAGGATGAGTCGATACGTAGGATGCATGTGCCGATCCATGTTGTGTGTTAGACCCAGGATGAGTCAATCCAAGAGAGAATAAGTCGACTCATGTTGTGCATTTAGTGCAGTACACGTCGATCCAAGACGTTTTGCGTCGATCCATATTGTCTGATTTTTGGCAGATTCAGTTTGAGAATGCTGTAACTTGAGTTTTAGGATTCCGTTTGAGATGTCGTTCGAAGCGTTGAATAGCTAACATGATGAGCTTTATTCATGAGGAGTAAAATGAGGGATAGGAAGTATAGTCCTAGTAGCCAATTTATGGATTTAGAGTTAGTTAATGTGTTGATTGTTACGTCAATTTTATGCAGAATGATGAAGATGAGATGCTTAGAGGTTACTGTTTGGTTTATAACAGTATGACTAATGATAGTAATGATGTAAGATTATAGAATAGCAGTCTGAGTTACTGTAGTATTAATGTACATCTGAGTTGTTGATGAGATGTTATTAATGAAGTTGTGTTTGATAATTTTTGATGAATAAATGATGTTTGATAATTAAATGACGTTTGATGAATTATTATGATGATATGAGATGTTGATGAAGAGATGTTGAGATACTTTTGAGATGTAGGCCTTTGGCCAACTGTGGTGTTGTATTGAGATGTTATCAATTATGGTGTTGTCATTACATTCATGATTGTGTCGCATACATTGTATTTTGAGATGGAGCTTATGCTCGTTGAGATGGCCTGTATTGGCGAATATTGAGATGAAGGCTTATGCCTTGTTCATGCCTCTATTAATTGGCAAATTTTTGAGATGGGAGTTCTGCTCCAATTGTACCACATGCATTTGCATAGTATTGGGTCGCATTATATGATTGCATAAAGAAGTGTGTAATAATGTTGTTAATGTGTATTATTGTGGTGATTATTATTGATTATAAGATGAGAAGTGGTGATGTTATGTGATCTAGTTTAATATATTAATTATCATGCGCTTTATTATATTGTTAGATATCTCACCCCTTCTGTTTTAATGTTGTCCTTATGTTGGTAACGTGCAGGTAATCGAGAGTGAAGGCTGTATACCTTCAATAGTTCGAGTCAGTGTCATTGCTCTGATATGTAACACTCGGGGGATGAACGCTTGTTGCCTTTGATTGTTGATTATTTAGTTGTTGAACTTTTAGTTGATTATTATTAAGTATGTGTTGGGTTGAAGTTATTGTAATGATGATAAAGATGTTATTAAGAATTCCGTTGCGTAGATGTTGAATTATTTAATTAAAGATGTTATGATGATGGTTCATCCGATGTTTTAAAAGTGTTATATATCCATGATGAATGCAATGAATTTTGATAGAAGAATTTGTGGCATCCCAATTTGTTTGCATGAATGATTTTTATAACTATGATTTATTTATGTAATTTACCGGGGTAGAATTGGGGTGTTACATGGCCCATGAATGGTCATTTCTCGATTCGGGACAAAATTTAGCGCTATGTTAAGCAATCGTAAGTGGACTTATATATAAGTCGCACCTATTTTGAGGTCTGTCAATAGCCATCTATGTGCCATATGTTTGGAGAGATGATATGTAGATCATCATCTAACAACATGTAGCACAAATGAGGAAGGGCATGCAATGTATGAAATTAGGGTTTAAAAAATCATCAACATCATTCATCCATTTTGGTGGATTTGGTTTCTCAACCTATCAACACCCAAGATCCAATGAGGTTGAAAAATCTGTCACCAAATGAAGTCCAAGTCAGAACCAAAATTAAAAAATAAAAAATAATATTTAACAAAACAAAATTAAAATGGTTAATAAAAGGAAAATAATTGGTAAAATACTCAAAGTATATTAAAATACCAAATAAAAATCCTAAAAAATAATCAGAGGTCAAACATGATTTAATAAATATTGACAAAAATTTCATAATTTTTTTAAAGTCAGAAACTAATTTTAAAAATAAAAGAAATAAGTAAAACAAACCAAAAATGATAAAAAATAGTAAAATCAAAAATAAAAATAAAACAAGGTTATCAAAAATTGCCAAAAGACCAAAGGACCTTTCCATAATTTTTTTCAGAATTTAATAATTAAGAAAAATATTTTTAATCAATTAAAACAAGTTAATTAAATCGAAAAATTATGAAAAATATCAAATCATGAAATAAAATTGTGAAAAAATAAAAATTAGAAAGGGAAAAATCCAAAATATTTGTAAGAATTATTTCATATTTCTTGAGTCAGAAATGAATTTTTTATGAATTTTTGAAGTTTAAATCAATTAATATATAAAACCAGAAAATAAAAATAAAACCAAAAAGATATAGACCATTAGATCAATATCAAAATGCGTTAGTAATCAAATCCAAGGGATCTGACGCATTGTGCATTTCATGGTCATTAGTGAATAAACCACTAGATCAAATATTAAATCAGATTTTGAAAAAAACAAGTGGCGCTTTGTCATTGGTTGAGAGATGACACATTGGTCATCTTCAACCTCCAGCCACGTGAATTGCAAGTCTCTCAAACTATAACATCAAGAGCTCAAACCTATGCCATTCGCTTTGTCTCATCAAGACGAAGACAATCGTACCCTCGCGAAAAATTTATTTAAAGTGTAGCTCAGTCGATTTGCAAAAAACCAGAAGGAAAAAGTTGAATAGAGATTTGAAAATTCATGGCCAAAACTCACTTCCAATTGAAAACAAATGATGTGACGAGTATCAGAATGATGAGAGTTTCATTATAGTAACAAATTTTGAGAGAATTAATGAAGGAATCTACCTATTGAAGTTCAAATTCAGAGCTGTGAAACTTGACTTGGCTAGCACGATTTAGGATGCTTTAAGGCTTGGTTATTCTTCTGTTAGCTTCAGTGAAGTTCAAGGATGTAGAATTAACAAAGAAAATGGATTGAAGAAGGCTGTAAAACCAAATTCAAAGTTGCAGAAATGTGGGTTAGGGAGAGAGTTTGGCAGGGTGATTCTGGTTGTTCATGCTTGAAAAAATGAATGCAATATTCCCCTCTATTTATATAAGAGTGAATGGTGAAAATAATGGGAAGCAATAGTGAGGTTTGGAGGGAAAACGAAGGAAGCTCGAAAGTGAGAAAATTGTGACTTGAATTTGCTCAAAACTCAACTAACTCTTGCGTTTTGAACCTTAATTCAACTTTGGGAACTTGGTTAAACATGTTTAAATAAAAAATGGATGCTAATTTTTTGGTTAGAAGCTGGATTATGGATTTCAAATTCTGACTTGAAGTGAAACTTCAATTCCATGGTACCCACTTTGAACCAATGGTACTCACAGCTCAAGTGGTCTTATGGAATAATTCTTGAAGAATTTGAAAGATAAGGTCACAATATTTATAATATGCAAAGAGTGAGATCAATTGGATGCTTGAGCTAAGAGTTTTGATGAGTCAAAGTTGAGAAAATGATGTTGACTTTTTGTACTTATAAAAATTCTAGGTTTTTCTTCAAAAGTGACCTAAAATGTTTTGAGTTCAAACAAGTCCTTCCTCAAAAATTGAGATTTGATCATTTAATGCTAGATTGAAGTGGAATTCCCAAAGAGCATTGTGAAACTTGAATCACTCAAAAATATCATGTATTGAAAAGGTTATGGCCTTGTGAAATTGGTGAAAATTCATGAGGTGACCTGTAATCTTTTGAGTCTTTGAGGCATCTTATAACCATTTTCAAGAATTGCACATACAATAAGAGTTAAAGTTCACATTCTTAAGATCAACATGGAAAAATAATAGGCTCAAGGAGATAAAAATTGATCAAGTTATGGTCCTTTGAAGTCACATGAGGGAATTTGATAGCCTCTCTAAAGGACTTGTAATCTTTCTCCATCATTAGAAATATTCCATACAAAATTTTATTGAAACTCTTGAATTAATTTGTTGATAACCCTTTAAAGAGAAGCATATCTTTGGAATCACTCAAAAATCTCAAAAGATGAACAATATATAGCTCTAAGAAGCTCAAAACCCTAGCTCCTAAAGCATCAAAATCACTTGGAAGCCCCTTTAAATTTTAACAATATTTCATGCATGATTACTTTTGCTATGTAAATAGAATTTGTTGTGGATGGTAATAAGAACCCATAGCAACAATAACCACATCCAAATTTTAAGAATTGAAAGAGTTATACACTTGTGATCAAGGAATCAAGAACTTGTCCAATTAGGTCAAACTTCTTCAATCAACCATTGTATCTTTTGACTTTCTTTAACAAATTGAGGCATGATGAATCATAGTAGACCTTTTCATGATATCACTTTAAAGCATCTTCAATGATGAAGCTTGAATATCAATGAAGCTTTGTTGAAGAAGGCATGGAAATAAATTCATGAACCTATAAATCAACCTGATGAAATGTGTTATGCCCTCAACTATAGTATCATCAATTAGAGAAAACCTTCATTGTATTTGTTAGTTAAAAGTTAATCAATACAAACATATATGATCACAATATACAAATCAAGGTGCTTGGTGATCCCTCATGAGAAAACCTAAATATAGAGAGAAGAACCAAACCCTAGTGTGATCTTGTTGTGATTGAGTTGATATGAGATGATAGAGGAATCTTAGGGGAAAAAATTAGGGTACAACAGCGAGGAAATTACACTTTTCCTTTAGTAGTAGCCCTTGATGGTGAATAGCCCAAACCAAAATGATGTTTTTTCTCAGGTATCTCCACAAGCTTGCCCCAACCTTTTGATATTCGATCCTCCAAAGTTGTTTACAAGTCTCTCCATGATGCCATAGAGGTTCCCAGCTTTGTAACTTTCTCCACCGGGGGTGTAATCACTGTAGCCACTTCCAAGACTTATAATGGAGTTTCCACACAATTTTCTTCCACACCGATGTATCTGTAAGACTCCAAATGAGTTATGAATATGGCTTATTCTCCATCAATTATCACCAATTTTCCTTCGACGAGGAACTTCTATTTTTAATGTAGGGTTGAGGTGATAGCTCCTACAGCGTGAATCCAAGGTCGCCCAAGAAAGCATGTATATGTCAGGTCTATATCCATTACCTAAAAGGTGATGTAGAACATATGCGAGCCAATCTTTACTAGGAGATCAACCTCTCCAAACACAATGCTTTGAGAACCATAAAAATCTTTAACAACCATAGTACTTGGTCTTATGATGATGCCTTCCATTGCTAGCTTCATCAAGCTGGCCTTTGGTAGAACATTGAGGGAAGAACCAATATTAGTAAGCATCCTGGATAAACTAGTTATTCCTATTTGGATTGAAATGTGAAAAGCATTATTGTGAGCTCTACCTTGTGGAGGTAACTCACTATCATTGAAACCTAGTTGTGTTCCCGACGTCAGATTAGCCACGACTCCATCAAGTTGGTTTACTATGATCTCCTTTGTAACATGCACATAACTTAGAATTTTTATCAGAGAATCTCGGTGCGCCTCTAAATTGATCAACAATGACAATATTGAAATCTTGGTCAGGGTTTGATAAAGTTGATCCACCACTCTATAGTCACTTTTCTTGATCATCTTTAAGAATTCGTCAGCCTCTTGATCAGTGAAGGCTTTACGTGGAGGCTCTTGCCCCTGGCTAGTTTCAACCACAACTTTTCCTTTATCCTTAGCCAAAGTATCATCCTTTTTGTGTTGATTTGGAGCATATATGCGACCACTATGAGTCATGCCCCTTGTTCCTACTACATTTGTAATTGTAGGCACTTGACTTGTTAGGGGCTCACTTTCTTGTTTATGTCCATTGATATAGGCAGTAGTGTCGTAATTCCATGGCACAATTTTATCACTTTCATAAGGAATGAGAGATAGTCACCTGATCACCATTGTACTCTTCGAAAGCATTGGTATATTCAAAGTTTGACCTTGGCATGGTATTGTTACTGTTATTTTTATTAAGCTCGACTCTCCAAAAGAAATTACAAGTGGTCTCTTTGTATAGTTTAGGCGTTGGTAAGGAATCACCAATGGTCTTCCGGTATTTCCATTGATTGTAGCTATATATCCTTCTTCAAGATAATATCCAAATTGGACTATCCCTTGATCCATTAATTGCTTGAAAGTGTTCTTGAAAGCATCATTTCATTCCAAGAGAAATCCATGTTTCAATAAATGCTCCTTCAACCTATCAATCAGAGCTTTTACTCATCTAGTTTCTCCAAGATCAATGACTATCTCAATTGCGTTCACAGTTGGGATACCATGCATAAGCATGGGATTTGTTTTGATATTCAACTTATCCAAGGTTATGTCTTGGGAGTCCAATAGATCTTGAACCTTGTGTCTGAAGGCCAAACACTTCTCAATGGTATGCCCTAGAGAATTACATGATATTTGAACCTTGCATTTGCATCATATTTTGGTGGGAGTGCCCAAATTGGAGGAGCAAGTGGATCCAACTCTACAAAGGATGCCTTGACTAAGTTTTGTAGTAGTTGATCGTGTGGCATAGGGAGAGGATCAAATCTTCTTGGAGGTCTGTCAGACCTATTTTAGTGCTGTTCTCGTGGGATCACCAATGGTTGCTATGTTCTCTGGTGCGTTGCAAAAATATTAGTTTCTCCTTCCTTCTTTTTTGAGAAGTTTAGAGTATGATTCTTTGGGCTGTAAGGAGCACTCGACGCCTCTTGTATCTTGCCATTTTCACACTAACTTCAATTTGTTCGCCAATTGTCACCAAATAAGAGAATCTCGAGGAGACAATGCCTACCATTTTCTCATAACACAGACCTTGTAGAGTACTCATGAACATGTCTACCAAATCTTTTTCAAGTAGCGGTGGTTACACATGCGCTTCCATTTCTCTCCACCGTAGAGTGTATTCTTTAAAATATTGGTCCTTCTTTTAGGACAAATTTTGAAGTTTCATGTGATTAGGAGCCATGTCTAAGTTGTACTTGTATTACTTTAAGAAAGCGTTAGCAAGGTCTACCCATGATCAAACATGTGCTCATTCCAACTGCATATACCAATCTAGCGATGCACCACTCAGGCTATCTTGTAAGAAGTGGATCATCAATTTCTAATCATGAGCATATGAATTCATTTTCCTATAGAATATGCATAAATGATTCCTTAGGCATGTGAGTCCCTTATATTTTCCAAATTCAGGTACTTTGAATTTTGGGGGAATCACTACATCTGGAACTAGACCCATTTCAAGGGCACCGACGTCGAAATCATCATAACCCTCTACAACCTTTAGTCCTTCTTCGATAGCTTTATACTGGTTAACTACCATATGATCTTCAACAGTCTTTGGTTGGGCACTTGAGTAATGCCTTTCAAATCATGGTCTCCATATTGCAAGTCTATATAGTTATCTATTTTTTTGACTGTAATTTTTAAAGTATGGGATACCCCCACTTTCTGAGGAGGTGGAATGAAACCTTCAGTCATGATGGTCTCTTGTTGGGCAACAATTGACTTTGCGGGACCAGATTCAGGTTCATGCCTGGGTTGGTGACCGCTCGATACACCAATAGTTTAGGATACTTCTTTAAAAGCCACATTGGGAATCTCGTCTTGCCTTGCTATGATGTTCTTCAAGGCGAGCAGAACTTGACTCATATCTCCTTTCAATGACTTGATACTTCCTTTCACTTATTTTAAGTCTTCTTGAAAGGAAACTTGGTTCTCTTTGATTTTCTCTAAAATTCTGGTATCAGATATGTGATGTCGAATGAGATGTCATAACACAAATATCTTTTTGAAAGTAAGGTGCAGTAAAATCAAAAGCAGTAAAAACACAAGAGATTGTTCATCCAGTTTAGTGTACAATAACACATACTCTAGGGCTACCAACTCAGGGACAAGTTCACTAAATACCCTCAGTAAACAACCATTTTACGATTTAATCACTTAATCACTACCCAAGCTAAACTTCTACATAAGACTCACCTAGGTATGAGGCCATCCTCAATTCCCTTCAATCACTTACAGTGAAGAACTTAACAGAATTAATAAGTTTGAAACACTTCAATCATTCAATGCTTAAAAGCTTATGAATGATACACAATTAACAACCCAAATAACAACTCAAGTATTTAAACTAATACTTAGAGTGTATTACAAATAAAAAGCCTAAAATTCTAATCAGAAAGAAAGTGTTCTTCTTCAAAAGTTGCTTGTCTTTGAATAAGGAAGCAAGTCCTTATATATGCGCAGCTTTGGGCTTGGGCTTGAAAACAAATACTCAAATCTTTTGAATATTTCCATTAAAAAAGGCCAAGATATAATTATGCAATTTGAAAAATATTCCTCCATATTTTTCGCAATCTGTAGTTCATAAATCCTGAATTATAGAGTGCTGGAAATCAGGAAACAAAAGACTTAACTGATTTTGGGCTGAGATCACTTCAGTAAGAAGATGTCAAGACATCTGCTTTGACATTATTCAAAACAATTTTGCTCCAAATGTTAAGACATTTAGAAAAACATTAACAAGTCATTGTTTTACCAAAATTGCTACCAATAAACACTTACAAACTCCCCCTTTGGAAAATTTTGGCTAAAACATTGTTAGAGCATATTATCAGAGCAGCAACACAATTATCAGAGCCTTATCAGGGCAGAAGCAAGCAAGGAAATCAAAACATACATTCAGTTAGCAGTTAGCTGTTTGCGTAGGAAGATGTCAAAACATCTTCTGGGACATGAGGCTCCCCCTCAAGTATTGAGCTCCCCCTCAATCAATGGTCAGTGGTCAGCCAGTGGTTAGTGGTTAGTCAGTCATTCACTCACTTTCTCTCCCCCTTTTTAGTCATAATATGCTAAAGAAAAGATCCAAGTGCCAAGCACATGCAAGTGCCAAAAAAGAAACAAAGTGTTCAGAGAAACATCAAGTAGTCTAACCGTCATCCTGACTAGTTAACTTGGTTGAACCATAACTTCTTTCCTCACTGGAATCTTCACCTTCAGAGCTTACTGCATCATCAAGGTTGCTATCCTTTTGCAGGTCCTTGATCATCTTTTCAAAGACTAGCTTCCTAGATGAGCTCACTCTGATTACATCATCTAATTCCTTGCAGGCTTCCTTTAATTCATTTATCATTTTATCCTTGGTAAAGGTCTTTTCAACAGGAGCAGATGTTAAAACAATGTCTGGGACATGTTTTCCTGAAAAGAGCTTAAAATGGAGGGTCAAGGCAGACTCCCTCTTGCACACAACATCATTTCCACTTAGGATTACATGGTGCTGATTTAGGATAATTCCACATAGGAGGGAAGGAAAAGCAATTGGCATCTTAATGGAACAAGTTCCTGCACGTTTAATGGTCTGATCAAAGATAAAAGTCCCATAATCAAAAAGTTTTTGGTTTCCAATAGCATAAATAAACTTTCCTAAACCAATGGAGATGGTTGAAGTGTGATTAATGGGAACCCAATTTGCAGCACCAATCCTATGTAAAATTGCATATTTCACACTCAGTTTAATGACAAGAAGTTTGTTTTTCACTGGCCACTCACTTACTTGATTAGTAGTAATGGCTCTACACACTTGATTGTCTGTTACTTCCAGCTCACAACATACATCTTCAGACCTATCTATAAATTTGTTTATAATGGCAGGATAATATTCAACACACCTTCCTCTAACAAAAACTTTCTATATTCCTTACTCTTATGGTCAGCACAATCAACAGGAATATTAACAATAAACTCCTTAACAAGAGTTTCATAGCAATTTGCAAACCTGGCAACTATTTTCATCAGTCCAGCATAGGAGACCAACTTCATGTTTTCCTTACATTCCAAGGCACCAACTCCTAGTTCTCTCTCCAGGGAAATCCTTCTTTAATACACATACTTCCACTTTTCAGCATTCCCAACAGAGTGAAAGGAGATGTTGTCAAGTGGGGCATCAGGAACCCTAACAGACAATTTCTTATTTGCAGACTTTTTGATAGGAGAGATATCCTGGACATCTTGCTCGACGTCATACTCAGAGTCAGTCTCTTGAATCAAAACAACTTTCTTCTTACTCTTAGATATTTTTACAGCATCCTCATCATCATCACTAGAGCTAACAGGTCTAGCTTTTCTCTTTCTAGAAGGAGGGACCACTTTACTTCCTGCTTTTGGGGGTCCATACATGGGCTTCTTCTTGATTGTCTTGGGAGGGGCTGTGATACTTGCATCTTTCACTCTCCTATACTTTAGCCTTCTAGTAATACTAGGTACAACATTAGTGATGAGCTCATTGTCAGAGAGCTCTTCAACATTGACCACATTCACAACATTGTGACATTCTCCATCCTTGGAGGCAACATCATCTTCTTTAGAAGTAGAGTTTTCTTCAACATTTTGCTCAACATCTTGATCAACATCTTCTTCTTCCACTTCTTTTAGGGAAGAGGTAGCAAGCTTCTCAAGTTTTCTATCAGCAGCATCTTTCTTGGATGATTCAACAACATCATTCTTAGGATTACTTCCTTTGTCAACTGGAGGGGGCATGCGAGCAAGGGGAGTAGAAATTCTCGGCATAGCAAATCTTTCATTTAAAACTCTGTCCACAAGCCTTATGATGCATCTATCAACATTGGCAATTTATTCTTTAGTTCTATTATCGATAGCAGAAGAGGAGTTACCTTTATCATCTTTAGATTTCTTAGCTGCTGATGATCTAGGTTTCTTGACCTTTTTATCAAGCGGAGGGATCATTGATAGAGGAGTAACATCTAGTACCGTGTCAAGAGAAAGATTTTCATTTGCAGATTTTGAGGAAGATGATGTGTGATGTTGAGACATGTTTGAAAGATTTCTAGAAAGGAGACGAGGAATGGCAAGGGTTCTTCTCCTGTTTAGGAGAATGGAGAGTTTATGGAAGTAGAGAGAAGAAATGTAGTAGCGTGTGGGAAACAATTTTAGGCAGTCTTATAATGATTGTTTTCTAGAATTTATTTGTTGGAAGCACAAACAATATAATATCACTTTAATAATATTCCCACATACTTTTAATTTCTACAAACCCTCATATAAACATATCCCTAATTTTCCTCTTAAATCCTCAAATTGATTAGCATCCAAAGCCTTTGTGAAGATGTCAGCCATTTGTTATTCAGTGGCTACATGTTCTAAGGCAACAATCTTTTCTTCAACAAGCTCTCTTATGAAGTAATGATGAATGTCAATATGCTTGGTCCTGCTATGTTGAATAAGATTCTTTGAAATTTTTATGGTGCTTAAATTGTCACAGAGTAATGTCATGACATCTTGTTGACATTGTATTCTGTTAACATTTGTTTCATCCAAACCAATTGAGAACAACTGCTTCCTGCATCAATGTACTCAGCCTCAGCAGTGTATAGAGACACACAATTTTTCTTCTTGCTGAACCAAGATATGAGGTTATTTCCCAGAAAGAAGCATCCTCCTGATGTACTCTTTCTATCATCAGCACTCCCTGCCCAATCAGCATCACAAAATCTAGTTAAGGTAGAATTTGATCCATGAGAGTACAACATACCACAATCACGTGTCCCATTCACATATTTGAGAATCCTTTTTACATGGTTGGTATGGATAACTTTGGGATCAGCTTGATATCTTTCACACACTCCTACAACAAAGGAAATGTCTGGTCTGCTAGCTGTGAGATATAGAAGACCGCCTATAATTCTTCTGTAGAGACCTTGATCTACACTTACTCCTTTTTCATCTTTAGTCAACTTCAGATGTGTGGGAGCAGGGGTTCTTTTATGACTTGCATTCTCCATCCCAAACTTCTTCACTATATTCTTAGCATACTTGCTCTGAGATGAAAATATGGAGTCTTCCATTTGTTTAAGTTGCAGACCAAGAAAATAGGTTAATTCACCAACAAGACTCATCTCAATTTCAAACTGCATCTGCTTGACAAAATGTTGAACCATCTCATTTGACATCCCACCAAATACAATATCATCAACATAGATTTGAGCAATCACAATCTTCCCTTCTTCTTCTTCTTCTTCTTCTTCTTCTTCTTTGACAAAGAGAGTCTTATCTATACCACCTTTCCTATATCCTTGCTCCCCAAGGAATACTGTCAGTCTCTCATACCAAGCTCTTGGAGCTTGCTTCAATCCATACAAAGCTTTCTTCAGTTTATAGACATGTTTAGAAAAACTTGGATAAACAAATCCTTTTGGTTGTTCAACAAAAACTTCTTCATTCAGGTATCCATTCAAGAAGGCACTTTTTACATCCATTTGAAATGATTTAAATTTCAAAATGCATGCAACTCCTAACAGTAGTCTGATTGATTCAAGTCTAGCCACATGAGCAAAGGTTTCATCAAAGTCCACTCCTTCAATTTGATTGTGTCCTTGAGAAACTAGCCTTGCCTTATTTCTAGTGACCACCCATTTTTCATCAGATTTATTCTTGTATACCCATTTAGTGCCAATCACATTTGTCCCTTCAGGTCTTGGAACCAGATCCCAAACTTCATTTCTACTGAATTGTTCCAGCTCCTCTTGCATAGCATTAATCCAGAACTCATAATTTAGAGCATCTTTGACATTCTTAGGCTCAATTTTTGATACAAAGCAAGAGTTAGAAATCCATTCTCTTGATCTGGTAGTAACTCCCTTATTTGGATCTCCTATGATGAGCTCCTTAGGATGATCTTTCTCAGTTTTGATTGAAGGTCCTTTATTGAGCTGACTAGGCTGGGGATCTTCTTGAGTAGGATTATAATCAATACACGTGTCATTTGATTCAGTTGGACTAGCATGCAAAGATGTTCCAAGATATTCTGAGACATCTTCTTTAACATTCCATCCTCTATCATCAATAGTAACATTTATTGACTCCATCATAACTTTGGTTCTGGAGTTAAACACTCTGTATGCTCTGCTGTTTGTAGAGTAACCCATGAATATTCCTTCATCACTCTTGGGATCCATCTTTCTTCTTTGTTCACGATCATCTAAGATGTAACATTTACTTCCAAAAACATGAAAGTATTATACAATTGGTTTTCTTCTGTTGTACCCCAATTTTTGCCCCTAAGATCCCTTCATCATGCCACATTGTTTCAATCACCATAAAATCACATTAGGGACTTTGGTTCTTCTCCCTATCTTTAGCTTTGCTCTTTGAGAAGTTACCAAGCACCTTGATTTGTTTGCTTTTATGATCATAGATATTGTACTTTGATTTTTCTCTCTAATTAATAAAATGCAATATTGGTTTGTCTTACTTGTTGATAATGTAGGTAAAAGCAATGAGGTTTAGCGAGTTGGTTCATGGGTTCATGAGTTTATTTCCATGCCCTAGTAAAAAGCTTGAGAGATTCAAACCTTACCATTGAAGTTATTTTGAAGTTGATATGAAATTGGTTTTGGTGGCCACAAGTCCTCATCATCATCCTCAACAATTTCTATTCACAAAGGAAGAATATTGGCACAAAAAGTTTGTTCAAACTTGGCAAAGTTCCACCAAGCATTCTATTGATCTAGAGGCTATGGATTTGGACTTCAAAGAGGCATATCTAGCTCATCTTTTTTTGTTTTTGAGTGATTCCAAAAACATTATTCTCTTCAAAGAGTTACCAATAAATCACTTCAAAAGTTCCGAAGAGTTTTCATGTGGAAGGAACTTGGTGAACAAGAAAGATTACAAGTCATCCAGTTGAATCCCTAATTTTCCATATGCGACTTAAAATTGTAATAACTTGGTCAATTTTTATCACCTTGAGCCCATTATTTTTCCATGATTATCTTAAGGATGTGTACTTCATGCCTTCCTTTATGTGCAAATTAATAAAATGGATGGAAGTTTCCTTAAGAATGCAAAAGATTATAGGTCATTTCATGATTTTTGGCCAACTTCAACAAGTCATAACTTGCTCAATTTTTGGAGATTTTGAGTGGTTCAAATTGAAAAATGTCATTCAATAGATCTAATTCATTCCATCTTTTTGGGTCAAGAGCAAATTCTAAGTGGAAAGCCACGTTTGGATGCAAGAGATTATAGGTCCTTTTTAAAGAAGAATTTGAAATATTTCTAAGTATGGAAAGTCAACTCTTTTTCTCCAACTTTGACTACATGTAATTTTAAGCTCAAGCCTACATTTGATTCCATTCTTTTTCTATTACAAAGTTTGTTACCTCATCTTTCCAAAGCATCAAGAATCATGCCTTAAGACTCCCTGAGATGAAAATGCCATTGTTTCAAAAGTGGTAACTTGGAATTGAAGTTTCCCTGCAAGTCAGAATTTGAATTTCATGTTACAACCTCTAAACCTCAAATTAGCACGTGTTTTGGGTCTAAACATGATTAGCCAACTTTCCCAAGTGGATTAGTGCATCAAAACGCAAGAATTGGATGAGTGTTGGTGAAGTTTGGATCACACCTCACTCGTGCATCAAGTTTGCACGAATTCCCTCCAAAACGTATCATTCACTCTTCCTTTTGATCCCATTTACTTCTCCTATAAATACATGTACTATCCCATTCATTTTCTCAAGCTTAGATAGCCAGAATCACCCTGCCAAACTTGCTTCACAACTCAGAATTCAGCTACTTCGAATCCTATTCTCAAGCCTTTTTCAATCCATTTTCTTTATCAATTCACCTTCCTTGATCTTTCATGAAGCTAACCATATAATCACATTAAAGAATCATGCCCTATATTGCTCCATAGAAGTCCAACTTCAGAGCTGTGCAACTCAACTTTAATAGGTAGATTCCTTCATCAATTGTTCAAAACTTTGATACCATTGTGTTGCTCTCATTGTCCTGATTCTAGTCGCAACACTTACTTTTATCTGGAAGCACGTTTTGACCATGAATTTTCAAATCCCTTTTCAAAACTTTCTTTTCAAATTGTTTGAGTTACAGTTTATATAAAAATGGCGCGAGGGTATGGTTGTCTTCGTCTTGAAGAGACGAAGAGAATGGCATAGGTCTGAGCTTCTGATTTTATAGTTTGAGAGACCTGCAATTCGTGAGGACTGGAGGTTAAAGATGACCAACGTGTCACCTTCTAACCAATGAAAGCGTGCCATTTGTTTTTTTCAAAAATCTGATTTATTAATGATTCTGTACATTATTCACTAAAGACCATGATATGCACAACACGCTAGATCCTTTGGATTTGATTACTAACGCGTTTTGACTCTCATCCAATGGTCCACATCTTTTTCTTTTATTTTCTTTTTCTGATTTTTATATTTTAATTGTTTTAAATTTCAAAAAATCATAGAAAATTCATTTTTAGTCCAAAAAATCCAAAAAATTATGAAAAATATTTTTGATTATTCTCTTTCTGATTTTTATTTTTTCACAATTTAATTTTGTGTTTTGGTATTTTTTATGAATTTTACACTTGTTTGATTTATTTAAAATGTTTAAAAATACTTTTACACATTTTTAAATTCTGAAAAAATTATGGAATGATCCAATGATATTGTGACAAATATTGGTGAACTTATTTTATTTTTGTTTCTGACTTTACTATTTTTTACTATTTTCGTTTATTTTACCCATTTATTTTAATTTTAAAAAATAGTTTCTGACTTTTAAAAATTCCCAAAAAAATTGTATAATTACTTGACCTATTTTCTGATTTTTCTATGGTCTTGTCTTTCATTTCTTGATTAATTTGAATATAATTGACTTTTTCCCCATTATTTTTCATTTTTTAAACATTTTTTAAACCCTTTAATGCATATATTAAATATATTATTATTTTGTGAATATTTTCTGGTTGTCTTGGGTTGATTTTTTGATCATGGCTTTATTAACATCATTGGATCTATGGTGTTGAGTTTAACTCCACAAAAGATGGATGAATGATTTTAATAATAGTTTTATTAAATATTAATTCAAATGTGGTTTTTCTTTTTTTCCCCTAATCCCTTTTCATCTCATCCCCTTCTCATTGCACTAAGTGTTGTTGGAGCATGATCTCTATATCATGTCTCAAAACAAATGGTGCATAGATTGCTATTGACCGGCCTCAAAATAGGTGCGACTTCTATATAAGTCCACTTACGATTGCTTAACATAGCGCTAAATTTTGTCCCGATTCTAATAAATGATCATTCGTGGCCCAAACATATAATTATCATCCCAAATATGCTAATTTGATCTCTTTGATCCAATAACCTTGAGATTCATTGTGTGGAGGCTTTGGTTCTACCAATCCTCTAATGGATCTATAACACCTTTGGTCAACGTGGATCACTTAAACATCGTTGATCATTAAATGGTACTTGTGAGAATTTCAAATGGATGATATACTTGACAAAAAGCAAATGCAACTTGTTGTGTAGAGGCTTTGGTTCTACCAATCCTCTAATGAGTTCCAAATGTAAGTTTCAAGATGGTCATCCAACTATCCACTAATTATTGACTTGTTTATTTTATGCTTTATTTCTTTTTATGCTTTATGTACCATTTACTTTTAGCATTTTACATTTCATGCCATTTTTATCTTTGCTCATTTGAGCATTTATTATTCTTGTCATTTTTACTTTGCTCAATTGAGCTTTTCTTTTCTTTTTTCTAAGATACTTAATAATCAACTTAAACCCTAAAAGACTCTTAATGGCACTTGAACTATTTGGTTACTATCCTCGACATTATGGAGCAATGGACTTTTTTGGACTTAGGAATAGAAACCTTGGCCTATCTTGGAGACCTTGTGATCTTATCTGATTATTTAGTCTGGAGCTCTTGAGGTTTTCCTCAAGACATTGGGTTGTTTGTTTGTTTTTGTGTGCAGGTTTTTGTGATTGCATCATTTGTTTGTAATCTGGAATTCACCCGTATATAGCCGTTACTCTGCCCAATTTTTGTGAAGACTTAATACATTTGAAGAGGTCTAGTATCTTTGCTTGCTTGGTTTCATTCCAAAGAATGAGAATTCTATCTTGACTCATAATGTCAAGTTTTTGGCTTCTTGTTGGTTAGATGGTCCTTATCCTTAGCTTTTACCTTATGCTTTAGGATAGTCTCTTCTTCTCCTCCCATCTTCTTTAATTTCAAAAATCTTCTCCCTCATTTTGAAAACTCTTCTTGTTTTGAAACTTAAACACTTTCATAATAAACTTGGACTTAGGTCCATGCATTTTCAAAATATTTTCATACACTACGCTAAAAATAAGTTTTAGCAGCACATAAAAGAAAGCGCTTTTAGAAAAAAGCGCTGCTGTAGGTTTTAAAAAAAATTCGCTTAAAAAAAGCGCTTTCAAAGGGTGCCTTAAGAAAGCTCTTTTCAAAAGCGCTGCTAAAGGTCACCCTTAGAAAGCGCTTTTTGGGAAGCGCTGCTAAAGGGTGCCTTTCAGAGGGTACCTTAAGAAAGCGCTTTTCAAAAGCACTGCTAAAGGTTAGCCTTAGAAAGCGCTTTTCCAAAGCGCTGCTAAAGCTGGCCTTTAGAAAGCGCTTTTAAAAGCGCTGCTATAGGATATGCTACGAAAGCGCTTTTACATTAAAAAGCGTTGTTATAGGTGACCTTTAGAAAGCGCTTTTAAAAGCGCTTTCGTAGGTAGTTTTATAATAAATATCAAAAATTCGTATCATCACTTTTCTATTGTTCTTCACGATATCATCAAAACCCTAAACCAGAGCTCTGCCTCTGTTAGCATCTACGAGCATATTTTCTTCACGATCAACGACTACCACTTTTCTATTCGTATCCTCTACGTCTTCTTGTTTAAGGACTACCAGGGCAGTTTCAGGACTTCTTCATCAGGACCTCTGCCTCCGTTAGCATCTGCAGAGAGAACAACAACCACCGCTTGCCACAGGAGAAACGCAAGGTGAAATCACAAAGTTTGCTGCATCAGAAATCACAACAATATACAACACAAAGTTACACAACTCAGCTCCAGGTATTTCAATTTCTAGTATAGTTTTGTATGAATAAATTGTTCTATGCTTGCTTTGATTCTAATTTATTATATTTACATACAATTAATTTGCTTCCTTACGTGCTGTTCTAATCCGATTAAATTCTATGGTCCTGATATTAATAGAAAACAACACATTTTCATGTGCTTTTTATTTTATCAAACATCATTTATATTAACAAGTTGTGCATTGGTAAAACAAGCTAAGAGAGAAATAATAGAGAGCGTAACAAAATATTTAATAAAGGTAGCCATATATATATTGTTAACTCTATTAATATATTGTTTTTTTCGTGTGCTTTTTATGATTGATTTTGAGCAATGATGGTTTCTTGTTTATGGTTTCTTGTGTTATACTTGTGTACCAAAGTAGTTGATTCAATAAAATGAATTTAGTGAAAAGTATTGAGTATTGGTTTTGTTATATGGTTGTGCAAGAGCAAGTGCAAGTTTTGAGTATTGGTTTTGTTTTCTAATTTATCATTTAGCTCAGATTGACTCAAAACCGTAAACCATGGATAAGACATGGATGTATTCCAATCGATTGTCGAAAGAGTACGAGAATGGGGTATCGGAATTCGTTAAGTTTGCTGTTGCACACGCCGAAGACCCCAGTCGAATGACATGTCCTTGTTTGTGTTGCTGTTATGGGAATCGGGTTGACGCGGTTCAGTTGGCATCGCATTTAATACGGTATGGAATTGATAGAAGTTATACATGTTGGAATATGCATGGTGAGAAAAGTGACGGGAATGATGAATCGGGGGATGATAGGACCTATGCTTCAAACGATAATGGCACAAATACATACGATTATGATCGAGTTGAAGAGATTGCAGAAGCGCTTGAAGAAGATCTTAATGATTGTCCCAAAATGTTCGAGAGGTTGGTAAGCGATGCAGAGAAACCGTTGTATAATGGTTGTACAAAATTCACAAGATTGTCTGCGGTATTAAAGTTGTACAACTTAAAGGCGGGCAATGGATGGTCGGATAAAAGTTTCACAGAGTTATTAGCCCTTATGAAAGATATGCTACCAGAGGATAATGTTCTCCCTAATCGAACGTATGAGGCCAAAAATATGTTGTACTCTATTGGCATGATCTATGACAAGATACATGCCTGTCCAAAAGATTGTGTTTTGTTTTGAAACGAGTATGCATCGTTAAATGAGTGTCCTAAATGCGGTGCCCCTCGATATAAGAAAAAGTTGTCTCCGACAAAAGTCTTATGGTATTTTCCTAAAATTCCGAGATTTAGACGGATGTATCGTAGTGAAACCGATTCAAGACACTTAACTTGGCATGCAGATGAAAGAATTGTTGATGGAAAGTTTCGACATCCGGCAGATTCACCACAGTGGATGAAAATTGATAATGATTATCCTGAATTTGGAAAAGAAGCAAGAAACCTTCGCTTGACATTATCTACTGATGGAATGAACCCACACGTTATTCAAAGTATCTCACATAGCACATGGCCTGTGATTCTTATGATTTATAACCTACCTCCGTGGCTATGTATGAAGCGTAAGTACATGATGTTATCTATGTTAATTTCTGGGCCTAAACAACCAGGAAATGACATAGACGTATATTTGGAACCTTTAATCGAAGATTTGAAGATTTTGTGGGAGAATGGTGTGGAGGTTTATGATGGGTATAGGAAAGAATGTTTCAACTTGAGGGCGATGTTGTTTGGAACAATTAACGATTTTCTAGCCTACGGAAATCTATCCGGGTATAGCATTAAAGGTGAAAAAGTGTGTCCTATCTGTGAAGATGGAACCGATACAATGCGATTGAAACTTTGTCAGAAGAATGTCTTTCTCGGTCATCGTAGATTCTTAAATTCTAAACATCAATATCATGGATGGAGAAAAGCGTTCAACGAAGATACCGAACAACATAAAGCTCCGCCTGGATTGACAGGTGATCAATTATTTGAAAAGGTGAAAGATGTGAGTATTCAGTTTGGCAAGCCTTTTGCACATAAAGTTGTCAAAGGTGGGTGGAAGAAGAGGTCAATTTTTTTTGAATTGCCATATTGGAAATCTTTGTACGTAAGACATTTTCTTGATGTTATGCATATTGAAAAAAATGTATTTGACAGTGTTATTGGTACGTTACTCAATATAAAAGGGAAGTCTAAGGATGGTCTTAAAGCAAGGGAGGACATGGTAGAGATGGGAATAAGAACTGAATTGGGATCCGTGAAAAAAGGAAGACGAACATATCTACCACCTACTGTTTACACTCTATCTAGAAAGGAGAAAAAATATTGTGTAAGTTCCTAAGTGAGGTTAAAGTTCCAGAAGACTACTCATCAGATATTAGAAGACTTGTGTCTATGCAAGACCTCAAGTTAGAGAGTATAAAGACGCATGATTGCCATGTTATAATGGAACATTTTCTGCCGATAGGTATACGTTCTATTCTTCCAGAAAAAGTAAGAAGCGCAATAACTAAACTATGTTTTTTCTTCAAGTCAATTTGCAGCAAGGTGATCGATCCTGAGATCTTACCAACATTGCAAAAAGAAATAGTTGTTACTTTGTGTGATCTTGAAATGTATTTCCCTCCGTCGGTTTTTGACATAATGGTTCATCTTGTCGTTCATCTTGTCAAAGAGACACAACTGTGCGGACCAGCTTATATGAGATGGATGTACCCTACTAAACGTTATATGAAAATATTAAAAGGGTATGTGAAAAACCGAAGTCGACCAGAGGGTTGTATTGCTGAATGATATATTGTTGAAGAAGCAGTTGAGTTTTGTACTGAATATCTGTCAAATGTTCAATCAATTGGACTCCCCAAATCTCATGTTGTTGAAAAAAAAGAAGGTAAGAAGCTAATTGGAAATAAAGTTGTGACAGTATCAATGGCCGAGCGGGATCAAGTGCATTTGTATGTTCTGCATAATGAGCTTGAAGTTGAGCCGTATGTTGAAATGCACAAGGGTGTTCTTCGAGGTTTAAATCCGAATAGAAATGAGAATTGGATTGTACAAGAGCACAATCGAAGTTTCATACCATGGTTTAAGGAACATATTTATTCAAAGTATCGTTCAGATCATGCTTCAGTAATAGAAAGATTGAGATGTTTAGCATACGGTCCAAGTTTAGTTGTGTTTTCTTATAGCGCATATGCAATTAATGGATACAAATTTTATACCAAAGAACAGGATGACAAAAGTACTATGCAAAATAGTGGTGTCACCTTGATCGCTGAAGCAATGCATATATCAAGTGTGAAGGACTTAAACCCAAAATTTGCAAATCTGTCATAGTTTGGGGTTATCGAGCGCATTTGGATGTTTGATTACGAGAAGTTTCAGTTTCCTATATTTGGTTGCAAGTGGGTTGAAAATAATAATGGCATACGAATGGATAAGTCAGGTTTTTTGCAAGTGGATCTTAATAGGGTGGGGTACAAAGATGAGCCTTTCATTATAGCCTCTCAAGCTAAACAAGTGTTCTATGTCAATGATCCGACAAGTACGAAATGGTCTATATAGCTATTATCTAACAAAGTAATTGATGAAAGCATTGGAGATCAAAGTGATATTGGTGTTGACATTGAATCTTTAACCATAACTGATCAAAATGATAATGAATCATGTATTAGAAATGACCATAATGAGGGTATTTGGATCAATCCAACTGTCCGTGTTGTTAAGAGACGAGTAGAACACATTCCTACCAAGAAAATAAAGACACCTTAGTGAAAAGGGTAATAGTATATATAATTATAGCCTATATCATTCAATAAAATTTAATTTGTCATTTCATTTTTATTTGTCATTTCATTTTTATTTGTCATTTCATTTTTATATTTGTCATTTCATTTTTATATTTGTCATTTCATTTTTATTTTTTTTCATTATTACAGGTCAAATGGCTAGTAATCAAGAAAACTCAAAAGATGCAAATGCTCCTGAAAATGCTCCTGAAAATACTCCAGAAAATACTTCAGAAAAGACTTCAGAAAAAGATATTACACGAGGTATAACTATTATGAGGGGAATCATCCGTGATAGAGATAGAGGAGTAACATATAATGTAGATTGGAATGATAATGACCAACTAATTGGGTCTAATGCTGTAAAGTTGACAAGCTACATTGGTACGCTTGTTCGTATACACATTCCAATCACCACTCCTAGATGGAAAAGAGGAGAGTTGGATGAGGCTAAAGAGAAAGTTTGGACTGAGATAAAGGTACATATATGGTTTTTGTTATTTGCTTTATCTTGACGATAATACATGTTTAAATTTCTTTTAATAACACACTTTATGCGTATGTTTTTTTTGTAGAGGTCTTTTAACATTAAAGATACCCGTAAAAAGTATATAATGGGTTTGGCTGGAAAAAGACACAGAGGGTGGAGAACATTTTTAACAAACAAGTATCTTAAAGATGATGAAGGAAATTTTCTTGAAGAGGATCCGGAACGTCCAAAGAAGTATGAGAACTTCATTACACCTGAAGAATGGGTTGGTTTTGTAGGCCAAAGAAGAGACGAGAATTTCAATAAAGTGAGTGCTATCAATCGCGAGAGAGCGTCAAAACCCGCATATCCATACAAAAAAGGACGTTTGGGATATGCTCGCTTAGAGGAAAAAATTGTAAGTAAATATAAACTCTACGATCTTATTAATTCTCTCAATGTGTTATAATTGATGATCTTAAGACTTATGTCAATGCGTAGTTAGAAGAGACAAAAAGTGACGCAACATCACTACCGGCATATTTGTTGTGGAAGGAAGCTCGTGTGGGCAAGGATCAAGCTGTTAATCCCGATATTCAACATGTGTATGATGAATGTGTAAGTATAAGATTGTGTCTTTAGTTAAATCAAATGTTTATTAATATTTAAATAATTTTTTATCTCCACTAATAATTTTCGATATGTAAATGAATTACAGGAGACCTTGTCGCAATCAGTATCCCCAGGTGAGGATCATCAGGATACCAGGAGCGTACTTAGTCGAGCACTAAATATTGCTGAGTATCCGGGTCGGGTGAGGGGTAAAGGTCATGGTGTGACTCCAACCTCTTTGTATAAGCATCCAAGGAGAAGAAATCCTAGCAATGTAGAAGTGATGCAAACATTGCAGGGTTTACAAGCTCAAGTCCGTGAATTGCAAAAGGATAAAGAGAGATATATCGCGGAAAAGAGCAGTTCACAATTGAAAGAAACTAGTGACAAAGCTAGTATCAACTCTCAGCATAAATTTCCCGAGGTAATTTTCAATATATATCCGTTATTATTATAGAATATTTTTAGTCACTTCTAACAGTTATTATTGGTGTAGGGCATTTCATCTTGCCAGCTATACCTATTGTCGCCGACTTATCGACTAGTTGGCAAGGGAAAAGTCCATAACACTTCGGGAGATTTACTTCACCATAGACCGCTTTCGGATGGACACATGAAAGTATCGGTGGACATTGCTTTAGATATGGATGCGTTGCTGCCGGTACCTGACATTGTTGCTGAGACCACATTGCTGCGAGATGCAATAGGATCTTTTGTTGCATGGCCATCGGACCTCATTTTCATAGATGATCAGGTATGTTGAAAACAATTATGAATCTTTAAGTCTTCAATTGTCAGTTCTGACCTCAGTTATTTCCATGGTAATTATAGACTCCTACAACACCCGCATCTAAGGGTAAAGGGATTTTGCGGCACGACGAGTCTGATGTATCACAAAAAGAGGTACGTTTAAAGTGTTAATTATATGATCCGAATAAAAAACTGCATAATTTTATAATTTAACTGAGTCTATATGATTTTTAGGTACCTTTTCAAGGGTCACAACAAGTGAGCCAGAAAATCGTTGGCGTACCACCCAAGAAAAGGGTGCATACTAGATTTTTCCCTCGATACCGGCAGTGTCTTGAAACAATAGTGGGAACAACAGATTTGATGGATGGTGGTATAAGTCAAATGGATATGGATCAAGGTATCTTTGGTTTTCCTTGCACCGAAATAATTAGACATGAGGATGTGAAACAGATTTTCCGTCATAAAGAATTAGGCGTCAGTATTATGCACACATACATCCGGTAACCCCATCTTTATATTATGTAATTAGCTGAAATCTTTTTTAAACATTTCAATGAATATAGTCTAATATTAATTATGTTTTTATTTAAGGATGTTATATGACAAATTGATGCACGGGAATCAATTGTCAAACAGATTCCATTTCGTGTCTTCCTCCCGTGTCAGCGGAGCGACAATTGGTAGGGAACCGGATTCAGTAAGAGAGCACTTAGTCGAAAGATTCATGGCAACTGGCAGTACATAAAGCTTATATCTTTGGGCGTATAATACTATTCCTACAGGGTTAGATTTTCATTCTAAGTTCATTTTAATATTTGTAATTTTTGCGTAGAAAATTTTCTTCTAAACTGTTGTTTTAATTTATAGACGTCACTGGTTGTTGGTTGCTATCGATCCTATAAAAGAAGTGGTTTATTATCTGAATTTGGTTGATGGTGATTGGACAAATTATCCCGATATGAAGTTAATGATTGATACGTAGTGAGATTATTCTAAATATTTGTGTGTATTTATATATTTAATTATTTCTGTGACATTGTTCTAAATATATATTTTTATTTTGTTAGAGCGATACAAGTATTCCGGTGTCAAAGAGCAGCTCGGGTACGACAGTCTAAATCAAACAACATTAATTGGATCAAAGTGCAGGTATATTAATTTCCACTATTTTGCTTATAATATTTATGCTATTTGATAAAACAATACAACTATATATTCTTATTTGTTTTTCTATGTAGTGTCCTCAACAACAAAACAGTATAGATTGCGGATACTTCGTTATGCGGTTTATCAAAGAAATCATTCAACTGAATCAAATAGAGATTCCAGTCACGGTATGGATTTATAACTTAGGATTTGTTTTATTATTTCTCAGATATTTCATATAATTTTTTATTTTTAACTAAATCATGCATATTATGTTTTGTTATGTAGTACTTCGATGAATACAAATGTGCATATTACACGAAACTTCAGTTGGAAGAAATCAAAGAGGAATTGTGTCAATATTTTATTGAGCAGAGAATCATATAAGGTATGAATACATTATTATGTGAAAATTACGTGTTATGAATACGTTACATGTGAACATGGAATACCATATTGACCGTGTTATTATGTTCAAACCTCGCAGGACCAGGACCTTAATACATAATTGACCGTGTTTCTTTCAAACATTAGGACTGGTTTAGTTGTTGTTAGGGTTGATTTTGTAAGACTGATTTTGAGTTACAATGCTGATAACAATGGTTTTTATATATTTTGAGGTACAAAAATGGTGTATATATATTTTGGATTACAATGGTATACAATGCATTACCGCAGTTTATGAATTACAGGTTGTGGCAACTGGTTTATATAAATAATATGCTGCAAACAATGCAGGTATATGAATTATATAAATTATACCTCTAAAAAAAACACCCTATGAAAGCGCTTTTTCAAGAAAAACGCTGCCTTAGGTAACCTATGAAAGCGGTTTTTCACAAAAAGCGCTGTCTAAGGTAAACATATGACAACATTTTTCCAGGCAAAAGCGCTGCTAAAAGACCACCTATGAAAGCGCTTTTGCAGAAAAAAGCGCCACCTTAGGTAGACCTATGAAAGCGCTTCTTCATAAAAAAGCGCTGCCAAAAGCCTACTTAAGAGAGCGCTTTTTAGAAAAAGCGTTGTCTTAGGTAGACCTACGAAAGCGCTTTTCATTAAACAAAAAGCGCTGCTAAAACCTATAGCAGCGCCACCTTAGAAAGCGCTTTTAAGCGCTTTTAAAGGAAAAAAAAACGCTTTTGTAGGTCTTTTTTGGCGTAGTGATAAATAAACCTCAATCAATTTAATAATACTTTGACATTTTTTTATGAGAAGACTAAAAGTCAACCAATCTCATTACAAACCATTTTGCCACTTTGGCTTTTACCCTTAAATTTTTTCTTAAAAGATTAGACTCTTGTCAATCCTTGTAGTGATGTAAACAACTATACTTCTACAATATGTAGTGAAGAGAGATATTTCCACTTGGGTGTTGAGTAAGGCATTGTTGATTTTAAAATCCAAGCCATATCCTCCACTTTGAGATGATGCAAATTCTCCTTTATCATGATTGTGGGTAGTAAGTATGTTTCCCACACGGACAATGACAATGATGTCTCATCTCTTAAAATTAACCAACACACTTATGTTTCAAATATTTTAAAAGAGGAACTACGTGTACCCTGATCCCCTATTGCACGAAAGGTGGTACGTAGGCACTAAAGGTTCGCAACCGCGGCGGGTGCAAAAACCATAAAAATATATTTATCTTCTCACCTCCATCATCCATTTTATATATAACACATTTTTTATAGCCAAAATATACAGATTTTACAAAGAGGTTTCTACGGAGTACCGTAGATGTTTAGGGTGCTAATACCTTTCCTTTGCGTAACCAACCCCCTTACCTTGAATCTTTCCCCCTTTTTTGGGTTACTCGCTCTTTTCCCATTCCTTTGGAAACAATAAAGCGCGATGGCGATTTTTATTTTGATTTGTATAAAGTCTAGTTAATCCAATGGCTTAGTCTTGAACATTTCTGCCGCTGCAGAAAAATGACGACTTCACTGGGGAGAGATTGACCTCTTGCTGGTCCATCCCTAAGTGGGTTAAGCCTATCTTTGTTTATATCTGTATATGTGCTATTGTTGTTTATGTGTTATATTTTGTATAAATGTTTGTTTAGATTTTCCTAGTTTTCAGGATGCTTGGTGATTACTCATAAGTCCTATACCCGGACTTGGGCAAACTTTAAGATAGGACGGGCGGTATAGTCATGTAACTTTGAGGGAGTAATCCAAAAAAAGGAGGCATGAGATCCCCCACTCAGTGGAGGCCCCTTTGACTGTAGTGTCGTTTACCGAGTAACCGGGAAGACGTACTGCTTTCGACCTGAGAGCCTGCTAAAACTGAGGACCGTAGCATACCAAACCCATCTTGGCTTTTTTGGTGTAGTGCAGAAGCTATGACGGAGTAATCGGGAAATAGTTGTCACGCGATACTACGCTCGGACGAGTATTTCTTGAGAATATTACTAATTATCGAGTTAATCGGGAAGTTGGTAATATCTGAAGGAAGGATGTAGACTCTGGGAACCTCTAGAACCTTGTTTGGCAGGTGATAACTCTTAGACCAACACCTTATGGGTAGTACCTTCGACCTCATGCTCGTGACGTTGAACCTATGAACCCTATATGTGTGATCTTGTGTGTGATTGTTGCATCATGCATCCATGCACTCATAAGCATCTTTTGAAGAAAACAATATTTCAAGGGATTTACAGGTTGACTATTTGTGAATATCTCAGGTACTTTTAACCATGGATTCTGGAAAGAGAAAGACTGGGAAATACAGTTTCAAGAATCCCAAGATAGATGAGCTGATCAGTCTGATTCCAGAGATTGAGTGTCCTGCAGACTTTTGGAAGAAGTATGGATCCATTATTACTCTCATGAAGCTGAAGATGAAGGAGGGTATTCTCTCGACCTTGGTCCAGTTCTATGATCCGATGTATCACTGCTTTACTTTTCCCGATTATCAACTGATGCCTTCACTGGAGGAGTATTCTCATCTATTGGATTTACCTGTTACCGATCGTGTTCCTGTTACTGGTTTGGAGGGTGAGCCAAAACCACATGAGATTGCTGCTTTGATTCATCTGGGGAAGTCTGAGGTGAAATCCCATATGATGACCAAAGGAGGGATTAGAGGATTACCAGCTCAGTTCTTATTGGAGAAAGCTTATTTCTTTGCCAGAATGAAGAGTAAAGTTGCTTTTGAGGCCATATTTGCTTTACTTGCTTATGGATTGTTCTTATTTCCTAATGTGGACAAGTTTGTCGACATTAACGCTATCAGGATTTTCATGATTGGAAACCAGGTTCCTACACTGTTGGGTGATGCTTATTACTCTGTTCATCTTTGGATTTCTTATCATGGAGGAATGATTATCTATTGCACGCCTTTGTTGTACCGATGGTTCATCTCTCATATGCCTCAGTCTGATGCCTTTTGGGATGTCAAGAAGGAACCCCGTTGGGCTCCTAAGATCATGGCACTTACTCACTCGGATATTGATTGGTATCATCGAGCTTATCATGATATAGAGATTGTTGACAGTTGAGGTAGTTTCCCTAATGTACCTCTTCTTGGTACAAAGGGAGGAATTAACTATAACCCTATTCTTGCACGTTGAGAGCTTGGATATCCGATGAAAGATAAACTGAATAATATTCATTTGAGTAGTTTCTTTCTGAAGGAGGGAGAAGACCACAAGGAAGCTAGGGAGCAGATTGCGAAGTCCTGGCGTCATATTCATAAGAAGAGTAGGAAGGGTTTGGGGCCTAGGGGTGCTGTTTCTTTAGATCCATATCTTCAGTGGGTCCGATCGAGAGCCATT
Source organism: Vicia faba (assembly GCA_948472305.1). Classification (NCBI taxonomy): domain Eukaryota; kingdom Viridiplantae; phylum Streptophyta; class Magnoliopsida; order Fabales; family Fabaceae; genus Vicia; species Vicia faba. The sequence goes on from OX451741.1 coordinate 1,472,534,284, forward strand.
CAGTTGAAAATGTCGTATACTTAGGAGACACCCATGCCTGATTTGTTTGTGAAGACCAATCCTCCTTTATTAGATGATTTAGAAGAGTTGCAACTTGCTTTGGTTAGGATGAAACAGGAAAGGGATGCTTGTAAGAACAAGTTCCAGACTTTAGAGAGTTCCTACAAGGCCGACTTGAAGGAGAAAGATGATTTGTTCGAGATCCTTGAGAGTCAAGCGGTGAAGAGGCAAGGGGATTTATTTTCTCCTAAGCCTCAAACAGGTGCTGATTACTCACTTTCTGCTTCAGATGATTGGAAGGAGGTTGCCATCAGACAGGTGGAAGAAAACCAGGGGTTGAGGGCTCATATTTCCAGACTCACAGGGAAGCGCCAGCGTACAAATTGATCTATATCAGTTTATTTCTCTCAGGATTTTTAGATTGTATTATCATCTTGTACTTGGGATCATTGAAACTTGTAATCCATTTTGGAGTTATTATAATAAAGAATTTTCAGTATTTCAAAGGCGTTATTGTTTTGATGTTTGCAATATGTCTATAAATCTTAAATCCCTTGAAATATTAAAATGATGGAATGAAAATAATCATGTGCATTGCATGACATGCATCATATTGCATATATTTCTTGCATTTATTATGCATACCCAGGTGCTTTACCCAGCTTCTTTGCTTCATTTAGCAAGCTAACTCATCACTATAACACTCGGGCTAACTTCGAAAAGAAGATGGACAATTTGGAACAGGAGAATCGCGAGCTACGCGAAGAAGTTTCTAATCAAAAGGCTGGCTTGGCCAATTTGACTACTCTGATGGAAGCTCTGGTGGTTGCTCAGAATCAGCCACCGAGTGTTCAACCTCAACCAACAAGGGCAAATGATGAAGTTCTTGCTGTTCCCGTATCTTCCACTCCGGCTATTGTTCAGAATTGTATGCCTCAGGGTTATCCGTGGGGAATGCCGGAGAATTTTTCACCTAAAGGTTTCAATTTGGGCCCCCAAGATGCTCCAGTGGTTCCAACTGTTGTTACTCCAGCACCTCCTGTGATGCATATTGTTCCTGCTGCACCTCCTTCGGTGAATTTGGTTCCATTTGAAGATGTGTGTCGTCTTTTCCCCCTGTCGAGTGAAGATTTGGGTATTAATGACAGAATGGATGATTTCCAAGAGTAGTTTGATAGAATGCAAAGAGAGATGAAGGCTCTTAGGGGAAAAGAGTTATTTGGACAGAACATGAATGAGCTGTGTTTGGTCCCAAATGTTAAAGTCCCTATTAAGTTTAAGGTCCCTGAGTTTGAGAAGTACAAGGGAAACACTTGCCCTCGTGCTCATTTGGTAATGTATGTAAGGAGAATGTCAACCCACACCGATGATTATCATCTGCTAATTCACTTTTTCCAGGATAGTCTGATCGGCGCAGCATTGAAATGGTACATGAGTTTAGACAGTGCCTACATCCATACCTTTAATGATTTAAGAGAAGCATTCATAAAATAATATAAGTACAATGTGGACATGGCACCCGATCGTGACCAGCTTAGGGCCATGGTTCAGAAAGACAGAGAATTGTTTAAAGAGTATGCGCAGAGGTGGCGTGAAGTGGCTGCACAAGTGATTCCTCCCATGGAGGAAAAAGAAATGAATAAATTTTTTCTGAAGACGCTAGGCGCTTTCTACTACAAAAGAATGGTAGCAAGTGCCCCAAGTGATTTTACAGAGATGGTAGGAATGGGTGTCCGCCTAGAAGAGGCAGTAAGAGAAGGCCGTTTGACAAAGGGTGAAGGATCCGGAGGTATGAAGAAGCCAGCTTATGGGTTTACAAAGAATAAAGAGGGGGATACCAATGCTGTCATACAAGAGAGGAGAGTGAATGCTCCTAGAAGGAATTTTCAGCGTCACCAACAAGTTGCTTCAGTGACTCCTGTTATGAATGCCGCTCCAACTACCGTTGCTTATCAAAGACAATCCAAGTAGGGGAACCAATGGAATAGTCATAGAAGGGATAACTATGACCCTATTCCCATGAGTTATGTAGAGCTACTACCAGAATTGATTCAGAAGAAGTTGGTCCAGACACAACCACCTCCAGTAGTACCATCACCTTTGCCTTGGTATTACAAAGCAGACCAGACGTGTGCCTTTCATTAGGGAGCACCAGGGTATAGTGTTGAAAATTTTTATCCTTTGAGGAGTGAAGTGCAAATGTTGGTGAAGTCCGAAATTTTATCTTTTAAAGACATGGGACCTAATGTGAAAGACAATCCTCTACCCAACTACGGGGGAGTGAATGCAGTGAATATGGTGGTCGGTTGTCCCATTGATTTCCGGATTTTTGACATTAATCTGGTTATAGGGGATTTAGTAAAGATGCACGCAGATCTATGTGAGTTCAGTTATTATACGCATGACCACACCGGTTGTGTTGTTTGCAGTACAAACATCCAGGGTTGCGAGAAGATAAAGGCTGATTTACAGGAGATGATGGACGAAGGTTTAATCCATATAATCATACCTTGGGCCGAATATGAGGAGGAAGTGAATATGGTTTCGGGATTCCCGGGTGAATTCAGAATTTTTGAAGTAGAGCATTTAAATGAAGATCTCATACAGTTGCATGCTACTTTCTGCCGTACTGCTGGTCAGGTGGAACACCAATATGTGTCTTGCATAGTTTGCTGTCAAGACCCCCGGGGATGTTCTATTGTGAGAGAGGGTGTTCAGCTGCTGTTAGATAATGGGACTATTAAGATCACAGGACAGAGAGATGACTATCACGAGATTGATATGGTTGAAGTTTTTTGATGGAAGAAGAGTCAGAGAAAGAGTATGCCTCCACGGATGAGTATTTCTCTTCAGACGAAGATTTGTTTGCCGGAAATGACCTTTTGAGGGCTGGTTATGTTGAAGAAGGTGTAAACGTCATTGTACCTTGTTTTGGTGCACCCGCTCATCTTGAGGTGGAGTACCATAGCAAACCAGCTGTTACCCCAGTGGTAATTATCCTGCCAGGACCTGTTCCCTATATATCAGATAAGGCTGTGCCTTACAAATACAACGCTACAATCTTAGAAGACAGGGTGGAGGTTCCCATCCAGCCAATGCCAGATGTTGGGAATATAGCTGATAATAGCAGGGTGACCCGTAGTGGTCGTGTGTGCGCCGGTTATTCGAAAAGATGTTGTTGTTGGAAAGAAAATTGCTGAGAACGATGAGCCTAAGAAGGCTGCAGGAGAGACTAGTGAAGCCATATTAGAGAAAGAAGGGGATGATATCCTGAAGGTAATTAAGATGAGTGACTATAAAATTTTAGATCAGCTATTGCAGACTCCTTCAAAGAAATCCATCCTGGCATTACTGATGAATTCCTCCGCTCATAGGGAATCATTGATGAGAGTACTAGACCAAGCTTTTATAGAGAATGAAATTCCATTAGATTAATTCAGCAGCGTAATTAGAAACATTACATCATGTAACAACATGAGTTTCTGCGATGATGAGTTACCAGATGAAGGGAGGAATCACAACCTGGCCCTCCACATATCCATGAACTGCAAGAATGACTCGCTATCTAATGTGCTAATTGATAACGAATCTGCGTTAAATGTTATACCAAGAAGTACCCTCATGAAGTTAAAGTATCAGGGAACACCTATGCGCCCGAGTGGCATCATTGTGAAGGCTTTTGATGGGTCGAGGACATCTATCATCGGTGAGGTGGACTTACCCATCAACATAGGACCACATTTGTTCTTGATAACTTTCCAGGTAATGGATATTATTCCCGCGTATAGTCATTTGCTAGGACGACCATGGATACATGAAGCAGGGGATGTCACTTCAACTCTGCATCAGAAGCTAAAGTTTGTGCGTAAAGGGAAGGTAGTGATCACAAATGGGGAGCATGCATTGTTAATATCCCATCTATCCTCTTTCAGTATTATAGAAGTGGATGAGGCTGCTGTTGGAACCCAGTTCCAAGCCCTATCCATTGACAACATAAGGAAGAATGAGAATTCTGTGGTCTCACTGAAGGATGCGCAACAGGTTGTGCGCAATGGTCATAATGCAGTTTGGGGACGACTTATGGATCCACCCGTGAACAAAAACAGAGCTGGTTTAGGTTTCTCTTCGAGGAATGGCAAAAGCGAAAGTTTGAAGTCAAAGTCTTCTGTGAACGGTTATCATGATGTTTTCTGCAGTGGAGGCTACCTCCACCCGATTGGTTCTGGAGTTAATGCTGTTGAAGAGGATGAAGCAAAGCAGGAAGCACCTGACTATGTGACGCATGGAGTCCGAGTTCAGAACTGGGACACCATTGATGTTCCTTCTTGCGTACATGTTTCAAAGTAATTTGTTTTGTTAATCTGTTTCTTTCTTTTGAAAAGCTTTCACTCTGCCCAAGGTGGAAGTATTACTGTTGTAGGGCTTATCTGTTTGCTATAACTGTTAAGATCATTAATAAAAGTTGTCTTTGCTTCCAAAATTATGTCTTTTATTTTCTGCCTTTTTCCTGGGAAATGGTAATAAAAAAAAACCTTTCAAAATAAATAATAACTGAAAATTATTCTGCATGATCACTTGTTATATGTGCCAGTTTCTAAAAGCAATCATAAATCACATGTGCAGATTAATTAAAAAACCCGTTGAATACAATGACCCTGCACCCTCTCCTGACTTTGATTGCCCTGTGTTTGAGGCTGAAGAAGAAGATTATGATGAGATTCTAGAAGAGGTCTCACGGTTGCTTGAGCACGAGGAGAATACCATTCAGTCATATAAGGATCCTTTGGAAGTGGTTAATTTGGGTTCAGAAGAAGATCCGAAGGAAGTTAAGATTAGAGCATCGTTGCATCCTGATGTGAAGAGTGGGTTGATTGAGCTGTTGAAAGAGTACGTGGATATTTTTGCTTGGTCTTATCAAGATATGCCTGGTCTAGATATAGACATTGTCGAGCATCGTTTTCCGTTGAAGCCAGAGTGTCCGCCAGTTAAACAAAAGTTGAGAAGAACCCATCCAGATATGGCAGTAAAGATCAAAGAGGAGGTTCTAAAGCAAATTAATGCTGGTTTTCTTGTGACATCAGTGTATCCTCAATGGATTGCCAATATTGTCCCTGTACCAAAAAAGATGGAAAAGTCCGCATGTGCGTAGATTATAGAGATCTAAATAAAGCTAGTCCAAAAGATGTTTTTCCATTGTCTCACATTGACATGTTAGTGGATAGCACAGCAAAATTCAAGGTATTCTCGTTCATGGACGGATTTTCCGGGGATAATCAAATAAGAATGGCTTCAGAGGACATGGAAAAAACAACATGTATCACACCCTGGGGAACATTCTGTTACAGAGTGATGCCCTTCGGGTTGAAGAACACTGGTGCAACGTACCAGAGGGCTATGACAACCTTATTCCATGATCTGATGCACAAGGAAATCGAATTATATGTTGATGATATGATTGCCAAATCCCAAACTGCAAAAGGGCATATAGAAGATTTGTTGAAGTTGTTTCGGCGTTTGAGGAAGTATCGTCTCCGCATGAATCCAAATAAATGCACCTTCGGAGTTAGATCAGCGAAATTGTTGGGTTTTATTGTTAGCCAGAAAGGAATTGAAGTTGACCCTGACAAAGTCAAAGCAATTCAAGAAATGCCAACACCAAGAACTAAAAAGAAAGTCAGGGGTTTTCTCGGGCGTTTAAATTATATCTCCAGATTTATTTCCCACATGACTGCAACGTGTGAACCAATGTTTAAGTTGTTAAAGAAAGATCAAGGTTGTGTGTAGACAGATGGCTGCCAAAGGGCATTTGAAAGTATTAAATAGTATCTGCTTGAACCTCCTTTCTTTCTCCCTCCTGTAGAAGGAAGACCGTTGATTATGTATCTGACAGTGTTAGATAAATCCATGGTTTGTATTCTGGGACAACAGGATGAAACAGGAAATAAAGAGTTCGCCATTTATTATCTCAGCAAAAAGTTCACTGATTGTGAGTCGCGGTATTATATGCTAGAAAAAACATGTTGTGCTTTGGCCTGGGCGACAAAGCGTTTGCGGCAGTATATGTTGTATCATACTACATGGTTGATCTCCAAAATGGACCCAATCAAATATATTTTTGAAAAGCCTGCTCTTACTGGGAGAATTGCCTGCTGGAAGATGTTGTTATTTGAATATGATATTGAATACCACACTCAAAAAGCTATCAAAAGTAGTGTGTTGGCAGATTATCTTTCTCACCAGCCGGTGGAAGATCATCAGTCTACAGAATATGAATTCTCCGATGAAGATGTGATGTTCTTGAAAGTGAAAGATTATGATGAACCATTTCCTGAGGAGGGCCCCGACCCTGAATCTCATTGGAGTATGGTATTTGATGGAGTTGTGAATGCTTATGGTAAAGGAATTGGTGCTGTGATTGTCACTCCTTATGGATCGCATATTCCTTTTACCGCGAGGTTAACATTTGATTGCACTAATAATATGGCGGAATATGAGGCTTGCATCATGGGTCTTGAGGAAGCTATTGATCTCAGAATCAAGATTATAGATGTGTATGGTGATTCAGCTTTGGTAATAAATAAGATTAAAGGAGAATGGGACACTCGTCACCCTGGCTTGATCCCTTACAAAGATTATGCTAGAAGATTACTACCCTTCTTCAATAAAGTTGAATTCCATCACATTCCTAAAGATGAAAACCAAATGGCAGATGCTCTGGCAACCCTGGCTTCCATGTACCAAGTAAATTCTTGGAATGTATTACCCCAAATTACAGTTAGACGACTAGATAGGCCCGCTCATGTGTTTGCGACAGAGGAGGTAACAGATGGAAAAACATGGTATTATGATATCAAACATTTTCTTCAGACTCAGAAATACCCATTTGGTGCGTCAAAGAAAGATAGAAAGACACTGAGAAGATTGGCAGGCAGTTTCTTCCTTAGTGAAAATGTGTTATACAAGAGAAATTTTGACATGGTCTTGCTCAGATGCGTGGATAGACACGAAGCAGGCATGTTGATTCATGAGATTCATGAAGGTTCATTTTGCACTTATGCTAATGGACATTCAATGGCTAAAAAGATGCTAAGGGAAGGATATTATTGGTTGACGATGGAATCCGATTGTTACAAATTTGCAAAGAAGTGCCATAAATGCCAGATTTATGCAGATAAGATCCATGTACCTCCGACACTTCTCAATGTGATTTCCTTCCCATGGCCTTTCTCTATGTGGGGTATTGATATGATCGGGATGATAGAACCCAAGGCTTCGAATGGACACTGTTTCATCTTGGTAGCAATTGACTACTTTACAAAATGGGTAGAGGCTGCTTCATATGCCAATGTTACCAAACAGGTGGTGGTGCGTTTCATCAAAAACAATCTTATATGCCAATACGGTGTGCCAAGCAGAATCATCATTGTCAATGGCTCAAATTTGAACAACAAGATGATGATAGAACTATGTGAAGAATTCAAGATTGTCCATCATAATTCATCTCCATACAGAACAAAGATGAATAGGGATGTTGAAGCTACTAATATGAATATCAAGAGAATTATCCAGAAAATGGTTGTCACTTATAAGGATTGGCATGAAATGCTCCCTTTTGCTCTGCATGGATATCGAACATCTGTTCGCACTTCAACAGGAGCGACCCCGTTTTCCCTAGTGTATGGAATGGAAGCCGTACTCCCTATCGAGGTAGAGATTCCCTCGTTGCGTGTGATAATGGAAGCTAAATTGTCAGAGGCTGAATGGGTTCAGAACAGGTTTGACCAATTGAATTTGATTGAAGAGAAGAGAATGACAACTTTGTATCATGGGCAATTATATCAGAAAAGAATGAAGAAAGCATTTAATAAAAAGGTCAAACCTCGTGAATTCAGAGAAGGCGACCTCGTGCTCAGAAAGATCATGTCTTTCAATGCTGATTTAAGGGGAAGTGGACTCCCAATTTTTAAGGCCCGTATGTTATCAATAAAGCCTTCTCTGGTGGTGCATTAATTATTGAAACTATGTATGGCGAGGAGTTCCCACGTCCCATGAATGCTGACGCAGTCAAGAAATACTTCACCTATAGAAATAAAAGAACAGCTCGCTAAGTTGAAAACCCGAAAGGGCGGCTTAGGCAAAAAGGAGCGTCTCGGTAGGCTGAAAATCCGAAAGGGCGGTCTAGGCAAAAATTAGAGACATAAACAGAATAAATTTCCCGCTAAGTTGAAAACCCGCAAGGGCAGCTTAGGCAAAAGTTATGGATTTTCTTGGCAAGTAACTACGTCAGATGAGACTTGATCACCAAAGCAACAATCTTCTCAGATCCTCACCATACTTAAATGGAGGTTGCTGCTCAGGATTTCAAAAGTTGTTAGGGGGGATAGTGGTCATTGTATCTTTTCCATTATGTATTACCATTTCCCAAAATTTGTAATCATCCATGGAGTCTCACCATTCGCAGACTACCATTCTATTAATGAAATTCGAGCTTTTGCCCAATTCTTTGTATTCTTAATTTTATTTAGCTTGCAAAGACTTCATTTATTACTGATAATAACTTTTAAAGCAAAGAGATTAAAAAGCAAAATTGACTTTTAAAAAAAAAGAGATCTTTATAATTCAATTTACTTTGGGATTTGTGATGAAACAATGACAACAAAAATGGTGATCCCATTATCCCCAGTCAAGTCTTGATTCGCTTTTGATTTGGGGTTTGCATGGTCAGAAGCCTTCGTCCCAGCTTCCCCAACAAAGTCTTCCCTCATATCATGAAAGGTTTTATTCCCCTGGTGTGCTGAGGTGTCACTCTTTTTACAGTATCGACACTAGTGTTGACTTCTTGATCTCTCGGGAGGGTTATCCCAGGGCATCTCTTGTTGGAATGAGTGTTTGTGGTGAAAATTTTCAACCCGCAATTTCTTTTCTCTTGGGAGGTAGGCTTGAATTCCCCAGTGAGGTTTGGTTGTTTCGATGTCAGTCTGCTTTATTTAAGGTTGATCTTGCAATCTCCAATAGGCATGTTGCTTTTGGAAAACTGTTTCTCCGATGAAACCAGAAGCAGGATGTTCTATCCCGGTGTCTGTTCAATTTAAGCTACAGTCAGATTATGTTCTCCTCGGTGAAGTTAGTGCAATAGGTTTGGTTTCCGCAGTCAACTTTCCTGGATTGATCTTTCTGATTGAAGCTTAGCCCAATGTTGTTGGTACTTGAGGCGGTTTTGTTTGTCTGCGCTGATTATGTATCCTTTTTATCAGCATATGCACAATAGAACTCATACATTCACACGTGCATCATACATTGCTAAAATCATCATTCATGAACATTATGTTCTGACCTTTCCGGCAACACTCTTTGCTTAGTTGAATTTGGTTTTCCCTCTTGAGTTTATTTCTCAAAGGATGAATCTGCATTGGCTGTCTTGCTCTAGTTTATTTCTGAATTGGATTTGTGGATATATGACAATATCATTTATTATGGATTTCTGAAAACTTTGAGTTTTGGTTTGTGCATTTATTTTGCACAGGAAGACTTTATCTCCTGAGCAGGAATATCATGGCATTTCTCTGGGAAGTCATATTTCTATCCCTGGAAAGCCATTTTTCTTTGCATCTCCCTTTTGGTAATAAGTGGAAGTCTCTTTATTTGAGACAGGCTACATATTACCCTTTCCTGGCAGATCTCCTTGGTTAAAGAAGAAGTTGAGACCTGTTCTTGGCAGAACACCAGAATTCTGGGAAAACTTGATATTTTCTCTTTCTACCTTAAGTGAACGTTGGTAGTGCATCAGCAGTGAACATCGGTGTTTGTCATCTTTTTGCTATCTTCAGTGAACATTGATAGTTCATCGTCAATGAACAGCGGTGGTATGATATTTTCTCTTTCTACCTTCAGTGAACGTTGGTAGTACATCGGTAGTGAACTTCGGTGTTTGTTATCTTTTTTCTATCTTCAGTGAACGTTGATAGTTCATCGTCAGTGAACGGCGATGGTATGATATTTTCTCTTCCTACCTTCAGTGAATGTTGGTAGTACATCGGTAGTGAACGTCGGTGTTTGTTATCTTTTTTCTATCTTCAGTGAATATTGATAGTTCATCGTCAGTGAACGGTTGGTGGTATGATATTTTCTCTTTCTACCTACAGTGAACGTTGGTAGTACATCGACAGTGAACATCAGTGTTTGTTATATTTTTGCTATCTTCAATGAACGTTGATAGTTCATCGTCAGTGAACAACGGTGATATGATATTTTCTCTTTCTACCTCCAGTGAACGTTGGTAGTACATCGGCAGTGAACATCGGTGTTTGTTATCTTTTTGCTATCTTCAGTGAACGTTGATAGTTCATAGTCAGTGAACAGCGGTGGTATGATATTTTCTCTTTCTACCTTCAGTGAATGTTGGTAGTACATCGGCAGTGAACGTCGGTGTTTGTTATCTTTTTGCTATCTTCAGTGAATGTTGATAGTTCATTATCAGTGAACGACAGTGGTATGATATTTTCTCTTTCTACCTTCAGTGAATGTTTGTAGTACATCGGCAGTGAACGTCGGTGTTTGTTATCTTTTTGCTATCTTCAGTTAATGTTGATAGGTCATCATCAGTGAACGGTGGTGATATGATATTTTCTCTTTCTACCTTCAGTGAACGTTGGTAGTACATCGGCAGTGAACATCGGTGTTTGTTATCTTTTTGCTATCTTCAGTGAACTTTGATAGTTCATCGTTAGTGAACAGCGGTGGTATGATATTTTCTCTTCCTACCTTCAGTGAACGTTGGTAGTACATCGACAGTGAACGTCAGTGTTTGTTATCTTTTTGCTATCTTCAGTGAACGTTGATAGTTCATCGCCAGTGAATGGTGATGGTATGATATTTTCTCTTTCTACCTTCAGTGGACATTGGTAGTACATCGGCAGTGAACGTCGGTGTTTGTTATCTTTTTGCTATCTTTAGTGAACATTGATAGTTCATCGTCAGTGAACAGCGGTGGTATGATATTTTCTTTTTCTACCTTCAGTGAATGTTGGTAGTACATCGACAGTGAACGTCGGTGTTTCTTATCTTTTTGCTATCTTCAGTGAACGTTGATAGTTCATCGTCAGTGAACGGAGATGATATGATATATTTTCTCTTTCCAACTTCAGTGAATGTTGGTAGGACATCGGCAGTGAATGTCGGTGTTTTTCATCTTTTTGCTATCTTCAGTGAACGTTGATAGTTCATCGTCAGTGAACGATGATGGTATGATATATTCAGAGAACAACGATAGTACATCGACAGTGAATGTCAATGCTTGTTATCCTCCTCTCTGATTCTATTCTCGTGGTTTACCAGTGATTTATTTTCCTGGTGGGATTGCCCTTTTGCTTCTGCATTTTGTGTTGCCACCCCAATGTTACTTTGTGTCTCTTCTGTTCATATGCATTCATATGCATAAACATTTGCATGGCATCTTAGGTCCAAAAATAGGGTTTGTTTTATATTTAAGTGTCTTCGATCACGTCGACACGAAGATTTTTAACCTTCGTATCTCCGGATAGAAGAAACATAAATAAGGGCAACTGTTGTACCCCAATTTTTGCCCCTAATATCCCTTCATCATGCCACATTGTTTCAATCACCATAAAATCACATTAGGGACTTTGGTTCTTCTCCATATCTTTAGCTTTGCTCTTTGAGAAGTTACCAAGCACCTTGATTTGTTTGCTTTTGTGATCATAGATATTGTACTTTGATTTTTCTCTCTAATTAATAAAATGAAATATTGGTTTGTCTTACTTGTTGATAATGTAGGTAAAATCAATGAGGTTTAGCAAGTTGCTTCATGGGTTCATGAGTTTATTTTCATGCCCTAGTCAAAAGCTTGAGAGATTCAAACCTCACCATTGAAGTTGTTTTGAAGTTGATATGAAATTGGTTTTGGTGGCCATAGGTCCTCATCATCATCCTCAACAATTTCTATTCACAAAGGAAGAATATTGGCACAAAAAGTTTGTTGAAACTTGGCAAAGTTCCACCAAGCATTCTCTTGATCTAGAGGCTAGGGTTTTGGACTTCAAAGAGGCACATCTTTCTCATATTTTGTTATTTTTGAGTGATTCCAAAAACATTATTCTCTTCAAAGAGTTACCAACAAATCACTTCAAAAGTTCCAAAGAGTTTTCATGTGGAAGGAACTTGGTGAAGAAGAAAGATTACAAGTCATCCAGTTGAATCCCTAATTTTCCATATGTGACTTCAAATTGTCATAACTTGGTCAATTTTTATCACCTTGAGCCCATTATTTTTCCATGATGATCTTAAGGATGTGTACTTCATGCCTTCTTTTATGTGAAAAGTAATAAAATAGATGGAACTTGCCTTAAGAATGCAAAAGATTATAGGTCATTTCATGATTTTTGGCCACTTCAACAAGTCATAACTTGCTCAATTTTTGGAGATTTTGATTGGTTAAAATTGGAAAATATCATTTAAGAGATCTACTTCATTCCATATTTTTGGATCAAGAGTAAATTATAAGTGGAAAGCCATGTTTGGATGCAAGAGATTATAGGTCATTTTTAAAGAAGAATTTGAAATATTTCTAAGTATGGAAAGTCAACTCTTTTTCTCCAACTTTGACTCCATGTAATTTTCAGCTCAAGCCTCCATTTGATTCCATTCTTTTTCCATTGCAAAGTTTGTTACCTCATCTTTCCAAAGCATCAAGAATTATGCCTTAAGACTCCCTGAGATGGAAATGCCATTGTTTCAAAAGTGGTAACTTAGAATTGAAGTTTCCCTGCAAGTCAAAATTTGAATTTCATGTTACAACCTCTAAACCTCAAATTAGCACGCGTTTTGGGTCTAAACATGATTAGCCAACTTTCCTAAGTGGATTAGTGCATCAAAACGCAAGAATTGGATGAGTTTTGGTGAAGTTTGGATCACACTTCACTCGTGCATCAGGTTTGCACGAATTCCCTCCAAAACGCATCATTCACTCTTCCTTTTGATCCCATTTGCTTCTCCTATAAATAAATGTACTATCCCATTCATTTTCTCAAGCTTAGATAACCAGAATCACCCTGCCAAACTTGCTTCACAACTCAGAATTCAGCTACTTCGAATCCTATTCTCAAGCCTTTTTCAATCCATTTTCTTTATCAATTCACCTTCCTTGATCTTCCCTGAAGCTAACCATATAATCACATTAAAGAATCGTGCCCTATATTGCTCCATAGAAGTCCAGTTTCAGAGCTGTGCAACTCAACTTCAATAGGTAGATTCCTTCATCAATTCTTCAAAACTTTGATACCATTGTGTTGATCTCATTGTCCTGATTCTAGTCGCAACACTTACTTTTATCTGGAAGCACGTTTTGACAATGAATTTTCAAATCCCTTTTCAAAACTTTCTTTCCAAATTGCTTGAGTTACGGTTTATATAAAAATGGCGCGAGGGTATGGTTGTCTTCGTCTTGAAGAGATGAAGCGAATGGCATAGGTCTGAGCTTCTGATTTTACAGTTTGAGAGACCTACAACTCGTGAGGGCTGGAGGTTGAAGATGACCAACGTGTCGCCTTCTAACCAATGAAAACGTGCCATTTGTTTTTTCACAAATCTGATTTATTAATGATTTTGTACATTATTCAGTAAAGACCATGATATGCACAACGCTCCAGATCCTTTGGATTTGATTACTAACGTGTTTTGACTCTCATCCAATGGTCCACATCTTTTTCTTTTATTTTCTTTTTCTGATTTTTATATTTTAATTGTTTTAAATTTCAAAAAATAATAGAAAATTCATTTTTAGTCCAAAAAATTATGAAAAATATTTTTGATTATTCTCTTTCTGATTTTTATTTTTTCACAATTTAATTTTGTGTTTTGGTATTTATTATGAATTTACACTTGTTTGATTTATTTAAAATGTTTATAAATACTTCTACACATTTTTAAATTCTGAAAAAATTATGGAATGATCCAATGATATTGTGACAAATATTGGTGACCTTATTTTATTTTTGTTTCTGACTTAACTATTTTTTACTATTTTTGTTTATTTTACCAATTTATTTTAATTTTAAAAAATAGTTTCTGACTTTTAAAAATTCCCAAAAAAATTGTATAATTACTTGACCTATTTTCTGATTTTTCTATGGTCTTATCTTTCATTTCTTGATTAATTTGAATATAATTGACTTTTTCCCCATTATTTTCCATTTTTTAAACATTTTTTAAACCCTTTAATGCATATATTAAATATATTATTATTTTGTGAATATTTTCTGGCTGTCTTGGGTTGATTTTTTGATCATGGCTTTATTAACATCATTGGATCCATGGTGTTGAGTTTAACTCCACAAAAGATGGATGGATGATTTTAATAATAGTTTGATTAAATATTAATTCAAATGTGGTTTTTCTTTTTTTCCCCTAATCCCTTTTCATCTCATCCCCTTCTCATTGCACTAAGTGTTGTTGGAGCATGATCTCTATATCATGTCTCAAAACAAATGGTGCATAGATTGCTATTGACCAGCCTCAAAATAGGTGGGACTTCTATATAAACCCACTTACGATTTCTTAACATAGCGCTAAATTTTGTCCCGATTCGAATAAATGATCATTCGTGGCCCAAACTTATGATTGTCAGCCCAAGTATGTTAATTTGATCTCTTTGATCAAATAACCTTGAGATTCATTGTGTGGAGGCTTTGGTTCTACCAACCCTCTAATGGATCTACAACACCTTTTGTCAACGTGGATCACTTAAACATCGTTGATCATTAAATGGTACTTGTGAGAATTTCAAATGGATGATATACTTGACAAAAAGCAAATGCAACTTGTTATGTGGAGGTTTTGGTTCTACCAATCCTCTAATGAGTACCAAATGTAAGTTTCAAGATGGTCATCCAACTATCCACTAATTATTGACTTGTTTATTTTATGCTTTATTTCTTTTTATGCTTTATGTACCATTTACTTTTAGCATTTTACATTTCATGCCATTTTTATCTTTGCTCATTTGAGCATTTATTATTCTTGTCATTTTTACTTTGCTCAATTGAGCTTTTCTTTTCTTTTTTCTAAGATACTTAATAATCAACTTAAACCCTAAAAGACTCTTAATGGCACTTGAACTATTTGGTTACTATCCTCGACATTATGGAGCAATGGACTTTTCTGGACTTAGGAATAGAAACCTTGGCCTATCTTGGAGACCTTGTGATCTTATCTGATTATTTTGTCTGGAGCTCTTGAGGTTTAACTCAAGACATTGGGTTGTTTGTTTTTGTGTGCAAGTTTTTGTGATTGCATCCTTTGTTTGTAATCTGGAATTCACCCGTATACAGCCGTTACTCTGCCTAATTTTTGTGAATACTTAATACATTTGAAGAGGTCTAGTATCTTTGCTTGCTTGGTTTCAATCCAAAGAATGGGAATTCTATATTGACTCATAATGTCAAGTTTTTGGCTTCTTGTTGGTTAGATGTTCCTTATCCTTAGCTTTTACCTTATGCTTTAGGATAGTCTCTTCTTCTCCTCCCATCTTCTTTTATTTCAAAAATCTTCTCCCTCCTTTTGAAAACTCTTCTTATTTTGAAACTTAAACACTTTCATAATAAACTTGGACTTAGGTCCATGAATTTTCAAAACATTTTCATAAATAAACCTCAATCAATTTAATAATACTTTGACATTTTTTTATGAGAAGACTAAAAGTCAACCAATCTCATTTCAAACCATTTTGCCACTTTGGCTTTTACCCTTAAATTTTTTCTTAAAAGATTAGACTCTTGTCAATCCTTGTAGTGATGCAAACAACTATACTTCTACAATATGTAGTGAAGAGAGATATTTTCCACTTGGGTTTTGAGTGAGGCATTGTTGATTTTAAAATCCAAGCCATATCCTCCACTTTGAGATGATGCAAATTCTCCTTTCTCATGATTGTGGGTAGTAAGTATGTTTTTCACACGGACAATGACGATGATGTCTCATCTCTTAAAATTAACCAACACACTTATGTTTCAAATCTTTTAAAAGAGGAACTATGTGTACCCTGATCCCCTATTGCACGAAAGGTGGTACGTAGGCACTTAAGGTTCGCAACCGCGGCGGGTGCAAAAACCATAAAATATATTTCTCTTCTCACCTCCACCATCCATTTTATATACAACACATTTTTTTATAGCCAAAATATACAGATTTTACAAAGAGGTTCCTACAGAGTACTGTAGATGTTTAGGGTGTTAATACCTTCCCTTTGCGTAACCAACCCCCTTACCTTGAATCTTTCCCCCTTTTTTTGGGTTACTCACTCTTTTCCCATTCCTTTGGAAACAATAAAGCGCGATGGCAATTTTTATTTTGATTTGTATAAAGTCTAGTCAATCTAATGGATTAGTCTTGAACATTTCTACCGCTACATCTTCCCCTCCATATTTCATACAACGTAGCTGAAGTGCCTTTCCTTAGAGTGACTCTGTTACGAATATAGCATGCAGTATTCATAGCTTCAGCCTAGAAATGACAGGGTAGCTTCTTAGCATGAATCATGGCTCTGGAAGATTCTTGGAGAGTCTTATTCTTGCGTTCTACAATCCTATTCTGTTGAGGAGTAATGGGAGAAGAGAATTCATGGCTGATTCCTTCAGGGGAGCAAAACTTAACAAATTTGTTGTTCTCAAATTATTTTCCATGATCACTCTTGATTCTTATGACATGACTTTCCTTTTCCCTTTGAAGTCTTTGATAAATATCTTTGAACACTTAAAAAGTTTTTAATTTTTCTCTAATAAAGCTTATCCATGTGTATCTAGAAAAGTCATCTACAACAACATAGGCATACTTCTTACCACCAAGACTTTCAACTTGTATAGGTCCCATCAAGTCCATGTGAAGAAGTTCCAATAATTTTGATGTAGTAAGATGTTGAATCTTCTGATGTGACGTCTTAGTCTACTTTCCAATTTGACAGTCACCACATACCCTTCCTTCTTCTATCTTGAGATTAGGAATCTCTATCACTACTTCTTCAGATATAATTCTCTTCACACCTTTCAGATGCAAGTGCCCTAATTTTTGATGCCATAGTTTAACCTTATTCTCTTTGGCTGAAACACATGTTGAGGATAGGTTTAACTCTTGAGGAACCCATAGAAAACAGTTATCTTTAGATCTGATTCCTTTCATGACAACTTCATTCTTTTTATTGCACACAAGACATTCTTCTTTGGAGAAGTTAACTTTGAATCCTTGATCACATAGTTGGCTTATACTTATCAGGTTAGCTGTTAACCCTTTTACAAGTAACACATTATCAACTTTAGGAACTCCTGAACAGTCAAGCTTGCCAACACCTTTGATTTCTCCTTTTGCTCCATCACCAAAAGTCATATAACTGGTGGAATGAGATTTGACATCCACTAACATATTCTTGACACCTGTCATGTGTCTAGAACAACCACTGTCAAAGTACCAGTCATCTTTGGTTGATACTCTGAGAGAGGTGTAAGCAATGAGACTTTTAACATTGGACTTGGGAACCCACTATTTCTTCTTTTTGCTATTTTGGGGAATCTTATCAATTTTGGAAAGAGGAGTATTTTTAGGATACCCATACAGCTTGAAACAGAAGGGCCTTATATGTCCAAGCCTTCCACAGTGATGACATTTCCAGGGCTGGGGATTCTCTCTGGTATGATTAAGCTTTTTCTTCCCATGATGTCCTTTTTTCACATGAGGTTTCCCAAGATGTCCTTTCTTATCATGATGTTTGCCCATATGTTGAGACATCTGATTTGACATCTTTGGTTTAGGCATGGCATGAGTAGAAACAGATGAAGGCTCTTCTGAGTTAGGTTCCTTTTTCTTATTGAAACCTAAACCACTCTTATCTCCTATCACTCTTCCTGCTTGGAGAATTTCATCTAATGTGTTAGACCCATTATTCAGCATCTTGAGAGATTTGACCATTCTATCAAGATTTGAATTTAAAGAGGACACTTCACTTTCCAAATCAAAAATAGTTTTAAGATGCTCTTCCATTTCCTCCTTCAACTGAGTTATAAGGGATTTTTGTTTCTCCCCTTAAAGACATACTTATGCACTCCTGAGACATAATTCTTTATATGAAGCAGCTAACCCATTAAAGGTTAGTTCCCCATCACTAGACTCTTAATCAGATGCATATTTTCCTATCAATGCTTTCACATATTTGGCAGATTCTTTAAGATCACTCTCTGAGTCCTCTTCAGACCAAGTAACAGATAGATTCTTCTTCTGTTTCTTTAGATACGTAGGACATTAAGCTCTAATGTGACCAAAGCCTTCACATTCATGACATCGTATTCCCTTCCCTTGAGAAGTTTTTCTTCAGCCCTTTTTCTTCCCATGTCAGATGGGATGTTCTTGACATTTGACCTTTGGTTCCCGTCCATTCTTTTTATAACTTTATTAAATTATCTTCCAAGCATAGCTAGGGAATTTGATATTCCTCCATCTGTATCCAGATCACAGTCTTTTTATTCATCTTCAGTATTAGATACAAAGGCTATGCTTTTGTTTTTCTTCTCAGATCTTTCATTTATGCTCAATTAAAATGTTAGAAGGGATCCAACAAGTTTATCCACTTTCATTTTGTCAATGTCCTGGGCTTCTTCTATAGCAGTTACCTTCATATCATATCTCTTGGGAAGAGACCTGAGCATCTTTCTCACCAATTTGTCTTCAGGTATTTTCTCTCCTAAAGCACTGGAGGCAATAACAATTTCAAGGATGTTCATATGGAAGTCATTTATACTTTCATCATCTTTCATCCTTAAATTCTCAAATTTTGTGGTGAGAAGCTGAAGTCTTGACATCTTAACTTTGGATGTGCCTTCATGAGTAGATTGAAGAATTCTCCATGCATCCTTAGAAACTTCACAAGTATTCACCAATATGAAAATATTCTTGTCAATTCCATTGAGTATAGCATTCAAGGCTTTAAAATTTACAAGAGAAATTTCATCTTCTTCCTTAGACCAATCTTCTTCTGGTTTTAATTTAGAAGTAAGTTCTCCATTTTATCCCAATTTGACAGGGTGTTTCCATCCTCTTAAAACAACTTTCCAAGCTCTGCTGTCTAAGGACTTTAGAAAGGCAACCATACGTGGTTTCCAGTAGTCATAATTGCTTCTATCCAAAATGGGTCATCTGTTTACAAATCCTCCTTCCTTGTCCATAGTACCAGAAAGTATCTTCCCTGGATCTCACCCAGAGAAAGAGCAGGATGCCTGCTCTGATACCAATTGAAATTTTCGTATCAAATATATGATGTCGAATGAGATGTCACGACACAAATATATGTTTGCAAGTAAGGTGTAGTAAAATCAAAAGCAGTAAAACACAAGAGATTGTTCACCCAGTTCAGTGTACAATAACACCTACTATAGGGGCTACCAAGCCAGGGACAAGTTCACTAAATAGTATCAATTCTTAGACCCTCAGTAAACAACCAGTTTACGATCTAATCACTTAATCACTACCCAAGCTAAAATTCTACCTAAGACTCACCTAGGTATGAGGCCACCCTCAATTACCTTCAATCACTTACAGTGAAGAACTTAACATAATTAATAAGTTTGAAACATTTTAATCATTCAATACTTAAAAGCTTCTGAATGATACACAATTAACAACCCAAATAACAACTCAAGTATTTAAACTAATACTTAGAGTGTATTACAAATAAAAAGCCTAAACTTCTAATCAGAAAGAAAGTGTTCTTCTTCAAAAGTTGCTTGTATTTGAATAAGGAAGCGAGTCCTTATATATGCACAGATTTGGGCTTGGGCTTGAAAACAAATATTTAAATCTTTTGAATATTTCCATAAAAACAGGCCAAGATATAATTATGCAATTTGAAAAATATTCCTCCATATTTTTCGCAACCTGTAGTTTACAAATCCTGAATTATAGAGTGCTGGAAATCAGGAAACAAAAGACTTAACTGATTTTAGGCTGAGATCAGTTCAGTAGGCAGATGCCAAGACATCTGCTTTCACATCATTCAAAACAGTTTTGCTCCAAATGTTAAGACATTTAGAAAAACAATAACAAGTCATTCTTTTACCAAAATTGCTGCCAATAAACACTTAGATTCTCCATTACTTTCTTTTGTCGAGTTCTTGTTTGATATGGAGGTCGGGAAGTCAGTTTGTCTTGCCCGATGAGTTAACTGAAGATAATATGAAAACAATGAGTTTTTTGTATGAAATACGAAATGGATGCTTGCGCTTGGATGAATGTGCATGAGTATGTTAAGAATTTATTTAGATATCTTATTCACGTTGGATTTTCTTTTATTATTATTCATTATTTTTTTCAGTTTTCATTATTTTAATTGGTGAGCATCCCAAAAATACATAGATAAAATATTGAAACAAAGTACTTTTAGTGAATAATAAAAATCATTATCCTTAAAAGGGAAATACAATTTATAATGAAGCTAATATCGAAGGGAATACTTAATGGAAATACTGAATTAAATGTCGAATACTGAAAGGAAATAACAAAAGGGAAACTAAAATCTGCTAAGCTCGCTTGCGCACTTCTGCCCTAAAACCATCAACCATCTCCCTACAAAGCTTGAGGAAGTCTTGAACATCCTTCGGAAGAAGAACAATCGTAGCTTTTGCATCCCTTAAGCTCCTAGGAATGTCACCAATGAGATTGTTTTCTAAAAAGGTAAGCTTTGCATGCTTGTCCTCATACCTCAGATACTCCTTGTAAAGTGTAGGAATTATAACCTTATTGTCTTCTCCCGCTTGGGCTATCTTTGTATGTTGTTCTTTGCAATATCTATTTTAAGCTCTTATCTCCTTATATAGTTCCCTTTGTATAAAGAAATCTTTTCGGAGACCTTCCAACTCTTGACAGACTTGTTCATACTCCTCCACGTTTTGAGAGAGAGAAGTTTTTTCGCTCTTATGTTTCTAAGACGCTCTCTCACCTATGCTTCTTAGGTTTCTTGGATACTTGTGATAAGGATTTGGATTTGATCAGCTTGATCCTGAACACCTTATGGTGACCCTTGGATTTGGGCTCCCAAAACCTCTTCCATTTCACTCTTGTCTTGCAATGCTTTATCGTACCAACCCTTTACCTAGCAATTTCTCTAGCAGCATCGTTCAAACTTTGGTTGTGGGAATCAAGATTAAAAGTAGCACTCGATAAACCTTCGGTTGAACGCTTTCGTTTAAGTCCCTCCTTTTCAGCTAATTCACACTCCTTTTGAATATGTTGATCTTTCAGCTCAAGCTCTTGTTGCAACTTATTCTTCTCATAAGCAAGGTCATAAAGGTTATGCTCTAAATCCTCTTTTTCCCTCTGGACTTGCTCAAGGGCATATTTTAGCTCTTCTATCTCCTCTACTAACATCGGAATGGGATCTGGCACATCTGTGTGTAGGTAGGATCAATATCAAATGGCAGTTTGTTGATTCGAACCCTCTCCAAAACCCATTGAGTATAGGGCTCTCTTGTATCATACCCCAAATTTGCCTGCCCATTATTTCTACAATCAAAAATATTTTCAGCATTGGTTTTGATAATATTATTTGGTTCAATTTTACTAACTTTTTAACAATAATTTATTTCACTCATTTAAAAATATATAATAGTTTATTTAAAATTATTTGTATTTTAAATAGAAAATACTTGTTTGCTTTCATATACTTTCAATTGAGTTTTTATTTCAAATGAGTAACATATCACAATTGGTAAGGAATGAAGCTTGCATGTATGAGGTTGTGGGTTCGAATCTCTTGTGTTGCACTTTTAACATTTTCTTCTTCAATTTTTTGTTACTAATTTTCTTTCCTTTTTAAGAGATCAGACTTTGGGCTTTTCAGTATTTTGGGTAACTTAATTTCCATGTTTTTAAACCTAATTCTAACTCTATAAATATGACTATTGTTCATCATAATTTTTCATCCACAATTTCACAATCTCAATCTTTCTCTTGTTTTTGGTTTATTCTTGGGTTTCTGAACAGAAACTCTGAGAAACAGATCCAAAAATTTCCAACAACCCTTCGGCCCTTCCGATCCAACACCCTCAATCGCCGCCTTGTCACCGTTCACGCCTCCCTCTTCGTACAAGTTATATATATATATATATATATATATATATATATATATATATATATATATATATATATATATATATATATATATATATATATATATATATATATATATATATATATATATATATTATTATTATTACTAACAAGTATTTTAAGAAAAAATAGATTTTTTTCTTGGGGGTCTTAAGACCTATTTCTATTTACTGCATGTATATAATTCTTTCCATCCCTTTTATTTTAGTTTGTTTTGTTAATAGGTTATTTTTTTAAGTTTTATTTTTAGTAATTAAAAATGAAAATACTTTTTTTCTTTCTTTTAGATTGTTCTCTTAAATAATTAATTTTTTTTACGATAGACTAATTTCATTAGGATTTTAACTAGGTAGTTTTTTAAGGTAGGTTATTTAGGTTATATAAAAATAAAAAATAAAAAAAATAATTCTTATCTAATTAAATTATGTGTTTCTAAATGTTTAAATAATACAAAAGTAAAAAAAAAAAATTCAATTAGGTTATTTAAGAAAAATAATACTTTATACATAATTTAGTTTTTCCAATTAATCTCTCACATCACTTGTAAATATTACTGCTAATCTTGTACAAACACTTTCTATAATCAAATTGATTAATTCAATATTTTACAAAGATATTAAAAACCACGCAATTCACCAACGAGTGACACGTGGCCAATATCTAGCCACATGATGGTGAGACTTTATCAGACTCCCTTCGCTCTATGTCCTACCATACTCTTTAATCAAATCAAAACTTAAAATAGCTAACCAACAAGAAAACCATTTTTCTACTAACACAATAAAACCCAAGATATTTTCAAAAAAATTATTAAATAGAATTACTTTCAAAATGTACTGCGAACTGCGTCTACGATCACTCAACTTACAACCCAGACAAGGTTCAAGGATAATTCAAAATCAATTCTACGTAATAAAAAACACCAACCAACACCGTAAACTTCGAATTGGGACTCTGATTCCTCATAATAGGATATATAGGCATACGACTTAAAATTGTAGTGAGTTCCCCTAATTAAAATTAAAACCCTATTTCCTAAACCGTAAACCTAAGCCCTAGTATCCTTGTGAACAAGGTAGACGAGGGGGTTCCTAACAACTTCCCTTCGTCTAAAAATGAGTGAACAACTTAAAATCTCTGACCAAATTAGGGTTATCCGATATATTCTCTTCCCTAAGATAAAAATTAATGGTGGAGACTCTTATTTTCAAACCAATTATAATAGTTGCAGATTCTGCTAGGGACGCAACCCTAGGGTTTAGAGACTTCTCTCTTTTTAGGTTTAGGGTTTCGTTAGAGTTTTTCTATATTTTTTAGTTTCTATACTTATTTGTTTTATTTAATTATTTGGTTTTATTTGTTTTATATTATTGTCAATATCATATTGGTTTTTGTGGCGGGATTTAATTTTTTCAAAATAAATTCAAAAACTTAAAAAGAAGGTTCGTCTATTGGCCAAGGGGATATATCATCTGTTGTACCCCAAAATTTACCCTCTCAATTCTCAAAGCATCTCTCTCAATAATTCTCAAAATTCAAGCTTGCAAAATACATTGGGATCTTACAGCACCAGAATTGAGAAGAAACTGTCAAAAAGGGAGAAAACAGACAAAAACAACATTTTGACAAATTTGGAGGAAAATATGTGTCCTTCGATTCAGCCCCCTTCGACTGGACTTTGCACCTCCTTCGATTGCTCAAAAGTTGCTGCTAGCGTGCCTCTTTCGTCTGGGCATGTGACTTCGGTCTCCTTCGATTCAGAAGGAAATGATCTTCATATAAGTTTCAATTGGGTTTTTGTTTCCCTTTAAAACAATGTCCTTCAACTCAGGAAGTAAAGGCCACCTTTTGGTTTTCTTCAATTCAAAAATCAATAATCTTCTGAAAGCTTCTTTCGATTCAGAAGTTAACAACCTTCTGAAAAGGGCCATTCGAAGAACACACAATTGGATCACTCGAAGGACACACAACTGGTGAAAACGAATGCTGTGTCGTTCTAGTCTGGTCGAAAGGTGTAGAAAGATGGAGGATTCGACTCAAAAGATCAAGTTGAACATTTAGACCCATAGGCTGGGCTACGCGTTTTCCCTTTTTAGGCCTTTACCCATTTTTTGTCCAAGACCACTTGCACTTAATAGCACAGTACTACCTTTTAGAAAAGTTTGTCTTGAGCCTTGCGCCTATTTTCCTTCAGAAGGAAGCAACCCATCTGAACCATTCATCTTACTTTTATGGCACAAGTGGACAGTTACTTTCCAGACTGAGCCTTATTTTATTATTTCTGTTCCCCAAGCTTCCCAAAATCTTTTCTCTATAAATAGAGAGTTCATTTGCACAAGAAGGGGAGAGGATTTTCTTTTGGATCAGAGGAACGTATCTACAAAATTCTCACACACCACAAAATTCTCAAAAACACTTCAACACTTGTGAAATAAAAAAAACCAGAATCATTATTACCTCCTTCAACTCTGAAGAACAACACATTCCATTTTCCTTCGACTTAAAGAGCATCCCACTTGTTCTTTCCTTTGAACCCGGTGTCGAAGGCCTACTCTGGGTCTTTTCCTTCAAATCCAGAGACATTCGAAGCAACTGCCTCAAGTTCCAGCACACGTATCAACCTCCAGCAAGGTAAGTCATTCTTAACCTTTGACCCTTCGTTTCTAGCATAGCATGTAAATAAAATTTCTTTTCGTTTAAAAAATGTACATACTATTTTCTTCTTTTTTTTGTTTTGTTTTCACTCTCATGATATGTGTTATGAATAACAATCTTCTTGGCTTTTTGCTCTTGGTACATTTAAATACGCTTTAAAGAATTAATCTAGTCTTAAGGTGATGTTGGCATGGCCTTGGGCCATGCTGCTATTCAAACTCAAATGAAAGAAATAGGAGACAGAAAAGTTAGAAACGAAGCCTCTGGCTTCCATACTAACCTTCAGGCCAAATGAAAGAGGCAGTCGAAAGGCACAACATATTGGCTTCCAGATCCCAATCGAAAGCCATAATATGCTGGTTTTTAGGTCACAGTCGAAACTCATCCTTTCACCCCTTTCAGGTAAGGTCGAAGAGGGCCAAAAATGGCAGAGTCGAAGGGTTTGCTGCCCTAAGTCGAAAGATCCATTTTTCTTGCTTTTACCTTATTTTTGCCTTTATATTCTCATGCAATTCAATATGGTTGTAATAGTGTAGGATATTTATTTCCTGCATTTTTACTGCTTTGCACAAATGCTATTAATTAGGTGTGTATGACAAGATAAAATCAACAAGTAGACAACCCAAAAATCAAAGACAAAATGCATGCAATCAAACACACTTACACACATGCACCCTTAAAGAAATTACACTTGTTGCCTTATAGAAATGACCATGTTATGCATGTGGGATGTCTTAGCACAAACAAATCTAAAAAGATCATAGTCCCTCGATTACGCTATCAAAGTTGCCTTTCAAAATGATCTTAGTCCCTACAGAAAAGTGCTAAGTCATTTCACAACATTGCTATCATGGTCATACGATGACCCAACGCTCGTCCCTTCACATCCAATGATGGAGCTTCTTACCAAATCAATGGTAAGGTAGCAACATCTAAAGGAGGAGGAAAAACACATCTAAAACCTTTTGAGTAGGTAGATTACTTTTAGTTACTTGCTCAATTTCAAAACAAACATCCTTGCTATTTTAAAAAACAATCACATACACTTTCAAAACACTTTCCAAACATGAAATATTTTCAAAAGCTCAACACTTTGCATACATTCTTACGAACGAGAATCATTGCAAAGTTTGCCTAAACGATGACACCTTTTCAAAATACTTTCAAAACCACACAAAAGCAATATTTTCAAACAAAAGCAAGTGATCTAACGAGTAACTAAGAGCCCATGGAAAACCATGGATGGAAAGGGTGTTAATACCTTCCCTTTTCATAATCTACACCCCGAACTCAAGAAAACATATCAAAAGGTATTTCCTGTGCTTTTTCACCTTTCCATATTAGATAAAAGAAAAGTCGGTGGCGACTCTTGTTAAACTGCAACATTTGCGAACACAATCGCAAAACCCTCAAGTCAGTTCTCCCACCGTATCACAGAACTGGCGACTCTGCTGGGGAGAATCATCTAAAGTGGGGTTACCTTAGGGTTAGACTATATTTACTTGCTTATATTGTTTGATTTTCTTGCTCTATATTTTGGTTCCTTGTTTGGGTTACTGTTAAAAAATCCTACACCCGGATTTGGGGACACCTTTTAGGTATGTAACAATAAATTGTGAGGGAACTGTGCGGGGTATACCGACACGGTTGAAGCAGTAGCTACGTTGATGTGGCACTTTGGTTGGTACCTGTAACCCTTGAGTCAATCAAGGAGAGTACGGGGCCGCCGCGTGGTGTCATAAAGCATCAATTGACCTTAGAACCTTACTTGACCAACTTGGCCATTAGGACGTAACGAGATGACCGGCTTTGGTGCAGTCTGAAGTTGGTTGATACTCGATGCTACACTCATTGAGGTTGGACTCTTGAGTTTTGTTTGGTTACGAGTCAATCGCTTATTGAACGAAACTTGGGGGAAAGATCAGTGATATTGAGATCGCTTAGAACTCGGTTACTTTTAACTAGGACAGGTTGATCCAACTAAAACTTTAAGAGGGTACTTACCTGAAACCCCATGCAAGCCCAAACCGAGGACTTGTTTGCTTTATATATGCACTTGTACATAAACATCATAAACATCATGAACATCATGAACATCATAAACATCATAAACATCACTAACCATTTCAAGGATTTTTGGATTTATCTTTGTTCTGTTTTGTAGGACATGGCCTCCGCTCGTAGGAACACTATCCAAGTCAGTCTTGTGAGGGTACCTCCACAACTCAAGGATTTAGTATCAAGGGTTCCTGAAGATTCCCTGTTCACCAAAAGACATGGACGACTCCTTAGTTTGGTTACCTCAAGTATTGAAGAAGAGATGATAAAGGTGCTTTTCTAATTCTTCGACCCTTTCCATCATTGTTTCACTTTTCCTGATTACCAACTTGTGCCCACTTTGGAGGAATTTTCTCAACTCGTAGGGATCCCTATTCTCAATCAGTTACCTTTCAACAATATCAAAAGAGACCCCAAACCTGAGGAAATTGCTCGAGCTCTACATTTGCAACCATCTGACATAGTAGCAAATTGGGTAACAAGGAGTGGTGTTAAAGGGTTACTAGCAAAGTTTTTGTTGGAGAAGGCTCAAGAGTGTTGGAATATTTTGGATCTACAAGCCTTTGAGGAAGTTATGGCTCTTCTCATCTATGGGTTGGTACTATTTCCAAATCCGGACCAATTTATAGATGTAAATGCGATTAAGGTTTTCATATCTCGTAATCCGGTGCCTACGTTACTCAGAGATATATTGCATTCTCTTCACTCTCGCACTTTGAAGAAAAGGGGGGCTTTGATATGTTGCACTTCTCTGTTGGCTAGGTGGTTTATTTCGCACCTACCTCGATCAGTGGTGAAGAATGAACAAGGTATGAGATGGTATAAAAGATTGATGTCACTTTCACATGCTGATATCCGTTGGTATTATCGCTCCTCAGAAGACATTACCATCATTGACCGCTGCGGGGAATTCCCTAATGTCCCCCTACTTGGAATTAGGGGAGGCATTAATTTTAACCCTTGTTTAGCCTTGCAACAATTTGGATATGCTAGAAGAGATGGCCCTCATGAGGTACTCATCCAAGGAATTGCATTTGACTACGAAAGCGATACCCAAGGTTACCGTCGAAGATTTATACGAGCATGGGGTATGGTCAACAAAGTTGATAGCAAGACGTTGGGGCGTAAGAATTCCATTCCTTTGGAACCTTATATTAAATGGGTAAGGGCTCATGCTCAAAGTCTCAAGATGCCTTATGAAGCCATCTTACCTGTTATCATGGAGCCAACAGTCGAGGGAGACGTTCTGCATACAATCCTCTATCCTGATATTCCTACTTCTCTTGAAGATTTGCGAAACGCTTGGATTCAGTTAAAAGGAGAGCGAGACACCTTTGAAGCTAAGTTCTATGAAAACGAGAAGAATATATTGGAGCTTACAAGGGAAATTCAGAAAGAAAGGAGTTTAAACACCTACATTGCGCCAAAGAAAATGCGTACAACTTTTCTGTCTTAGGAGTTTACCTTATGCTTATTTCTGTTGTTGTGAGCCTAAGAGGCATGTTTGTATTAAAATCAAGATTTATTTAAATGAAAGTTAACGTTTGTTCACTCTTTGTTTATACAAATTTAAATTCTTTAAATCATTTGCATACTACATATTCATGCATCATGACATGACAGGTATCCGCATATCAGGTTTCCTTATCTCTCCGCTGTTTATTTCAGCAAGATGGATTTAGAGAAAACTGTGACGGAACTCCAGGCTCAGAATTCTCAATTTCAGGAAGCTTTACTCGCCCTGGCCAAGGGGCAGCATGATATGATGGCCTTGTTGGCCACTAAGAAAAATCCAAAGAAGAAAGCTCTACTCAACATGGGTAAAATGTTCAAAGAGACAATCCGTCAAATTCTGATAGAGGAAGATTCATACGAAGAGGACGAGAACCAAATCGGTGAAGTCAAGAGTACTCAGGCCGACTGTATCAATGACCAAGAATCTGATGATGATTATTTCAATGAACAATACCCACCCGCAGATATCAAATACAAGCAGCTAGAAGACAGATTGAAAGCAGTTGAAATCCAAGCTATTCCCGGTTTGAATTTTGATGATTTGGGCATAATATCTGGGGTAGTCATTCCCCACAAGTTCAAAATACCAACCTTCACAAAATACGACGGGGTTTCTTGCCCAAAGCTCCATTTGAAGTCCTATGTGCGCAAGATACAATTGTACACGGCTGATAAAAAACTCTGGATTCACTTTTTCCAAGAGAGTAAGGATGGAACAACTTGAATGGTTTTACCAGTTGGATGGCTCTCGCATCAATACTTGGGAGGGACTAGCTAGTTCCTTCTACCATCAATATTAGTACAACACCGACTTGGCACCAATGAGGGTTCAATTTCAAGGTATGACCATGGGGAAGGATGAAGGATTTAAGGAGTATGCGCAGAAGTGGAGAGACCTTGCAAGTAGGGTCCAACCTCCCTTGACTGATAGGGAACACATCGACATGTTCATGAGCACATTATCTGGTCCTTTCTTTAATCTGTTGGTTGAATGCTCTTCTTCTGGTTTCACCGAATTAATCCTAACCGGTGAAAGAGTAGAAAGTGGCATTAAGAGTGGAAAGATCTCTGTGGAATCTATGTCCACTCCCAATCCTATCAAGAAACCTTTTTCCACAAAGAAAGAAGTTAATGCTGTGTATAGAGCAAAGGCCCGTACCAAAATGAATAATCATCCTTCTATCAATGCTGTCTGAATCTCCAATCCAACTGCTACTTAGAGACCATCTACCAATCATCAACGGGCTGAAGCTCCAAGAAGACAGTTCACAAGGTTAGGCATGTCATTAACTCAAGCCCTTCAGCATCTGCTCAGGATCAATTTAGTGACGTTGCGGGATCCTCCTGCCAACCCTGACAACTCCTCACCGAGATATAATCCAAATGCCAGATGTGCCTATCATTCAAATAGCCCAGGGCATGAGACTGATCAGTGTTGGGCTCTGAAGAACAAAATCCAGGATTTAATTGACAACAAGACTATTGAATTTGATCCTCCTCCAACACCGAATGTAATTACCGCTCCAATGCCGAAGCACGACAAAGGTGTTAATACCGTCGAAGATACCACTTTCATTGCCTCTGTCAAAGGGTTAACTACTCCATTGAATGTAATCAAGAGCAATCTGTTGAAAGCTGGGACTTTCCCCGACTGTGAAAAAGACTGTGGGGGTTGTATAAGACAATTCGATGGGTGTGAAAAACTGAGGAAAGGTATACAACGCCTAATGGATAGCCGCAAAATTCTATTCGAAAAGAATCCTGCCATCCAAAATTCAGTCGATAAAGCTGAAGACTTGGCTATCATAACAATTTCAAACAAACCTCTTAGGATCTCATCTAAAGGTCCTATCAGGATTTCAAATGAACCAATCATTGCGCCTCTCATAATCAGTGCTGCCAGACCCGTTCTATACACCTCTGATAAAGCGGTTCCATGTAATTATGGTGTCGATGTTTATTACCATGGGGTAAAATAAGATTCTTGGATTGACGATAACGAAGCAGGTATTACTAATATCTCCGGTTCTAGTAAAGTCACAAGAACAGGAAGAGTCTTTTCCCCTGATATCTCACCACCAACCACTACCGCAGTTCCAATCTGCATAACCAACATCAATGCTGTTGCCAGTACTAAAGGGAAAGAGAAAGAAAGTGAGCCTGCCAGGGAAGAGGCACTTGCTAAAAAGACTGTTATGGAAGGACCATCCACTCAAGAGATGGAGGAGATTTTGAAAATCATCAAGAAAAGCGACTTCAAAATAGTAGAGCAATTGGGACAAACCCCTTCTAAAATATCAATGTTGTCCCTATTGTTATGTTCCGACGCCCATGCACAAGCTTTGATGAAGTTCTTGAAAAAGGCTCACGTGCCTCAAGAAACCACAACCGACCAATTTGAGAACTGCATAGCAAGTCTAACAGCTGACAATGGTCTGGGGTTCTCTGATGTAGATTTAACTCCCATGGGAAAGAATCACAACAAAGCCTTGCATGTTTCCGTTGAATGTAAGGGGACCACTCTGGAACATGTTTTGGTAGACACAGGCTCATCTTTAAACGTGTTACCTAAAGGCGCTTTAGATCATCTAGACTGTGAAGGTTTGGTTTTGAAGCCAAGTGACATTGTTGTAAGGGCATTCGATGGGTCGAAAAGGATGGTTCATGGAGAGGTGGATCTCCCAATTAAGGTTGGTTCACAGATTTTCAACTCCACATTCTACATAATGGACATACGTCCTGCGTATTCTTGTTTGCTTGGGCGCCCATGGATCCATGGGGCAGGTGCGGTCACTTCTACTCTCCACTAGAAGTTAAAATATCCAGTTCAAGGGAAGGTTGTCACTGTTTGCGGAGAAGAAGAATTTATGATAAGCAACCTCACTTCTTTCAAGTACGTAGAGATGTAGGGCGAATTCATAGAGACCCCTTGCCAGACATTTGAAGTTGTGGCCACCACCTAAATCCCCTCCGACACTCCAAAGGCCGATAAAGTTATTCCCAAGATGGTGTTAGAACATAGTTTGATTCTACAACCATCAGTTAGAGTTTTGATGATAACAAAAAATAAGATTAAATAAATTGTAAGATTTATGTTTAAGACATATATGCTACTTAAAATTATGTTGTGTATTTACAGAAACTCTGATGGAATCAACATCAGAATATTAGTATCAACATCAGCATCAGAAGATATGTCAGCATCAGAAGATCAAATAACATGTGCTACACTGAAGCCTGATGAACAGAATCTGCGCATAAAATACTCTGACTCTGATCAAGATCCTAACCAAGTCATCAGCACTCAGAAGCGTCAGCAGTAAAGGAAAGAACACTCTGATTACCATAAGCAGAGAAGACTCTGAAGTGTCAACATTACTATGCATTCAAGACAGATTTATTACCAACGGCTTTATTCCAAGACAAAGATCTTCTCAAAAAGGAAAGAACGTTAATAACATTGAAATTGATTTATGGACAACCAACGTATCTCTTCCATGGCTATTTAAACAAGACTATGTGAGAAAATAAAAGGCTAATACTCTACACGCATGCACGCATACGAAAACGTTCTCATTCATACAATTTGCTAAAGCCTTCATACCATGCCTACTGCAAAAGCATTAGCTATTCAGTTTTCAATCTAAGCTTAATATTGTGTATTATCACAGTTGTGATATATAGTTTTATTAGAAAACATCAAACACACTTTTGTTCAATTATATGTAAGAGAAATTCCTCGAGATAAACCCGTCTGTGGTTAGACTCAAGAAGGCTTTAACAGTTGTTAAAGTAGTTGTTGTATTCAGTTGAATATAGTGGATTAAGACCTCGTTGGAGAGAGGCGAAATCACCTTGACGGGTGGACTGGAGTAGTTTAAGATCAAACGAACCAGGATAAAAATAACGTGTTGTCTGCATTTGATTTTAAGTTTTACAATTCAAACCCCCTTCTTGTGTTTTTCACATCTTCAATTGGCATCAGAGCGCCTTGTTCTGAGCTTATAACACTTAACCGTGTCAGTACAAGATCCAGCGTCAGAAAAACACAATGGCAGGACCACATCAAAACATCAGCAATGACAACAATGAAGAAAGAGACAGATTCAGTGGCAAACCTCCAGTCTTTGATGGAGAGAACTTTGACTACTGGAAAGACATAATTGAAAGCTTCTTTCTGGCCCATGATGCTGATCTGTGGGACATGGTGACTGATGGATACACGCACCTATGGATGCAAGTGGTCAGAAGATTGACAGGAAAGCAATGTCTGATCAATAAAAGCGTGATTTCAGAAATCATCACAAGGCCATAATAATTCTTCTCAGCGCTATCTCTTACTCTGAATATGAAAAGATATCAAACAGAGACACTGCAAAGAATATGTTTGACTCTCTGAGAATGACGCACGAAGGCAACATTCAAGTCAAAGAAACTAAAGCTCTTGTGCTTATTCAGAAGTATGAGGCATTCAAGATGGAAGAAAGTGAATCAATTGAAACGATGTTCTCAAGATTTCAAATTCTGGTGGCTGGTCTCAAAGTTATGGACAAAGGGTATTCTACTGCTGATCATGTTAAGAAGATCATCAGAAGCTTGCCAAAACAGTGGAGGCCAATGGTCACAGCGCTGAAGCTAGCTAAGGATCTCAACAAAATCTCTCTGGAGGAACTTGTCAGCTCCCTCAGAAGTCACGAGATAGAGCTAGAAGCAGATGAACCTCAAAAGCAAGGTAAGCCATTAGCTTTAAAATCTAACAGAAAATCTAACTCCAAAGTTTTGCAGGCTGTTGAAGAAACCTCTGATGGGTCCTCATCAGAAGAAGATGAACTGTCTCTCCTCTCCAGAAGGGTGAATGAATTATGGAAGCAGAGGAAAAGGAAGTTCAGGAACCCCAGAAGATCAGAGAATCAGAATGAATCTTTCTCCAGATACAGAAGATCAGAATCCTCCTCTAGACACAGAAGATATGAAGGCTCTTCAGGAAGCAGAAAGCCAAACAACAAAGACATCATCTGCTATGAATGTAACGAGCAAGGACACTACAAGAGTGATTGCCCAAAGCTTCAGAAGGAAAAGCCCAAAAAGAAGTTTGGAAAAGAAAAGAAGAAAAGTCTCATGGCTACATGGGATGACTCTGACACATCTGAAGCTGACTCAGAATCAGATGATGAAAGAGGAAACATTGCTCTCATGGCAAACATACCAGAAGACAGTGAAGCTTCTGAGTCAGACTCTGAATCAGATACAGAAGAGGTATTTCCTGACTTTGCTATTAACTTTACTAAGGCTGAACTAGCTGAAAGCCTTAATGAAATTCTGGAAAGATATCAGCAGATCAGAGTCAAATTCAGAAACCTGAAAAGGAATCTTGCTTCTGACTCTGATAAGACTGAGAGTCTCAAATTGGAGAATTCTGAGTTAAAAAATAAAATTTCAAAATTAGAAAATCTATTGCAAAACTCTCAGAAGGAAACAATTCCTGAAACTCCCAGTAGTGCTGATGAGATCATCAAGGAGTATGATCACAACTTTTAGAAGTTTCTAGCTAAAAACATAGATAGAAGCAAAATGGCTTCAATGATCTATGGAGTTAGCAGAAATGGCAGAAAAGGAATATGATACCAAGGTAAGGTACCTACACCAAAGAATTTCATGGATTTAGTTATAAAACGCACCTCACTTGATCCACACTTTGTATATGGGCACACACATGACATCAAATATACTAGTAGTAATTATTCTGTCAAACCAAAATTCAACCAGAGTTTTGGTAAAACTAATAAATCAGGACCCAAGAGAATATGGGTACCTAAGGATAAAATAATACATGTGGCAGATATCTTTAGCAGCAAAGCAGAAACACCAATCATGGTACCTGGACTCTGGCTGCTCACGACACATGACGGGAAGAAAGCATATGTTCCAAAGCCTGGAACTTAAGCCTGGAGGTCACGTAGGCTTTGGAGGCAATCAGAGAGGAAAGATCATTGGCTCTGGAATAGTAGGTAATGAAAATCTTCCCTCTATAAGTAATGTTTTATTAGTAGATGGATTAATGTATAACCTGTTATCCATAAGTCAATTAAGTGATAACGGTTATGATATAAGCTTTAATCAAAATTCATGCAAAGCTGTTAGTCAGAAAGATGGGACTATCCTATTTAATGGAAAGAGGAGAAACAACATTTATAAAATCAAACTTTCTGAACTGAAAAGTCAGAATGTAAAGTGTCTTCTGTCTGTTAACAACGAGCAATGGATCTGGCACAGAAGATTGGGACATGTTAGTATGAGAAGAATATCTCAGATTAACAAACTCAATCTGGTTAGAGGACTTCCTAACTTGATGTTCAATTCAGATGCTCTGTGTGAAGCATGTCAAAAAGGCAAGTTTACAAAACCAACTTTCAAATCTAAAAATGTTGTTTCCACCTCTAAGCCATTAGAACTTCTGCACATTGACTTATTTGGACCAGTTAAAACTGCTTCAGTCAGTGGAAAGAAGTATGGGTTAGTAATCATAGATGACTATAGCAGATGTACATGGGTAAAGTTCTTAAGACACAAGGACGAGTCACACTCTGTGTTTGTCACCTTCTGCAACCAAGTTCAGAATGAAAAGGATCTTAGAATCGTCAAAGTCAGAAGTGATCATGGTGGAGAGTTTGAAAACAAATATTTTGAATCATTTTTTAATGACAAAGGAATTCTGCATGATTTCTCCTGTCTTAGAACTCCCCAGCAAAATGGAGTTGTAGAACGAAAGAACTGAACATTGCAAGAAATGGCCAGAACCATGAACAACAAGACTAATGTTGCTAAGATCTTCTGGGCAGAGGCAATAAACATAACGCGCTACATTCAGAATAGAATCTCCATAAGACCTATTCTGGAAAAGACTCCATATGAGCTGTGGAAGAACAAAAAGCCCAACATTTCATATTTTCATCCATTTGGATGTACTTGCTTTATTTTAAATACAAAAAATGATTTGAACAAGTTTGACTCTACAGCACAAAAGTGTATTATATTAGGATAATCTGAACGCTCAAGAGGGTACAGAGTATACAATACAGAAACACAGATTGTGGAAGAATCAATCAGTGTTTGTTTTGATGATAAGCTTGACTCTCAAAAGTCAAAGTAGAATGAAGTATTTGCAGGTATGGAAATTGAATTCACAGGTACTGAAGACAAGTCATCAGAAGCTCTTAACAGAGACACTCTCTCAACATCAAAAAGAGGCACTGCAAGCAATCCAGCACCTTCTGTTGATCAACGTTAGAAAAGACTACCCAGAAGCAGCATGGATCACCCAGAAGAAACAATCTTAGGAAGAAAGGAAGATCCAATCAGAACAAGATCTAGCTTCAGAAACTCTGAAGAATCCCTCATGGGACTTGTTTCTCTAATTGAACCATCAACAATTGATGAAGCACTTCTGGACAATGACTGGATTCTAGCAATGCAAGAGGACCTGAATCAATTCACAAGGAATAACGTATGGGATCTAGTTCCCAAACCAAAAGGATTCAACGTCATTGGAACAAAATGGGTGTTCAGAAACAAACTGAATGAACAAGGTGAAGTCATCAGAAACAAGGCACAATTGGTAGCACAAGGTTATAGTCAGCCAGAGGGGATAGACTATACAGAAACCTTTGCTCTAGTCGCCAGGTTAGAATCTATCAGACTTTTAATTTCATTTGCTGTAAATAAAGGCATCACTCTGTATCAGATGGATGTTAAGAGTGCATTCTTAAATGGCTATATAGAAGAAGAGGTATATGTGCACCAACCCCCTGGTTTTGAAAGTTCAAAAAATCCAGAATATGTTTTCAAACTAAAGAAGTCATTGTATGGTCTGAAACAAGCTCCCAGAGCTTGGTATGAAATACTAAGTAACTTCCTGTTAGAAAAGGAATTCACCAGAGGGAAAGTGGACACAAACTTATTATGTAAGACAGTTAAGAATGACATTTTAGTATGTCAGATTTATGTTGATGATATCATTTTTGGATCTACTAATCCTTCTCTAGGAAGAAAGTTTGCTAAGTGTATGCAGGCAGAATTTGAGATGAGCCTAATGGGGGAACTGAAATTCTTTCTGGGAATTCAGATAAATCAAACCCCAGAAGGAACTAACATTCATCAGAGCAAATATGTCAGAGAACTTCTGAAGAAATTTGATCTCTCAGAATGTAAGCCATCAAAGATTCCAATGCATCCCACGTGCATTCTGGAAAAATAAGAGGTAAGAAAAAAGGTAGAACAGAAGGTCTACAGAGGTATGATTGGTTCTCTTATTTATCTGACAGCTTTAAGGCCTGATATTTTATTCAGTGTATGCATTTGTGCAAGATTCTAATCAGATCCTAGAGAATCTCACTAAACAGCAGTTAAGCGAATTTTCAAGTATCTGAAAGGTACTACTAATATGGGTTTATTTTATAGAAAATCAAGTGATTACAGCTTAGTAGGATACTGTGATGCTGACTTTGTTGGAGACAGAGTTGAACATAAAAGCACTTCTGGAAGCTACCAGTTTCTGGGAGAAAATCTGATCTCATGGTCCAGCAAAAGACAATCCACAATTGCTCTATCAACAACAGAAGCTGAATGCATAGCAGCAGCTGGATGCAACACACAAATGCTCTGGATGAAAAGTCAACTTGAGGACTTCCAGATATTTGAGAGTAACATTCCTATCCTCTGTGACAACACTTCTGCTATTTGCTTAAGTAAGAATCCAATTTTGCATTCTAGGGCTAAGCATATAGAAATAAAACATCATTTTATTAGGGACTATATTCAGAAAGGGATTTAAAATTTAAAATTTATTAACACAGACCATCAATGGGCTGATATTTTCACAAAACCACTTTCTGAAGATAGGTTCAACTTCATTTTGAAACATCTCAGCATGAAGCTCTTCCCAGAATAAAATTGTTTTAATTTTATATATTAACCTTCAGAATTGTGTTTATTTTCTGTGAACTACTGATCAATCTTCTTTCAGAACTTTAGAAATGCAGATTGTATCAGAATCTATCCATGAAGATCTGAGCGCTTCAGTTCAAGGATAAAAGTGCTGTTCACTCAAGCAAACAAGTGTCATCCAGTCATCAGCTGTTTTATGAGGCTGAACACGCGTTCACGTTTCTGAAAAGGCAAAGCACTGATTGGATGCATTGAGACACATGTCATGGGTAACCGTTCCAAATATCTTTCTGAATCCCCTAAAATCAGCTATCATTAAATGCTAATAATCATTATTTATTTCTCTCTCTTAAACATTTATGTTTTCAAAAACTTTTTAGAAATCTATTTAAACACTTCCCACCATTCACTCTTTTTACTTTCACTTTCGTTTTCTCTCAATATTTCTGATTTCAGTATTCTTACTTTCTTAAGAAAACCTTTCAATCTTTTTTTCAAAAACCTCGTGTGAACATGGCTTCTTCCAGCATTCCTTCTTCAGGTTCCCAGAAAACTGCTTCTTCTGAACAATATGAAATACCTTTCAGAACGCTTCTCACTCCAATCAAGAACCTTGAAGTTCTGTTTGAACTAATTGTGGATTTCAACAGTCTCAAGGAAAATGGTTTTAATTTATCTGAAGAGATTAAAGCTCAAGGTTGGGAAAAGTATTTTGACAGGCTGGTGGGTCCAACGTTTCCTATTTTGGTAAAGGAAATTTGGATTCACGCTTCTTATTCAAATCATCAAGTTACATCCTACATTATGGGGAAGAAGATTGTTATCACTGAAGACCTGATTGCAAGACTCATAGGGTACAATGGTGGTGGTATTCGTTGCATTGATATGGCAGAAAGGTGTGCAGATGTTTCCCTAATTGCAAGTGAAATTTTCACGCTGGGGCTTCCCTCCAGCAAGATAAGGGATTTGAAGGACAAGCACAAAATTTGGGCCAAGATCATTCTGGGTTGTTTCAACCACAAGAAGCCTACCAGCTCTCCTGATTACATTAACATTGATCAGTAGTTTCTGCTCTATTTCATCTCTCAGAAGGTCAAGATAAATCTAGCTCATCTTCTGTTCAACCATCTCAGAACAAGTGTCAAAGAAACAAGGGAAGAGGAACGTACAAAAAGGGATTGGATACTGATGTGTCTGCGATCGACCTAATGTGTCTAACGGTATCTTAAGTGCAAGTGCACAGTCTATCACGGTAGTAATAAAAGGATGTCGAACCCACAGGGACTTCTTAATCACTCTAGTGTTATAAAACAGGTTAGTTTAGCTAAGACGGAAATTGTCACGTTTGGTTTTTAGAAGTTTAAAACAAAAGGGAAACTAAATTCGATTAAGGGAATTAATATTAAAGCGGTCGGAGCGTAATGATTTGAACCTATGCGAATTAAGTTGTACCTAAGCATATAAAAATATTTAACTTAATTGTTCTGTAGTACTTATCAGTTTAAAAACCCTCGATTCACACTCTCGTGGTCTTACCTCGGATCATACTCCTAAAGCCAAATGTCTGCTCTCGCTAGTCCATAAGTGTTTAGAAAGCATCTTTTTGAAAACTAAATAAGTCTAATTCGTTTTAAAGCGCTCTCGCTGTATTTAAATCGAATGCCTAACTTTAGCTATCCGGTTAAAACCTCACACTCTCGTGGTCTTGATTTCTCCCTATTTCACTTTCTTTACTCTCGTAATAAAAATCTTAATTTTTAATTATAAAAAGTCACGGCCAGAAATTAAGTTGATTAAGGTTTTAGCTTAGAAAAAAAATTAATTTATTCGGTCATTTCATCACACCCCGACTACGGGTATTTAGCTACTCATAATACTCGGAATTAAAAGGCAGGAAATAAATTCAGAAAACAATAACGCATGCATCATAAATAAAGAATAAAAATATAACATAAATAAAATTGCAATTATATCAAATACAATAAAAACCTGAAAAGCAATAAAATCCGAGATCCTTCTTCCACAAGCCAGCAAGATTGGAACGTCGAAATGAAAATTTAAATGGACGAAATTCGGAAATAAAATCGAGATTAAAAATCGGCAGAGCTTCCGCAAGGTTTTTGTGAACTAAAAACTCCCTGGCTTTCTTTCTAAGTCTAAGCTATATATAGAGAGTGAAAGTACGGTTGGAAAAATATTTGAGTTCCTAGATTCTTAGTCTTACTGAGAAAATT
The DNA here is from genome assembly GCA_948472305.1 of Vicia faba. Classification (NCBI taxonomy): domain Eukaryota; kingdom Viridiplantae; phylum Streptophyta; class Magnoliopsida; order Fabales; family Fabaceae; genus Vicia; species Vicia faba. The sequence continues at coordinate 1,472,573,847 of OX451741.1, forward strand.
GAGGAGAAAGTGGCCTTTGGAAGTTGGAGAGAATTTAGGCACGTAGCAGAGCTTTGCTTGACCACTTCATTTTGCTTGACCACGTTCTGTTGCTTGACCACGTTCAAATTTAATACATATAAGCTTGTTACGGGCGTGGCTGGGGCGTTACGCTCATTTTTCATAAGCTAGCGCGTTACGGTCGTGGCAGGGGTGTGACGACCGTCACACTCTTCTGAAGCGCCTTACGGTCGTGGCAGCTGTGTGACGACCGTAACATCAGCAGAAAATGGATTTCTTGACAGATTTAACTTTTCTCTTTGGTCTTTGGCCGCAATCTCGCGCATTTCACGTTTCTTCTTGGTTTGAGCTGAGATATGTTGTACCTGCATAAAACCATACAGAACTCGGAATATTCGAGAGTTAATCGGGTAAATATGACATAGAACGGATAAATTTTATGGTAAATATATGATATGATTTCGCGTTATCAAATCCTCCCATACTTAAACCTTTTCTTGTCCTCAAGCAAATAGTCGTAAAAAATCGGACAAGTGTTCGCTAGGCGCATGTGCACGACATACCTTTTGTTTTCAAGATAAAACACAGGAAACCAATCGTTAGTCGGCTGATACTTGAGTAAAACGTCAGTGATATTGCAATGACACAATTTAGTCGCGTATTTCCATCTTAACAAACCGCTTAATCGTTTCGTCATATTTAAACCTCGATCCTCGCGTGCTTTTTCGCCCGGTTTCGTTCTGGCGCAATCACATTAAGCCCTTTATCTTTTCACGCGCGTAGTGGAGTAGCCGGTTAGTGACTTTGATCCTATTTCTGTCGCGGGGTCTGGTACACGAATGTGGTTACCCTGGATTTTTCCAAATTGGAGGTTGCGGGGGATCGAGCCGTAGCACGCCCTACCAAGTTCAGAACTAGATACCTCTGAACCAACCTTCAATGGACTTCTTCTCTTATACTTATGTCTCGTATGCGATCTTTGTCTTTTGGCACAAGATTTTCTTTATTTAGCATCGAGATGAGAAGATTAGGCATCAAACACTTATATTCATCGGCTCCCCACATGGTTTGTGTCCAGACGGTGCTGACTGCTAGTATAAACTACTAGGGGTTACTTCAGAACTTAAAAATCGAGGTGTACATATAACGTCTCGTTTAGGCGGGTTGCATAAGTAGGATGTTCACGGTGTCATAGTCGTATTGATTTTGTTTACTCGTTCTCGTCTTCCTAACTAGGTTTCCGCTTTAAGGTAGGTATGTCGAGCTATGCGAGCGGAGAAATTTTTGGTATGGCTTAAAATATGGGGAAAACTTGAAAAACTTGAAAATATCATAGAATAACCATAAATTTACTGCAACATGAAGGAAATATAACGTCTCTCCCACACTATATCAGACATTGTCTCAATGGCGTGATATAATTAAGGAAGGAATACAAATAGAAAACTGACGGAAAGGGAAATAAATGAAATACAAAAACAAAAGAAAACTACTGGTGGCCTCTGCCTCTGCTACGTGTGCAGGATCGTCGGGTAGGTGTGGCTTCGAGGTCGGTATCATGCGATCCAAGAGCGGTGACGTCCATGCGTAAGGCGTTTAGCTCGGAGAAAACCTCGTCCAGCTTCTCGTTAACATTGCGCTACCCGCTCAGGATTTGGACGTTTTGCGCATGTAGAGTGTCGTACTGCTCCTGATGCTTTCTTTCAAGAGCTACAACCATCTGATTTTGCTGATGGAGGGCTCTGAGGACGTCCTCCATAGTAAAAGGAGGTGGTGCAGAAGAGGACTCAGGAATGTCGGGAGCAGGTGTTTCGCGGTCCAATTCCTCCTGGATCTCGTCAGTAGGAGCAGCTGGCTAGGCATCATGCACGGGAGCATGGCCGTCAGGGGCATCAAATAGCCAATTAGCTCGGTTATTCGGATCGATACGGTCCCTGCAAGGCAAAACAATGTTAGAATAAACGATGTTACGGATCACTGGATGGAACCGACCGTCGTCCCGTTGGTAAATGAGATGAGCCGATTTGCAATGGTCTAAGGTAAGCAAGACAAGTGCTCTGGAGGGCAGATGGGTAAGGGTGTCGCCATGATTCAGGGCCAATGCAATAGAAGTGACAAGCCCTCCGAAATAGAAGGGTTTGCCGCCGCGAGTGCAAATAGAATGAATATGGGCCAAGAGGAATGGTGCGGCATTGATTTTCTGATTAGTAAACGCACATTGCATGAAGAACAGCTCTTTGGAGTTAAGTTTGTGGTTACTATCCCTTGCAAAAATGGTGTTGGATAAGATGCGGTGGAAGTAGCGAATGGCGGGGTTATGGATTTGGGTAGCATTGAGGTGATCGTAGGAGTTAGCCCGATTATTGGTCAAGCTATGCCAAAGGTTGAAGGATTCCTCATGAAAGGTGTCGGGAACACGTAGGTGAGCGCCTTCATCAGTACAGAAGTCTAGTAGGCGACCGAATGCATTCTGAGAGAAATCGTATTCGGTGCCGAAAATGCGGAACCTTACCACACCAGTAAGTTGATTTCTTGGGCCATTCGGAGTGATGTAGCAAAATGAACTGAGGAACTCAAGGGTGAGATTCTCGTACGTTGGTTGGGGCTGGCTACAGAGGGTCCAAAGGTTGACATTCTGTAGGAGGTGTTGGACACTTTCAAGTAACCCGAGGTCTCGGAGGCAGTCAATGTCGACGAACCTCGTGGGATGGATGCCTCGGCGTTGGAACTTCAGGAACCGTGTGCGCTGAGTTTCACCTGCTTCGCCATCGCGTAGGTAGATGCCTGGGATTTGTTGGTTGATGTTTGCCATTTTAGAATGCTAAAGCCTTAGAGATAGTGGGTTTTGGGTTGTGGGATGGAGTTTGTGAGGTATCGATTGTGAGATGTATATAATGATGAGGGAAAAATATTGGGAAGGATGAAATTTAATGGAGAATGAAGGTGACTTAATGGATGAAACTTAATGGGAAGGTTTTGAAATAGTGGAGAAAAGGGAAGGTTGCAGAAGAGGCGCTACTGTCTGCTACAAGGGTCACTGATGTAACCCGTGTTACGGTCGTAACACAGGGATGACGATCGTAACACGCTAAAAGGCGTGTGACGAACGTAAGAGGGATGTGACGATCGTAATGACTGCAAAATGTGCAATTTCTTAACAGACTGTGCTGTATTAAGTCTGCAACATTCTATCTCTACACAAAGGCATTTTAACAGCAATATAAATTCAATGGTATACCAAGAAAATGCAAGCATATATGTTCCATAACATCACACCATCAGCAATTAGAGTAAACACCCGCAATATATGTAAAGCAGTATAATTTGTGCAGAGGAATCTAGCAAACCAGTAATTAAACAACTAAAACGAATGATTTCGTAAAACTGCATGTTCAACAACATAAACTCAAAAATTACATAAAGATAAAATTGTTCTGAATTTAAATGAAACTGAAAGTGTGCAGAAATTGGAAACTTCTTAGAAACAAAATAAAATGAAATATAAAAACTGCAGCTGCCATTCGTGACTTAATCCAAGCTTCGCTTTAATTTCTTCGAGTGAATTATGAATATGATAAAACTGCTCCACTGTTATGTCAGTTAATCCCATTATTTCCAGACGCATGCTTTTTATTTCATCTTTTAAGCCATTAATGTTAGTCTGGTAGGTATTAAGCGTGGTGGCAATTTTGTTAAGGTTATCAGTATAATCCTTCGTTGTTGTTTCAGGGGCTGCATGGGCTTCCGCCATGTTGACATTCTCGTAATAACCAGGAGGAGTCTCCGGGTCACCCATATCGGACATAATATCATCAAAATTTTGGTAATCTTGTGGTGTCTCAGGTGTAGGAGGTTGGTCGGACGGGTTTAGCTCATAAAGCCAGTTGTCACGGTTGTGGACGCTCACTTTGTCATGGTTCGGAAGGGTAAATAAGTTTACAACTTCATCTTTTATCAGATAATCATAAGGTGGGTAAGCATGGTTTGCTATCATTCGGCGGTTAAAGCAAAAAGCAAGATTCATGGGACGAATCGTACCGAAAAGCGGGCACCTATTCAGCTGGTGTCTTAGGCCGAGGGCATGTGCAATCATTGTGACCAGGCCACCTATGATGATTGGTTCATCAGGGTTATCTATAATGCGGTAAAAAGTTTGCATCAGGAAGGGTACGGCATTAACAGGGTGGCCTTGGTACATACAATACAGTAAAAATATCTCGTCTTTGGACACGGCAGTCTGGTTCTCCTCTTTCCCAAATACAGTATGGGCTAGCATCTTATGGAAATAGCGGATAGCAGGGTTATGAATTTCATCATTATCCATATTATCCGGGTCGGGGTGATAATTACCAGTCAAGGTGCCCCAAAAGTAGTCTAGCTCAATGTCCATTAGCTCAACCTGGGTAGTGGAAAAGGCAAAAGGGCCGCTAGGAAATCCTAACAAGTCAGCTAAGTCCTTATGATTGTAAACAAAATTAATTCCGAAGAGACGGAAACTTATGAATCCTTTACGGGTTCCTTTCCCGTGTTTTGGTAAATGGACTAGGGAGCTTAGGAATTCGAAAGTGAGCTCACGGTTGGTAGCAAACGTAGTCTTAATAAGGGCTTTTTCCCACCCCAACTGGTTAAACAAGTACATAACACTATCTAATATACCTAGGGCATTCATAGTGGGTTCATCATGATAAAGTGTTATGCCAATGTTTCTTTTAGACAATTCCTCGAATTTTCTTTTCTGGTTTATACCCCTAAAGGTGGTTTCTAAGAAATTATGTTGCTTTGGTTCCATGGGTATTGTTAGGGAAACTAGTCAGAAGAGAAGGTGCAAAAGAAACAAAAACTTTTCAGAAATCCTGTGGCAAGTAAAATTATTTTTGAAATTAGCAGCAGTTTTCATGAAAATTATAACATAAGAAAGAAAATGAAAATGAAACTTTAAATAGAAATAAATGCAAAAATGAAAAGAATAATAAATAACAAATAGGTGGGTTGCCTCCCACTCAGCGCTGTTTTTAATGTCAAAAGCCTAACATAGTGCCTAGCAGATTTATTCGGGTGAAATATCGGGTAATTTTAAAAGTCTTAGACTATTCGTATAGTCCCTATTTTCAATGTTGTTGTATATTTTTAACCACTGCCCGTTTACTATAAACGGGTCAGTATTTCTACCCTTAATTTCTATCGCTCCGCTAAGAGACACTCTCGTAACTTCATATGGACCTGACCATCTCGATTTTAATTTACCAGGGAAAAGCCTAAGTCTTGAGTTAAATAATAGCACGACATCTCCCACACTAAATTCTTTCCTAACTAAACGCTTATCATGCCATTTTTTAGTTCTTTCTTTGTATATTTTAGCATTCTCGTAAGCATCTAGTCTTAACTCTTCTAATTCATTTAAATCCAGGACTCGTTTTTCTCCCGCAGCAGTGTAGTTCATGTTGAGCGTTTTAATTGCCCAATACGCTTTGTGTTTTAATTCTACTGGGAGGTGACATGATTTTCCGTATACGAGCTTGAAGGGCGTAGTCCCTATAGAGGTCTTGTAGGCCGTCCTATAGGCCCATAAAGCTTCGTTGAGCTTTGATGACCAATCCTTCTTGGTTGTGGCTACAGTTTTTTCTAAGATCTGCTTAATTTCTCTGTTCGATACTTCGACTTGTCCACTGGTTTGTGGGTGGTATGGCGTCGCTATACGATGTTTTACTCCATACTTAAAAAGTAATTTGTCGAATATTCTTGAGATGAAATGGGAGCCACCGTCACTGATGACGAGTCTCGGTATGCCGAATCTCGGAAAAATTATGTTTCTAAAGAGTTTGATTACCACTCAGATGTCATTTGTAGGAGAGGCTATGGCCTCGATCCATTTTGAGACATAATCAACCGCGACGAGTATATATTTGTTTCCAAAAGAAGATGGGAAGGGTCCCATGAAATCGATTCCCCATACGTCGAAGATTTCTACCTCTAGTATTCCCCTTTGAGGCATTTCATCGCGTCTTGAAATATTGCCGGTGCGTTGACACCGATCGCAATTTCTAACAGCGATGTGGACGTCTTTCCACAGATTAGGCCAGAATAGGCCAGCTTGTAAGATCTTTGCACAAGTTTTGGAGATGCTTGCGTGTCCCCCGTAAGGAGATGAATGACAGTGGGGAATGACATCTTCTATTTCTTCCTCGGGTATGCATCGACGGAAGATTCCGTCTGGTCCTCTTTTAAACAGTAAGGGCTCGTCCCAATAGTAATGTTTGAGATCGTGGAAGAATTTCTTTTTCTGTTGGTACGTAAGATCTGGTGGGAGTGCGTTTGCAGCTAGATAGTTAACTATGTCAGCATACCATGGCAGTCCCATGGTTGCATGGATTGCTTTTACGGCTTCCTCGGGTTTTGGTTCGATTAGGTTGAAATGAGCTAGGTCATTCCTTATTTGGGTTATCAGATGCTCATATGGAAAATCATCGTTAATCGGCACTTGTTCGGGTTTTATATCTTCCAATCTTGACAAGTGATCCGCTACGACGTTTTCGGTCCCCTTTTTATCCTTAATTTCTAAGTCAAATTCTTGCAAAAGAAGGATCCATCTGAGGAGCCTTGGTTTTGCATCTTTCTTATTTAATAGATATCTTATAGCAGCGTGGTCTGTGTAGATGATGATTTTCGCTCCTACTAGATAGGAACGGAATTTGTCAAGCGCGAAGACGACTGCTAATAGTTCTTTCTCAGTCGTGGCGTAGTTCATTTGGGCTTGATCTAGCGTTCTGCTAGCGTAGTAAATAGTGTGTAGCTTCTTGTCTTTCCTCTGTCCAAGACCTACGCCTACAGCGTAATCACTCGCGTCGCACATGATTTCGAAGGGTAAATTCCAATCGGGCGGTTGCATGATTGGTGCGGTGATAAGGGCTGATTTTAGAGTTTCAAACGCTTTACGACAATCATCGTCGAATATGAACTCAGCGTCTTTCATTAACAGACCGGTAAGTGGTTTATTAATTTTTGAGAATTCTTTAATGAATCGTCGGTAAAAACCGGCATGTCCTAAAAAGCTTCGTATTTCTCTAATGGTCTTAGGTGGCCGGAGTTCTTTTATGACTTCTATTTTGGCTTTGTCGACTTCAATCCCTTTATTAGATATGACATGTCCTAGCACGATTCCTTCTCTAACCATGAAATGGCATTTTTCCCAATTGAGCACGAGGTTTACTTTTACGCACCTTTCTAAGACTCTCTCTATGTTTGACAGACATCCTTCGAAACTTCCCCCACACACTGAGAAATCATCCCTGAATACCTCCATGATGTTGTTTATAAAATCTGCAAAGATTGCCATCATACATCGTTGGAAGGTAGCTGGGGCATTACACAATCCAAAGAGCATTCGTCTATATGCGAACGTTCCATACGGACACGTGAAAGTAGTCTTTTCTTGGTCGTCAGGGTGAATGGGGATTTGAAAGAATCCAGAGTAACCGTCTAGATAGCAGAAATAGGAATGTTTGGCTAACCGTTCTAGCATTTGATCTATGAAGGGTAGAGGAAAATGGTCTTTACGAGTGGCTTTGTTTAGTTTTCTATAATCTATACACACTCTATGTCCATTGACTACTCTTTGAGTTATTGGTTCGCCTTTCGCGTTCTTAACAACGGTGATACCTCCTTTCTTGGGCACCACGTGTACTAGGCTCACCCACTTACTATCAAAGATCGGGTATATAATTCCAGCTTCCATAAGCTTTGTAATTTCATCTCTGACTACTGTGCTAAGAATCGGGTTAATCCTTCTTTGAGGTTCTCTAGAGGTTTTACAATCCTCTTCTAGCAAAATACGGTGCATAAAAATTGAAGGACATATTCCTTTCAAATCAGATATGTTATACCCTAGTGCGATTGGATACCTTCTTAGGACGCCTAAAAGTTTTTCAGTTTCGAGCTTCCCTAAGTTGGAGTTTACTATTACTGGTCGCGTGTGTTCGGTATCAAGGAATTCGTATCTTAGATTCTTAGGTAAAATTTTTAATTCTACACTAGGGTTCTTCGTGCATGGCATATGATCGGGCGTGAGTGCTAAGCTTTCATTTAGACTGTCATCGTTTTCGAATATTGGAGGGGTTTGGATTTCCATTATCTCGGAATATTTTGTCTGTTTTGCTTCCATTTCCCTTACGCACTCGTCTATGACATCTATAAGATGACATGTGTCGTTCATGGCTGGTGCTTGTAAGAATTGAGTAAGGATGAATTCCACTTTTTCTTCCCCAACTTCGAACGTTAGTCTGCCCTTCTTTACATCAATTATAGCTCCGACGGTGGCTAGGAAGGGTCTTCCTAGTATGATAGGGGTAACTGAGTCCTCGGTTATGTCCATGATGATGAAATCGGTAGTGATATAGAATTGACCTATTCTAACTGGAATGTTTTCCAGTATACCTACAGGGTATTTAACCGATCGGTCGGCTAATTGGACGGATATTTTTGTGGGTCTGAGTTATCCCATCTCTAGCTTTTTGCAGATAGATAAGGGCATGACACTAATGCTTGCTCCTAAGTCGCATAGAGCTTTGTCTATGACAAATTTTCCAATATTACAAGGTATAGAGAAACTACCTGGGTCTTTTAGCTTAGGAGGCATATTGTTTTGAATGATCGCGCTACACTCGGCAGTGAGTGTAACTGTTTCTTTATCCCCTATCTTCTTCTTGTTGGATAGGATTTCCTTAAGAAATTTAGCGTACGAGGGCATCTGAGTGATGGCTTCTGTAAAAGGTATTGTTATATTGAGTTATTTCAGAAGTTCAACGAATTTCTTGAACTGGCCCATCGTTTTGGAATTTGTAAGTCTCTGAGGATACGGGATTGGTGGTTTATAAGGTGGTGGAGGTACGTAAGGCTTCTCTTGCTCCACTGCCTCTTTCGTTTCGCTTTCCTTTTCTTTTTCCCTAGGTTCATTGGCTTGTTCAGGCGGCTCACTCTGTTTTTGGTACATGGCTGGATTTTCTAGTCTCGGGTCAACAGGTCCGTCGAGTTCTTTTCCACTTCTCAGTATCACAGCAATAGCATGTCCTTTTGGGTTGGGCTGTGGTTGACCAGGAAAAATTCCAGCCGGTGCCGCAGTAGGTGCTTGTTGTTGAGCTACCTGTGAAATTTACGTCTCAAGCATCTTGTTATGGGTGGCTAAAGCATTAACCTTGCTAGTTAATTGTTTTATCTGCTCATTAGTATGTAAATTTTGATTCATAACGTCTTTATTAGTCTGAGCTTGGGAAGCAACGAAGTGCTCTATCATGATTTCTAGGTTAGATTTCCTAGGAGCATTAGGTCCATTACCAGGATGATTTGGGATAGCTTTTGGGTAACCGGGTGGTGTGGCAGGAGCTCGTACAGGTGCGTATAACGCGTTGTTACTTTTGTATGAAAAGTTCGAATGATTTTTCCAGCCAGGGTTATAGGTATTGCTATAAGGGTTCCCTTGTACATAGTTTGCTTGTTCAGCTGGAACTCATGTTAGAAGTGGGCATTCTGGAGCAAGATGTGATTGAAGACCACATAGATCGCAAGTTTGGACAACTGCAGCTACGGTAGCTGCAGGAGCAGTGGTAAGGTTTTCTAGCTTTTGGGTAAGAGCTTCCACTTTAGCATTGACTTGGTCCAGGATATTCACTTCAGACATTCCACCTTTGGTTTGGGATTTCTCCACATTAGCTCTTTCGCTTCCCCATTGATAGTGGTTCTGAGCCATACTTTCGATAAGTTGATTTGCTTCGGCATATGGTTTATCCATCAGTGCGCCACCAGTAGCAGCGTCTATAGTCATTCTTGTGTTATACAACAGACCGTTATAAAACGTATGAATGATTAGCCATTCTTCTAAACCATGATGAGGACAGAGTCTAATCATATCCTTGTAACGTTCCCATGCTTCGAAAAGTGATTCGTTATCTTTTTGTCTAAAACCGTTGATGTTAGCTCTAAGCATAGAAGTTTTTCTTGGTGGGAAATATCTAGCCAAGAAGACTTTTTCAATTCATCCCATGTGGTGATTGAATTTGAAGGAAGGGATTGGAGCCAGGCTCGGGCTCTGTCTCTTAAAGAAAAAGGAAATAGGCGCAATCGTATCGCCTCGGGGTTTACACCATTCGCTTTTACAGTGTCTGCGTACTGCACAAACACTGACAGATATAGGTTAGGGTCGTCTGTAGGGGATCCAGAAAATTGGTTCTGCTGAACGACGGATAGAAGCGAAGGTTTCAGCTCGAAATCATTTCGAGTGATAGCAGGGGCGGAAATGCTGTTGTGAGGCTCCGCTTGCGAAGGAACTTCGTAGTCCTTAAGAGCGCAAGGCGGATTTGGTACGTCAGCCATTGTCGATTCTTCGATAGATTCCGATAACGGGATATCAGGAATTTTAGTCGGAGGAAGATTGTTGAGAGATCGGTATTCTTGAATTCGGCGTCTTAATCTTAAGTAACGCTTGATATCGTTAATTTGTAAATGCAAAGGCTCGTTTTGAGAACGAGTGTTTGGCATACAACAGCGGGAAATATAAAAAGTTGCCTTAGTCTAGACATCGTTGTTTTCAGATTACACTAGTGACTAAACTAAAATCCCCGGCAACGGCGCCAAAAACTTGATGTGTCTGCGATCGACCTAATGTGTCTAACGGTATCTTAACTGCAAGTGCACAGTCTATCGCGGTAGTAATAAAAGGATGTCGAACCCACAGGGACTTTGTAATCACTCTAGTGTTATAAAACAGGTTAGTTTAGCTAAGGCGGAAATTGTCACGTTTGGTTTTTAGAAGTTTAAAACAAAAGGGAAACTAAATTCGATTAAGGGAATTAATATTAAAGTGGTCGGAGCGTAATTATTTGAACCTATGCGAATTAAGTTGTACCTAAGCATATAAAAATATTTAACTTAATTGTTCTGTAGTACTTATCAGTTTAAAAACCCTCGATTCACACTCTCGTGGTCTTACCTCGGATCATACTCCTAAAGCCGAATGTCTGCTCTCGCTAGTCCATAAGTGTTTAGAAAGCATCTTTTTGAAAACTAAATAAGTCTAATTCGTTTTAAAGCGCTCTCGCTGTATTTAAATCGAATGCCTAACTTTAGCTATCCGGTTAAAACCTCACACTCTCGTGGTCTTGATTTCTCCCTATTTCACTTTCTTTACTCTCGTAATAAAAAGCTTAATTTTTAATTATAAAAAGTCACGGCCAGAAATTAAGTTGATTAAGGTTTTAGCTTAGAAAAAACATTAATTTATTCGGTCATTTCATCACACCCCGACTACGGGTATTTAGCTACTCATAATACTCGGAATTAAAAGGCAGGAAATAAATTCAGAAAATAATAACGCATGCATCATAAATAAAGAATAAAAATATAACATAAATAAAATTGCAATTATATCAAATACAATAAAAACCTGAAAAGCAATAAAATCCGAGATCCTTCTTCCACAAGCCGACAAGATTGGAACGTCAGAATGAAAATTAAAAGGACAAAATTCGGAAATAAAATCGAGATTAAAAATCGGCAGAGCTTCCGCAAGGTTTTTATGAACTAAAAACTCCCTGGATTTATTTCTAAGTCTAAGCTATATATAGAGAGTGAAAGTACGGTTGGAAAAATATTTGAGTTCCTAGATTCTTGGTCTTACTGAGAAAATTGAGGAGAAAGTGGCCTTTGGAAGTTGGAGAGAATTTAGGCACGTATCAGAGCTTTGCTTGACCACTTCATTTTGCTTTACCACGTTCTGTTGCTTGACCATGTTCAAATTTAATACATATAAGCTTGTTACGGGCGTGGCTGGGGCGTTACGCTCATTTTTCATAAGCTAGCGCGTTACGGTCGTGGAAGGGGTGTGACGACCGTCACACTCTTCTGAAGCGCCTTACGGTCGTGGCAGCTGTGTAGCGACCGTAACATCAGCAGAAAATGGATTTCTTGACAGATTTATCTTTTCTCTTTGGTCTTTGGCCGCAATCTCGCGCATTTCACGTTTCTTCTTGGTTTGAGCTGAGATATGTTTTACCTGCATAAAACCATACAGAACTCGGAATATTCGAGAGTTAATCGAGTAAATATGACATAGAACGGATAAATTTTATGGTAAATATATGATATGATTTCGCGTTATCAGATACCATTGGGAAGACTTATATCAGATATTCTTACAGAGAATAGGCTGGTTGATCATCTGCAAGAGGCACAAGAAATCAACACTCTGGAACCTTCTGTTGGCAAGCAGCTGAACGCCAAAAATCTGAAGAAAATGAAGCTGATAGAGAACATTAAGAAGGAGCCCAGCGTCACTCCTTTTGCTGAAATCTCCAGCAGAAGAGTCCCTCTGGACGACTTCCCTATGTTCTCAGAAATTGACTCTAAGCCTCAAATCATTCTGAGATATTTGGATGCTTGTAAAGCTGATGGTACAACACCAAATCTAAATATTCAAGATCTTCAGCAGAAGGCTCCAGAGGTTGTTCTGAAGAAGACAAAGAAAAGAAAAGCAGTTGCAGAAGGATCATCTCAACAAACTCCCAAGAAAAGAGGTAATCCTGCTTCTGTAACTGTTTTAGATTCAACTGCTGTTTCCACATCTATCCCTATTCCAACTCCAATTCAAACTCCATCTGAAAACCCAACACCTCAAACTTTCGATGATTTTGACTTAGACTTTGACCCTTCTGAATCATTAACCCTCAGAAGATCTCGCTCCCAACCACAAAATCCAAATACTGAAACCATACCAGAACAAGAACTTGAACAAGTTCTTTCTGATATAGACCAACACACTTCCGTTCCTGAACCAGAAAATCCAAATCCAAACACAGAAACTCCACTCTCACCAATACCAGAAACTCCACTCTCTCCAATACCAGAAATCCCACAACCAGATATTAATCCACCCTCTCCTCAACACGAACAATCTCCACAACCTGAGACTCAAACCTCTGAGGATCAACACTCTGAATCCCCTGAACCACAACCTTTGGCCATTCAATTGCCCTGTGGTACCACTGTGAATATTCCTCCACTTCCCTCTTCACCAGAAATAACTCCACCAAATTCCCCATCAAGTCCAATCGTAATTCCTGACTCTCCCACTCCCTCACCAAAAGCCAATTCAGAAGACCACAACAAGACTGTCATTGATCTCACAGTCTTTGAACGCCTTGCTGCAATTAACCACAAAACTGCTATCCCTAAACCAAAACATCCAGATGTTGGTTCCAGCATATTGAACTTTGAAACAGATATACAGAAGTGGATCATTTCTTTGAAACAAGCAAGTCTAGAACTGGTGGACCATGCTGTATCAGACCTCCTCTGGACAAAATTCAGAAGATGGGTATGGTCTGAAACCTTTAAGTTGCAAGACCAGAGCTATGGACAAGCTCAACAGAACTTCAGCAATCTGCTGAAGGAAATTGAAGGTCCAATTCTGAGCAAGCTGCTTAAGGAAGAAATTCTCCATCTGGACATTGCTCCTTGGTCTGAAAAGCGTCCAGCATCCAAAGCTCAACATGCAGAAGAACAGATGATTCCGGCTGAAGAACAGGTTCAAGAAGAAGATATTGAAGAAAGCTCTGAGAAGCACCCTGTTTCTGAAGATCCTCAAGCTTCCTCTCTTGACAGGCAGACTCTGGAGGACTTGAAAAGATCTGATATGCTGATAAATGAAAGAATGGATAAGCAGGACACCAAGATTGATGCTATAGCAAACATGGTATCTCAGCAACAGGAAACCAGCAATCAAATCAAGAGCATGTTGGAAGCCCTGTTCACACGTCTTCCACCTTCCTCTTAGAATTTTCTTGTGTTTTCCTTGTTTTCTTTACATGTTTGTCTGTAATATTTTACGTGTTCTGAACTAATCATTGCTTATGTTTTTAATATAAACGTTTCTCTTAGCTCTGATCACTTTAACTCTGATTATTTGTGCTTTTTGATAACTGACAAAAATGGGGAGAAAGAATGATATTTTTCAATAACGGATTACTGAGACATACGTCTCAAACATTCTAACATTCTGATATATTTGAATTTCTTTCTTCTGAAAAGCTTACAGGTACAAGAATCTGATGAAATCTGATAAAGTAAAGTTCTGATGCTCAAGGTCTCATGGAATTAAAGGGAAGTAATCAACTCAGGGGGAGTTTTTCTCTTCATTACTCTGATACCTTTTATTCCTTATCTTCTTATCTCTGATACCTTTTATTCGTTATTTGTTTATCTCTGATACCTTTTCCTCTCTATCCTTAATCTCTGATACCTTTTATTATTTTATTTTAATTGAAAAAATCCGGTTTTTGTCATCATCAAAAAGGGGGAGATTGTTAGAACATAGTTTGATTCTACAACCCTCAGTTAGAGTTTTGATGATAACAAAATACAAGATTAAATAAATTGTAAGATTTATGTTTAAGACATATATGCTACTTAAAACTATGTTGTGTATTTACAGAAACTCTGATGGAATCAGCATCAAAATATCAGTATCAACATCAACATCAGAAGATATGTCAGCATCAGAAGATCAAATAACATGTGCTACGCTGAAGCCTGATGAACAGAATCTGCGCATAAAATACTCTGACTCTGATCAAGATCCTAACCAAGTCATCAGCACTCAGAAGCGTCAGCAATAAAGGAAAGAACACTCTGATTACCATAAGCAGAGAAGACTCTGAAGTGTCAACGTTACTATGCATTCAAGACAGATTTATTACCAACGGCTTTATTCCAAGACAAAGATCTTCTCAAAAAGGAAAGAACGTTAATAGCATTAAAATGGATTTATGGACAACCAACGTATCTCTTCCGTGGCTATTTAAACAAGACTATGTGAGAAAAGAAAAGGCTAATACTCTACACGCATGCACGCATACGAAAACGTTCTCATTCATACAATTTGCTAAAGCCTTCATACCACGCCTACTGCAAAAGCATTAGCTATTCAGTTTTCAATCTAAGCTTAATATTGTGTATTATCACAGTTGTGATATATAGTTTTATTAGAAAACATCAAATACACTTTTGTTCAATTATCTGTAAGAGAAATTCCTTGAGATAAACCGGTCTGTGGTTAGACTCAAGAAGGCTTTAACAATTGTTAAAGTAGTTGTTGTATTCAGTTGAATATAATGGATTAAGACCTCGTTGGAGAGAGGCGGAATCACCTTGACGGGTGGACTGGAGTAGTTTGAGATCAAACGAACCAGGATAAAAATAACGTGTTGTCTGCATTTGATTTTAAGTTTTACAATTCAACCCCCCTTTTTGTGTTTTTCACATCTTCAGATGGTTTCTCTTAAGGATGCCCGTGCGGTAGTAGAAGAAGGAAACAATGAGATGTGGGGTCAGCTGCCCGACATCTCGTTCAAGGAAGATAAGTTTGGGATAAGTTTCACCTCCAAAGCTCAGAAATAAATTAGAGATGCTCGTACTGGAAAGCCGTCTCTCCACCTCAAGAGTCATGAGGTGAACGCCGTAGAGGATTCCGATAATGAGTGTGCTTTTGAAGACTGGATCTACCCAACAATCGAGGGGAAGCCCAACAATTTGCATGCGAAAGACTTTGTGCCCATCTCCTTCATTAAGGAGTAATCTACTTGTTTTTGCTTTTAATCAATTCAAGAACTCTTTGTCTATAATATTTTGATATTGACTTTTAAGCCATGTGCCTAGCATGGGGCACTTTGGTTTCTTTTGCCAATGGTTTTATATTTTGTTCATCTAATCATATGATCATTCGGTATATTGGACTCCTTTGCATTAAAACATTTATGGTCATTATCTTCTTTTCTTTCAAATACATTTTCAATAAATAGCCATGTATCTTACATGCACACACACACACACTCTTGCAAGTCTACATCCACTCCGGATCCTATTGCCAACAACTCTATTATTGCCAACTATGACTTTGATTGTCCCATCAACCAAGCCGAAGACGAAAGCGAGGAAGATTGTGACATACCAGGAGAACTAGCCTGACTTCTGTTACAAGAGGAAAAGGCTATTCAACCCCATGAAGAGTCAATTGAGGTTATCAACCTGGGTACTGAGTCAGATAAGAAGGAAATCAGGATCAATGCTAATTTGGAAAGCAGTGTCAAAATCCGTTTGGTTCAGATGTTGCGCGATTATGTGGAAGTATTTGCTTGGTCATATGATGACATGCCTGGGTTGGATACCGACATTGTGGTTCATCGTCTGCCAACTAAAAAAGACTGCCCTCCTGTTAAACAAAAAGTTCGTCGCATGAGGCCCGACATGTCTGAAAAGATCAAAGCCGAATTAATGAAACAGTTTGATGTAGGATTCCTAGCTGTAACATCCTATCCTCAATGGGTGGCTAATATAGTGCCGATGGCAAAGAAAGACGGGAAAGTTTGCATGTGTGTAGACTATAGGGATCTGAATAGGGAAAGCCCCAAGGATGATTTCCCTCTACCACACATTGACGTCTTAGTCGACAATATCGCTCATCATAAAGTTTTCTCATTCATGGACGGCTTTCAGGCTATAATCAAATAACGATGGCTCCCGGAGATATAGAAAAACTACTTTCTTGACATAATGGGGCACTTTCTGCTACAAGGTCATGCCGTTCAGATTAAAGAATGCAGGGGAAACATATCAAAGGGCTATGGTGGCTTTATTTCATGACATGATTCATCATGAGATAGAGGTATATGTGGATGATATGATCGCCAGATCACAAACCGAAGAAGAACATCTCGGTCACCTGCACAAACTATTTGAGAGTCTGAAGAAATATAAACTGAGGTTAAACCCTAACAAGTGCACATTCGGAGTACGCTATGGAAAGCTTCTAGGATTTGTTGTCAACAATAAAGGCATTGAAATTGATCCCGCCAAGATAAAGGCCATCCAAGAAATTCCAGTCCCTCGTTCTGAAAAAGAAATCAGAGGATTCTTGGGTCGTCTTAATTACATTTCCTGTTTCATATCACACTTAACTGCTACATGTGAGCCACTCTTCAAACTCTTGAAGAAAGATCAGGTAGTCAAATGGAACGATGAATGCCAAATTTCCTTTGAAATAATCAAGGAATACCTGCAAAAACCTCCTATTCTCATGCCTCCAGTTGAAGGAAGACCGTTGATCATGTACTTGACGGTACTAGAGAATTCTATGGGGTGTGTTCTGGGTCAACATGATGAGTCTGGCCGAAAAGAGCATGCAATTTACTACCTAAGAAAAAAGTTTACCGACTGTGAAACCAGATATTCACTTCTCGAGAAAACTTGTTGTGCTTTAGCGTGGGCTGCTCGCCAGCTAAGGCAGTACATGTTGACTCATACCACTTTTTTGATTTCTAAGATGGATCCTATTAAGTACGTCTTCAAAAAACCTTCCCTTTCCGGACGAATAGCCAGATGGCAAATGATTTTGACTGAGTACGAAATTCAATACACAAATCAAAAAGCCATCAAAGGAAGTGTAATAGCAGACCATTTGGCCCATCAAGCTGTGGATGATTATCAGTCAATGAACTTCGACTTCCCTGACGAGAATATTATGCTGGTAACCGACTGCGCCAAACCTAGATCGTATGACGGACCTGAACAAGGATACCGAAGGACTATGGTATTCGATGGGGCTTCCAACGCCTTAGGTAACGGAATTGGTGTTGTGATCATCTCTCCTGAAGGTTGCCACACTCCTTTTACCGCCAGACTATGCTTCGATTGTACAAATAATATGGCCGAGTATGAAGCATGCATCTTAGGTCTAAGGGCTGCTATAGACTTAAGGATCAAGCATTTGGATGTGTTTGGAGATTCCACTTTGGTGATCAGCCAAGTAAAAGGAGATTGGGACACTAAACACCCTAATCCTATCCCTTACATGGAGCTTGTGCTATCCCTAATTCCTCACTTCGAAGAGATCACTTTTGAGCATTTCCCTAGGGAAGAAAACCAATTGGCTGACGCTCTGGCAACCATGTCCTCAATGTTCAAAGTCAGATGGGACAACGAAGCCCATATGATTACAATCGAAAGGTTTGATGAACCTGCACATTGCTATGAGCTTGACACCGATGCGGAAAATTCGTGGTACCATGAGGTAATGAGATACCTTGAAGCGCAAGAGTATCTAGAGGGAGCATCTATCAACGACAAAACATTCTTACGAAGATTTGCAGCCAAATTCTTTCTAAGTAATGAGATATTTTACAAGTGCAACCATGATTCAACCCTATTCCGATGTGTGGATAAGAGAGAGGCAGAGGAAATCATGGAAGACATGCACGATGGCCTTTTTGGTACTCACTCAAGTGGGCATACAATGGCTAAGAAAATCTTAAGAGCTGGCTATTATTGGTCAATGATGGAGACAGATTTCCATCAACAACAAGAACTTTCCACAAATGCCAAATTTACGATGACAAGGTCCATGTACCTCTGATCCCTTTGAATGTCATGTCCGCTCTGTGGCCATTCACAATGTGGGGTATTGGCATGATCGGAGAGATCAAGCCCACAGCTTCCAACGGACACCGCTTCATTCTTGTTGCTATCGACTATTTCACCAAATAGGTCGAAGTCGCCTCATTTGCCTCATTCCCCGAAAGGATCATCACCGACAATGGGACTAACCTCAACAATGCCATGATCAGGGAATTGTGCACTCAATTTAAGATCAAGCATCACAATTCTTCTCCGTATAGACCGAAAATGAATGGTGCAGTCGAAGCAGCCAATAAGAATATCAAGAAGATCGTGCAGAAAATGGTAGTAACCTATAAAGATTGGCATGAAATGCTACCATTTGCTCTACATGGTTACCGTACTTTAGCTAGAACATCAACTGGGGCTACTCCTTTCTCTCTAGTCTATGGCATGGAAGCTGTTTTGCCAATGGAAGTTCAAATCCCCTCGCTGAGGATTATGATTGAGACAGGCCTAAGTAAAGACAAATGGATTTAAACGAGATTGGATCAGCTGAACTTGATCGATGAAAAACGATTAGCTGCTATCTGCCATGGTCAAACGTATCAAAAACAGATGATTAAAGCTTTCAACAAGAAGGTCAAGCCTCGAGTATATCAAGTTGGTGACTTGGTGATAAAACACATCATTTTACCACAAGGTGACCCCAGAGGAAAATGGACTCCCACCTATGAAGGGCCGTTTGTCGTCAAAAGAGTTTTCTCTGGTGGAGCCATGGTATTGACCACCATGGATGGTGAAGACTTCCCACATCCTATAAACGCGGACATAGTTAAAAAATACTACGCATAAGAGACCCGTTAGGTTGACACACCTAAGCAAAATCAGGGCATCCCGACAAACCAAAAGGTTTGGGCAAAAATTAGGGATATATACAAAAATTGTACACCCGACAAGTTGAAAACCCGAAAGGGCGACTAGGGAAAAAAAGGGTATCCTGTTGGACCGAAAACCCGAAAGGGCGATTCATGCAAAAATTAAGGATTGAAAGCGTATGACTATGTCCCGTGAAATCAACACGGTCAATACTATCACCAAGGTCCAAGTTCAAATGGTCCAGGATCATTCCAATCAACTTCGATCAACGGCAAGGGACGTTCAAAGACATTGGGGCAATAGTAGAGCTGAAAGGCAATGAGATCATTTCACATGGCTATTTGTTTTTCATTCTCAATTTTGTTTTCTTTTTGGCGATTTCCTCTTACTAGGATTTTCGTCTCTATGTACAAAAACGCCTATTCATGGGCAAAATATCAATACAAATACACTTTGAAGTGCAAAACTGTCTGTCTCTATTTTGAATGCAAATTTGTCCAAATGATTAAAATTGAATGAATATATGCATATGAACATAATTAAAGCTATTTGGTACATGTGTCCTGCCAAACAGCAGCCTCAACAGGGCATCAGTGCACAACTGCAATAAGCATCCCTTTAATGAATATGAAGTAGCCCCACAGAGTTATCTCACCATCATTACCCCCACCAAGGCGTTGGCAATAAGCCTTTCCCCAACGGAGTTGCCCGCAAAATATCCTTGCACGGGACGATCCTTGGCCAGAGTCTCAATCTCTTGATAGCCTTTTTCCCAGCTAAAGCCTATGAGATCTCTTCCTAAAGGGAATCCACTTCCTCAGCAGATTTTATTCCCCATAGAGTTATCTCGTCATCATTATCCCTATCGGAACAACCCCAATGCAACCTTTCCCCAGCGGAATTGCCTACAAAAATTTCTTCACAAAGGATAAAACCCCTGCCGAATCCTCAATCCCTCGACGACTTCTACACATTTAAAGCCTAGAGGTCTTTGTCTAAAAGAAATTCATCTCCTCAGCAGGGTTTTTTTCCCCGGGCCAAGTGCAAATTCCTTAACATACAAGACACCTCGATTTCCCCAGGCAAGTAAGTACTTCCCGTTGAGTCCAAAATTTCCCAGATAATCCCGTCATCCCCAGCGGAGTATATCTCCCAACCAGGGTTTTTCTGTCCCTAGTAGAGCATATCTCCCTACCAGGAGTTTTTATCCCCAGTAGAGTGTATCTTCCAACCGATATTTTATTCTCCAAGCTGAGTCCAGCTAAATAAATACTCCCCACTGAGTCCATCTTCCCCAGCAGAGTATATCTTCCAACCAGGATTCTGTTCCCCCAATGGAGTACAAATCCCTCAACGGAACCCAAATTCCCCATTTAAGTCCGAATCGCTCAGCTGAGTACATCTTTTCCCACCAAGGTTATTTTCTCCAAAACAGAATCTATCCTCCCCGGATGAGTCCATCATCCCAAGCTAAGTAGATCCTCCCCAGATGAGTCCATCATCCCCAACTGAGTATATCCTCCCCAAGATAAGCCAACCTTGCCCGACTGAGTCTACACTCTCCGATTAGAATTTTCCCTTCAAATAACTGCAAATCACAGGGCCACAACACCTAATCCCTAGTAAAGTCTTCAACAAAGCCTTTATTATTACAAAGAAATGCTAGGAAGCCTGGATTCGACCAGATATTAGCACAATTTTCAAGTTATACTGAAGCCTGGACCCGACCAGATAATAGTTTGACTTCTTGAGTTACTGAAGCCTGGATCCGACCAGATAACAGTTGATCTCATTTCTAAAAATGCTATGAAGCCTGGACCCGACCAGATGATAGCATAACTCTTCGAAGATATAGAAGAACCTGAATTCAATTCGATCAAGGTTTAAACTTATTTTCCCCAGTAGAGTTGCCTCTTTATTCCCCGACCAAGGACTGAGAAGCCTGGATCTGACCAGATATCATTCCTCATTTCTATCTTTTCAAGAAAGCCATTGCGAAGCCTGGATCCGACCAGACAACAATCACCCTCACAGATTCGTTGTGAAACCTGGAAACCGACCAGATGACAACTAAATCCCCAAGCAGTTTATTGTAAAGCCTGGACCCGACCAGATAACAATTAACTTCATCAGAAATCTGCAAAGCCTGGACCCGACCAGATACCAGTTTTCAACCAGTTTATTGTAAAGCCTGGACCCGACCAGATAACAATTGACCTCATCAAATCCCAGAAATATGCAAGCCTGGACCCGACCAGATAACAGTTTTCAAACGGTATATTGTGAAGCCTGGACCCGACCATATAACAATTGACCCTGATCCTCAGAAAGACACTATGGAACCTGGACTCGACCAGATAATAGTACAACTTTCTAAAAGACCATAAAGCCTGAACCCGACCAGATAATAGTCTTCAACAAGTTACTGTGAAGTCCGGACCCGACCAGATAACAGTCAACCTCCACATCCCCTCCAAGTTTTTATGAAGCCTGGACCCGACCAGATGACCATTTATTTTCAAGGAATTTTCTGCAAAGCCTGGATCCGACCAGATAACAGTTAATTCATCTCTTCCCCTAGTAAGTTGCCATGAAACCTGGACCCGACCAGATAGCAACCAATTACTTCATCATCAGCAACTGTGAAGCCTGAATCCGACCAGATAACAACTGAGATTTGAGTGATGTTCCCCAACAAAAGCATCTCTTCAAAAGAATCTGAAGATACGCTTATTCTTCATTTCCAACAGGCAATCAAGGATTCAACCTTCGAAGATTTCCTCAACAGTAGTCAGGGATTTATTTTCCCAGGAGAAAACACCACATTTCACATTCATACATCATAACATATACATAAAAATGCATTTATCATGATACCACATCTTGTAAAGCATCATGCAAGCATATGCATTTTCCTAACCCCTTTCTCACAGGTAAAACAACAAGTTTAGTATGGATAAACAGGAGATTTGTGCTGATACTTCTCCCAGAGTTTACCAACATTCCTCCAAATGGCATCTATAAGCCCATTCACCGTCCATCTTCGAGTGCAAATTTCTGGGCACTCCAGTATTCAAACTTCTTTCACCGTCAAGTCACGAATGCCAAATCCGCCAATCCAACTCTTCAGGTTCAATAAGTTTGAACAGGGGCAGCTGTTGTTCCCCAAAATTATCCCTCTCAATTCTCAAAGCATCTCTCTCAATAATTCTCAAAATTCAAGCTTGCAAAATACGTTGGGATCTTACAGCACCAGAATTGAGAAGAAACTGTCAAAAAGGGAGAAAACAGACAAAAACAACATTTTGACAAATTTGGAGGAAAATAGGTCTCCTTCGATTCAGCCCCCTTCGACTGGACTTTGCACCTCCTTAGATTGCTCAAAAGTTTCTGCTAGCGTGCCTCTTTTGTCTGGGCATGTGACTTCAAATAGGTCTCCTTCGATTCAGAAGGAAATGATCTTCATATAAGTTTCAATTGGGTTTTTGTTTCCCTTTGAAACAATGTCCTTCGACTCAGGAATGTCCTTCGACTCAGGAAGTAAAGGCCACCTTTTGGTTTTCTTCAATTCAAAAATCAATAATCTTCTGAAAGCTTCTTTCGATTCAGAAGTTAATAACCTTCTGAAAAGGACATACAGCTTCTTTCGATTCACTCGAAGGACACACAGCTGGTGAAAACGAATGCTGTATCGTTCTAGTCTGGTCGAAAGGTGTAGAAAGATGGAGGATTCGACTCAAAAGATCAAGCTGAACATTTAGACCCATAGGCTAGGCTACGTGTTTTCCCTTTTTAGGCCTTTACCCATTTGTTGTCCAAGACCACTTGAACTTAATAGCACAATACTACCTTTTAGAAAAGTTTGTCTTGAGCCTTGCGCCTATTTTCCTTCAGAAGGAAGCAACGCATCTGAACCATTCATCTTACTTTTATGGCACAAGTGGACAATTACTTTCCAGACTGAGCCTTATTTTATTATTTATGTTCCCCAAGCTTCCCAAAAGCTTTTCTATATAAATAGAGAGTTCATTTGCACAAGAAGGGGAGAGGATTTTCTTTTGGACCAGAGGAACGTATCTACAAAATTCTCACACACCACAAAATTCTCAAAAACACTTCAACACTTGTTGAAATAAAAAAAACCAGAATCATCATTACCTCCTTCAACTCTGAAGAACAACACATTCAAGTTTCCTTCGACTCAAAGAGCATCCCACTTGTTCTTTTCTTTGAACTCGACATCGAAGGCCTACTCTGGGTCATTTCCTTCAAATCCAGAGACATTCGAAGCAACTGCCTCAAGTTCCAGCACACGTATCAACCTCCAGCAAGGTAAGTCATTCTTAACCTTTGACCCTTCGCTTCCAGCATAGCATGTAAATAAAATTTCTTTTCGTTTCAAACATGTACATACAATTTTCTTCTTTTTTTTTGTTTTGTTTTCACTCTCATAATAAGTGTCATGGTTAACAATCTTCTTGGATTTTTGCTCTTGGTACATTTAAATACGCTTTAAAGAATTAATCTAGTCTTAAGGTGATGTTGGCATGGCCTTGGGCCATGCTGCTATTCAAACTCAAATGAAATAAACAGGAGATAGAAAAGTTAGAAACGAAGCCTCTGGCTTCCATACTAACCTTCAGGCCAAATGAAAGAGGAAGTCGAAAGGCACAACATGCTGGCTTCCAGGTCCCAATTGAAAGCCATAATATGCTGGTTTCTAGGTCCTAGTCGAAAATCATCCTTTCACCCCTTTTTAGGTAAGGTCGAAGAGGGCCAGAAAAGGCAGAGTCGAAGGGTTTACTGCCCTAAGTCAAAAGATCCATTTTTCTTGCTTTTACCTTATTTTTGCATTTATATTCTCATGAAATTAAATATGATTATAATAGTGTAGGATATTTATTTGCTGCATTTTTATTGCTTTGCACAAATGCTAGTAATTAGGTGTGTATGGCAAGATAAAATCAACAAGTAGACAACCCAAAAATCAAAGACAAAATGCATGCAATCAAACACACTTACACACATGCACCCTTAAGGAAATTCCACTTGTTGCCTTATAGAAATGGCCATGTTATGAATGTGGGATGTCTTAGCACAAAAAAATTGAAAAAGATCATAGTACCTCAAAGACGCTATCAAAGTTGCCTTTCAAAATGATCTTAGTCCCTACAGAAAAGTGCTAAGTCATTTCACAACATTGCTATCATGGTCATATGATGACCCAATGCTCGTCCCTTCACATCCAATGATGGGGCTTCTTACCAAATCAATGGTAAGGTAGCAACATCTAAAGGAGGAGGAAAAACACATCTAAAACCTTTTGAGTAGGTAGATTACTTTTAGTTACTTGCTCAATTTCAAAACAAACATCCTTGCTATTTTCAAAAACAATCACATACACTTTCAAAACACTTTCTAAACATGAAATATTTTCAAAAGCTCAACACTTTGCATACATTCTTACGAACGAGAATCATTGCAAAGTTTGCCTAAACGATGACGCCTTTTCAAAATACTTTCAAAACCATACAAAAGCATAATTTTCAAACCAAAGCAAGTGATCTAGCGAGTAACTAAGAGCCCATGGAAAACCATGGATGGAAAGGGTGCTAATACCTTCCCTTTTCATAATCTACCCCCCAAACTCAAGAAAACATCTCGAAAGGTCTTTCCTGTGCTTTTTCACCTTTCCATATTGGATAAAAGAAAAGTCGGTGGCGACTCTTGCTAAACCGCAACATTTGCGAATACAATCGCAAAACCCTCAAGTCAGTTCTCCCACCATATCACACCATCCCTATGAGTTTTTCTGACGACTTCGCCTAGAGTAGGTCGAATTTCAAAAAAGGAATATGTCTCAAGATGTATCGTCTTGGGGGACAAGACTTTGGAATAAAACCTATGACTTTTTGTATAACCCTTAAACTAAAATCTCATGGTGAGATCTTTTGCAACCTTAGAGACGAAAGTTTTGGTCTACCAAGAGGCTCTGCTTAAGGGAGGCCCTTATGCGTTTCCCTATAGTGTAATTGATGATACCCTTAAGGAAGTCACCTTATGGGGAAGGGTAGAAAAACTTATAACCTTTATAGGAACTCTCCTATAGGTTATTCTATCAACATCATATCCTCTTAACTCGTAAGGGTATCCTCATCACTATATCTATCCCAAAATCGGTATAAGGTATTCACATACCCTAAACCCGTTTAGGGTATTCACTACCCTAAACCCACAAGGGTTTCAATTTGCCAATTACAAACCGTAGGTCCATAGGGATTCCCTAAGTATGTTATAACTCGTAGGGACTTCCATGTGTCTGTTACTATCCCTAGCTCATAGGGATCCCCCTTTGGCCCATCATTGTCATTAGAACCTTTGTTTGATCTTATTCTCCATATGAAATTGTCCTATGAAGGGAGTTCTCGCTAATGCACGCCATGTGGCCTATATCAGGCCATGGGATCTGGTGGCCGTTGACCGGTCACCATATGCTCTCTCCCACGGTATTCCCTCAGTCAAACCATCATCTCAATTGTCCACTGACTTATCATAATCCCTAGCCTGTAGGGGTTATCTTTTGTTTGTCTTAAATCTCTAGCTTGTAGGGGTTTCCTTTGGTGTATAATAATCCCTGGCTTGTAGGGGTTTCACAACTATATATATCCCTAAAACCCGTGTAGGGTATCCTTAGGTTTATCTTCGTTCTAACCTCGTATTGCATTACGTCTCCATGAAAATATTTTCGCATATCCTCAAACGCCAAAAAAAATAATTTGTTGCATATCCATACATTTTCATACATTCATACATTTGCATTTCATGCATTTCCACCTTCTCCCTTGGTCGCTATCAATCCAGGTAGCAAGATTAGCCAATACTCAAAGAATAAATTCCAAGCATGCTTCAAGAAGGCTGTGAAGGGATTCAATATTTGTGAAGGGGAGGTCAAACATTGGAGATTAAATTGAGCTTGGTCCTGCAAATCTTATTATGGAGAAAAGGCAACCTTTCTTCATAGAAGACAAAGGCATACACAACGCTTCAGATGAAACTATCATTGGTCATTCAAAAGAAACAATATCAACAAGAGCAATACCCTCACGTAATAGGTATGCCCAAGAAAATTCAAGGGTCACCCCCATGCTCTGGAAAGTCTAAGAACTAAGAAGCATCTCCTAAAGTCAAGTGGATAAAAAAAAGCTCTTCCATAGGATCATCGGACTTATAAATTTCAATTTGTAATTTCCAAGTTGCTAAGTTGTATTTGGTGTAACTTTGTATCTTTTGATTAAGTAATTCGAATAAATAATCATGCATGTTTTTGAAATCGATCCATTCGTGTCCATTCTTCTATCACTTTCCATAAATAATCAACGACTTTCCATTTTCACTCTTTTTTTTATCTTCCATTGCACAACTTTAACAAACTTCTAGGGAGAATGATGAAAACAAAATAATCAAATTTTGCTGACGTATGCTTTTTAATAGTAAGACTTAGCTGACGATGTAAGGCATTGTTTCACTTCCTAAACAGTGGAGAAATAAGGATATAATCCATAGTTAACCCCCTCGAGCCAGAAGTTGGAGTTAATTCTATTTTCTAAAAACCCGTAATCTTAACCAAGGGTAGAGTAGATTTCAATTAATTCATGGATGCATTCTAATCTCAAGAGAATCAGTCTATCTACACAAAAATTTTAAGCACATCCTCTCCCTCGCATAGATCATCCAAGATCGAGAAAACAATGAAGATAAAGCTCACAACATCTTCTTTCTCACTTACGTCATACAACATCGAGGGAGCAATAAAGATGAAGCTTGCAAAAATCAAACATGGAAGTCAGGACTTTCCTGAATCAAAAGAAAAAAAATCTCAAAAGAAAAATTTCAAAAAAAAGAGAGCCCGTTAAGTCAAAAACAAAAAGCAAAAAATTTTGACTTAGGCAAAAGTTAGGGCATCCCGATGGACCGGAAATTCAAAAGAATTGTTCCATGCAAAAATAAGGGATTGAAAAAAAAAATTAGATATCAATCTTGTGACTTCCACCTCAATAAACATCAATTCTTCTCATCAAGTTCTTAAATCTTATCAGTACTTCTACTTATCATCGCGACTACGAAAATTCTCTTGCAGATTGAACACATCCATTGGGTTAATTGAATTTAGGAGCGGAGAATATAAAGGAGAATGGGGGTGGGATAAATAAAATTTTGAGCCTTATATCCTTTGTTTTTTTAAACCATGAACCAGGCCACGTTACAACCTTCAAAAGTCCTAATTGAAGCTCGGTTCACTATGAAAGCATACTTAGCAAAATTTGTATTAAACTTACTCTTATGTTTGTTAAATTATCACTAAACCACGTTGGAACTTATTAATATCTAATAATCCATTTATTTTCAATAATCAATTTCAATTTCAAGAACTTGCATGTGTATCACATCAGGATTACTTTTCAAAAGTGAAAATTTTACTTACGAGTCAATACTTAGCATCAAGAAGATTTCAAAAATTGTCTGATCAAAGGCAACATTTCCAAGAAGCTTGTAACTAGGGGCAAAGAATCTAATAGGACCCATATAAATAGGGGAAAATCCCAATGATCATAGGGGCACATCATCTAAGGATTCTGTTGACTAGGGGAACTCATTCTAAGATTTGGTCAACTTGGATCACTTCTCAAAACACCAGTTGATAAAGGGCCTACTTTTCAAGATTTAGACACTTGGGGTAACCTAAATCAAAACCTATATCATATAATGGAGGGATCCAAGTTACTTCTTAGGACACTCCTCCAAATCCTAAAGATAGGGGCATGCCTTTCAAAATTCAAATGTTTGGGTAGACCACTGCAAGACTCAGAAACCGGTTCTAAATGGTTCATAAAGAGAAAATCATTCCAAGGGATAGTTAATCAAGGGAATGGTGTTTAAAAATTCAAATGTTGGGGAAAGACAGGCCACAAAAGTCAATATCTCTTCAGACTTTCACAATCCCTAGTGAACCTCTCTTCTACATCCATAATCATTGAGTTCAAAAAGAGTACCGGGAAGTCATATCAGCATAATACTCTACCACTTTTTCGATAATCATTCTTGTTGCACTAGTAACCTCTCTGAGTCTTAATCATTTCTTTGCCCACAACAGGGGCACCATTCAAAAAGCATTTGAGTCATGATCATAAATCATAATGCATAGCATAAACCATGTTTCATGTGAAGACAACCATCATTGTTAAATCAAGTTATCTATTCTATGTTGAATCTCGGTAGTAGATTCTCCTGGTTGATCTTAACCGATGATTTTACAGAAGGCCTTAGTAGAAGGTAATTCTATGTTGAATCTCGATAGTAGATTCCCCTAGTTGATCTTGGCAGATGATTTTCCAGAAGATCTTGGCAGAAGGTAATTATACTTTGAATCTCAGCAGTAGATTCCCCTGGTTGATCTCAATAGATGATTTTCCAGAAGACCTTGACAGTAGGTGGTTCTTAACAGAATCTCAACAACAGATTCCCCTGGTTAATCTGAGTAGATGATTTTTTAGAAGACATCGGAAGAAGGTAGTTCTTAACAGAATCTCAGCAGTAGATTCTCCGGGTTAATCTCGGTAGATGATTTTCCAGAAGACCTCAGAAGAAAGTAGTTCATAATAGATAGTAGATTCCCCTGGTTGATCTTGGCGGTTGATTATCTATAATACCTAGGCTTAACGTAGTTCTCAACCGAATCTCGACAGTAGATTCCCCTGGTTGATCTTGGTAGTTGATTATACATAAGACCTCGAGAGAAGGTAGTTTCTCAACAGAATCTCGATAGTAGATTTCGCTGGTTAATCTCGGTAGTTAATTATCTAGAAGACCTCGGAAGAAGGTAGTTCTTAACAGAATCTCGACAGTAGATTCTCCTGGTTAATCTCGGCAAATGATTTTCCAAAAGACCTCGGCAGAAAGTAGTTCTTAATAGAATCTCGACAGTAGATTCCCTGGTTGATCTTGGCAAATGATTTTCCAAAAGCTCTTGGCAGTAGGTAGTCCTTATTTGAATATCCGCATAGATTCCTTGGAAATCTCGGCAGTAGATTTCTCGTTAAGAGCCTCACATCAAGCATGACGTACACATAACCATATTAAAGTATCAAAGTCATTCATAACATTTGGTGCATCTAACATACAAAAACACCAAAGAGTATTTGATAAAACATCAAAGTTTATTTTGGTTAGAAAACCGTCGAAAGAGGTCCACGACTACGTCCATTCCTACGACCATAGCCACGTCCACGCTTATGTTCATGACTACGCCCATGCCTATGTCTGCGCTTGAGATACAAATATCAAAATCTTATCAACACTTATCAACACAAAGACACCACAATAACGCACCATACGACGTCGGGGAGTCGATGACACAAAACTAATGGTTTAAAAGGAGAGAATATTAAAACATTTACAATAAATATTTGGTGCATCTACAAACATTTGGGGCATATACAAAATACTCAGTGCATATACATTTTGGGTTCCATATCTACTTAGGGAATTATGAATGGCATTTTTCAAATACATTTTGGTTAAACTATGAACTTTCTTGGGGCCCATCATTAGATTATCTAGTCCACAAAACAAACGAATACCTTGGTTCAGATAAGACACAACCAGTAAATTCCGATCTTATCTTTGATCTAGTTATCTAAGATTGATTACCAAAAAACTCTTCAATTATCTATCCTCTAGGCTGTGGTAGGTATGCGTATTTTCAGGATTACGTTATTTGTCCTCTAGGTGGTGATAAATACGTAAGACTATCTTCGTATGGTTTATCCTCTAGGTCATGATAAACACACAAAATTTTCAATCATCTATCCTCTAGGTTGTGGTAGGTTTATGAATTATTGGATTTATGTTATTTGTTCTCTAGGTTGTAACGAATAAATAAGTCTATACTCGTGTCGTTTATCCTCTAGGTCGTGACAAATGCACAGACTTTTCAATTGTCTATCCCCTAGGTTGTGATAGGTGTGAGAATTATCGGGTTTATGTTATTCATTCTCTAGGTTGTAATGAATACATAAGTCTATCTCTGTGTCGTTTATCCTCTAGGTCATGATAAACGTACAGACTTTTCAATCGTCTATTCTCTAGGTTATGGTAGGTGTGCAAATTATCGGGTTTATGTTATTCATTCTCTAGGTCATAATGAATACATAAGTCTATCTTTGTGTCCTTTATCCTCTATGTCATGATAAATGCACAAACCTTTTCAAATATATATCCTCTAGGTTGTTATAGGTATGCGAATTATCAGGATTATGGCGTTCATCCTTTAGGTTATGATGAATACGTAAGCCTATACTCATGTCATTTATCCTCTAGGTTGTGATAGATGCACGTGTTCATCCTCGCATTGTTTACTCTCTAGGTTGTAGTAAATATACAAAATCTGTAATATAATTCATTGTGTTAGTCTCCATGCGGAAATGTATTATCAACTTTGTTTTATGCATCCCCTAGGCTGTGATGAATAGACTAAATCAGCGTTAACTTACTATCTTAGTCTCTAAGCATTAGTAAGTAAATTTTCAAACTTGTGTTATTTATCCTCTAGAGCATAGTAAATACGCAAAAAACACGATCACTTTTCTAGGTATTGGCGAGTTATCCGCGTCATCATACTTCTTGCTCTAACTCTAGTAAGATGATACATCATCATATTTGCCTATCTTTCTTCATTCTATGGGGTATGCTTTACAGTATATTCTTATCTAGTCAACCTTGGGTCAAATTTTGGGGTCTTCCATTATTTAATAACCCTCCGATTCTAGTGTGCGAGACTTACGTATTCTCTCACCCTTCAATCGAAGAGTAATTAAATATGGGCAGCTGTCATACTCCAAATTTGCCCGCCCTTTATTTCTAAAGTCAAAAATATTTTGAGTATTGGTTTTAATAATATTCTTTGGTTCAATTTTACTAACTTTTTAACAATAATTTATTTTGCTCATTTAAAAATTTATAATAGTTTATTTCAAATTATTTGTATTTTAAATAGCAAATACTTGTTCGCTTTCATATACTTTCAATTGGGTTTTTTATTTCAAATGTGTAACATAGCACAATTGGTAAGGAATGAAGCTTGCAAGTATGAAGTTGTGGGTTCAAATCTCTTGTGTTGCACTTTTAACATTTTCTTTTTCTATTTTTTGTTACTAATTTTCTTTCCTTTTTTAGAGACCAGACTTTGAGCTTTTCAGTGTTTTGGGTAACTTAATTTCCAAGTTTTTAAACCTAATTCTAACTCTATAAATAGGACTATTGTCCATCATAATTTTTCATCCACAATTTCACAATCTCAATCTTTCTCTTATTTTTGGTTTATTCCAGGGCTTATGAATAGAAACTCTGAGAAATAGATCCAAAAATTTCCAATAACACTTCGGCCCTTCCGATCCAACACCCTCAACAACCACCTCTCTGCCGTTCACGCCTCCCTCTTCGTACAAGTTTGTTTTTCTTTCTTTTTTATATATTATTATTATTATTATTATTATTATTATTATTATTATTATTATTATTATTATTATTATTATTATTATTATTATTATTATTATTATTATTATTATTATTATTATTATTATTATTATTATTATTATTATTATTATTATTATTATTATTATTACTAACAAGTATTTTAAGAAAAAATAGATTTTTTCTTGGGGGCCTTAAGACCTATTTCTATTTAGTGCATGTATATAATTCTTTCCATCTTTTTTATTTTAGTTTGTTTTGTTAATAGGTTATTTTGCTAAGTTTTATTTTAGTAATTAAAAATACAAATACTTTTTTTTCTTTCTTTTAGACTGCTCTCTTAAATAATTAATTTTTTTTACGATAGACTAATTTCATTAGGATTTTAACTAGGTAGCTTTTAAAGGTAGGTTATTTATATTAAAATAAAAAATATTAAAAAAATAATTCTTAGTTAATTAGGTTATGTGCTTCTAAATGTTTAAATAATACAAA
Organism: Vicia faba; assembly: GCA_948472305.1. Classification (NCBI taxonomy): domain Eukaryota; kingdom Viridiplantae; phylum Streptophyta; class Magnoliopsida; order Fabales; family Fabaceae; genus Vicia; species Vicia faba. The sequence continues at coordinate 1,472,606,181 of OX451741.1, forward strand.
AGTGAAAAAAATCAATTTCAATTAGGTTATTTAAGAAAAAAAAATACTTTATACATAATTTAGTTTTTCCAATTAATCTCTCACATCACTTGTAAATAATACTGCTAATCTTGCACAAACACTTTTTATAATCAAATTGAATGATTCAATATTTTACAAAGATATTAAAAACCACGTAATTCACCAATGAGCGACACGTGGCTAATATATAGCCACATGATGATGAGACTTTATTATACTCCCTCCGCTCTATGTCCTGCCATACTCTTTAATCAAATTGAAACTTAAAATAGCTAACCAACAAGAAAACCATTTTTCTACTAACATAATAAAACCCAAGACATTTTCGAAAAAAGGATTAAATAGAATTATTTTCAAAATTAATTGCGAACTGCATCTACGATCACTCAACTTACAACTCAGACCAGGTTCAAGGATAATTCGAAATCAATTCTATGCAATCCTATATAAAAACACCAACCAACACTATGAACTACAAATTGGGACTCTGATTGCTCATAAGAGGATATATAGGCATACGACTTAAAATCGTGGCGAGTTACCCTAATTAAAATTAAAACTCTATTTCCTAAAATGTAAACCTAAACCCTAGTATCCTCTTGAACAAGGTAGACGAGGGGTGCCTAACACCTTCCCTTCATCTTAAATCGAGTCAACAACTTAAAATCTCTGATCAAATTAGGGTTATCCGTTATATTCCCTTCCCTAGGATGAAAATTAATGGTGGCGATTCTTATTTTCAAACCAGTTATAACATCTTGCTACCGCATTCTTTCTTCCAAACTCAACACCTTTTTTGTGAACTTTACTCCAAGCTTGGATGATCGTTGCAAGTAACTCGGGATTTTATTTACCCATATAATAAAGAACCAATTGTTGAAGTTGCTCGTTAGAAGGTTTATCTTCCAAAGGGTACCCAAGTTGATGTAAAGCCAAAGTGGGGTTATAGTTTGTACATCCTCTTGTTTTAATTAGAGGAACATTTGGAAACTCTCCACATCTATAGATAATATCACATATGATAAACTTTCTAGCATACCACTAATCTGAATCGACACTGAGAGCCCTCAACTTTTAGGACCATTCATTCCTTGTTAGATCCTTAACCATATAGTCCTCTTTGTAGAGGTGAGAAATGAGCCAAGAATATATAAGAGGAATGCAACAATGTAGGACACCTCTCCATTTTTCATAACGCGTATGAAGGGAGTAATAAACATCAATAAACAAGGTTGGCGTTGGGTCCACATTCAATATTTTCATGGCTCAAAATACATTAATGGTTGAAAAATCAAGATAGTCCATGATATTTGGAAATAAAACCAAACCAAAAATAAGTAGTGCCAAACAATCTACACAAGCTTCCGATTCTTTATTATCGGGAAAAGAAAGAGCCTTGGATTCTAAGTACTTCCTCTTGATACCTTTCACTTCCCCATCTTTGTTATAGTTGAGTAGTAAGTCGGTGAAGGGTCTCCCTATCTCTTTAGCTAAGTCTCGAACCTTGATAGTATTTCCAATTCTTATATAAGCTTCATCCTTGATTATGGAGAATCCCAAAATCCTACCAAACTCCTCCAAAGTAGGTTCTAGTTGGAAATTCTGAAAAGCGAAACACCTTAGTGGAAGCTCATAAAACTGGGCAAGGGCAGTGATTGCTTCAACTTGTACAATCACTTTTATAAGCTCAATGATATCTCCATAGAATCGAACAAAAATATTCGTAGCCTTCTCAGGTAGTCTTCCTTAATCAATTTCATTTTCCTCATATCAAGCACCATGGCGCTAACTCAGATGGCTTGCTTATTATTAATATTAATTTTGAGATGCTCACCAAAAACCTTTCTTATTACCCTTTTTTTGCAAGGAAATACTGTGAATAAGACACAGAAAAAAATTTCATAAATAATGAATATTTTTTTATGCAAGATGTATGTATGATTATGCAATTTGGTGATGGGATTGTAAGGGTGTCCTTAGTAGGTAGATTCATAAGTTCGTCCTACGGATATTCTACTCTACCCAAAATGGTGGCTTCCTTAAGGGTGTCATGGATAACACTAAATGGAAATGGCACAAGGGTCTCCCTTAATTGGAGTCTCTTTGTAGACCGAGACCTTCGTCTCTTAGGTCACACATGGTCTCACCATGAGATTGTTTTTAGGATTATACAAAGATTCATTGGTCAAGTTCCAAAGTCCTTCCTCCAAGAGATTCTAGCTCTCTAAAAGATATTTCTCATAACTTGACCTACTCTAGGCGAAGTCGTCACAAAAACTCATAGGGATGTTGAACCCCCTTGGCCAATTTACAATCCTTCTTCTAAGGTTTGATATTTCATTTTTGAAATTAAATCCCACCAACAACATAAATAATATGATAATGAAATAAAATAAATAAATAAACAAACAAATAAATAGATATGGAAAGAAAAACATAATTAGAAAGATCCCCAAGAAAACCCTAGTCCAAAAAAAGGGGAAAACTCTAACGCTAGAGTTGTGTCCCCAGCATAGTCGCCAGCTGTCGTAACCAGCAAAAAATAAGAGTCACCACCATTAACTTTTGTCCTAAGGACGGGAAAATAACAAATAACCCTAATTGCTTAGAGATTCTAAGTTCGTGAGTTGGTTAGACGAAGGGATGATGTTAGGAACCCTTCATCTCCCTTGTTCTCAAGGGGCATCCTATTTTAGGTTTAGGGGTAAATCGAGAATTTGTATTTAAAAGCGTGTTATTATTAATTACATAAGAAAATCTTTAATTTTTTAATGATGGGAATCGCCTTGGCTTTAACCGCGTGCCTACGTGTCTTCTTGCAAAGAATCAGAGTCCGAATTTGTAGTTCGTATGTATTTGGTTAGTTTTTTTATAGGATTGTGTAAATGCTTTCGAGTTTATCCTTGAACCTTTTTTGGGTTTGAAAATAGTATAGTCGTAGACGTAGTTTGCAGTTAATTTTGAAAGTAAATCCACAATCCCCTTTTTTGAAAATGATATTAAATTTAAAATTATGTTAGTAGAAAATGTTAAGTTAGATGGATTATCTATTTTAAATGCATGAGATAATTTTGAAAAAAAGTTTGAATGATAAAAGTTGAAATTAGTTAAAAAAGAGTTTAATAATTTAAACAAAATGGTTAGTAATTTTAGAAAATGGTTAGTAATTTTAGAAAATGGTTAGTGATTATTATAATTATATTATTTATTTACCAAGAATAAATTATATATTTATAATAATAAAAAAGTTGTTCATTGGTATTAAAAATATAACATTTATTCGTTAAAAATAAACCATATTTATAATAACAGAAAAATATTATTTTAATGCAAATGGTGGAAAAACGATATAATGCAAAGGCCCCTCAAAAGTTAATCCTGGAGCGTTGATTGAAAGTAAGACAAACAGAGCCCGCTATGATGGAAGGTTGATGGGGGTGTACCATAGGCGGGCGGGCGTAGAATGCAGTTAGTGTAATCATATCATGTGGCCAGTAGATGACCACATGTTGCAAATCCGCGTGAAGACCAAGGGAGTATTTCAGTTTGCTGCCTTCACATCTTTCATTTTTACAATTCCTTTCTCTCTCTCTCTCTCTCTCTCTCTATCTCTCTCTCTACTCTAAGTTCTATCTCTCTCTCTCTCTCTCTCTCTCTATCTCTCTCTCTCTCTCTCTCTCTCTCTCTCTCTCTCTCTCTCTCTCTCTCTCTCTCTCTCTCTCTCTCTCTCTCTCTCTCTCTCTCTCTCTCTCTCTCTCTCTCTCTCTCTCTCTCTCTCTCTCTCTCTCATTCTCTGCCCTCTCTACCACCAAGCCTCACCAGAAATCGGCACCATGGAGGAGCCACCCTTAACCTTACCATAAACTAATTTAAACCCTTGAATTCCGGTTGATCTTTAACCAGAATATTCAACCTCCATGAACCTTAATCCCATATCCTAAGAATGCTAACCCTATATGAAAAACCCAAACCTAAATCATGTCGAACCACCACCAACGGTCATTGAGGCTACCATATTGATGCAAAGCCTCCTGGGCTCTTATATGTTTTTCTCAAAAAACCCCAAGTTTCAAGGATGAACTTTAACCCTAGGTACATGAACCCTAACCCTAATTATGAACCCTAAACCCCAAATTTCCAAAAATTCAAGACAACAACAATCATTAAAGGTAAGTGATTTTGTTGATTACCTCTCTTGACGTGAATCTTCACATCTTTAATCCCTTTTGATTATTTAATTTTCTGCTTCTGATCTCTCTCTCTCTCTCTCTCTCTATTCTGTTTTAGGCACGACTAGGGTTTGAGATTAAGACTCTAAGATCCAAGCTTCAAGCCTCTCCCATCAGATTCTTCTCCAACTTCTCCCTCTTTAAATTTTTGGTCCCTTACTTAGGTTTAGGTTTTTCTATTTATAGATTTAGGATTAGTGTAGATTAGGGAATTCGTTAAGTTGATTTGCAGTTATATTTTAGATTGATTCAATCTATTGTAAATTAGTGATTTGATTAGATTTTGCTTAGAAAATAGATTTGGTGTTTTTGTAATATGTATGTACTTGGTTCAAAATTTGTATGTAAATCCAACGAATCAATAAAGATTTAATTCTTTCTGCAATATTTGATTTGATGTGCTTGTAAACTGATTTCTGGGCTTTTTTTGGATAACTTAGAGAGAAAGAGTCAAACCCTCTGTTGACTTAGTCAACAAATAAAACTTTAAATAAATAATTAAAATTAAAACATTCATCATAACATAAATAATAATAATAACAATAATAAATAATAATAAAAAAGTAACAGTTACGCATGAGGGTATGTTGACCTTAGGTCAACCTGAAAAACAAATGTTAATAATAAAATTGAATAATAATAATAATAATTTAAAACTAATATTGGCTTCAGTCACCAATAATAACAAAAAGCCAACTAAATCTATTTTAATGGACCTCTTAAAAACTTTGATGGGCTATTGGATTCAAATTAAAATAATAAGCCTTTTTTGATAAAAATGATAACTACACCCCTCCTCAAAATTAAACCCTATCATATTTAAATAATTTAAAAAGGTAATTGTTAGTATAATATAAAAATTAGTATAAAAATAAACCAATAGCCTTAGCAAAAATGAAATTGATTGTTTACACCAATGCAGGTAAATCTGGGGTATGACACTGTCGAACCAAACTTGAAGTTGGACAAGCATGGAGAGGAAGACAAAGTCGATGTAAATTTGGTTAAACAAATTGTTGGATCATTGAGATATGTGTGCAACAATCAAACTGATATAGGTTTCGTAGTCGAATTAGTGAGCATATACACGAGTGAACCAAGAGTATCACACATGAAGGCTGCAAGAAGAATTCTGAGGTACTTAAAAGGATTGATAGACTATGGAATTCTATTTCAATGAGACTCTGAAGGCAAAGAAGCAACAATCACTTGATTTTCAGATGTTGATTGGGGTGGAGATAAGGAAGATCGAAGAAGTACAACTGACTATTTCTTTCAGGTCTTTGGTGCGCCAATATCATGGTGCTCAAAAAAGAAACATGTGGTGGCATTATCATTGTGTGAATCTGAACATATAACAGGATCTTATGTTGCATGTCAAATAATTTGGATCATAACGGTACTTGAAAAAAATGGAGGTCGAAGTGAAGAAACCTCTTGTATTGCAAATCGACAACAAGGCAGCCATAAATCTAGCGAAGAATCTAGTTCTACATGGAAGAAGTAAGCATATCGAAGCTAGACTTCACTTATTGAGGGAAAAGGTAAATCGACGTGAACTTGAAGTAAGGCATTGCTTGAGTGAAGCACAATTGACCTACATTTTCACCAAATAATTGAATATCGTTAAATTTCTGAATTTGAGAAAGGAATTAGGAATAGTTAAGATCGACTATGATTAGAATAAGTTCGACAACTTGGATTATGGGGGATATGTTGAATTATTAGATTTAATATTAAATATAATCCAAGTTGTATAAGCTCAAGCTTAATTAGGATTATATATAAATAGTCATAGTTTGTATCATTTTTTGTACAATTTAAATCAATAATAGAATCCTTATTTCTTATTGTCTTTCATTCTCTCCTCACTAAAAGTGTCTCACACACTAACAATTTTTTTTTGTTTATTAAATAAATTGTACTAAGGACAAAAAAATATTTTTGTATTCTAAATATTAATAGTGGAGGATGAGAGAGGGGAGTATATTTTTAACAAAAAACAATAAAAGGGTGTTTTTGTGTTTTAAATAACTTATATTAGAGATAAAATGGTATTTTCATATTTTTGTATTATAAAAATTAATAAGATAGAGAGAGATAGTATGTTTTAAATAAAAAATAAAATAGTATTTTTGTATTTCAAATAACTTATAGTAAGGACAAAAGTTGTCTCATGATTAAGTGAGAAACAAATTTTTCAGTTTTTGTCTCATCCTTAATCCTGATTTGTGTCTGTCCCGTGAATATTTTTTAAATCAAATGTAAGACAACTAGAATTATGTTGTCCAATCCCTTTTTTTTAGCAGATCAAATTCACCCTAATTTGGAAGCATTAGTAAAATTGGATGACATGACATGGTAACTACCCGTGACATCACCATAAGGATAAATACATTTGAAAAATAAAATGTTATAAAACATCAGACACACGTCCATCGTCCCGATTATCAGAAAACTTATTTGACTCATGAAAAATCCTATATCAATATTAATTACCGCATATACGGACGTGCGACTTCTACCCTGATATGAACTCATTTTTGAAATGAGAAGAAAATGTAACAAACAAGAGCTCATATGGATTATAAATAAGGGCACACCCTTATATATGGCCATTCACTTTACATTACTATAAAATGTATGTAGCTTGCCTTCATTTGGAATCAAAATGTCCTTGTGGGTACCCCATGCAAGAATAATGAATGGTCTCAGTACCACCTACATGATCAACCATGTGTGTGTTTATACAAGGACATTGGCGCTTACAATGAAGCTCGACAAAATTTATTTGTGTCTTTCATGCAACATAGTTTAGGGACCACTATTACTTAAAGTTAAGCTCTCCTAAAGCCATTCCAAGGAAAACCAAGTTTCTAAAATCATAACTCAGACATTTAAAATGGAGATCCTAAACGTCAAAGCTCATGTTCATCAGTGAGACAAGTAATTAAAGATGAGAGATCCAAACATTTGAATTCTCCATCACCAGTATGGCACATTGTTGTACCCCAAAATTTTCCCTCCCTTTTATCCAAGACATTCTGCAAGGGTTCTCAAATTCTCAAGGGTGCTTAATAATTGATGAGACAAATTCTCCTTCTAAGCAGTTGACCTACAACTAGGGTTTCACTTTTTTCAAGGAAATTTGAGCTTGTAATGCCTCAAGTGGATTTCATAGTTCCTCATATGTCTCAAGGAACTCTCATGCCAAATTTCAAGCCTTGCATCACAAGTTTACTCAGTCAATTGCTCAGATGACTAAAAAATCAACTATATTGGATAAAAAGTCAATTGTGGTCAACATATAGTCAAACCTCAATATTTTTGCTCAAAATCAAGGTTTTTAACTAATATTCATCATTTGATAAAGGGTTGATCATGATTCATTAAGAAAAACTCTCAAATCATCAAAAGTCAAAAGTTGTAAAATTAGGGTTTTCGTCAAGAGAAGTCAACTGAATTTTGACTAAGCATAACTTTTACATGCTTCATCAGATTTTCCTCAACCAAAGCTAATTGTGAAGGAAATTCAATTCTCTACAACTTTTTCTCTCTAAGCTCAAGTCCAAAAAATGCTTCATTTGAGAGATACATGCCAATATATTATAGGCCATTTCAAACGTCAACAAAAAGACACTTTTTGTCAAGGCAACTTACATCAAGATAAAATCCTCAAATGCAAAACTAATCAATCGAGGGCTTGTAAAGGACATCTTGAGCTTTCCAAAAAGTCAAAGATCACCTTCAGATGATAAAAATTGAGAGAGTTATTACTAGTGTAAGTTGGGAAATTTTGAGCAAATGCATGAAGTTCAAATTGAGCAAACTTGAATTTTTGGGTTTATGGGCTATTGTTTCAAAGTTCAAATTTGTTTTTCAGCTCATAGTACACCTTAAGACTTACTCATGCACCTCCTTGGGTATTTATTTTATTTTTTATTTTTATTTATTTAAAATTCAAAATAAAATAAAATAAGATATGGCTTATTACAAGAGTCCAAGACCATGTTGTTTGACCTAAATTCCAACTATATAATCTCATTCAATCCAGACATGAAGGCCGCGAAACCTTGTAGCAACATCACCTTCCAAAAATCACAAAAAATATTCAAACTAGGGAAGCTTGAAACCCTAGCTTGCAGCTGTTTCCAAGGAGTTCAAACTTGCTCATTCACTTCCATCAACCCTACAAAGTAAGAATGGATCAAGCACAAAGATCCAAAACCCCCAGAACCTGCACGCATACATGGTCGTTTGATATTTTTTTGCAAAACTCATATTTTTGTTTTCTTCATGTTTCATTGCAAACTAACTCCACTAATATGTTTCTAAGATGTCCTAGTCCAGGAATAATCGATCATATGAATCCCATGCTATCAGAACCATGAACTACCATATTCACACTGATTTGAGATGTTTATGGCATATCTCCCAAACCTGTGCGTTTTATCCAAAACTAACAATCCCATTGGATTCATAGGGTTGGATTTAGGAGGGTAGGGCACCCTTGGATTTGTAACAATGTTTTATTTTCAGGTTTAGAGAAAGGGAGTCGCTGGAGAAGACGACCAGAGCTAGGACTCCGGCGCTTCTCCGGTCCAGGCATTGATTTTGTATTATATTTAATTTGTTTTGTTTTAAACAATAGATGTATCACCATCCTAGTGGTTAAAATGCGCACGCTAAAGGCTTTACTATGCAAGGGCACGAGTTCGATCCATGATTTTGACATTTTGATGTTTTTTCATAGTTTTCTATGTTTTGTAGGATGATAACAAATCTCGCTTGCTTCCCTTCCTTGACACAGGCACGCGACTGACCTAGCGGTGAAGGTCTTGGTGGAAAGAGCAAAGGGCGTGGGTTCAACACCGACCCTTGGAAATATTCTTTTAAAACTTTGTTTTTCCTCATATTTTCGTTAATTTTACATTTACAAACACTAAATTCATAAACAAAACCTTTAACAAACCTAATTTTGTTCAAAAACCTTTTTACAAACCCTAATCAAAATTAGGGTTTATACTTTTAATTAAATTAAAAAATTTCTTTTTTAATTAAAATTAATTAGGTTTTTTTAGATTAATCATTAAAACTTTTTTTATGAAGAAAAATCACCAAAAACACGTTTGCTTTCTTTTTTCCTTATTTTACATTTTTGCATTGTTTATTATTCTCACACTTTTTCCAATTATGTAATTGTTTCCTGGTTTGTAATAGTAATTAGGGTTTGCTTTTCCCGCATTTTTAATACTTTTGTACCTCTTCCAAAGCATTTTAATAGTCTTGGGTTTACTTTCCGTCTTTTTTACTTTCCGCACATTTACTGCTTTACTGTTTTGCTATATCCCTGTTAGTAATTAGGTCATGTATGGTAAGATAAAAACAAACGATAGCTAACCCTAATTTCAAGACTTAAATAACTGAATCACAATACACCTTGCACACTCGCACCTATAGGTAACCTCCCTTGTTGCCTTCGGGAATAGTCATGTCCCTTGAACATGGGGATGCTTTAGCACAGTCCCTCGAAAACAAAGATCATAGTCCCTCGATGACCCTTTCGATGTTACCTTCGGTAAACGATCTAGTTCCCTAATAATAACTACTAAAGCGTCCCTACCAGTTGCCTTTTATGAATGTACGAAGACCCACGCATGTTCCTTCGCATCCAACGATAGGGCTTCCTACTAACTAATGGTAGGATAACACTATCTAAAGGAGGAGGAAAATTACAAGAAAGACTTTGAGTAGGTAGACCGCTGTTAATCACTTGCTCACAAAAATTTCAAAACAAAAACATTTTTTCACAAACACTCTTCAAAAATATTTTTAAAAACACTTTGTACGCATTCTTGAGGACATATACGAGAATCATTACAAAGTCTTTCCTTGCCATTGGAATTTCAAAATATTTTTCAAACACACAAACACAAAGAAATTTTCAAAATAAATTGAGCTAGCGATTAAGAGCCCGTAGATAACTACAGATGAAAAGGGTGTTAGCACCTTCCCTTTTCATAATCCACCTCCCCCGAACTCAAAAATATCGAAGGTCTTTCCTGTTCTTTTCACCCTTTCCTTATTGGATAAAAGAAAAGTCGATGGTGACTCTTGCTATCCGCAATATTTGTGATAAAACGCAAAATAAGTCAGTTCTCCCACCATATTACAGAACTGGCGATCTGTTGGGGAGAACTAAAAAAGAGGGGTTACCTTAGAGTTAGATCATTTTATCTACTTTGTTTGAAATTGCTTGCTTTATCTTTAATGGGTTGCTCGGGTTTATTTTTTGCAAAAATCCCATACCCGGATCTAGGGTACCCTTAGGTAAGTAGCTATAGATCATGGAAACTGTACAACATAGACCGATATGGTTGAAGTGATGGCTACATTAGTGTTACATATTGGTTTGTACTGGTGTCCCTTGAGTTAGTCGAGGAGAATATTAGGCTGACGCGTGGTGTCATAAGCACTAACAGACTTTTAGAACCTTAATTTACCCAACTTAGCCATTAAAAGGTAGTGAGATGGCCAACTTTTGTGCAGTCCAAAGTTGGTTGATACTCGATGCTACACTCATTGAGATTTGATTCTCAGGATATTTTGGTAGCAAGTAAGTTGCACTGCTGAAACAATGCCTGCAAGAAAGATCGGTGATATGAGATTCCTAGAACCCGGTTACTATTCTTAGGACAGGTTGAGCCAACTGAACTTCAAGAGGGTACTTACCTATGAACACCATGAAAGCCTTAAACCTAAGGCTCTTGTGTGCTTTGTTTGTGTTTGTTATCTGTTCAAACATGACATCATGACATCATACCGTAACATTTTCATTGATCATTTCAAGGATCTCAAGGGCCTGTGATGCAGGTTATCCTGAACCATATGTCTAGCCAGGGGCAAGGGGATTTATTTTCCTCTAATCAAATTCTGTCTGTAATACGATGGGAAAACTGACTTGGTTTTGTATTCTATCGGAAATGTGTGAATAGCAAGAGTCGTCATCGACTTTTCTTTTATCTAATAAGGAAAGAGTGAAAAGAACAGGAAAAACCTTGAGATTATTGAGTTAGGGGGGTAGGTTATGAAAAGGGAAGGTGTTAGCACCCTTTTCATCTGTAGTTATCTACGGGCTCTTAATCGCTTAGCTCACTTTGTTTTAAATATTGCTTTGTGTTGTGCATGTTTGAAAATATTTTAAAAATTCCAATTGTAAGGCGAACTTTGTAATGATTCTCATATTTTTCCTTGAGAATGCGTACAAAGTGTTTGTTTAAAAATATTTTGAGAAAGTGTTTGTGAAAATATGTTTTTGTTTTGAAATGTTCGTGAGCAAGCGATTACGAGCGATTTACCTACTCAAAGTCTTTCTTGTAATTTCCTCCTCCTTTAGATAGTCCTACCCTAACATTAGTTAGTAGGAAGCCCTATCGTTGGATGTGAAGGGACAAATGTGGGTCGTTGTACAGTCATCGAAGGAAACTTGTGAGGATGCTTTAGCAATTATCGTTTAAGGGACTAGATCATTTACCAACGGCAACATCGAAAGGGTAATCGAAGGACTATGATCTTTTGTATCAGAGGGACTTTGATAAAGCATCCCCACGTTCAAGGGACATGACTATTTTTATTCCGAAGGAAACAAGGGAGGTTACCCTAGAGGTGCGAGTGTGCAAAGTGTGTTGTGATTCAGTTATTTTAATCTTTGAGTTTAGGTTAGCTATCATTTATTTTTAGTCTTTCCATGCAAGACCTAATTACTAACAATAACAATAAAATAGGAAAGCGGTAAAGTAGATACGGAAAATAAGAGACGGAAAGTAAACCTAAGACTATTACACGGCTTCGGGAGAGGTACATGATATGAAAAATGCGAAAATAAAACCTAATTACTATTACAAACCGTGAGCAGTTACAATAATTGGAAACAATTGCAAATATAATGAACCACGCGAAAATATAACATATGAAAAGGAAATCGAAAGGGTTTTTTGATGATTTTTAGATAGAAAAAGGTTTGATGATTAACCTAAAAACCTATATTTATTAATTAATTAAAACCTAAAAATTACCTAATTAATTTTAATTTAAAAAACTTAAGAAAATTTATTAGTTAAACAAAAACTAAACCCTAATTTTTATTAGGGTTTGTGAAAAGTTTTTTTTTTAGAAAAATTAATTGGTTAAAAAATGGTTTTGGTTTGGTGAATTTAGGGTTTTTAATAAGAAAATAAGGATTTAAAAAATAATTATCAGGTGTTGTACCCCTAAAATTTGCCCTCTCTTTTCTCAAGACATTTCTCACCAAAGACCTCAAAGGCTTAAGGGTTTCTCAAGGGTTGAATAAGGATTTTGGTTTTCTCAAGGACAATTGGACTTTTGATGCCTCAAACGACTTTCATGGTTCATTATAGGTCTCCAAGATTGCTCATACCAAGTTTCAGGCCTTGCATCACAAATCTGTTCAGTTAATTGCTCAGATGATTGAAAATCAGCTATATTGGTTAAAAAGTTAACTATGGTCAACATACTGTCAAAATTCATGATTTTTTGTCAACATCAACATTTTGAAGTCATATTCATCAATTGATCAAGATTTGATCATAATTCCTCAAGAGAAGCACTCAAATCATCAAAGGGGCAAAATAGTCAAAATTAGGGTTTGGACTGAGAATGACTGAATAATGATTTTTGATCTAGTACATGACCTAATCGCTTGAAGCATGATCTCAAGGGCTCAAACACAACATCTTGACCTAATTTCATTTCCCAAATTATATCTCAATATCAATGGATTGATAGTTGAAATTTGATCAACTGATGAAAAGTCTACTGATACACAAAAAGTCAAACTTAGACTTTTTGGTCAACATTGAATTTCAAAGATAAAAATTAATCAAGACTTTTAAAAATGTCAAACTTGATCATAAAGAATCAATAAATTCAATAAAGTCGATAAAAATTCAAAGTTTTCAATACTTAGAAATTTTCTAGGTGGTTTTATCCTTGATAATTTCATTACTTCATGACAATTTTTCATCAAGATGCAAGATGATTCAAGGAAAACTTTCAACATAAAAGTTGTAGATATTGATGAATTATACAAATTTGTCCCTTAGGGTTAATGTCCTAAATATGCTTAGATTTGAAGATGAAGTCATGACTTTTTTCATAAAACACTTAGTGAAATTTTCAACAAGTTTAGGCAGATTTTTGACCTAACTTCTTGACCAATTTTCACCTAGTTCTAAGATGATTTATCCAACGTGGTCATCATGAAGGTTGTAGATGATTTTTTAATCTTTCCAAAATGTACAAGAACTTGAAGAGATCATTCTTGAGCTAAGAGAATCAAAGAGAAGAAGTTGGGCATCCATTCTTGAATTACAAGTCATTTTCTTGATGAACACATAATCCAATCTCAATGTTATGCTGCATAATATTGCTTTTCATGGCTTCTAACTTGTGTATATATCCATAATTAATGGATCACACAAACTTTTGAGCTATGATCTAAGTGGTTTAAGCATTGTCCAAGTCAATTTTCTATTAAGGGAAGAAAGTTCACACTTCCATTTTGGAAAAGTGGCTTTAATCATAAAGTCCACTCTCCTTGAGCTTTGCACTTGTTCCCTCTGATCACACTCCAATTTAAAGTGAAGAAACAACCATCTACAACCTGTTAACCACCCTAGGAGTCTTTGTACTCCACATTAAAATCATGAATTTCAACTTTGCTTCAAAAACAAGTTTCAATACCATAACACGCGATATTTTATTTATGATCCCTTCAAGCTTCCAAACCTCTTACCTATAAATAGAGAGGTTATATGTAACCTAAGACACGAATTCACAAGCCTTGAAACTCCCTCAAACTCCCTGAAACTAGAAATTGCACTAAACACTCCATAACTCACCATTTCTGACTTTGAATTCCAAATACACAAATCACTCGTGCGTTTTCCATTTCAATCATTCAAACATCATCCATACACGATATAGAAGTGATCCAAACACTTGAACCACTTATGTAACACCTCCATCACCATCCAGCATTTTCAAAACTCAAATATGCACATTGACTTCTACAGGAAGATTCAGCCACTCTCAATCTAAAGTAAGTATTGCAATAGCTTCCTAGGAGTCCAGAGAAGTTATTCAGATCATCACAACACCTCTAGAAGTGCTCAAACTTCAAACATGATTTCCAGTTTTGAGGTAAGTTTTCTCAACTTTGAACTCCTCATACAAGCATCATTAATAATTATTTTCAAAAGATAAAATGTAGACATCAATGCCCTGAAGCTAACCATGCCTTTAGTTTTCATTTATGTTACTTAAGTGATATGAATTTTGAAGTTGAACTTTCAGAAAAAATTAGGTTTAATTTGGTACCATATAAAATTCATGCTTATCTTTAATCTATAGCTTAAGTTATTTACATAGTTAAAATCATGATGAAATTTCTAACAAGGTTGATGTTTACATTTTCGGATTTGGTTGAGAAATGAGTAAGTTTGAAAATTCAAAATCTGGTTTGAAGACTGGCGCGAGGGAGAAGAAGATGTACATTCAAAATTGGGTTTATTTCATATTTAATAGTTGTTTCATAAACTAACAGATGTATCACCACCCCAGTGGTTAAAGCGCAGGCATTTCACCTATGGGACATGAGTTCGAGCCCCAGCGTCCTATTTTTCTATTTTCTCATATTTGTTTTTCCTCTCTCTTTGTTGTTTCAGCATATGGGCCCTCCAGCCTTGGGCCTTAGCATTTTTTTTCTTCCGCGCACCCCTCCTTTTGCTTCACCACATTGGCCCAATATCACTTTTAGTTTTTATTTTTATTTTTATTTTATTTCTGACAAACAAATCTGATTAGGCCTAACACCTCATTATCCTTTTAACCCCCCTTTTACTCTTTAAACACCAGACCCAACTTTTTATTTCTTTTATATTTTTATATTTTCTTCATTTATTTTATTTTATTTAATAAAAATACAAAAATACATTTTTCTTAAATAAATAGACTAAAAACATTTTGATCATTTTGATTATCTTATTTTTTCAAACCCCATAAATATATTTCTAAAACAATTAGTTTCTTTTTCAAATTAAAAATTAGTAGACTTAGGTTTTATTAATTTAACCTAGATTTTTTTATAGTTTTTTTGTTTAATTAGTTAATTAACTTCCCTTGTAAATTAATTAGCTTAATTAGGTTAAAACCTTTTCTATCAAAAACTCACAAAAAAAAAATTTCTTCTCTCTTTTCTACGATTTACATTTCTTTGCGCATTTTACTATTTTGTATTACAAATTATGTAACGGCCAAAGCTTTGTAATAGTAATTAGGTTTACTTTACTTGTCATCCCCATTTTTAAATTTGCACCCCCCATTCCCAAAGCGATGTAATAGCGTAGGACATTTAAATTCTGCAATTTATCGCTTTTCTTATTATTGTTAGTAATTAGGGTTTGTATGGCAAGATTAAAATCAAACATAGACAACCCTAATACAAGATAAATACTTGAATCAAAACACTTTACACACTTACACCTCTAGGGTAACCACACTTGTCGTCTCAGATAAAAACAACCATGTCCCTCGAATGTGAGATGCTTTAGTAAAAACCCTCGACTAAAAGATCATAGTCCCTCGATGACCCTTAAATTATTGCATTCGGTAAATGATCTTAGTCCCTTACGAAAATTGCTAAAACATCTTACAAGTTATCTTCTATGACTACAAGATTGCTAAAACCCTCTCGACCAATCAATGGTAAAATAGAACTATCTAAAGGAGGAGGAAAAGAACAAAGACTTTTTGAGTAGGTAGATTGCTCATAATTGCTTGCTCATAAACAAAACCATTTACACCTCACACTTTCAAAACATTTGTCAAAATAAACATTTTATATACATTCTCAACGATACGAGAATCATTACAAAATTGCCTTAGATTGGCATTTTTCAAAACATCTTTCAAACATTCCCTTTCAAACAAATATTTTCAAAACTAACACTTTGTATACATTATCAACGATACGAGAATCATTACAAAGTTTGCCAAACTTAGGAATTTTCAAAATATTTTCAAACTTACACAAACACAAAGCATTTCAAAGTGATCAAGCAATTAAGAGCTCGTAGATAACTACAGATAAAAAGGGTGCTAACACCTTCCCTTTACATAACCTATCCCCCGAACTCCAAAAAATTCTCAAAAGGTCTTTCCTGTTCTTTTCACCCTTTCCTTTATTGGATAAAATAAAAGTCGATGGCAACTCTTGCTATCCACAACATTTGCGATAAAACACAAAACAACCAAGTCATTTCTCCCACTGTATCACAGAACTGGCGACTCTGCTGGGGAGACTATACTAAAAGTGGGGTTACCTTAAGACCTAGATCACTCTTATTTGCTTTACATGTTTTCCTTATTTTCTTTACATTTGTGGATTATGCTTGGGTTTATTACTTGTATAAATCCTATACCCAAATTTCGGGCATATTAGATAAGTAGCAATAGATCGTGGGGACTATGCAGCGTAATACCAACATGGTTGAAGTAATGGCTACGTTAGTGTGATACATTTGTTGGTACCGACGTCCCTTGAGTCCAGTCAAGGAGAATACGGGGCCACTGTGTGGTGTCATGAAGCATTAACTGACCGTAGAACCTTGGTTGAACAACTTGGCCATTAGAAAGTAGTGAGATAGATGGCTTTGGTGCAAGATTAAAGTTGGTTGATACTCGATACTACACTTATTGAGATCATAATTTTGGGATATTTTGGTCGCAGTTTTGATGCTTGATCTAAAACAATGCCTAATGAAGAAAGATCAGTGATATTGAGACTCCTCAGAACCCGGTTACCTTTGTTAGGACAGGTTGAACCAACTAAACTTCAAGAGGGTACTTACCTATAAACCCCATGCAATCCTAAACCTAAGGCCGTGTGTGCTTTGCTTGTGTGTGATTATTTGTTCATAAACATCATGACATCATGCCATAGAATTTTCACGAACCATTTCAACGACCTAGGGATTTATCTTTGTTCTATTTTGTAGGATATGGCTTCCACTCGCAGAAATACAATCTGAATCAACTTCGTAAGGGTGCCTCCTCAACTCAAAGAGTTAGCATAAAGGGTTCCTGAAAATTCTTTGTTCACCAAAACATATGGTCGAATTCTCAATCTTGTTACCTCAAGCTTTGAAGAAGACATGATGAGGGTGCTCTTTCAGTTCTTTGACCATGTACATCATTGTTTCACCTTTCCCGACTATCAACTAGTGCCCACAATTGAGGAATTCTCTCAACTACTAGGAGTATATGTTCTTAATCAAATACCCTTCACCGGTTTAGAGGAACCTCCAAGACTTGATGTTATTGCCAAGGCCTTACATTTGAAGAGTTCTGACACTGTAGCTAATTGGGAGACAAGAAACGGGGTCAAAGGCTTTTTGGCTAAATTCCTGATGGAGAAGGCTCGACTACTTTAGGATGCTATGGATTTACAAGCTTTTGAAGAGATATTGGCTCTTCTAATATATGGGTTGGTGCTTTTTCCTAACCCGGCCAACTCATAGATGTGAATGCTGTCAAAATTTTCCTTACTCATAACCTTGTACCTACATTGCTTGGAGACGTTTTACACTCTCTTCATACTCGCACTATGAGAAAGCGAGGGACTCTTATGTGTTGCTTACATTTATTGTCTAGGTGGTTTATTTTGCACCTTCCTCGATCAGTATTGAAGAATGATCCAGGTTTGAGGAGGTCTCAAAGGATAATGTCGCTTTCTCATGCAGATATCCATTGGTGCTCTCGATCTCAAGAGGATATTACTAACATTGACCGTTGTAGGGAGTTCCCTAATGTTTCACTCTTAGGCATTAGGGGAGGTATTACTTATAACCCTTCTCTAGCTCTACGATAATTTAGCTATGCTCAAAAAGATGGTCCCCATGAAACACTCATTTAAGGTATTGTTTTCGACTATGAGAACGATGTTCAAGGTTATCATCGAAGGTTTGTACATGCTTGGGTCATGGTAAAAAAGGTTGATAGAAAGACTTTGGGACGTAATAACTCTATTCCTTTAGAGACTTATATCAAATGGGTACCAGGTCGTGTACAAAGTCTCATGATTCCATATCCAGCTATCCTACCAATAATTGTAGATCCTATTGCCATATGGGATATTCCTTATACCATTCTCCATCTGACATGCCTACCGACCTCAAAGAATTGCAGAGGTCGTGGATTCAACTTAATGGGGAACGAGATACCTTTGAAGCTCGATTATATGCAAGTGAAAAGAAAGTGTTGGAGCTCACAAGGAAACTTCATGAGGATCGAAGCCTGAATGCATACATTGCACCAAAGAGGAAGCATCTGTGGGAGACTTGATTCTTGTGTTTTAGGAGTCTATTTTGTTGTCTCTTTGAGACCTTTTTTCTTTTTAATTGTAAGCCCAAGGGGAAATTGTAATCTTTGAACTTATTAATACAATTGTTGTATTTGTTTCCTTTTTGGCTAGTAAATTTAAATTCCTTAAGGTCCTTGAAAACATTGCATCCGCATAGCATGCATCATTCCATAAGCAGGTTTTCCGATACATGTTTCCTCATCTTTTTACTGTTTATTTTAGTATAATATGGCTCTAGAGAAAACCCTCAAAGATCTGCAAACTCAACACGTGCAGTTCCAAGAGACTCTCCTCAACCTAGCAAAAGGTCAGCAAGAAATGATGGCACTCCTTGCCACCAAAAAGAAGACTAAGAAACACACTGTTATTCTCAACATGGGAAGAAGGTTCAAGGGGCCCGCCCGACTAGCTCAAATAGAAAAGGCTTCTTCCAAGGAAGAATACAATTAAGAAGAGGATGTTAGAAGCACCAGGGTTGGGGGTGGAAATAACCAGATTACAGAGAACGAAGACTATTCCAAAGAGTAGTATCCACTGGCGGATGAGAAATACAAGCAGCTTGATAACCAACTTAAGGCTGTAGAGATCCAAACAGTGCCTTGTTAGGACTTTGGAGATTTAGTTCTAGTCCCTGGGGTGGTCATTCCCCATAAGTTCAAGGTCCCTGTCTTCGCCAAGTATGATGGGGTCTCATGTCCAAAGATGCATCATAGGTCTTATGTCTGCAAGATTCAACCACACAACGTCGATAGAAAGTCATGGGTTCATATCTTCCAAGAGTGTTTATCTGGGACATAGTTGGAATGGTTCTATCAACTAGAAGGGACTAATATCCACACATGGGAGGATCTGGCTACTTCCTTCTACAGACAATACCAATACAATGTTAACCTTGCGCAAACCCGTATGTAATTACAAAATATGACCATGGGTTCAAATGAAGGCTTTAAGGAGTATGCTCAAAAGTGGAGGGACCTGGCTGGAAGGGTGCAACCCCCTTTGACTGACATAGAATTAGTAGACATGTTCATGGGCACCTTGACTGGTCCATTCTTTAATTTGCTGATTGGGAGTTCTACGTCAGGGTTTACCGAGTTGATTATGACTGGTGAACAAGTTGAAAGTGGAATCAAAAGCGGGAAGATTCATATGTCTGCTTCCTCTAGTACTGTGAAAAAACCATTCATTGGAAAGAAAGAGACTAATACTGTTTATGGATAAAGGAGTCGTGTCAAGAACGACCATCATCAGTCGGTAGGAGCTGTATTGATTTTAAATCCAACCCCAGTTTAACGACCACAACAATCAAACAATCAACAAAGGTCTGATGTCCCCAGGAGGCAATTCACTAGAATCAACATGCCACTGTCTCAAGCTTTATAACATCTGTTGAAGGCAAATTTGGTAACACTGTGAGACCCTCCTCCAAATCCTAACACTGCATCTCCCAAATATAACCCGGATGTGAAATGTGCCTATTATTCAAATAGTCCCGGCCATGATACCAACAACTGTTGGGCATTAAAGAACAAGATCCAAGATTTGATTGATAACAAGGTGATCGAGTTTGACCCTCCACAAACCCATAATGTCATTACTGCTCCCATGCCCAGTCATGGTAAAGGTGTCAATGCCATTGGTGATGTCTCTTTTGTCTCCACCATCAGTGATTTGATTACTCCCTTATTGACTATTAAGAATAATCTGTTAAAAGCCAGTTTATTTCTGGGCTGCCTTGAGAATTGTTATTATTGTGCTTCTTAAACTAATGGTTTTATGTGGCTGAAGAAAGGTATTCAACGCCTGATTGATAGCCATGAAATTATGTTCAAGAAAACTCCATCCGTGAAGAGTTTGCCTGAAAGTACTATCCAAGAGTTGAGACTTGAAGATATTTCCATAATCACCATTTCCAATACTCCTTTAGGATTGCCTCTAAAGGCCCTATAAGGATTCCTGCTGAGCCAAGAGTGCCCCCCTGATTATCACTACACCGGGGCCAATTCCCTATTCATCTGACAAAGCTGGGCCTTGGAACTATGGGGAAGAAT
This sequence comes from Vicia faba, assembly GCA_948472305.1. NCBI lineage: Eukaryota > Viridiplantae > Streptophyta > Magnoliopsida > Fabales > Fabaceae > Vicia > Vicia faba. Next base: position 1,472,626,922 of record OX451741.1, read on the forward strand.
TTTATTATCATGGTATCAAACAAGAGCCATGGATTACTAAAAAAGAAGATGTTAAAATTACAAACATTATCGGAACTAGTAAGGTCACTAGGACAGGAAGGATCTTCTCTCCAGAGATCTCTCCTCAACAAATACTACAACACCTGTTCATATTCCTGCTGCTAGGCCAACTGCTGATACCCGAGGTAAAGAGAAAGTTACTGAGCCTGCCCTAACGGAGGCACCAACAAAAAAAAGTGACAATTGAAGACCCATCTAGAAAAGAGATGGAAGAAATCCTAAATATCATCCGAAAAAGTGACTACAAAATAGTCGAACAACTAGGGCAAACACCCTCAAAGATATCCATGTTGTCCTTGTTATTATGTTCTGAAGCACATGCTCAAGCTCAGTTGAAATTCCTGAAGAATGCCCATGTACCACAAGAGACCACTGCTGATCAATTTGAGAATTATGTTGCAAGCCTAACTGCTGATAATGGCTTGGGATTTTCTAATGCAGATTTAACTATAGGGGGGGAGAATCATATAAAGGCTCTCAACATATCTATTGAATGCAAAGGCACCACTCTGGCGCATGAGTTGGTAGATACTGGGTCCTTCCTCAATGTTTTACCTAAAGGTGCTTTGGATAAACTAGATTATGATGGGGTGGTGCTGAAACCCAGCGATATTATGGTAAGAGCCTTTGATGGGTCGAAGAGAATGGTCCACGGAGAGGTCGATCTTATGATCAAGGTGGGATCTCAAGTCTTCAATTCAACTTTTTATGTAACAGATATTCTCCCGGCCTATTCATGCTTGCTCGGACGCCGATGGATTCATGGGGCAAGCGTGGTTACCTCTATATTACATCAAATGCTGAAGTACCCAGTGAGAGGGAAGGTTATCACAGTCTGTGGAGAGGAAGAATATATGGTCAGCCATTTGAATTCTTTCAAATATGTTGAAATGGATGGATAATTCATTGAAACCCCCTGTCATACATTTGGGGTAATCCCTCCAACGATTGTTGTTGCTAAAGCTATGCCTAAGACTGCTAAGGAGACACCAAGAATGTCCTCTCTGAAGGATGCTCGGGCTATTGTAGAAGATGGAGGTTGCACTATCTGGGGGGAACTTCCTGATATTCCCTACAAATCCGACAAATTTGGATTAGGTTTCACTTCAAAGGCTAAGAAAGAGGTTCGATGTGCTCGTGCTGGTGGACCACCTCTCCGTATTAGCAACAATGAAAGACAGTAACGTCGTATCCCTAATGGGTTGCAAATGTTGTTCCAGTACCGAAGAAAGACAGTAAGGTCCATATGTGCATAGACTACATGGATTTAAATAGGGCAAGCCCCATAGACGACTTCCCACTACCACATATTGATGTCTTGGTTGACAACACTCCTCAACATAAAGTTTTCTCCTTCGTGGATGGCTTCTTGGGTTATAACTAAATTAAAATGGCCCCTGAAGACATGGAGAAGACCACCTTTGTCACATAGTGGGTCATCTTCTGTTATAAAGTCATGCCTTTTGGGCTGAAGAACGCAGCCGCAACTTATCAACGGGCTATGATGGCTTTATTTCATGACATGATTCATCATGAGATAAAGGTCTATGTTGATGACATGATAGCCAGATCCCAAACTGAAGAAGAACACGTTGATCATCTACATAAGCTATTTGAGAGACTGAAGAAATATAAGCTGAGGTTGAATCCCAACAAATGCATCTTTGGGGTAAGGTCTGGTAATCTCCTAGGCTTTATCATCAGTGACAAAGGTGTTGAAGTTGATCCCACAAAGGTCAAAGGTATCTAAGAAATTCCAGCTCCACATACTGATAAGGAGGTTAGAGGTTTCTTAGGACAACTAAACTACATTGCTCGATTCATTTCTCACCTGAATGCTACTTGTGAGCCACTCTTCAAACTATTGAAGAAAGATCAAGTAGTAAAATGGAATGACGACTTCCAAATAGCTTTTGACAAGATCAAAGAATACTTGCAAGAACCTCCAATTGTGATGCCACTAGTTGAAGGAAGAACTCTAATCATGTACTTAACTGTTTTAGAGAATTCAATGGGGTGTGTGCTGGGGCAGCATGACGAGTCTGGTCGAAAAAAGCATGCAATATACTACCTTAGCAAAAAATTTACCGATTGTGAAATAAGATATTCACTGCTCGAGAAAACTTGTTGTGCTTTGGCATGGTCTGCTCGCTGACTAAGACAGTATATGTTGACTCATACCACTCTATTGATCTCTAAGATGTGAAGAATTGAAAAACACAAGAAGGGGGTGTTGAATTGGAATCTTAAAAAATAATGCAAATGACATGATGATTTTTATCCTGGTTCGTTTGATCTCAAACTACTCCAATCCACCCGCCAAGGTGATCTCGCCTCTCTCCAACGAGGTCTTAATTCACTAATCAAACTTGATTACAAATATACTTTGACTATTGCCAAAGTCTTCTTGAGTACAACCACAACCCGGTTTATCTGAAGGAATTGCACTAAATAAAGTATGAATAAAGCAGTGTACAATATGTTTTTCCTTACAAAAACAGTATCATAGACTTGTGATGTATTACACAGTTTAGAGAATAATATGAATGAGGAGTAGCAGCATTGAAGGATTGTGAATTATAGTGTTGTAAATCATGATCGATTTAACCTTATCCCTTGTTTAAATAGGCACATCAATCTTGAGTATTTGGAAACTTGATAAATGTCAGTTAATGCACTTTCCTCAAATAAAAGATTCTTGTCTGTTTGTAGCCGTTGTAATTGATATAACTTTGATGAATAGTAACGCTTCAGAACATTAAGGAATCTGTTTGCTGCTTGCTTCAGAACTTGGGAAGGTAGGAATCATAAGTTCTTGTTTGCAACGTTAGACTTTCATTCAGAGTTAAAATGTCTTTCTCTTAGCGCAACTTATGATCTTCATTCATCAGAACTTTCTGAGATTAGTCTACGTTCACAGCAGGAACAACCTTGTAGCTTAACTTCTGATCTGCTTCCATCAGAACTTCTGTACAAAATAGAACATAATTTTAGAGTGCATATTTGTTCTTTGTGTTTGTTATCATCAAAACTCTTACGAGGGTTGTAGAATCAAACTATGTTCTAACAATCTCCCCCTTTTTGATGATGATAAAAACTAGGATTTTTCAATAAAAATAGATAGAACATAAAGCTTTAGAGAGTCTCCCCATGAGTTGAGTACTCAGATAAAGATGAATTACTTCCCTGAAGTTCATTCTGATCAGAGCTTTTGATGCATCTCCTTCTGTCTCCATCGGAGTTTTGTACCTGTTTTTCTTTCAAAAAAGGGAGAAGTTATGATATTCAAAATGTTTGAGACCTTGTCCCTGTATACTGTTATTGAAAATATCTTACGTTCCCCCCCTTTTTGTCAGGAATCAAAAATCAAAATAATCACTAATATTCAGAGTCAAAAAGATGATTTATATTAAAACATTTTTAAATAACATTTTTAGAGCCAGATGAAACAAGATAGTGAATGCAGAAAACAAGTTATAAAAATATAAGATTGAGGAGGGGAAGTCGTGTGAACAATGCTTCCAACAAGCTCTTAATCTGAGTGCTTGATTCCTCTTGCTTTCCCAGCATTTCCTTGATTTCTTTGCTTGTGTCTTCTTGCTTATCCAATCTTTCTTTGATTACAGCATTCTCTTTCTTTAACTCTTCCAGAGTTTGCATAACCAAAGATGAAGCTAGTGTATCCACAGAAGATGCAAGCTTCTCATAACATTTTGTAGCATTTTCTGATTCAATGGCTTCTTCAGTTGCTTTGACTTTGTCTTGAATAATATCCAGAGGAAGATTTTCAGAGCATGGTTAAATAACTTCTGAATGTTGGTGATCTTTCTAGGGAGCATTGTCCAGTAGAAGAATCGATTTCCTTTCCCAGTGACTCAGAACTTGATCCTTGAAAACTTTTAGCTGATCACAAAAGTTCTGTTGGGCCAGTTCATAGCTTAATTCTTTGAGCTTCTGGGATTCTGAGTTGAACCATCTTCTGAACTGATTCTAGTGAGAATTAGAAGCAACAGGATTTGGATTTTCTAAGCTTACTTGCTTCAAAGAGTTAACCCATTCCATTAATTCTGTTTCAAAAAATCAATAAATTTCTACCAACATCTGCTTTGGTTATAGTTGGTTTTGGTTTAGGAATGGCTATTTTGTGAGAGGTTGAGGCTAGGTGATCCAGCGCTTCTAAGTCAATGACTGTTCTAAAGTGATCTTCTGGATGGTTTATAGGAGAGAGAGTAGGCGAATTAGAAATGATGATTGGTGATGGAGGTGTGTTTGGTGAAGTGGAACGGTAAGGTGATAGAATTTATGGAATGTCTTGGATGGAGAGAGGTTGTCGAACCATGAGAAGTTATGTTATTCCAAGAATTGGTGTGGTGGTATCAGAGTCTGTGTATGAATCTTCTGGTTGGTAAGCGGTAGCGTTTGGATTTTCTGGGTGAGTGGTTTTGAAGTTTGGATTTTCTGTTTGAGGAGTTTGAAAGTTTGGATTTTCTGGGTGAGGAGTTTGAAAATATGGATCAAATTGATCAATATCAGAAAGAACTCTATCAAGTTCTGGATGATTTTGTTCAAGATGTGGATTGGGAGAGAGAGGTTCGTTTAGTATGTTTTCTAGAGTTACTGAAGGGTCAAACTCTATATCAAAATATTCAAATGTTTGAGGTGAGGGGTCTTCTATTAGTTTTGGTGAGGATGGTGTTTCAAATGTTGGAAAAACTACTGATTCTACAACGGAAATAAAAGAAATGTTACCTTTCTTTTTAGCATCTTTTGGAGTCCTTTAAGAAGATCCTTCTCTTGCAGCTTTTCTTTTTCTGGACTTCTTTAGGAAAACATCTAGAGCTTGCTGATGCAGATCATGAATGTTTAGCTCTTGAGCAGTTCCATCCTTCTTGCATGCTTCTAAGTATCTGACAAATATTTCTGGTGAAGCATCAATTTCAGAAAATAGAGGAAAATATTTCAGAGGGATTCTCCTTGACGTGATTACTTCCTGTGTAGAAATGGTTGGCTCTTTCTTAGTGCTGTCAATAATCTTCATCTTTTTCAGGTTCTTGGCATTAAGGGGTTTTCCAGCATAAGTCTCAAGTGTGCTTATCTGTTGAGCTTCTATCAGATGCTCTATTAACCTACTCTCAGTCAGAATATCAGAAATTAACTTGCCCATAAGTATCCAATCCATCTTGGTTCTTTCGTCTTCTCTTGTTTCCTTCACGCTTGTTCTCAAATGATTGAAAAGCAAGTGAGGAAGGTTTATTCTTGTCTTCTTCGCAATGAAATATAGAAGAAACTGTTGATCAATATTGATGTAGTCAGGAGAGCTTGTTGGCTTCCTGTGGTTGATACAACCCAGAATGATCTTAGCCCAGATTCTGAAGTAGTCCTTCAGATCTCTAATCTTGTTGGATGGCTTCCCAGAAGTGAAGATTACTCTTGATATCGCTTTTAGGTCAGAACATTTCTCAGCCATGCCACTGCAACGGATTCCTCCGCCATTGTAACCAATCAGCTTTGCAATCAAATCTTCAGTAATTGCAATTTTCTTCCCCATTACATAAGACGTTACTTGGTGATTAGAGGAGGTTGCATGAATCCAGAATTCCTTTACCAAAATTGGGAACACTGGACCTATAAGACGATCGAAATACCTGTTCCAACCTTGAATAGATACATCTAAAGTAATATGAAACCCATTCTCCTTCATGCTTTCAAAGTCGATGATAAGCTCGCAGAGAACCTCGAGAGAATCAATTGGAGTGAGTAAGGTTCTTGTCGGTTCTTCGTACTGTTCTACGGATGAAGATGAACCAGGAGAACATTGAAGATTTTTAGCTCTTGAAGATGAAGCCATTGTTCACAATGACTGTTTGAGATTTCTAAGAAAAAGAGTTTTTGCAAACGAAAACTAGAGAGAAAAATAGAAGCGAGAAGAAGTGAAAGTGATAGTGAGTGTGTATTTATAATCAATTTGAAAACTTAATCAATAAGAAAGAGAAAAAAAATATTAATGATTACACAACTATTATGAATCTTGAAAATAGGGGTTGGCGTGGAGATAAGAAACAATTACCAATGACACGCGTCTCAATGCACCCAATCAAAGCTTTAGACCCTTTAGAATTTGAACGCGTGTTCAGCCTTAGAAGGACGCTCGTGACAGGATGGTATATGTTGATAATGTGAACTGCACGCCTCTATCTTTGAAATGAACCGCTAATATCTTCTTAGATAGATTCTGATGCAACTGTTCTTCTAGCTTCTGAAGACTTGTTGATCAAATGTTCACAAAGAAAACATAAAATTTTGAGGGTTAACGAATATATAAATAAAACTCTTATTCTGGACATAATTTCATGTTGAGATGTTTCAGAATGAAATTAAACCTATCTTCAGAAAGTGGTTTAGTAAAGACATCAGCCCATTGATGGTCTGTGTCAATAAATTTTAAGGAAAGGATTCCTTTCTGAATATATTCCCTAATAAAGTGATGTTTTATTTCTATATGCTTAGCCCTAGAATGAAAAATAGGATTCCCAGATAAACATATTGCAGAAGTATTATCACAGAATATAGGAATGTTACTCTCAAATATGTTGAAGTCTTCAAGCTGACTCTTCATCCAGAGCATCTGTATGCTGCATCCAGCGGCTGCTATGTATTTAGCTTCAGCTATTGACAAAGCAATTGTGGATTGCCTCTTGCTGGTCTGTGAGATAAGATTTTCTCCAAGAAACTGGTAGCTCCCAAAAGTTCTTTTTCTTTCTACTCTCTCCAGCGAAGTCAGCATCATAGTACCCTACTAAATTGTATTCACTGGTTTTTCTATAAAACAAACCAAGAGTAGTAGTACCTTTCAGATACTTGAAAATTAGCTTAACAACTGTTAAGTGAGATTCTCTAGGATCTGATTGGAATCTGGCACAAAAGTATACACTGTCTAGAATGTTAGGTCTTGAAGCTGTAAGATATAAGACATAACCAATCATAGCTTTGTAGATCTTATGTTCTACCTTTTTACTTACCTCTTCCTTTTCCATAATGCTTGTGGGATGCATTGGAGTCTTAGATGGCTTACACTCTGATAGGTCGAATTTCTTCAGAAGTTCTTTGACGTATTTGCTCTGGTTTATGTAGGTTTCTTCTGGAGTTTGATTGATCTGAATGCCCAGAAAGAATTTGAGTTCTCCCATCAAGCTCATTTCAAACTCTTCCTACATAGACTTAGCAAATTCTCTTCCCAGAGAAGCTTTAGTAGATCCAAATATTATATCATCTACATAAATTTGACAAACTAAAATGTCATTCTTAAATGTCTTACAGAATAAGGTTGTGTCCACTTTCCCTCTGGTGAATTCCTTTTCTAACAGAAAGCTACTAAGTCTTTCATACCAAGCTCTGGGAGCTTGTTTCAGACCATATAGTGATTTATTTAGTTTAAAAACATATTTTGTATGTTTGGAAATTTCAAACCCAGGGGGTTGGTGCATATAAACTTCTTTATCAATGTATCCATTTAAGAATTCACTTTTGACATCCATCTGATAGAGAGTGATGCCATTATTTACAGCAAAAGAAATTAAGAGTCTGATAGATTCTAACTTGACGACTAGAGAAATGGTTTCTATATAGTTTATCCCCTCTTGCTGACTATAACTTGTGAAACCAGTCGTGCCTTGTTTCTGATGACTTCTCCTTGTTCATTTAGTTTGTTTCTGAATACCCATTTTGTTCCAATGACGTCGAACCCTTTTGGTTTGGGAACTCGATCCCATACGTCAATTCTGGTGAATTGATTTAACTCCTCCTGCATAGCCATTATCCAGTCGTTATCCATAAGAGCTTCATCAATGGTTGTTGGCTCAATCAGAGATACCAATCACATGAGAGATTCTTCAGAATTTCTGAATGTGGATCTTGTTCTGATTGGATCTTCCTTCTTTCCCAGAACTTTTTCTCCAGGATGAGCTAGGCTACTTCTGGATAGTCTTTTCTAGAGAGGTTCTTCAGATGTTGCTGTAGTGCTTGTGACATTTCCTTCTGATTATGAGTCTTTGTTGGGAACTTTTGATGTATTTCCTTCAGTACCTGTGAGCTGAACTTCTATATTTGCAAGAGATTCATTTTGCTTTGACTTTTGAGATCCAAGCTTGTCATCAAATCTAACACTGATTGACTCTTCTACAATCTGTGTTTCTGTGTTGTATACTTTGTGGCCTCTTGAGCGTCCAGAGTATCCTAACATAATACACTTTTGTGCTTTAGAGTCAAACTTGTTCAGATGTTCTTTGGTGTTAAGCATAAAACAAATACATCCAAATGGATGGAAATACGAAATGTTGGGCTTTCTGTTCTTCCACAATTCATATGGAGTCTTATCCAGAATAGGTCTTATTGAGATTCTATTATGAATGTAACACGCTGTGTTAATTGCTTTTGCCCATAAGTTCTTAGCAATGTTAGTCTCGTTGATCATGGTTTTGGCTATTTCTTGTAAAGTTTTGTTCTTTCGTTCTACAACTCCATTTTGTTGGGGAGTTCTAGGACAAGAGAAATCATGAGAGATGCCATTCTCGTTAAAAAATATTTCAAATTTTTTGTTTTCAAATTCTCCACCATGATCACTTTTGACTTTGACAATTCTAAGATCTTTCTCATTTTGGACTTGGTTAGAGAAAGCAACGAACACAGAGTGTGACTCGTCCTTATGTCTTAAGAACTTTACCCATGTCCATCTGCTATAGTCATCTACGATCACTAACCCATACTTCTTGCCACTAATGGATGCAGTTTTCACTAGTCCAAATAGATCTACGTATAGAAGTTATAATGGTCTAGAGGTAGAAACAACATTTTTTTCTTTAAAAGGAAGTTTTTAAAACTTGCCTTCCTGACATCCTTTTACAGAGCATCTGAGCTAAACTTCAGATTAGGAAGTCCTCTGACCAGATTGAGTTTGTTAATCTGAGATATTCTTCTCATACTAACATGCCCCAATCTTTTGTGCCAGACCCATTGCCCGTTTTTAACAGACAGAAGGCATTTTACGTTCTGACTTTTTAGTTCATAAAGTTTTATTTTTTAAATGTTGTTCTTTCTCTTTCCATTAAATAGGATAGATCCATCTTTCTGACTAATAGCTTTACAGGAATTTTGATTAAAGATTATATCATAACCGTTATCACTTAATTGACTTATGGATATCAAGTTATGCATTAATCCATCTACTAAAAAAACATTATTAATAGAAGGGAGGTTACCGTTACCGACAATTCCAGAGCCAATGATCTTCCCTTTCTGATTTCCTCCAAAAACATACGTAACCTCTAGATTTAAGTTCCAAAATTTGGGATATATGCTTTCTTCCCATCATTTGTCGAGTGCATCCAGAGTCTCGGTACCATGATTGGTGTTTTAGTCTTGCTGTCACAAATATCTACTACATATATAATTTTGTCCTTAGGTACCTGTGATCGGTGGATCTGGAACTGACTGTTTAACGCTGGTTCGCGAAATGTCGCGGAAGCAAGAGTTGCCATCGTCTTTTATTTTCTCCAACATGGACAGGACAAAAGCACAGCAAAATTCCTTATGAGATTATCTCTCGGTTCGGGAGGTAGATTTATAGAAAGGGAAGATGTTAGCACCTTTTCTATCCATGGTTATCCACGGGCTCTTAGATACTTGCTCATTTGTGTTTTCAAAATGTTTGTTTGCTTTTCAAAGTGTGAGTGGGTTTGAAAAAGTTTCGTTTAAAAATTTTAGGTCGACTCTTGTATCAGTCCTCAAGAGTGTTTGAAAAATTGATTTGAAAGCTTTTTGAAAGTGTCGGTGTGAAAAGAGTTTTGATTTGTTTTTTAGAGCAAGTATCCATGAGTCATCTACCTACCCTAAGGAATTAGGCTGTGTAAATGTCCTTAAGGTAGTGCCATCCCACCATTGAGAGGTAGGTAGCACCACCGTTGGAGGTGTTCGGGTCAATTCGTTTGTAGGGACAATGTGGTCACCAGAGCAACAGTAGGACACCTTAGAAGCTACCCTTATGCCATTGATCTTTTTATTCCGAGGCAACCGTTTCGAGGCAACTATTCCGAGGCAACTTGTTCGAGGCAACTAGATCAATGGAACATAAGGACTCACTAAGACGTCCTATACTCGACGACCACGTTTCGAGGGGCAAGGCAACAGTGAGGCGTACCCTAGGAGTGGTGTGTGAATTGTGTGTCATTTTCAATTATGTTTTATCTTGTACATGCTTTTGGTGATCTACGCTTTGATTTTATTCGGGCATACATTCTTTCATGTGATTAGCAGTTTAACGGGTGCGGAAATTAAAATGCGGAAAATAAAGGTCATACGCTATTACAAGGCGCGGGTCCATACATCGCGAAATTAAACAAAGACCCGATTTGAATAAAAGTGCGGAAAGTAAATGTCCTAATTATTATTACAAGGCTTCGGGGCAATTACATAATATTTAAAATGAAAAATGTAAATAAACGCGCGAAAAGAAATTAGAAGCGAAAGTGCGAGGGCGTTGGACCCTTTAAAGATTAGATTGAAATTAAAAATTAATTAATGGTTAAATAAAGAAAAGAACTTGTTTTTTTGATGTTTTTGTATTTAATGGACATAAAGAAAATTAATTGGAATTTGAAATTAAATAAAACCCTAGTTCTAAATTGTTTTTTTAATTATTAAAGAAAAAATGTTTAAGTTTTAACCTAATTTACCCTAATTAATTAAATGACATATTTATTTACAAAATTAGTTAATGGTTAATAATAATAAGAAGAAAAATTTAATTATTGAGAAAAAAGAGTAAAATGCTAAAAAACCTAATTTTTATGTATTTTAGTTATTTAAGAAAAACATTAAAGTTAAACCTAAAATTAAACTAAATTGATTATTGGAATTCATTTACAAAAAAAACTATTAAGGAATTTAAAAGATTAAATAAAACATATTTTATTTTTGACTTTTTCTGGATTTTATATTGATGAAAATTATTTTGTGGAATTAATTAAAACAATAAAACAAATTAAAAAGAATTAAAAGGAAAAGAAAAAAATTTAGAAGGAAGAATACAAACAGCCGGGGGTGTCTGGCCCAATTTAGGAGGTGTTTGGGAAGCATTTTGGCCCACTTCAATCAGGCCTTTTTTGACTTTTCAGACTTGTGTATGGAGTTGTTGACCAATGCGTATGGTGATCCTCCCGTTCTGGCCATTAGATTGCAATTCCTGGACACTTGGCAGGCATACATGTATGCGCACATGGTAGATCATTGGGTAGGAGGTGCACCTGATCATGTTACAACAAAAATTATTAAGGATATGGGGGACCTGGGAATCGAACCCAAGTCCCAACGCTTGCAACTAGCCTTTTCCACCAACTGAGCCATTTAACACATTCGTTAGTATAATGAAAGATAAATAATGTAAATGAAAAATACGCTTATGATATGGAACCAACAAAAAGGCGCGCCAGATTCAAACTAACCAACCTGTCCTTACAACTCAGCATCTTCTTCGTTTTCCTGGAAATAAAACAAGAGATAGCGGGGGTTTTAAACCCCCACTAATTGTAATACACAAAAATAGCGATTAGCATATAGTCCATCATAAATTGAGCGCGAGGTGGTCAATTGTTTCGTCCAGATGCTCTGATTCCAATGGCACTATTTTGGTTGGCTAATTTTTCCTTAAGCGTAAAACCCCAAATCTGGAGCTTTGAAACCCTAAGCAACGTTCATGGTAACTTTCTATACATGCAGGCATTCTTCAATTGAATTGTGCCATTAGCTTCAGAATCATCATATTAGTATGAATCAAACATTAAAACGTATGGAAAATGCATGTAAATTCAAATACGATTAAGAAAATTTTCATGAACAGGGCGATTGCGTTCTACCACTTCTTCGAGTATGGAGACTTGGCTTTGATTGGAAAAGATTCCTGGTAGTGTCAGCAACCCTTTGGAATAGTTTTGAGACCTTGAATCACACTGCAACTATGAAAACAGTTTTTGATATTTTGTGAAAAAAGTGCAACCTTGTTCTTTGCCTTATGCGCAGCTTTCTGTGTCCTTAGCATTAGGTTTGCAATGTGCATATATGTGTGACTGAATTAGGTTAGAAAAACTGGCCCAAAATCCATGTATTCAATGATTCAATATTTGATTTTCAAACATCTTTTTCAATCCTTTTTTGTCATAGAAACTTGCCTATTTTGTAAGATTTGGTCCCTTGATGTGGTACGAGAAATATTTAGGTCTTAATGAGAGAATATGCTGCACAAAAAGATTTGGAAAACATGTTTTAGTATTTTTGTCATATTTAATTTTAATTAAATGAATTAATAGGATTAAAAACTCAATTAATTAATTAAAAATAAGAAAATAACTCCCCTTTGGGTCAATGGGTCGTGCATGGCCTTTGGGTGAGGATTTATGGAAGAAATTGAGGCCCATTAGCAATTTTGAGGCATTTGAAGCAAAGTTGACTTTTCAAAATTCCCAAAAATTCCCCAACTTCCACAAGGCATATCTTGCTCAATTTTTAAGCTTTAATCATGTTCTTGGACATTTTGGAAATGACTTGAAGTCCTCTAACCAATTACTTTGGTCCCATGTCATTTTGATTTACCAATATCAAGTTATGGTCTTTGACTTAAAGTGCCTTTTTGTTGACTTTTGAAAATGACCTATAATGTTGAGATTGATAACTTTTTGTGAGAGCATTTCTTGGACTTGAAGTGTGAAGATTAGTTGTAGGAAATGTCATTCTCTTCAAAATGAGCTTTGGATGAAATTTTTCTGATAAACCATGTGGAAGTTATGCCCTGGTCAATTTGCAGTTGACTTTTTCAACTGTCCAAAAATAGAAACTTTTGCATCTTGAGACTTTTTGAGCCATGCCTTGAGAATCATGATCAAGAATTGATCAAATGATGTTTGTGGCTTCAAAATAAGATGTTGATCAAAAATTTGGTCTTTTGACTGTCAAATGACCATTTTACCCCTACAGTTGACTGTGAAGCAATTAGGGTTTTTGACTGTGCAATCTGGTGCTGTGAGTCTTGAAACTTGGCATATGAATGCTTGATAATGTTTATAGGCATGTGGGACTTGTTTGGACCCTTGGAAACTTCAATTTTTTTGCCATAACCAAAACCCTAATTTTTGACTGTTAGGAGGCAATTGGACTGTGCAACCTTTGGGAGGTTTTGAAGCATGCTATTAGCAAATCTTGAAGAAAATGGGAGGGAAAATTTTGGGGTACAACATTACCCATATCTTTTTGGGTCCTTATTTTGTTAGTGTTACCAAAATTCTGTTTGAATTTTGGTTTAGAAAAAAATCATTACTGGTATATTTTAGGTCATGTGTATGCCCATAGGTAAAGTGAGATTTTAAAGGAGTGCGTTTAATAACTAAGTCCATGACTTTCTTAGTTTGGGATACTTTACCTTTGTATCCTATACCTTTTCTTCCATTTCTGCTAACTCCATAGATCATTGAAGCCACCTTGCTTCTATCTATGTTTTTAGCAAGGAACTTCTGAAAGCTATGATCATATTCCTTTATGATCTTATCAGAGTTACTGGGAACCTCTGAGATTGTTTCCTTCTGAGTGTTTTGTAAATCATTTTCAAGTTTTGAAATTTTTTCTTTTAGCTCAGAATTTTCTAATCTCAGATTCTCAGTTTCTTCAGAGTCAGAAACTAGATCCTTTTTCAGGTTCTTGAATTTGAATCGAAGCTACTAATATCTTTCAAGAATTTCACTCACACTTTCTCCTAATTCAGCTTTAGTAAATTTTACAGTAAAGTCAGGAAATACCTCTTCTGTGTCTGATTCTGATTCTGACCCAGATGATTCACTATCTTCTGTCACGTTGGCCATAAGAGCAATGTTGGCTCTTTCATCTTCTGATTCTGTGTCTGTGTTAGAAGTATCCGAGTCATCCCATGATTCCATGAGACTTTTCTTCTTCTCCTTGAAGAACTTCTTTTTTGGTTTCTCATTCTGAAGCCTTGGACAATCGCTTTTGAAGTGCCTTTATTCATTGCACTCGTAGCAGAAAATGTGCCTGTTGCTTGACTTTATGTGTCCAAAAGATGATTCAGACTTTGTGTCTAGAAGATGATTCATACTTTCTATATCCAGAAGATGATTCATTCTTATTCCCTGTTCTTTTGGAATTTCTGAACTTCCTTTGCCTCTGCTTCCACAACTGATTGACTCTTCTGGAGAGAAGAGACAATTCATCTTCTTCTGATGAGGATCCACCCGAGGTTTCTTCCATAACCTGCAAAACTTTAGAATCATACTTTTTGTTAGATTTTAGAGCTAAAGGCTTACCTTGCTTCTGAGGCTCGTCATCTTCTAACTCTATCTCATGACTTCTGAGTGAGCTGACAAGTTCTTCTAGAGATATCTTGTTAAGATCTTTTTCCAGTTTGAGACCAGTGACCATGGGCCTCCATTACTTTGGCAGACTTCTGATGATCTTCTTTACATGATCAGCAATTGAATACCCTTTATCCATAGCATTCAACCCAACAACCATAATTTGGAATCTTGAGAACATTGCTTCAATGGTTTCACTTTCTTCAATCTTGAAGGCTTCATACTTCTGAGTGAGCGCAAGGGTTTTGGTTTCTTTTACTTGCATGTTGCCTTTATGCGTCATTTTCAGAGAATCAAACATGTTATTAGTTGTCTCTCTGTTTGTGGTCTTCTCATACTCTGAATATGAGATAACACTCAGGAGAATAGTTCTGGCCTTGTGATGATTTCTAAAGTCACGCTTTTGATGATCAAACATTCTTTTTCTATCAATCTTCTGACGACTTTCATACACAGGATGCATGTACCCATCAATTACCATATCCCAGAGATCAACATCATGACCTAGAAAGAAGCTTTCAATTCCGTATTTCCAGTAGTCAAAGTTCTCTCCATCAAAGATTGGAGGTTTGCCGCTGATTCCCTCTTTATCATCATGGTAGTCATTGCTGATGTTCTAACTTGGTCCCACCATAGTTTTTTTCTTAGCTTGGATATTTTACTGACACAGTTAAGTGCTTGAACTCAGAACCAGGCGGTCTGATGCCAATTGAAGAATTGAAAAACACAAGAAGGTGTGTGTGGGGGGGGGGGGGGGGGGGGTTGAATTTGGATCTTAAAAAACAATTCAAATGACACGATGATTTTTATCCTGGTTCGTTTGATCTCAAACTACTCCAGTCCATCCACCAAGTTGATTTAGCCTCTCTCCAACGAGGTCTTAATTCACTAATAAAACTTGATTACAAATCTACTTTGACTACTGACAAAGTCTTCTTGAGTACAACCACAACCCGATTTATCTCAAGGAATTGCACTAAATAAAGTATGAATAAAGCAGTGCACAATATGTTTTTCCTTACAAAAACAATATCACAGAGTAGTGATGTATTACACAGTTTAGAGAATAATATGAATGAGGAGTAGCAACATTGAAGGATTGTGAATTTTATTGTTGTAAATCGTGAACAATTTAACCTTATCCCTTGTTTAAATATGCGCAACAATCTTGAGTATTTGGAAACTTGATTAAATGTCAGTTAATGCACTTTCCTCAAATAAAAGATCCTTGTCTCTTTGTATCCATTGCAATTGATACAACTTTGATGAATAGTAACGCTTCAAAACATTAAGGAATTTGTTTGCTGCTTGCTTCAGAACTTGGGAAGGTCAGAATCATAAGGTCCTTTTTGCAGCGTTAGACTTTCGTTCAGAGTTAAAATGTCTTTCTCTTAGAGAAACTTCTAATCTTCATTCATCAGAACTTTCTGAGATTAGTCTACACTCATAGCAGGAACAACCTTGTAGCTTAACTTCTGATCTACTTCCATCCGAACTTCTCTATAAAACAAAATATAATTTTAGAGTGCATAATTGTTCTTTGTGTTTGTTATCATCAAAACTCTTACGAGGGTTGTAGAATCAAACTATGTTCTAACAAGATGGACCCCATCAAGTATATCTTTGAGAAGCCAACTCTCTCCGGAAGGATAGCCCGATGGTAAATGATCTTAATTGAATATGATATCCAGTACACTACACACAAAGCAATAAAAGGAAGTGCACGGGCAGATCATTTAGCGCATCAAGCTGTAGATGACTATCAATCTATGAACTTTGAATTCCCGGACAAGAATATCATGCTGATTACAGATACTGAAGAACATGGAATGTATGAAGGACCTGAACAAGAATCCCGATGGACTATGGTTTTTGATGGAGCTTCCAACACACTTGGTAATAGAATTGGTATTGTTATTATTTCCCCCGAAGGTTGCCATACTACTTTCACTACCAGACTCTACTTTGATTGTACCAACAATATGGCCGAATACGAATCATGCATCTTGGGTCTTAAGGCTGCTATTGACCTAAGAATAAAATTCTTAAGTGTATATGGAGACTCAACTTTGGTGGTCAGTCAAGTTAAAGAAGAGTGGGATACAAAACATCCAAATATTATCCCATACAAATAATTTGTACTATCCCTGATTCCATACTTCGAAGAGGTTACCTTTGAGCACATTCTAAGGGAAGAGAATCAGTTGGCAGATGCCTTAGCTACCATGTCATCTTTGTTCAAATTCAAATGGGACAATGAAGCTCCCAGAGTTACTGTCAAAAGATTTGATGAACTGGCGCACTACTATGAGATTGGCATTGATGGTGTAGAGGAAAAGCCTTGGTTTCATAAGGTGAAAAGATATCTCGAAGCTCAAGAGTATCCTGAAGGAGCATCAGTCAACAATAAGAAATTCCTGCGGAGGTTCTCAGCCAAGTTCTTCCTGAGCAATGGGGTCTTATACAAGTGCAACCATGATTCAATTCTGCTTCGTTGTGTGGACAAGAAGGAATTAGAGAAGATCATGAAGGATATGCATGAAGGTATCTTTGGTACTCATTCTAGCCGATATACTATGGCCAAGAAGATTATAAGAGCTGGTTACTATTGGTCGACCATGGAAACCGATTGTCATCACCACTTGAAGACCTGCCATAAGTGCCAAATTTACACTGACAACACGTGCCTCTAATACCTTTGAATGTCATTACTGCTCCTTGGCCATTTGCAATGTGGGGCAATGACATGATTGGAGAAATCAAACCTACTGCCTCTAATGGACACTGTTTCATTCTTGTCGCCATAGACTCCTTTACCAAGTGGGTTAAAGAAGCTTCATTTGCCTCAGTTACCAAGAACTTCGTGGCTCTGTTCATCAAGCATAACCTCATCTGCCGGTATAGTATCCCTAAAAGGATCATCATTGACAATGGCACCAACCTTAACAATTCCATGATCACTGAACTCTGCACGCAGTTCAAGATCAAGCATTATAACTCTTCTCCATACAGACCTAAGATGAATGGCGCAATAGAAGTTGCCAACAAGAATATAAAGAAGATTGTGCAAAAGATGGTGGTGACCTATAAAGACTGGCATGAGATGCTACTATTTGATCTGCATGGCTATCGTACTTCGGCGTGAACATCAACTGGGGCAACCCCATTCTCTCTAGTCTATGGCATGGAAGATGTTCTACCTGTTGAAGTTCATATTCCTTCTCTAAAGATTATGAAAGAAGCAGACTTAGGTGAAGACGAGTGGATTCAGACTAGTTTGGATCAGTTAAATTTGGTTGATGAAAAGTGGATGGCGGCTGTTTGTCATGGTCAGATATACCAGAATGCATGATCAAAGCTTTCAACAAGAAGATCAAGCATCAGGTATATCAGACTGGTGACTTGGTAATAAAGTGCATCATTTTACCACAAGGCAATCCTAGGGGAAAATGGACTCCTACCTACGAAGGGCCATTTGTTATTAAGAAAGTATTCTGGGCCGATGCTATGATGCTAACCACTATGGATGGCGAAGATTTCCCGCTCTCTGTGAACGCATACATTGTCAAAAAATACTACGCATGAGAATGACCCGCTAGTTTGACATACCTAGGCGAAAATAAGGGATATATACAAAATATTGTACACCCAACAAGTTGAAAACTTGAAAGGGAGGCTTGGGCAAAAAAGGGTATCCTGGTGGGCTGAAAACCCGAGAAGGTGGTCCAGGCAAAAATTAGGGATTAAAGCGTACGACTATGTCCCGTTGGATCACTTACATTCAGCCTTATTACCAAGGTCAAAATTTCAAATGGCTCAATCAACTTTTTCCGATGGAAAAGGAGGAGATGTTCGAAGACATAGGGGCAATAGCAGAGTTGGAACCCAATGAGATCACTTCCACATGGCTATACATTTTGTTTTCACTTTGTATTCTTTTCATTTCACGATGAATTCCTCTTACTAGGATTCTCGTATATTTTTACAAAATCGCTTGTTTATAGGCAAATTATCAAATATACTTTAAAGTCCAGACTTTTTGTTTTTCTATTTTGTTTGCAAAAACGTCCAATGATTAAAATTGAATGAACATATGCATATGAACATGATTAACTGTCAACAAATATATACATAAGAACAAGAATGAACATTTACTCAAAATTCTAGTAGCTGGGATGACACTCAAGCTATCCATAAATCCCTACAAAATCCCTTTCATAAGGTTATACCCCATGAAGTCGCCAGAGCCTCCTTTATAAGATTATCCCCACATAATGGTCTTCACAAATAAGGGTACATTCCCTACAATCTCCCTGGCAGATCACTCCAACAAATAAAGGAGTATAATCTCCTCCCTATTAAATCTCCCCACGGAGTCCCAATCAATACAATTCATGGAAATTCTCTTCCCTAGCTGAGTATGGTCCTCCAAAACTGAAAAGATACTTTGAAGAGTTTCTTCTCTCTAGCAAATTCAATTCCCCCAAGAGAGTTAGTTTCCTCAGCAGAGCACTTCTCCATCAACAAGGGTTTATTTCCCCAACAAGGTTTATTTACCCAATAGATTACAAATTCCCCATCTTGAGTCTATTCATTAGATCACTACAAATCACTGACAAAATTCTTCTCCCCAGTAAAATTGCCATTATCCTCAGAAAGTTGCTGCAAGGTTTGGAATCTGACAGAATACCAGTTAACTTTATCCTCCCCAGACAAGTCGGAAGATTGTCCATCTCTTTTATCCCCAATCAGGGTATATAAGAATTATCTTCATCAACGAGTTGGAAGTTTAACCATCTCTTTTTTCCCCAGTCAGGGTATATAAGAAATAAATTTCCCAATAGAGCAACCGGCGACCCATGTACCTAAACTCTACTCCCCAAAT
Organism: Vicia faba; assembly: GCA_948472305.1. Classification (NCBI taxonomy): domain Eukaryota; kingdom Viridiplantae; phylum Streptophyta; class Magnoliopsida; order Fabales; family Fabaceae; genus Vicia; species Vicia faba. The sequence goes on from OX451741.1 coordinate 1,472,646,272, forward strand.
AGAAATCAATACATCCCCTTCAAATTTTCCTCGAACAAGTAACCAGGAATCTCCAGCGGAAGCATCCTTGACAAGATTGAAGATACACCTACTCTTCATCCCCAACAATAGTCAGGGATTTATTTCCCAAGATAAATACACTTCAATAAAATTGCACATTCATTCATCATAACATATGCATATGAAATGCATATAGCACAATCTCATTTATTCCGAGAACATCATTACACAATGCATTTCATACATCATGACATTGCATACAACTAACTCTTTACCTTTTTAGGAAAGATCAATCAACAAAAGAATATCATCAACAATTCTCAAATAGTTCCAGATTAATTCCTGAAATAGGACGGGGCGACTATCTACATGACGAACACTATGTTTAGACATCTACTAGTTCAGTTTAAATCAATGAAAGATTTATTTCTGATAATTTTTCCAATAGACACTTTTTATGGTTCAATTTAAATCGACTAAAGATTTATTCTAATTCTTTTCTAATTAAAGATAACATAAGACGTCTGCTGGTTCAGTTCAAATCAACCAAAGATTTATTTTTGATACTTTTTCCAGTAGACATTGTGATACGGTGGACGAATTTACTATTATACTGGTTTTGCATTTGTGTTTGCAAATATTGTGGTAAGCAAGAGTTGCCACCAACTTTTCTTTTATCCAAATTAAGGAAAGGGTTAAAAGAATAGAAAAAGACCTTTTCGAGAATTTTCTGAGTAACGGGGGTAGATTATGGAAAGGGAAGGTGTTAGCACCCTTTCTGTTGTACCCCAATTTTTGCCCCTAAGATCCCTTCCCTACTTTGAGTTGTGCTCCTTTTGAGCGATTACCAAGCACCTTGACTTATGTTACTTTTGTGATCATTAATATTGTTTTGGTTTCTTCACTTATAAAATACAATGTTGTCTTGTCTTGTTTGTTATCCATGTAGGTAAGGGCAATGAGATTTAACAATTTACTCCATGGGTTCATGAGTTTATTTCTATGCCCTAGTCAATATAGCTTGAGAAGTTCAAACCTCATCATTGGATTGGTTTTGTAAGAATTGGCCTGGCAAGATTGTTTTGGCTCACCATATTTCAAGGTTATTAAATTTGACCCAAAAGTACAAGGGGTTGATTGGAGAAGTTGTCATGTTTGGACAAGGCCTTGTTCCTATTGGTCACAAGAGCATATTTCTATCAAAATTCAAGATATGGAAGTGGTTTTGGTGGTTATGAGTCTTCATTATCATCCTTAACAACTCCTATTCACAAAGCAAGAATATTGGTACAAGAAGTTTGTTCAAACTTCTCAAAGTTCTCCAAGGCATTCTCTTGATCTAGAAGCTAGGGTTTTGAACTTCAAAGGAGCATATCTTGCTCAACTTTTGGTATTTTTGAGTAATTCCAAAGGCATCCTTCTCTTCAAAGGGTTATCAACAAACCACTTCAAAAATTCCAAAGAGTTTTCATGTGGAAGAAACTTGGTGAAGAAGAAATATTAGAAGTCATCCAGATGACCCCACAATTTTCCACATGTGACTTCAAGTGGTCAATTTTTATCACCTTGAGTCCATTTGTTTGCCATAATGATCTTGAATATGTGAAATTTATGCCTTCTTTTATGTGCAAAGTGAGAAAATGGATGGAATCTACCTTAGAAATGCAAAAGATTATAGGTCATTTCATGATTTTTGGCCAACTTCAACAAGTCATGACTCTCTCAATTTTTGGGGATTTTGAATGGTTCGAGTCCCAAAATTTCATTCAAGAGATCTACTTCATTCCATCTTTTTTGGTCAAGAGAAAATTCCAAGTGGAAGGCCATGTTTGGATGCAAAATACTATAGGTCATTTTTGAAAAAGAATTTGAAATATTTCTAAATATGGAAAGTCAACCCTTTTTCTTCAACTTTGACTCAATATAACTTTCAGCTCAAGCATCCATTTGATTCCATTCTTTTTCCATTGCAAATCTTGTAACCTCATCTTTCTAAAGCATTAAGATTCATGCCCTAAGACCCCATTGAGTTGGAAATGCCATGGATTTGAATTTGGTAACTTGAAACTGAATTTTTCACAATGTCATAATTTTGAAATCCATAATGTGACTTCTAAACACAAGATTTATGTGCGTTTTTAATTTAAACTTGATTAGCAAACTTGCCATAAGTGATTAGCACCCCAAAATGCAAGATTTGGTTGAGTTTTGATGGAAATGAAGTCACACTTCACTCGTGCTCGACCTTCACTCAACTTCCCTCCAAAATTCTTTGTTTCTTCAAATTTTCATTCCCATTCACTTCCCTATAAATAGAGGGTCCTTCCCCATTCATTTCTTCAAGCTTTGAGATCCAAAAACACCCTGCCAAAACTTCACATGAACCCATCTTTTTTGAATTCAGTTTTTGAGATTTAATCTCCCTTTTCCAAAATTCTTTGCACATTCATCATCCTTGATAATCATATAAACTCTCCAGCACTTAAACTAATCAAAACGAGCCATAATTCAAGCTACAAAAGTCCAGTTTCAGAACTTCTTCCTTGAACTACTAAAAGGTAAAATTCTCCACCATTTGGATTCAAATCAAGCGATAATCTATTCTACTCCTTCTCTTGATTCTAACGCTGCTTACAATTTTTAAATCCATTGAGAATTGAGAGAGAAATCTCAAATTGAAGGTGCTCGCTATTTTCTGGGTTTTTGATTCATATCTCTCTCCATACCTTATATAAATTTGGTGCGATGGTTGAGTTAGAATCGTCTTGAAGAGACGAGTTCAATGATGCTAGCCTGGGATCCAAATTTTTCTATTTGAAGGATCTCACAAAATCCCCATGGTAGGATGTCTGGAGGTTGAAGACGATGACATGTCTCGTCTCAACCAATCATAGCGTGTCAAACGTTTTAATTTCATTGGTTACACTTTTTCTGATCCTATGCGTATCTCACTAAGGTCCATATCAAGCACAACACGTCTGGTCCACTGGATTAGCTTACTAACGCGTTTTGACTATGATCTGATGGTCCACGTCTTTTTGGTTTTATTTTATTTTCTGATTTTTTATTTTATTGATTAAATTTTCAACAATTCATAACTCTTTTATTTTTATCCAAAAATCATGAAAAAATTCACAAAAATACTTTGAATTATTTCTGATCTCATGACTATTTTTTCACATTTTTATTTTGAAATTTGGTATTTTTTGTATTATTTTCTTTCTTTTAATTACCTAAAGAATACTTCCTAACATTTTTTTAATTCTGAAAAAATTCATAAATATTATTTTTTATATTTTTGACTTTTTGAAAATTTTATGGAATTTTATGTTGAGGTTTACTATTTTTGACCTATTTTATGTTTGTTTGAGCAATTTTAAATAGTTTAAAAATAGTTTCTCACTTTTAAAAATTACCAAAAAATTTATAAAAATATTTGGATCCATTTCTGATTTTTTTATGGCCTTACTTTTTCTTTCTTGATTAATTTGAACATAGTTGATATTTTTCTCCTCTATTTTGATTTTTAAACATCTTTTAAACCCTTTTAATGTATATATTAAATGTGATATTATTTTGTGATTATTTTCTGGCTAATCTTGGGTTAGGTTTTGGATCATGAACTTTATTAACATCATTGGATCCATGGTGTTGAGTTTAACTCCACAAAAAAATGGATGAATGATTTTAATAATAGTTTGATTAAAATTTAATTCAAATGTGGGTTGTATATTTTTTCCCCTATCCCTCTTCATCTCATCCCCTTCTTATTGCACTAAATGTTGTTGGAGCATGATCTCTATATCATGTCTCAAAACAAATGGTGCATAAATTGCTATTGACCGGCCTCAAAATAGGTGCGATTTCTATATAAGTCCACTTACGATTGCTTAACATAGTGCTAAATTTTGTCCCGATTCAAATAAATGATCATTCGTGGCCCAAACTTATGATTGCAAGCCCAAGCATGTTGGTTTGATCTCTTTGATCCAATAACCTTGAAATTTATTGTGTGGAGATTTTGGTTCTACCAATCCTCTAATGGATCTACAATACTTTTGGTCAACGCGGATCACTTAAACATCGTTGATCAGTAAATGGTACTTATGAGAATTCCAAATGGATGATATACTTGACAAAAAGAAAATGCAACTTGTTGTGTGGAGGCTTTGGTTCTACCAATCCTCTAATGAGTTCCAAATGTAAGCTTCAAGATGGTCATTCAACTAACCACTAATTATTGACTTGTTTTAACTTATGCTTTTATTATTTTTTTATGCTTTATGTACAATTTACTTTTAGCATTTACATTTCATGCCATTTTCATCTTTTCGTATTTGAGAATTTATTTTCTTGCCATTTTTATTTTGCTCACTTGAGCTTTTCTTTTCCCTTTTTAAGATACTTAATAATCAACATAAACCCTAAAAAATCTTTAATGGTACTTGTACTACTTGGTTACTATCCTTGGCATTATGGAGCATGGGACCTTTCTTGGACTTAGGATTGGAAACCTTGACCTATCTTGGAGATCTTATCTGATTATTTTGTCTGGAGTTCTTGAGGTTTACCTCAAGACATTGGGTTACTTGTTTGTTTTGTGTTCAGGTTTTTATGATCATATTCTCTGTTTGTGATCTGGAATTCACCTGTATACAGTCGTTACTCTGCCTAATTTTTGTGAAGACTTAATACACTTAAAGTTTAGTTCTCTCAAGAGGTCTAGTATTTCTTTGCTTGATTATTTTCAATCCAGGGAATGGGAATTCTGTCTTGGCTTATAATGTCAAGTTTTGGCTTCTTTTGGTTAGATGGTTCTTATCCCTAACTTTTATCTTATGCTTTAGGATAGCCTCTTCTTCTCCTCCCATTTTCTTTAATTTCAAAAATCTTCTTCCTCCTTTTGAAAACTCTTCTTGTTTTGAAACTTGAACCATTTTCATAATAAACTTGGACTTATGTCCATGCATTTTCAAAACATTTTCATAAATAAATTCCAATCAATTTAATAATACCTTGACATTTTTTGTGAGAATACTAAAAGTCAATCAATCTCATTCAAACCATTTTGCCACTTTGGCTTTTACTTTAAACTTTTCTCAAAAGATTAAACTCTTGTCAATCCTTGTAGTGATGCAAACAACTATACTTCTATAATATATAGTGAAGAGAGATATTTTCCACTTGGGTGTTGAGTGAGGCATTGTTGATTTTAAAATCCAAGCCATATCCTCCACTTTGAGATGATGCAAATTATCCTTTCTCATGATTGTGGGTAGTAGGTATGTTTTCCACACGGACAATAATGATGATGTTGTATCTCATAAAATTAACCAACATACTTGTGTTTCAAATTTTTAAAAGAGGAACTACATGTACCCTGATCCCTTGTTGCACGAAAGGTGGTACGTAGGCACTAAAGGTTCGCAACCGCGATAGGTGCAAAAATTATAAAAAATATATTTCTTTTCTCACCTCCACCATCCATTTCATATACAATATTTCTTTTTATATCCAAAATATACAGATTTTACAAAGAGGCTCCTGCGGAGTACCGTAGATGTTTAGGGTGCTAATACCTTCCCTTTTCATAACCAACCCCCTTACCTAGAATCTTCCCCCTATTTTTGGGTTATGCGCTCTTTTCCCATTCCTTTGGAAACAATAAAGCGCGATGGCGATTTTTATTTTGATTTGTATAAAGTCTAGTCAATCCAATGGCTTAGTCTTGAGCATTTCTACCGCTACAGAAAAATGGCGACTTCACTGGGAAAAGATTGACCTCTTGCTGGTCCATCCCTAAGTGGGTTAAGCCTATCTTTGTTTACATCTGTATATCTGTTATTACTATTTTTATGTTGTATGTTGTATATATGTTTGTCTGGATTTTCCTGGTTTTCAGGATGCTTGGTGATTACTCATAAGTCCTATACCCGGACTTGGGCAAACTTTAAGATAGGACGGGCGGTATAGTCATGTTAACTTTGAGGGAGTAATCCCAAAAAAGGAGGCATGAGATCCCCCACTCAGTGGAGTCCCCTTTGACTGTAGTGTCGTTTACCGAGTAATCGGGTAGACGTACTGCTTTCGACCTGGGAGCCTGCTGAAATTGAGGACCGTAGAATACCTAACCCATCTTGGCCTTTTAGGTGTAGTGCGGAAGCTATGACGGAGTAATCCAGAAATAGTTATCACACGATACTACGCTCGGATGAGTCTTTCTTGAGAATATTACTAATTACCGAGTTAATCAGGAAGTTGGTAATATCCGAAGGAAAGATGTAGACTCTGGGAACCTCTATAACCTTGTTCGACAGATGATAACTTTTTAGACCAACACCTTATGGGTAGTACCTTCGACCTCATGCTCGCGACGTTAAACCTATGAACCCTATATGTGTGATCTTGTGTGTGATTGTTGCATCATGCATCCATGCACTCATAAGCATCTTTTGAAGAAAACCATATTTCAAGGGATTTAAAGGTTGACTATTTGTGAATATATCAGGTACTTTTAACCATGGATTCTGGAAAGAGAAAGACCGGGAAATACAGTTTCAAGGATCCCAAGATAGATGAGTTGATCAGTCTAATTCCAGAGATCGAGTGTTATGAAGACTTTCGGAAGAAGTATGGATCCATTATTCCTCTCATGAAGCTGAAGATGAAGATTCTCTCGACATTGGTCCAGTTCTATGATTCGATGTTTCACTGCTTTAATTTTCCCGACTATCAGTTGATGCCTACAATGGAGGAGTATTCTTATCTATTGGATTTACCTGTTACCGATCGTGTTCCTTTTACTGGTTTGGAGAGTAAGCCGAAACCACATATGACTACTAAAGGAGGGATTAGAGGATTACCAGCTCAGTTCTTATTGGAGAAAGCTCGTTACTTTGCCAGAATGAAGAGTACAATTGCTTTTGAGGCCATTTTTGCTCTACTTGCTTACGGGTTGTTCTTATTTCCTAATGTGGACAAGTTTGTCGACATTAACGCTATCAAGATTTTCATGATTGGAAACCCAGTTCCTACACTGTTGGGTGATGCTTATTACTCTATTCATCTTCGGAATTCCTATCATGGGGGAATGATTACCTGTTACACACCTTTGTTGTACCGGTGGTTCATCTTTCATATTCCTCAGTCTGATGCTTTTTGGGATGTCAAGAAGGAACCCCGTTGGGCTCCTAAGATCATGGCTCTTACTGACTCAGATATTGATTGGTATCATCAAGCTTACTAGGATGTAGAGATTATTGACAGTTGTGGTAGTTTCCCCAATGTACTACTTCTTGGTTTAAAGGGAGGAATTAACTATAACCCTGTTCTTGCACGGCGGCAGCTTGGTTATCCGATGAGGGATAAACCGAATAGCATTCATTTGAGTAGTTTCTTTCTGAAGGACGGGGAAGACCATAGGGAAGCTACAGAGCAGATTGCGAAGGCATGGCGTCACATTCATAAGAAGAGTAGGAAGGATTTGGGACCTAGGGGTGCTGTTTCTTTGGAGCCATATCTTCAAAGGATCCGATCGAGAGCCATTCAGTTAAAAATGTCGTACACCCGGGAGACACCCATGCCTGATCTATTTGTGAAGACCACTCCTCCCTTATTAGATGATCTAGAAGAGCTGCAACTTGCTTTGGTTAGGATGCAACATGAAAGGGATGCTTGGAAGAACAAGTTCCAGACTTTAGAGAGTTCCTAAAAAGTAGACTTGAAGGAGAAAGACGATTTGATTAAGATCCTTGAGAGTCGAGCGGTAGAGTCTATGGTGAGGCAAGGGGATTTATTTTCTCCTAAGCCTCAATCAGGTGCTGATTACTCACTTCCTGATTCAGATGATTGGAAGGAGGTTGCCATCATACATGCGGAAGAAAACCAGAGGTTGAAGGCTCAAATTGCCAGGCTCACAGGGAAGCACCAACGTACATACTGATCTCCATCAGTTCTTTTTCTCAGGATTTTAGATTGTATTTTCATCTTGTACTTGAGATCATTAAAACTTGTAATCCATTTTGGAGTTATTATAATAATTTTTTTCAGTATTTCAAAAGCTTTATTACTTTGATGTTTGCAATATGTCTATAAATCTTAAATCCCTTGAAATATTAGATAACGAAGCAAAAATAATCATATGCATTGCATATCATGCATCATATTGCACATATTTCTTGCATTTATTATGCATATCCATGTGTCTTACCCAGCTTTTTTACTTCGTTCAGCAAGCTGACTCATCACTACAATACTCGGGCTAATTTCAAAAAGAAGATGGACAACTTAGAACATGAGAATTGCGAGCTACGTTAGGAAGTTTATGCTTTAAAGGCCGACATGGCCAATCTGACTACTCTGGTGGCTGCTCTGAATCAGCCACCGAGTGTTCAACCTCAACCAACAAAGGAAAATACTGAAGTTCCGACTGTTCTTGTATCCGCTAATCCGACTGTTGTTTAGAACCGTATGCCTCAAGGTTATCCATGGGGAATGCTAGAGAATTTTTCACCCGAAGGTTTCAACCTTGGTCCTCAAGATACTTCGGTGGTTCAGACTATTGTTACTCCGACACCTCCTGTGGTTCATGTTGTTCCTGCTGCACCTCCTTCGGTGAATTTGGTTCCTTTTTTTAATGATTATGTGTGTCGTCCTTTCCCTCTGCCTAGTGAAGACTTGGGTCTTTATGACATAATGGATGATTTTCAAGAGAAGTTTGACAAGATGCAAAGAGAGATGAAGGCTCTTAGGGGAAAAGAGTTATTTGGGCAAAATGTGAATGAGCTATGTTTGGTCCCGAATGTTAAGATACCTACTAAGTTCAAGGTCCCGGAATTTGAGAAGTATAAGGGCAACACTAGCCCTCATGCTCACCTAGTGATGTACGTGATAAGAATGTCTACCCATACTGATGATCAGCGTCTGCTGATTCACTTTTTTCAGGATAGTTTGACCGGCACAACATTGAAATGGTATATGAGTTTGGACAGCTCCAATATCCATACTTGTAATGATTTGGGAGAAGCATTCATCAAATAATACAAGTACACTATGGACATGGCGCCTGACCGTGACTGTGATCGGTGGAAATAGAACTGACTATTTTTAGATGGTTCGCGAAATGTCGCGGAAGCAAGAGTCGCCACCGTCTTTTATTTTCCCCAATATGGACAGGACAAAAGCACAACAAAATTCCTTATGAGATTGTCTCTCGGTTCGGGAGGTAGATTTATAGAAAGGGAAGGTGTTAGCACCCTTTCTATCCATGGTTATCCATGGGCTCTTAGATATTTGCTCTTATGTTTTCAAAATGTTTTCTTTTCAAAATGTGAGTGGGTTTGAAAAAGTTTCTTTGAAAGATTTATGAATAACTCTTGTATCTGTCCTCAAGAGTGTTTGAAAAATTGTTTTGAAAGCTTTTTGAAAGTGTAGGTGTGAAAAGATTTTTGATTTGTTTTTTAGAGATCAAGTATCCATGAGTCATCTACCTACCCAAAGGAATTAGGCTGTGTAAGTGTCCTTTAGGTAATGCCATCCCACCATTGAGAGGTAGGTAGCACCACCGTTGGAGGTGTTCGGGTCAATTCGATTGTAGGGACAGTGTGGTCACCGAAGCAACAGTAGGACACCTTAGAAGCTACTCTTATGTCCTAGATCCTTTTTAATCCGAGGCAACCGTTTCGAGGCAACTGTTTCGAGGCAACTGATTCGAGGCAACTGGATCATGGACATAAGAGCGACCGCTAAAACGTCCTATACTTGACGACCACGTTTCGAAGGCAATGAGTGAGGCGTACCCTAGAAGTGGTGTGTGTATTTGTGTGTTGTTTTCATGTATTGTTTTATCTTTGATCATGGCATTGTGAGCTACGAGTTATTTTTAATTACCATACATTCTTTCATGCGAGTTTAGCAGTTAGAAGTGTGGAAAATTAAAAGACGGAAAGATAAAAGCTACGCTATTACAAGGCGCGGGTCTATACATCGCCAAAATACAAAGACCCGTTTTTGATAAAATGCGGAAAGTAAAAAAGGCGGTAAACCTAATTACTATTACATTCCTTGAACAGTTACATAATAATCAAAAGAAAATAATGCGCGACAAGAATTAAAATCAGGACGTCCGAGTGTTTTGACCCTTTGCTTGAAATTAAATTAAATTAAAACCTAATTAATTATTTAATTAAAGAAAAGAAAGTATTTTTTATGTTTTTAATACTTAATGAAAATAAAGAAAAAAAGGAATTAAAATTAAAGTTAGTGAAACCCTAGTTCTAAATTATTTTAATTATTAAAGAAAATATTAAAGTTAACCTAATTTAAACTAATTAATTAATTTACATATTTATGTACAAAAATAATAATAATAATAAATAATGATGAAAATAATTAATTAAGAAAAGATAAAAAACGTCAAAAACCTAATTCTATGTATTTTTTTATTTATTAAGAAAAATATTAGAATTTAAACCTAAATTAAACTAAAGTTAATTGTTAGTTATTTATTTACAAAAATAAATTAGTGAGGAAATTAATAAATAATTAAACATATTTTGTATTTTGATTTTCTGATTTTATTATGGAAAATTATTTTATGGTGAAAAAACAATTAAGACAATTAAAAAGAATTAGAAAAGAAAAGAAAAGAAAATTAAAAAGGATGCAAACCAAGGGGGGTGTCAGGCCCAAAGTGGAGGTGTTTGTGGAATTCTGGCCCATTAGCACAAGGCCTCGTTTGATTTTCCATGGCTGTATGCACGTTGGTTGACTAGAGTGCATCATGCTCTTCATTCTGTAACCACTGGATTGATCATCATGAGGGCGTGGCAAGCTTAGGCGTGAGGATGCATGGTGAAGCGTTGAAGGAGTGCTGCATGTGAAAGCATTAAGAAAAATATGAAGAATATATGGGGGGACCTGGGAATCGAACCCAGGTCCCAATGTTTGCAAGGCACGTCCTCCACCAACTGAGCCATTCAAGCGCGTTTGTAGCATAATGATCAACAAAAGTAATATATGTAAAATAGTAATTATGCTGGAATTAAGAAAACGCGCGCCACATATTTGAATTCACCACTCACGTCCATCCACGCATCATCTTCTTCATCTGTTCTGAAACAAAAAAAAGAGTAAATAGCGGGGGTTTTAAACCCCCACAAACTGGAAATATGAAAATAGCAATTAGGCATACACTCAATATAAAAAGGGCGCGATGGTCTTAATAGTTTCGTCTTGTTGCAACGAGTTTGTCTATGTTTGTCTGGAGGTCTAATTTCACAGTATATGCAAAGCCCTAATTTTCAAGCTTTGAAAACCCTAGATGTCGTTCATGGTAACTGGCGTTTCAAGGCATTTTAATGGAATTAAATCATACCAAAAGCTTCGCCTGGATGCTTTGAACATAAAACAATCAACCAAATGTATTAAAAATGTATGAATCGTGATGTGAAAATCTGGAAAATAAAGCAAACCGTGTCACTTGTATTCTCTGATTCCTTGCGTGTTAGGATTGATTCTTGATGCCAATAGATTCCTGGAAGGTCCAGCAATGTATTAGAAGCAATTTTAGGCCTTGAATTGTACTGCAAGTATGAAATCAGTTTCACCAATTTCTTGAAATTTTTGCAAAGTGAGTATGTTGTTGCAGCAGCTTTCACGTGTATGCTTGAGTAGGGTTAGCTTATGCCTTTGTATGTGAAGCAAATTAGGTCAAGAATGAGCCCAAAAGTCCATGAATTTATGACTTGAATATTTGATTGCCTAATCATATCTTTTCCAATCTTTTCTTTCATGAAACCTTGCCAATCATGGATTTCTTTGCCTTGTTGATTGAGAAACGAGTTGCCAGCTTGCCCTAGTCACATTTGCTGCACAAAAAGATCTAAAAAAGCATATCTTTGAAATTTCTTATAATTAAAACCAATTAAATGAATTAATAAAAATATAAATCCAATTAATTAATCAAAAATAAGAAAATAAATTATTTTGAGCTCAATGGGTCGTGCATAGGCTTTGGGTAATGATTCAAGGAAGAATTTGAGGCCCATTAGCAAATTTGAAGTGTTTTAGGCAAAGTTGACTTTTGAAAGTTCCCAAAAATTTCCCAACTTCTCCAATGCATATCTTGCTCAATTTTGAAGCTATGAACATGTTCTTGGACATTTTGGAAAGGTCTTGAAGTCCTCTAACCAATGCCTTTGGTCCCATGTCATTTTGATTTACCAATCTCAAGTTATGGTCTTTGACTTAAAGTTCCTTTTTGTTGACTTTTGAAAATGACCTATAATGTTGAAATTGATAACTTTTTGTGAGAGAATTTCTTGGACTTGGAGTGTGAAGATGAATTGTAGGAAATGTCATCCTATTCAAAATGAGCTTTGGATGGGATTTTTCTGATAAACCATGAAGAAGTTATGCCTTGGTCAATTTGCAGTTGACTTTTCAACTGTCCAAAAATAGAAACTTTTGCATCTTGAGACCTTTTGAGCCATGCTTGTGGAATCATGATCAAGAATTGATCAAATGGTGATTGTGACTTCAAAATAAGATGTTGACCAAAATTTTTGACTTTTGACTGTCAAATGACCATTTTACCCCTGCAGCTGACTATGAAGCAATTAGGGTTTTTGACTGTGCAATTTGATGCTGTGAGTCTTGAAACTTGACATATGGATGCTTGACAATGTATATAGGCATATGGGACTTGATTGGACCCTTGAAAACCTCAATTTCTTTGCAAGAACCAAAACCCTAATTTTGACTGTGTTAGGAGGCAATTGGACTGTGCAACCCTTGAGGGATTTTGAACCATTTGGAGATTGACCCTGACAAATCTTGAAGAATATGGGAGGGAAAATTTTGGGGTACAACAGTTGCCCCTGTTCAATCTTCTTAGACCCGAGGATGTAGATTGATTGGCATGCCTTTCGTAATCCGAAGGTGGAAGATGATTGAACACTAGAGTGCCCAAAAATTTGCACTCACATAGTAGAGTATCAGCAGCGTGATGTAGGGAATGGGCTTACAGATGCCATTTGGAGAGATGGATAGGAGGATGGGCTTATAGATGCCATATGGAGATGTGACGGAGCCTTGTCGGGAATGGGCTTATAGATGCCATTTGGAAATGTAATGGACAGTTGGTAAGTGGATGGGCTTATAGATGCCATCTAGGTGTCGATCGCGTAAGAGATTCCTTAGCGAGAACTTGCGTACCTGAGAAAGAAAGATAATTACCTGGCCTGTTACAGGGGTTGATCTTCAAACTCTTCAGACGTGCCCTAGCAGGATACAGAAATCGAGTCCGGGAAATAGTCGTCAACAGATACACCCTGGCAGGATACAGGAATCAGATCTTCAAACTCTTCAGATGTGCCCTGGCAGGATACATGAATCGAGTCTGGAATTAGTCGTCAACAGATACACCCTGGCAAGATACATGAATCGGATCTTCAAACGCTTCAGACGTGCCCTGGCAGGATACAGGAATCGAGTCTGGAATTAGTCGTCAACAAATACACCCTGGCAGGATACAGGAATCGGATCTTCAAACTCTTCAGACGTGCCCTTGCAGGATACAAGAATCGAGTCTGGAGTTAGTCGTCAACAGATACACCCTGGCAAGATACAGGAATCGGATCTTCAAACACTTCAGACGTGCCCTGGCAGGATACAGGAATCGAGTCTGGAATTAGTCGTCAACAGATACACCCTGGCAAGATACAGGAATCAGATCTTCAAACTCTTCAGACGTGCCCTGGCAGGATACAGGAATCGAGTCTGGAATTAGTCGTCAATAGATACACCCTGGCAAGATACAGGAATCGGATCTTCAAACTCTTCAGACGTGCCCTGGCAGGATACAGGAATCGAGTCTGGAATTAGTCGTCAACAGATACACCCTGGCAAGATATAGGAATCAGATCTTCAAACTCTTCAGACGTGCCCTGGCAGGATACAGGAATCGAGTCTGGAATTAGTCGTCAACAGATACACCCTGGCGAGATACAGGAATCAGATCTTCAAACTCTTCAGACGTGCCCTGGCAGGATACAGGAATCGAGTCTGGAATTAGTCGTCAATAGATACACCCTGGCAAGATACAGGAATCAGATCTTCAAACTCTTCAGACGTGCCATGGCAGGATACAAGAATCGAGTCTGGAATTAGTCGTCAACAGATTCACCCTGGCAAGATACAGGAATCAGATCTTCAAACTCTTCAGGCGTGCCCTGGCAGGATACAGGAATCGAGTCTGGAATATAGTCGTCAACAGATACACCCTGGCAAGATACAGGAATCGGATCTTCAAACTCTTCAGACGTGCCCTGGCAGGATACAGGAATCGAGTCTGGAAACAGTCGCTCACATATGTGCCCTGGCCAGCTACAGGTATCGAATCTAGAATTGCGACAGTTGATAGTAGTCATCTTTGCATTTACCTTTGTCCTGGCAAGACAAAACGTTAGTTGTATGCAATGTCATGATATATGAAGTGCGTGATGTTCTCAAAATAAATGAGATTATATGTTCATGATGCGTATGTGCATGCTATAATGTATGAAGATGTGATGTTCATGAATGTATTTTTGTCTAGGAAAATAAATCCTTGATGAATGCTGGGAAGTCAAATCCCGGGCTGATGTTTGAAGAGGAGAGTTCTTCATTTCCGCTGGGGATGACGGTTGCAAGAATAACCTGTAGGAGAAGCTGACTCCGTTGGGGAATAAACTTGGTGAATAGATTACTTTGCGGGGAGTGAACTCTGTGGGGAAAGAGAGGTACTTTGCTGAGGTTGATGATAACTCCGCTGGGGATACCATTGTTGAGCTCTGTTGGAAGTTTTGATGAACTCCGCTGGGGATAGGAAGACTTCGCAGGGACGATCTTTCTGTGGCAATTGGCTGAGGATAACCCAGTTATATCCTGGTGGGGAAATAACCTTTGAATAAAGTCGGGGGAGCATTCGCACTCCGCAGGTGATAAGCTTCCAGAATCTACTGGGGATAAGCTTCCTGAATCTACTGGGGAGATTGATTGAACTCTCCTGGGGAAACTTTTTATATTGGACTTGGGAATGGCTCCCTTGGATGTTCTGGATTGCGCCTGGGAACAATCTTAGATCAAGACTGCCGGGGATGCTTGTTAGGAATATCTGTATACTCCGCTGGGGAATATTGAGATCTTTTGGGAATACCCAACTTCCATAAGGCTGACAGTAGGCTAACTCTGCTCGGGGGAGAGTATTGCTGACTTGCTAGGGAATGTTGTGCCTTTTAGGGCTGATTGGAGACCAACTCTGCTTGGGGAGAGTATGGCTGAATCTTGTCTTACTCTGCGGGGAGTGAAGGTATCTTGGTCATGTTCTTCAGCTGAACTTACCTTGGTACCTCGGTGGAAAGAGCAACCAGATCGCTTAGACAATTCTTATTGCCCCAGTTTCTGTGGCAGAAGATACCTGTGGAGGTGCTTGATAACTGCCGATGGACAAATCTTTTTCTGGTAGGCAAATGACGAGATGAAGGGACATAGTCGTACGCTTTGATCCCTAATTTTTGCCTGGACCGCCCTTTCGGGTTTTTAGTCCACCGGGATACCCATTTTTGCCCAAGCCGCCTTTTCAGGTTTTCGACTTGCCGGGTGTACAAATTTTTCATTTTCATCCCTTATTTTTGCCCGAACCCTTTTGGTTCGCCGGGAAGCCCTTATTTTTGCCTAGGTATGTCAACCTAGCGGGTTTTTGATTATGCGTAGTATTTTTTCGACTATGCCCATGCTCTCAGGATGTAGGGAGTTGCCACTGTCAGTAGTGTTGTGTTGCCCTATTACCAGAAGATGTCTGGTCATGCAAGATTCATCGCTGGAATTCATGTCCAATGCCCCAAGTGACTCAGGTGGAGATCTGCCCCTGGTTATTTGGCCTTTGAGAGATTCTGCGAATCTTGACTGGACTGCCCCAGATGACAGACAATGATCATGCCATGCCCCTTGATTGGAAGTGCTTTTGTTCATCATATATTCTTCGTGCGAATTTCTTTGCTGTTCGAATAAAAAGTCATATGCAAACACAGTTATGTTAAAAATGCAAAGCTTATGTCTGTCTTGGATTTTTTTGTGAAAATGCATTTTTTTTCTTCATAAAAACAAGTGAATTTTTTGTAAACTGTGATGTCAACTCGTCATTTTACCGCAAGCCTTAAGGAGTCAGGATACCTTTCGTAACAGTATGCTTTCGAACTAACCCATGCTTCAGCTAGGACTTTTAAGGGTTGTAGCGTGGCCTGGTTCATGGTTTAAGAAACAAAGGATAAAGGCTCAAATTATTTGTACCCACCCGCTCTTCGTGATGTTCTTCAAACCTAAACTCAGCTGATCGTGCGTTAGACCTTGTTTGAGTCTTTGTCCTGATATTCTGGTGATGGTTCGGATATTGACAGTTTATTTTGAATAGGAAGTCATTTCCTTTTTTGTTAAGGGTTTGTATGACCTCTTTCTCATTCTTGACTTTGTTATCCCTATTTTTTTGCCTGAACTGTTCTTTTGTGATTACAGTCAGCGGGATGCCCCAGTTTTGTAAGTCTCCTTCATAGGTTTTGACTTATTGGGCTTTTGTTTTTTTTTTGAAAGATAACGACTGCCTGTCTTGACGATTATGGGGAACCATCACTGTTTTTGTTTTGTTTTGTAAGGACCTCTTTGGTGCCATTTGTTATGCACTTGGATCAACTGAGAGAACTACCCTGCCCCAGGTTATGATTAAGGGTTTTAATTTTCAAAAAGAAAAACTCCTACTTCTTTGGCTCAGAGGGGTTGACGAGGGATTATCTTTCTTATAACTCCAGTGTTTAGGGATTGAAACAATGCCTGTACCTCATCAGCGGGGTTTGTCCAAAAGCATACTATAGATCGTGGTGTCATTTTCGTCATCCTCCCTCAAGAGGCTTAGAATTATTAGTCGAGCGTTGAACATCACAAAAAATGAAAGCAATTTTGAAAATAGCGAATGCAAATATATTGATTCAAAATAGACATATGCGATGCATTGATAACGTAATAAAGTTTGCTATGACAATAATTGTTTGAACAATCAAAAGAAAATTACAACTTGAAAATTCCAATGGGCAAAAAGTCTTCTCATCTCAGGACTTGTTACTTCAAATGGTGAATCCTGCAGGGATGGTAGAAGAACTCAGCCTGACCCACTTGGGTGAAATTCACTGCTCCTTCATTAATCAGGTCCTGGACCTTGTTCTTCAGAGCCCAGCAGTCGGCAGTGTCATGTCCAGGACTATCGGAGTGGTATGCACATCTTTTGTTGGGATGATAGTTAGGAGCAGAGATGTTGGGGTTCCGTGGAGGAGCTCTTAGTGTAATCAGATTCAACCTCAACAGGTGTTGTAAGGCTTGAAACAACGACACGTTGAGCTGAGTGAATTGCCTCCTGGACCTGCTTGGCTTGCTCTGATCAACCTGTTGCTCTGGGCGGGGTTGTGGTTGGACCTGTGAAGTGGTAGCAATTTGGAGAGGTCTATTCTTCACCCTGCCAGACTCTTGTCCTCTTGGAAGTTGATCAATGACCTGGTCCCTGACTTGGACTGGTTGCTTCATGTTGTATCTGTCTTAATGAAGTTGACTGATCATGGTCCTCAACTCTTCTTGCTCCCGAGCTAAACCTTTGATGAGTTCCATTTGCCCCAGCATCTGGGTTCTCATTGTATCTATCTCAGCTTGTAGACATTTCAGCCGTTCGTCCTTATCATCTTCGGGACTTTTCTTGGCCAATTTCCCCATGAGGAGTGTCCTCAACTCTTCTTGCCCCTTGGATAGGCTTAAGAAGATCTCCCTGAACTGAGTCTCTTGAGCATGAAGACCCTGGTTATCTTGTTGGGAAGCCATTGCCGAAATAAACAGCGAAGAAGGGTAAGTGACCTGCAACAAAGGTACCTGTAATGCAATGATATGTATGTATGCATGCAATGTTTTCAAGGATCTCACGGGGTAAACAAGAAAATTGTTAGAATTTGCATTTTGTAGCTTGATGGAAGGCACTGCATATTGTTGAGAGTCCTTCTTCAAGAGTCAAGGCTCACCATATCGAGTGGGTCGTAGCCCCTGACTCAAGTCATTAACTTTGGCTAGAGGAAAATAAATCCCCTTTGCCCCTGTTGTTGGACATTTGATTCATCATGACCTGCATCACAGACCCTTGAGATCCTTGAAATGGATTAGTCCTTATGTAGGATGTATGCAATGGTATGATGGTATGATGATATGCTATGCGTGGAGTAATGTAGGTAAACCCTATTATGAGTCCAGGTTAAGGACTATAAACAAACCCTGCAAGAAACTCAAGTGTTAGATAACAAGCATGCAAGTAGTCAAGTTTGAAAGCACACAAGTCACAAAAGACAACCCTTAGAGTTTAGGCCAGCATGAAGTTTGGGGTACTACCCTCTTGAAGTTGGTGGGCTCAAAAACCTGTCCTATCAAAAGTAACCGGGTTCTAAGGAGCTCAGTATCATTGGATTGTTTTCTGTGTTCATCGTTTCAATTTAGCCACTGAACTGGCGATCGAAATATTCCAAGAAAAAAACCCTCAATGAGTGTAGTATCGAGTATCAACCAACTTCGGACTGCATCAAAGTCAGTTATCTCACTACCCTAAAGAGGCCAGGATGGTCAAGTAAGGTCCCTAAGGTCAGTTGATGCTTCACGACACCATGTGGCGGCCCCGTACTCTCCTTGACTTGACTCAAGGGTTACCAGTACTCACCAAAGTGCCACATCAATGTAGCAGACTGCTTCAACCGTGTTGGTATACCCCGCACAGTTCCCTCACAGTCTTGTTGCTACTTTCTAAGAAGGTATCCCCCAGATCCGGGTTAGGATCTATAGAACTCCCAAGACAGTGCCCATAATAATAAAGCAAACAAAACAAAGCAATTGAAAACACAAATATGAGTTATCCTAAGGTACACCTCACTTTAAGTATTCCCCAACAGAGTCGCCAGTTCTGTGATCGGTGGAAATAGAACTGACTATTTTTAGCTGGTTCGCGAAATATCGCGGAAGCAAGAGTCGCCACCGTCTTTTATTTTCTCCAACATGGACAGGACAAAAGCACAACAAAATTCCTTATGAGATTGTCTCTCAGTTCGGGAGGTAGATTTATAGAAAGGGAAGGTGTTAGCACCCTTTCTATCCATGGTTATCCATGGGCTCTTAGATATTTGCTCTTATGTTTTCAAAATGTTTGCTTTTCAAAATGTGAGTGGGTTTGAAAAAGTTTCTTTGAAAGATTTCTGAATAACTCTTGTATCTGTCCTCAAGAGTGTTTGAAAAATTGTTTTGAAAGCTTTTTGAAAGTGTAGGTGTGAAAAGATTTTTGATTTGTTTTTTAGAGAGCAAGTATCCATGAGTCATCTACCTACCCTAAGGAATTAGGTTGTGTAAGTGTCCTTTAGGTAATGCCATCCCACCATTGAGAGGTAGGTAGCACCACCGTTGGAGGTGTTCGGGTCAATTCGATTGTAGGGACAGTGTGGTCACCGAAGCAACAGTAGGACACCTTAGAAGCTACTCTTATGTCCTAGATCCTTTTTAATCCGAGGCAACTGTTTTGAGGCAACTGTTTCGAGGCAACTGATTCGAGGCAACTGGATCATGGACATAAGAGCGACCGCTAAAACGTCCTATACTTGACGACCACGTTTCGAAGGCAATGAGTGAGGCGTACCCTAGAAGTGGTGTGTGTATTTGTGTGTTGTTTTCATGTATTGTTTTATCTTTGATCATGGCATTGTGAGCTACGAGTTATTTTTAATTACCATACATTCTTTCATGCGAGTTTAGCAGTTAGGAGTGCGGAAAATTAAAAGACGGAAAGATAAAAGCTACGCTATTACAAGGCGCGGGTCTATACATCGCCAAAATACAAAGACCCGTTTTTGATAAAATGCGGAAAGTAAAAAAGGCGGTAAACCTAATTACTATTACATTCCTTAAACAGTTACATAATAATCAAAAGAAAATAATGCGCGACAAGAATTAAAATCAGGACGTCCGAGGGTTTTGACCCTTTGCTTGAAATTAAATTAAATTAAAACCTAATTAATTATTTAATTAAAGAAAAGAAAGTATTTTTTATGTTTTTTGTACTTAATGAAAATAAAGAAAAAAAGGAATTAAAATTAAAGTTAGTGAAACCCTAGTTCTAAATTATTTTAATTATTAAAGAAAATATTAAAGTTAACCTAATTTAAACTAATTAATTAATTTACATATTTATGTACAATAATAATAATAATAATAATAAATAATGATGAAAATAATTAATTAAGAAAAGATAAAAAATGTCAAAAACCTAATTCTATGTATTTTTTTTATTAAGAAAAATATTAGAATTTAAACCTAAATTAAACTAAAGTTAATTGTTAGTTATTTATTTACAAAAATAAATTAGTGAGGAAATTAATAAATAATTAAATATATTTTGTATTTTGATTTTCTGATTTTATTATGGAAAATTATTTTATGGTGAAAAAACAATTAAAACAATTAAAAAGAATTAGAAAAGAAAAGAAAATAAAATTAAAAAGGATGCAAACCAAGGGGGGTGTCAGGCCCAAAGTTGAGGTGTTTGTGGAATTCTGGCCCATTAGCACAAGGCCTCGTTTGATTTTCCATGGCTGTATGCACGCTGGTTGACTAGAGTGCATCATGCTCTTCATTCTGTAACCACTGGATTGATCATCATGAGGGCGTGGCAAGCTTAGGCGTGAGGATGCATGATGGAGCGTTGAAGGAGTGCTGCATGTGAAAGCATTAAGAAAAATATGAAGAATATATGGGGGGACCTGGGAATCGAACCCAGGTCCCAATGTTTGCAAGGCACGTCCTCCACCAACTGAGCCATTCAAGCGCGTTTATAGCATAATGATCAACAAAAGTAATATATGTAAAATAGTAATTATGCTGGAATTAAGAAAACGCGCGCCACATATTTGAATTCACCACTCACGTCGATCCACGCATCATCTTCTTCATCTGTTCTGAAACAAAAAAAGAGTAAATAGCGGGGGTTTTAAACCCCCACAAACTGGAAATATGAAAATAGCGATTAGGCATACACTCAATATAAAAAGGGCGCGATGGTCTTAATAGTTTCGTCTTGTTGCAACGAGTTTGTCTATGTTGGTCTGGAGGTCTAATTTCACAGTATATGCAAAGCCCTAATTTTCAAGCTTTGAAAACCCTAGATGTCGTTCATGGTAACTGGCGTTTCAAGGTATATTAATGGAATTAAATCATACCAAAAGCTTCGCCTGGATGCTGTGAACACAAAACAATCAACCAAATGTATTAAAAATGTATGAATCGTGATGTGAAAATCTGGAAAATAAAGCAAATCGTGTCACTTGTATTCTTTGATTCCTTGCGTGTTAGGATTGATTCTTGATGCCAATAGATTCCTGGAAGGTCCACCAATGTATTAGAAGCAATTTTAGGCCTTGAATTGTACTGCAAGTATGAAATCAGTTTCACCAATTTCTTGAAATTTTTGCAAAGTGAGTATGTTGTTGCAGCATCTTTCACGTGTATGCTTGAGTAGGGTTAGCTTATGCCTTTGTATGTGAAGCAAATTAGGTCAAGAATGAGCCCAAAAGTCCATGAATTTATGACTTGAATATTTGATTGCCTAATCATATCTTTTCCAATCTTTTCTTTCATGAAACCTTGCCAATCATGGATTTCTTTGCCTTGTTGATTGAGAAATGAGTTGCCAGCTTGCCCTAGTCACATTTGCTGCACAAAAAGATCTAAAAAAGCATATCTTTGAAATTTCTTATAATTAAAACCAATTAAATGAATTAATAAAAATATAAATCCAATTAATTAATCAAAAATAAGAAAATAAATTATTTTGAGCTCAATGGGTCGTGCATAGGCTTTGGGTAATGATTCAAGGAAGAATTTGAGGCCCATTAGCAAATTTGAAGTGTTTTAGGCAAAGTTGACTTTTGAAAGTTCCCAAAAATTTCCCAACTTCTCCAATGCATATCTTGCTCAATTTTGAAGCTATAAACATGTTCTTGGACATTTTGGAAAGGTCTTGAAGTCCTCTAACCAATTCCTTTGGTCCCATGTCATTTTGATTTACCAATCTCAAGTTATGGTCTTTGACTTAAAGTTCCTTTTTGTTGACTTTTGAAAATGACCTATAATGTTGAAATTGATAACTTTTTGTGAGAGAATTTCTTGGACTTGGAGTGTGAAGATGAATTGTAGGAAATGTCATCCTATTCAAAATGAGCTTTGGATGGGATTTTTCTGATAAACCATGAAGAAGTTATGCCTTGGTCAATTTGTAGTTGACTTTTCAACTGTCCAAAAATAGAAACTTTTGCATCTTGAGACCTTTTGAGCCATGCTTGTGGAATCATGATCAAGAATTGATAAAATGGTGATTGTGACTTCAAAATAAGATGTTGACCAAAAATTTTGACTTTTGACTGTCAAATGACCATTTTACCCCTGCAGTTGACTGTGAAGCAATTAGGGTTTTTGATTGTGCAATTTGATGCTGTGAGTCTTGAAACTTGACATATGGATGCTTGACAATGTATATAGGCATATGGGACTTGATTGGACCCTTGAAAACCTCAATTTCTTTGCAAGAACCAAAACCCTAATTTTGATTGTGTTATGAGGCAATTGGACTGTGCAACCCTTGAGGGATTTTGAACCATTTGGAGATTGACCCTGACAAATCTTGAAGAATATGGGACGGAAAATTTTGGGGTACAACAGTGACCAACTTAGGGCCATGGTTCAGAATGATAGGGAATCATTCAAAGAGTATGCGCAGAGATAACGTGAGGTAGCCGCCCAAGTGATTCCTCCCATGGAAGAGAAGGAGATGACTAATATTTTTCTGAAGACGCTGGGTTCTTTCTACTACGAAAGGATGGTAGCAAGTGCACCAAGTGACTTTACTGAGACGGTAGGAATGGGTATCCGCTTAGAAGAGGCTGTAAGAGAAGGTCGTTTGACGAAGAGTGAAGGATCTGGAGGTGTGAAGAAACCATCTTATGGGTTTACCAAGAAGAAATAAGGGGATGCAAATGCTGTTATACAAGAGAGGAGGGTAAACGCTACTAGAAGGAATTATCAGCGTCACCAGCAAGTCGCCTCAGTTACTCCTGTGATGAATGCCGCTCCGACTACCGTTGCTTGTCAGAGACCGTCCCAGCAGGGGAATCAAGGGTATAATCATAGGAGGGAGAACTATGAACCTATTCCCATGAGCTATGCAGAGCTACTACCGACATTGATTCAAAAGAAGTTGGTCCAGACATGACCACCTCCCGTCGTACCATCACCATTGCCTTGGTATTACAAGGCAGACCAAACATGTGCTTTTCATCAGGGAGACCAGGGCATAGTGTTGAGAATTGTTATCCTTTGAAGACTGAAGTGCAAAAGTTGGTAAAGTCTGGAATTCTATCTTTCATGGACCTGGGACCTAATGTGAAAGATAACCCTCTACCCAAGCACGGGGGAGTAAATGCTGTAAATATGGTGGCAGGTTGTCCAATTGACTTCCAGATTTTTGACATTAATCTAGTTAGAGGAGATTTTGTGAAAATGCATGCAGACCTCTATGAATTCAGCTACTACACGCATGACCATGCCGGTTGTGCTACGTGCAATACAGATATACAAGGTTGTGATAAGATAAAGGCTGATTTACAGGAGATGATGGATGAGAACCTCATCCACATAATCAGGCCTAAGGCAGAGTATGAAGAGGAAGTGAATATGGTTTCTGGATGTCATGGTGAATTTAGAATTTTTGATGTGGAGCATTTGAATGAGGATCCCATGCAGTTGCATGCTACCTTCTGCCATACGGCTGGTTAGGTGGAACACCAATATGGATCTTGCCTAGTTCGTTGTCGAAATCCCCGAGGATATTCAATTGTGAGGGAGGGTGTTCAGTTGCTGTTTGACAATGGAACTATCAAGATCACATGTCAGAGGGATGATTATCATGAGGTTGATATGGTTGGAGTTTGTTTAACAGAAGAAGAGTCAGAGGAAGAGTATGCCTCCGCGGATGAGTATTTCTCTTCAGACGAAGATTTGTTTCCCATAAATGACTTTTTGATGACTGATTGTGTTGAAGAAGGGGTAAACGTCACTGTGCCTTGTTTTGGTGCACCCGCCCATTTTTAAGTGGAGTACCATAACAAGCCAGCTGTTACCCCATTGGTAATTAGTTTGCCAGGTCCCATCCCCTACAAATCAGATAAGGTTGTGCCTTACAAATACAACGCTACAATCTTGGAAGATGGGGTAGAAATTCCCATCCAGCCAATGCCTGATGTTGGAAATATAACTGAAAATAGTAGGGTGACCCGTAGTGGTCGTTTTTTTACGCCAGTTGTTCGGAGAGATGTTGCTGTTGGAAAGAAAATTGTTGATAATTATGAACCTAAGAAGGCTACAGGAGAGACTAGTGGAGCTACATTAGAGAAAGAAGTGGATGATATTTTGAAAATAATTAAGATGAGCGACTACAAAATTGTAGATCAGCTACTGTAGACTCCTTCAAAGATATCTATCTTAGCTTTTTTAATGAATTCCTTTGCTCATAGAGAATCCTTGACGAGGGTACTAGACCAAGCTTTTTTGGAGAGTGACATGCCAATAGATCAATTCAACAACGTAATTGGAAACATTACGTCATGTAATAACTTGAGTTTTTGTGATGATGAGTTACCAGATGAAGGGATGAATCACAACCTGGCCCTCCACATATCTATGAACTGCAAGAATGATTCACTATCCAATGTGCTAATTGATAATGGATCCGCGTTTAATGTTATACCGAGGAGTACTCTCATGAATTTGAAGTATCAAGGAGAACCTATGCACCCTAGTGGCATCATTGTGAAAGCATTTGATGGGTCGAGGAAATCTGTCATCGGTGAAGTGGACTTACCCATCCAAATAGGACCACATTTGTTCCAGATAACATTCTAGGTCATGGACATTATTCCCGCATATAGTTGTTTTCTAGGATGGCCATGGATACATGAGGCAGGGGTTGTCACTTCAACTCTACATCAGAAGCTAAAGTTTGTGTGTGAAGGGAAGGTGGTGATCATAAATGGGGAGCATGCGTTGTTGATATCTCATTTGTCCTCTTTCAGTATTGTAGAAGCAGATGAGACTGCTGTTGGAACCCAGTTCCAAGCCATATCCATTGACAACATAAGGAGAAATGAGAATTCTATGGTTTCGCTGAAGGACGCGCAGCAAGTTATGTGCAATGGTCATAATGCAGTTTGGGGACGAATTGTGGATCCACCCGCGAACAAGAATAGAACATGTTTGGGTTTCTCTTTAAATAATGGAAAAGGAAAAAGTTTGAAGTCAAATTCTACTATGAACAGCTATCATGATGTTTTCTGCAGCGGAGGCTACCTCCATCCAACTGATTCTGGAGTTAATGTTGTTGAAGAGGATGAAGCAGAGTAGGAAATGCCGAATTATGTGACACATGGAGTCAGGGTTCAGAACTGGGTCACCATTGATGTTCCCTCTTGCATACATGTTTCAAAGTAATTTGATTTGTTAATCTTTCTTTTGAAAAGCTTTCACTCTTCCCAAGGTGGAAGTATTAATGTTGTAGGGCTTATCTGTTTACTGTGACTTTTAAGATCATTAATAAAAGTTGTCTTTGCTTCCCGAATTATGTCTTTATTTTCTGCTTTTTTTTGGGAAAATGGTAATCAGAAAAAAAAACCTTTCAAAATAAATAATAACTGAAATTCAATCTGCATGATCACTTGTTATATGTGTCAGTTTCTAAAAGCAATCATGAATCATATGTGTAGATTAATTAAAAAAACTCGTTGAATATAATGACCCTGCACCCTCTGCCAACTTTAAATGTCTTGTGTTTGGGGCTGAAGAAGAAGATTATGATGAGATCCCAGAACAGGTCTCATGGTTGCTTGAGCACGAGGAAAATACCATTCAGCCATATAAAGAGCCTTTGGAAGTGATTAATTTGGGTTCAAAAGAAGATCCAAAGGAGGTCAAGATTAGAGCATCGTTATATCCCAATGTAAAAAGAAGGTTGATTGAGTTGTTGAAAGAGTATATGGATATTTTTGCTTGGTCTTACCAAGATATGCCTGGTCTAGATACAGATATTGTCGAGCACCGTTTGCCGTTGAAGCCAGAGTGTCCGCCAATTAAACAAAAGTTGAGAAGAACTCACCCAGATATGGCAGTAAAGATCAAAGAGGAGGTTCTAAATAAGATTAATGCTGGTTTTCTTGTGACGTTAGTGTATCCTCAATGGATTGCTAATATTGTCCCAGTACCGAAAAAAGATGGAAAAGTCTGCATGTGCGTAGATTACAGAGATCTAAACAAAGCTAGTCCAAAAGATGATTTTACATTGCCATACATCGACATGTTAGTGGATAGCACAGCAAAATTCAAAGTATTCTCGTTCATGGACGGATTTTCCGTGTATAATCAAATAAGAGTGGCTCCAGAGGACATGGAAAAAACAACGTTTATCACACCCTGGGGAATATTCTGTTACAGAGTGATGCCCTTCGGGTTGAAGAATGATGGTGTAACATACCAGAGGCTATGACAACCCTATTCCATGATCTGATGCACAAGGAAATCGAAGTATATGCAGATGATATGATTGCCAAATCCCAGACTGAAGAAGGGCATATAGAAGATTTGTTGAAGTTGTTTCAGCGTTTGAGGAAGTATCGTCTCCGCTTGAATCCAAATAAGTGCACCTTCGGTGTTCTATCGGGGAAGTTGTTGGATTTCATTGTTAGCCAAAAAGGAATCGAAGTTGACCCTGATAAAGTCAAAGCAATTCAAGAAATTCCAGCACCAAGAACTAAAAAGCAAGTCATAGGTTTCCTCGGGCGTTTGAATTATATTTCCAGATTAATTTCCCACATGACTGCAACATGTGAACCGATCTTTAAGTTGTTAAAGAAATATCAAGGTTGTGTGTGGACGGATGACTGCCAAAGGGCATTTGAGAGTATTAAAGAATATCTTCTTGAACCTCCTATCTTGCTCCCTCCCGTAGAAGGAAGACCGTTGATTATGTATCTAACAGTGTTAGATAAATCCATGGGTTGTATTCTGGGACAACAAGATGAAACAGGAAAAAAGGAGTTCGCCATTTATTATCTCAGCAAAAAATTCACTGATTGTGAGTCGCGGTATTCCATGCTGGAAAAGACATGTTGTGCTTTGGCCTGGGTGGCAAAGCATTTGCGGCAGTATATGTTGAATCATACCACTTGGTTGATCTCCAAAATGGATCCAATCAAGTACATTTTTGAAAAGCCTGCTCTTACTGGGAGAATTTCCCGCTGGCAGATGTTGTTATCTGAATATGATATCGAATACCGCACTCAAAAGGCTATTAAAAGTAGTGTGTTGGCAGATTATCTTGCTCACCAACCGGTGGAAGATCACCAGTCTGCAGAATATGAATTCCCAGATGAGGATGTGATGTTCCTGAAAATGAAAGATTGTGATGAACCATTTCCTAAGGAAGGCCCTGACCCTGAATCTCTTTGGAGTATGATATTTGATGGAGTTGTGAATGCTTATGGTAAAGGAATTGGTGTTGTGACTGTCACTCCTCATGGATCGCACATTCCTTTTACTGCAGGGTTAACATTTGATTGAACTAATAATATGGCAGAATATGAGGCTTGCATCATGGGTCTCGAGGAAGCTATTGATCTCAGAATCAAAATTCTAGATGTGTATGGTGATTCAGCTTTGGTAATAAATCAGATTAAAGGAGAATGGGACACTCATCAACCCGACTTGATCCCTTACAAATATTATGCTAGAAGATTATTACCATTCTTCAATAAAGTTGAATTCCATCACATCCCTAGAGATGAAAATCAAATAGCGGATGCTCTAGAAACTCTGGCTTCCATGTACCAAGTGAATACTTGGAATGATATACCCCAAATTACGGTTCGACGGCTAGATAGGCCCGCTCATGTGTTTACAACATAGGAGGTAGCAGATGAAAAACCCTGGTATTATGATATCAAGCATTTTCTTCAGACTCAGGAATACCCGATCGGTGCGTCGAGGAAAGATAGAAAGACATTGAGAAGATTGGCAGGAAGTTTCTTCCTCAGTGAAAATGTGTTGTATAAGAGAAATTATGACACGTTCTTGCTCAGATGCATGGATAGACACGAAGCAGACATGTTGATGCATGAGATTCATGAAGGTTCATTTGGCACTCATGCCAATGGATATTCGATGGCTAAAAAGATGCTAAGGGCATGTTATTATTGGCTGACAATGGAGTCTGACTGTTACAAATTTGCAAAGAAGTGCCATAAATGCCAGATTTATGCAGACAAGGTCCTTGTGCCTTCGACACTTCTCAATGTGATTTCCTCCCCATGGCCTTTCTCTATGTGGGGTATTGACATGATTGGGATGATAGAACCCAAAGCTCGAATGGGAACCATTTTATCTTGGTAGCAATTGACTACTTCACCAAATGGGTGGAGGCTGCTTCATATGCCAATGTTACCAAATAGGTGGTTGTGTGTCTCATAAAAAATAATCTTATATGCCGGTATGGTGTGCCGAGCAGAATCATCACTGATAATGGCTCGAATTTGAACAACAGGATGATGACAGAACTATGTGAAGAATTCAAGATTGTCCATCACAATTCATCTCCATATAGGCCAAAGATTAACGGGGCTGTTGAAGATGCTAATAAGAATATCAAGAGAATTATCCAGAAAATTGTCATTACTTATAAGGATTGGCATGAAATGCTCCCTTTTGCTCTATATGGATATCGAACATCTGTCCTCACTTCAACAGGAGCAACCCCGTTCTCCCTAGTGTATGGAATGGAAGTTGTACTCCCAAACGAGGTAGAGATTCCCTCGTTGCGTGTGATAATGGAAACCAAGTTGTTAGAGGTTGAATGGGTCCAAAACAGGTTTGACCAATTAAATTTGATTGAGGAGAAGAGAATGACAGCTTTGTGTCATAGGCAGTTATATCAGAAGAGAATGAAGAAAGCTTTTAATAAAAAGGTCAAACCTCATGAATTCAGAGAAGGTGACCTCGTGCTCAGGAAGATCATGTCTTTCAACACTGATTCTAGGGGCAAGTGGATCCCAATTTTGAAGGCCTATATGTTATTAAGAAAGCCTTCTTCGGCGGTGCGTTAATTCTTGAAACTATGGATGGCGAGGAGTTACCACGTCCCATGAATGCTGATGCAGTCAAGAAATACTTCACCTAAAGAAATAAAAGAATAACTCGTTAAGTTGAAAACCTGAAAGGGAGACTTAGGCAAAAAAAAGAGCGTCTCGGTAGGCCGAAAACTCGAAAGGGCGGTCTATGTAAAAATTAGAGACATAAGCAGAATAAATTTCCCGCTAAGTTGAAAACCCACAAGGGCAGCTTAGGAAAAAGTTAGGGATTTTCTTGGCAGGTAACTACGTCAGACAAGACTTGATCGTTGAAGCAACAATCTTCTCGAATCTTCACCATACTTCAACAAAAGCTACTGCTCAGGGTTTGAAAAGTTGTTATGGGGGATAGTGGTCATTGTGTCTCAATGTATCTTTTCCATTATGTATTACCATTTCCCAAACTTTGTAATCATCTATGGAGTTTCGCCATTCAGAGACTACCATTCTATTAATGAAATTCGAGTTGTTACCCAATTCTTGGTGATTCTTATTTTATTTAGCTTGCAAAGACTCCATTTATTACTGATAATAACTTTCAAAGCAAAGAGATTAAATAACAAAATTGATTTTTCAAGAAAAAGATTTTTACAATTTACTCTTACTTTGAGATTTGTGATGAAACAATGAGAACAAAAATTGTGATCCCAGGAATGGACAAACTCCAGTTGTTTTGAGAAGTTTTGTTCCCCTCGAGAAGGTCTACTCAGGTTGTTTTCGCCGCATTGGGTTTATGGTTCCGATATCCTCGGACAAGTTTGTTTTCATTTCTCCTCTTTTCTGAGTTTTCATGATGTGAAGTTTCAATCCGCATTTTCTCCAGGGAAGTAGGCTTGGATTCCCCAGTGAAGTTTGATTGTTTCGGTGTCAGTATGCTTTATTTGAGACTGGTCTTGCAATCTCCAGTAGGCATGTTACTTTTGAAATAAAAACTGGTTTCCCCGATGAAGCTGGAAGAAGGATGTTCTATCCCGATATCTGTTTGATTTGTCTACCTCCAAATTATGTTTCTCCTCAGTAAAGTTAAAGCAGGAAGTAGGTTTGGTTTCCGCAGCTGGCCTTTACCTTTCTTGGAATGATCATCCTGGTTGAAGTTTAGCCGAGTGTTGTTAGTGGCTAAGGCAGTTTTGTTTGTTTGTTCCCAATGATTATGTATTTGTTTTGTCAACATACGCATGATAGCACTCATACATTCATACATACATCATGCATAGATAAAATTGACAAATCATTGTTCATTGACATTTGTTAATATTTTTGTTGACATATTACCCTATTTTGCAGAGATAAGTTACCCTATTGTCATTAGAGCGTTGGTCTTAAGCAGAAAATGTATATTCTTTCAATTTCCCTACTGAGTTGTCCCTCATAGAAGATTTTGCTTTAAACCTTCCGGTATAGCACCCTGTTTGGATAAATTTGGTTTTCACTCTTGAGTTTATTTCTCAAAGGATGTATTCTAGTTGACTGTTTCATTCCAGTTTATTTCTGGTTTGGATCTGTGGTTCCCTGTCAATGTTATTTACTTTGGAATTCTAAAAAAAACTCCAAGCTTCGGTTGGTGCATTTATTTTGCACAAGAAGACTTTATCCCCTTAGTAAGAATATCATGGAACCTCCCCAGGAAGTCATACCTCTTGCCCCAAAAAAAAGTCACTTCCTTTTACAATCCTTCGTTACCACAAATAGAAAGTCTCTTTATTTGAGACATCTTATGTATTGTCCTTTCCAGGCAGAGTGCCTTGGTTAAAGAAGAAGTTGAGACCCATTCTAGGTGAAACACCAGAATCTTGGGGAAACTTGTTATCTTTTTGCTATCTTCAGTGAACGTTGGTAGTTCATCGCCAGTGAACGAAGGTGATATGATGTATTCTCTTTCTACCTTCAGTGAAAGTTGGTAGGTCACCTTCAGTGAAAGTTGGTGATTGTTATCTTTTTGCTACCCTCAGTGAACGTTGGTAGTTCATCATCAGTGAGCGGCGGTGATATGATATTTTCTCTCTACCTTCAATGAAAGTTGGTAGACCATCGGCAATGAACGTAGATGTTTGTTATCTTTTTGCTACCCTCAGTTAACATTGGTGGTTCATCGTCAGTGAACGACGATGCTATGATATATTCCCTTTCCACCTTCAGTGAAAGTTGGTAGGTCACCTTCAGTGAAAGTTGGTGATTTTTATCTTTTTACTACCCTCAGTGAATGTTGGTAGTTTATCGTCAGTGAACGGCGATGATATGATATATTCTCTTTCTACCTTCAGTGAAAGTTGGTAGACCATCGGCAGTGAACATCAATGATTTTCTCTCTCTACCTTTAGTGAAAGTTGGTAGACCATCGGCAGTGAACGTCGATGATTTTCTCTCTCTACCTTCAGTGAAAGTTGGTAGACCATCGACAGTGAACGTTGATGTTTGTTATCTTTTTTCTACCCACAGTGAACGACGATGCTATGATATATTCCCTTTCTACCTTCAGTGAAAGTTGGTAGGTCACCTTCATTGAAAGTTGGTATTTGTTATCTTGTTGCTACCCTCAGTGAACGTTGGTAGTTTATCGTCAGTGAACGGCAGTGATATGATATTTTCTCTTTCTACCTTCAGTGAAAGTTGGTAGACCATCGGCAGTGAACATCGATGTTTGTTATCTTTCTCTCTGCCTTCAGTGAACGTTGGTAGCTTTGCCTTTAGTAGAGGTTGGTGTGTCCTCTAACCATCCTACCATCCTCTCTGATTCAGTTCTTTTGGTCCACCAGTGATTTATTTTCCCGGTAGGGTTGCTCCTTTGTTTTTTTATTATTGCTGCATCCCCAGTGATAATTTGCGTGTCTTTGGTACTGTTCATATGCATAAGCATTTGCATGGAATCTTAGGGCCAAAAATAGGGTTTGTTTTATATTTAAGAATCTTCGATCACGTCGACAAGAAGATTTTTAACCTTCGTATCTCCGGATAGAAGAAACTTAAATAAGGGCAGCTGTTGTACCCCAATTTTTGCCCCTAAGATCCCTTATCATACCATGTTGATTTATTCACAACAAGATCACACTAGGATCCTTGGTTCCCCTCCCTAGTTTGAGTTGTGCTCCTTTTGGGGGATTACCAATCACCTTGACTTATGTTCCTTTTGTGATCATTAATATTTTTTTTGTTTCTTCACTTATAAAATACAATGTTGGCTTGTCTTGTTTGTTATCCATGTAGGTAAGGGAAATGAGATTTAACAAGTTACTCCATGGGTTCATGAGTTTATTTCCATGTCCTAGTAAATATAGCTTGAGAAGTTCAAACCTCATCATTGGATTGGTTTTGGAAGAATTGTCATGGCAAGATTGTTTTGGCTCACCATATTTCAAGGTTATTAAATTTGACCCAAATGTACAAGGGGTTGATTGGAGAAGTTGTCATGTTTGGACAAGGCCTTGTTCCTATTGGTCACAAGAGCATATTTCTCTCAAAATTCTAGATATGGAAGTGGTTTTGGTAGCTATTAGTCTTCATTATCATCCTCAACAACTCCTATTCACAAAGCAATAATATTGTTACAAGAAGTTTGTTCAAACTTGTCAAAGTTCTCCAAGGCATTCTCTTGATCTAGAAGCTAGGGTTTTGAACTTCAAAGGAGCATATCTTGCTCACCTTTTGGTATTTTTGAGTAATTCCAAATAAATCCTTCTCTTCAAATGGTTATCAACAAACCACTTCAAAAATTCCAAAGAGTTTTCATGTGGAAGAAACTTGGTGAAGAAGAAAGATTACAAGTTATCCATATGAACCCACAATTTTCCACATGTGACTTCAAGTGGTCATAACTTGGTCAATTTTTATCACCTTGAGTCCATTATTTTTCCATAATGATCTTGAAGATGTGAAATTTATGCCTTATTTTATGTGAAAAGTGAGAAATGGATGGAAGCTTCCTTAAAAATGCAAAAGATTATAGGTCATTTCATGATTTTTAGCCAACTTCAACAAGTCATAACTCTCTCAATTTTTGGAGATTTTGAATGGCTCAAGTACCAAAATGTCATTCAAGAGATATACTTCATTCCATCTATTTTTGTCAAGAGCAAATTCCAAGTGGAAGGCCATGTTTGGATGCAAAATATTAGAGGTAATTTTTGAAGAAGAATTTGAAATATTTCTAAGTATGGAAAGTCAACCCTTTTTCTTCAACTTTGACTCACTGTAACTTTCAGCTCAAGCATCCATTTGATTCCATTCTTTTTATAGTGCAAAGCTTGTAACCTCA
This sequence comes from Vicia faba, assembly GCA_948472305.1. Lineage (NCBI taxonomy): Eukaryota > Viridiplantae > Streptophyta > Magnoliopsida > Fabales > Fabaceae > Vicia > Vicia faba. The sequence goes on from OX451741.1 coordinate 1,472,679,836, forward strand.
TCTTTCTAAAGCATCAATAATCATGCCCTAAGACCCCTTGGGTTGGAAATGCCATGGATTTAAATTTGGTAACTCGAAACTGAATTTTTCAAAGTCTGAATTTTGAAATCCATAATTTGACTTCTAAACACAAGATTTATGCATGTTTTTGATTTAAACATGATTAGAAAACTTGCCATAAGTGATTAGCACCCCAAAACGAAAGATTTGGTTGAGTTTTGATGGAAATGAAGTCACACTTCACTCGTGCTCGACCTTCACTCAATTTCCCTCCAAACTTCTTTGTTTCTTCAAATTTTCATTCCCATTCACTTCCCTATAAATAGAGGGTCCTTCCCCATTCATTTCTTCAAGCTTTGAGAGCCAAAAACACCCTACCAAAACTTCACATGAACCCATCTTTTTTGAATTCAGTTTCTGAGATTTAATGTCCCTTTTCCAAAATTCTTTGCACATTCATCATCCTTGAGCATCATATAAATTCTCCATCACTTAAACCAATCAAAACGAGCCATAATTCAAGTTACAGAAGTCCAGTTTCAGAGCTTCTTCCTTGAACTTCGAAAAGGTAGAATTCTCCACCATTTGGATCCAAATCAAGCGCTAATCTATTTTACTCCTTCTCTTGATTCTAATGCTGCTTACAATTTTTAAATCCATTGAGAATTGAGAGAGAAATCTCAAATTGAAGGTGCTCGTTATTTTCTGGGTTTTTGATTCATATCTCTGTCCATACCTTATATAAATTTGGCGCGATGGTTGAGTTAGAATCGTCTTGAAGAGACGAGTTCAATGATGCTAGACTGGGATCCTAATTTTTCCATTTGAAGGATCTCACAAAATCGCCATTGCAGGGTGTCTGGAGGTTGAAGAAGATGACATGTCTCGTCTCAGTCAATAATAGCGTGCCAAACGTTTTAATTTCATTGGTTGCACTTTTTCTGATCCTATGCGTATCTCACTAAGGTCCATATCATGCACAGCGTGTTTGGTCCACTGGATTAGCTTACTAACGTGTTTTGACTATGATCTGATGGTCCACATCTTTTTGGTTTTATTTTATTTTATGATTTTTTATTTTATTGATTAAATTTTCAAAAATTCATAACTCTTTTATATTTTATCCAAAAATTATGAAAAAATTCACAAAAATACTTTGAATTATTTCTGATCTCATGAATATTTTTTCACATTTTTATTTTGAAATTTGGTATTTTTTTTTTTGTATTTTTTGTATTATTTGCTTTCTTTTAATTACCTAAAGAATACTTTCTGACATTTTTTTAATTCTGAAAAAATTCATAAATAATATTTTGCATATTTTTGACTTTCTGAAAATTTTATGGAATTTTATGTTGAGGTTTACTATTTTTGACCTATTTTATGTTTGTTTGAGAAATTTTAAATATTTTAAAAATATTTTCTGACTTTTAAAAATTACCAAAAAATTTATAAAAATATTTGGATCAATTTCTGATTTTTCTATGGCCTTACTTTTTCTTTCTTGATTAATTTGAACATAGTTGATATTTTTCTCCTCTATTTTGATTTTTAAACATTTTTTAAACCCTTTTAATGTATATATTAAATGTGATATCATTTTGTGATTATTTTCTGGCTAATCTTGGGTTTGGTGTTGGATCATGAACTTTATTAACATCATTGGACCATGGTGTTGAGTTTAACTCCACAAAAAATGGATGAATGATTTTAATAATAGTTTGATTAAAATTTAATTCAAACGTGGTTTGTATATTTTTTCCCGTATCCCTCTTTATCTCATCCTCTTCTTATTGCACTAAATGTTGTTGGAGCATGATCTCTATATCATGTCACAAAACAAAATGGTGCATAAATTGCTATTGACCGGCCTCAAAATAGGCGCGATTTCTATATAAGTCCATTTACGATTGCTTAACATAACGCTAAATTTTGTCCTGATTTGAATAAATGATCATTCGTGGCCCAAACTTATGATTGCAAGCCCAAGTATGTTGATTTGATCTCTTTGATCCAATAACCTTGAGATTCATTGTGTGGAGGCTTTGGTTCTACCAATCCTCTAATGGATCTACAACACTTTTGGTCAACGCAGATCACTTAAACATCGTTGATCATTAAATGGTACTTATGAGAATTCCAAATGGATGATATACTTGACAAAAAGCAAATGCAACTTGTTGTGTGGAGGCTTTGGTTCTACCAATCCTCTAATGAGTTCCAAATGGAAGCTTCAAGATGGTCATCCAACTAACCACTAATTATTGACTTGTTTTATATTATACTTTTATTATTTTTTTATGCTTTATGTACTATTTACTTTTAGCATTTACATTTCATGCCATTTTCATCTTTTCTCATTTGAGAATTTATTTTCTTGCAATTTTTATTTTGCTCACTTGAGCTTTTCTTTTCTGTTTTTAAGATACTTAATAATCAACATTAACCCTAAAAATCTTTAATGGTACTTGGACTACTTGGTTACTATCCTTGGCATTATGGATCATGGGACCTTTCTTGGACTTAGGACTAGAAACCTTGACCTATCTTGGAGATCTTATCATTTTGTCTGGAGTTCTTGAGGTTTACCTCAAGACATTTGGTTGCTTGTTTGTTTTGTGTGCAGGTTTTTGTGATCACATCTTCTGTTTGTGATCTGGAATTCAACCATATACAGTCGTTACTCTGCCCAATTTTTGTGAAGACTTAATACACTTAAAGTTTAGTTCTCTCAAGAGGTCTAGTATTTCTTTGCTTGATTGGTTTCAATCCAGGGAATGGGAATTCTGTCTTGGCTTATAATGTCAAGTTCTGGCTTCTTTTGGTTAGATAGTTCTTATCCCTAACTTTTATCTTATGCTTTAGGATAGACTCTTCCTCTCCTCCCATCTTCTTTAATTTCAAAAATCTTCTTATTCCTTTTGAAAACTCTTCTTGTTTTGAAACTTGAACCATTTTCATAATAAACTTGGACTTATGTCCTTGCATTTTCAAAATATTTTCATAAATAAATTCCAATCAATTTAATAATACCTTGACATTTTTTGTGAGAAGACTAAAAGTCAATCAATCTCATTCAAACCATTTTACCACTTTGGCTTTTACTTTAAACTTTTCTCAAAAGATTAAACTCTTGTCAATCCTTGTAGTGATGAAAACAACTATACGTCTACAGTATATAATGAAGAGAGATATTTTCCACTTGGGCATTGAGTGAGGCATTATTGGTTTTAAAATCTAAGTCATATCCTCCACTTTGAGATGATGCAAATTCTCCTTTATCATGATTGTGGGTAGTAGGTATGTTTTCACACGGACAATGACGATGATGTTTTATCTCATAAAATTAACCAACATACTTGTGTTTCAAATTTTAAAAAGAAGAACTACGTGTACCCTGATCCCCTATTGCATGAAAGGTGGTACGTAGGCACTAAAGGTTCACAACTGCAGCGGGTGCAAAAATCGTAAAAAATATATTTCTTTACTCACCTCCCCCATCCATTTCATATACAACATTTATTTTTATATCCAAAATATACAGATTTTACAAAGAGGCTCATGCGGAGTACCGTAGATGTTTAGGGTGCTAATACCTTCCCTTTGCATAACCAACCCCCTTACCTTGAATCTTTCCCCCTCTTTTTGGGTTATTCTCTCTTTTCCCATTCATTTGGAAACAATAAAGCGCGGTGGCAATTTTTATTTTGATTTGTATAAAGTCTAGTCAATCCAATGGCTTAGTCTTGAGCATTTCTACCGCCACACTTTCCATCCGTAGTTATTTGCGGGCTCTTAGATGCTTAGCTCATTTTTTTAAATACCTTGTGAATTTTGTGTGTTTTTAAAAATATTTGAAAATGCCTTAGTGCTGCGATTCGCTTTATGATAACTCTTGTATCAGTCCTCAAGAGTGTTGATAAAGCATTTTTTGAAAGTGTTTTAAAATGTTTTTATGTAAGTGCAAAAAGTTTGTTTTGAGCAAGCATCTAAGAACTATCTACTTATGCTCGAAAAGGTTCATTCTTTTCCTCTTATCCTTTAGACAGTGTTATCCTACTATTAGTGAGTAGGTATCCATATCGTTGGATGTTTGAGGGACATTCGAAGGAACGTACAGTCATAAAGGCAACATATGGAGACGCTTTATCAATTTTGTTTAAGGGACTAGATCATTTACCAAAATGCAACATCGTAGGGTCATCGAGGGACTATAATCTTTTGATTTACGGGATTTGCTAAAGCGTCCCCATTTTCGAGGGACATCACTGTTTTATTTTCCGAAAGGCAACCAAAGTGGGTGTACCCTAGAGGTGTATATGTGCAAGTGATTCAATTTGGTTCATTTATCTTTATTATTAGATTTGCTAGCGCTTTATTTTTAGTCTTTCCATACAAGCCTAGTTACTAACAGTTAATATTTTACAAAAAATTAAAGTGCGGGAATCGTAAATCCTACGCTATTACAAGACTTTGGGGAGGGTGTATTTACATGTCTAAAAATGGGGGAAAATAAAGAAAGCAATAAATGCCCTAGTTAATTCTATTACATTCCATCAGCAGATACATTAGTATAAAATGCGAAAATAAATAACGCGTGCGAAATGGAACGAGACATCTAAAACCCTAAAAAATTTCTAACTAAACATTAAAAAATCTTTTTGGTTTTTGTTTATTCTAAGAAAATAGTTAAACTAAATTAAATCTAAATTTAATTTAAAAAAGTTAAATGAAATTAAACCTAATTCTAATATTTTTGTATTTTTATTAAGAAAATATTTGAATTAAATAACCTATTTCTAATTGATTTTAAATTGATAAAATAAAGTAAAAATAATTAATTTAATTAATTTCCAAAATTAAAATTAATTTAAGAAAACCTAAGTCTATTTTTTTTAATTTTATATTATTATGAAAAAAATGATTAAATGAAAATAAACAATAACACAAATAAAATAAAAAACAAATTGGGCCTGATGTCTAAAGCAAATAGATGGGTGCATTTTTTTTTTGAAATTGCTAGGCCTATGTATGAAAGAGCCTAGAGGCTGTACTAGATCTGGTGAGAGGTTCCTTTGAATGCCCATGGTGAGGCACGCATCTGAAGCACTGGACCTAACTCCACTGAGATCTGATGGCCAAGATAGTGGGATGTACAAAGCGTGTGCTGGATGGCCTCGTACTGAATCTGCAAACAGAAAATGTGAGAAAATAAATCCAAAACATGGGGATCGAACCCAGTTTTTTCACTCTTGCAAATGCACGCTTCATCTCTCAGCCAACCTATTCATTCGTTAAATTAAATAAAACAAAACAATATAATATAAACGCAGGCCAAATCCATGTCAGCTAACACGCGTGTGTTCAGTGGGCCCTGGTTATTTAAATGAACGAATCACGTGTTTGGATCATGACACGCTGGCTCCGAGATGGTCAAACCACCATCCATGGCGGTTGACCACTTTCTCCTCCGGCGAGTCCAAAACCCTAACCTACGAAACAACATGATTCAAGACCAAAAATTTGGCCTACTCCCCTTAAACCCTAAGCTGCGAGTTCAGTGGTGGTGGCCATTTGGCTCGAATGTATCTATACTCAAAGATACAAAGAAAACATCTCCTTATTCCCTAACAATGGTGCAATCTAATTCCTGCATAAAATCTTGCATGTAACACGTTGATCATGCTCAAATGATGTATATGAATTGATTCCAGAGATTAGTATCCATTGAAACTATATAGAATGAAAGATCTGATTCTTACCAAAACTTACCAACTGGCGATTCTACGTGGGATGTTCTGGGGCGTTTGAGAGCAAGCTAGGAGTATGGATGGATCCCTGGAACCTTTAGGAAGACAATATGAGAATTGGTTTAGCCTGGGAGCAACTGGATCATATGTTGTGAGTTTTGACAACTTTTGGATTTTTTGTGAAATTTGTATGGCTCGCTTATGCAACTTATGTGTGTCTTTGGCTTGCAAAAACAACCCTTATATAGAGGAGATGGAGGGAGCAAGGTAAGTAGGAAAGAATCAAGCCCATAAACATGTGGTTTAAAGCCATGATTACAATTTGAAAAAATGCTTAAAATAGAAATTTCATGCCATTTTCAAAGCTGGATGAACCTAGTCACATTTGCACAACTTTATGGGCTTCTAGGCAAGACAAAACATCAGACCAAATGCCAAAGCCCATCTCTATTTATTTTATACAATTTACTTTGTATTTATTTGAAATAAATAAAATTAAATATGAATAAAATAGATAAAAATGATAAGGGAATGTAAAAATGAGATTAGAGGTCCTCCATAAGTTTAAGAAGATATTTGAAGTCCAAGAAATTAAGCCATTGACCTAAAAGTTTAAGTTTGCTCAACGCATAATCCTTGAAATTTCTAAGATTTTCCCAACTTGGGCAAGACATAACTTGCTCAATTGTTATGTCATGATGATGATCTTGAACTTTTTGTAAAGCCCAAGATGTCTAATTTAATCCCTCTTTTGATCAATTTTGCATTTGAAGACTTTATATTAGTGTAAATGGTCTTGACAAAAAAATGTCTTTTGTTGACTTTTTGAAAATGACCTGTAATGTACGACCTTGTATCTTTCAAATGGTGAATTTATTGAACTTGAGAATAAAAAAGAAGTAGTAGGGAATTGGATTCTATTTAAAATGAGCTTTGTTTGGGGAAAAATGGATGAAGTATGTGAAAGTTATGCCTGGTCAAAGTTCATTTGACTTTTCCTATAAAAACCCTAATTTAGCATTTTTTGACTTTTGATAGATTATGAGCATTTATTGAGGAATCATGATCAACCCTTGATCAAATGATGGATATCACTTCAAAATACTGATGTTGACCAAAAATCTTGAAGTTTGACTGTATTTGGGCCACAGTTGACTTTTGACCTAGTACAGTTGATTTTCAAACATTTGAGCAATTGACTAAGCAAAATTGTAGTGTAAGGAATGGAATTTGTCATGGATATACTTGAAGACATATTAGGACCATGGAAAACATATGATACCTTTGGAGCTCACACATCTTGATGAAAGGTGAAACCCTAATTAAAGGTTCATTGCTTAGGAGGAGAATTTGTCTGGTCAATTCTTGGGCAACCTTGAGCAATTGAGGACCTCAATGAGCATGTCTTCAGTAAAAATGGGAGGGAAAATTTTGGGGTACAACAGCTGTCCCTGTTCAATCTTCTTAAACCTGAGGATTTAGATTGGCTTATTTTCCTTTCGTGATCTAAAGGTGAAAGATGATTGAACACTAGAGAGCCTAGAAATTTGCAGTCGCATGAAGTAATATTGTTGGTTGATGATATCGGGAATGGGCTTACAAATGCCATTTAGAGGAAATGACAGAGAGTTGTCGGGGATGGGCTTAAAGATGCCATCCAAAGTAGATGTTGACTTCTTAAGAGGTCTCTTTGTGGGGATTCCTGTTCTTATTGTCTGAGGAGGACTCCGCTGGGCAATATGGGTTTCTGTTGTTATCCCGCTTGAGGAAAGCTTTGTGGGGAATATAATCTAGGAACTTCAGTTGTCCAAGGATCTACTGAACAATTATCTTTGTACTGGAGAGATGGGAGCTTTCTATTTTCTGGTTGAAATCCACCCTTCACAGCGACTTGCTGGGGATAATAGAGTGAACAGTTACCTGAAAATGTATAATAAAGAGCCTGTGTAAGGCTGTTTCAGGATGAGTCCGTGTTAGTCTACATTCGGAGATATATGAGAAGGAGCCTGTGTGGGGCTGGTTCAGGATGAGTCTGTCTTAGACTGCATCTGGAAAGTTGATAAGGAATCCGTGTAAGATTTCTTCAGGATGAGTCCGTGTTAGACTGCATCTGGAGATCATGAGAAGAAACCCGTGTAAGATTGCTTCGTCTGGTCATGTAGATAGTTTTCCTGTCTGGTTTCAGGTGTTAATCTACAAATCAGTTGTTCACAGATAGTTGTCCTGTCTTATTTCAGGTATTAATCTGGAACTTGCTTTTATCAGTCATTTGAGATAGTTGTCCTAGATTGTTTCAGGTATTAATCTCTGACTTGAGAAAGAAAGGTAGTTTTCCTGGCTTGTTACAGGTATTAATCTTCAATCTCCTCATGTAGATAGTTTTCCTGGCTTGTTACAGGTATTAATTTATAATCGGTCATCCACAGGTAGTTGCCATAGCTTGTTACAAGTATTAATCTGGAACTTGAAAATTGTCGGTTGTTGAGATAGTTGTCCTGTCTGGTCTCAGGTATTAATCTCTGACCTGAGAAAGAAAGATAGTTTCCCTGGCTTGTTACAATTATTAATCTGCAATCTCCTAATGTAGATAGTTTTCCTGGCTTGTTACAGGTATTAATCTACAGTAGATCGTCCACAGATAGTTGTCCTGGCTTGCTACAGGTATTAATCTGGGACTTGGCAACATTGGTCACATAGATAGTTTCTCCGTCTTGTTTCAGGAATTAATTTGTGGCTTGCTGTATTTGTTGGTAAACCCGTCTTGCTTCGGTAGTTCAAACCACTAGGTCGTGTAGATAGTTTCCTCGTCTGGTTCCGGGAATTAATCTTTGACCTGCTGCATAAGTTGATAGTGTTTGTCTGTGTGCGAATTCAGCCTGAAAAGGTAAAGTTAGTTTCATGCAATGTCGATGTATGAATTGCATGATGCTCTCAAAATAAATGAGATTTTGATATATGCATTTGTGCTGCATATGCTATGATGTTTGTAAAATTATGCATGAATGCAATGTATGAACGTATCAACTATTCTATTACAGGGTTGTTGAATTAGGGAACATAAATCCCTGATTGCTGCCGAGGATGAAGAATGTAGGTCTTCAGATTTTGTTGAAGTTGGAATGCTGGGAGACAGACTTCCTGTTGTTAGAGACATAAACTCTGTTGGGGAATGAAGACCTCGTGAACTGCTTGGGGATTTTTTTGAAATCCTATTGGGGAATCCTGAGAAGCTGGTGAGCCTTCACTGGGAATTTTTTGTTGGAGCAGTAATTTAGAGATTCTTGCTGCTCCGGGGATATAAGAACACATGACACCATTAGGCTGCATACTGAGAATATAGCAGTGACCTTGTAGTAGGATGTCTCTGCCTCTGTACCTGCTAGATAAGGTATTCGTGGGAGGAAATATCTGTGGGGTTTGGTGGATGGCCCTTAGACATTGTCCCATTTCTTAAAGTCATTAGTAACTGTCTTTCTGTTTTTTATGCATATATTTGTAAGCAGTAATCACATCCAAATGCATATGTTCAAAAATAATCACTGGACATTTTGAAAACAAAACAGAAAAATAAAAACAAATAGTTTTGCACTTTCAAAGGAATATCTTTATATTAACTTGGATAAGAGTTTTTGTACAAGGAGACGAACATCCTAGTAAGAGAATGTTGTCATAAGAATAAAACTTAACAAATTAGCATACAAAGAAAACAACTATGTGAAATAATCCCATTGGGTTCCTATTCTGCTATTGCCTTTATGTCTTTGAGCGTCTCTTCTCTTTCGCTGCTTGTCCGAAGTTGACTGGATTGATTAGTACCACTTGAGCTTTGATAGTTGATATTGAATATTGGTTGTAAGGTGATCCAACGAGACATAATTATACGCTTTAAATCCCTAACTTTTGTCTGGACTGCCCTTTCGGGTTTTCAGTCCACCGGGATACCCTTTTTTGCCCAAGCCGCCTTTTCAGGTTTCTGACTTACCGGGTGTACCAATTTTTTCACGTATATCCCTAATTTTTTCCCGAACCCTTTTGGTTCGCGGGATGCCCTTATTTTTGCTTAGGCCAGTCAACCTAGTGGGTCTTTATTCATGAGTAGTATCTTTTAACTATGTCCTCATTTACTGGGTGCGAAAGGTCATCACCATCCATAGTGGTTAAGATCATGGCTCCACCAGAAAATATTTTCTTGATCACAAATGGCCCTTCGTAAGTGGGAGTCCATTTGCTCCTAGGATCACCTTGTGGCTGTATGATGCGCTTGATTACCAAGTCACCAGCCTGATATACTTGACGTCTGACTTTCTTGTTAAAAGCTTTGGTCATACGCTTTTTGTACATTTGACCGTGACAGATAGTCGCGAGCCTCTTTTCATCAATCAGGTTTAATTGGTCAAGTCGAGTCTGAATCCACTCGTCTTTTCTTAGCCCTGCATCCTTCATAATTCTCAAGGAAGGGATCTGGACTTCAATGGGCAGGACAGCATCCATCCCGTATACCAAGGATAAAGGAGTTGCCCCTGTTGATGCGTGCATTGTGGTACGGTAACCATGAAGAGCAAATGGTAACATCTCGTGCCAGTCTTTGTATGTCACCGTCATCTTCTGGATGATCTTCTTGATATTTTTATTAGCGGCTTCTACAACGCCATTCGTCTTCGGTCGATAAGGAGAAGAGTTATGATGTGGATCTTGAATTACATGCAGAGCTTGGTGATCATAGTGTTATTAAGATTGGTACCATTATCCGTAATGACTCTTTCCGAAATACCATACCGACATATTAGGTTATGTCTGATGAATTGGGCCACAATGTTCTTGGTAACCGAAGCAAATGAAGCTGCCTCAACCCACTTCGTGAAATAATCAATGGAGAAGAGGATGAAGCGGTGCCCATTAGAAGTTATAGGTCTGATTTCTCCAATCATATCGTTACTCCACATTATGAACGGCCAAGGAGCAGTCAAGATGTTTAAAGGAACTGGAGGCACATGTATTTTAGCAGCATAGATATGGAATTTATGACAAGTTCGCGAATGCTGATAACAGTCTGCTTCCATAGTGGACCAATAGTATCCTTCCCGTAGGATCTTTTTATCCATCACATGGCCACTAGATTGGGTGCCAAAGGTACCTTCATGCAAATCATCCATAATCTTTTCTGCTTTACTCTTGTCTACACACCGAAGCAAGGTAGAATCATGATTGTGCTTGTAAAGGATCCCGTTACTGAGGAAGAACTTGGCAGAGAACCTTCTTAGGAACTTCTTATCATTGACTGAAGCTCCCTCAGGATACTCTTGGGATTCGAGATATCTTTTGACTTCATGGAACCAAGGTTTGTCCATTACTTCTTCAGTACCAATTTAGTGACAATATGCTGGTTCATCCATCCTTTCAATAGTGATCTAAGGAGCCTCATTATCCCACCTGACTTTGAACATGGATGACATCGTCTCTAGCGCGTCCGCTAGTTGATTTTCCTCTTGTGGAAAATGGTCAAAGGTAACTTATTCAAAGTGTGGAATCAATGTAAACACATGCTCTTTGTAAGGGATAAGATTAGGATGCTTTGTGTCCCATTCTCCTTTGATTTGACTGATTACTAAGGCCGAGTCTCCAAATACACTCAAGAATTTGATCCTTAATTCGATAGAAGCTTTGAGACCCATGATGCATGCTTCATATTCAGTCATATTGTTGGTACAATTGAAACATAATCTGGCAGTGAAAGGCGTATGACAACCTTTAGGAGATATAATCACGACACCGATGCCATTTCCAAGTGCGTTGGAAGCTCCATAAAAAACCATAGTCCATCAGGATCCTCTTTCAGGTCCTTCATCCGTTCCAGGTTCTTCACAATCAGTCACTAACATGATGTTCTCACCCGGGAACTCAAAATTCATGGATTGGTAGTCGTCCATAGCCTGATGAGCCAAATGATCAGCTAGTACACTTCACTTAATTGCTTTCTGGGTTGTATACTGGATGTCGTATTCGGTCAGGATCATTTGCCATCTTACTATTCTTTCGAAGAGAGCAGGCTTCTCAAAGATGTATTTGATAGGATCCATTTTAATTATCAACAAGGTAGTGTGAGTCAACATATACTGTCTTAGTCGGTGAGTAGCCCATGCCAAAACGCATCAAGTTTTCTCGAGCAATGAGTATCTTGTTTCACAATTGGTAAACTTTTTACTAAGGTAGTATATTGCATGCTCTTTTCGACCAGACTCATCATGTTTCCCCATCACACACCCCATTGAGTTCTCTAATACAATCCAGTACATGATCAGAGGTTTTCCTTCGACTGGAGGCATTAAAATTGGAGGCTCTTGAAGATATTCTTTGATTTTGTCAAAGGCATTCTAGAAGTCATCATTCCACTTCACTGCTTGATCTTTCTTCAGTAATTTGAAGATTGGCTCACAAGTAGCGGTCAGATGTGAAATGAATCTGACAATGTAGTTCAGACGTCCTAAGAATCCCCTGATCTCCTTCTCAGTGCAAGGAGTTGGTATTTCTTGTATAACTTTAACATTTGCAGGGTCTACCTCAATACCTTTGCACTTACAACGAAGCTTAAGAGCTTACCAGATCTTACTCCAGAGGTGCACTTATTCAGGTTTAACAACAGTTTGTACTTTTTCATCCTTTCAAATAACTTTTGTAGATGATCAAGGTGCTCCTCTTCAGTCTGAGATCTAGCTATCATATCATCAACGTAGACCTCTATCTCGTGATATATCATATCATGAAACAAAGATACCATGGCACGCTAATAGGTTGCCCCGACGTTCTTTAACCCAAATGGCATAACTTTGTAACAGAAAGTGCCCCACTGTGTGACGAAGGTTGTTTTCTCCAAGTCCTCATGCGCCATTTTGATATGATTGTTCCCGGAGAAGCCATCCATGAAGGAGAATACCTTATGTTGTGCAGTGTTGTCAACCAGAACATCAATGTGGGGAAGCGGAAAGTCATCCTTGGGGCTTGCCCTATTCAGATCTCTGTAATCCACACACATACGTACCTTACCGTCCTTCTTAGGTACTGGAACCACGTTAGCAACCCATTATGGATAAGAAGTAATGGCTAAGAAACATGTGTTGAATTGTTTTATGTCTTCAACCCTGATCTTTTATGACATCTTTGGCCGTATGCGACGAACCTTTTGTTTCATTGGAGGGCGATCCTCTTTCGTCGGAAGGCGATGGACCATAATATCAAGGTCAAGTCCCGACATGTCTTCATATGACCAGGAAAAAACCTCAACATAGTCATGTAGCATTTGTATTAACCTCTCTTTGACACCATGCTCCAGATCGACACCTGTATTGACTTATTTCTTGTCTCTTCAGTACCCAAGTTAACTGTATCAACTGGCTCTTCATGAGGCTATATTGCCCTTTCTTCCTATTGTAACAGTTTGGAAAGTTCTCCTGGTACTTCACAATCTTCCTCACCTTCATCCTCGGCTTGGTAGATCGAATTTTCAAAGTCATAACTGGAAATAGCAGAACCGTTACCAATGGGATCCAGAGTGGATATGCATATGCAATTTGATATGTGGGTGTGTGTTAGAGCATAGTTGTATATATTTTTGATACAATAAAAGAGGTACAAAAGAAAAACAAAGAGCGTAAAATTTGTATGCAAAATGTCCAATGTTTTATTAATGACATATGAAAATGAAGTAATGACCCTCACAAATAGACCATTGTGCCTCGGGTATGACACAAGGCTTTAAAGTTTTAATTGTTCAAATATTACATATCCTCAAAAACCAAAAGACAAATTACTCTTGAATAAAAGTAATGGGAACAAAATTTTTGACCTCCCAATTGCTGAATCCACCGCTGATGGTTGGGAAGATCCATTTGTCTAAGTCATAATCACATTCATTATTGTGATACGGTGGGAGAATTGACTTGGGTGTTTTGTGTTTTATCGCAAATGTTGCGGTTAGCAAGAGTCGCCACCAACTTTTCTTTTATCCAAAAGGAAAGGTGAAAAAGCACAGGAAATACCTTTGAGATTATTTCTTGAGTTCGGGGGGTAGATTATGAAAAGGGAAGGTATTAGCACCCTTTTCATCCATGGTTTTCCATGGGCTCTTAGTTACTTGCTAGATCACTTGCTTTTGTTTGAAATTGTGCTTTGTGTGGTTTTTGAAAGTATTTTGTAAAAAGGCCATTGTTTAGGCAATCTTTGTAATGATTCTCGTTCGTAAGAATGTATACAAAGATGTTGATCTTTTGAAAATGTTTTCAAGTTTGTAAGATGTTTGAAAGTGTAAGTGTTTGTTTTGAAAATAGCAAGGATGTTTGTTTGAAATTGAGCAAGTAATTAGGAGCATTCTACCTACTCAAAAAGTCTTTCTTTTTCATTTTCTTTTCCTTTAACATTGTTGTCTTACCATTGATTTGGTAAGCAACCCTATCTTTGGATGTAAATGGGACAGGCTTGGGTCATCGTATAACCATGATTAACAATATTTCAAGGTGTCTTAGCATTCTTTTTTTAGGGACTAAGATCATTTGAAAGGCAACTTAGATAGCGTCATCGAGGGACTATGATCTTGTATTTGCTTGTTTTTGCTAAGATACCTTACATGCGTAATATGGACATTTTGTATAAGGAAACCAAGTAGAATAACCCTAGGGGTGCTTGTGTGCAAGTGTATTGTTTTCATGCTTGTTTTTGTCTTGGATTAGGGTTTTCTAAGCATTGGTATGTTATGTATAAAGCGATAAATTGCGGAATTTAAAGTTACTACGCTATTACAAAATTTGTGGGGAGGGCTGTACAAATTGAATGGAGATTGCAAGAATTTTAAACCTAATTAGTCTATTACAACCATATTAAATTGATATCAATGTACAAGGAAATAAATAAATACAAAGTACAAAATGAGTAAATGTACAAAAATGCAAAATGTAAAGAAAATGGATCTTTGTTTGGTTTTCATGAGAAAAAGAGAAATTGTCTTAACCTAATTAATTAAAGAAAATAATTAATTAAACATAAATTTATTAAGAAAAGATTTTAAATAAAACCCTAGTTCTATTAATTGATTAAAAGAAAATAAGTTCAAGAAAAGTGTTTTTTTTGGTATTTTTATCTTGAAAATATTTATAGCATTATAAAATATTTTTGGCCTTTTTTATATATAAATAAGTATACTTTAATAGGTGTAAAAGAAAAGTAAATATTAACCTAATTTTAATTATTAAATTTACAAGATAGTTTGTAAAAACATAAATAAAGTATAAAAATATTTTTTATAAGGAAAAAATAAAATAAACTAAGTCAAAATATAAATCTATCATTTTTGTATTTTTTATGATTTTTAATATTTAGAAAAATATTTTAAGAAAATAAATGAAATGAAAATAAAAAAAATAAAATAAGACTGGGCCAGTGTGCATATATGAAACAGGGGGTGAGAAAGTAAAAACAAAAAAAATAACAAAAAGCCCAACAGGGCCCAGCGCCTGCCAAACAAAGGTCAGAATGGAAAACATGTAAAAAAAAGCAAAATGGTACCACTGGGGCTCGAACTCAAGTCCCAAAGGTTACAAACGCGCTCTTCTACCACTGGGGTGGCTATACATCCATTAACATAAGCAAAATAATAAATATATAAGGCAAAACGCGCCCTGATGACTTCATCTTCAACCTCCAGCCAGACCAACTGTAACTTGCTCATTTCTCATCAAAAATGAAAACTGTAAACATGAAACTTGTAGCAAATTTACCCACGGTTTCAGAAATATAAAGTATTAAAACTACAGATCAAAGATAAGCATGAATTTTAATGGCCCTAATCTGAACCCTAAAAATATCAGAAATTTCAGTTTCAAAATTCTCTAAGCTCAAGCAAAATTAATGGAAACTATGGACATGGTTAGCTTTTGGGCAATGATATCTACATGTTTTGTTCACAAATAAATCCTTGATGATGCCTGTATGAAGAGTTCCAAGTTGAGAAAACTTACCTCTAAACTGGAAATCGTGTTTTGAGTTTGAGCTTGTTTCAAGTAATGGTGATGATCAGGTTAGCTTCCTTGAGGTCCCATGAAACTAATGCAATGATTAGCTTGAACAATGAATGGCTGAAATGGTATGGAAAAGTTAATCTGCAGAGCTGAGTTTTTGAAAATGGAGGATGGTGTTAATGGTGTTACAGTTCTGTAATAGGGTGTGAGATCAACTCTATATGATGTTTAGAAAATTTAGAAACCAAAAGGCCAAGAAACGCACGAGTAGATTATGAGTTTCAAGTTTTTGGTCAGTTTGTGTAAAAATGGAAGTGTGAAGTGTGATTCTGAGTTCTAGGTTGTTTCAAGGCTTGAGCATTCGTGTGTTTGTGGTCTAAGGTTTGTGTATGTATAAACAAAAGTGTTTGAGTGCATTAGCAAGTCAGAAGTACAAGTTGTTTGCTTTTGGCTAGGTTACTTGATTTTGAAGAAAAGAGGGAAACAAGTTTTTAGAAGAGGTACAACATTGGGATGGGTGGTTGTAAGTGTTAGAAACATTTCTCATGAGTTATAGGACTTGTTTGATCATAAGAGAACAAGTGCAAGACTCAAGAACAAGTTTTGTACAAAAAGTTACTTTATCAAAATGGCAATGTAACCTTTCTTCCA
This sequence comes from Vicia faba, assembly GCA_948472305.1. Lineage (NCBI taxonomy): Eukaryota > Viridiplantae > Streptophyta > Magnoliopsida > Fabales > Fabaceae > Vicia > Vicia faba. The sequence goes on from OX451741.1 coordinate 1,472,696,241, forward strand.
AAAATGGATAAAAAGCATGTCCATGCATTGAATGCTTGAAGTGAGGCCTCTAACAGTTGATTAAAACATTAATTATGGAGTTCCTAACAAGTATGAGGCCTGCAATGTAGTGTTTATGCAGCATGCTTTGAATTTGAATTTTTTTCATCACTAAAATGACATGTAATTAAAGTGATAAAACCCTAACTTTATCTCTTCGATTCTCCCTACTCAAGAATGATCTCAAGGAGTTCTTGGACATTTTGGAAAGCTTGAAATATTCTATACAACCCATATTTGAATTGATTTTGAATATTACCCTTGGAACTATATGAAAAAGTGTCATGAAGTTAGGTCAAAATCCTGGCCAAATTAGGGCAAAATTTCACTAAGTGTTTAGTTTCATGACCACATGTTCATAAAATTATAACTTGAGATTCATGCATTTTTGGAAGGAGTTGTGTAAAGCAAAGTTGTAGATTTCATGGAGATCTACAACTTTCATGTTTGAAGTTTCTCTTGAATCATCTTGCATAATGGTGAAAATTTTGCTCAAAGTTATGAAAAAACATGAAATTTCCAACACAAATTTCTAAGTTTAGAAATTTTGACTTTTCAAAATGAAATCTTGACTTTTTGATTTCTTGATGAATAAGTTTCATATTTTGACATGTTTTGATGAATTATGATCTTTGGTACTTGAATTTGACCAAAAAGTCAAAGTTTGACTTTTCAATATATAGTTGACTTTTGATCAGTTGACTGAAAAATTCATTTGTCAATCCAATGGACTTGCAATGTTTTGAACCATGTCATTAGGTAAAAATGATGCATTGGACTCTTGAGATCATGCCATAAACCAATTGACCATTTGCTAGGTCAAAATTCAGAAATTGCCCTTTCCCAATCAAAACCCTAATTTTGACCATTTTGCCCTTTTGGAGATTTGATCAAATTTCTTGAGGAATTATGGTCCAAACTTGATCAAATGATACATATGAGTTTAAGATTTTGATGTGGATAAAAAATTATGAAGTTTAACTGTAAATTGACCATGGTTGACTTTTCCTCCAATACAGTTGATTTTTAGGTCAACTGCTCAATTGACTTAGCAAAAGTGTGATCCAAGGCTTGAAACTTGACATGAGTAATCTTGGGGGTCCATAATGATCAATGAAAGTAACATGGGACATTGGGAGTTCAAAAATCCTTGTGCAAACTCAAACCCTAATTCTGGTCATCAGTGCTTAAGGAGGTGTCTTGAGCTGATCAAACCCTAGTGCAGTCTTGAGTCAAGGAGATCTTGTGAGCAAAATATTAATAAGTGAGAGGGAAAATTTTGGGGTACAACAACTGTCTTCCAGAGCATTGACTCCATGGTTGCTGATCTGTAAAGGTGGTCCCCCAGCACGAGCGCGACGAACAACCCTCTGGGCTCCTGAAGTAAAACACAAACCAAATTTGTCAGATTTGTAGGGAATATCCGTAAGTTGGCCCCAAATGGTACACCCATCTTCCTCGACTACTGTCTTGGCATCCTTAAGAGAAGCCATTTTCAGCGGAGGCCTGGTAGCCTTTGGAGTACTGGTAGCAGTCTTGGCCGCAACAACCGTCCGCGGAACCTCCTCAAAGTTCTGACACGGGGTCTCAATGAACTCGCCGTCCATCTCAATGTACCTGAAAGAGTTCAGGTGTCTCACCATGTATTCCTCTTTCCCATGGACTATGATAATCTTTCCCTTGACAAGGTATTTCAGCATCTGATGCAGGATAGAAGTAACAGCACTAGCCCCATAGATCCAAGGTCTCACCAATAAACAAGAGTAAGACGGGAGGATTTCCATCACATAGAAAGTGGAATTAAAAGTATAAGTACCCACTTTAATAGGGATCTCCACCTCCCTGTGCACCATTATTTTAGAACTGTCGAAGGCCCTCACCACAATGTTCTTGGGCTTTAGCGTGAGTCCTTCACAATCTAGCCTGTCCAGAGCATTCTTGGGTAAGACATTTAGTGATGAACCCGTATCCACCAGAACATGAGATAATGTAGTGCCCCTGCACTCAATGGAGACATACAAGGCATCATTGTGTTTCCTTCCCTTGGGAGTTAAATCAGCATCGAAAAAGCCCAGTCCATTATCAACAGTCAGGCTGGCCATGTAATTCTCAAATTAATTAGTGGAGGTCTCTTGAGGCACATGGGCAAACTTCAGAAATTTTACTAAAGCCTTAGCATGGGCTTCAAAGCACAAAAGTAAGGCCAACATTGAGATTTTTGAAGGGGTATGACCCAATTGCTCCATGACATTATAATCACTTTTCTTGATTATCTTCAATATTTCTTCCATTTCCTTTTTAGAAGCCTCGGGAATGACTTCTTTGTGCGCCTTCGTATGGACAGGCTCAACCAATACCTCTTTGCCCCGAGTCTCGGCTGACTCGGTAGCAGGGATAACAACAGGAATAACAGTAGGAGTAGCAATGGGAATACTGACAGGAGCAGTAGTACGGATGATCACAGGGTAGAAACAGGAGTACTAGCAGGAGTAGCAGTAGGAATAATCACAGGAGTAGCAATAGTCTTTGAAGAGATCTCGGGAGAGAAAACTCTTCCACTTCTCATAATTTTACTGGTCCCGACGATATTGTGGACGTTAGGATTAGTACCTTCAGCAACTTTGTCTTTTATAGCCAACATGTCTTGCTTGACGCCATGGTAATAGACGTCAGCCCCATAATTCCAGGGAATAGCTTTATCCGAGGAATATGGTATTGGCCTAGGGAGGGTGATGATCAAGGGAGAAAATTTGGGAACAGATGTAATCCTGAATGGTCTTTTGGTGGAAACCCTGAGAGGATTGTCATAAATGGTAATTATTGAGACATCTTCACAACAACTTCTTGTAAGGGGAACTTTTTCGAACATAATTTCTTTGTTGACCATCAAGAGCTGGACGCCCATTTTTATCAACAAACAACCATATGGTAGAGACATACATAAGTGGAAACCTTCACCAAAGCCCAGAAATAAATCGACTTACAATAGATTCTCCTTAACAGACAGAAGAGGAGTAATTAACTCGTCCACGGAGGAAACAAACCGATCATCATAAACAACATTGACACCTTGGCCATGTTTGGGAATTGGTGCAATTATTACATTAGGTGTCTCTGGAAGGTCAACTCAATCTCCTTCTCCTCAATGAGATCCTGTACTTTATTCTTTAAAGCACAACAGACGTTTGTATCATGCCCCAAAGTTTTAGAACGGTAGGCACATCGAGCATTTGGGTTATAGTGGGAAGATGCAGTATTGAGATTCTTAGGAGCTTCCTTTAGAGTCACCAAATTGAACTTCAACAGATATGGAAAAACCTGGGATAATGTCATGTTGATCCGGGTGAACTATCTTTTGGGCGCATTTGGCCTGCGCTGATTGTTTCGTTGTTGGTTTGATGCAGGATTCAAAATCATAATAGCCTCTACCGTCAGACAATGTTCAGTTTTGTTGTGATTCCTTTGGCCATAAACAACATTAACCTCGTTCTTTCCAGTGAAAGGATTCTTTGCTATGCTGGAGGATGCATCCCTCTGGATTTTACCACTTTTGATGCCAACTTCTACCCGTTCACCAGTCAGTATCAGTTCAGTGAACACAATAAATAAGCTTTCAATCAGATGGTTAAAGAATGGACCAGATAACGTTCCCAAGAACATGTCCATCAGCTCTCTATCAAACAACGGAGGCTAGACTCTTCCCGCAAGGTCTCTCCACTTTTGGGCATAATCTTTAAAACCTTCGATGAAACCTATAGACATACTTTGTAATTGTGTAAGATTTAGGGCAAGGTCAGGGTTATATTGGTACTGCTTGTAGAAAGCAGTAGCCAGATCTTCTCAATTACTAACGTTGGTTCTTTCTAGTTGATAAAACCATTCTAGCTGAGTCCCCGACAAACTCTCCTGGAAGAAATGTACCCATAGATTCCAATCCGTAGTGTGGGGTTGAATTCCTGACATACAACCTTAAATGCAGCTTAGGAGAGGAGACACCTTCGTACTTAACAAATGTAGGGACCTTGAATTTCGGCAGGATGACCACCCCTGAGATCAGTCCTAGTTCTTCAAAATCTAGCCCGGGTATCCTCTGAATCTCCATAGCATTGAGCCGATCCTCCATTTGTTTGTATTTATCATCAGTAGGAGGATACTGCTCCTCAGAATAGTCAGGTTCATCTTCCTCATACCCTGGGTTGTTGTTTTCTTCCATTGGCTTATCTTCTTGATTGTCCCCCTCATTTGACGGGGTTGCAAAATCTAGAGCTCGCTTAGCCGGTCCTTTGAACCTTCTACCTAAATTCAAGACACCAACTGGTTTATTTGCCTTCTTAGTCTTCTCTTTGATGATCAGAGCTTTCAAATGTTCTCGTCCCTGGGCCAGAGCCAGGAACATTTGTTAAAATTGAGAGTTTTGAGCTTGGAGGTCCTTCACTTTCTGTTCAAGAGCCATTTCTTTTGCTGAAATAAACAACGAAAAGATAAGAAACCTGTCTTGAAATACCTGCTTATGCAATGAAATGTATGATATGCTTATGCGATGTTTTCAAGGACTTCGGGAAATTTAAATTTGTGAACCAAAAGGAAACGAAGATTTTATTAGTAAAATTAAAATACAATTGCCTTTTAGGCTTACGATTGAAAAAAATTCTAAAATCCAAGAAATCAGGTTTCCCATGGGCGCTTCCTCTTTGTGCCGAGATAGACATTAAGACTTTTTTCTTCGTGAAGTTGCTTTGTGAGCTCCAACAGTTTCTTCTCATTGACATATAAATGATCTCTAAAGGTATCCCGTTCTTTCTTCAATTGAATCTAGGATCTCTGCAGATCTTCAAGATCAGTGGGCATGTCAGGATGGATAACTGTATAAGGAACATCTACTTCGGTGATAGGCTCTACAACCACTGGTAAGATGGCTATATACAACATTATAAGGTTCTGAGCACGAGCTCCTACTCATTTGAGATGAGGTTCCATAGGGATGGAAGTCTTAGGCCCCAAGGTCTTGATATCAAATATGTTTACCATTCCCTAAGCTCGTATGAACCTCTGATGATACCCTTGAACATCATCCTCGTAGTTAAACACAAATCCCTAGATAAGCATATCGTGGGGACCATACCTTCAAGCATAATCAAATTGTCGCATATCCAAAGAAGGATTATAATTTATGCCTCCCCTAATGCCAAGTAGTGGGTTATTAGGGAATTCTCCATAATAGTCAATAACATAAATATCTCCCATAGATCGGGAATACCAGAGAATATCTGAGTGAGAAAGTAACATTATCCTTCGCGACCAACCCAAACCTTCTATATTTCTTCAATACTGATTTAGGGAGGTGAGAAATAAACCACCTTGACAGCAATGACACGCAACACATAAGAATCCCTTTTCTCTTCATGGTGCGAGTGTGGGGGGTATACAAGATGTCTCCGAGTAGAGTATGCACAGGGTTACGAGAGAGGAAAACCTTGATAGCATTCACATCTATGAGTAGGTCTGGATTAGGGAACAACACTAAACCATAGATTAGAAGGGCCAGAACCTCCTCAAATTCTTGGAAATCTAAATCATCCCAAAACAGCTAAGCCTTCTCTAATAGGAATTTGACTAGAAAACCCTTGACTCTGCTTCTTGTTTCCCAATTGAATACAATGTCAGATTGTTTCAGATGCAAAGTTGTTGCAATGACTTCTGGCTTTGGAGCTTCTTATAAACCGATGAAAGGCATCTGATCTATAATAGGTATACCCAACATTTGAGAGAATTCATCCAAGGTGGGTACCAGTTGTAGTATGGGAAAGTGAAGCAATGGTGTTTAGGGTTAAAGAATTGAAAGAGTACACTCATCATCTTCTCATCAAAGCCCGAGGTAACTATATTGAGAAGTCGACCATATTTCTTGGTGAACAAAGAAGTCTTAGGAACCCTTGATACTAGCTCTTTGAGTTTGAGAGGTATTCTTACAAAGCTGATTCAGATAGTATTTCTACGAGCGGAAGCTGTGACCTGAAAAACAGAACAAAGATAAATTCCCCTAGTCCTTGAAATGGTTAGTGAAATGAAATATGGATGTTATGATGCATGATGTCATGTTTAAGAAAATATATCACACACAAGCAAAACACACAAGACCTTAGGTTTAGGCTTGCATGGAGTTTATAGGTAAATACCCTCTTGAAGTTTAGTTGGTTCAACCTGTCTTAGAAAATTAACCGGGTTCTAAGGAGTCTCAATATCACTGATCTTTCTTTATCGAGCATTGTTTCAGCTTAGCAATCTTTTCTTACGGCCGAAACATCTCGAAAGTCCAATCTCAATGAGTGTAGCATCGAGTATCAACCAATCCCCAGCTTTACACTGAGGCCCGCTATCTCACTACTTTCTAATGGCCAAGTTTGTTCAACTAAGGTTCTAAAGTCGGTTAGTGCTTTACGACACCACGTGGCGGCTCCGTATTCTCCTCTATTCAACACAAGGGATATCAGTACCAACCAAAGTGTCACGCCAACACAGGTATCGCTTCAACCATATCGGTTTATGTCGTACAGTCTCCACGATCTATTGTTGTTTATCTAAAAAGATGCCCCTCAGATCTTGGTGTAGGATCTATAGTAACAACCCAAACAACCCTCCAAAGATATATCATACAAAGCAAGCAATTAAAACAATTTTAAAATGAACTAACTCTTAAGGTAACCCCACTTTTCATTTATAACTCCCCAGCAGAGTCGCTAGTTCTGTGATATGGTGGTAGAACCGACTGTTATACTGGTTTTGCATTTGTGTTCGCAAATGTTGCGGTAAGCAAGAGTCGCCACCGAATTTTATTTTATCCAAATTAAAGAAAGGGTGAAAAGAACAGAAAAAAGACCTTTTCGAGAATTTTCTGAGTAAGGGGGTTAGATTATCAAAAGTGAAGGTGTTAGCACCCTTTCCATCTGTAGTTATCTGCAGGCTCTTAGATGCTTAGCTCATTTTTTTAAATACCTTGTGCTTTTTTGTGTGTTTTGAAAAATATTTGAAAATGCCTTAGTGCGGCGATTCGCTTTATGATAACTCTTGTATTAGTCCTCAAGAGTGTTGATAAAGAGTTTTTTTAAAGTATTTTGAAATGTTTTTGTGTAAGTGCAAAAAGTTTGTTTTGAGCAAGCATCTAAGAACTATTTTCTTATACTCGAAAAGGTTTGTTCTTTTCCTCCTATCATTTAGACAGTGCTATCCTACTATTAGTGAGTAAGTAGCCCTATCGTTGGATGTTTGAGGGACATTCGAAGGGACGTACAGTCATAAAGTAAACATATGGAGACGTTTTAACAATTTTTTTTAAGGGACTAGATCATTTACCGAAATTCAACATCGTAGGGTGATCGAGGGACTATGATCTTTTGATTTACGGGCTTTGCTAAAGCGTCCCCATTTTCGAGGGACATGACTATTTTATTTTCCGAAAGGCAACCAAAGTGGGCGTACCTTAGAGGTGTATATGTGCAAGTGATTCAATTCGGTTCATTTATCTTTATTATGAGATTTGCTAGCGCTTTATTTTCAGTCTTTCCATACAAGCCTAGTTACTAACAATTAATATTTTGCAGAAATTTAAAGTGCGGGATTCGTAAATCCTACGCTATTAAAGGGCTTTGGGGAGGGGGTATTTACATGTCTAAAAATGGGGGGAAATAAAGAAAGCGATAAAATCCCTAGTTAATTCTATTACATTCCATCAACAAATACATTAGTATTATATGCGAAAATAAATAACGCGTGCGAAATGGAACGAGACGTCTAAAACCCTAAAAAATTTCTAAGTAAACATAAAATCTTTTTGGTTTTTGTTTATTTTAAGAAAATAGTTAAACTAACTTAAATACAAATTTAATTTAAAAAAATTAAATGAAATTAAACCTAATTCTAATATTTTTGTATTTTTATTAAGAAAATATTTGAATTAAATAATCTATTTCTAATTAATTTTAAATTGTTAAATAAAGTCAAAATAATTAATTTAATAAATTTAAAAAATGAAAATTAACTTAAGAAAACCTAAGTCTACTTTTTTTATATTTTATATTATTATGAAAAAAATGATTAAATGAAAATAAACAATAAAACAAATTTAAAAAAAACAAATTGGGCCTGATGTCTAAAGCAAATAAGGGGGTGCGTTTTTTTTTTTAAATTGCTAGGCCCATGTATGAAAGAGCCCAGAGGATGTATTGGATCTGGTGAGATGGTCTTTTGAATGCCCATGGTGAGGCACGCATCTGAAGCGCTGGATATAACTCCACTAAGATCTGATGGCTAGGATAGTGGGATGTATAAAGCGTGTGCTTGACAACCTCGTACTGAATCTGCAAACCAAAAATGTGAGAAAATAAATCCAAAACCTGGGGATCGAACCCATGTTTTTCACTCTTGCAAATGCACGCTTCACCACTCAGTTAACCTGTTCATTCGTTATATTAAATAAAACAAAATAATATAATATAAACGCAGGCCAAATCCATGTCAACTAACATGCACGCATTCAATGGGCCCTGATTATTTGAATGAATGAATCACGTGTTTGGATCATGACACGCTGGCTCCGGGAAGGTCAAACAACCATCCATGGTGGTTGACCACCTTCTTCTCCAGCGACTCCAAAATCCTAACTTGTAAAACAACACGATTCAAGACCAACAATTTGGCCTAACCCCCACCCCCCATAAACCCTAGGCTGCGAATTCAGTGGTGGTGGCCGTTTGGATCGAATGTATTTGTACTCAGAGATATGAAGCAAATAACTCCTTATGCCCTAACAATGGTGCAATCTAATTCCTTTATAAAATCTTGCATGTAACACGTTAATCATGCTTAAATGATGTATATGAATTGATTCCAGAGATTAGTATCCATTGAAACTGTATAGAATGAAAGATCTGATTCTTACTAAAACTTACCAACCGACGATTCTACAGGGATGTTCTGGGGCATTTGAGAGAAATCTAGGAGTATGGATGGCTCCCTAGAACATTCAGGAAGACAATATGAGGATTAGTTTGGCCTGGGAGCAACTAGATCGTATGCTGTGAGTTTTGATAACTTTTGGATTTTTTGTGAAATTTGTATGGCTCGCTTATGCAACTTATGTGTGTCTTTGGCTTGCAAAAACAACCCTTATATAGAGGAGATGGAGGGAGCAAGGTAAGAAAGAAAGAATCAAGCCCATAAACATGTTGTTTAAAGCCATGATTACAATTTGAATAAATGCTTAAAAGAGAGATTTCATGCCATTTTTAAAGTTGGATGAATCTGGTCACATTTGCACGAATTTATGGGCTTCTAGGAAAGACAAAACATCAACCCAAATGCCAAAGCCCATCTCTATTTATTTTATACAATTTACTTTGTATTTATTTGAAATAAATCAAATTAAATATGAATAAAATAGATAAAAATGGTAAGGTAATGTAAAAATGAGATTAGAGGTCCTCCATAAGTTTAAGAAGATATTTGAAGTCCAAGAAATTAAGCCATTGACCTAAAAGTTTAAGTTTGCTCAATGCATAATCCTTGAAATCTCCATGATTTTCCCAACTTGGGAAAGCCATAACTTGCTCAATTTTTATCTCATGATGATGATCTTGAACTTTTTGGAAATCCCAAGATGCCTACTTCAATACCTCTTTTGTTCAATTTTGCATTTGAAGATTTTATCTTGGTGTAAATGGTCTTGACAAAAAATTTCATTTGTTGACTTTTTGAAAATGACCTGTAATGTATGAGCTTGTATCTTTCAAATGGTGCATTTATTGAACTTGAGGACAAAAGAGAAGTTGTAGGGAATTGTATTCTCTTAAAAATGAGCTTTGGTTGGGGAAAAATGGATGAAGTATGTGAAAGTTATGCCTGGTCAAAGTTCAGTTGACTTTTTCTATAGAAACCCTAATTTAGCAATTCTTGACTTTTGATAGATTAGGAGAATTTCTTGAGGAATCATGATCAACCCTTGATAAAATGATGAATATAACTTCAAAATGTTGATGTTTACCAAAAATATTGAAGTTTGACTGTATTTGAGCCACAGTTGACTTTTGACCTAGTATAGTTGATTTTCAAACATTTGAGCAATTGACTCAGAAAACTTGTAGTGTAAGGCATGAAATTTGCCATGTAAAACCTTGAAGACATATTAGGACAATAAAAAACATCTGAGACCTTTAGAGCTCACACATCTTGATGAAAGGTGAAACCCTAATTAGAGGTTCATTTCTTAGGAGGAGAACTTGTCTTGTCAATTCATGGTCAACCTTGAGCAGTTAAGGACCTCTATGAACATGTCTTGAGTAAAAATGGGATGGAAAATTTTGGGGTACAACAGACACTTTTTCTGGTTCAGTAAAAATCGACTAAAGATTTATTATGATTCTTTTCCATTTAAAGACAACACAAGACATCTACTGGTTCAGTTTAAATCAATCAAAGATTTATTTTCGATACTTTTTCCAGTAGATACTTTTCTGGTTCAGTTTAAATCAACTAAAGATTTATTCTAATTCTTTTGCAGTTAAAGACAACACAAGACATCTGTTGGTTCAGTTTAAATCGACCAAAGATTTATTCTGATACTTTTCCAGTAGATACTTTTTCTAGTTCAGTTTAAATTAACTAAAGATTTATTTTTATTTCCAGTTAAAGACGAACACAGACATCTTCTGGCTCAGTTTAAATCAAGCATAGATTTATTTTGATAGTTATCTGATACAGTCAAACGTAGACTCGTTCTGATATTTCTATCAACAGTTACTTTGGATGGTATATTTAGGCCCAACTCCGACAACTCTCCATCATCTTTCCAAATGGCATCTTTAATCCCATTCCCGGTATAATCAACAAACAGTTTTACTTCATGCACAAACAAGTGCAAATTTCTGGGCACTTAAGTGTTCAATCATCTTCCACCTCCAAGTCACGAATGGAAGACAAGCTAATTTAACTCTTCAGGTTTAAGAAGATTGAACAAGGGCAGCTGTTGTATTCAAAAAATTCCCCTCTCTTTTCTCAAGACATTTTTCACCAAAGACCTCAAAGGCTCAAGGGTTTCTCACAGGTTGGATCAGACAAGCTCACCACCTAAGCACTGAGCCTCCAAATTAGGATTTTGTTTTTCTCAAGGAAAATTGGACTTTTGATGCCTAAAATTACTTTCATGGTTCATTATGGGTCTCCAAGATTTCTCATACCAAGTTTCAAGCCTTGCATCACAAATTTTCTCAATCAATTGCTCAGATGACTTAAAATCAATTGTATTGGGTAAAAAGTCAATTATGGTCAACATATAGTCAAACTTCATGATTTTTGGCCAACATCAACATTTTGAAGTCATATTCATCAATTGATCAAGGGTTGATCACAATTCCTCAAGAAAAGCCCTTAAATCATCAAAGGGGCAAAATTGTCAAAATTAGGGTTTTTACAGAGAATGAGTGATCAATGGTTTTTGACCTAGTATGTGACCTAATCGCTTGAAGCATGATCTCAAGGGCTAAAACACAATATATTGACCTAATTTCATGGCCCAAATCATTTCTCAAGATCAATGGATTAATATTTTAAATTTGATCAATTGATAAAAAGTCAATTGATACACAAAAAGTCAAAATTTGACTTTTTGGTCAACATTGAATTTCAAAGATCAAAATTATCAAGACATTATAAAATATAAAACTTGATCATCAAGAATCAAGAAAGTCAAGAAATTCCATAAAAATTCAAAGTTTTCAATACTTAGAAATTTTCTAAGTGTTTTTATCCTTGATAATTTCATTACTTAATGACAATTTTTTATCAAGATGCAAGATGATTCAAGGAAAACTTTCAACATAAAAGTTGTAGATCTTGATGAATTCTACAAATTCATGCTTATCTTTGATCTATAGTTTAAGTTATTTACATAGTTGAAATCGTGATGAAATTTCTAACAAGTTTGATGTTTACATTTTCGGATTTGGTTGAGAAATGAGTAAGTTTGAAAATTCAAAAATCTTATTTGAAGACTGGCGCGAGGGAGAAGAAGATGTACATTCAAAATTGGGTTTATTTCATATTTAATAGTTGTTGCATAAACTAACATATGTATCACCACCCTAGTGGTTAAAGTGCACACCTTTCACCTATGGGACCTGGGTTCGAGCCCCAATGTCCTATTTTGCTATTTTTCTCATATTTGTTTTTCCTCCCTCTCTTTGTTGTTTCTGCACATAGGCCCGCCAGCCTTGGGCCTTAGTATTTTTTTATTCCGCGCACCCCTCCTATTCCTTCACCACATTGGCCCAATATCATTTTTAGTTATTTTTGTTTTTATTTTATTTATTACAAACAAATATGATTGGGCCTAACACCTCATTATCCTTTTAACCCCCCCCCCCCCCCTCCCCCCTTTTACTCTTTAAACAGCAGGCCCAACTTTTTATTTCTTTTATATTTTTATATTTTTATATTTTCTTTAATTATTTAATTTAATTTAATAAAAATACAAAAATACATTTTTCTTAAATAAATAGACTAAAAACATTTTGATTATTTTTGTTATCTTATTTTTTCAAACCCCATAAATATTTTTCTAAAACAATTAGTTTCTTTTTCAAATTAAAAATTAGTAGACTTAGGTTTTATTAATTTAACCAAGATTTTTTTATAGTTTTTTTTTTGTTTAATTAGTTAATTAAACTCCCTTGTAAATTAATTAGCTTAATTAGGTTAAAACCTTTTCTATCAAAAACTCACAAAAAATAATTTCTTCTCTCTTTTGTATGATTTACATTTCTTTGTGCATTTTACTATTTCACATTACAATTTATCTAACTGTTAAAGCTTTGTAATAGTAATTAGGGTTTACTTTACTTGTCATCCTCATTTGTAAATTTGTACCCCTCATTCCCAAAGAGATGTAATAGCGTAGGACATTTAAATTCTGCAATTTATCGCTTTCCTTATTATTGTTAGTAATTAGGGCTTGTATGGCAAGATTAAAATCAAACATAGACAACCCTAATATAATATAAATACTTGAATCAAAACACTTTCCACACTTACACCTCTAGGGTAACCACACTTGCCGCCTCAGATAAAAACAATCATGTCCCTCGAATGTGAGATGCTTTAGCAAAAACCCTCAACTAAAAGATCATAGTCCCTCAATGACCCTTAAATTATTGCATTCGGTAAATGATCTTAGTCCCTTACGAAAATTGCTAAAACATCTTACAAGTTTCATTATATGAATATACGATGACCCACGCTTGTCCCTCACATCTAATGATAAGGCTCTCTACCAATCAATGGTAAAATAGCACTATCTAAAGGAGGAGGAAAAGAACAAAGACTTTTTGAGTAGGTAGATTACTCATAATTTCTTTCTCACAAATAAAATCATTTACACCTCACACTTTCAAAAGATTTTTCAAAATAAACATTTTATATACATTCTCAACGATACGAGAATCATTACAAAATTGCCTTAGATTGGCATTTTCAAAACATCTTTCAAACATTCCCTTTCAAACAAATATTTTCAAAACCAACACTTTGTATACATTCTCAAGGATATGAGAATCATTGTAAAGTTTTCCAAACTTAGGCGCTTTCAAAATATTTTCAAACTTACACAAACACAAAGCATTTCAAAGTGATCAAGCAATTAAGAGCCCGTAGATAACTACGGATAAAAAGGGTGCTAACACCTTCCCTTTTCATAACCTACCCCCCGAACTCCAGAAAATTCTCAAAAGGTCTTTCCTGTTCTTTTCACCCTTTCCTTTATTGGATAACAGAAAATTCGGTAGAAACTCTTGCTATCCATAATATTTGCGATAAAACGCAAAATAAGCAAGTCAGTTCTCCCACCGTATCACAGAACTGGAGACTCTACTGGGGAGACTATACTAAAAGTGGGGTTACCTTAAGACCTATATCACCTTTATTTGCTTTACATGTTTGCCTTGTTTTCTTTACATTTGTGGGTTATGCTTGGGTTTATTACTTGTATAAATCCTATACGCGGATTTAGGGCATATTACGTAAGTAGCAATAGATCGTGGGGATTATGCAGTGTAATACCAATATGGTTGAAGCGATGACTACGTTAGTGTGACACATTTATTGGTACCAGCGTCCCTTGAGTCCAATCAAGGAGAATACGGGGCCACTGTATCGTGTCATGAAGCATAAACTGACCCTAGAACTTTAGTTGAGCAACTTGGCCATTAGAAAGTAGTGAGATAGCTGGCTTTAGTGCAAGACTAAAGTTGGTTGATACTCGATACTACACTCATTGAGATTGGACTTCTGGAATATTTTGGTCGCAGTTTGGATGCTTGAGCTAAAACAATGCCCAATGAAGAATGATCAGTGATATTGAGACTCCTTAGAACTCGATTACCTTTGTTAGGACAGGTTGAACCAACTAAACTTCAAGAGGGTACTTACTTATAACCTAAGGCCTTGTATGCTTTATTTGTGTGTGATTATTTGTTCATAAACATCATGACATCATGCCATAGCATTTTCACTAACCATTTCAAGGACCTAGGTATTTATCTTTGTTCTATTTTGTAGGATATGGCTTACAATCGCAGAAATACAATCCGAATAAACTTCGTAAGGGTGCCTCCTCAACTCAAAGAGTTAGCATCAAGGGTTACTGAAAATTCTCCGTTCACCAAAAGATCTGGTCAAATTCTCAATCTGGTTACCTCAAGCTTTGAAGAAGACATGACGAGGGTGCTCTTTCAGTTCTTTGACCATGTACATCATTGTTTCACCTTTCCTGACTATCAACTAGTGCCCACAATGGAAGAATTCTCTCAACTACTAGGAGTATCTATTCTTGATCAAATACCATTCTCTAGTTTAGAGGAACCTCCAAGACTTGAAGTTATTGCCAAGGCCTCACGTTTGAAGAGTTCTGACATTGTAGCTAATTGGGAGACAAGAAACGGGTTCAAAGGCTTTTTGGCTAAATTCCTGATGGAGAAGGCTCGACTATTTTAGGATGCTATGGATTTACAAGCTTTTTAGGAGATCTTGTCTCTTCTAATCTATGGGTTGGTGCTTTTTCCTAACCCGACCAACTCATAGATGTGAATGCTGTCAAAATTTTCCTTACTCGTAACCCTGTACCTACATTGCTTGGAGACGTTTTGCAATCTCTTTATACGTGCACTATGAGGAAGCGAGGGACTCTTATGTGTTGATTACCTTTACTATCTAGGTGGTTTATTTATCACCTTCCTCGATCAGTATTGAATAATGAGACAGGTTTGAGGTGGTCGCAAAGGATAATGTTGCTTTCTCATGCAGATATCCATTAGTGTTCTCGATCTCAAGAGGTCATTACTATCATTGACCATTGTGGGGAGTTCCCTAATGTTCCACTGTTAGGAATTAGGGGAGGTATTACTTATAACCCTTCTCTAGATCTACAGCAATTTGGCTATGCTCGAAGAGATGGTCCCCACGACGCACTCATTCAAGGTATTGTTTTTGAATATGAGAATAATGTTTAAGGTTATCATTGAAGGTTTGTACATGCTTGGGGCATGTTAAACATGGATGATAGAAAGACTTTGGGACATAAGAACCGTATTACTTTGGAGCCTTATCTCAAATGGGTACGAGCTCGTGTTCAAAGTCTCATGATGCCATATCCAGCTATCCTACCAATAGTTGTGGAGCCTGTTGCCGAATGGGATATCCCTTATACCATTCTCCATCCTGACATGCCTACTAACCTCGAAGAATTATAGGGATCTTGGATTCAACTCAAGGGGGAACTAGATACCTTTGAATCTCGATTATATTCAAGTGAAAAGAAAGTGTTGGAGCTCACAAGGCAACTTCACGAGGAGCGAAGACTGAATGCATACATTGCACCAAAGAGGAAGCGACTGTGGGAGACTTGATTCTTTTGTTTTAGGAGTTTATTTTGTTGTCTCTTTGAGACCTTTTTGCTTTTTCATTTTAAGACCAAGGGGCAATTGTAATCTTTGAACTTATTAATAAAATTGTTGTGTTTGTTTCCTTTTTAGCTAGCAAATTTAAATTCCTTAAGGTCCTTGAAAACATTGCATCTGCATAACATGCATCATTCCATAAGAAGGTTTTTCGATACAGGTTTCCTCATCTTTTTACTATTTATTTCAGTATAAGATGTCTCTAGAGCAAACCATCAAAGATCTGCAAACTCAACATGCACAATTCCAAGAGACTCTCCTCAACCTAGCAAAAGGTTAGCAAGAAATGATGGCACTCCTTGCCACCAAAAAGAAGACTAAGAAACAGGCTATTATTCTCAACATGGGAAGAAGGTTCAAGGTGCCCGCCCTACTAGCTCAAATAGAAGAGGATTCTTCTGAGGAAGAAGACGATCAAGACGAGGATGTTAGAAGCACCAGGGTCGGGGGTGGAAATAACAAGATTACATAGGATGAAGACTATTTTGAAGAGCAGTATCCACAAAGCGGATGAGAAATACAAGCAGCTTGTTAACCGACTTAAGGTTGTAGAGATCCAAACAGTGCCTGGTTTGGACTTTGGAGATTTAGGTCTGGTCCCTGGGGTGGTCATTCCCCATAAGTTCAAGGTCCCTGTCTTCGCCAAGTATGATAGGGTCTCCTGTCCAAAGATGCATCTGAGGTCTTATGTCCACAAGATTCAACCACACACCATCGATAGGAAGTTATGGGTTCATTGCTTCCAAGAGAGTTTATCTGGGACACAGTTGGAATGGTTCTATCAACTAGAAGGGACTAATATCCACGCATGGGAAAATCTGGCTGATTCCTTCTACAAATAATGCCAATACAATCCTGACCTTGCGCTGACCCACGTGTAATTACAAAAGATGACTATGGGTTCAAATGAAGGCTTTAAGAAGTATGCTCAAAAGTGGAGGGACCTGGCTGGAAGGGTGCAACCCCCTTTGACTGACATAGAATTAGTAGACATGTCCATGGGCACCTTGAATGGTTCACTCTTTAATTTTCCGATTGGGAGTTCTACATCATGGTTTACTTAGTTGATTATGACTGGTGAACAAGTTGAAAGTGGAATCAAAAGCGGGAAGATTTAGATGTCTGCATCCTCTAGTACTGTGAAAAAACCATTCATTGGAAAGAAAGAGACTAATGTTGTTTATGGATAAAGGAGCCATGTCAAGAACGATCGTCATCAGTCGGTAGGAGCTGTATTGATTTCAAATCTAACCCCAGTTCAACGACCACAACAATCAAACAATCAACAAAGGCCTGATGTCCCCAGGAGGCAATTCACTAGAATCAACATGCCACTATCTCAAGCTTTACAGCATCTGTTGAAGGCATATTTGGTAACACTGCAAGACCCTCTTCCAAATCCCAACACTGCCTCTCCCAAATATAACCTGAATGTGAAATGTGCCTATCATTCAAATAGTCCCGACCATGATACCAACAACTGTTGGGCATTGAAGAACAAGATCCAAGATTTGATTGATAACAAGGTGATCGAGTTTGACCCTCCACAAACCCCTAATGTCATTACTGCTCCCATGCCCAGTCATGGTAAAGGTGTGAATGCCATTGACGACGTCTCCTTTGCCTCCACCATTAGTGATTTGACTACTCCCTTAATGACTATTAATAAGAATCTGTTAAGAGCTGGTTTATTTCCGGGCTGCCTTGAGAATTGTTACCATTGTGCTTCTTAAACTAATGGTTGTTTGTGGCTGAAGAAAGGTATCCAACGCCTGATTAATAGCCATGGAATTCTGTTCGAGAAAACTCCATCCGTGAAGAGTTTTCCTGAAAGTACTTTCCAAGAGTTTAGACTTGAAGATATTTCCATAATCAGCATTTCCAATACTCCTTTAGGATCGCCTCTAAAGGCTCTATAAGGATTCCTGCTGAGCTAAGAGTGGCCCCCCTGATTATCACTACACTGGGGCCAGTCCCCTATTCATCTGACAAAGTCGTGCCTTGGAACTATGGGGCATAATTTTATTATCATGGTATCAAACAAGAGCCATGGATTACTGAAAATGAAGATGTTGAAATTACAAACATTGCCGAAACTAGTAAGGTCACTAGGAAAGGAAGAATCTTCTCTCTGAAGATCTCTCCTCCAACAACTACTACAACACCTGTTCATATTCCTGCTGCTAGGCCAACTGCTGATACCCGAGGTAAAGAGAAAGTTACTGAGCCTGCCGTGACGGAGGCACCACCAAAAGAAGTGACAATTGAAGACCCATCAAGACAAGAGATGGAAGAAATCCTGAAGATCATCCGAAAAAGTGAGTACAAAATAGTCGAACAACTGGGGCAAACACCCTCAAAGATATCCATGTTGTCCTTGTTATTATGCTCTGAAGCACATGCTCAAGCTCTGCTGAAATTCCTGATGAATTCCCATGTACCACAAGAGACCACTGTTGATCAATTTGAGAATTGTGTTGCAAGCCTAATTGCTGATAATGGCTTGGGATTTTCTAATGCAGATTTAACTACGGGGGGGGGGGGGGAATCACATAAAGGCGCTCAACATCTCTATTGAATGCAAAGGCACCACTCTGGCACATGTGTTGGTAGATACTGGGTCCTCCCTCAATGTTTTACCTAAAGGTGCTTTGGATAGACTAGATTGTGATGGGGTGGTGCTGAAACCCAGTGATATTATGGTAAGAGACTTTGATGGGTCGAATAGAATGGTCAACAGAGAGGTCGATCTTCCGATCAAGGTGGGGTCGCAATTCTTCAATTCAACTTTTTATGTAACGGATACTCGCCCGACCTATTCATGCTTGCTCGGATGCTGATGGATTCATGGGGCAGGTGTGGTTACCTCTACATTACATCAAATGCTGAAGTACCCAATGAGAGGGAAGGTTATCACAGTCTGTGGAGAGGAAGAATATATGGTCAGTCATTTGAATTCTTTCAAATATGTTGAAATGGATGGATAATTCATTGAAATCCCCTGTCATGCATTTGAGGTAATCCCTCTACCGATTGTTATTGCTAAAGCTATGCCTAAGACTACTAAGGACACACCAATAATGGACTCTCTGAAGGATGCTCGGGCTGTTGTAGAAGATGGTGGTTGCACTATCTGGGGGAAACTTCCTGATATTCCCTACAAATCCGACAAATTTGGATTAGGTTTCACTTTAAAGGCTAAGAAAGAGGTTCGACGTGCTCGTGCTGGTGGACCACCTCTCCATATTAGCAACAATGAAGTTAATGCTCTGGAAGACAATGATGGTGATGGTGACTTTGACGACTAGATATTCCCAACATGTGACGGTGGACTTAACAACTAGAAGGCCAAAGACTTCATCTCAATCTCCTTTAGCCAAGAGTAATTGCTATTTCCTATTTTTATTTCTTTAAGAAGTTTTTATGTATATTTTCCTTTAAAAAGATGACTTTAAACCATGTGCCTTGCCCGGGAAATAATGGTCCATTTATTAAGGGTTTGTCATTTCATATATCATATGCTCATTTAATGAAAACATTGGACGATTTCGTATTCAAATTTTGAGCTCCTTGTCTTTCTTTTAATTTACTGCATTTTCAAAATAACCATGTCACCTTACATGCACACACACATTTGCAGATCCACATCCACTCCGGATCTCATTGTCAACAATTCTGCTATTGCTGTCTATGACTTTGAAAATCTAATCTATCAAGCCGAAGGCGAAGGTGAAGAAGATTGTGAGATACCTGGAGAACTCACCAGACTCCTGATACAAGAGGAAAAGGCTATCCAACCGCACGAAGAACCAGTTGAAGTTATAACATTGGGTACTGAGGCAGATAAGAAAGAAGTCAAGATTAGCGCCAACTTGGAAGACAATGTTAAGAGAAAATTAGTATAGACGTTGCACAAATATGTTGAGGTCTTTGCTTGGTCATACAAAGACATTCCAGGACTCGATACTGATATGGTGGTTCAGTGTTTTCCCATGAAAGAAGATTGTTCTCCGATCAAACAAAAGGTTCTCCGCATGCATCCTGATATGTCTGAGAAGATCAAGGCTGAGGTAATGAAATAGTTCAATGCAGGTTTCTTGGCAGTAACGTCGTATCCCTAATGGGTTGCAAATGTTGTTCAAGTACCAAAGAAAGACGGTAAGGTTCGTATGTGCATATACTACAGGGATTTAAATAGGGCAAGCCCCAAAGATGACTTCCCACTACCGCATATTGATGTCTTGGTTGACAACATGACTCAACATAAGGTTTTCTCCTTCATGGATGGCTTCTCGGATTATAACCAAATCAAAATGGCGCCTTATGACATGGAGAAGACCACCTTTGTCACACAGTGGAACACCTTCTATTATAAGGTCATGCCTTTTTAGGCTAAAGAACATAGGCGTAACTTATCAACGAGCTATGGTGGTATAATTTCATGATATGTTTTATCATGAGATAGAGGTCTATGTTGATGACATGATAGCCAGATCCTAAAATGAAGAAGAACACCTTGATCATTTGCATAAGCTATTTGAGAGACTGAAGAAATATAAGCTGAGGTTGAATCCCAACAAATGCATTTTCGGGGTAAGGTTTGGTAATCTCCTAGGCTTTATCGTCAGTGGCAAAGGTATTGAAGTTGATCCCGTAAAGGTCAAAGATATCCAAGAAATGCCAGCTCCTTATATTGAGAAGGAGGTTAGAGGTTTCTTAGGATGACTAAACTAGATTGCTCGATTCATTTCTCACCTGACTGCTACTTGTGAGCCACTCTTCAAACTATTGAAGAAAGATCAAGTAGTAAAATGGAATGACGACTGCCAAATAGCTTTTGACAAGATGAAGGAATACTTGCAAGAACCTCCAACTCTGATGCCACTAGTTGAAGGAAGACCTCTGATCATGTACTTAATTATTTTAGAGAATTTAATGGGGTGTGTGTCGGGGCAGCATGACGAGTCTGGTCGAAAAGAGCATGCAATATACTACCTTTGAAAAAAAATTACCGACTGTGAAACAGAATATTCAGTGCTCGAGAAAACTTGCTGCACTTTGGCATGGGATGGTCGCCGACTAAGATAGTATATGTTGACTCATACCACTCAATTGATCTCTAAGATGGACCCCATCAAGTATATCTTTGAGAAGCCAGCTCTCTCCGGAAGGATAGCCCGATGGAAAATAATCTTAACTGAATATGATATCCAGTACACTATACAAAAATCAATAAAAGGAAGTGTACTGGAAGATCATTTAGTGCATCAAGATGTAGATGACTATCAATCTATGAACTTTGAATTCCCGGACGAGAATATCATGCTGATTACAGATAATGAAGAACCTAGACTATATGAAGGACCTGAACAAGGATCCCGATGGACTATGGTTTTTGATGGAGCTTCCAACGCACTTGGTAACAGAATTGGTGTTGTGATAATTTCCCCTGAAGGTTTCCATACTCCTTTCACTGCCAGAATCAGCTTTAACTGTACCAACAATATGGCCGAATATGAATCATACATATTGGGTCTTAAGGCTGCTATTGACCTAAGAATCAAATTCTTAAGTGTATATGGAGACTCAACTTTGGAGGTCAGTCAAGTTAAAGGAGAGTGGAATACAAAACATCCAAATCTTATCCCATACAAAGAACTTGTGTTATCCCTGATTCCATACTTCGAAGAGGTTACCTTTGAGCACATTCCAAGGGAAGAGAATCAGTTGGAAGATGCCTTAGCTACCATGTCATCTATGTTCAAAGTGAAATGGGACAATGAAGATCCCAGAATTATTGTCAAAAGATTTGATGGACCGGCGCACTACTATGAGATTGACACTGATGGTGTAGAGGAGAAGCCTTGGTTTCATAAGGTGAAAATATATCTCGAAGCTCAATAGTATCCTGAAGGAGCATCAGTCAACGACAAGAAATTCCTGCGAAGGTTCTCAGCCAAGTTCTTCCTGGGCAATGGGATCTTATATAAGCGCAACCAAGATTCAATTCTGCTTCGTTGTGTGGACAAGAAGAAAGTAGAGAAGATCATGGAAGATATGCATGAAGGTATCTTTGGTACTCATTCTAGCGGACATACTATGGCCAAGAAGATTCTGAGAGCTGGTTGCTATTGGTCGACCATGTAAACCGATTGTCATCACCACTCGAAGACCTGCCATAAGTGCCAAATTTACACTAACAAAGTTCATGTGCCTCCAATACCTTGAATGTTATGACTGCTCCTTGGCCATTTGCAATGTGGGGCATCAAGATGATTGGAGAAATAAAACCTACTTCCTCTAATGGACATTGTTTCATTCTTGTCGCCATAGACTACTTTACCAAGTGGGTTAAAGCAACTTCATTTGCCTCAGTTACCAAGAACATCGTGGCTTGGTTCATCAAGCATAACCTCATCTGCCGATATGGTATCCATAAGAGGATCATCCCTGACAATGGCACCAACCTTAACAATGCCATGATCACTAAACTCTGCATGCAGTTCAAGATCAAGAATTATAACTCTTATTCATACAAACATAAGATGAATGGCACAATAGAAGCTGGAAACAAGAATATAAAGAATATTGTGAAAAATATGGTGGTGTCCTACAAAGACTGGCATGATATGATAATTGTGATACAGTGGGAGAACTGACTTGAGGTTTTGCGTCTGTGTTCGCAAATGTTTCGGTTTAGCAAGAGTCGCCACCGACTTATTATTTTATCCTAAGGAAAGGTCAAAAAGCACAGAAAAGACCTTTAGGTTGTTTTCTTGGGTTCGGGGAGTAGATTATGAAAAGGGAAGGTGCAAGCACCCTTTTCATCCATGGTTATCCATGGGCTCTTAGTTACTTGTTTAGATCACTTGCTTTGCTTTTCCAATTGTTTGAAATGGTGCTTTGTGTGTGGTTTTGAAAGATGTTTTGAAAAGAGGCCATCGTCGTGGCAACCTTTGTAATAATTCTTGTTTGAATGTATACAAAGGTGTTTTTATCTTTTGAAAAGATTTCAATGTTTGAAAGTTTGATTTTGGAAATGTTTTGAAATTGTGTTGTGAAGTGTGTTTGAAAAATAGCAAGGATGTTTTACAAGCTTTTGATCAAGTAACTAAGAGCTATCTATCCTAATTTACTCAAAGATCTTTCCTATATGTTTTTAACCCTTTTGACAGTGTTGTTTCACCATTCCATTTGGTGAACAACCTTGTGTTAGGATGTTAAACGGGACAGGCGCGGGTCATCATATAGACCATGATAACAATCGTGTTAAGTATTTTTGGCAAATTATTGAGGGACTTGATCATTTTGTTTAGGCAACCAAGATAGCGTCATCGAGGGACTATGATCTTTTGTTTTGTTTTCGTTTTTCCAAAGTACCCAACATGCATAACATGGCCCATTTTTTAGGCAACAAGTGGATTGTAACCCTAGAGGTGCAAGTGTGTATTGTGCTTGATATTCATGCATTTTGTCTTTGATTAGGTCAAGCTACTTGTTGATTTGGATTTTTTGCATACAAACCCTAATTCTCTAATCACGGCATAATTGAAAGTGTAAAGTGCGAGAATTTAAAAGTCTAAGCTATTACAACATGATTATGGGGATGGGGGTACAATCTTTGAATGGGGGTGTATTTGACAAGAAATATAAACCGTAATTTACTATTACATTCAAATTTAATTCAAATGCATAAATAATAAGTGGACAATATTTAAATGAACAAAATAAAAATATATATCAAATAATATGAATTATGCAAAAAAGGTTTTTGTTCATTTATGCATGTAAAAATATTTAATGTAAAAATAAAGAAATAAATAAAAGATTTATTTTATTTGGTTAAAGGGTAAAACCCTAATTTTCTTTAAGAAAATAAATATGTTAACTATTTTATTTATATACAATAAAAATAAAATATTATATGTAAAAAAGTAAAAAGGTATTTTTTAAGTATATTTAATAATAAAAATAAAAGTGTAATATTTTATATTTTTATTCTAAAATATCTAATAAAATAAAAGTATATATATATATATATATATATATATATATATATATATATATATATATATATATATATATATATATATATATATATATATATATATATATATATATATATATATATATATATATATATATATATATATATATATATATATATATATATATATATATACTTTTATTTTATTAGATATTTTAGAATAAAAATATAAAATATTACAAAATAAAGTAACCCTATTGCACATATTACAAAATAAAGCTAAATGTTCCTAAATAGAGAGATGGGAAGTGGATAAAAACCTGTTTCAGTTGACTTCGTGTAGGGCAATGTAGAGCTTTTCAACAAGGCTTGAGATGTCTGGGAGCTTGCTTGGACTTCACTTGACCTTCTCCAATAGCCTGCTTTCCTTGAATGTACTTGAATCAGCCTATAGAACTCAACATGCACAAGCTCAAAATGAAAATGGCAAACACTGTAAATGGAGTTACAACTGGTGTTTGAGGTTTGGGATAGCTTGAATGAGTTGAATGGAAGGTGTTTGAAGCAACTTGGGGCAAAACGCACGAGCCAAATGAGCTATGGAACTCACGTTGCAGTTTCTACCCTGTTTTGCCAAGGGAATGTGATTTATGGCTATGGGGTGTTTAGAGGCTCAAGCAATCGTGTTTATGGCTCAAAGGGGTATGAGAAATATGTTCAAACTGTTTGCATAAGCTTGTTTTGGCTGGTGTTCAAGTTCTTAGGTTTTGGACAAGTTTCTTGTTTTTGAAGTAAAATATGTGAAGTGATTGGAACAAGCCTGTACAGGCTATCCTTATGCTTGCATCTCTTGCCATTGGTCCCTCCAACTTGTGGATTTGATTAGCTTCAAAAGATTTGGATCAATGCTCAAGAAATCAGTTTTGTCATAAAGCATGATTTAAGCAAAAATGGAAATTTTCCTTTTTCTACTTAGGGCTTAATTTTGTGTACAATCTCCAAATGACCAAAACAAAAGCTTAGACTGATGGATTTGCAATTAATTATGGAGTGTGAAGTGGTTTAGAGGCCTGTAAACTACTGTAAGGCATGCTGACTTGAAAATGCAACTTGTGTGAACATGAATATGCCATGGATGAAAAGTGAGTTTTTGCCAACTTCAAGCCTTCGATTCTCCCTAACCACAAATGTGTTTGAGGAGTTCTTGGACAATTTGGAAAGCTTGCAACATGTTCTATAATCCATATTTGAAATGCAACTAGAGATTCCAAGTGGAACAATGTGAAAAATGTCCAAGAAGATAGGTCAAAATCCTGCCTAAACTAGGGCAAAATTTCACTAAGTTAAAAGTTTTAGGGACCCTTGTTCCAAAACTCATAACTTGAGATACAAGCTTCTTTTGAGAAAACTTTGTGATTCAAAGTTGTAGAATTTGTGGAGGACTACAACGTTCATGTTGGAGGTTTTGTTTGAATCCAAATGCATCATGATGAAAATGTTGGGCAAAGTTAGAAAAAAATAAGAAAATTTCATAACTTAGAAAAATTCTAAGTTATGAAAATTTTCAACTTTAAACCCTAATTTGCAATTTTGAATTTCTTGATGAACAAGTTTCATATTTTGACACATTTTGATGAAAAATGACCCTTGGCACTTGCTTTTGACCAAAAAGTCAAAGTTTGACTTCTCAATATACAGTCAAATTTTGATCAGTTGACTGAAAAATTCATCTGTCAATCCAATGCAATTGAGGTCTTTTGAACTTGTTGAATAGGTCAAGATGATGCCATTGAGTCCTTGAGTCATGGTTGAACCTAATTTTCCCTTGGCTAGGTCAAAAAGTCAAAAATTGCCTTTGTACAGTCAAAACCCTAAAAATGACCATTTTGCCCTTTTGGTGATCTGATCAAATTTCTTGTGGATTTATGGTCCAAACTTGATCAAATGGTTCATATGAGTTGATAATATTGATATGGGTCAAAATTCATGAGGTTTGACTGTAAATTGGCCACATATGACTTTTTCCCCAATACGGTTGATTTCTAGGTCAACTGTCCAATTGATTGGGCAAAAATTTGATTCAAGGCTTGAAACTTGGTATGGAAAAACTTATGGGTCCAATATGAAGTATGAAAGTAAATTTGAGCATTGAAGGTCTAAAAATCCCTGTGCAAACTCAAACCCTAATTTAGGTCATCAGTGCAAGGAGATGTCTTGAGCAGAGCAAACCCTAGCTTGATCTTGAGTCCAAAGAGCCTTGTGATGAGAAAAGTTGATAGAATGAGAGGGAAAATTTTGGGGTATAACAGTTGCCCCTGTTCAATCTTCTTGAACCTGAAGAGTTAGATTGGCAATTTTGCCTTTCGTGACTCGAAGGTAAAAGAGGATTGGACACTAGAGTGCCCGTAAATTTCCACTCGTCAAAAATGTAGCTGAGGGAATGGGCTTAAAGATTCCATTTGGAGATGGTAGAATCTTGCTGGAGATGGGATTAGAGATTCCATCCAAAACTTTTTTGTTGAAAATCAGGAGAATGAACACCAGATTGGTATCCGTATTAGGAACGTATCCGAGTTGTATCTGGAGATTGGATTCGTATGGGGAAAGGAATGGCGTCCGTGTCTAGAGCGTATCCGAGCTGTAACTGTATTTGATTCTTGAATGAATATCAGAATGACTGCCGTGTCTGGAGTGTATCTGTATTGTATCCGAAATCTGAAATCTGAATAAGCGATTGAAAGACATCCGTGTCTGGAGTATCTCTGGGCTTGGGAATAGGTTTGAACGAGTGACAGAATGGCTACCATGTCTAGAGCGTATCTGGACTGTATATGAAGTTGAGATCTGTATGAGTAGAAGAATGACTTCCGTGTCTGGAATGTATCCGTACTATAACTGGGATCTGGACAAGTGACATAATGACTCCCATGTTTGGAATGTATCTGAATTTGAATTTGACAGTTGAATCTGAATGAGAGATAGAAAGGCTTCCGTGTCTGGAGCGTATCTAGTCTGTATCTGATTGCTGAGGTCTGAATGAGTAATAGAATGACCGCCGTGTCTGGGGTGTATCCATATTGTATCTTGACTTGAAATTCTGAATGAGTAATAGAATTACCGCCGTGTCTAGGGTGTATCCATACTGTATCTGAATAAGAGATCTGAATGAGTAGCATAATGACTTCCATGTCTTGGAGTGTATCCGTACTGTATCTGAATAAGAGATCTGAATGAATAGCAGAATGACTTCCATGTCTTGGAGTGTATCCGTACTATATCTGAAATCTTTGAACATTTGTTAAAGGTAGCTTTTAATCTTATCCTGAAAGGGTAGAATGTTAGCTAAAACACAAAGTTATGTTGCATGCCATGTATGATGCAATAAAATTTGTTCTATAAACGTTCATGGTATATGAATGTAATGTATGCGCATGCAAGCTGATTAGCTGTCTTGCTGAGGAAAATAAATCCTTGATAGCTAAAGATAATGAAATATTTGACAGCTGCCAGGGAAAGTAAATCCTTGACCAATGTTGGGGATTCCAAAAATCTTTGATTGCTGAAGATGATAAATCCTTTGGACTATTACTGACGATTTCTACTGGGGTAATTAAAACTTAGAAGGCTCCAACTGGAGAAATGAGAACAAGAAAATTTCGTTCTACTGGGAAATAACTCTGTGGGGAGAATGTTTATTCTGCCGGGGAAATCAAGAGCTTGGTTTGTATGCCAATCTACTGGGGATTCCTGTTTTGTGGAAAACTCCGCTGGGGAATCGGAGGAAGTTGGATAGTATTCCACCGGGGTTTAAGATTTGAAATTTTGGACTCCGCTGGGAAGAAAGTTTAGAGTATTCTGGCTCCGCTGGGGATCGGGAGTTTTTTAGAAACTTAACTCTGATGGGAATTTTGAACCTTAACTCCGCTAGGGATATTCATTTCAAGGTTTTAGCTCTGTTGAGGATCTGAATGACATACTATAGGGGATTTCTACTGGAATAGCCTAAAGACGTTTCCCTATACTTTTGACCTATCAGTAACTATCCTTTCTTATTTTGTTTTATTTGTAAGCAGTGATTATATTCAAATGCATATGCTCATTTAACAAACCATTGGACGTTTTCAAATAAAACATAAGTGTAGAAAGAAAGGAAAGGCAAGCAAATTTCTGCACTTTGAAATATCTTTGTATTAACTTTTGTAAGTATCTTTGTTCAAAGGAGACAGACATCCTAGTAAGAGAATGTTGTCGAAAAATTGAGAAAAATTTTATACAAAGAAAGATGGCTATGTGCAACAATTCCATGGGGTTCCCATTCTGCTATATCCTTCACAAGTCTGAGTATCTTGTCCATTCATTGCTTCGTCCGTGAATGATTGGATTGATCAGAAGCTTGGAGTATTGGTCGTGAAGAGATTGTCCTTAAAGTGATCCGACGAGACATAGTCATACATTTTAATTCCCTAAATTTTTCCTGGACCGCCCTTTCGCGTTTTCGATCCACCAGGAAACCCTTTTTTTCCCAAGTCACCTTTTCGGGTTTTCAACTTGCCGAGTGTACATATTTTTTATTTATCCCTAATTTTTTCCTGAACCGCCCTTTCGGGTTTTCGATTCACCGGGATGCCCATTTTTGCCCAAGTCGCCCTTTCGGGTTTTCAACTTGTCGGGTCGTTTATGCGTAGTATCTTTTGACTATGTCTGCGTTCGCAAGATGCGGCAGGTCGTCGCCGTCCATGGTGGTCAGAATCATTGCCCCACCAGAAAAGATGTTCTTGATCACAAACGGTCCTTCATAAGTAGGAGTCCATTTGCCCCTGGGATCACTTTGTGGTAAGATGATCCGCTTGATTACAAGATCTCCGACTTGATATACTTGATGCCTGACTTTCTTGTTGAAAGCCTTGATCATCCGCTTTTGATATGTCTGACCATGACAAACAACAGTAAGTCGTTTCTCATCGATCAAGTTAAGTTGATCAAGTCGGGTCTGAATCCAATCGTCTTCATTTAAACCAACATCCTTCATAATCCTTAAGGAAGGAATTTGAACTTCCATAGGTAAAACAACCTCCATGCCATATACCAAAGAAAAGGGGGTTGCCCCAGTTGAAGTATGCGCCGTTGTACGATATCCATGCAGAGCAAACGGTAACATCTCATGCCAGTCTTTGTAGGTGACTGTCATCTTTTGAATGATCTTCTTGATATTTTTGTTCGCGGCTTTAACAACACCGTTCATCTTTGGCCGATAGGGAGATGAATTGTGATGTTGGATCTTGAACTGCTCGCACAGAGCGGTGATCACAGTGTTGTTCAAATTTGTACCGTTGTCCGTGATGATCCTGTCGGGGATACCATACCGGAATATGAGGTTCTGCTTAATGAAGCGGGCAACCACATTCTTTGTAACGGAGGCAAAGGAAGCCGCTTCAACCCACTTGGTAAAATAATCAATAGCCACCAAGATAAAGCGATGTCCATTGGATGCCGTAGGCTTGATCTCACTAATCATGTCGATTCCCCACATCGCGAATGGCCAAGGAGCTGTTAGAACGTTGAGAGGAACTGGAGGAATATGTACTTTATTAGCATAAACTTGGCATTTGTGAAAAGTATGGTAATGCTGATGACAGTCAACTTCCATGGTAGACCAGTAGTAGCCCGCCCTTAGAATCTTTTTAGCCATCGTATGTCCGCTTAAGTGGATGCCAAATGTGCCGCTATGTATTTCGATCATGATCAACTCAGCTTCAACCTTGTCCACACAACGAAGTAGAACACAATCATGGCTGCGCTTATATAAGATACCATTGCTTAGGAAGAACTTGGCAGCAAATCTCCTTAAGAACTTTTTGTCATTGACTGAAGCTCCTTCAGGGTATTCTCGAGTCTGGAGATACCTATTGATTTCATGAAACTAGGGTTGTTCCACTACTTCTTCGGTATTAATCTCATGACAGTGTGCAGGTTCGTCCATTCGCTCGATGGTGATTTAGGGAGCCTCATTATCCCAGTTGAGTTTAAACATGGAAGATATTGTGGCCAGAGCATCCGCTAGCTGATTTTCTTCTCGCGAGAAGTGCTCAAAGGTAATATGCTCGAAATGTGGTAACAATGTCAGGACATGTTCTTTGTATGGGATAAGATTAAGGATGTTTAGTGTCCCATTCTCCTTTGATTTGACTGATAACCAAAGCTGAGTCCCCAAACACAATCAGAGATTTGATTCCCAAGTCAATTGCAGCCTTGAGACCAAAGATACAAGCTTCATACTCGGCCATGTTGTTGGTGTAGCTGAAGCATAGTCTAGCAGTGAAAGGCGTATGGAAACCTTCTGGAGAAATAAGTACCACGCCGATACCGTTGCCAAGTGCAATTGAAGCACCATCAAAGTATAGGGTCCATCGGGATCCTTTTTCAGGTCCGTCATACGGTCCGTTACCTTCACTGTTGTCCAATATCATAATATCCTCGTCAGGGAAATCGAACCTCATAGATTGGTAATCTTCGACGGCTTGATGAGCTAGATGGTCAGCTAGTACACTCCCCTTTATAGCTTTTTGGGTTGTGTACTGGATATCATACTCTGTCAGGATCATTTGCCATCTAGCGATTCTTCCGGATAAAGCGGGCTTCTCGATGATATACTTAATCGGATCCATTTTAGAAATCAACAAAGTGGTATGTGTCAACATATACTGCCTTAGCCGGCGAGCAACCCATATCAAAGTGCAGTAAGTTTTCTCGAGCAATGAGTAGCGAGTCTCACAGTCGGTAAACTTTTTGCTAAGGTAATAAATGGCATGCTCTTTTCAGCCAGACTCGTCATGTTGGCTCAGTACGAACCCCATTGAATTATCCAAAACAGTCTGATACATGATTAAAGGCCTTCCTTCGTTGGGTGGCATCAAGATAGGAGGTTCCAGCAAATACTCCTTGATCTTATCAAAAGCAACTTGACAATCATTATTCCATTCAACCACCTGATCTTTCTTCAACAGCTTGAAGATTGGCTCACAGGTAGATGTTAGGTGAGAGATGAACCTTGCAATATAGTTTAAGCGTCCCAAGAAACCTCTAACCTCCTTTTTAGTGCGGGGGGCTGGCATTTCTTGTATAGATTTGACTTTAGCAGGATCAACCTCAATGCCTTTGTTACTGACGATGAATCCCAAAATTTTACCGGATCTGACTCCGAAAGTGCACTTGCTAGGGTTCAGTCTGAGCTTATATTTCTTCAATCTGACAAACAGCTTTTGCATATGGTCGAGGTGTTCTTCTTCTGTCTGTGAACGGGCTATCATGTCGTCTACGTAGACTTCGATCTCATGATGTATCATGTCATGAAACAAAGCTACCGTGGCTCGCTGACAGGTTGCCCCGGCATTCTTCAGTCCGAATGGCATCACTTTATAGCAGAAGGTACCCCACTGCGTAACAAAATTAGTCTTCTCCATGTCTTCGGGGGCCATTTTGATCTGGTTGTATCCCGAGAATCCATCCATGAAGGAAAATACCTTGTGTTGAGCTGTATTGTCAACCAAGATGTCAATGTGTGGTAGTGGAAAATCATCTTTGGGGCTAGCCCTATTTAAGTCCCTATAGTCCACACACATTCTGACTTTGTCGTCCTTCTTAGGCACGGGCACAATGTTAGCAACCCATTATGGATAGGAAGTAACAACCAGAAAGCCAGCATTGAACTGCTTCATCACTTCAGCCTTGATCTTTTCAGACATGTCGGGCCTCATTCGGCGGACTTTCTGTTTGATTGGTGGACAGTCTTCTCTTGTAGGGAGACGATGAACCACAATATCCATATCCAGTCCCGACATGTCTTCATAGGACCAGGCGAAGATCTCAATATATTCATTCAACAACTGAACTATACAATCTTTGACACTTGGCTCCAGGTTGGCACCCACTTTAACCTCTTTCTTGTCTTCCTCTATTCCCAAATTGATAGTCTCTAGCAACTCTTCATGGGGCAGAATAGCCCTTTCCTCTTGTTTCAAAAGTCTAGCTAACTCTCCAGGCACTTCACAGTCTTCATCACCTTCGTACTCGACATGATTGACCAAACCTTCAGAGTCACCAAAGGCCAAAGCAGAATAGTCACCCATGGAATCCGGAGTGGATGGGTACCTACATTTTGTGAGTGTGTGTGTGTGTAAGGGATAGCCATCCTTAAACAAAATAAAATGTAAAAGGAAAGAAAATGAACACAACAATTTATAGATGAAAACGTCCATGATTCATTAAAAATGGCATATGAAAATGAAGAATCAAAACCCTTACAAATGGACCTATATGCCCTGGGTAAGGCATAACGCAAAAAGAGTGTACGAATTGTTTAATTATTATAGACCAAACAGGAAATGTTCAAAGATAAATTACTGATTGATGAAAGTAATGGGAACAAAGTCTTTCGCCTCCCAGTTGCTTAATCCTCCTTCAATGGTTGGAAAGATCCAATCTTCAAAGTTTCCTTCTTCATCATCATCTTCTAAGGAATGAACTCCATGGTGAATGATTTTTATGGGTGGTCCTCCAACCCGGGAGTGACGCACAACTTTCTGGCCAGCGGCAGTGAAACCTAATCCGAACTTGTCTGTCTTGTTAGAAAAATCTGGTAGTTGACCCCACACCGTACTTCCTCCTTCCTTGACTACAACCTCCGTGTCTTTAAGGGATGACATCTGAGACACAGGCTTGGAAATGATAGGCACATCAGTCATTTTCTTTGCTACTGCGACTTCAGGAGAAACCTCTTCAAAGTGTTGGATAGGTGTTTCTATGAATTCGCCATCTAACTCTACATAGCGGAAAAAGTTAAGGTGACTTATCATATACTCCTCCTCACCATGAACCGTTATGATCTTACCCTGGACCGGATACTTTAGCATTTGGTGTAGAGAAGAAGTGACTTCCCCAACGTTGTGGATCCATGGCCTTCCCAACAAGCATGAATATGAAGGACGGATGTCCATCACATAAAAAGTAGAGTTGGAAATTTTTGTACCCACTTTGATTGGAATGTCCACCTCTCCGTGAACCATCCTCTTAGAACCGTCGAAGGCTCTAACAATGATGTTACTGGGATTTAGGGTCAAACCTTCACAGTTCAATCTGTCCAACGCCTTTTTTGGTAGAACATTTAAAGATGAACTGGTATCCACCGGAACATGAGCAAGTGTGGTCCCCCTGCATTATACCGAAACATGCAGCGCATCATTATGCTTTCTTCCCTTAGGGGTTAAATCAGCATCATAAAAACCAAGACCATTATCGGTTGTAAGGCTAGCCACGCACTCTTGAAACTGGTCCGCAGAAGTTTCTTGAGGCACGTGTGCTATCTTCAGAAATTTGATCAAGGCTTTGGCATGAGCCTCGGAGCAGAGTAAGAGAGCCAGCATGGAGATTTTTGAAGGGGTTTTCCCTAGCTGCTCTACGACATCATAGTCGCTCTTCTTGATTATCTTTAAGATTTCTTCCATCTCTTTTTGGGTGGTCTCGAGGATAACCACAGTCTGACAGGCGCTTCTTGGATCCCCTTACTTTTATTGGTAGTAACAACAGAGGGTCTAGCTTCGGGAGCATCAATTTCTTTAATTACTGGGTTTTGCACAGATGGCTTGATAGGTACAGAAGCTCTTGAGGGTCCGAAGGCTGCCCGTGGAGGAGCAATCTCCGGAGAGAAGATTCTTCCGCTACGAGTTATCTTGCTCGTTCCCGTAATATTCCCTATATCCGGGGTTTCATCATCGGAATTCTCTTCGGCTGATTCGATCTGCTTGACGCCATGGTAGAAGATCTCTCCTCCGTAATTCCATGGTATCGTCTTGTTGGACTTATACGGGATAGGCCCCGACATGGTAATTTTCAGTGGTACAAACTTAGGATCAGGCGTAATCTTAACAGGCCTTTTGTAGGTCTTGGAAAGATTGTCGGAGATGGTGATTATAGCAATGTCATTGATTGAAGTAACAAGGGTAACAGGAGTAACATGAGTGGTAGTAGCGACAAGAGTTTTCTGAAAGAGGATCTCTTGGGTATCCATCAGGCGTTGGATGCCTGATTTTAACAGTGGGTAGTCAGTTTGCATAGTTGAACAAAAGTAACAGTCTTTTTCACAGCCTGGGAATATCCCGACTTTCAACAGATTTTCTTTAATCATTGGCAACGGAGTCATTAATTCATTAACAGTGGTAACATGAAGATCTTCCACAACGGCATGGACATTATGACCATGTTTTGGCATAGAAGCGGATATCACATTAGGTTTTTCGAGGGCATCGAACTCTACCTCCTTGGTATGTATCAAATCTTGGATCTTGTTTTTAAGAGCCCAACAGTTGTTGGTATCATGCCCTACATTGTCCGAGTGGTATGCACATTTTGCATTGGATTGATAATAAGGAGAAGAGGTATTGGGGTTTTTCGGTGCTTCTTTCAAGTTGGTAAGGTTCAGCTTTAACAAATGAGGGAGGACTTGAGCCGGTGTCATATTGATTCGGGTGAATTGCCATTGTGGCCTTTCTACCCTTTGCTGGTTAGCCCTTGGTTGATTGCTTCGAGGTTGATCGGCTGAGGAGTTCTGGATTGTCACAGCCCCCACTGCTGGTCGGCGCTCCATTCCTCCCTGATTTATCTGAGTATGAATAGTAGAAACTTCCTTCTTGGCTGGGAAGGTCTTCTTGATAGCAGTGGAAGCTGAGGCATCCTTCTGAATTTTACCACTCTTAATGCTAGCTTCGACCCTTTCATCGGTCAGGATTAATTCGGTGAATCCTGCAGATGAGCTCCCGATCAAGTGATTGAAGAATGGACCTGACAGGGTCCCTAAAAACATGTCAACCAGCTCTCTATCCGACAAATGTGGCTGCACCCTTCCAGCCAAATCCCGCCACTTTTAGGCATACTCCTTAAATCCCTCATTATAGGCCATACCCATACTCTGTAGTTGAGTACGAGTAGGCGCTAAATCTGCGTTGTATTGGTATTTTCGATAGAAAGCAGCAGCCAAATCTTCCTAGTTATGAACATCATATCTCTCAAGTTGATAGAACCAGTCCAATTGCGTACCAGACAAACTATCTTGAAAAAAGTGGACCCATAGATCCTTATTAGAAGAGTGGGGTTGGATCTTTCTGACGTAGGATCTCAGATGCATCTTTGGGCAGGACAAACCGTCATACTTAGAAAATGTAGGTAATTTGAACTTGGGAGGAATGACGATCCCAGCAACCAACCATAGTTCTTCGAAATCTAGCCCAGGTACCCTTTGCAACTCCATGGCTGCCAACCGATCCTCGAGATTTTTATACTTATCATCCGCCGGGGGGGTATTGATGTTCGGAGTAATATTCATCCTCTTCCTCTTCTTCTTCTTCAGCTTCAGATTCAGAGGGCATTGCAACTCCTTTTCCTTTACCAACCACTTCGTCAGACGTCGAGGGGAATTCCAGAACTCTCCTAGCCTGATGCTCAAATCTTCTTCCCATAGTGGCCACACCAATTCTTTTCTTTTTCTTCCTTTCTGGTTCCTTCTCTTTCTCTAACAGTGCTTTAATATCCTCTTGACCCTTTGCTAAGGTCATGAGGAGTTGTTGGAATTGTGAATTATGTGCTTGCAGATCTTTAACCGTCTGTTCTAAATCCATCTTGCTGAAATAAATAGCAGAAAGATAAGGAAACCTGGTGTGAAGACCTGTTTATGCATATGATGAATGATATGTTATTCATGTAATGCATTCAAGGATTCAGAAATTCAAATTTTTTGCAAACAAAAAGAACACACGTCATATTAAGAAGAAATTTGTTAGTACATAAATACCCCATGGGCAAAATATTACAAAATTCTTAATGTAAAAAGACATTGCGCATCCTCTTTGGTGCGATGTAAGTGTTAATAGTTTCCTCTTCATGAAGTCGGCGGGTAAGTTCCAAAACCTTCTTCTCATTGGCATAGAAGCTGGCTTCAAAAGTATTTTGTTCTTCCTTGAGCTGTATCCAACTCTTTTGCAATTCTTCCAATGATGTTGGCATGTCTGGATGTAGGAGGGTGTATGGAACCTCTCCTTCCATAACAGGCTCTTTGATCACGGGGAGAATGTGAGGGTAAGGCATCATAATACTCTGGGCGCGGGTTCGTACCCACTGGAGATAAGGCTCAAGAGGGATGGAATTCTTGTGCCCCAGTGTCTTACTATCCACTTTGTTGGGCATCCTCCAAGCTCGGATAAACCTTTGTCGAAGTCCTTGTTCATCATTGTCGAAGTCAAAAACTAGGTCAGGAATCAGCATATCATGAGGGCCATCCCTCCGGGCATACCCAAATTGCCTTAGAGCTAAACATGGGTTGTAGGTAATGCCTCCCCTAATGCCAAGTAGTGGGACATTAGGGAACTCTCCACAATGATCAATGATGATGACATTTTCTCTGGACTGTGAACACCAATGAACATCAGAATGTGTGAGGGTCATCAACCGTTGTGACCACCTTAAACCCTGCTCATTCTTCAAAACTGTTTAGGGAAGGTGAGAAATAAACCACCTTGCTAGGAGAGGAGTACAGCACATGAGAACACCTTTTTTCCTCATTGTTCGTGTGTGAAATGAGTGTAGGATGTCCCCAAGCAATGTAGGCACAGGATTCCGAGATATGAAAATCTTGACAGCATTCGCATCTATAAGATAATCAGATTTTGGGAACAAGACCAACCCATAAATGAGTAATGCTACAATCTCCTCAAAGGCTTGTAGATCTAGAGAATTCCAGCAGTCTTGTGCCTTCTCAAACATAAACTTTTCCAAGAAACCCTTGACACCACTTCTGGTTCCCAATGACCTTTGATATCAGATGGTTGCAAGTGTAAGGCTTGAGAAACATCCTCAGGCTTTGGTTCTCTTTCCGTACCGTTATAGGGTAGTTGATGGAGAATAGGAATCCTCAGGAGTTGATAAAATTCCTCCAATGTAGGTACTAGTTGGTAATCAGGGAATGTGAAGCAGTGGTGTAGGGGTCAAAGAACTGAAAGAGAACTTTCACCATGTCTTCTTCAATGTTGGAGCTGACCAAGTTGAGGAGTCTACCATGTCTTTCACTGAAGGGAGAATTCTCTGGAATCTTGGAAGCAAGCTCATTGAGTTGAGGAGGGATTCTCACAAGGTTGACTTGAATTATTTTCATGCGAAGAGATCCCATGACCTACAAAACAAGAACAAAGATGAAGATCCAAACCCTTGAAATGGTTAGTGGATGCATATGATGCTTTATGATGTTCATGACGTATGCACAAACATATGTACAAACAAGTCACACAAGATCCTAGTTTCAGGCTTGCATGAGGTTTCATAGGTAAGTACCCTTTTGAAGTTAGTTGGCTCAACCTGTCCTATAAATAGTAACCGAGTTCTAGGAAGCTCAATATCACTGGATTATTTTGTGTTCATTGTTTCAGTTTAGCCACTTAACTGGCGACTAAAATATTCCAAGAAAACAACCCTCAATGAGTGTAGTATCGAGTATCTACCAACTTCGGACTGTACCAAAGCCGGTCATCTCACTACCCCTAATAAGGCGAAGATGGTCAAGTAAGGTTCTAAGAGTTCATTAGTGTTTCATGACATCACTCAGCGGCCCTGTATTCTCTTTGATTGACTCAAAGGCTACCAGTATTCACAAATATGTCTCACTAATATAACTATTGCTTAAACCATGTCGGTATACCCCGCATAGTTTCCACAATTTATTGCTATTTACCTATGAATGTTTCCCAAAAATCCGAGTGGAGGATTTATACCCAAACAAGAGAACCAAATGTAAAGCAATCAAAGAAATCAAGATAAGCATGCAAAGGTGATCTAAATCCTAAGGTTACTCCACTTTTAAAGTTGTCCCCATCAGAGTCGCCAGTTCTGTGATACGGTGGGAGAACTGACTTGAGGTTTTGCGTTTGTGTTCGCAAATGTTTCGGTTTAGCAAGAGTCGCCACTGACTTTTTATTTTATCCTAAGGAAAGGTCAAAAAGCACAGAAAAGACCTTTGAGATGTTTTCTTGGGTTCATGGAGTAGATTATGAAAAGGGAAGGTGCAAGCACCCTTTTCATCCATGGTTATCCATGGGCTCTTAGTTACTTGTTTAGATCACTTGCTTTGCTTTTCCAATTGTTTGAAATGGTGCTTTGTGTGTGGTTTTGAAAGGTGTTTTGAAAAGAGGCCATCGTCGTGGCAACCTTTGTAATAATTCTTGTTTGAATGTATACAAAGGTGTTTTTGTCTTTTGAAAAGATTTCAATGTTTGAAAGTTTGATTTGGGAAATGTTTTAAAATTGTGTTGTGAAGTGTGTTTGAAAAATAGCAAGGATGTTTTACAAGATTTTGATCAAGTAACTAAGAGCTATCTATCCTAATTTACTCAAAGATCTTTCCTATATGTTTTTAACCCTTTTGACAGTGTTGTTTCACCATTCCATTTAGTGAACAACCTTGTGTTAGGATGTTAAACGGGACAGACGCGGGTCATCGTATAGACCATGATAGCAATCGTGTTAAGTATTTTTGGCAAATTTTTGAGGGACTTGATCATTTTGTTTAGGAAACCAAGATAGCGTCATCGAGGGACTATGATCTTTTGTTTTGTTTTCGTTTTGCCAAAGTACCCAACATGCATAACATGGCCCATTTTTTAGGCAACAAGTGAATTATAACCCTAGGGGTGCAAGTGTGTATTGTGCTTGATTTTCATGCATTTTGTCTTTGATTAGGTCAAGCTACTTGTTTATTTGGATTTTTTTGCATACAAACCCTAATTCTCTAATCATGACATAATTGAAAGCGTAAAGTGCGAGAATTTAAAAGTCTAAGCTATTACAACATGATTATGGGCATGGGGGTACAATCTTTGAATGGGGGTGTATTTGACAAGAAATATAAACCCTAATTTACTATTACATTCAAATTGAATTCAAATGCATAAATAATAAGTGGACAATATTTAAATGAACAAAATAAAAATATATATATATCAAATAATATGAATTATGCAAAAAAGGCTTTTGTTTATTTATGCATGTAAAAATATTTAATGTAAAAATAAAGAAATAAATAAAATATTTATTTTATTTGGTTAAAGGGTAAAACCCTAATTTTCTTTAAGAAAATAAATATGTTAACTATTTTATTTATATACAATAAAATAAAATATTATATGTAAAAAAGTAAAAAGGTATTTATTAAGTATATTTAATAATAAAATAAAAGTGTAATATTTTATATTTTTATTCTAAAATATCTAATAAAATAAAAGTATATATATATATATATATATATATATATATATATATATATATATATATATATATATATATATATATATATATATATATATATATATATATATATATATATATATATATATATATATATATATATATATATATATATATATATATATATATATATATATATATATAATTATATTAAATATGTGCAATATAAAATAAAATATGTACAAAATAAAGTATATTTAGAAAAATATTTTTAATGTGAATAAAATAAAATAAAAAAATAAAAGTATGATTTATATATATTTCTAAGTTTTAATAAATAAGATAAAAGTATTTAAATTGTTTTCTATAAAAATAAAATGCAAAATAAATGTGAAAAAATTATGAAAATATTTTCGAGCATTTTTTATATTTGGAAATAAATAAATAAAGTCAGAGATGAAAATAAAAAATCAAAAATATAAAAATACAAGAAATTGGGCCAGAGGGTGCAAAAAGAAAAAGGGGGGTGTCAAAAGCAACCAGACCAAGCCCAACCCAAAACTTCATCTTCAACCTCTAGCTTTTGAAAAACGCGCGCGTGCCCTGTACAAACTACCAGATCCTGTATACGAGCTCTATTGCAAAAACACATAACATCAAACTTGTAGAGAAATTCAAGATGATTCCAACCATATAAACAACTTGTCTTAACTCTCAAAGACCAGAGAGAATTTCTCTGGCCCTAAAATCTGACCTAGTTTTTTCAGCATGTTCATGGATGAAATTCTCTTAGCACACTTAATATAAATGAAAACTGAGCATATGTTCAACTTCATGGCAATGAATACTAAATTTTTTATTCACAAACCTAAAGCTAAATGTTCCTAAATAGAGAGATGGGAAGTGGACAAAAACCTGTTTCAGTTGACTTCGTGTAGGGTAATGTAGAGCTTTTCAACAAGGCTTGAGATGTCTGGGAGCATGCTTGGACTTCACTTGACCTTCTCCAATAGCCTGCTTTCCTTGAATGTACTTGAATCAGCCTATAGAACTCAACCTGCACAAGCTCAAAATGAAAATAGCAAACACTGTAAATGGAGTTACAGCTGGTGTTTGAGGTTTGGGATAGCTTGGATGAGTTGAATGGAAGGTGTTTGAAGCAACTTGGGGAAAAACACACGAGCCAAATGAGCTATGGAACTCAAGTTGCAGGTTTTGCCCTGTTTTGCCAAGGGAATGTGATTTCTAGCTATGGGGTGTTTAGAGGCTCAAGCAATCGTGTTTTTGGCTCAAAGGGGTATGAGAAAGATGTTCAAACTGTTTGCATAAGCTTGTTTTGGCTGGTGTTCAAGTTCTTAGGTTTTGGAGAAGTTTCTTGTTTTTGAAGTAAAATATGTGAAGTGATTGGAACAGGCCTGTACAGGCTATCCTTATGCTTGCATCTCTTGCCCTTGGTCCCTCCTACTTGTGGATTTGATTAGCTACAAAATATTTGGATCAATGCTCAAGAAATCAGTTTTGTCATAAAGCATGATTTAAGCAAAAATGGAAATTTTCCTTTTTCTACTTAGACCAAAACAAAAGCTTAAACTTATGGATTTGCAATTAATTATGGAGTGTGAAGTGGTTTAGAGGCCTGTAAACTAGTGTAAGGCATGTTGACTTGAAAATGCAACTTGTGTGAACATGAATATGCCATGGATGAAAAGTGAGTTTTTGCCAACTTCAAGCCTTTGATTCTCCCTAACCACAAATGTGTTTGAGGAGTTCTTGGACAATTTGGAAATCTTGAAACATGATCTATAATCTATCTTTGAAATGCAACTTGAGATTCCAAGTGGAACAATGTGAAAAATTGCCAAGAAGATAGGTCAAAATCCTGCCTAAACTAGGGCAAAATATCACTAAGTTAAAAGTTTTAGGGACCCTTGTTCCAAAAATCATAACTTGAGATCCAAGATTATTTTGAGAAAACTTTGTGAATAAAAGTTGTATACTTTGTGGAGGACTACAACTTTAATGTTGGAGGTTTTGTTTGAATCCAAATTCATCATGGTGAAAATGTTGGGCAAAGTTAGAAAAAAATAAGAAAATTTCATAACTTAGAAAAATTCTAAGTTATGAAATTTTTCAACTTTAAACCC
The DNA here is from genome assembly GCA_948472305.1 of Vicia faba. Lineage (NCBI taxonomy): Eukaryota > Viridiplantae > Streptophyta > Magnoliopsida > Fabales > Fabaceae > Vicia > Vicia faba. The sequence goes on from OX451741.1 coordinate 1,472,737,685, forward strand.
TAATTTGCAATTTTGGGTTTCTTGATGAACAAGTTTCATATTTTGACACATTTTGATGAAAAATGACCCTTGGCACTTGCTTTTGACCAAAAAGTCAAAGTTTGACTTCTCAGTGTACAGTCAAATTTTGATCAGTTGACTGAAAAATTCATTTGTCAATCCAATGCAATTGAGGTCTTTTGAACTTGTTGAATAGGTCAATATGATGCCATTGAGTCCTTGAGTCCATGGTTGAACCTAATTTTCCCTTGGCTGGGTCAAAAAGTCAAAAATTGCCTTTGTATAGTCAAAACCCTAAAAATGACCATTTTGCCCTTTTGGTGATCTGATCAAATTTCTTGTGGATTTGTGGTCCAAACTTGATCAAATTGTTCATATGAGTTGATAATGTTGATATGGGTCAAAATTCATGAGGTTTGACTGTAAATTGGCCATAGTTGACTTTTTCCCCAATATAGTTGATTTCTAGGTCAACTGTCCAATTGACTAGGCACAAATTTGATTCAAGGCTTGAAACTTGGTATGGACAAACTTATGAGTCAAATATGAAGTATGAAAGTCAATTTGAGCATTGAAGGTCTAAAAATCCCTGTGCAAACTCAAACCCTAATTTAGGTCATCAGTGCAAGGAGATGTCTTGAGCAGAGCAAACCCTAGCTTGATCTTGAGTCCAAAGAGCCTTGTGATGAGAAAAGTTGATAGAATGAGAGGGAAAATTTTGGGGTACAACACTAATATTTAATCTTCATGGATATCGTACTTCGCGCGAACATCAATTGGGGCAACCCCATTCTCTTTAGTCTATGGCATGGAAGCTGTTCTTCCTGTCGAAGTTCAGATTCCTTCTCTAAAGATTATGAAAGAAGCATACTTAGGAGAAGACGAGTGGATTCAGACTAGGTTGGATCAGTTGAATTTGGTTGGCGAAAAGAGGCTAGCGGTTGTTTGTCATGGTCAGCTATACCAGAAACGCATGATTAAAGCTTTCAACAAGAAGATCAAGCATCGGGTATATTAGACTGGTGACTTGGTAATAAAGCACATCATTTAACCACATGGAAATCTCAGGGGAAAATGGAATTCCACCTATAAAGGGCCATTTGTTATTAAGAAATTATTCTCAGGCGGTGCTATGATGCTAACCACTATGGATGGCGAAGATTTCCAGCTCCCTGTGAACGCGAACATTGTCAACAAAATACTACGCATGAGAATGACCCGCTAGTTTGACATACCTAGGCAAAAATAAGGGATATATACAAAATATTATACACCCGACAAGTCGAAAACCTGAAAGGGTGGCTTGGGCAAAAAAGGGTATCCTGGTGGACTGAAAACCCGAGAGGGCGGTCCAGCAAAAAATTAGGGATTAAAGCGTACGACTATGTCCTGTTGGATCAGTTACAGTCAGCCTTATTACCAAGGTCAAAAGTTCAAATGGCTCAATCGACTTTTTCCGATGGAAAAGGATGAGATGTTCAAAGACAAAGGGGCAATAGCAGAGTTGGAACCCAATGAGATCACTTCCACATGGCTATACATTTTGTTTTCACTTTGTATTCTTTTCATTTCACGACGACTTCCTCTTACTAGGATTCCCGTCTCTTTTTACAAAATCGCTTGTTTATAGGCAAATTATCCATACAAATATACTTTAAATTCCATACTTTTTGTTTTTCTGTTTTGTTTGCAAAAATCTCCAATGACTAAAATTGAATGAACATATGTATATGAACATGATTAACTGTTAACAAATATATACATAAGAACAGGAATGAACATTTACTCAAAATTCTAGTAGCTGGGATGACACTCAAGTTGTCCATAAATCCCCACAGAATCCCTTTCATAAGGTTATCCCCTATGAAGTCGCCAGAGCCACCTCTATAAGATTATCCCCATAAAATAGTCTTCACAAATAAGGGCACATTTCCCACAATCTCCCTGGCAGATCACTCCAACAAATAAAGGAGTATAATCTCCTCCCCGTTAAAGCTCCCCACGGATTCCTAATCAATGCAATTCATGGAAATTCTCTTCCCTAGCTGAGCCTAGTCCTCTAAAACTGAAAAGAGACTTTGCAGAGTTTCTTCTCTCTAGCAAATTCAATTCACCCAAGAGAGTTAGTTTCCCCAACAGAGCACTTCTCCATCAACAAGGGTTTATTTCCCCAACAAGTTTTATTTCCCCAACAGACTACAAATTCCCCATCTCGAGTCTATTCTTTAGATCACTACAAATCACTGACAAAATTCTTCTCCCCAGTAAAATTGCCACTATCCTCAGAAAGTTGCTGCAAGGTTTGGAATCTGACCGGATACCAGTTAACTTTATCCTCCCCAGACAAGTCGGAAGATTGTCCATCTCTTTTATCCCCAATCAGGATATATAAGAATTATCTTCCTCAACGAGTCGGAAATTTAATCATCCCTTTTTCCCCAGTCAGGGTATGTAAGAAATAAATTCCCCAATAGAGCAACAAACGACCAATGTACCTAAACTCTACTCCCCAAATATAAATCAATACATCCCTTCAAATTTTCCTCGAACAAGTACCCAGGAATTACCAGAAGAAGCATCCTTGACAAGATTGAAGATACACCTACTCTTCATCCCCAACAATAGTCAGGGATTTATTTCCCAAGACAATTACACTTCAACAAAATTGCACATTCATTCATCATAACAAATGAATATGAAACGCATATAGCACAATCTCATTTATTTTGAGAACATCATTACGCAATGCATTTCATACATCATGACATGGCATACAACTAACTCTTTACCTTTTCAATAAACATCAATCAACAAAAGAATATCATCAAAAATTCTCAAACAGTTCCAGATTAATTCTTGAAATAGGACGGGGCGACTATCTACATGACAAACACTATGTTTAGACATCTACTGGTTCAATTTAAATCAACCAAATATTTATTTCTGATAATTTTTCCAATAGACATTTTTTCTGGTTCAATTTAAATCGACTAAATATTTATTTTGCTTCTTTTCCAGTTAAAGACAACACAAGACGTCTGCTGGTTCAGTTTAAATCAAGCAAAGATTTATTTCTGATACTTTTTCCAATAGACACTTATTCTGGTTCAGTTTAAATCGACTAAAGATTTATTATGATTCTTTTCTAGTTAAAGACAACATAAGACACCTGCTGGTTCAGTTTAACTCAACCAAAGATTTATTTCTGATACTTTTTCCAGTAGACACTTGTAATACGGTGGGAGAACTGACTTGGTCATTTTGCGCTTGATCGCAATTATTGCGGATAGCAAGCGTCACCATAGACTTTTCTTTTATCCAATAAGGAAATGGTGAAAAGAACAGGACATACCTTTGAGATATTTTCTTGAGTTCGGGGGGTAGGTTATGAAAAGGGAAGGTATTAGCACCCTTTTCATCCGTAGTTATCTACTAGCTCTTAGTTGCTTGCTAGATCAAAAATGCTATGTTTAAAAAGGTGCTTTGTGATGGGTGTAAGTTTAAAAATATTTTGCAAAATGCCTTTGTTGCGGCTAAATTTGTAATGATTCTTGTCTCTATAAGAATGCATACAAAGTGTTAGTTTTGAAAATAGTTCAAAGAGATGATTGTTTTTGAAGATGTTTTTGAAAGTGTAAGTGTGGAAATGGTTTTAGTTTGTGAGCAAGCAACTACGAGCTTCCTACCTACTCAAAAGGTCTATGTTCTTTTCCTCCTTCTTTAGATGTTTCTATCTTACCATTGATTGGTAAGAAGCCACATTATTGGATGTGAAGGGACGGGCATAGGTCAATTGTATAGTCATAGAAGGCAACCTATGAGACGTTTTAGTAATTTTTGTAAGGGACTAGATCGTTTACCGAAGGCAACATCGAGGGACATCGAGGGACTACGATCCTTTTATCGAGGGTATTTGCTAAAACGCCCATATTCGAGGGACATGAATATTTTCCGAGGCAACAAGTGAGATTACCCTAGAGGTGCATGTGTGTGAATAGTGTATTTGATTGCATGCATTTTTTGTCTTGAATTTAGGGTTATCTACTTGTTGATTTCTTCTTGCCATACATACTCTAATTACTAGCATTTTATATTAAAGCGATAAATTGCGGAAATTAAAATCCTAAGCTATTACATCACTTTAGGGGATGGGGGTACAAATGTACAAATGGGGGGTGGAAAGAAACAAAAGTCCTAACTATTACAACCATATTGAATAGAAAATGAAAGAAAATATATTGAAAAAAATAAAAACAAAAATAGTGCAAAAGTGAGAAAGAAAAGAAATCCTGGATCGAAGCATGTGTCCTTCGATTCATACCCCTTTTGTTTTCTTTCTTTTGGACCTGTAACTAGTGTATATCGAAGCTTGCATCTTTTGATTCACACGTTTTTTTGTTTGGGACTGTGAAGCAGTATGGGGCAAAGCCTACGACTTCGATTCACACAACCCTTTTTTTTCGTTTGGTACTATGTGTTAGCTCCTAAATTCGACACCCACAACAAATTAGCCTTATGGGCCAAAAATAGATTGAACAAATCTAAGTGGAAATACTTCGGCATATGGAAAAATACTTACATAAATTTCTAAGTTAAAATGAATCTTCGACCAAAAGGTTCTTACATCCGTCGACTGAAATGGTTCCAGGGCTTTCGACTAGAAGGAAACCTCGTATCAGCAACAAGTGATTTTGAATCTGAAGAAAGAAGGGAAAAGCAGTTCGCTTAGAAGTTGAGAAAAGCAACATGGCATGAAGATAGAGATCGAAGCACATGCAGAAGACACTTGTCTTCATCCTAGAGCAAGGCAACTCCTCGACGGTTACCTAGTTTTAGTATAAATATAGGAAGTTTATGTATATTTTCGTGTGTTCAACTGATCGTACAAGTTATTCAATATTATTCAAGTACCCACTGCGCGAGAAAGAATACTGAAAATGTACATTTGAAACACCACAATTTATAATCAAAGTCTTTTAATTTTCTCTTTACATTTCTTGCCTTTTTATCATGTTTGCACTTTACTTGCACTTTTTCCCAGATTCTTGCACTTGAACTTTTCCCAACCCCTTTTTCTATTTATTTTCCGCACTCAAACTCGTCCCAAACCTCAAACTTTCTTAGTCGAACGTGCGTTCTTCATTTACATTAGAATTTATGTCCAAACAACTTCAAAAATTAGCATATGTCCTAGGATCAAACTGATCGATCCTGGGAGTAACCAAAAATTTACCCTTTTTGGAAGATCAACAGTTGTTTATCGAAAAACACAGTGAACAAATCGGCACACCCATTGGGACGTTGCTAATTTTTATATTTTTGTGTTTTTGTTTCATTTTTGCTTGTTTATCTTAACATAAGTGCTTTGCATAATTTCCCTTCTTTTACAAAGTCTTGCATGCTATTAAGAAGTGGTAAACTAACCACCAACGAGCGTACAACTAGAAAAAGAAATAGTGAAAGCAATACGGTAATCATCCAAATAATGGAGAAATACCTCCACCAATTACTACGGGAATAACGATTATACCTCCACCAAAAAGATGAATATTGTCATATGCAGGTCCCAGAGGTCCATCAGGAACACCCCCACCAAGGGTGAATCCAGGATCTCGACCATACGTTCCCCCAGGATTTTCGACAGCCTGGATGGGTCGAGACTAGCCTTATGGCATGCCAACTACTGAAACGGCTAGTCTTATGAACGATGCATCTACATTTTCAGAACCTCTAGTTAGTGCGGCTTCGCCATTACAGGGATCTAGAACTGGTATGGCGAACTTGGGTAGAAACCAACTCTTAGGAGGGGCATCCCATGCAATACCAAGCCTCACAAACGCTTCCACAATAATTTTGAGGCAACAAATGGATGAAAGAAACTATGATATGGTACAAATGTTGGCCCAAACTCTGAGTACGGTGTTGAACCCTCTAATACAAAATACTACCAGTCGAACCAACATATGTCAGCGTAGATGGCGCGCATGACTAAATTTTTTGGGGTTCCCCAACCTATCCGACAACCTCAAATAGCACCTATGAGAGAGAATCAAGGTATAGTTTTAGAAGAAGATGTAACCATTAACCAAAAACCACAACTAGATAGGAGGAACCACAGAGTGGAAATCGAACAACCTAGGATCGAAATACCCAGATTTCCCCCACAGATTCCTAGAGATGGAGATCTAGGTGTAATGTTGGTAAATAGAAACCAAAATGCTGACGAACTGATTCAACAAGTTCGACACCATAATTATGGAACAAATAATAATCTGACAGCAATGATAGAAAGAATCATGATATAAAATGGAATGAACATTGACTTTCATAGGCCAAACTTTACATCTCCGTTGTCAGAATATATCTTGCGAACAAATTTACCCCCTAGGTGGAAAGTTCCAAAGTTCACTAGGTTTTCAGGAGATACGACAGAATCCACTGTCGAACACATAGCGAGATATTTGATAGAAGCTGGGGAAATATCAAATAACTAAAACCTTAAGATTAAATACTTCCCAACTTCTCTAACTAAAAACTCTTTTACTTGGTTTACCACCCTCCCAGCCAATTCGATCCACAATTGGAACCAATTGGAGAGATTGTTCACTGAACAATTTTACATGGGACAAACCAAAATAAGTCTGAAAGAACTGGCTAGCGTGAAAAGAAGATTCACTGATCCAATAGATGAATATCTAAATAGATTTTGACTGCTCAAAGCCAGATGCTTTACACAAGTGCCTGAACATGAATTGGTCGAAATGGAAACAGGGGGCCTAGATTATTCTATTAGGAAAAAATTAGATACCCAATACCTGAGGGATATGGACCAATTGGCAGATAGAGTTCGACAGGTAGAGCGTCTTAAAATTGAAAAAGCTAAAGTAACTAAGACTCATCGAAGAGAAAGGGTAGCCTATGTCGAAATGGATGATGACGATCCAGAGACATCTAGTGATCCTATAGCTGTCAAAGAAAGCGAAATAGATTTAGCAGAGTTAAAACAAGGGCCTCCATACTCATGTAGATTGTTAGTACCCTCAGACAGGAAGAATCCCACTGAGTCTGAAAACAACAATGATAGATTCCCAGAGAAAACATATAGTTTCGACGTCACAAAATATGATGAGATATTTGACTTGTTAGTTAAAGATGACCAAATGATAGTGACCCCAAGGGAAAAAATGCCTCCTCTAGAACAAAGAAAGAAAAGAGGTTTTTGTAAGTATCATAATTTTTTGGGCCATAAAACTTCACAATGTTTTCTTTTCAGGGACCTCGTTCAAGGAGCGATCAAAAAAGGTAGACTCAAGTTTGCTGACAAACCTCCAATGAAAATCGATGCAAACCCATTGAGAGCTGATGCCCACTATGCTGAACCAGCAGGCATCAACATGGTCGAAGCTTCTAAAGACTTCGTCAATAAGCCGGTTTTTGGCAGTTTCACTGGGAACATCTCTAGAAAGACTGTCGAAGGGGTGAGAAAGGCTACAGAAGGCCTAAACAAAAAGGCTACTGAAGGCCTAAACAACAAGGCTACTGAAGGACTAAACAAAAAGGCTACTGAAGGCCTAAGAAAAGGAGTTACTGAAGACTCAAACAAAAGGACTACTGCAGGTTCTTATTTGGCTGTCGTCAAGGGTTCGACATAGGACCTTGAAGCCAAAATGAAAAAGATGAATCTTACTGCCAAGAGCAATGTAAAAGTCAACATGGTCGAAGTATTTGAGGAAAAGGCTTCAGAGGAAGCCATTAGACAAGAGGAAGCGAATAAAACTGCATTTCCTAAAGAGAATGAGAATCTGGCTGATTTTCTGCAATGATGCCAAAAGAAGAAGTCTGGAGTTATGTTGTGTCCAAGATGCAGCTCCATCTTCGACAAAAAAGCTACATAACACATACATGGCATAAGGGAAGTGAAGGAGAAATGGGTCACCAATTCCCAACCCCACATGGTTTCTGAGGTTAGATATGATCCCATAAGAGGATATCAAAAAGGACCAATGAACCAGGTGAAGAGGCCATCAACTTTCAGGCCTCCAACAAATATCCCCGTGGACACTTAGCTAAAAACAGCAAACAGAAAAAGGCCAAGTGAGGGGAAATGGCGAACGTTCGATGTGCCAAGAGGGTCATCCTTAGCATATAGGAAGGAGTTCCAGACTACAACAACAAACAAAGTGGCTCATGTGTCGAGCAACTATAAGGGTAAAAACCCCATGTCTTGCTCCCAGTGGAGAAGATTTCAAAGACGGCGAAAAGCCGAGAGAGAGGCTGCAGAGGAGCCTCAACCAGAGTCAAGCACCAACGTACCATAAAGAATGGACAAAGGAAAACAAAGAAAGCCTTTGGAAAGGAAACCAATTGCTAGAAGATTGGAGCGGCCAGATCAAGGAGAATCATGTGACGAAGGTAATTCTGAATCTGATGCAACTTTAGATATTATGGAGAATGTAGTATCAGTAATACACAGAGAATACGACCGCCAAGTCGAAGTCGAAGAGACTGACTGAGAGGTCGAACATGAAATAGTCAAACATAGGCCAGTGTGCTATTATGTGATGAACAATGGTTGCGTCGAAGAGCAAAATTCCTTTTTTGAACCACCTATTGAGGCGATGAAAAATCACCTCAAACCCTTGTTCATAAGGGAAAAGATAGGGGAAATAACAATAAAAAAGATTCTGGTTGATTGCTGGGCTACAATAAATGTAATTCCCCAATCTATGCTGAGGAAAATAGGCAAGTGAGATGGAGATATCAAACCCCACAACATGGTTCTATCGAACAATGAGGGAGGTATTAGAACTACTATAGGGGTGATACAATTAGACCTCAAGGTGGGAACAATACTTCGACCTACTATGTTATGGTCATTTCAGCGAAGCCCAACTATAATCTACTCTTGGGTAGAGAGTGGATACATGGCATAGGTGGAGTGCCATCTTCGATGCATCAACGAGTTACAATTTTGCACCCTGATGGCATCATAAAGAATATCGAAGCCGACCAAAGTTATTACTTGGGTGAGGTTAACAACATTGAAAAAAATTGTTTCGACATAAACTTGACTCGTATAGGGCCATGCAATCCTCCTGAGTTCGATTTGGCACCAGCGCCAAATGCCTTTTTCTCCCTCTACTTGCATTCCGACCGTGGTTTCCAGTGGGATAGAGAAGATTTATCAAACATTGACTATGGAGGAGTTGATGACATACGGCCAACGGGCTAGGGAAGTGAATTCGGTGATGATCACTGAATCATAAGCTTTACAAAAGATTTTGGCATATGTAGAATAAAGTAGAATGATAACGACCTTGGAGGCTGAAGTTAAGTACATGGCTCTTGAAGCCAATGAGGAAGTATTTCTTCCAGAAGGTCCTGGGAAATACTTCGAACCAGAACCACCTGACGTAAAAGAAGAAGAAATGCAAAACCAGAAGCTAGATGCCATCTATGATGACGAGCCTTTAGGTTTTGAAAAGGATCTGTTAGCAAACAATGTTAAAATGCTAGCGCAAGATCCTCTGGAGGAAATAGACTCGGGCGAAGGCTTAGTGAAAAGACCAACATACATTAGCACGAAGATAGATCTAGAGCTCAGGATCGAAATAATTCAATTGATGAAGAAGTTCAAAGACTGCTTTGCATGGGATTCTGATGAAATGCCTGGTCTCGACAGGGAAGTGGTAGAGCTTCAACTACCAATAAAGCCTGGAAAAAAGCCTATCAAGCAAACTCGAAGGCATTTTGCACCAGAGATCTTATTGAAGATTGTTGTACCCCAAAATTTTCCCTCCCATATTCCTCAAGATTTGTCAAGAATGATCTTCAAGTTGCTCAAGATTGCTCAAGGGTTGGACAGTCAAATCACCTCCTAAGGCAGTCAAGTCAAAATTAGGGTTTTGTGTTTCATTAGGGTCCTTGCATCCAAATGACATCAAGTGCCCCCCAATGTACTAATATGTTCTCAAGTTCATCCATGTCAAATTTCAAGCCTTGCAGAGGAAGTTTGGTCAGTCAATTGCTCAAGAGGTCCAAAAATCGACTGTGTTAGGGAAAAAGTCAACTATGTCCCAAATACAGTCAAACTTCAAGGTTTTTGTCAACATTATAATTTTGAAGTATATTTCATCATTTGATCAAGGGTTGATCATGATTCATCAAGGATTGCTCAAAATTCATCAAGACTCAAAAGTTGCTAAATTAGGGTTTTGTAGGAAAAGTCAACTCAACTTTGCCCAAGCATAACTTTCGCATAATTTATGATAAATGATCCATCCAAAGCTCATTTTGAAGAGGATTCAATTTACTACAATCCATATTCACACCCAAAGATCAATAAATGCACTCACAAAAAGTTACAAATTTGGACATTATAGGTCATTTTTGAAAGTCAACAAAAACACCTTTTTTTCCAAAGCTCATAACTTGAGCATGGAAGATCAAAATGAGATGAGACCACAAGGGTTGGTTAGAGGACATCTCAAGGTTTCTAAAAAGTCCAAGAACACCTCTAAAAGTTCAAAATTGAAGAAGGTATGTATTGTTGAAGTTGGGCATTTTTCCAAATTTGCCAAAAGTCAACTATCCTCAAAACTCCAATTTTTGACAAAAGGGCCCACTTTTTTCCACTTGATATGGTCTTGTCATGCCACACACGTGTCCCATATTTGATTTCATGGCCATTCATTTATTTTTCTATTTTTATTTAATTTTATTGATTTAATTCATTTTAAATCAATTTTAAATCAAATAAAATCTAAAAATTGATGAAATCATATCTTTGTGATTGGTACAATTTTCAATTATCATCATGAATCAAATCAAACTCGTATCATGGCTTTTCATGCATAAAAAATCAGATTTGTCCTATATTTGGAAACTTGATAATGGTGATCATATCAAATCTCAAAACCTTGAATGCACTTGGATAAAAGCCCAACTCTTGACCTAATTCACTTCTAATATACATGTGCAAGCAAGCCAGACCAAGAACACGCACAAAGCACTGGTGAAACGGCCAGAAGAAGTTTGAGAAAAAGCTTGAAAAAGTGAAGATCAAAATCAAAATTGGAGGCCAATTCAATCCAAAATCACAACGTGGTGTTCTTGCTTGCAATCTCCTGAAGCTATAGCAACCAAAGCCAGGGCCTGAAGCTATCTGAAAAGCGTTGTAAGTGTTCTTGAAAACGGCTCTGAACATGAAATCGAAACCATTCATTCTTGCATCCTTTTGATAAACTATTGACATAATCTTGATCCTTATCAAATTTCTAACAAGTCTGCATCATTTAATTTCGTTTTCATGGCCTATAATCATGTACCCGAACCTAGGGTTTTATTGTGTTATTTTTAGGCGTTTGAATTACAGGGAAAATTGGGCCAAATAATGGTTACAGGGATGACCAGGAGGAAGAGACGAGTGCATTGGTACTCTTAGGTTTTGTTTACATGGCCTGGAGAAGGTTTTTGAGATGCCCTACGAATCTTCCTGCGGATAAAAATTTGCAGGTAAATAACCAGGGATTTATTGGGGAATATGATAACGTGACTTGCGTCAATTGGTTTGTTTGAATCATTAGCGCGTTTTTTTATTTTTGCAGGGCATAATTAGTTGTTTTGAATATATTATTTGTTTTCTATTCCAATAACAATTAAACAAGCTGGTTGGATTGGTGAGCGTGCTATTGGAAAATCCCTTGGGACCTGGGTTCGAATCCCAGGTCCCCCAAAACTTTATTTGATTTTTTTCTTTAGGTATTCAGGTGCAACGCTTAGAGTGTGGTGCATCATATGTCTCTAGATCTCAATTGCCAAGTGGCCCACCAGGCAGATCCAATGATCAAGGTTGAAGGATCACCATGGACTCAGGTCAATAAGCGCATACTAGAGTGGAAAAGTCAATGAAGGCCAACGCTTTTGGGCCTTGGAATTTTCCAGATTCACCTCTTTTTTGGGCCCAACACCCCCTTGAGTATTTATTTTAATTTCCATATCTTTTATTTATTTACTTATTTTATTTAATTAATTACTAACTCATTAAATTCTTTTTTTCATAAAAAATCAGAAACAACAAAAATAATATTTTTATTAATTCCATTAATTTTATTATTTATTTTTGTAAATAAACAATTAATTAATTTATTTAGTTTAAATAGGTTTAACAATAACATACTTTGCAATAAATTAAAATTAATATAGAATTAGGGTTTTAATATCTTTTAACCATTCTTATTTTATATCCTTAATTAAAATAAAAGCCAAAAATATTTTCATTTAATTAATTAATTCAATTATTAATTTAGACTAATTTTTAATTCAAAGATAACAAAAAATATGCTTTATTTAATAAAAAGGGTCAAAACCCTAAGACACTCCGATTTAATTTTCTCGCGCGCGAATTACTTTTGATCCATATTTCAATATTGTAACTGCTCCGGGAATGTAATAGTTTTTAACTTAGGATTTTTATTTATTTATTTATCGCTTTTATTTACTTTTCGCAATTTAGTTTTAAAGGGGTTTGTCTTTGGCGATGTAAATACCCAACGCCTTGTAATAGCTTAGATTTATTTTCTGCAATTTAATTTCCGCAACCATTAACTGTTAGATGTTTGAATAATAGGCAATGCATGACAAGATCAAATTTTTAACTTAAAATCAACAGTAGCTCACCATAACATGTACAAAGATAATATAACTGAAAAACAATACACTCGCACATGCCACTCTTAGGGTACACCTCACTTGGTTGCCTTCGAAAGTGGTCATTGAGTATAGGAAGTTTTAGAGGCCGCCCTCTTGTCCAAAGATCATAAGTTGCCTCGAAACGGTTGCCTCGGATAAAATGATCTAAGACATTAGGGTTACCACTAAGGCATCCTAACATTGCTTTAGTGACCACACGTCCCTTAATCGAATTGACCCGAAAACTCCAACGACGGTGCTACCTGCTCCTCAATAGTGGGATAGCATTTTCTAAAGGACACTTGTACAGATTAATTCCTTTTTGAGTAGGTAGATTATTCTTAAGTACTCGCTCCTTTTAAAAACAAAACAAAACTTTTCGCACTTACACTCTCTTTCAAATAAAAGACTCTTTTCAAATCCACAAACACAAAGAAAAGCAAACTTTTGAAAACACAATGAGCAAGTACCTAAGAGCCCGTGGATAACCACGGATAGAAAGGGTGCTAACACCTTCCCTTTCTATAATCTACCTCCCGAACCCGAGAAATATCTCAAAAAGGAATTTTTCTGTGCTTTTGTCCTTTCCTTGTTAGATAAAATAAAAGACTGTGGCGACTGTTGCTTACCGCGACATTTTGCGAAAACAAACGCAAATGCGAACCAGTATTCCAAAACAGTCAGTTCTCATTCCCACTGATCACAGAACTGGCGACTCTGCTGGGGATATTTAATTATAAGTGAGGTGTACCTTAGGATTAGATCACTTTGTTTTCAATTGTATGCTTTAAATTTTGTAGGCTTGTATCGGAGTTTTATAGATCCTAACCCGGATCTGGGGATACCCTTTTAGGTAAGTAGCAATAAACTGTGAGGGATCTGTACGGCGTAGACCGATACGGATGAAGCAGTAGCTACGTTGGTGTGGCACCTTGGTCTGTACCGATATCCCTTGTGTTGGAACAAGTAGAAAATGGGTCTTCTAAGGAGTCATTAAGCACCAACTAACCTTAGAACCTTAAATTGACCAACTTGGCCGTAGAACAGTATCAGTATGCTACACTCATTGAGACTAAACTCTCGCGATGATTCCGGCCGCAAGAAAAGGTTGCTAAACTAGAATTATGACCGATTAAGGGTAGTCAGTGATATTGAGATCCTTTAGAACCCGGTTACTATTTTTAGGACAGCTTTAAGCCAACTGAACTGAAAGAGGGTAGTATCTAAGCTCCATGCCATCCTGAAATCTAAGGGCTCTCAGTGTGACTTGTGTGCCTTTACCATGTTTGCCTTTTGTGGATACTTGTGATGTGCCTTTATCATGGCATCATGACATCATAACATTGCATACATCTTGCATAAGGACTAACCTATTTCAAAGACAAGAGGGTTTCATCTTTGCTCTGTTTTGTAGGTCATCATGATGCCCATACGTAGGAATACTATTTGGATAAACTTTGTCCAAGTACCTACCCTGCTTAAAGAGTTGGTTGTCAGGATACCAGACACTACTTCCTTCATCAAGAGGCATGGTTCTCTTCTCAGTTTGGTCACTTCAAAGTTGGACGAACAAATGATGAGTGTCCTGGTCCAATTCTATGATCCGTTGTACCATTGTTTTACTTTCCAGGACTTCCAGCTGGTTCCTACCCTAGAAGAGTTCTCTGAGCTGCTCGGTATCTCTATTTTGGAGCAGACCCCGTTTACTGGATGGGAGAAGACCCTCAGGCCTGAAGAGATTGCTGCAGCCCTTCACTTGACCAAGGAGGAGGTAATGGCTAACTGGGAGACTAGAAGTGGAGCTAAGGGTTTTCTGACTAAGTTTTTGGTTGACAAAGCTAATTACTTCTGGGATAGCCTAGACTTTAAGGCTTTCGAGGATATTCTGGCTCTCTTGATTTATGGCTTGGTATTGTTTCCAAATCCTGACACTTTTGTTGATATTAATGCCATAAAGATCTTCATCTCTCAGAACCCTGTACCCACTCTCTTGGGTGACATCCTTCATCAGCTCTATGCTCGTACTGGCCAAAAGCGGGGAACTTTGATGTGGTGTGCTCCTTTATTGTCAAGGTGGTTTATTTCGCACCTCCCTAAGTCCGTACTGAAGAACAAAGAAGGAATGGGCTGGGCTTATAGGGTGATGTCTCTTTCTAATAATGACATTATCTGGACTCTCAAAGGTATGGATGAGGTGACTGTCATTGATCGCTGTGGAGAGTATCCTAATGTTCCATTGATCGGAACCCATGGAGGGATTTCTTATAACACATGCTTAGCTCTCCATCAGTTTGGAAGAGCCAGAAGAGAAGGGCCTCATGAGATGTTGATGCCTCATATCATATTTGATTTTCAGGGAGATAGCGACGAGCTGCGTCGTAGATTCATAAGGGCTTGGGACAGAGTTCACCAATCTGACCCACATGAGTTGGGACCAAAGACTTCTCTGCCAATGGAGCCATATCTCAGATGGGTCCGCATCCGTGCCCAGAAGCTAGGTATGCCATATGAAGCTGTCAGACCTGTTACTCTTGAAGTTGCTAATGAGGAGGGGGTTCTTCCAACTATTCTCCACCCGTATAATGCCCACTGATATTGGGACACTGAAGAGGTCTTGGATGCAGTTGAGGGATGAACGGGATTCCTACCGAGAGAGGTTCAATCAACAGGAGCAGAAGATCCAGAAGCTGACTAGGCAACTAGAGAACGAGCGGATCCTGAATGATTATGTCCGCACTAAGAAGAAGAGACCATGGGAGCATTGATGGACCTTTGATGATTTCTTTTACAGTTTTTGTTTACTTTTTAGTATTTCCATTCTTGTAACGCCTAAGGGCAATTTGTTGAACAATTTAAATTTTGAAGTTTAAATCTAATAAAGTGTGTTTCCTTTCTTGTTTACAAATTTGAATCCCGATTGTCTTTGAAATCATAATCATACGCATTTCATCCCATGCACTTCATAAACAGGTACCCTTTACAGGTCTCTTATCTTCTTCGCTGTTTATTTCAGCAATCATTATGTCTGCTAAACCTTCCACTGAGCAAGCTATCAAGGCCCTCCAGGCCCAGAATGCCCAATTTCAAGAGTTGTTCATGAATCTAACTAAGGGTCAGCAGGACCTGAAGACCTTGATTCTGAAAGAGAAGAAGAAGAAGAAGAAGAAGAAGAAGAGGACCATCCTGTTCAATATTGGACGCAGGTTTGGAAACAGGCTGCAGAATGAAGTTGATATGACCACCTCATTTGGAGGGAAAGATAGCCCACAAGAAAGGAGGGCTCCTAGCCCTATGGTCTCCGACAACGAGACAGACTATGATGAAGAACAATACCCTCCTGCTGAGGATAAGTACAAATAGCTGGAAGACTGTTTTAGCGCTATGGAAATACAGAAGGTGCCCGGTCTGGACTTCGGAGATCTGGGTCTATCATCTGGGGTGGTGATTCCCCATAAGTTCAAGGCACCTGCCTTTGCCAAGTATGATGGAGTGTCCTGTCCGAAGTTGCACCTCCGGTCATATGTGAGGAAGATCCAGCCTTACACTGCTGATAAGAACTTATGGATCCATTTCTTTCAAGACATTCTCCCAGGGACTCAGCTTGAGTGGTTCTATCAATTGGACGGAGCCAGTATCCGCAGCTGGGAAGATTTGGCTACTGCATTCTACAGGCAGTATCAGTACAACTCCGACCTCGCCTCTACGCGTACCCAAATCCAGGGTATGTCAATAGGAACGGGTGAAGGATTTAAAGAGTATGCTCAAAAATGGAGAGACCTTGCTGGAAGGGTGCAACCACCTTTGGCTGATCGTGAACTTGTTGACATGTTTTTCGGGACCCTGTCTGGTCCATTCTTTAATCATCTGATTGGAAGCTCTTCAGCTGGGTTTACAGACCTTATTTTGACTGGTGAGAGGATCGAAGCCGGTATTAAGGCTGGGAAGATACAGAAGGGTGCCTCATCGAGCACCGAGAAGAAACCATTTAAGAAAGAGTCCAGTGTTGTCTATAGTTCGAGAAGACAAAATAGACCTGAACACCGCCAAGCTGTCAATGCGGTTGTTATTTCAAAACCTGCTTGTGCTCCTCAGCATCACAATCAACAAAAGGACGAGAGACCTCGAAGGCAATTCACTCGTCTCAGCATGACTTTGTCTCAGATTCTGCCACATTTGCTAAAGACCAATTCTGTGACTCTAAAAGAAGCTCCGAAGAATCCAAGTACCACATCACCAAAGTATAACCGTAATGCCCGTTGCGCTTTTCACTCTGATAGCCCGGGGCATAATACAGATGATTGTTGGGTTTTGAGGAACAGGGTGCAAGACCTAATTGATACAAAGGAGATTGAGTTTGAGGCGCCCGAGAGGCCCAATGTTGTAACTGCTCCCATGCCCAAACATGTAGTTGCCGTGGATGATATTGTTACCCCTCTGATGACTGTCAAAAATAACCTGTTGCTAGCCGGTTTATTTCTGGGTTGTGGCGAAGGTTTCCATATGTGTTCTGTTTTACCTACTGGTTGCCCATTTCTGAAGTCAGGTATCCAAAACCTGATGGATAATAAGGAGATCCTGTTTGAGAAGATTGTTGTTCCTTTCATCCCTACTGAAGAAGTCGCCATTATTACCATTTTCGACAATTCTTCCAAGGCTCTATCGAGGAAGCCTGTTAGAATTACATTTGTTCTGAAGATCGTGCCTGTAATCATCACTGTTCCGGGGCCCATCCCCCATACCTCTGACAAAGCTGTCCCTTGGCACTATGGGGCTGATGTTTATGTTCTTGAAGTTATGCAAGAGTTGGATGCTGATACCGGCGTGAGAAACATTACTAGAACTGCTAAAGTCACCCACAGCGGTAGACTTTTCTAACCTGATATTGCTCCACCAACTGTCCGAAGACCCGTTGTTATTACACCTGCAAGTGTACCTACTACCATTCCTGATCAAGTTCCTATTCTTACCCCTGTCGCCGAGTAATCTGACGCTCGAGGCAAAGGGATCATCACTGATGTGCCTGCCCAGGCGGAGGCGCCGAAGACAATTACTGTTGAAGCTTCCAAACAGGAGATGGAAGAGATTCTGAAGATTATTAAGAAGAGTGATTACAACATAGTTGAGCAACTAGGGAAAACCCCATCCAAGATTTCTATGTTATCACTATTGTTATGCTCAGAGGCCCATGCTAAGGCTCTGATTACCTTCCTGAAGACTGCCCACGTGCCACAAGAGACATCAGCTGATCAGTTTACAGATTGTGTGGCTAATTTAACTGATGATAATGGCTTGGGTTTCTACGACGCTGATTTGACTGCTAAAGGGAAGAATTATAACGATGCCCTGAATGTCTCCATTGAATGCAGGGGCACTACTCTTGCACATGTGTTGGTTGATACTGGTTCCTCATTAAACGTCTTGCCCAAAAAAGCTCTATATCGGTTGGATTGCGAAGGGTTGGAGCTAAAACCAAGTAACATCGTTGTTAGGGCCTTTGATGGGTCTAAAAGGATGGTGCACGGTGAAGTTGATATTCCAATTAAAGTTGGTCCTCAAGTCTTCAATTCTACATTCTACGTGATGTACATTCAGCCATCCTATTCGTGTTTGCTGGGTCGTCCATGGATCCACAAAGATGGAGCTGTAACCTCAACGCTCCACCAGAAGCTAAAGTACCCGGTCAGAGGGAAGATTGTGACAGTTCAAGGGGAAGAAGAGTACATGGTCAGCCACCTCAACTCGTTCAGATACGTAGAGATGGATAGGGAGTTCATTGAGACCCCATTTCAGCACTTTGAAGAGGTTCCTCAAACACTGGCATCAGCTGAGTTTGTGGTTGAAGATTCTCTTATGAAGATGGCTTCCTTAAAGGATGCCCGGGCTGTTATTGAGAAGGGTGAGTGTGCAAATTGGGGCCGACTTCCTGATTTCACTCAGAAGACTAACAAGTTTGGTTGGGGTTTCACTGCAGAAGCTCAAAGGGCTGTTCGAAGTGCAAGGATTGGAAGACCTTCTGTGTTCATCAGCAACTCGGGAGTAAATGCCATTGAAGACGATATGGAGGAGTCTGAATTCGACAGCTGGATCTATCCTACGACCAACGGTGGACCAAGCAACTGGACAGCAAAGGACTTCATCCCTATTACTTTTGTTACCCAATAATGAACTCTTTGTTTTGAATTTGTAACAGACAATGTTGTGAAACTTTATGGCCCGGTGTCTTACCCGGGGCACCGTGGCTTCATTTGTGAGGGCTTTTGTGTGTCATTTTCATATATCATTAATAAAAGAATTGGACGTCCTTGCATTTCAAATTTTCCGCTCCTTGTTCTTCTTTATTATATGTTGCAAAACAACTATTTTACACACACTCACATATACAGGTCTCAATCCACTCTGGATCTCACTGGTAACGACTCTACTACTGCCAGTTATGACTTCGAAAATCCAATCAACTTAGCCGAAGACGAAGGTGAAGATGATTGCGAAGTGCCAGGTGAACCAGCAAGACTGCTACTCCAGGAAGAGAGGGCCATTCAGCCACATGAAGAGCCAGTGGAAACAGTGAATCTGGGTACTGAGACAGACAAAAAGGAAGTCAAGATCGGTGCAAATCTGGAGCTTAGTGTGAAACAGCGGTTGATTCAGATGCTGCATGACTATATTAAGATCTTTGCCTGGTCTTACGAAGATATGCTTGGGTTGGATACTGACATTGTGGTTCATCGCCTGCCTACCAAGGAAGACTGCCTTCCCATAAAACAGAAGGTTCGCCGTATGCGCCCAGAGATGTCTGAGAAAATCAAAGCCGAAGTTATGAAACAGTTTGACGCCGGTTTTCTAGCAGTGACTTCGTCCCCTCAGTGGGTTGCCAATGTGGTTCCTGTGCCGAAGAAGGATGGTAAGGTTCGAATGTGTGTTGACTACAGGGATTTGAACAGGGCAAGCCCTAAGGATGACTTCCCTCTACCTCACATCGACGTTCTGGTTGACAATACTGCTCAGCACAAGGTATTCTCCTTCATGGACGGTTTCTCTGGTTATAATCAGATAAAGATGGCTCCCGAAGACATGGAGAAGACCACTTTTGTTACTCAGTGGGGTACCTTTTGCTATAAGGTCATGCCTTTTGGGTTGAAAAATGTCGGGGAAATGTACCAGCGTGCCATGGTTGCTTTTTTTCATGATATGATCCATCATGAGATTGAAGTATACGTCGACGATATGATTGCGAGGTCCCAGACTGAGGAGGAGCACCTCGACCATCTACAGAAGCTGTTTGACAGGTTGAAGTTGTACAAGCTGAGATTGAACCCGAACAAGTGCACCTTCGGGGTGAGGTCTGGTAAGCTACTGGGTTTCATCGTGAGCGACAAAGGTATTCAAGTAGACCCTGCCAAGGTGAAAGCCATACGAGAGATGCCAGCTCCCAAGACAGAGAAAGAGGTCAGAGGCTTCCTGGGACGACTGAATTACATTGCCCGATTCATCTCTCACCTAACTGCTACTTGTGAACCAATCTTCAAGCTGATAAAGAAAGATCAGGTAGTATGTTGGAACGATGAATGTCATGCCGCTTTTGAAAGAGTCAAAGAGTATCTCCATGAGCCACCCATCCTAATGCCACCAGTTGAAGGGAGACCTCTGATCTTATACTTGACAGTACTTGACAACTCAATGGGGTGTGTGCTGGGGAAACATGACGAGTCTGGCCGAAAAGAGCATGCTATTTATTACCTTAGAAAAAAGTTTACCGACTGTGAGACCCGATACTCACTGCTTAAGAAAACTTGATGCGCTTTGGCATGGGCTGCTCGCGGCTGAGACAGTATATGCTGACTCACACTACCCTGTTGATTTCAAAGATGGACCCAATCAAGTATATCTTCGAAAAGCCTGCCTTGTCCGGAAGAATAGCAAGATGGCAGATGATCTTGACTGAGTATGACATCCAGTACACAACTCAAAAAGCAATCAAGGGAAGTGTATTGGCAGACCATTTGGCATATCAGGCAGTGGATGATTACCAGTCTATGAAATTTGAATTCCCGAACGAGAATATCATGTTGATAACTGATTTTGAGACACCTGGACCGGATGAAGGAGCTGAGGAGGGATCCCGATGGTCTATGTACTTTGATGGAGCTTCGAATGCTTTGGGTAATGGCATTGGCACCGTGATCATATCTCCTAAAGGCTCTCATACTCCGTTCACCACCCGACTATGTTTCAACTGCACCAACAACATGGCGGAGTATGAAGCGTGCATTATGGGTCTTCGAGCTGCAATTGACCTAAGGATTAAGTTTCTAAGTGTCTTCGAAGATTCCGCTCTCGTGATCAGTCAGATCAAAGGTGAGTGGGATACGAAACACCCAAATCTTATTCCTTATAAGGAGTATGTGTTGACATTACTTCCCCATTTTGAGGAGATAACCTTTGAACACTTCCCTAGAGAGGAGAATCAGTTGGCGGACGCGCTAGCTACGATGTCTTCTATGTTCAAGGTCAATTGGGACAACGAAGCTCCCCGAATCATTATTGAAAGATTGGACGAACCTGCACATTGCTGTGATCTTGAGACTGAAGACGTAATAGAAAAGCCCTGGTATCATGAGGTGAAGAGGTACCTTGAAGCTCAAGAATACCCCGAGGGTGCATCTGTTAATGACAATAAGTTTCTGAGGAGGTTCGCGGCAAAGTTCTTCATCAGCAATGACATCCTTTACAAGCGTAACCATGATTCGACCTTACTACGTTGTGTGGATAAGATTGAAGCAGAAAGAATCATGACAGAGCTGCATGAAGGTACTTTTGGAACTCATTCCAGTGGACATACCATGGAAAAGAAAATCCTTCAGGCAGGATATTATTGGTCCACAATGGAAGCCGACTGTTATCAGCATTCTCGGACATGTCACAAGTGTCAAGTCTATGCTGATAAGGTGCACATACCTCCAGTTCCTCTAAACGTCTTGACAGCTCCTTGGCCTTTTGCAATGTGGGGCATTGATATGATCGGCGAGATCAGACCTACAGCATCCAACGGGAATCGTTTCATCGTGGTAGTAATTGATTACTTTACAAAGTGGGTTGAAGCAGCTTCCTTTGCTATCTTAACCAAGAACGTCGTGGCACGGTTCATTCGGCATAATCTGATATGTCGATACGGTGTACCAGAGAGGATCATTACGGACAATGGTACCAATCTTAACAACAAGATGATCACCGAGCTCTGCGAGAAATTCAAGATACAACATCATAACTCTTCTCCCTACTGGCCAAAGATGAATGGGGCTGTCGAAGCGGCAAATAAGAACATTAAGAAGATTGTGCAGATGATGACAGTGACATATAAAGACTGCCACGAGATGTTACTGTTTGCTCTTCACGGGTACCGTACCTCAGCACGGACGTCAACAGGGGCAACACCTTATTCCTTGGTTTATGGCATGGAGGCAGTCTTGCCCATCGAAGTTCAGATACCCTCTCTCCGGATCATGAAGGATGCAGGTTTGAGCGAAGATGTCTGGATTCAGACCCGACTTGATCAACTGAATCTAATCGACGAAAAAAGACTTACTGCTGTTTGTCATGGTCAGACGTACCAAAAACGGATGATCAAGGCATTTAATAAGAAAGTCAGACGACAAGAGTATCAAGTTGGGGACCTGGTAATCAAGCGCATTATTCTACCTCAAGGTGATCCCAGGGGAAAATGGACCCCTACTTACGAAGGGCCATTTGTGGTTAAGAACATCTTCTCAGGAGGAGCTATGATTCTAACCACCATGGATGGTGACGACCTTCCTCACCCCGTCAATGCATACATAGTGAAAAGATACTACGCATAATCAAAGACCCGCTCCGCTAGGTTGACTGGCCTAGGCAAAAATAAGGGCTTCCCGGCGAACCAAAAGGGTTCGGGAAAAAATAAGGGATGAAAATGAAAAAAATTTGTACACCCGGCAAGTCGAAAACCTGAAAAGGCGGCTTGGGCAAAAAAGGGTATCCCGGTGGACTGAAAACCCGAAAGGGAGGTCCAGGAAAAAGTTAGGGATCAAAGCGTAACACTATGTCTTAGTGGATCACCTCGCATCCAGACTTCAGTATCAACTATCAGGCTCAGACGACACCAATCAATCAGATCCATCTTCAACTAAGCAGCAAAGTGATGAGATGCTTGAAGATATAAAGGCAATAGCAGAGTTAGAACCCAGTGAGCTTATTCACATAGCTGTTTTGTTTTCTTTTCACAAATTGTATAAATTCTATTTGTTAGGCGGCGTTCTCTTGCTAAGATGTCAGCCTCTTGTACAAAAACGCCTGTTTTCAGGCCAAAACATCAAAATCAATACAAATTCATTTTCAGACAAATTTCAAACTGTTTTTCTTTTATCTGTTTTGTTTTGCAAAGAACGTCCAATGTTCATTTTTGATATATGCATTTGACATTAATTGCTGATTATAAATATTTACATGCGAAACAAAGGATGAATTAATGGTAATATCAGAAACAAGGGCATAAGAATTGTCCGAGCTGTCTAGTTGCTCTATCCACCAAGGTACCATGGGAGGTTCAGCTGAAGAATATTATCAAGATACCGTCACACTCCATAGAGTAAAACAGTAATAGTAGCTCTCCCCACTGAGACTTGCAACTATGAACGAATCAGCAATGCCTCCCCAAGCAGAGTTAATCTACCATCATCCCTAAAAAGGCTTGGTATCCCCAAAAGATCTTAATCTTCCCCAGCGGAGCATAAAGGTATTCCCCAGCAAGTATAAGAGCATCCCCGGCAGTCTTAATATTCCCCAACGGAATATAAGAATGTTTCCCGGAAGAATACAAGATATCCATAGTGGAGCCACTTCCCCAACGCAGTTTTAAAAAGGCTTCCCCGCCAGAGTTGAATCATCTTACCCAGTAGATTCTGGAAGCGTATCCCCTGCAGAGCGCAAATAAATCTCCCCAGCCAAATTCAGAGGGTTATCCCGACAGGAGTCTAACTGGGTTATCCTCAGCAAGTTGCAACTGAAAGATCATCCCCAGTGATGTTCTTTCTTTCCCCCCGGCAGGACTTCAATCCTCAACCGATTCTATATCACCAGCCACGGTAATCCATCCCCAGTGGAGTTCATCATCAAAATGCCCAACAGAGCTTATCAACGGAATCCCCAGCGAAGTTTATCATTAAAATCTTCAGCAGAATATCTCTTCCCCACATAGTAATTCCCCTCAGAATAATCTCCTCATCAGTTTATTCTCCAACGGAGTTTTTTCTCTCCTACAGGTTTATCATCTTCGTTCATCATCTCCAGCGGAAACGAAGAACTCAACTCTATTCTCCAGCAGCTCCGGGATTTATTTTCCCCAGCTAAAACATCATATTCCCATACATCATGATACATGCATATACGTATCATATGAATACAATCTCATTTATTTTGAGAACATCATTGCCTGATCCATATCATGCATTGCATATGACTGACCTTTACCTTTCAGGAAAGATACAGCTAAAGTTCTCAGCTTAGTCGAAGACCTGACCAGTTCTTAAATCTCAACTGAATTATCCTTGGTTGAATTTCAGATAAAGTCCTCAATCTAGACAGTTTCCCTACGTCATAGTATGGATGAGTACTATAACCTCAACGGTATACTCCATTGAGCACGAGTCAGTTCCTAGATCTTGATGTTTTCCTCCGTCATAGTGTGGACAAGTTCTATAACCTCAGCGATATACTACGTTAAGCACGAGACAGTTCCTAGATCTTGATGAAGATGTTTCCCTATGTCATAGTGTTGACGAGTACTATAACCTCAACGGTATACTCCACTGAGCACGAGTCAGTTCCTAGATCTTGAAGTTTTCCTCCGTCATAGTGCAGACAAGTTCTATAACCTCAGCGGTATACTACTTTGAGCACGAGACAGTTCCTAGATCTTGATGAAGATGTTTCCCTATGTCATAGTGTGGACGAGTACTATAACCTCAACGGTATACTCCACTGAGCATGAGTCAGTTCCAAGATCTTGATGTTTTCCTCCGTCATTGTGTGGACAAGTTCTATAACCTCAGCGGTATACTACGTTGAACACGAGACAGTTCCTAGATCTTGATGAAGATGTTTCCCTATGTCATAGTGTGGACGAGTACTATAACCACAACGGTATACTCCATTGAGCACGAGTCAGTTCCTAGATCTTGATGTTTTCCTCCGTCATAGTGTGGACAAGTTCTATAACCTCAGCGGTATACTACATTGAGCACGAGACATATCCTAGATCTTGATGAAGATGTTTCCCTATGTCATAGTGTGGACGAGTACTATAACCTCAACAGTATACTCCATTGAGCACGATTCAGTTCCTAGATCTTGATGTTTTCCTCCGTCATAGTGTGGACAAGTTCTATAACCCCAGCGGTATACTACGCTGAGCACGAGACAGTTCCTAGATCTTTATGAAGATGTTTCCCTATGTCATAGTGCGGACGAGTACTATAAGCTCAACGGTATACTCCATTGAGCACGAGTCAGTTCCTAGATCTTGATGTTTTCCTCCGTCATAGTGTGGACAAGTGCTATAACCTCGACGGTATACTACGTTGAGCACGAGACAGTTCCTAGATCTTGGTGAAGATGTTTCCCCCCAATTGGATTATGGATAGGTTCCTAAGACATAGCCGAGGAATTCTCTCAGTTGAAGTACAGGCAAGTTCCTAAATCTCAACAAAGGTTAGACTTCCCCAGCGGAATCTTTTACAACAACAGGTGTGCAAGTTCTCGCTAAGGAATATCTTATGCGATCGACACTCCTGCAGATGGCATCTGTAAGCCCATCCTCCTACCAACAATCTCCAAATGGCATCTGTAAGCCCATTCCCGACATCACAATGTTGATACTACACCATGTGAGTGCAAATTTCTGGGCACTCTAGTGTTCAATTATCTTCCACCTTCGGATCACGAAAGGCTCAAAAGCCAATCTATATCCTCAGGTTTAAGAAAATTGAACAGGGGAAACTGTTATACCCTAAAATTTTCCCTCCCATATTCCTCAAGATTTGTCAAGAATGATCTTAAGTTGCTCAAGATTGCTCAAGGGTTGGACAGTCAAATCACCTCCTAAGGCAGTAAAGTCAAAATTAGGGTTTTGTGTTGCATTAAGGTCCTTGCATCCAAATGACCTCAAGTTCCCCCCAATGTCCTAATATGTTCTCAAGTTCATCCATGTAAAATTTCAAGCCTTGCAGAGGAAGTTTGGTCAGTCAATTGCTCAAGAGGTCCAAAAATCGACTGTGCTAGGGAAAAAGTCAACTGTGTCCCAAATACACTCAACTCAAACTTCAAGATTTTTTGTCAACATTCTCATTTTGAAATATATTTCATCATTTGATCAAGGGTTGATCATGATTCATCAAGGATTGCTCAAAATTCATCAAGACTCAAAAGTTGCTAAATTAGGATTTTGTAGGAAAAGTCAACTCAACTTTGACCAAGCATAACTTTATCATACTTTATGAGAAATGATCCATCCAAAGCTCATTTTGAATAGGATGTAATTTCCGACATTCCATCTTCACACCCCAAGATCAAGAAATGCACTCACAATAAGTTACAAATTTGGACATTATAGGTCATTTTTGAAAGTCAATAAAAACACCTTTTTTGCCAAAGCATATAACTTGAGCATGGAAGATCAAAATGAGATTAGACCAAAAGGGTTGCTTAAAGGACATCTCAAGGTTTCTAAAAAGTCCAAGGACACCTCCAAAAGTTCAAAATTGAAGAAGTTATGCATTGTTGAAGTTGGGCATTTTTCCAAATTTGCCAAAAGTCAACTATCCTCAAAACTCCAATTTTTGACAAAAGGGCCCACTTTTTTCAACTTGATATGGTCTTGTCATGCCACACACGTGTCCCATATTTGATTTCATGGCCATTCATTTATTTTTCTATTTTTATTTAATTTTAATGATTTAATTCATTTTAAATCAATTTTAAATCAAATAAAATCTAAAAATTGATGAAATCATATCTTTGTGATTGGTACAATTTTAAATTATCATCATGAATCAAATCAAACTCGTATCATGGCTTTTCATGCATAAAAAATCAGATTTGGCCTATATTTGGAAACTTGATAATGGTGATCATATCAAATCTCAAAACCTTGAATGCACTTGGATAAAAGCCCAACTCTTGACCTAATTCACTTCTAATATACATGTGCAAGCAAGCCATACCAAGAACACGCACAAAGCACTGCTGAAACGGCCGGAAGAAGTTTGAGAAAAAGCTTGAAAAAGTGAAGATCGAAATCAACATTGGAGGCCAATTCAATCCAAAATCACAACATGGTGTTCTTTCTTGCAATCTCCTGAAGCTATAGCAACCAAAGCCAAGCCTTGAAGCTATCTGAACAGTGCTGTAAGTGTTCTTAAAAACGGCTCTGAACATGAAATTGAAACCATTCATTCTTGCATCCTTTTGATAAACTATTGACATAATCTTGATCCTTATCAAATTTCTAACAAGTCTGCATCATTTAATTTCGTTTTCATGGCCTATAATCATGTACCCGGACCTAGGGTTTTATTGTGTTGTTTTTAGGCGTTTGAATTATAGGGAAAATTGGGCCAAATAATGGTTACAGGGATGACCAGGAGGAAGAGACGAGTGCATTGGTACTCTTAGGTTTCGTTTACATGGCCTGGAGAAGGTTTTTGAGATGCCCTACGAATCTTCCTGCGGATAAAAATCCGCAGGTAAATAACCAGGGCTTTATTGGGGAAGATGATAACGTGGCTTGCGTCCATTGGTTTGTTTGAATCATTAGCGCGTTTTTTTATTTTTGCAGGGCATAATTAATTGTTTTGAATATATTATTTGTTTTCTATTCCAATAACAATTGAACAAGCTGGTTGGATTGGTGAGCGTGCTATTGGAAAATCCCTTGGGACCTGGGTTCGAATCCCGGGTCCCCCAAAAGATTATTTGATTTTTTTCTTCAGGTATTCAGGTGCAACGCTTAGAGTGTGGTGCATCATATGCCTCTAGATCTCAATTGCCAAGTGGCCCACCAAGCAGATCCAATGATCAAGGTTGAAGGATCACCATGGACTCAGGTCAACAAGCGCATACTGGAGTGGAAAAGTCAATGAAGGCCAACGCTTTTGGGCCTTGGAATTTGCCAGATTCACCTCTTTTTTGGGCCCAACACCCCCCTGAGTATTTCTTTTAATTTCCATATCTTTTATTTATTTACTTATTTTATTTAATTAATTACTAACTCATTAAATTCTTTTTTTTCATAAAAAATCAGAAGCAACAAAAATAATATTTTTATTAATTCCATTAATTTTATAATTTATTTTAGTAAATAAATAATTAATTTATTTATTTACTTTAAATAGGTTTAACAATAACATATTTTGCAATAAATTAAAATTAATATAGAATTAGGGTTTTAATATCTTTTAACCATTCTTATTTTATTTCCTTAATTAAAATAAAAGCCAAAAATATTTTCATTTAATTAATTAATTCAATTATTAATTTATACTAATTTTTAATTCAAAGATAACAAAAAAATGCTTTATTTAATAAAAAGGGTCAAAACCCTAAGACACTCCGATTTAATTTTCTCGCGCGCGAATTACTTTTGATCCATATTTCAATATTGTAACTGCTCCGGGAATGTAATAGTTTTTAACTTAGGATTTTTATTTATTTATTTATCGCTTTTATTTACTTTTCGCAATTTAATTTTAAAGGGGTTTGTCTTTGGCGATGTAAATACCCGACGCCATATAATAGCTTAGATTTATTTTCCACAATTTAATTTCCGCAACCATTAACTGTTAGATGTTTGAATAATAGGAAATGCATGACAAGATCAAATTTTTAACTTAAAATCAACAGTAGCTCACCATAACATGTACAAAGATAATATAACTGAAAAACAATACACTCGCATATGCCACTCTTAGGGTACACCTCACTTGGTTGCCTTCGAAAGTGGTCATTGAGTATAGGAAGTTTTAGAGGTCGCCCTCTTGTCCAAAGATCATAAGTTTCCTCGAAACGGTTGCCTCGGATAAAATGATCTAAGACATTAGGGTTACCGCTAAGGCGTCCTAACATTTCTTTAGTGACCACACGTCCCTTAATTGAATTGACCCGAAAACTCCAACGATGGTGCTACCTGCTCCTCAATAGTGGGATAGCATTGTCTAAAGGAAATTGTACAAATTAATTCCTTTTTGAGTACGTAGATGATTCTTAAGTACTTGCTCCTTTTAAAAACAAAACAAAACTTTTCGCACTTACACTCTCTTTCAAATAAAAGACTCTTTTCAAATCCACAAACACAAAGAAAAGCAAACTTTTGAAAACACAATGAGCAAGTACCTAAGATCCCGTGGATAACCACGGATAGAAAGGGTGCTAACACCTTCCCTTTCTATAATCTACCTCCCGAACCCGAGAAACATCTCAAAAAGGAATTTTTTCTGTGCTTTTGTCCTTTCCTTGTTGGATAAAATAAAAGACGGTGGCGACTCTTTCTTACCGCGACATTTTGCAAAAACAAACGCAAATGCGAACCAGCATTCCAAAACAGTCAGTTCTCATTCCCACCGATCACAAAGATTAAGACAGAAGTCAAAAGACTGTTGAGATGCAAGTTCATCTGAACAACCAGGTATGTCGAATGGATTGCAAATATAGTACCCTCTAGAAAGAAAAATGGTACCTTAAAGGTGTGCATCGATTTTAGAGATTTAAATGCTGCAACACCCAAAGATAAATATCCAATGTTGTGGCAGAAATGCTTGTCGATTATGCCGCTGGCTTCGAATACATGAGTATGCTTGATGGATACTCAAGGTATAATCAAATTTTCATTGCTGAAGAAGATGTGTTGAAAACAACATTTTGATTCCCTGGGGATTTAGGAACATACGAATGGATAGTGATGCCTTTTGGCCTAAAAAACGCAGGGGCAACATATCAAAGAGCAATGAATTCTATCTTCCATGATTTTATTTAAACTTTTATGTAGATTTATATTGATGATATTTTTGTCAAATCTGTTTCAGGGAAGAATCATATAGACCATCTTCAACAATCCTTCGAAAGGATGAGACACTATGTTCTGAAAATGAATCCTCTAAAATTCTCTTTCGGCGTAAGAGCAGGGGACTTCTTAGGCTTTTTGGTCCACAAGAAGGGAATTGAAGTAAACCCGAACAAGACCATAGCCATTTTGGAAGCGAAAGCGCCAAATAACAAGAAGGAATTGCAATCTCTAATAGGCAAGATAAATTTCCTGAGGAGATTTATATCCAACTTGAGTGGAAAGACGCAAGCCTTCTCACCACTACTTCGACTCAACAAAGGAGTATTCAAATGGGGGAAAGAGCAACAAGAGGATTTCGACAAAATTAAAGAATACCTCGCCAAGCCACCTATTATGGTACCTCCTTGTAGAAGTAGGAGTATGAGATTATACATAGCTGCATCTGATAAAAATTTAGGCAGCATGTTAGCTCAAGAGGATGAGAATGGTGTCGAAAGACCCATTTATTACCTTAGTAGAGTTTTAAAAGATGCAGAAACTAGATATAGCGAAGTTGAAAAACTATGTTTATATCTTTACTTCTCATGTACAAAGCTCAAGCAATATATTAAGCCAATTGATGTTTATGTTTCATCTCATTTTGATGTTTTCAAATATATGTTTTCGAAACCCATCTTGCACAGTCGAATTGGCAAATAGGAACTTGCATTAACTGAGTGTTCATTAACCTTTATGCCTCTTAAGGCTGTAAAAGGTCAAGTGGTAGCAGACTTTATAGTTGACCACTCAATAAATGAGGAATCAATCAACTACCCGGAGATCGAACCCTGGAAGTTATACTTCGACGGTTCTAGTCATAAAGATGGAACTGGGGTAGGATTTCTGATTATTTCTCCAAATCAAATTCCAACAACATTCAAGTATAAGATCGAAGGTTCTTGTTCGAACAATGAGGTTGAATATGATGCTCTAATCGTAGGCCTTGAAATCTTGTTGGAATTGGGGGAAACTCGAGTCGAAATAATGAGAGACTTAGAGTTAGTCATAAAGAAAGTTAAAAAAGAATACAAGTGCATAAGAGAAAATCTTATCATGTACTTTGTAATAGTCAATCGTTTGTTGAAATATTTTGGAAAGATTAACATTCGACATATACCAAGATTGGAAAATCAAATGGCTAATGACTTAGAACATATTGCATTTGGGTATAAAATTTCAAAAGAGAATTTAAAACAAGTAATCGAAGTTAGAGTAAGAGTAACATTAACCAAGTTGTCCCCAACGAATTTGAAAACAACAAAACTGGGGTACGCTGACCACGAAAACTTCGAAATTTCTTTCATAGACAATCTAACAGAACAAGATTGGAGAAAGCCTATAGTGGATTATTTGCAAAATCGAATAGCTTCGACGGAACGAAAAATAAAGTATAGGGCGCTAAGTTATACTCTAATGGGAAACGAGTTATTTAAAAAGATGCCTGAGGGGGTGTTATTAAAATTCCTAAGTGAAACAGAAGCATACATAGCCCTTTCAACTACACATGCTGGAATATGTGGAGCACATCAAGTAGGCCATAAAATGAAATGGTTATTGTTTCGACAAGGACTATATTGACCCACTATGTTGAAATATTGTGTTAAGTTTGCAAAAGGATGTCAGGAATGTCAAGTACATACAAGTTTCCAGCACGTACCTGCAAACGAACTTCACTCAATTGTGAAACCTTGGCCTTTTAGGGGATGTGCTTTGGATCATATCGGAGAGATTCGACCAACGTCATCTAAAAGCCAGAAATACATATTGGTAGGCATTGATTATTTTACTAAATGGATTGAAGCAATTCCTTTAGTCAATGTAGACCAGGAAAATGTCATTGAATTCATTCAAAAGCACATTATATACAGGTTTGGAATCCCTGAGACAATAACAACTGATCAAGGGTTAGTCTTTATTGGTCGAAAGATGCAAGAGTTTGCTACATAAATGGGGTTCAAATTATTAACATCTACGCTTACTATGCACAAGATGATGGTCAAGTCGAAGCGGCAAATAAGGTAATAATCAGCTTGATAAAGAAGCATGTAGGAAAGAAGCCAAAAAACTGGCACAAGACTTTAGATCAAGTTTTATGGGCTTGTCAAATTCTCCTAAGGAAGCTACCAGAATGACGCCTTTTCGTCTAACGTATGGCCATGACGCGGTATTACCAGTAGAAATTTGTCTACAATCAACAAGAATTTAGAAACATCAAGACATCCCTTATGAAGCTTACTGGAATATGATGTTAGACGAATTGGTAGATTTGGACGAAGAAAGACTGAGAGCTTTGGATCTCTTAAGATTACAAAAGAAGAGAGTGGAAAAATCTTACAATAAAAGAGTAAAACCTAAGACATTCTTGCCTGAGGACCTGGTATGGAAAGTAATCCTCCCAATGGATCGAAAGGATAAGAATATGGGAAAATGGTTTCCCAAATGGGAAGGACCTTTTAAGATCATCCAAACATTATCTAGTGGCGCATATGAGGTCGAAGAATTAAACGAAGATCAAAGGCTCTTGAGAGTAAATGGTAAATACTTGAAAAGTATGGACCTCTACTTCAAGAGGTTAGAATAACCAATGCTTGATCTCAATCAATTTAAAAAGCCAAGATGGAAAATATATTATAAATCTAAAATGGCTAAAAGTCATTAAAAAATGACATAATTATACAAACAAAAAACAAAGTCGAAATCAAAACGGGAGGTTGGCCTTGATTTGGAGGTATTTTATCTTATGTAGCTCCAGACGTCTATCGCACAAAGCCTTCAACTAATGAAGAATCTCGATTTTGGAATCCAATGCTTGGGCTCATTCAGCATATGTTAATCCCTTGTTGAGTTCCTCTTGACTCTCTAAATCAGTGTTGACAGCGAGAAGTTCCTCCTTTCATTTATCATTTGCATCAATCTTATCCTCTAACTCTCTGATCTGAGCCTTCATACTGGTTGTATTTTGGTCGAGTTCTTCTACTTCTTTCTGCCTAGCTTCTTGTGCCTTCGACAACTCTTTTAGCTTCAAAGCTGATTCAGAAGCAGCACTCCAGGCAGCAGCTACATGGCTATTGGCCTCCTCAATTTTGCGAGTGAGAGTCCTTTGACGATTGTAGTCAGCCAAAACCTGATCGATGATGGAAATCAAATCCAGAGTAACGCTGGAAATGTCAGGTGAAGCAACAAGAAGGTCGACAACTCTTAAAGTAGTCTTCAAAAAGGAAGGAGTTGTAGGTTCTCCCTCTAAGGTCAGCATTAAATCTATTTTAAAAAGCTGCGCCTTAACCTTTTGAAGTTCCTCTTCAAGAGGAGATGTTGAAGTAGATTTGCCAGACGTCGAAGCACTCTGATCAGAAGAACTTTCTCTACCCTCGAGAATGGCAGTCAAGTAGCCAATAGGATTTTGCTGTTTCAATAATGCTAAATCTTCCTTAGTGCGAGACCCAATCGAAGTAACCCTCTCATTTGCAACACGAGTTACATTTGCTTCGATAGAGGTCTGCACAGGGGCACCTTCGACATGCACAGAGTTTCTTGTTCCCCATGTAAGGTTTTTTATTCCATCAGTCGCCATAATATCCTCATTCTAATTCGCTCCCGCTGGTATGTTTTCTCTCTCCATTTCAATTACATCATCAACAACCTCCTCTTCTCCGTACTTCTGTCCATCATCATTAGTTTGTGGAGTCCTAAGATTCGCATGTTCCTCACTAGGAACTTCTTTATTAGGCTTCCCAATGGCTTCATGCCCAGAAGTTTGGTTCACTTTGCTAGTAGAGCTCCCAAAGGATCATTTTGCTGAAGAAGGCCTATAAGTAGGATCACCTTCACTGTTTATTAAGGTGACAAATTCTTCTACAAGGACCTATTTTGAAGTACCAGCAGTGTCCTGAGGATTATAAGATTGTTATCAGAACCATTGAAAACAGGAAATAAGAGGCTAAGTCTGAAGGGTTGAATATATTACCTTAGGCAGAACTTCAGCACCAGGACTTGAGTTATCTCTCTCACTGGGATTATTCAGCCTAGCAGCGATCTCTTGTTCCGTTGGCTCTCTGATGATGACGGGAGGAGGTCTCGACCCAATAACTTTAACCTTGACCTTGGTTTTTGGACGAGGCTCGGGAATAGGGGCTGGTTTCTTTAACTTGTGCCTCTTTATAAGGATAGGAGGAGATTTTTCTTCTTCATCACTGGAAATTTCAATTTCTTGAACTTTCCTTTTCTGTGGATTGGTTTCAAATACCCAGAAAGAAAGGAGTCGAAGGCATTAGCGCCAAAAGTAATATGTTGAACAGAAAGATATAACAGAAAGTGCTTACCTTTGGTGAAGGTTTTACAAAAGAGTCTCATCCCTTTGCGCTTTCGGCGACTTTCTTCGTGACGATCCTCTTGACCGATAGAAAATAAACAAGTATAAGCTAGATATCGAATGATTAAATCGAAGGCGGTAAAATATTTGTTTTGAAAAGAAAGATTACCCTTTTTTATCTTGTCAGAGACCAACACAAACGCCTCTTGAAGGTGATCAACGAAGTCTTTTTCATCGAAGAATTCTTCGTTATAATACTGCTTCCACCAGTCTTCAAAGAGAGGCGAACACAGGAAATTGAGTTTGAAGTTGAATAGAGTTAGTACGGTTCGACCAACGTACCTACCAATATGCTTGGTAGAAGCATCCTCTGAATAGTCTGCATTATAAAACTGCAGAAGCTTTTCTCGGGAGTAGATTGCTGAAGGGAGCGTCTGGATGATACCAAACTGTCGAGAGACAAGATT
The DNA here is from genome assembly GCA_948472305.1 of Vicia faba. NCBI lineage: Eukaryota > Viridiplantae > Streptophyta > Magnoliopsida > Fabales > Fabaceae > Vicia > Vicia faba. The sequence continues at coordinate 1,472,772,279 of OX451741.1, forward strand.
TGGTTGGTAAGCAATCAAACTAAGTTGATTCTTCGAACTCTTGAATCTCAGTGGCATGATTCTTGGGCGAAGAAACGACTCCCAGATAGCCACATATTCATCCATATGGTCATCATCGTCAGACGAAGGATATGGTCAAATGAACCATTCCAGGACAACCTTTCTACTAGCAAAGGGATCCATGGTCGAAACAAATTCCTTACGCTTTACAAACATCATTACAAAGCTGATAAATGCTTTTTGGAATTGTTGACCTACATCAGTTGGAGTCAACAGGACCAATCTAGTCCCTTCGACCCTTCTGTTTAGGACTTCTGGGGCCCTCTCATTAATCTTATTCTTCTGAGGAAGAAAAGATTCAAAAGTGGCGTTGAGCCAAAGTTGAATAAGCCAAAAGGGGATGGAAAGGAGTAAACTCTCCTTGTCTCCAATAACCTTAAGCTGAGTCACACCATTGCTGATGGATTCATACATGTTGGCTAAAACCAATTCAGCCAGACAAAGAGGACAACCATGATGAAGTTGTGTTGCAAGAGTAAGCATCTTCTTAGTCACTTGAAGTGACTTAGTGCAGAAAACAAAATGAGATAACCACAAAGCCAAAAAAGCTATGTGTTCCACTTCAGAGACAGTGGTACTCGATTTGTCATGGAAATGGTTAATGAATATAGTGTACGTGGGCTTCGTGGCTGAAAACCCGATAGAATCTTCAGATAAATCCCCAGTGTCGAAGTAGTCACCAGTTGGTCGAAGACCAGTAATGGCGGCTATATCGAAAAGAGTTGGGGTTACCATTCAACAAGGCAAATGGAAGGTAAAATGTGTATTGTCCCAGAAATACAGTGAAGATACCAACATGAGAGGGCAATAAGCTAACCCAGTCTTCGACAGCATAATCAAGTCATAGACCCCCATATCCTTCTAGATTTGGGCTTGTACTTTTTCCATCTTACTCATCCATTTTGAGTATTTTGAAGTAAGACTAGGGCAAGATCAAAAGATACTATTTCCCTTGTTTATGAACTGAAGGTTGATATCTTCCTTCGTTTGAGAATGTTGCTGGTTGGCAGGGGTTGCATCCTCAGGATCATTCCTGGGTTTCTTCGCACAACCTATAGGCTTGAGCCTAGGGTGAGTTGGGATGAAGGTATTATTTTGTTTTGTGTTCTTGAAACATGTAGATAGTGGGCCAGACATGGCATACATCTGCCCAGAATACCTAACAGGGATGAGTAGCTGAGAGTCACAAGCCTCACGCCATTCTTTGGCCATGGTTTCAGATACGACCCTTCGCTCCCCAGTCAAAACAGGTACAGGGCTAGTGGGAAAAACCTCTGGTTGTCTTTGCAGGTCAGAAACGTTCTTAGTTTTTGGGTTGTTTGGTGTGTTGGAAAGAAAAGCCATGACTGAAAGTAGTGAAAGAACAAAGAAGATGAAGTTGTTAAGACTTTCTGTTTGCAAGGAAATACATAGAACTAGGAGTTGTAAAAGAATTCCAAAAAGAGGATTCATCTATTTATAATGTTCAGGGAAGAGTGTTTTCCCTCAAGACCATTTAATGCTGCAGAGTTAGTGGGGCACGTGGCGAGCATTGAAGCAGTTATCGTAAAAATAATGGAAATGTTTGCCATACATTCCTAGGTTGTAGGGATAATGGCCATCATGGCAACATGGTAACGACTGATTGACAACGACGTGTTGGGAAAAAAGGTAATGATGACTCTGAACACCAGTTGTGGTTGGTAGAAGACGAAAACCGCACAAGTGATTTCTGTGGTAAAAAAGAAGACAAGTGTCAAATGGGAATCTCAAAGAATGATCATTTATTCTTGCTTCGAAATTAACATTCTTGGGGGGCAATTTGTTAGCTCATAAATTTAACGCCCACAACAAATTGGCCTTATGGGCCAAAAATAGATTGAACAAATCTAAGCTGGAAATACTTTGACAGATGGAAAAATACTTAGATAAATTTCTAAGTTAAAATGAATCTTCGTCCAGAAGGTTCTTACATCCTTCGACAAAAAGGGTTCCAGGGCCTTCGACTAGAAGGAAACCTCGTATCAGCAACAGGTGATTTTGAATCTGAAGAAAGGAGGGAAAAACAGTTCGCTTAGCAGTTGAGAAAAGCAACGTGGCATGAAGATAGAGGTCGAAGAACATGCAGAATACACTTGTCTTCATCCTATATCAAGGCAACTCCTCGATGGTTACCTAGTTTTAGTATAAATATAGGAAGTTTATGTAGATTTCTGTGTGTTCAACTGATCGTACAAGTTATTCAATACTATTAAAGTACCCACTACACGAGAAAGAATATTGAAAATGTACGTTTGAAACACCATATTTTATAATCAAAGTATTTTACTTTTCTCTTTACTTTTCTTGCCTTTTTATCCTGTTTTCACTTTACTTGCACTTTTTCCCATACTCCTGCACTTGAACTTTTCCCAACCCATTTTTCTATTTATTTTCTGCACTCAAACTCGTCCCAAACCTCAAACTTTCTCAGCCGAACGTGTGTTCTTCATTTGCATTAGCATTTATGTCCAAAAAACTTCAAAAATTATCATATGTCTTAGGATCAAACTGACCGATCCTGCGAGTAACCAAAAATTTACCCTTTTTGGAAGATCAACGGTTGTTTACCGAAAATCACAGTGAACACTATGAAGTAATATGGGGCAATGCCATGCTAATATTATTTTATCGTCTCTACATGTTAGTTCTTAACATGTATTTGTACAATAAAAGAAAATAAACGAAAGAGTAGAAATGAAAAATAAACAAAAGGTTATTTACATGCTTGAAACGAAAGGTTTAAAGTCAGGAAGACTTATCTTGAATCTGGAGTTGGTGTTTTTGGACTTGAGTTGCTGCCTTAGAATACTCTTAGGTTTGATAGAAAGGAAAAGAGATGTTGTCTATGTTGATTCTCAGTTCGAATGGAAAGAAACAAAGGTATGGGTTTTTTGGTTCTGGATTCGAAAGAAAGAAAAGAAGTGTCGTGTTTCCTTGGTTCTGGATTCGAAAGAAAGAAACAAAGGTGCTTTGTTTTTTTTTATTCTGGGTTTAAGAATGTTTAAAATGTTCTCTCCTTTCTTTGCCTTGCCAACAAATTTCTCTCCATCCACTAAAAAGCCACCTTTAGATGTGTTGTGAAACATCTTATTTATAGAAGAGTTTGGCTGAGATTTGGGGGGGGGGGGGGGAACAAATGAAATTTGAACAAATTGGGTATGATGTATTCATAGCATTCGTGGTGCAGCTCTTGTATTCCAATTTGGTGTAAATATGGGAGCAGTATAGCAGGACTGCTTTGCAACAATTTTGGAGTGTTGTGGCAGCTTTGTGCAGGACTATTTCATAGCAATGCAGCAGACTTGGACTTGGCAGGACATAGGACTTTGTCCAACAGCCATCGACCAGACTCATCAAGTGAAAAAACATCAATTGTGTGTTCTTTGAATGGACCCATTATATGTTCATCAAATGGACCAATTAAATGTTCTTCTAATGGACCATATTGTATGTCCTTCCATTGAACCATATTGTAGGTTCTTCGAATCCACCAATTGTATGTTCTTTGAATGGACCAAATATGTGTTCTTCGAATCCAAAAAAATTGTGTTCTTTAAATGGACCACCAAATACGTGTTCTTTGAATCCAACAAATTCATGTTCTTAGAATGTGCCACCAAATATGTGTCTTTCGAATCCATCTATTGTGTGTCATAGTGTAGAAACTATGTGTGTTGAAGGTTTAAAGGTGGAATCGAAGCAAGCATGAGGGGAGTCATTGCCTTGTGAATCAAAGCATAAGGGGAGCCCCTGCCTTGTGAATCGAAGCAAGAAGGAAAGAGGCCACTGCTTTATGGGTACTAGCATGAGGGAAGCCCTTTCCTTGTGAATTGAAGCATGAGGCAGCCAATGCTCAGTCGAAGCTTTGTGAAATCGAAGCAAACTTGCAGGAAGCCAAAATCCATTTGAAGCCCGGGAAATCGAAGTAAGCTTGAAGGAGGCCAAAGTCCAGTTGAAGCTTAGGAAATCGAAGCAAGCTTGAAGGAAGCCAAAGTTTAGTCAAAGATTTGTGAATCGAAGTAAGCATGTTTTTCTCCAATTTTGATGCTTGAAAGCCCAATGTGATCCATGGAAGCTATATGGGGCATTAAAAATCTAATTGTACTTGTGAAAATTTGAACTTTTGAAATTCCTTGTTAGAGAAGATGTCTTGAGAAAAGAGAGGGCAAATTTTAGGGTACAACAGATGCCCCTGTTCAATCCTCTTAAACCTGAAGAGTTATATTGGCGAGTCTGCCATTCGTGGCTTGAAGGTGGAAGATGATTGAACACTAGAGTGCCCAGAATTTTGCACTCGATGATGTGGTGGTTGATTGTGTAGGGAATGGGCTTAAAGATGCCATTTAGAGAGGTGATAGAGAGTTATCAGAGATGGGCTTACAGATGCCATCCATCATGATTGTTGATAGAAATTGGAAGAAGTATCATAATAAATATTTGGTCGATTTAGACTGAAATAGTAGATGTAGTGGGAAGAGTATCAGAATAATATCCATAAATGGATCGTATCTAAAAGATGTACTGAATGAGTGTCAGAATAACATCCGTATCTGGATCGTATCTGTACCGCTTTTGAAAGATGTATTGAATTGAGAGTCAGAATGACATCCGCATCTGGATTGTATCTGAACGATGTTTAAGAATTATACTGAATGAGTTTCAGAATGACATTCGTATCTAGATCGTATCTGGACTGTATTTGAGAAATATGCTAAATAAGTGTCAGAATGACATCCGAATCTGGATTGTATCTGGACTGTATTTAAAAGAATCTAGAATAAGTATCAGAATAACATCCGTATCTGGATCATATCTGAACCTTTTCTAGGAGAAAATATGGAATAAGTATCAGAATGACATTTGTATATGGATCGTATTTGAACCGTTTCTGGAGGGAATCTGGAATAAGTATCAAAATGACATCCGTATCTGGATCGTATCTGAACCATTTCTAGGAGAAAATCTGGAATAAGTATCAGAATGACATCCATATTTGGATCGTATCTGAACTGTTTCTAGGAGAAAATCAGGAATAAGTATCAGAATGACATCGGTATCTGGATCATATCTGAACTGTTTCTAGGAGAAAATCTGGAATAAGTATTAGAGTGACATCCGTATCCGGATCGTATCTGAACTGTTTCTAGGAGAAAATCTGGAATAAGTATCAGAATGACATTTGTATCTGGATCATATCTGAACCGTTTCTAGGAGAAAATATGGAATAAGTATCAGAATAACATCCATATTTGGATCATATCTTAACCGTTTCTAGGAGAGAATCTAGGATAAGTATCAAAATGACATTCGTATCTGGATCGTATCTCAACCGTTTCTGAAAAATGTATGAGAAGGAACCAGTGTAGGATTGCTTCATAATGAGCCCGTGTGAAACTTCATCTCAGGATAGGAAGGAATCTGTGTAAGATTGCTTCATCTGGTCGTGTAGATAGTTGTCCGGTCTTGTTTCAGGTATTAATCTACAATCAGTCGCTCCCATATAGTTGTCATGTCTTGCTTCAGGTATTAATCTAGAACTTTTTTTTGTTGGCCGTAGATATAGTTACCCTGGCTTGTTACAGGAATTAATCTCTGACCTATTTGAAAGAAAGATAGTTTCTCAGACTTGTTTCGGGAGTTAATCTTCAATAAGTTCATGTAGATAGTTGTCCTATCTTGTTTTAGGTATTAATTTACAATCAATTGTTCTCAGATAGTTGTCCTATCTTATTACAGGTATTAATCTGGAACTTGCTTTTTGTTGGTCATAGAGATAGTTGTCATGGCTTGTTTCAAGAATTAAACTCTGACCTATTGAGAAATGGTTGTGGTATTTGCCAAAGAGGGCTTTTGTTGATTGACTTTTCCCTACAAGGAAGAGGGTTAGTTGCATGCAGAAGTATGCATGGCGCGATGATGTTCTCAAAATAAATGAGATTATGTTGTATGCGTATGTTATATGATGTATAAATGTGAAATGTTATTGAAGTGTATCTTTGTCTAGGAAAATAAATCCTTGATAAATGCTGGGGAGTTTTTGGAAGCTGAATCCCGGGCTGCTGCTGGAGATGAAGAGTATGTGTATCTTCAACTTTGTTTAGAGTGTTTATGTTGGGAATTCCTGCTCTTCTATTTGAGGAGAAACTCCACTGGGGAATATTGGCTTATTTAAGAAGACTTTATGGAGATTGTTGATCTCTGCTTGGGGAAAAGAGTTCATGAGTTTTAGTTGTTTGTTGCTCTACTTGGGAGTTATCTCTTGAAAGTTAGTTGTTATCTGGTCGGATTCCATACTTCACAACAACTTGTTGGGGATAAAGAAGTTAACTGTTATCTGGTCGAATTCCAGGCTTTGTAGCAACTTGCTGGAACAGTGGCAAACTCTACTAGGGAAGATGAGGTTTATTTAGTGATTTGTAAGAATCAAACTGTTATCTGGTCGGGTCCACGTTTCAGCAATTGAAGAAGTTAAACTATTATTTGGTCGGGTTCAGACTTTAGTAGCTAAAAATTGAGATTTACTGTTATCCGGTCGGGTCCAGGTTTCAGAAACTCAAACTATTATCTAGTCGGGTCCAGGTTTTAGATACTCAAACTATTATTTAGTCGGGTCCAGGTTTCAGCAATTGAAGAAGTTAAACTATTATCTAGTCGGATCTAGACTTTAGTAACTTAAAATTGAGATTAACTATTATCCGGTCGGGTCCAGGTTTCAGAAACTCAAACTGTTATCTGGTCGGGTCTAGGTTTCAGCAATTAAAGAATTTAAACTATTATCTGGTCGGGTCCAGGCTTTAGTAACTTAATTTGTTATCTGGTCGGTCCAGGTTTCAGCAATTGAAGAAGTTAAACTATTATCTGGTGGGTCCAGGCTTTAGTAACTTACTTGAAAGGATGAACTTAAATGTTATCTGGTTGGGTTCTAGGTTTCAGCAATTGAAGAAGTTAAACTATTATCTGGTCGGGTCCAGGCTTTAGTAACTTACTTGACAGGATGAAGTTGACTGTTATCTGGTTGGGTTCCAGGTTTCAGCAATTGAAGAAGTTAAACTATTATCTGGTCGGGTCCAGGATTTAGTAACTTACTTGATATGATGAAGTTGACTGTTACCTGTTCAGGTTCCAGGATTTACGGCAACTTTCAGAGATAGTAATGACTCTGATGAAAACTTCACTGGGGATTAGGGGTCATGGTCCCTTGATTTGTGATAATCTGCGAGGCAAAAACCCCAGCTGGGGAATTTGTAGTTTGTTGGGGAAATAAACCCTGTTGAAGAGAATATTTGACAAACTGCTAGGGAGGTGTTTTCTTTTGGCAGAACTCCTCGAGGATTCTTCTTGAGACCAACTCAGTTGGAGAGAGGTTTTTCGGAGACTGAAACTCTGGTTGGGGATTGCATGAATCCAACTTTGTGGGGGTATCCATGAGTTTTGCCTTGGGGGTTTGTACCCTTATCCATGAAGATTATTCTGTGGGGATAACCTTATAGAGGTAGCTCTGGTGACTTCAACAAGGATCACCTTATGAAAGAGATTTTGTGGGGATTTGTCATCGTCCACAGCAGTAAGTGTTGTAGCACTTCTAGAAAATGTTTGCTTGGCCATACATGACCCTTTTTTGGAATTCATGTTCAATGCCCCAAGTGATTCAGATGGAGACCTACCCATGGATATTTAACACTTTTTGAGAGATTTCTTGGAACCTTGACTTGACTGCCACTGATGAGTTGGACAACAACATGCCATGCCCCCCTGATTATGGAGAGTTTGTCATTTGGAAGTGTTTTCCATTTGAAGAGATTATGTTCGTTGAGAGAATTTTCGTTTATTGGATTCTCACCGTGCGAATTTCTCTGTTGTCAAACAAATAGCTATATGCAAACAGAGGTATTCAAAAAATACAAAGTTTATGCTTGTCTTTAAGTTTTGAAAATGAATTTTTAACAGATAAAAGCAATTTGTAAGAATATGAATTCGACTCAGGATTTACAGTGAGCCTTACAGGAGTCAGGATACCTTTTGTAACAATATGCTTTCAAACTAACCCATGCTTAAATTTGGACTTTTAAAGGGTTGTAGTGTGGCTTGGTTCACAGTTTAAGAAATAAAGGATAAGGCTCAAAGTGTATTTATACCCAACTCGTTCTCCATGATGTTCTTCAGCCCTATACTCAGTTAATTGCGCGTTTTGAATTCCAATTGAGTCTGGAATGTTATTTTGAGTGATGGTTCGGATAATGGAAGTTTATTTGAGAAGGCAGTCATTTTACAACCTTTTTTCTATTGTTGAGGGTTTGTAACGACCTCTTTTTTTATTTATTGTCCCTAATTTTTTCCTGACTGCTCTTGTTTTGAGATTACAGCCAACGGGATGCCCCATTTTTTCTTAAGTCTCCTTCGTAGGTTTTGACTTGGTGGGCTTTTCTTTTGAGAGATAATAACTGCTTATTTGATAGGGAACCATCATTGTCTTTTGATTCAGAAGGACGTTCTCGATGTCATATATTGTTTTTGAAATGAAAGCTTGCGACTGAACGCATATTTGAATTAACTAAGAAACTACCCTGCCCCAGGTTTTGATTAAAGGTTTCAATTTGTGTGAAAAATAAAACTCCTACTTCTTTGGCTCAAAGGGGTTGACTAGGGATTATCTTTCTTATAACTCCACTGTTTAGGAATTGAAAGAACGCCTGTACATCGTCAACAAGGTCTGTCCAAAACAATATTGTATGAGATTACAATATTGTTTTCGTCATCCTCCCTCTAAAGGCTTGCAACTTGTAGTCGAGATTTGAATATCACAAAAATGAGTGGAAAGCACAATTTAAATATAGTGGCAATGAATGAATTAATTCAAGACGAACATATGAAATGCATTAATGAGAATAACCAAAGTCTGACATAAAGATAAGTGTTTGAACAAACAAAAGAAATTACAATTGAAAATTCAAATGAACAAATATTTCTCCGCCTAAATTTGTCACTTTAGAGGGTATGCCTTTAAGGGCTGACAGAAAAATTTAATATGGTCTTCTTGTGCAAATTCCAACACTTCTTCATCAATCAAGTCTTGAATCTTATATTTCAACATCCAACAACTGTCAATATCATGCCCTGGACAGTTGGAGTGGTATGCACACCTTTCATTGGGATGGTAACTAGGAGCGGAAGTATTAGGATTCCGAGGAGGTTCCTTCAATGTGACCAAATTCAACTTCAACATGTGTTGCAAGACTTGCAATATCGGCTTGTTGAGTTTGGTATATGCCTATTTGATGTATCATACTTATGTTGATTACCCTGTTGTTTTTGGCAAGGTTGTTGTTGGGCTCGTGATGTAGCAGCAATTTGGAAAGGTCTGCTCTCAACAAGCCAACTTCTTATCTCTTTGGGGGCTGATTAATGACTTGATCCCCAGCCTCGACTATTTGTTTCATACGGTTGCATCCGTCTTGATGAAGCTTGTTGACAAGAGTTCTCAAATCTTCTTGTCCCCGAGATAAGTTTTGGATAAGAGCCATTTGTCCCAACAACTGGATTCTTATCATTGCTATATCCGCTTACAATTGTCTTATCTGACCCTCCTTGTCGTCTTCAGGGTTGTCATTGGCCATGCTCTCAATGAAAAGTGTTTTCAACTCTTCTTTCCCCTTGGATAGTTTCAGGAACACTTCTTGAAGCTGAGCATTTTGGGTTTGAAGATCCTTGATAGTCTGTTCTAGAGTCATCTCTACTGAAATAAACACTAAGCAGATGAGAAACCTGTGTGGGGAAAATCTGTCATGATATGATGCATGGTATGTGGATGCAATATTTGCATGGATCTCGCAGGGTAAACACAAGAAGATGTTAGAAGTTGAACATTGACTGTAACTTTGAGTGAAGAAATTCGTATTGTTGAATGTCCTTCCACGAGAATCAAGCTCACCATGTCAAGTGGGTCATAGCCCTTGACTCAAGTTATCATGCTTTGATCTTTAACGGTGTTTGGTTAGAGGAGAATAGATCCTCTTGCCCCTTGATGGATGTTTGGTTCATCATGTCCCTGTATCACAGGCCCTTGAGATCCTTGAAATGGTCAGTGGAAATGATATGGTATGATGTTATGATGTTATGTACAAATAATCATATACACACAAAGCAAACAAGTCCTTAGGTTTAGGCTTGCATGGGGTTTGTAGGTAAGTAGCCTCCTGAAGTGTAGTTGGCTCAATCTGTCCTAGAAAGTAATCGGGTTCTAGGGGATCTCAATATCACTGATCTTTCTTCATTGGGCATTGTCTCATCACAATCAATCTTTTCTGGCAGCCAAGATATCCCAAAAGCCCGATCTCAATGAGTGTAGCATCGAGTATCAACCAATCTTAAGTCAGAACCAAATCCGGCTATCTTACTACTTCCTAATGGCCAAGTTGTTCAATTAAAGGTTCTAAGGTTATTTAATGCTTCATGACACCACACAACAGCCGCTTATTCTCCTCGATTCAACACAAGGGATACCGGTGCCAACAAATGTGTCACACTAATGTAGCCATTGCTTCAACCATGTTGGTATACCCTACACAGTCCCCACGATCTATTTCTATTTACCTAAAATGTTCCCTATATCCGGGTGTAGGATCTTTAGCAATAACCCAAACAAGGACCCAAAAATGTAAAGAAAACAAATCAAACAATGAAAGCAAGTAAATGTGATCTAACTCTAAGGTAACCCCACTTTTAAGTATTTCCCCAGCAGAGTCGCCAGTTCTGTAATATGGTGGGAGAACTGACTTGGTCATTTTGTGTTTGATTGCAATTGTTGCGGATAGCAAGAGTCTCAACCTACTTTTCTTTTATCCAATAAGGAAAGGGTGAAAAGATCAAGAAATGGGAGGTATTAGCACCCTTTTTCAACCATAGTTATCTGCGGGCTCTTAGTTGCTTGCTAGATTAAAAATTCTTTGTTTGAAAAGGTGCTTTATGATGGGTGTAAGTTTAAAAATATTTTTTAAAATGCCTTTGAAGCGGATACCTTTGTAATTATTCTCGTCTCTATAAGAATGCATACAACGTCTTGGTTTTGAAAATAGTTCAAAGAGATGTTTGTTTTTGAAGATGTTTTTGAAAGTGCAAGTGTGGAAATGGTTTTAGTTTGTGAGCAAGAAATTACAAGCGTTCTACCTACTCAAAAGGTCTATGTTCCTTTCCTCCTCCTTTAGATGTTTCTATCTTACCATTGATTAGTAAGAAGCCCCATCATTGGATATGAGGGACGGGCATGGGTCAATTGTATAGTCATAGAAGGTGAAATTCTGGCAACAGATACTTAATGTCACAGTGAATGTTATGACACCGTATCTGACAAATTGTACACAAACCAAACAGTAATTTAAAAGACAGTAAAGAACATAATAAATTGTTAACCCAGTTCAGTGTATAACAACACCTACATCTGGGGGCTACCAAGCCAGGGAGGAAATTCACTATAAGAGGTATTAATTTAGGAATAAACCAACCAGTTTATCTCCTTCACTTAAGACCTACCCAATGCAACTTCAATCTAAGTCCTACTTAAACCTGAGTTCCTACTCACTCCCCCTCAATCACAACAGTGATACTAATCTACTGATTAATAAGATTATGAAGACATTCTTCAATACACACGCTTGATTTTGCTTCAAAGCTTTAATCAAGAGACACAACACTCGTGCTTCAAAGCTTTGAGTGATATACAACCCTTACAACCAAATCCTACTCCAAGTCACTTATCAAGTGATAATTGTTTGCCTCACAGTAATTACTAAAACTATCACAACTACAAAATGCCTTATTGATCTTCTCTAAAAAGCGTTGCACACCATTAGGATTCGTGAGAAATATATATGCAGTCTATTCTTCATTTTGGGTTTCCATAAAAATAGCTAGGGTTAACCAAAGTTAACCTAAAGACTTGGTCTTGGACTTTCATCATAACAGATTAGGGTTAAGCAAGGTTAACCTAATATCCACGTGAGCATCTGATCTAGTCAATATACTTCAACTCAGAATAGCACACCAGATTCCTGAAAATTCTCAGGAACAATAAATCTGCACAACAACTTGATCAGTACAGGATTTCTTAACATTGGTTATGACATCATGTATCCTGCTCACTGATTTTGGTAGAATTCAGTACATATGATCATAGCTTAATCATCATGATATTCACTCATACTGAGTTGTTCCTGTAGAACATTCCTTCTACAGAATTTGTCTTTATCCCAGAATGTTATGACATCAGTCATGACATTCGCAAATCTGGTTTTACCAAAAATTAATGCCAACAAGCAAATACTTAAAAACTCCCCCTTTGGCAAATTTTTGGCTAAAACCCCTAAACAATCAGAGATTAGAATGCAGAAGCAACATGCAGTAGAACCACAAATACTTCTCCCCCTTTTTTGCCATAAATAGGCCAAAGGATCTAGTACTTCAAGTTATACAGTCATCAAAAGGAAATCCAAAATACACATAAACAGAGAGAATGTATCAAATAGCAGCAGCAAGTTCCAGCATCAATCTTTACAACTCAGCAAACACAGACCTTCAGGTACTGTCATCCTCTGAGGAAGCACTATTTTCAGCAGCATCTTCTGGTGAGCTTCTTGCAGAACCATCATGCTGTTCTTCATCAGCATCCTCTTCCCTCATTTGTTCTTCATCAACATCAACGACAGGAGGTTCAACAGCCTTGTCAGTAGGGGTCTGGTGATCATCAGGTTTCTCTGGAGATTTCTCAATGTTGTCATCAGGTGTCTCAACATTATGAGTGACATTGGGATCACTTTCTAAATTAGGGCTAGCAGTTTCTTGGTTCAATGGTACAGATACACCAGGAACAGAGTGATTCTCATTAAGAATCCTAGTGACTAGTCTAGCAATAGCTTGATGCACATAAGCAGAACCTTCCCTATTAGCTATCTCTGGAGGAACAGAGGATGAGGGTTGAGAAGATTTACCAGAGGGAGAAGCTTGTGATCTTCTTGCATGTCTGGTTCGCAGCTTCTTGACCTTAGTAGGATCAGCTGCCATTGCACAAAGTGGAGTTACCTCAAGAACATCAGCATCCATGGGGTTTACGTTTTCCCTAGGTTCGGAGTCAGTGGTTGAGGAAGATGCAGTTGCCTTTGATGAAGATGATGACACAGATTGTTGAGACATCTTGAGAGATTGAGAATACAAGTGACAACGAGTGTGAAATTTTCTTTTGAGGGAATGGAGAGTGATGCAGCAAACTGAGAAAAGGGAGATATAAATATTTCTATTCCTCTTCTTAAACTTTTGGAAAGAAAGAGGGAAACAAATGATTAGCCCAATCAGAATAAACTTGATTAAAATATCTCTTTCAAACCTTGTATTAAGAAAAATTAATTGCTACATCTCTTCATATTGGCAAATACCCAGCTTGCCCCTTAAATTCTCAAACTGACTAGCATCAAGTACCTTGGTAAAAATATCAGCCAATTGTAGTTCAGTGGCAACATGTTCCAGCTTAATCACCTTCTCCTTCACAAGATCTCTGATGAAGTGATGTCTAATGTCAATATGCTTAGTCCTGTTGTGCTGTATAGGATTCTTGGATATGTTAATAGTACTCAAATTGTCACAGTACAATGTCATGACATCTTGTGTGACATTATACTCAATCAGCATCTGTTTCATCCAGATCATTTGAGAACAGCTGCTACCAGCTGCTATGTATTCAGCTTCAGCAGTAGATAGAGATACACCATTTTTTTTCTTACTGAACCAAGAAACAAGATTATTTCCCAAAAAGAAGCATCCTCCAGAGGTTCTCTTTCTATCATCAGCACTACCAGCCCAATCAGCATCACAATAACCAGACAGAATTGGTTCACATCTATGAGAGTACAGCATGCCATAATTATAAGTTCCACTCACATACTTCAGAATTCTTTTCACCTGGTTGATGTGACTTACTTTGGGTTCAGCCTGGTATCTTGCACATACTCCAACTGCAAAGGCAATGTCAGGTCTGCTGGCTGTTAAGTATAGCAGACTTCCTATCATGCTTTTGTACAAGCTTTGATCCACATTTGCCCCACTTGTGTCTTTGGACAACTTTAAATGAGTAGGTGCAGGAGTCCTTTTATGACTGGCATTCTCCATCCCAAACTTCTTGACAATATTCTTTGCATACTTGCTTTGAGACAGAAAAATTGAGTCTTCCATCTGTGTGACTTGTAGTCCAAGAAAGTAGGTCAATTCTCCCATGAGGCTCATTTCAAATTCAGCTTGCATCTGGTTAGTAAAATGTTTAACCATTTTATCTGAAATTCCTCCAAACACTATGTCATCAACATAAATTTGAGCTACCATTATCTTTCGTCCTTCATCCTTGACAAAAAGAGTTTTATCCAAACCTCCTTTCCTGTATCCTTTGTCAATGAGGAACTTTGTCAACCTTTCATACCAAGCTCTAGGAGCTTGTTTCAGACCATATAATGCTTTCCTCAATTTGTAGACATGATCAGGACAATTTGGATCCACAAATCCTTTAGGCTGTTCCACATACACTTCCTGATTTAAGTACCCATTTAGGAAGGCACTCTTCACATCCATCTGAAACAGCTTGAACTTAAGGAGATAAGCAACTCCCAAGAGAAGTCTGATTGATTCCAGTCTGGCTACAGGAGAAAAAGTATCATCAAAATCAACCCCTTCAACTTGAGTGTATCCTTGAGCAACAAGCCTTACCTTATTCCTGGTGACAACTCCTTCAGCATCTGACTTGTTCTTGTAGATCCACTTTGTGCCAATGATGTTTGTTCCTTCTGGTCTAGGAACTAACTCCCATACTTCATGTTGCTTGAACTGGTTCAATTCATCTTGCATTGCTCCAATCCAGTATTCATCAGTCAAAGCCTCTTTAACATTTTTTGGTTCAATCTTAGACACATAACAAGAGGTTGTGATGATTTCTCTAGATCTTGTAGTGACTCCACTGTTAGGATCTCCTATGATGAGTTCCTTAGGATGATCTTTCTGAATTCTGATGGAAGGATCTTTGTTAGCTTCCTTTGATTTAGACTCTGATGGAGTAGGATTAGGCACATCATCCTTTTTAGACACTTGTGTTGAAGTCTCAAAGAATGTCTCAACATCATATGGGACATTTGTTTCCTCATGGTGATCATCAACTATGACATTTATAGACTCCATCATAACTTTGGTCCTGGAATTGAACACCCTATATGCTCTGCTGTTGGTAGAGTATCCTAGGAATATTCCTTCATCACTTTTAGGGTCCATCTTTCTCCTTTGTTCACGATCTGTCAGAATATAACATTTGCTCCCAAAGACATGGAAGTACTTCACTGTAGGCTTTCTTCCTTTCCATAGTTCATAAAGGGTGGATGATGTTCCCTTTCTCAAGGTGACCCTGTTGTGGACATAACAGGCTGTATTCATAGCTTCAGCCTAAAAATGAATAGGAAGCTTCTTGGCATGTATCATTGCTCTGGAAGGTTCCTGTATAGTCCTGTTTTTCCTTTCCACAACTCCATTTAGTTGAGGAGTTATAGGTGAAGAGAACTCATGATTGATTCCTTCTGAGGAACAGAACTCATCAAACTTACTATTTTCAAATTCCTTACCATGATCACTTCTCATTCTGACAACGCATCCTTCTTTTTCTCTTTGAATTATTTTGCACAATTCCTTAAATACATCAAATACATCAGACTTTTCCATAATGAAGTTTATCCAGGTGAATCTGGAAAAATCATCCACAACAACATAGGCATATCTCTTTCCACCAAGACTTTCCACCTGCATGGGACCCATCAGATCCATATGTAGAAGTTCTAGCACCTTAGAGGTGGTCAGGTGTCTTATCTTTGGATGTGACATTCTAGTTTGCTTTCCAACCTGACATTCACCACAGACTCTCCCTTCATCAATCAGAAGCCTTGGAATCCCTCTGACAGCCTCCATGGATATGATCTTTTTCATCCCTCTAAGATGTAAATGACCAAGTTTTTGGTGCCACTGTTTCACTTCCTTTTCTTCTTTGGCTATAGAGCACACAGAAGAGTAGTTAGTGTTCTCAGACTCCCATAAGTAACAGTTGTCTTTTGATCTGACTCCTCTCATTACAACTTCTTGTTTTTCATTAGTTACAAGACATTCAGACTTGGTGAAGTTGACCTCGAATCCTAGATCACATAATTGACTGATACTTATGAGATTAGCAGTCAAACCATTTACCAGCAACACTTCATTTAGGTTTGGAACTCCAGGGCAGTCCAAGTTTCCAACTCCTTTGATTTCTCCTCTAGCACCATCTCCAAAAGTGACATAACAGTAGTATGAGGTTTGACATCATTCAGCAGATTCTTGATTCCAGTCATGTGTTTAGAGCATCCATTGTCAAAGTACCAGTCTTCCTTGGCAGAAACTCTAAGGGAGGTGTGAGCTATCAGGGCTGTAGTCTTTTTCTTCCACTGTTGAGTATATGGTGCCTTGTTAGTCTTAGGTTTGACATATGGGGTATGATTAGGATATCCATATAATCTGAAGCAGAATGGCTTTATATGACCAAACCTCCCACAATAATGACATCTCCATCTTTGATACTTTTTCTTCATATTTCTCTGTTCTTGATGTTGAGTCCTATGTTGTGACATCTGCTTTGACATTTATTTATCAGGCCTGGTCTTCTTCTTGTCAACAGTAGATTTCTTTGCAACCACAAATCCTAGACCAGACATGTTTCCTGCATTTTGTCCAGCCTGAAGGATTTCTTCCAACTTGTCAGTTCCAGTTGTTAACATCTTGACAGACTTAGTCATCTGATCAAGTTTGGAGTTCAAAATTAGAACTTCACCTTTGAGATGGCTTATAGTAGTAGTGTCTGCCTTCTTCTCAGCCTCTAACTTCACTATGAGCTTTTTCTGTTTCTCATTTTGCTGACAGACTTCAGCACTTCTGATACATAGCTTCTTGTAGGAGTCAGCAAGTTCTTCAAATGTCACTTCCTCATCACTAAAATCATTATCAGAGTTACAAACACCAGATAGTGCAGTAACTAGTTTAGAAAATTCTTCTTCAAAGTCACTTTCTGAGTCACCATCAGACCAAGTAACAGACATTCCTTTCTTTTGTTTCTTTAGAAAGGTAGGACATTCAGCTCGAATGTGCCCATATCCTTCACATCCATGGCATTGGATTCTTCTGCTTTGATTTCCCTTTTCTTCAGACTTAGTTCTTCTGCTGGAGTCATAGGATCTGCTAATGTCAGAGAAAATGTTCTTGACATTTGACCTTGACTTTGGGTCCATTCTCTTGATGAGTTTGTTGAACTGCCTTCCAAGCATAGCTATAGCTTCTGATATATTCTCTTCATCACTCTCCCTGCTTTCATCTTCAGTATTGGATATAAGGGATATGCTCTTGTTTTTCTTGTCAACATTGTCACTGATCCCCATCTCAAATGTCTGAAGTGACCCAATGAGTTCATCAACCTTCAAATTGCATATATCCTGAGCTTCCTCTATAGCAGTCACTTTCATTGCAAACCTTTTAGGCAAGGATTTGAGAATCTTTCTCACCAGCTTTTCTTTTGACATATTTTCTCCTAATGCTCCTGAGGTGTTGGCAATTTCCAAGATGTTCATGTGAAACTCATGAATAGTCTCATCTTCCTTCATCCTTAGATTCTCAAATTTGGTAGTGAGCATCTGAAGTCTTGACATTTTTACTTTGGATGTACCCTCATGGGTGGTTTTGAGAGTGTCCCAAACATCCTTGTCCAGTTCACATTGATGTACTAGTCTGAATATGTTTCTATCAATTCCATTGAACAAGGCATTCAATGCTTTAGAGTTACCCAGGGCTAACTCTTCTTCTTCTTTGCTCCATTCTTCCTCAGGTTTCAGAATAGTCGTCCCATCTTTCCCAGTTATGGTGGGATGGTTCCATCCTTTGTCAGCAGCTCTCCAAGCTTTATTGTCCAGTAACTTCAAGAAGGCAATCATACGAGGTTTCCAGTAGTCATAGTTTGATCCATTCAGAATAGGTGGTCTGTTCCCAAATCCTCCTTCCTTGTCCATAGCACCAGAAAATAATATCCCTAGATCTCACCCAGAAAGACAGGCATGGTGCCTGCTCTGATGCCAATTGAAATTCTTGCAACAGATACTTAATGTCACAGTGAATGTTATGACACCGTATCTGACAAATTGTACACAAACCAAACAATAATTTAAAAGACAGTAAAGAACACAATCAATTGTTAACCCAGTTCAGTGTATAACAACACCTACATCGGGGGCTACCAAGCCAGGGAGGAAATTCACTATAAGATGTATTAATTTAGGAATAAACCAACAAGTTTATCTCCTTCACTTAAGACCTACCAAATGCAACTTCAATCTAAGTCCTACTTAAACCTGAGTTCCTACTCACTCCCCCTCAATCACAGCAGTGATACTAATCTACTGATTAATAAGATTATGAAGACATTCTTCAATACACACGCTTGATTTTGCTTCAAAGCTTTAATCAAGAGACACAACACTCGTGCTTCAAAGCTTTGAGTGATAAACAACCCTTACAACCAAATCCTACTCCAAGTCACTTATCAAGTGATAATTGCTTGGCTCACAGTAATTACTAAAACTATCACAACTACAAAATGCCTTATTGATCTTCTCTAAAAAGCGTTGCACACCATTAGGATTCGTGAGAAATATATATGCAGTCTATTCTTCATTTTGGGTTTCCATAAAAATAGCTAGGGTTAACCAAAGTTAACCTAAAGACTTGGTCTTGGACTTTCATCATAACAGATTAGGGTTAAGCAAGGTTAACCTAATATCTACGTGAGCATCTGATCTAGTCAATATACTTCAACTCAGAATAGCACACCAGATTCCTGAAAATTCTTGAACAATAAATCTGCACAATAACTTGATCAGTACAGGATGTCTTAACATTAGTTATAACATCATGTACCCTGCTCACTGATTTTGGTAGAATTCAGTACATATGATCATAGCTTAATCATCATGATATTCACTCATACTGAGTTGTTCCTGTAGAATATTCCTTCTGCAGAATTTGTCTTTATCCCAGAATGTTATGATATCAGTCATGACATTTGCAAATCTGGTTTTACCAAAAATTAATGCCAACAAACAAACACTTGCAGAAGGCAACCTATGTGACGTTTTAGCAATTTTCGTAAGGGACTAGATCATTTACCAAAGGCAACATCGAGGGACTATAATGTTTTTATCGAGTGTATTTGCTAAAATGCCCATATTCGAGGGACATGACTATTTTCCGAGGCAACAAGTGAGATTACCCTAGAGGTGCATGTGTGTGAATAATGTGTTTGATTGCATGCATTTTTTGTCTTGAATTTAGAGTTGTCTACTTGTTGATTTTATCTTTCCATCCATACCCTAATTACTAACATTTTATATTAATGCGGTAAATTGTAGAAATTAAAATCCTAAGCTATTACATCAATTTAGAGGATGGGGGATACAAATGTACAAATGGGGGGGTGGAAAGCAATAAAATTCCTAATTATTACAACTATATTGAATAGAAAATGAAAGAAAATATATAGAAAAATATAAAAACAAAAATAGTGCAAAAGAGAGAAAGAAAAGAAATCCTGGATCGAAGCATGTGTCCTTTGATTCACACCCCTTTTGTTTTCTTTCTTTTGGACCTACAACCAGTGTGTATCGAAGCTTGCATCTTTCGATTCACACATTTTTTTTGTTTGGCACTGTGAAACAATATGGGGCGAAGCCTAAGGCTTCGATTCACACAACCCTTTTTTTCGTTTGGTACTATGAGGAAGTATGGGGCAAGGCCATGGTAATATTGTTTTATGGTCTGTACAGGTTAGTTCTTAACATGTATTTGGACAAGAAAAGAAAATAAACGAAATGGTAGAAACGAAAAATAAACAAAAGGTTATTTACATGCTTGAAACGAAAGGTTTAAAGTCGAGAAGACTTACCTTGAATCTGGAGTTGGTGTTTTTGGACTTGAGTTGCTGCCTTCGAATACTCTTGGGTTCGAAATAAAGGAAAAGAGATGTTGTCTATGTTGATTCTTGGTTCGAATGGAAAGAAACAAAGGTGTGGGCATTTTGGTTCTAGATTCGAAAGAAAGAAAATAAGTGTTGTGTTTCTTTGGTTCTGGATTCGAAAGAAAGAAACAAAGGTGTTGTGTTTTTTTTATTATGGGTTTAAGAATGTTTCAAATGTTCTCTCCTTTCTTTGCCTTGCCAACAAATTTCTCTCCAGCCACTAAAAAGCCACTTTTAGATGTGTTGTGAAACGTCTTGTTTATAGAAGAGTTTGGATGAGATTTGGGGGGGGGGGGGGGGGGGGAACAAATGAAATTTGAACAAATTGGGTATGTTGTCTTCATAGCCTTCGAGGTGCGGCTCTTGTATGCCAATTTCGTGCAAATATGGGAGCAGCATAGCAGGACTGCTTTGCAGTAGTTTTGGAGTGTTGTGGCAGCTTGGTGTGGGACTGTTTCATAGCAATGCATCATACTTGGACTTGGAAGCACATAGGGCTTTGTCCAGAAGCCTTCGACCAGACTCATCAAGAGACAAAACATCAATTGTGTGTTCTTTGAATGGACCCATTGTATGTCCTTCGAATGGACCAATTGAAAGTTCTTCTAATGGACCATATTGTATGTCCTTCGAATGAACCATATTGTAGGTTCATTGAATCCACCAATTGTGTGTTCTTTGAATGGACCAAATATGTGTTCTTTGAATCTAACAAATTCAAGTTCTTTTAATGGACGACCAAATACGTGTTCTTCAAATGCAATAAATTCATGTTCTTCGAATGGGCCACCAAATATGTGTCTTTCGAATCCACCCATTGTGTGTCATAGTGTAGAAACTATGTGTGTTGAAGGGTTTAAGGTGGAATCGAATCAAGCATGAGGGGAGTCATTGTGTTGTGAATCGAAGCATGAGGGGAGCCCTAGCCTTGTGAATCAAAGCAAGCAGGAAAGAAGCCACTTCTTTGTGTGTGCTAGCATGAAGGAAGTCATTGTCTTGTGCCTGCTAGCATAAGGGAAGCCTTTGCCTTGTGAATTGAATCATGAGGCAACCAATGCTCAGTCAAAGCTTTGTGAAATCGAAGCAAACTTGCAGGAAGCCAAAATCCAGTTGAAGTTTGGGAAATCGAAGCAAGCTTGAAGGAGGCCTAAGTCCAATCGAAGCTTAGGAAATCGAAGCAAGCTTGAAGGAAGCCAAAGTTTAGTCAAATATTTGTGAATCGAAGTAAGCATGTTTTTCTCCAATTTTGATGCTTGAAAGCCCAATGTGATCCATGGAAGCTATATGGGGCATTAAAAATCCAATTGTACTTGTGGAAATTTGAACTTTTGAAAATCCTTGTTAGAGGAGATGTCTTGAGAAAAGAGAGGGAAAATTTTGGGGTACAACAACACTTTTTCTGGTTCAGTTTAAATCAACTAAAGATTTATTCTGATTCTTTTCCAGTTAAAGATAACACAAGACATCTGTTGGTTCAGTTTAAATCGACCAAAGATTTATTCTGATACTTTTCTAGTAGATACTTTTTCTGGTTCAGTTTAAATCAACTAAAGATTTATTCTGATTCTTTTCCAGTTAAAGACGGACGCATACATCTTCTAGCTCATTTTAAATCAAGCATAGATTTATTTTGATACTCCTCAGATACAGTCGAGCGTAGAATCATTCTGATATTTCTACCAACAGCTACTTTGGATTGTATCTTTAAGCCCATCTCTGAAAACTCTCCATCATATTTCTAAACGGTGTCTTTAAGCCCATTCCAGTTATAATCAACAAATAGTTTTACTTCATGCACAAACAAGTGAAAATTTCTAGGCACTTAAGTGTTCAATCATCTTCCACCTCCAAGTCAGGAATGGCAGACAAGCCAATTTAACTCTTCAGGTTTAAGAAGATTGAACAGGGGAAGCTGTTGCACCCAAAAATTTATCCTCTCTTTTCTCAAAACATTTCTCACCAAAGACCTTAAAGGCACAAGGGATTCTCAATGGTTTGATCAAACAAGCTCACCTCCTAAGCACTGAGCCTCCAAATTAGGATTTTGGTTTTCTCAAGGAAAATTGGACTTTTGAGGCCTAAAGTGACTTTCATGGTTCATTATGGGTCTCCAATATTTCTCATACCAAGTTTCAAGCCTTGCATCACAAATTTGCTCAGTCAATTACTTAGATGATTGAAAATCAACTGTATTGGGTAAAAAGTCAATTATGGTCAACATACAGTTAAACTTCATGATTTTTGGTCAACATCAACATTTTGAAGTCATATTCATCAATTTATCAAGAGTTTATCACAATTCCTCAAGAAAATCACTCAAATCATCAAAGGGGAAAAATTGTCAAAATTAGGGTTTTTACTGAGAATGTGATCAGTGATTTTTGACCTAGTACATGACCTAATCGCTTGAAGCATGATCTCAAGGGCTCAAACAAAATATCTTGACCTAATTTCTTGGACCAAATCATTTCTCAATATCAATGGATTGATAGTTGAAATTTGATCAATTGATAAAAAGCCAACTGATACACAAAAAGTCAAACTTTCGTCAACATTGAATTTCAAAGACAAAATTAATCAAGACATTCAAAAATATCAAACTTGATCGTCAAGAATCAATAAAGTCCATAAAAAGTCAAAGTTTTCAATACTTAGAAATTTTCTAAGTGTTTTTAACCTTGATAATTTTATTACTTCATGACAATTTTTCATCAAGATGCAAGATGATTCAAGGAAAGCTTTCAACATAAAAGTTGTAGATCTTGATGAATTCTAAAAATTCATGTTTATCTTTGATCTATAGTTTAAGTTATTTATATAGTTGAAATCGTGATGAAATTTCTAACAAGTTTGATGTTTATTTTTTCGGATTTGGTTGAGAAATGAGTAAGTTTGAAAATTCAAAAATCTTGTTTGAAGACTGGCGCGAGGGAGAATAAGATGTACATTCAAAATTGGGTTTATTTCATATATAATAATTGTTACATAAACTAACATATGTATCACCACCCAAGTGGTTAAAGCGCGCGCCTTTCACCAATAGGACCTGGGTTGGAGCCCCAGCGTCCTATTTTGCTATTTTTCTCATATTTATTTTTCCTCTCTTTTTGTTGTTTCAGCACAAGGGCCCTCCAGCCTTGGTCCTCAGCATTTTTTTCTTTAGCGCACCCCTCCTTTTTCTTCACCACACAGGCCCAATATCATTTTTAGTTTTTATTTTTATTTTTATTTTATTTCTGACAAACAAATCTGATTGGGCCCAACATCTCATTATCATTTTAACCCCCTTTTACTCTTTAAACACCAGACCCAGATTTTTATTTCTTTTATATTTTTATATTTTATTTATTTACTTTATTTTATTTAATAAAAATACAAAAATACATTTTTCTTAAATAAATAGACTAAACACATTTTGATCATTTTTATTATCTTTTTTTCAAACCCCATAAATATTTTTCTAAAACACTTAGTTTCTTTTTCAAATTAAAAATTAGTAGACTTAGGTTTTATTAATATAACCTAGATTTTTTAAAGTTTTTTTTGTTTAATTAATTAATTAAATTCCCTTGTAAATCAATTAGTTTAATTAGGTTAAAATATTTCCTATAAAAAACTCACAAAAAACAATTTCATCTCTCTTTTCTATGCTTTACATTTCTTTGCGCATTTTACTATTTCGCATCACAACTTATGTAACTATAAAAGCTTTGTAACACTAATTAGAGTTTATTTTACTTGTCATCCTCATTTGTAAATTTGTACCCCCCATTTCCAACATGATGTAATAGCGTAGGACATTTAAATTCTGCAATTTATCACTTTCCTTATTATTGTTAGTAATTAGGGTTTGTATGGAAAGATTAAAATAAAACATAGACAATCCTAATACAAGATAAATAATTGAGTCAAAACACTTCGCACACTTACACCTCTAAGGTAACCACACTTGTCGCCTTGGGTAAAAACAGTCATGTCCCTCGAATGTGAGATGCTTTAGCAAAAACCCTCGATTAAAAGATCATAGTCCCTCGATGACCCTTCAATTATTGCCTTCGGTAAATGATCTTAGTCCCTTACAACAATTGCTAAAACATCTTACAAGTTTCCTTCTATGACTGTATAATGACCCTCACCTGCACCTCACATCCAATGATAAGGCTCTCTACCAATCAATGGTAAAATAGCAATATCTAATGAAGAAGGAAAAGAACAAATACTTTTTGAGTATGTAAATTTCTCATAATTGCTTGCTCACAAACAAAACCATTTACACCTCACACTTTCAAAACATTTGTCAAAACAAACATTTTGTATACATTCTCAACGATACGAGAATCATTACAAAATTTCCTTACATTGGCATTTTTAAAAACATCTTTTAAACATTACCTTCCAAACAAATATTTTCAAAACCAACACTTTGTATACATTTTCAACGATACAAGAATCATTGCAAAGTTTTCTAAACTTAGGAGTTTTCAAAGTATTTTCAAACTTACACAAACACAAAGCATTTCAAAGTGATCAAGCAATCAAGAACCCGTAGGTAACTACGGATGAAAATGGTGCTAACACCTTCCCTTTTCAAAACCGACCCCCTGAACTGCATAAAATTCTCAAAAGGTCTTTCCTGTTTTTTCACCCTTTCCTTTATTGGACAAAATAAAAGTGAATGGCGACTGTTGCTATCCTCAACATTTGCGATAAAATGCAAAATAACTAAGTTAGTTCTTCCACCGTATCACACCAGGGCTGGGTGTTGAACCCACGGCCTCTACCCTTTCAGCCAACACTTTCACCACCAGGCCAGGTGTGCGCCTGTGTCAAAGAGAGGGAACCAATGTGCTAAGTAGTACGCAAAACAAGAAAAATCATGAAAAATAACAAAATTCCAAAAGGCTAGGATCAAACCCATGCGTTGGCATAATGAAATCTTTATCGCACGCGCTTCAACCGTTGGGGCGGTAATACACCTATTATATTAAATCAAACAAAATATATATAATATAAATTTTTTACCTGAATCGGAGAGGCACTGGATCCCTAGCTCCGATCGTCTTCTCCAGTTGCCTCCTTCCTTCAAACCTGCAAAACAAACGTTGTTAGCAACCCAAAAGCACCATACCCCCCTAAATCAAGGCCTGCGAGTTCAATAGGACAATTATTTTGTCCTGAAACAAAACGGTTTGAGAGGTATAACGAAAAAGATATGGACCAGACCAAACATGGTAATTCACAGTTTTGATTACGTGGGACTCGTATGATGATGTAATCATGTATAAATACATCTCAGAAACATATTAATGGCATTAGTATGACTTAAAACAAAACGAAAATCAAAGTATGAATTTAAAAAAAATCATGAGATCGGAGATGGATGCATGTGAGTTTTGTGAGATTTAGACCATCAAGTTTGGTCCATTCTTACTTTGTATCTTCACAGGAATTAATTAGTGATGCAAGGATGCTTGGAAGAGGGCTGCAAACTAGGGTTTTAAGTTGCCCTAGTTTGATAATTTTTGTAATTTTTGGAGGGATGTTCTTTCACAAGGTTATGTGTCCCCTTTGTCTGAATAATGGAGTATATATAGCATGGAATTAGGTCAAAAATATGGGCTTGGACTTCTGTCAAAAGCCTTGTCTTATTTTATCTTATTTTTACTTTTGAAATAATAAAAAATAAAAAATAAAAAATAATAAACCAAAGGGGGGTGTATGAACAAGTCTTGAGGTGCATATGGAGTGTAGTACACGTTTGGACTCTGAAACAATAGCCCAATGGCCCAAAATTTCAAGTTCGCTCAGTTTTAACTTCATGCATTTGCTCAAAATTTCCCAACTTGCACTGGTCATAACTCTCTCAATTTTCATCATATGAAGGTGATCTTGCATTTGAAGACTTTATCTTGATGTAAGTTGCCTTAACAAAAAGTGTCTTTTTCTTGACTTTTGAAATGACCTATAATGTATTGGTCTGTATATCTCAAATGAAGCATATTTTGGACTTGAGCTTAGAGAGACAAAGTTGTATAGAGTTGAATTTCCTTCAAAATGCGCTTTGGTTGAAGAAAATATGATGAAGCATGTGAAAGTTATGCTTGGTCAAAGTTCAGTTGACTTCTCATAAGGAAAACCCTAATTTGGCAACTTTTGACTTTTGATGACTTGAGAGTCTTCTTGGTGAATCATGATCAACCCTTGATCAAATGATGAATATGAATTGAAAATCTTAATGTTGGACAAAAATCTTGAGGTTTAACAGTATGTTGACCATAATTGACTTTTTACCTAATACAATTGATTTTCAGTCATCTGAGCCATTGACTGAGCAAACTTGTGATGCAAGGCTTGAAACTTGCTAGGAGAATTCCTGGAGATATATAAGAACCCATAAATTCAATTTGAGTCCTTAGAAACCCAAACTTCCTTGATAAAAATGAAACCATAGTTGTGAAGCCATTGCCTAGGAGGAGAATTTGTCTGATCAATTCTTGAGTAAACTTGAGCATTTGAGAACCTTAGGAGAATGTCTTGAATAAAAAGGGAGGGAAAATTTTGGGGTACAATAGTTTCCCCTGTTCAATCTTCTCAATCTTGAGGAGTTATATTGGCATGTCTGCCATTCGTGATCTGAAGGTAGAAGAGGATTGAACACTTAAGTGCCCAGAAATTTGCACGAAGCAACATTGTTGGTTGATTGTATTGCTTGAATGGGCTTAAAGATGCCATTCGGAGAGATGACAAAATGTCATCGGAGATGGGCTTATAGATGCCATCCAAGGTAACTGTTAGAACATAGTTTGATTCTACAACCCTCAGTTAGAGTTTTGATGATAACAAAATACAAGATTAAATAAATTGTAAGATTTATAAGACATATAAGTTACTTAAAATTATGTTGTGTATTTATAGAAGCTCTGATGGAATCAGCATCAAATATCAGTATCAACATCAGCATCAGAAGATATGTCAGCATCAGAAGATCAAATAACATGTGCTATACGCTGAAGCCTGATGAACAAAATCTGCGCATAACATACTCTGACTCTGATCAAGATCCTAACCATGTCATCAACACTCAGAAGCATCAGAATAAGCTAAAGCCAAGAACACTCTGATTATCATTAGCAGAACACTCTGAAGTGTCAACGTTACTATGCATTCAAGACAGATTAACTACCAACGACTTTATTCCAATACAAAGATCTTCTCAAAAAGGAAAGAACGTTATGAGCATTGAAATGGATTTATGGACAGCAACGTATCTATTCCTAGGATATTTAAACAAGTCAGTGAGAAAAGAAATGGCTAATACTCTACACGCATATACACGCCTAAGCTAATCATCCTCACGCACGCTCTCATTTTTGCTAAAGCTTTCAACCACGCTTACTCTATAGCTCTAGCAATCTAGTTTCATCTAAGCTTAATATTGTGTATTATCACAGTTGTGATATATAGTTTTTCTAGAAACCATCAAACACACTTTTGTTCAATTTTCTGTAAAAGAAATTCCTTGAGATAAATCGGTCTGTGGTTAGACTCAAGAAGGCTTTAACAGTTGTTAAAGCATTTGTGTATTCAGTTGAATATAGTGGATTAAGACCTCGTTGGAGAGAGGCGAAATCACCTTGACGAGTGGACTGGAGTAGTTTGAGATCAAACGAACTAGGATAAAAATACATTGTTGTCTGCATTTGATTTTAAATTTTACAATTCAACCCCCCTTCTTGTGTTTTTCACTTCTTCAATTGGCATCAGAGCGCCTGGTTCTGAGCTTATAACACTTAATCGTGTCAGTACAAGATCCAACGTTAGAAAAACACAATGGCAGGACCACATCAAAACATCAGCAATGACAACAATGAAGAAAGAGACAGATTCAGTGGCAAACCTCCAGTCCTTGATGGAGAGAACTTTGATTACTGGAAAGACAGAATTGAAAGCTTCTTTTTGGCCCATGATGCTGATCTATGGGACATGGTGACTGATGGATACACGCACCCAGTGGATGCAAGTGGTCAGAAGATTGATAGGAAAGCAATGTCTGATTAACAAAAGCGTGATTTCAGAAATCATCACAAGGCCAGAACAATTCTTCTCAGCGCCATATCTTACTCTGAATATGAAAAGATATCAAACATAGATACTGCAAAGAATATGTTTGACTCTCTGAGAATGACGCATGAAGGAAACATTCAAGTCAAAGAAACCAAAGCTCTTGCGCTCATTCAGAAGTACGAGGCATTCAAGATGGAAGAAAGTGAATCAATAGAAACGATGTTCTCAAGATTTCAAATTCTGGTTGCTGGTCTCAAAGTTATGGACAAAGGGTATTCTACTGCTGATCATGTTAAGAAGATCATCATAAGCTTGCCAAAACAGTGGAGGCCAATGGTCACAGCGCTGAAGCTAGCTAAGGATCTCAACAAAATCTCTCTGGAGGAACTTGTCATCTCCCCCAGAAGTCACGAGATAGAGCTAGAAGTAGATGAACCTCAAAAGCAAGGTAAGCCATTAGCTTTAAAATCTAACAGAAAATCTAACTCCAATGTTTTGCAGGCTGTTGAAGAAACCTCTGATGGGTCCTCATCAGAAGAAGATGAACTATCTCTCCTCTCCAGAAGGGTGAATCAATTATAGAAGCAGAGGCAAAGGAAGTTCAGGAATCCCAGAAGATCAGAGAATCAGAATGAATCCTCCTCCAGATAAAGAAGGTCAGAATCCTCCTCTGGACACAAAAGATCTGAAGGCTCTTCAGGAAGTAGAAAGCCAAACAACAAAGACATCATCTGCTATGAATGTAACGAGCAAGGACACTACAAGAGTGACTGCCAAAAGCTTCAGAGGGAAAAGCCCAAAAAGAAGTTTGGCAAGGAAAAGAAGAAAAGTCTCATGGCTACATGGGATGACTCTGACACATCTGAAGCTCACTCAGAATCAGATGATGAGAGAGCAAACATAGCTCTCATGGAAAACATAACAGAAGACAGTGAAGCTTCTGAATCAGACTCTGAATCAGACACATAAGAGGTATTTCCTGATTTTGCTATTAACTTTACTAAGGCTGAACTAGCTGAAAGCCTTAATGAAATTCTGGATAGATATCAGCAGATCAGAGTCAAATTCAGAAACCTGAAAAGGAATCTTGCTTCTGACTCTGATAAAACTGAGAGTCTCAAACTGGAGAATTATGAGTTGAAAAATAAAGTTTTAAAATTAGAAAATCTATTGCAAAACTCTGAGAAGGAAACAATTCCTGAAACTCCCAGTAGTGCTGATGAGATCATCAAGGAGTATGATCACAGCTTTCAGAAGTTTCTAGCTAAAAACATAGACAGAAGCAAAATGGCTTCAATGATCTATGGAGTTAGCAGAAATGGCAGAAAAGGAATAGGATACCAAGGTAAGGTACCTACACCAAAGAAGGCCATGGATTTAGTTATAAAACGAACTCCACTTAATGCACACTTTGTATATGGGCACACATACGACATCAAATATACTAGTAGTAACTATTCTGTCAAACCAAAATTCAACCAGAGTTTTGGTAAAACTAACAAATCAGGACCCAAGAAAATATGGGTACCTAAGGATAAAATAATACATGTTGCAGATATCTTTAGCAGCAAAGCAGAAACACCAGTCATGGTACCTGGACTCTGGCTGCTCATGACACATGACGGGAAGAAAGCATATGTTCCAAAGCCTGGAACTTAAGCCTGGAGGCCACGTAGGCTTTGGAGGCAATCAGAGGGGAAAGATCATTGGCTCTGGAACAGTTGGTAATGGAAATCTTCCCTCTATAAGTAATGTTTTATTAGTATATGGATTAATGCATAATTTTTTATCCATAAGTCAATTAAGTGATAACGGTTATGATATAATCTTAAATCAAAATTCATGCAAAGCTGTTAGTCAGAAAGATGGGACTATCCTATTTAATGGAAAGAGGAGAAACAACATTTATAAAATCAAACTTTCTGAACTGAAAAGTCAGAATGTAAAGTGTCTTCTGTCTATCAACAACGGGCAATGGATCTGGCACAGAATATTGGGGCATGTTAGCATGAGAAGAATATCTCAGATTAACAAACTCAATCTGGTCAGAGAACTTCCTAAATTAAAGTTCAATTCAGATGATCTGTGTGAAGCATGTCAGAAAGGCAAGTTTGCAAAACCAGCTTTCAAATCTAAAAACGTTGTTTCCACCTCTAAACCATTAGAACTTCTGCACATTGACTTATTTGGACCAGTTAAAACTGCTTCAGTCAGTGGCAAGAAGTATGGGTTAGTAATCGTAGATGACTATAGCAGATGGACATGGGTAAAGTTCTTAAGACACAAGGACGAGTCACACTCTGTGTTTATCACCTTCTGCAACCAAGTTCAGAATGAAAAGGATCTTAGAATCGTCAAAGTCAGAAGTGATCATGGTGGAGAGTTTGAAAACAAAGATTTTGAATCATTTTTTAATGACAAAGGCATTCTGCATGATTTCTCTTATCCTAGAACTCCCCAGCAAAATGGAGTTGTAGAACGAAAGAACAGAACATTGCAAGAAATGGCCAGAACCATGATCAACGAGACTAACATTGCTAAGATCTTCTGGGCAGAGGCAATAAACACATCGTGCTACATTCAGAATAGAATCTCTATAAGACCTATTCTGGAAAAGACTCCATATGAATTGTGGAAGAACAGAAAGCCCAACATTTCTTATTTTCATCCATTTGGATGTACTTGTTTTATTTTGAATACTAAAAATTATTTGAACAAGTTTGACTCTAAAGCACAAAAGTGTATTATGTTAGGATACTCTGAACGCTCAAGAGGGTACAGAGTATACAATACAGAAACACAGATTGTTGAAGAATCAATCAGTGTTCGTTTTGACGATAAGCTTGACTCTCCAAATTCAAAGCAAAATGAATTACTTGCAGGTATGGAAGTTGAATTCACAGGTACTAAAGACAAGTCATCAGAAGCTCTCAACCAAGACACTCCCTCAACATCAGAAAGAGGCACTACAAGCAATCCAGCACCTTCTGTTGATCAACTTCAGAAAAGACCATCCAGAAGCAGCATGGATCACCCAGAAGAAACAATCTTAGGAAGAAAGAAAGATCCAATCAGAACAAGAGCCAGCTTCAGAAACTCTGAAGAATCCCTCATGGGACTTGTTTCTCTAATTGAACCATCAACAGTTGATGAAGCACTTCTGGACAATAACTGGATTCTAGTAATGCAAGAGGAGCTGAATCAATTCACAAGGAATGACGTATGGGATCTAGTTCCTAAACCAAAAGGATTCAACGTCATTGGAACAAAATAGGTGTTCAGAAACAAACTGAATGAACAAGGTGAAGTCATCAGAAACAAGGCACGATTGGTAGCACAAGGTTATAGTCAACAAGAGGGGATAGACTATACAGAAACCTTTGCTCCAGTCTCCAGGTTAGAATCTATCAGACTTTTAATTTCTTTTGTTGTTAATAAAGGCATCACTCTGTATCAGATGGATGTTAAGAGTGCATTCTTAAATGGCTATATAGAAGAAGAGGTATATGTGCACCAACCCCCTGGTTTTGAAAGTTCAAAAATTCCAGAATATGTTTTCAAACTAAAGAAGTCACTGTATGGTCTGAAACAAGCTCCCTGAGCTTGGTATAAGAGACTGAGTAACTTCCTGTTAGAAAAGGAATTCACTAGAGGGAAAGTGGACACAACCTTATTCTGTAAGACAGTTAGGAATGACATTTTAGTATGTCAGATTTATGTTGATGATATCATTTTTGGATCTACTAAACCTTCTCTGGGAAGAAAGTTTGCTAAGTGTATGTAGGCAGAATTTGAGATGAGCCTAATGGGGGAACTGAAATTCTTTCTGGGCATTCAGATCAATCAAACCCCAAAAGGAACTTACATTCATCAGAGCAAATATGTCAGAGAACTTCTGAAGAAATTTGATCTCTCAGAATGTAAGCCATCAAAGATTCCAATGCATCCCACGTGCATTCTGGAAAGAGAAGACGTAAGAAAAAAGGTAGAGCAGAAGGTCTACAGAGGTATGATTGGTTCTCTTCTTTATCTGACAGCTTCAAGGCCTGATATTTTATTCAGTGTATGAATTTGTGCAAGATTCCAATCAGATCCTAGAGAATCTCACTTAATAGCTGTTAAGAGAATTTTCAAGTATCTGAAAGGTACTACTAATCTGGGTTTATTTTATAGAAAATCTAGTGATTACAGCTTAGTAGGATACTGTGATGCTGACTTTGCTGGAGACAGAGTTGAACGTAAAAGCACTTCTGGAAGCTGCCAGTTTCTGGGAGAAAATCTGATCTCATGGTCCAGCAAAAGACAATCCACAATTGCTCTATCAACAACAGAAGCTGAATACATAGCAGCAGATGGATGCAACACACAAATGCTCTGGATGAAAAGTCAACTTGAGGACTTCCAGATATTTGAGAGTAACATTCCTATCCCCTGTGACAACACTTATGCCATTTGCTTAAGTAAAAATCCAATTTTGCATTCTAGGGCTAAGCATATAGAAATAAAACATCATTTTATTAGGGACTATATTCAGAAAGGGATTTTAAATTTTAAATTTATTAACACAGACCATCAATGGGCTGATATTTTCACAAAACCACTTTCTGAAGATAGGTTCAACTTCATTCTGAAACATCTCAGCATGAAGCTCTGTCCAGAATAAAATTGTTTTAATTTTATACATTAACTTTCAGAATTGTGAACTACTGGTCAATCTTCTTTCAGAACTTTAGAAATGCAGATTGTATCAGAATCTATCCATGAAGATCTGAGCGCTTCAGTTCAAGGATAGAAGTGTTGTTCACTCAAGCAAACAAGTGTCATCCAGTCATCAGCTAATTTCTGAGGCTGAACACCCGTTCACGTTTCTGAAAAGGCAAAGCGCTGATTGGATGCATTGAGACACATGTCATGGGTAACCGTTCCAAATATCTTTCTGAATCCCCTAAAATCAGCTATCATTAAATGCTAATAATCATTATTTATTTCTCTCTCTTAAACGTTTATGTTTTCAAAAACTTTTTAGAAATATATTTAAACACTTCACACCATTCACACTTTTTACTTTCACTTTCGTTTTCTCTGAATATTTCTATTTTCTGTGTTCTTAATTTCTTAAGAAAACCCTTCAATCTTTTTCAAAAAACCTCGTGTGAACATGGCTTCTTCCAGCATTCCTTCTTCAGGTTCCCAGAAAACTGCTTCTTCTGAACAATATGAAGTACCTCTCAGAACGCCTTGCTGCAATAAAAAACAAAACTGCTATCCCTAAACCAAAACAACCAGATGTTGGTTCCAGCATATTGAACTTTGAAACAGATATACAGAAGTGGATCACTTCTTTGAAATAAGCAAGTATGGAAATGGTTGATCCTGCTGTATCAGACCTCCTCTGGACACAATTCAGAAGATGTGTATGTGCTAAAACCTTTAAGTTGCAAGACCAGAGTTATGGATAGGCTCAACAGAACTTCAGCAATCTGCTGAAGGAAATGGAAGTCCAGTTCTGAGCAAGCTGCTTAAGGAAGAATTCTCCATCTGGACATTGCGCCTTGGTCTGAAAAGCGTCCAGCATCCAAAGTTCAACCTGCAGAAGTACAGACGATTCCAGCTGAAGACTTGGGTCAAGAAGAAGTTATTGCAGAAAGCTCTGAGAAGCACCCTGTTTTTGAAGATCCTCAAGCTTCCTCTCTTGACAGACATACTCTGGAGGATTTGAAAAGATCTGATATGTTGATGAATGAAAGGATGGATAAGCAGGATATCAAGATTGATTCTATAGCAAACATGGTATCTAAGCAACAGGAAACCAACAATCAAATCAAGAGCATGTTGGAAGCTCTGTTCACGCGTCTTCCACCTTCTTCTTAGAAATTTTATTGTGTTTTCCCTGTTTTTGTTACATGTTTGTCTGTAATATTTTCTCGTGTTCTGAACTTAATCATTGCTTATGTTTTTATATAAACACTCTTTTTGCTCCAATCATTTTAACTCTGATTATTTGTGCTTTTTGATAACTGACAAAAAGGGGGAGAAAGAATGATATTTTTCAATAACGGATTACTGAGACATAAGTCTCAAACATTCTAACATTCTGATATACTTGAATTTCCTTCTTCTGAAAAGCTTACAGGTACAAGAATCTGATGAACTCTGATAAAATAAAGTTCTGATGCTCAAAGAAAGTTCAATAAAGTTCTGATGCTCAAGGTCTCATGGAATTAAAGGGAAGTAATCAACTCAGGGGGAGTTTTTTCTCTTCATTACTCTGATACTTTTTACTCCTTATCTTCTTATCTCTGATACCTTTTATTCGTTAATTGATTATCTCTGATACCATTTCCTCTCTATCCTTAAACTCTGATACCTTTTATCATTTTATTTTAATTTAAAAAATCCGGTTTTTGTCATCATCAAAAAGGGGGAGATTGTTAGAACATAGTTTGACTCTACAACCCTCAGTTAGAGTTTTGATGATAACAAAATACAAGATTAAATAAATTGTAAGATTTATAAGACATATACGCTACTTAAAATTATGTTGTGTATTTACAGAAACTCTGATAGAATCAGCATCAGAATATTAGTATCAACATCAGCATCAGAAGATATGTCAGCATTAGAAGATCAAATAACATGTGCTATACGCTGAAGCCTGATGAACAAAATCTGCGCATAACATACTATGACTCTGATCAAGATCCTAACCATGTCATCAGCACTCAAAAGCGTCAGAATAAGCTAAAGCCAAGAACACTCTGATTATCATTAGCAGAACACTCTGAAGTGTCAACGTTACTATGCATTCAAGACAGATTAATTACCAACGGCTTTATTCCAAGACAAAGATCTTCTCAAAAAGGAAAGAATGTTATGAGCATTGAAATGGATTTATGGACAGCAACGTATCTATTCCTAGGCTATTTAAACAAGTCAGTGAGAAAAGAAATGGCTAATACTCTACACGCATATACACGCCTAAGCTAATCATCCTCACACACGCTCTCATTTTTGCTAAAGCTTTCAACCATGCTTACTCTATAGCTCTAGCAATCTAGTTTTATCTAAGCTTAATATTGTGTATTATCACAGTTGTGATATATAGTTTTTCTAGAAAACATCAAACACACTTTTGTTCAATTTTCTGTAAAAGAAATTCCTTGAGATAAACTGGTCTGTGGTTAGACTCAAGAAGGCTTTAACAGTTGTTAAAGAA
Source organism: Vicia faba (assembly GCA_948472305.1). Classification (NCBI taxonomy): domain Eukaryota; kingdom Viridiplantae; phylum Streptophyta; class Magnoliopsida; order Fabales; family Fabaceae; genus Vicia; species Vicia faba. The sequence continues at coordinate 1,472,807,735 of OX451741.1, forward strand.
GTTGTGTATTCAGTTGAATATAGTGGATTAAGACCCCGTTGGATAGAGGCGAAATCACCTTGACGGGTGTACTGGAGTAGTTTGAGATCAAACAAACCAGGATAAAAATACAGTGTTGTCTGCATTTGATTTTAAATTTTACAATTCAACCCCCCTTCTTGTGTTTTTCACTTCTTCAGTAATTGTTGATAAGAGTATCAGAATGAGTCTACGCTTGACTTCATCTAAAGAATACATTGAAGAATGAACCTCTGGGGAAGGTGCTTAACTAGCTGCTTGTCAGATTTAGTCTCTGAGGGAAACGCTTGTCAGAATTCAGTCTCTGAGATAAATTCTTGTCATGTAGATAGTCGCCCCTCTTGTTTTGGGAATTGATCCACAATCTATTTTTGTTGGTAAACTCGTCTTATTTCGAGAATTCATACCACCTGGCTATGTTGATAGCTTCCCCGTCATGTTTCAGGAATTCATCTTTTTTGCTGGTTATAAAGATAATTTCCCTATCATGTTTCAGGAGTTAATCTTTGCTTGGTCATACAGATAGGTGCCCCGTCCTATTTTGGGAATTAATCTTTGACATGCTATTTGTTGGCGAATCCGTCCTATTTGGGGAATTCATACTGCCTGGTCGTACAAATAGTTGCCCCGTCTTGTTTCCGGAATTAATCTTTGACCTAGTCATCTAGATAGTTTCCCCGTCCTGTTTTAGGAATTAATCTACGACCTGTTTGAGAATTATTGATGATACTCGTCTGTTTGTGAACTAACCTGAAAGAAACAAAGTTATTTTCGTGCAATGTCATGATTTATGTAATGCATTGCGTAATGATGTTATTAAAGTAAATGAGAGTGTGCTATATGCGTTTCGTATGTATATGTTATGATACTTGTAAATGATGTATGGATGCAACATGTTGTTCAAGTGTATTGGTAGCTTCGTATAACATCTTTGCTGGGGAAAATAAATCCCTGACCGCCGCTGGGGATAAAGGATGTGAATCTTCACTCTTGTTTAGAATGTCTCTGTTGGGGATTCCTGCTTTCTGTTTTAAGGATACTCCATTGGGAGTGTTTGACTTCTGCTTGGGGATAGAAGAGTTCAGGAACAATTGCCATTCATCACTCTACTAGGGAATTTAGTTCTTATATACCCTGACTGGGGATAAAAGAGATGAATAACCTTCGGAGGTGCCGTATAACCGAGTTTCCAATATGGACGTCAACTCTTTTGGGGGAGGATAAAGTTAAATGATTTATGGCTCCGTTTCAGATTCCTTAGCAACTTTCTAGGGATAGCAACTTGGACTACACTTTGCCAGAGAAGAGGAATCTATTGGGGATTTGCAGTAATCAGAGGAATTAACTCTGCTTGGGAGATTAAATTCCACTGGGGAAATAAACCCTATTAGATAAGAGAATTTTGCAGTGTTGGAGAAATAAACTCAACTGGAGAATTAAATCCTTGTGAACTATGCTGAGGGAATTATTTCTGATGGGAATTGGAATTTCGTAGGCTGTGCAGAGGAAGTTTCCGCTTTATGCTGGAGAAATGATCAAACTTTCTTATCTGTTGGGGGATTTATAGTAATAAGAGGAATGAACTCTTCTTGGGAAGTAAAATTTCGTTGGGGAAATAAACCCTGCTGGGGAAATAAACCCTGTTGGAGAAGTAAACTTTGCTGGAGAAGAGAATTCTGCAGGGGATTTTGTGGTGTTGGAGAAATAACTCAGTTGGGGAATTGAAGTCCTGTGAACTGTGTTGAGGAAATTTCCATTATATGCTGGAGAAATGATCAAAATCCTTAATCCACTAAGGGGAATTGCTAGGGAGTATGATCATGTTAACTACTGGAAGATGCCCCAATTTCTGTCTGAAGCATATTAGACTTGTAGGGGGAATGTATCTCCGTCGGGGATGAGCTTATGAAGGTAAATTTGTGGGGATAATCCCCTGGGAGTTGCTTTGTGGGGATTTGTGGATGACTTGAATGTTATCCTAATTCCTAGAGTCTTTAGCAAATACTGATTCATGTTTTTATGCATATATTTGTTAACAGTAATCATTTTCATATGCATATGTTCATTCAATTTAGTCATTGGATGTTTTTGCAAACAAAATAGAGAACATAAAAAAAAGTTGAATTTCGATATTGAATTTGTATTGATAATTCGCCTATATGTCTTCAAAATCCTAGTAAGAGGAAATCGTCGTAAAATGAAAAGAGTACAAAGTAAAACAAAGAGAAAATAACTATGTGGAAACGATCTCATTGAGTTTCAACTCTGCTATTTCCTTTATGTCTTCAAGCATCTCATCCCTTGCTGCCAGAAGAAGTTAACTGAATTTATCTATACCATTTGAACTTGACGTCGATAACAAAGCTCTCTTTAAGTATATGAATATGCTTTTAATCCCTAACTTTTTCCTATACTGCTCTTTCAGGTTTTTAGTCCACCGGGATACCCTTTTTTGCCCAATCTTTATATGTATCTCTAATTTTTTCCTGAACCTTTTTGGTTTACCGGGATTCCTATATTTTGGCCTAGGCCAGTCAACCTAGCGGGTCTCTTTTATGCGTAGTATCTTTTGACTATGTCCGCGTTCACAGGGTGTGGAAAGTCTTCACCGTCCATGGTGGTAAGTATCATAGCACCGCCAGAAAATATCTTCTTGACTACAAATGGCCCTTTCTAGGTGGAAGTCCATTTTCCCCTAGGATCACCTTGCGGTAGGATGATGTGCTTTATTACTAAGTCACCAGCCTGATATACTCGATGCTTGACCTTTTTATTGAAGGCTTTGATCATGTGCTTTTGGTACATCTGACCATGGCAATGCCCAAAAGCCTTTTATCGTCAATAAAACTTATCTGGTCTAGCCGAGTCTGAACCCATTCATCTTTATCTAAATCTTCATCTTTCGTAATCCTTAGAGAATGAATCTGGACATCGACAAGTAGAACAACTTATATGTCGTAGACTAGAGAGAATGGTGTTGCCCCAATTGATGTATGGACTGAGGTGTGATAGCCATGAAGAGAAAATAGTAACATCTCATTCCAATATTTATATGTCACTGTTGTACCCCAAAATTTACCCTCCCATATTTCTCAAGACATGTCAAGAATAATCTCCAAGATTGTTCAAAATGGCTCAAGAGTTGGACAATCATAACACCTCCTAAGGCAGTCAATTCAAAATAGGGTTTTGTGTTGCATCAAGGTCCTCACATACAAATGACCCCAAGTGCTCCCCAATGTCCTAATATGTTCTCAAGTTCATCCATGTCAAATTTCAAGCCTTGCAGAGAAAGTTTGGTCAGTCAATTGCTCAAGAAGTCCAAAAATCGACTGTGTTAGGGCAAAAGTCAACTGTGTCCCAAATACAGTCAAACCTCAATATTTTTTGTCAACATTCTCATTTTTAAGGATAATTCATCATTTGATCAAGTGTTTATCATGATTCATCAAGGATTGCTCAAGATTCATCAAGATTCAAAAGTTGCTAAATTAGGGTTTTGTAGGAAAAATCAACTCAACTTTAACCAAGCATAACTTTCTCATACTTTATGAGAAATGACCAATCCAAAGCTCATTTTGAATAGGATGCAATTTCCTACAATCCATATTCACACCCCAAGATCAAGAAATGAACTCACAAGAAGTTAAAATTTGGACACTATAGGTCATTTTTGAAAGTCAACAAAAACACCTTTTTTGTCAAAGCTTATAACTTGAGCGTGGAATATCAAAATGCGATGAGACCAAAAAGTTTGGTTAGAGTACATCTCAAGGTTTCTAAAAAGTCCAAGAACACCTCCAAAAGTTCAAAATTGAAGAAGTTATGCATTGTTGAATTTGGGCATTTTTCCAAAATGGCCAAAAGTCAACTATCCTCAAAACTCCAATTTTTGACAAAAGGCCCCACTTTTTTCCACTTGATATAGTTTTGTCATGCCACACAGGTGTCCCATATTTAATTTCATGGCCATTCATTTATTTTTCTATTTTATTTAATTTTTATTGCTTTAATTCATTTTAAATCAATATTAAATCAAATAAAATCTAAAAATTGATGTAAGGAGATTCTTGTGGTCATTGCAGCTTTCAATTACCATGATTCATCAAATCAAATTCGTATCAAGGCTTTTCATGCATAAAAAAATCAGATTTGGCATATGTTTGGAAACTTGATAATGGTGATCAAAATCAAATCTCCAATATTCAATTCCTATGGATTCAAGCCCAAATGATTAACCTAATTCATTCCTTTATGTACGCACAAGCCAAACAAATCAAGAACACGCTGAAAGCATTGCAGAAACGGCCATACAAAGTTTGGAAAAAGTGTGAAAAAGTGTGAGATCAAAAACAACATTAGAGCTCAATTCAAAGCAAAAGCTGGACACTAATCCCTTGCTGGCAATCCCCTGAAGCGATACCAACCAAAATCAAGCCTTCTCATCGCCTGAAGCTCGCTGTAAGTCATCACGAATACACCTCTGTACATGAAAACGTAACTCATCATTCTTGCATCCTTTTGCCAATTTTCTTGTACATTCATACTTGCCATTCAATTTCCAATAATTTTGTAATATTTAATTTTGTTTTCATGGCTTATAACCCCGTATCCAGAGCTAGGGTTCTTGTTCTTGCTTTTTAGGCATTTTTGATGCAGGATAAATTGAGACTAATGATGGGTATAGGGATGATCAGGGGAGAGAGACGATTGCAGTGATGGTTCCCATTGGCATTTATATGGCCTGTAGCTCAGATAGGATGATGCCATGGATTTAGTTCCGGAATAAAATCCACAGGTAAACGAACCAGTCTTCATTGAAGAAGACGAAGACGTGTCCTAGCTTCATTGGACAATTCAAACAAATTGCGCATTTTTATTTATTTCCAGCATGATTAATTGATTTATCCATATAATGTTTGTTGTATATTCCATTAACAATAAAGCAGCATTAGTGGATTGGTTGGAGCGCTGGCATTTGAGCATTGGGACCTGGGTTCGAATCCCAGGTCCCCCAAAACCTTTGTACAATTATTTTTCAGGCAATTGCATGGGAATCAGCAAGTGTGGACCATCATGTTCCTCATCCTATCAAATGCCAAGTGGCCTTCAAGCCAGATCCAAAGGCCAGAATTGCAGATCCACCATGGACCCAAGTCAATGCACGCATAGGAGACTGGAAAAGTCAACAAGGGCCAACGTTTTGGGCCTGGAAAATTGTTGATCCTACACCCAGATTCAGGCCCAAACCCCCCATTTTGGTTTATTTCTTTTTCTCTCTATATTTCTTTCATTTAATTATTTAGTTAATTATTATTTATTTCATTAACAGATTATTTATTTTCTTAATAACAAAAATCAAAACAACAACAAATAATATTTTTATTAATTCCATTAATTTCATTATTTATTTTTGTAAATAAACATTAATTTATTTATTTAGTTTAAATAGGTTTAACATTAATGTCTTTTGCAATAAATTAAAATCAATTTAGAATTAGGATTTTTATTAACTTTTAACTTTTTATTTTATTTCCTTAATTATAAAAATCCAAAAATATTTTCATTTAATTAATTAATTCATTTATTAATTTAGACTTAATTTTTAATTCAAAAATAACAAAAATCTCTTTCTTTCTTGAAAAAGGTCAAAACCCTAAAAATGCTCTGATTTAATTTTCTCGCACGCGTATTATTTTTTATCCAATATTGTAACTGCTTCGGGAATATAATAGTTTTAACTAGGACTTTCAATTATTTATCGCTTTTATTTACTTTCCGCAATTTAAATTAAAGGGTTTGCCTTTGGCAATGTAAATACCCGACGCCTTGTAATAGCTTAGATTCAATTTTCCGCAATTTAATTTCCATACAATATTAACTGTTAGATGTTTGATAACTAGGCAATGCATGACAGGATCAATTTTAATTTAAAAATCAACAATAGCTCACCCATGACATGTACAAATAAAAATTAACCGAATTGACACACTCGCACATGCCACTCTTAGGGTACACCTCACTTGGTTTCCTCGAACGTGGTCATTGAGTATAGGAAGTTTTAGAGGTTGTCCTCTTGTCCAAAGATCATAGTTGCCTCGAAACGGTTGCCTCGGAAAAATGATCTAAGACATTAGGGTTACCGCTAAGGCATCCTAACATTGCTTTAGTGACCACATGTCCCTTAATCGAATTTACCCGAAAACTCCAACGACGATGCTACCTACTCCTCAATAGTGGGATAACATTGCCTAAAGGATATTAGAATAGTTTAATTCCTTTTTCGAGTAGGTAGATGGTTCTTAAGTACTTGCTCCTTTTAAAACAAAACAAAACTTTTCGCACTTACACTCTCTTCAAAACAAAAACTCTTTTCAAACCCCCAAACACAAAGAAAAGCAAACTTTTGAAAACAAAATGAGCAAGTACCTAAGAGCCCGTGGATAACCATGGATACAAAGGGTGCTAACACCTTCCCTTTCTATAATCTACCTCCCGAACCCGAGAAATATCTCAAAAAGGAATTTTTCTGTGCTTTTGTCCTTTCCTTGTTGGATAAAATAAAAGACGGTGGCGACTCTTGCTTACCGCGACATTTTGCAAACACAAACACAAAACGCGAACCAGCATTCCAAAACAGTCAGTTCGCATTCCCACCGAGCACAAAACTGGCGACTCTGCTGGGGATATTATTATAAGTGAGGTGTACCTTAGGATTAGATCACTGTTGTTTTCAATTGTATGTTTTGTATGCTTTAATTTTGTGGGCTTGTATCGGAGTTCTATAGATCCTAACCCGGATCTGGGGATACCCTTTAGGTAAGTAGCAATAAACTGTGAGGGATCTGTACGGCGTAGACCGATACGGATGAAGCAGTAGCTACGTTGGTGTGGCCCTTTAGTCTATATCCCTTGTGTTGGAACGAGGAGAATATGGGTCTTCTAAGGGGTCATTAAGCACCAACCGACCTTAGAACCTTAAATTGACCAACTTGGCCATAGAACAGTAGCAGTATGCTACACTCATTGAGACTAAACTCTCGCGATGATTCTGGCCGCAAGAAAAGGTTGCTAAACTGGAATTATGACCGATTGAGGGTAGTCAGTGATATTGAGATCCTCTAGAACCCGGTTACTATTTTTAGGACAGGTTTTAACCAACTGAACTGAAAGAGGGTAGTACCTAAGCTCCATGCCAGCCTGAAATCTAAGGGCTCTCAGTGTGACTTGTGTGCCTTTACCATGTTTGCTTTTTGTGGATACTTGTGGTGTGCTTACTATCATGACATCATAACATTACATACATCTTGCATAAGGACTAACCTATTTCAAAGACAAGAGGGTTTCATCTTTGCTCTGTTTTGTAGGTCATCATGATGCCCATGCGTAATAATATTATCCGGATCAACTTTGTCCAAGTACCTAACCTGCTTAAAGAGTTGGTTGTCAGGATACTGGACATTACTTCCTTCATCAGGAGGCATGGTTCTCTTCTCAGTTTGGTCACCTCAAAATTGGACGAACAAATGATGAGTGTCCTGGTCCAGTTTTATGATCCGCTGTACCATTGCTTCACTTTTCAAGACTATCAGATGGTTCCTACCCTAGAAGTGTTTTCTGAGTTGCTCGGTATATCTGTTTTGGAGTAGACTCCGTTCACTGGTTGAGAAAAGACTCTTAGGCCTGAAGAGATTGTTGCAGCCCTTCACTTGACCAAAGAGGAGGTAATGGATAACTGGGAGACTAGAAGTGGAGCTAAGGGTTTTCTGAATAAGTTCTTGGTTGACAAAGCTAACTACTTCTTGGATAGCCTAGACTTTAAGGCGTTCGAGGATATTCTAGCTCTTCTAATTTAGGGCCTGGTATTGTTTCTGAATCCTGACACTTTTGTTGATATTAATGCCATAAAGATCTTCATCTCTCAGAACCCTGTACCCACTCTCTTGGGTGACATACTTCATCAGCTCTATGCTCGTACGGCCCGAAAGCGGGGAACCTTAATGTGCTGTGCTCCTGTATTGTCGAGGTGGTTTATTTCGCACCTCCCTAAGTCAGTATTGAAGAACAAAGAGCGAATGGGCTGGGCTTATAGGGTGATGTCTCTTTCTAATAATGACATTATATGGACTCTTAAAGGTATGGATGAGGTGACTGTCATTGATCGCTGTGGAGAGTATCCTAATGTTCCCCTACTAGGGACACATGGAGGAATTTCTTACAACCCATGCTTAGCTCTTCGTCAGTTTGGAAGAGCTAGAAGAGAAGGGCCTCATTAGATGTTGATGCTTCATATCATCTTTGATTTTCAGGGAGATAGCGACGAGCTTCGTCGTAGATTCATAAGGGCTTGGGACAGAGTTCACCAATCAGATCCACATGAGCTGGGCCCAAAGACTTCTCTGCCAATGGAGCCATATCTCAGATGGGTCTGCATCCGTGCCCAGAAGCTAGGTATGCCATATGAAGCTGTCCGGCCTGTCACTCTTGAAGTTGCTAATGAAGAAGGGGTTCTTCCAACCATTCTCCATCCTTATATGCCCAATGACATTGGGACACTGAAGAGGTCATGGATGCAGTTAGGGGATGAACGGGATTCCTACCGAGAGAAGTTCAATGAACAAGAGCAGAAGATCCAGAAGCTGACTAGGCAACTGGAGAACGAGCGGATCCTGAATGATTATGTCCGCACTGAGAAGAAGAGACCATGGGAGCATTGATGGACCTTTGATGATTTCTTTTACAGTTTTTATTTACTTTTCAGTATTTCCATTCTTGTAACGCCTAAGGGTAGTTTGTTGAACAATTTAAATTTTGAAGTTTAAATCTAATAAAGTGTGTTTCCTTTCTTGTTTACAAATTTGAATCCCGATTGTCTTTGAAATCATAAATCATACGCATTTCATCCCGTGCACTTCATAAATAGGTATCCTTTTTACAGGTCTCTTATCTTCTTCGCTGTTTATTTCAGCAATCATCATGTCTACTAAACCTTCAACTGAGCAAGCTATCAAGGCCCTCCAGGCCCAGAATGCCCAGTTTCAAGAACTGTTCATGAATCTAGCTAAGGGTCAGCAGGACCTGAAGACTTTGATTCTGAAAGAGAAGAAGAAGAATAAGAGGATCATCCTATTCAATACTGGATGCAGGTTTGGAAACGGGCTGCAGAATGAAGTTGATCTGACCACCTCATCTGGAGGGAAAGATACTCCACAAGAAAGGAGGGCTCCTAGCCCTATGGTATCCGACAACGAGATGGACTACGATGAAGAACAGTATCCTCCTGCTGAGGATAAGTACAAACAGCTGGAGGACCGTTTGAGCACTATGGAAATCCAGAAGGTGCCCGGTCTGGACTTCGGAGATCTAGGTCTATCATCTGGGGTGGTGATTCCCCATAAATTCAAGGCACCAGCCTTTGCCAAGTATGACAGAGTTTCCTATCCGAAGCTGCACCTTCGGTCATATGTGAGGAAGATCCAGCCTTACACTGCTGATAAGAACTTATGGATCCATTTCTTTCAAGACAGTCTCTCAGGGACTCAGCTTGAGTGGTTCTATCAGTTGGACGGAGCCAGTATCCGCAGTTGGGAAGATTTGGCTACTGCATTCTACAGGCAGTATCAGTACAACTCCGACCTCGCTCCTACGCGTACCCAACTCCAGGGTATGTCAATAGGCACGGGTGAAGGATTTAAAGAGCATGTGCAGAAGTGGAGAGAACTTGCCGGAAGGGTGCAACCACCTTTGGATGATCGTGAACTTGTTGACATGTTTTTGGGGACCCTGTCTGGTCCATTCTTTAACCATCTGATTGGAAGCTCTTCAGCGGGGTTTACAGATCTTATTTTAACTTGTGAGAGGGTTGAAGCTGGTATTAAGGCTGGGAAGATACAGAAGGGTGCTTCATCAAGCACCGAGAAGAAGACGTTTAAGAAAGAGTCCAGTGTTGTCTACAGTGCAAGAAGACAGAATAAACCTGAACACCGCTAAGCTGTCAATGCGATTGTTATTTCAAAACCTACTGGTGCTCCTCAGTACAACAATCAACAAAAGGACGAGAGACCTAAGAGGCAATTCACTCGTCTCAGCATGACCTTATCTCAGATTCTGCCACAGTTGCTGAAGACTAACCTGGTGACTATAAGGGAACCCCCAAAGAATGCGAATACAACGTCACCAAGGTATAACCCTAACGCCCGCTGCGCTTATCACTCCGATAGCCCGGGGCATAATACAGATGATTTTTGGGCATTAAAGAACAAGATACAAGACTTAATTGATGCAAAGGAGATTGAATTCGAGGCGCACGAGAGGCCTAATGTTGTGACTGCTCCCATGCCCAGACATGGAGTAAATGTTGTAGTGGAAGACTTGTTTGTAGTTTCTGTGGATGACATTATTACCCCTCTAATGACTGTCAAGAAGAACCTGTTGCTAGCCGGTTTATTTCCGGGTTGTGGCGAAGGTTGCCATATGTGTTCTGTTTTACCTACTGGTTGCCCATTCCTGAAGTTAGGTATCCAAAACCTGATGGATAATAAGGAGATCCTGTTTGAGAAGATTTCTGTTCCTTCCATTCATTCTGAATAAGTTTCCATTATTACCATTTTCGACAATTCTTCCAAGGCTCCCTCGAGGAAGCCTGTTAGAATTACATCTGCTCCGAGAATCGCACCTGTGATCATCACTATTCCGGGGCCCATCCCCTACACCTCTGACAAAGTTGTCCCTTAGCACTATGGGGCTGATATTTATGTTCTTGGCGTTAAGCAAGAGTTGGATGTTGATACCGGCGTCAGCAACATTATTGGACCTGCTAAAGTCACCCGTAGCGGAAGACTTTTCTCACCTGATATTGTCCCACCAACAGCCCGAAGACCTATTGTCATTACACATGCAAGTGTACCTACTGCCATTCCTGATCAAGTTCCTACTCCTACCCCTGTTGCCGAGTCATCTAACGCTTGGGGAAAAGGGATCACCACTGATGTGCCTGCCCAGACGGAGGCACCAAAGACCATTACTGTTGAAGCTTCCAAACAGGAGATGGAAGAGATTTTGAAGATTATTAAGAAGAGTGATTATAACGTAGTTGAGCAACTGGGGCAAACCCCATCCAAGATTTCTATGTTGTCACTATTGTTGTGCTCAGAGGCCCATGCCAAGGCTCTGATTACCTTCCTGAAGACTGCCCACATGCCACAAGAGACATCAGTTGATCAGTTTACCGATTGTGTGGCCAATTTAACTGCTGATAATGGTTTGGGTTTCTCCGATGCTGACTTGACGGCTAAGGGGAAAAACCATAACGATGCATTGCATACCTCCATTGAATGCAGGGGCACTACTCTTGCACATGTATTGGTTGATATTGGTTCCTTATTGAACGTATTGCCTAAAAAAGCTCTAGACCGGTTGGATTGTGAAGGGTTGGAGCTAAAACCAAGTAACATCGTTGTCAGGGCCTTTGATGGATCTAAAAGGATGGTGCACGGTGAAGTTGATATTCCAATTAAAGTTGGTTCTCAGGTCTTCAATTATACGTTTTATGTGATGGACATTAGGCCATCGTACTCTTGTTTGCTGGGTCGTCCATGGATCCATAAAGCAGGGGCCGTAACCTCAACGCTCCACCAGAAGTTGAAGTACCCGGTCAAAGGGAAGATTGTGACAGTACAAGGGGAGGAAGAGTACATGGTCATCCACCTCAACTCGTTCAGATACGTAGAGATGGATGGGGAGTTCATTGAGACCGCATTTTATCACTTCTAAGAGGTTCCCAAGACACTGGCCTCAGCTGAGACTGTGGTTGAAGATTCTCCTATGAAGATGGATTCCTTAAAAGATGCCCCGACTGTTATTGAGAAGGGTGAGTGTGCAAATTGGGGCCGACTCCCTAATTTTACACAGAAGACTAACAAGTTTGGTCTGGGTTTCACTGCAGAAGCTCAAAGGGATGTTCAAAGTGCAAGGATTGGAAGACCTCCCGTGTTCATCAGCAACTCGGGAGTAAATGCCATTGAAGATGATGTGGAAGAGTCTGAATTCGACAACTGGATTTATCCTACGACCGACAGTGGACCAAGCAACTGGACAGCAAAGGACTTCATCCCTATTACTTTTGTTACCCAGTAATGAAACTTTTTGTTTTGAATTTGTAATAGACAATGTTTTGAAACTTTATGGACCGGTGTCTTACCCGGGGCACCGTGGCTTCATTTGTGAGGGCTTTTGTGTGTCATTTTCATATATCATTAATAAAAATATTGGACGGTCTTGCATTTCAAATATTGCGCTCCTTGTCTTTCTTTATTATATATTGCGAAACAACTATTTATACACACTCACGTATACAGGTCCACATCCACTCTGGATCACACTGGTAAGGACTCTGCTACTGCCAGTTATGACTTCGAAAATCCAATCAACTTAGCCGAAGATGAAGGTGAGGATGATTGCGAAGTGCCGGGTGAACTTGCAAGACTGCTACTCCAGGAAGAGAGGGCCATTCAGCCACATGAAGAGTCAGTGGAAACAGTGAATCTGGGTACCGAGACAGACAAGAAGGAAGTCAAGGTTGGTGCCAATCTGGAGCCTAGTGTGAAACAACGGTTGATTCAAATGCTGCGTGACTACTTTGAGATCTTTGCCTGGTCTTACGAAGATATGCCTGGTTTGGATACTGACATTGTAGTTCATCGCCTTCCTACCAAAGAAGACTGTCCTCCAGTAAAACAGAAGGTTCGCCGTATGCGCCCAGAGATGTCTGAGAAAATCAAGGCCGAAGTTATGAAACAGTTTGACGTCGGTTTTCTAGCAGTGACTTCTTACCCTCAGTGGGTCGCCAATGTGGTTCCGGTACCGAAGAAGGATGGTAAGGTCCGAATGTGTGTTAACTACAGGGATTTGAACAGGGCAAGCCCTAAGGATGACTTCCCTCTACCTCATATCAATGTTCTGGTTGACAATACTGCTCAGCACAAGGTCTTCTCCTTTATGGATGGTTTCTCCGGATATAATCAAATTAAGATGGCTCCCGAAGATATGGAGAAGACCACTTTTGTTACTCAGTAGGGTACCTTTTGCTACAAGGTCATGCCTTTTGGGTTGAAAAATGCAGGGGCAACATATCAGTGTGCCATGGTTGCTTTGTTTCATGACATGATCCATCATGAGATTGAAGTATACGTCGACGATATGATTGCAAGGTCCTAGACTGAGGAGGAACACCTTGACCATCTATAGAAGTTGTTTGACAGGTTGGAGTTGTACAAGTTGAGGTTGAACCCGAACAAGTGCACCTTCGGGGTGAGGTCTGGTAAGCTACTGGGTTACGTCGTGAGCAACAAAGGTATTCAAGTGGACCATGCCAAAGTGAAAGCCATACAAGAGATGCCAGCTCCCAGAACAGAGAAGGAAGTCAGAGGCTTTCTGGGACGACTGAACTACATTTCCCGATTCATCTTGCACCTAACTGCTACTTGTGAACCAATCTTCAAACTGCTGAAGAAAGATCAAGTGGTACGTTGGAATGATGAATGCCAAGCCGCTTTCGAAAGAATCAAAGAGTATCTCCGGGAGCCACCCATCCTGATGCCACCAGTTGAAAGGATACCTCTGATCTTATACTTGACTGTGCTTGATAACTCAATGGGGTGTGTGTTGGGTCAACATGAAGAGTATGGCCGAAAAGAGCATGCTATTTATTACCTTAGTAAAAAGTTTACCGACTGTGAGACCCGATACTCACTACTCGAGAAAAATTGTTGCGCTTTGGCATGGGCTGCTCGCCGGCTAAGACAATATATGTTGACTCACACTACTTTGTTGATATCAAAGATGGATCCAATCAAGTATATCTTCGAAAAGCCTGCCTTGTCCGAGAGAATAGCAAGATGGCAGATGATCTTAACTGAGTATGACATACAGTACACGACCCAAAAGGCAATTAAGGGAAGTGTGTTGGCAGACCATTTGACACATCAGGCAGTGGATGATTACCAGTCTATGAACTTTGAATTCCCGGACGAGAATATCATGTTAGTAACTGATTGTGAGATACCTGGACCGGATGAAGGACCTGAGGAAGGATCCTGATGGTCTATGTACTTTGATGGAGCTTCAAACACTTTGGGTAATGGCATTGGCACCGTGATCATATCTCCGAAAGGCTCTCATAATCCGTTCACCGCCCGACTATGTTTCAACTGCACCAACAATATGGCGGAGTATGAAGAATGTATTATGGGTCTTCGAGAAGAAATTGACCTAAGGATTAAGTTTCTGAGTGTTTTCGGAGATTCCGCTCTCGTGATCAGTCAGATCAAAGGCGAGTGGGATACGAAACACCCAAATCTTATTCCTTACAAGGAGTATGTGTTGACATTGCTTCCCCATTTTGAAGAGATAACCTTTGAACACTTCCCAAGAGAGAAGAATCAGTTGGCGGACGTGCTGGCTACAATGTCTTCTATGTTCAAATTCAATTGGGACAACGAGGCTCCCCGGATCATTATTGAAAGATTGGACGAACCTGCACATTGCTGTGATCTTGAGACTGAAGAGGTAACAGAAAAGCCCTGGTATCATGAGGTGAAGAGGTACCTTGAAGCTCAGGAGTACCCCGAGGGTGCATCTATTAATGACAAGAAGTTTCTAAGGAGGTTCGCGGTGAAGTTCTTCATCAGCAATGACATTCTATACAAGTGTAACCATGATTCGACCTTGTTGTGTTGTGTGGATAAAAATGAAGCAGAAAGGATCATGGCGGAGTTACATGAAGGTACCTTCGGAACCCATTCCAGTGGACATACCATGGCAAAGAAAATCCTCCGGGCAGGATACTACTGGTCCACAATGGAAGATGACTGTTATCAGCATTCTCGGACATGTCACAAGTGTCAGGTCTATGCTGATAAGGTGCATATACCTCAAGTTCCTCTGAACGTTTTAACGGCACCTTGGCCTTTTGCAATGTGGGGCATTGATATGATCGGCGAGATCAGACCTACGGCATCCAACGGGCATCGTTTCATCCTGGTAGCGATTGATTACTTTACAAAGTGGGTTGAAGCAGCTTCCTTTGCTACCGTAACCAAGAACGTCGTGGCACGGTTCATTTAGCACAATCTGATCTGTCGATACGGTGTACCAGCGAGGATCATTACGGACAATGGTACCAATCTCAACAACAAGATGATCATCGAGCTCTGCGAGCAATTCAAGATACAACATCATAACTCTTCTCCCTACCGGCCGAAGATGAATGGGGCTGTCGAAGCAGCAAATAAGAACATTAAGAAGATTGTGCAGAAGATGACAGTGACATACAAAGACTGGCACGATGTTACCATTTGCTCTTCATGGGTACCGTACCTCAGCACAGACGTCAACAAGTACAACACCATATTCCTTGGTATATAGCATGGAGGCAGTCTTGCCCATTGAAGTTCAGATACCCTCTCTTAGGATCATGAAGGATGCAGGTTTTAGCAAAGACGACTGGATTCAGACCCGGCTTGATCAGCTGAACCTAATTGACGAAAAGAGACTCACTGCTATTTGTCATTGTCAGACGTACCAAAAACGGATGATCAAGGTATTTAACAAGAAAGTCAGACGACAAGAGTATCAAGTTGGGGACTTGGTAATCAAACGCATTATTCTACCTCAAGGTGATCCCAGAGGCAAATGGACCCCTACTTACGAAGGGCCATTTGTGGTTAAGAACATCTTCTCAGGAGGAGCTATGATTCTAACCACCATGGATGGTGACGACCTTCCTCACCCCGTCAATGCAGACATAGTGAAAAAATACTACGCATAATCAAAGACCCGCTAGGTTGACTATCCTAGGCAAAAATAAGGGCTTCCCGGAGAACCAAAAGGGTTCGGGCAAAAATAAGGGATGAAAATAAAAAAAATCTGTACACCCGGCAAGTCGAAAACCTGAAAAGGCGACTTGGGCAAAAATGGGTATCCCGGTGGGCTGAAAACCCGAAAGGGCGGTCCAGGAAAAAGTTAGGGATTAAAGCGTAACACTATGTCTCATTGGATCACCTCGCATCCAGACTTCGATATCAACTATCAAGCTCGGACGACACCAATCAATCAGATCCATCTTCAACTAAGCAGCAAAGTGATGAGATGCTTGAAGATATAAAGGCAATAGCAGAGTTGGAACCCAGTGGGATTATTCACATAGCTGTTTTGTTTCTTTTTCATAAATTGTATAAATTCTATTTGTTCAGCGGTGTTCTCTTACTAGGACGTCAGCCTCTTGTACAAAAACTCTTATTTACAGGCCAAACTTCAAAATCAATACAAATTCATTTTCAGACAAATTTCAAACTATTTTTCCTTTATCAGTTTTGTTTTGCAAAGAACGTCCAATGTTCATTTTTGATATATGCATTTGACATTAATTGCTGATCATAAATATTTACATGCGAAACAAAAGATGAATTACTGGTAATATCAGAAACAGGGGCATAAGAAATGTCCAAACTGTGTAGTTACTTTGTCTACCCGGTACCAAGGTAGGTTCAGCTGAAGAAGATGGCTGCGATACCTTCACTCCCCACAGAGCAATACAGTAATGATAGCTCTCTCAGCTAAGACTTGCAGTTGAACGAATCAGCAATACTCTCCCCCAAGCAGAGTTAGTCTACCATCAGCCCTAAAAAGGTGTGGTATCCCCAGAAGGTCTTAATATTCTCCAACGGAGTATAAAGACATTCCCCAGCAAGTATAAGAATACCCCCGGCAGTCTTAATAGTCCTCAAGAGAGTATAAGAATGTTCCCTGGAGGAATACAAGATATCCACAGTGGAGTCATTTCCCCAGCGCAGTCAAAAAAAGTTTTCCCAACGGAGTTGAACCATCTTCTCCAGTAGATTCTGGAAGCTTATTCCCTACAGAGCACAAATAAATCTCCCCAGCCAAATTCAGAAGGTTATCCTAACATGAGTCTAACTGGGTTATCCTCAGCAAGTTGCAACTGAAAGATCATCCCCAGCGAAATTCTTTCTTTCCCCAAACAGGAGTTCAATCCTCAACCTATTCTGTATCACCAGCAACGGTAATCCATCCCCAGCGGAGTTCATCATTAAAATCCGCAACAGAGCTTATCAGCGGAATCCCCAACATAGTTATCGTTAAAATCTTCAGCAGAACATCTCTTCCCCACAGAGTAATTCCCCTCGGAGTAATCTCTTCATCAGTTTATTCCCCAACAAAGTTCTTTTCTCCTGTAGATTTATCCTCACAATCACCTTCATTCACCATCCCCAGCGGAAACGAAGAATTCAACTCTATTCTCCAGCAGCTTCGGGATTTATTTTCCCCAGCTAAGACATTACATGTCCATACATCATGATACATGCATATACGCATCATACCATACAATCTCATTTATTTTGAGAACATCATTGCCTGATACATATCATGCATTACATACAGCTAACCCTTCCATTTCAGGAAAAATACAATCAAAATTCAAGTTATGAAGCACGGATACGACAGGATAGTATCTTGATTTCTACAGCATATTGTGAAGCCCGAATTACGACCGGATAACAATATCAGACTACCACAAAGCCTGGATTACAACCAGATAGTGACATCTCTCAAAAGTAAGCTATGAAGCCCAGAGAACGACCGGATAGTAGTTTATTCCCCGGTGAGCCGTGAAGCCCGGATTACGACCAGATAACAGCTCAACAAGTTATTGTGAAGCCTGGATTACGACTAGAAAGCGATACAAGACCATGAAGCCTGGATTACGACCTGATAATGATAGAAGATGTTGTGAAGACTGGGTTACGACCAGATAGCAACCAAGAGTACTACGAAGCCTGGATTTAGACCAGATAGTGGTATGATACATCATGAAGCCTGGATTACGACCAGATAATGATAGAAGATGTTGTGAAGACTGGATTACGACCAGATAGCAACCAAGAGTACTACGAAGCCTGGATTTCGACCAGATAGTGGTATGATACATCGTGAAGCCTGGATTGCAACCAGATAAGCGTTAAGGGACACTGTGAAGCTTGGATTACGACCATATAACAGTTTACCCAACCAGTTACTGTGATGCCCGGATTCAACCGGATACTAGTAAACCCAACAGTCAGAAGGAAACACGGATACGACCGGATAACCACTTGATGTGTTCTGAAGCCTGGATTACGACCAGATAGCGGTACAAGGTACTGTGAAGCTTGGATTCCGACCAAATAGCAGTTTACATGGACAGTTACTAAGAAGCCCGGAGTCGGCCGGATATTAGTGTGACCTAAATTCAAGTTGAAGACCGGATGCGACCGGATAACCATTTGATTTATTCTAAAGCCTGGATTTTTACCAGATAAGAAGTGAGGTATTGCAAAGCCTGAATTACGACCGGATAGCAAGTTTAATCTCATCTCCCTAGTAAGTCACTGCAAAGCCTGAATTACGACCGGATAGCAAGTTTAATCTCATCTCCCTAGTAAGTCACTGCAAAGCCTAGATTACGACCAGATAGCAGTCGGTCTTATCACTATGAAGCCTGGGTTACGACCAGATAGTAGTTCATTCTTATCTCTTCAACAGAGATGATTCCCCAGTAGAATAACGGACGACCGAAGCTCCTAAAGTTCTACTTCTCCTAAGAGTAGAATTCCTCAACGGAATCTCTCTCAACAATAGGTATATAAGCTCTCACTAAGGAATCTCTTCGGAAGGAATCTTTAAGCCCATCTCCCATCATCAATCTCTAAATGGCATCTGTAAGCCCATTCCCGACATCACAATGCTAATACTGCTTCATGCGAGTGCAAATTTCTGGGCACTCTAGTGTTCAATCATCTCCCACCTTCAGATCACGAAAGGCTTGAACGCCAATCTATATCCTCATGTTTAAGAAGATTAAACAGGGGAAATTGTTGTACCCCAAAATTTGCCCTCCCATATTTCTCAAGACATGTCAAGAATCATCTCCAAGATTGTTCAAAATGGCTCAAGAGTTAGACAGTCAAAACACCTCCTAAGGCAGTCAATTCAAAATTAGGGTTTTGTGTTGCATCAAGGTCCTCACATCCAAATGAATCCAAGTTCTCCCCAATGTCCTAATATGTTCTCATGTTTATCCATGTCAAATTTCAAGCCTTGCAGAGAAAGTTTGGTCAGTCAATTGCTCAAGAAGTCCAAAAATCGACTATGCTAGGGCAAAAGTCAACTCTGTCCCAAATACAGTCAAACCTCAATATTTTTTTCAACATTCTCATTTTGAAGTATAATTCATCATTTTATCAAGGTTTGATCATGATTCATCAAGGATTGCTCAAGATTCATCAAGATTCAAAAGTTGCTAAATTAGGGTTTTGTAGGAAAAGTCAACTCAACTTTGACCAAGCATAACTTTCTCATACTTTATGATAAATGACCCATCCAAAGCTCATTTTGAAGAGGCTGTAATTTCCTACAATCCATCTTCACACCCCAAGATCATGAAATGCACTCACAAGAAGTTACAAATTTGGACATTATAGGTCATTTTTGAATGTCAACAAAAACACCTTTTTTGTCAAAGCTTATACCTTGAGCGTGGAATATCAAAATGAGATGAGACCAAACAGGTTGGTTAGAGGACAATCCAAGCTTTCTAAGAAGTCCCAGAACACCTCCAAAAGTTCAAAATTGAAGAAGTTATGCATTGTTGAAGTTGGGCATATTTCGAAAATGGCCAAAAGTCAACTATCCTCAAAACTCCAATTTTTGACAAAAGGGCCCACTTTTTTCCACTTGATATGCTTGTCATGCCACACACGTGTCCCATCTTTAATTTCATGGCCATTCATTTATTTTTCTATTTTATTTAATTTTTATTGATTTAATTCATTTTAAATCAATATTAAATCAAATAAAATCTAAAAATTGATGTAAGGAGATTCTTGTCGTCATTGCAGCTTTCAATTACCATGATTCATCAAATCAAATTCGTATCAAGGCTTTTCATGCATAAAAAAAATAGATTTGGCATATATTTGGAAACTTGATAATGGTGATCAAAATTAAATCTCCAATATTCAATTCCTATGGATTCAAGCCCAAATGATTAACCTAATTCATTCCTTTATGTACACGCAAGCCAAACAAATCAAGAACACGCTGAAAGCATTGCAGAAACGGCCATACAAAGTTTGGAAAAAGTGTGAAAAACTTTGAGATAAAAAACAACATTAGAGCTCGATTCAAAGCAAAAGCTGGACACTAATCCCTGGCTGGCAATCCCCTGAAGCGATACCAACCAAAATCAAGCCTTCTCATCGCCTGAAGCTCGCTGTAAGTCATCACGAATACACCTCTGTACATGAAAACGTAACTCATCATTCTTGCATCCTTTTGCCAATTTTCGTGTACATTCATACTTGCCATTCAATTTCCAATGATTCTGTAATATTTAATTTTGTTTTCATAGCTTATAACTAAGTATCCAGAGCTAGGGTTCTTGTTCTTGCTTTTTAGGCATTTTTGATGCAGGATAAATTGAGACTAATGATGGGTATAGGGATGATCAGGGGAGAGAGACGAATGCAGTGATGGTTCCCATTGGCATTTATATTTCTTGTAGCTCATGATAGGATGATGCCATGGATTTAGTTGTGGAATAAAATCCGCAGGTAAATGAACCAGTCTTCGTTGAAGAAGACGAAGATGTGTCCTAGCTTCATTGGACAATTCAAACAAATTGCGCGTTTTTTTATTTCCAGCATGATTAATTGATTTATCCATATAATGTTTGTTGTATATTCCATTAACAATAAAGAAGCATTGGTGGAGTGGTTGGAGCTCTGCCATTTGAGCATTGGGACCTGGGTTCGAATCCCAGGTCCCCCAAAACCTTTGTACAAATTTTTTTCAGGCAATTGCATAGGACTCAGCAAGCGTGGACCATCATGTTCCTCATCCTATCAAATGCCAAGTGGCCTTCAAGCCAGATCCAAAGGCCAGAATTGTAGATCCACCATGGACGCAAGACAATGCACGCATAGGAGACTGGAAAAGTCAATAAGGGCCAACGTTTTGGGCATGGAAAATTGCTGATCCTACACCCAGATTCAGGCCCAAACCCCCCATTTTGGTTTATTTCTTTTTCTCTCTATATTTCTTTCATTTAATTATTTAGTTAATTATTATTTATTTCATTAACAAATTATTTATTTTCTTAATAACAAAAATCAGAAACAACAAAAAATAATATTTTTATTAATTCCATTAATTTCATTATTTATTTTTGTAAATAAACATTAATTAATTTATTTAGTTTAAATAGGTTTAACATTAATGTATTTTGCAATAAATTAAAATCAATTTAGAATTAGGATTTTTATTAGAATTTTTTTTATTAATAACCATGTATTAAAAAAATATTTCGCAAATAACCGGGTTTCAGAAAAAATTACGCAAATAACCATGTTTCAGATGGCTCCACAAAGGAGGAGCCATCTCATTTGGTGCATGCACCTAGGGTTTTGCCCTAGGCGCCATCTCACTTGGCGCCTCCCTTGGCTTTTAGCCAAGTGAGATGGCGCATGCTCCTTAAAAAGGAGAGGAGGCGCCATCTCACTTGGCGCCTAGGGAAAAACTAGGGTTTTTTGCTGTTTTATAAATAATTCGTCCGTTTCTTTGAAATTTCTCACACTTTCTCGCACTGTATTTTTATTTTGTACTCCCTTATTTACGTAATGACGTCGCCTATGATTTTTAGCAGAGATGGTTACGTTATATTCTCCGCCACGAAACCTGCGATGAAAATGAAATTCTGGCACATTCACTCCATGGAGCGTCTGAAGCGGGAGTTAATGCGGTGGCTAGATGGAGACATCGCCGAGGGGGAAAAAATTCGAAGGATCCAGCGAAAACGAACAACAACCTCGCATGCGACAGGAAGACCTAATGTGTGGTTGGAGGAAGTCAAAACAGACAGTGATGTAATGCTGATGATGCATGGGTCAGATGAAATTGTGTTAACAGTTGTAATTTCCTAGATTGAATATCGTTAATCATTGTTGTACGCGAAAACCCTAATGTAATTTCCTATATTGAATTTCTTAAATTGTGTGAACAGTTTTATTAACGGAAAACCCATAATGTTTATAACACAAATATTGAAAAGATTTATTGTATTACAAAATTTATGTGGTCGAGCCAGACGCCCGATTCGGACAGTTTTTGCGATTGTGTCCGACCTGACGGCATAAACCACACTTTCTTTCCAACCTGTCAAGATCGTCCATTTCTGTTGTTATGCGCCTGCTTTTGGGACGACCCTTCTTGTTCCTTCGCATTTGGTCATTGTGCCAAACTATATCACCGTTGTATTCAGGCCAATAGTCCAGTTTTGCCACCAAAGGAAAGTTGTTGTTGTAAACAGTGAGCAACGTTTCAGATTTATAAACATTTGAGAGCAGTTGAAGCGCGTCTTGATGGGTATGAGCACAAGCGGCAATGACATGAGAGCAAGGCATACGAAAAGCTTGAAACCTGCCACAATCGCACCATTGAGAAGGTAAAATGACCCTGTATTCTTGTCTTGCCAGGCCTTCATTGTGGTCAATTGTCTCTTTCACAATGATGTTGTGGCTATGGCGGTCAAACCGTGTAACCATGTGAGTGTTGGCTTTAGCACTTTCAGCCTTAATGTATTTCATACAGCTTTCACTCCATAGTTGTCCTGATTGCAAGACCGCATACCACATTTCACCTCTTTTGGCAAATAACGCAGCCATCCTAAAATACGTGGATTTCAGCAAGGCAGTGATGGGGAGGTTTCGTATGCCCTTGAATACCCCATTCATTGATTCAATAAGATTTGTTGTCATATGCCCCCATCTTTGGCCATTGTCGTATGACCTAGTCTACTTTTCGACCGGTATATTGTCGATCCACGTACCAGCTTCTGGGTTAGACAAACGGATCTCGTTGCGGTAATATTTGAATGTGGGATGTGTCAGTGCGTATCCCGCATTCATCACCGCTTTCCTCAATGTTTTGTCCTTGACCTCCCTCGAGAAATTCTGGACGATATGCCTGACGCAATAGACATGCGTAGAAGGAGGGTCATGCCAACCATTTGCCGGATTATTATAGGCACTTTCAATGGAGGCATGTCTGTCCGAGATCAAACAGAGATCTGGTTGAGGAGCCACGTGTGTACGAAGATTTTTCAGGAAAAAGCTCCAAGCACCACCGATCTCCCCCTCGACAAGGGAAAACGCAACGGGGAAAATGTTATTGTTGCCATCTTGTGCAACTGCCATCAAAAGCGTGCCTTTGTACTTCCCATACAACCAAGTCTCGTCTATTTGTAGAATTGGTTTGCATGATGCAAACCCTGTGATGCATGGTTGAAATGCCCAAAAGACGCGACTGAATATTCCGTTGCCATGTAGTAGACTACCATCTTGGGCGTACGCTGGCAATGTTTCCAGAACATAAACACTACCTGGAGAATATGTCTTGAGTGCATTTAGGTAGCGGGGAAGTTCTCGGTATGACTCCTCCCAGTTTCCGTACACCCTTTCAATCGCCTTAGTCTTTGCTAACCACGCCTTATGGTAAGACGGAGTGTAGTTAAAAATCGTGGTGATGTGGGAGATGATTGTTTTCACATTCAAAGAAGGGTCGTTGCTGACCAGGGGTAGGATTTCTTGACAGATAAGATCATGGTTGAGTTTTCGGTGGTCTTGTGATTGAGTGGAACTTACACAAGTATGGGTAGTCATGGAACCTATGACCCAACAGTCACCCCTTAGTCTGTATGAAGCGGTCAGCTTGAACATACAGTCAGGGTGGACACACTTGGTCTTGTACCTTTCCGGGTTTACACAATCCACCTTATAATCAACCGAGTTGAGCATGTGAAATTTTTTGATGGCCCTTATGCATTCCTCTCTATTACGAAACTTGTCCTTCTCTTTTAAATTTTCATCCGACTGCATATACGGTTGGAAAAACAAGTCCGTAGAAGGTTCATCTCCGCCCATGTTGAAGTTTGTCATGTGCGTAGGTGGTGTGTATATTTTGTCGGTAGGAATACTTGGGATGCCATCATCGTCAGAATCGTCGTTCACCATTTCATCAAACTCTAACTCGTTATCTTCTTCTTCATCATCAACTGCATCCACCTCATCTTGCTCATTCTCCAAAGGATCAACCTCCTGTGTCACCGAAGGCTCTACCTCCTGTGTCACCGGAGGCTCTACCTCCTGTGTCACCGGAGGCTCTTGAAACAAAACGTACAACTCAATAGAGTCGTTTCCAGAATAGACATGGCTGGAAATCATGTTCTGGATATCCTCGTCATCTTGAATTTCAACCTTATAAAAAATAACTTGGTTGTTTCCAAAAAAGACTGGACTCTGATAAAATATCTGGGATACCGGGCCTCGTTCAAGTTTGGCCTCCAATCTTTTCTTAAAGTACGAGAAATTTGCTTTCCCGTTTAAGAGAAATCGAACATTGTCGGTGTTTCTAAACAAAAACCCAACTGTGGGACACATGTATGTCTCACCGTTGAAATGTGCTTTGACAACAAATTATGGTGAAGAGGCCATTGTGTTGAATTGTTTTAAGGTATGAAGGTTGGAATGTTTTAGGTTTATTGATTGTATGAAGGTATGAATGCTGGAATGTTTGAAGGTTAGATGACTGATTCGAAGGTTGGAAAATTTTACAGTTTATGTGAATGAATGTTATGTTCAACGTAAGGCAAAAAATTTCAATTAAGTAAGTGATGCAACCCCCCAAGGCTGCCAATAATATTACATGCATGGGCTTATGCAGCCACCTAGCCTGCCACCCATCAACTCCAATGGCCTTGCATGCAACAAAGAAAGGAATCCCAAAGGCTGTCACGTAGCCTGAGCCAATGCTGTAAAACGTTACACCTCTTATTCGCCAAATGGGGTGGCGACACCATTCATTTTTGTACTATTTCGCCAAGTGAGATGGCGCCTCCCTTACTGTCCAATCGTGATACATGCATGGGCTTATGCAGCCACCTAGCCTGCCACCTAGCCTGGCCCTATTCTGCACACATAAATGTTTTGTGTAAGACTCCACCCATCAACTCCAATGGCCTTGCATGCAACAAAGAAAGGAATCCCAAAGGCTGTCACGTAGCCTGAGCCAATGTTGTAAAACGTGACACCTCTTATTCGCCAAATGGGGTGGCGACACCATTCATTTTTGTACTATTTCGCCAAGTGAGATGGCGCCTCCCTTACTGTCCAATCGTGATACATGCATGGGCTTATGCAGCCACCTAGCCTTCCACCTAGCCTGGCCCTATTCTGCACACATAAATGTTTTGTGTAAGACTCCACCCATCAACTCCAATGGCCTTGCATGCAACAAAGAAAGGAATCCCAAAGGCTGTCACGTAGCCTGAGCCAATGCTGTAAAACGTTACACCTCTTATTCGCCAAATGGGGTGGCGACACCATTCATTTTTGTACTATTTCGCCAAGTGAGATGGCGCCTCCCTTACTGTCCAATCGTGATACATGCATGGGCTTATGCAGCCACCTAGCCTGCCACCTAGCATGGCCCTATTCTGCACACATAAATGTTTTGTGTAAGACTCCACCCATCAACTCCAATGGCCTTGCATGCAACAAAGAAAGGAATCCCAAAGGCTGTCACGTAGCCTGAGCCAATGCTGTAAAATGTGACACCTCTTATTCGCCAAATGGGGTGGCGACACCATTCATTTTTGTTCTCTTTCGCCAAGTGAGATGGCGCCTCCCTTACTGTCCAATCGTGATACATGCATGGGCTTATGCAGCCACCTAGCCTGGCCCTATTCTGCACACATAAATGTTTTGTGTAAGACTCCACCCATCAACTCCAATGGCCTTGCATGCAACAAAGAAAGGAATCCCAAAGGCTGTCACGTAGCCTGAGCCAATGCAGTAAAACGTGACACCTCTTATTCGCCAAATGGGGTGGCGACACCATTCATTTTTGTACTCTTTCGCCAAGTGAGATGGCGCCTCCCTTACTGTCCAATCGTGATACATGCATGGGCTGCCACCTAGCCTGCAAGAGTGACACCTTACATTTTTTGTAAATGCATGCATGCATATGTGTAACACCCTAAGCATGCAAATGTGACACATCGCAGGCATGCAACCACTACATCAAACTTATTTGCCTATAAATACATACCTTATGAAACATCTCTCACACCCACACAACTCTCACTCTCTGCTACGAAATATTTCTTATGTCTATCATACTCTCTATTTCTTCCTAAGTCTTTCATTCTCTCAAGCATTCTGAACAATGGCTCTTCTAACAATGGGAGATACTCACAGAGGCACAAGGGAAAACATTGCTGCATTTGTAAGTCTCTTCTTTGGTTATACATTTTTCATACTTCAAATAACGTGTTGTTCATCTTAATTAATCTTACTCTTGTTTAATTATGATCTCAGGATACACAAAGATTCAGAATCCGTTCGCACAAATACCTGGCTCCCGACCCATTTATCGTCCCTTATCTGGAATATGCAGGTTTTGGACACGTGATAAAGATCTCCAACTGCACCATTGACTCAAAATTCATTCTTGCAATGTTGGAGAGGTGGAGACCGGAGACCCATACATTTCACCTACCAATAGGTGAATGTACCATCACTCTCGAAGATGTGTACATGCTACTGGGCCTCCCTATCGACGGTAAGGCGGTGAACGGGTCGGTTCAACAACCCAACTCACAGTGTGAAGAACTGTTGGGTAGGGACATGGTAGAAGGTGGTGGAGCAAGAGGGCAGGGAATACTACTCACTGACCTGAAACGGCATTATGCAAGTATGGAATTAAATGAAAATTCCTCAGAGAATGACCGAGTAGTAAAAGCCAGAACGTATATTATGATACTTTTTGGTACATTTTTATTTCCCGAAAGTACGGGAAATAGTGTAAATTTCATGTACTTACATTTACTAACAAATTTTGATAAAACTAGAAAATATAGTTGGGGTTCTACAGTATTAGCCCACCTGTACAGTTCCTTGTGCAAAAACGCAGTCAAGGAAAAATGTACATTTTATGGGTGCGCATTTTTACTACAAGCCTGGGGTTGGTGGAGGATGGAGTCCTTAAACCCCATCAACAACAACACTTTTGGTTTCCCGTACGCAACAAAGTAAGTCATTAAGTTATAGCATTTATAACTATTCTTCTCTTTCCAAAATATATGCTAAAAATAACATGTTTCTCATTTCCTTTAGGTACTGCGTGAGGGGTATGGATTACGGCAAGAATCCCAGATTCAATGTCGCACTCTACCGGAATCTGTTGGATCACTTAGGCCCAGATGACGTACGTCGTAGCTTTTAACTTTTGTTCATTTTAATTATTTATACATTACTTTTGCGCTTACCTGATTTAAATTTTATCGCAGTTCGTCTAGAGACCATATTTGGGTTTGGGCCATTCTCCAAATCCAGAGGATGCAGCAACTTGGACTGCAAAGACTGCACTCATTCGGTTCAACATTGTGGAGATGCACCACAGCGACCGTGTGAAGATGCAGTTCGGAATGATCCAAGAGATACCAAGTGATCCAACAGATTTGTCCCCCTGGCATCTAAAAAGGGTCGACGCCCAGTGGGGTCTTACCAACTGGAAAGACTTTGCTCCAGAATGGTGTAAAATGTGGCAAAGGCGTCACCGCTACATCTTGCAATCCCCGGTTTTCCTTACTCAAGGTAACATGCGACACATTGATCAATATATGTCGTGGTACAGGTCGGTTAGTAACCCAGATATGCATGTGTCTCATCCGAGGTACTTGGTTGACCCACGCACACAATGGGCACAACCCTCGATTCCCCACCAACAAACCCAAAATCCATCAACCTCAAACCAACCCCCAAGAAGAAACAGACCAACAAACACACAACCACATTCCCCACCACAAAACAACTACAATCAAATGCCGTACTACCAACCACAATCACCGCCAAACTACCAATACCCGGATATGCCTCAAACCCAACCACAATACCAACCCCAATACCAGCAAACCCATATACCCCAGACACAATTTCAGTCTTCCACATATCCCAATATGGCGCCCTCAACATCCAGCCTTAGCCCTGATATGGGAATGTCAGAAGATTATGACCAAGCCGACCAAACCTACCATCAACCACCATATCACCAAACAACCCAACATCCACAATACCAAACACCCCAAGATCCATTTCCTTTCTACCCCCCATACTCAGACGACCAATGCTACCGACCAACCATGGAACTCCACCCACCGCCAACACGACCAAACTTCGAGGGTATGGGTAACCGACTGTACCAGAGCGGATCTTCGAGATATGGAGATCTTACTGATTTTATGGATTCGGATCGCATTGACTTCGCTGGGCCATCGACCTTTCCGCAGCAGGAAACGAGACGGCACCCAGCAAGAGAAAGGCGAGGACGGGGATGCGGAACTGGGGGTTATTACCGGGTTCCTAGGGATCACTGATGTATCTTTTTTTTTCCCAGTATTTTTTGTATCCATTTTTTTACTGTTCTTTAAATGTAAAACAGTTGAATGTAATTATTTTTTTTAAATAAAAAATCCATTTTGTGGATCTCTGTCTAATACGCAACGCGCAGGAAAGAAAATTAAAAAAAAAAAATTTTGCCCTAATTTTCTACATAGGCGCCATCTCACTTGGCTTAGGGCTTGCCCTAAGCACTTAGGCGCCAAGTGAGATGGAGCCTCCCTTAAAAAAAGAGGAGCATGCGCCAATTTAGATGGCTCCTCCTTTGTGGAGCCATCTCAAACATGGTTATTTGCGTAATTTTTTCCGAAACCCGGTTATTTGCGAAATATTATTTTAATACTTGGTTATTAATAAAAAAATTCTTTTTATTAACTTTTAACTTTTTATTTTATTTCCTTAATCATAAAAATCCAAAAATATTTTCATTTAATTAATTAATTCAATTATTAATTTATACTTAATTATTAATTCAAAAATAACTTAAATCTCTTTCTTTCTTGAAAAAGGGTCAAAACCCTAAAAATGCTCCGATTTAATTTTCTCGCACGCGTATTATTTTTTATCCAATATTGTAACTGCTTCTGGAATGTAATAGTTTTAACTAGGACTTTTAATTATTTATCGCTTTTATTTACTTTCCGCAATTTAAATTAAAGGGTTTGTCTTTGGCGATGTAAATACCCGACGCCTTGTAATAGCTTAGATTCAATTTTCCGCAATTTAATTTCCGTACAATATTAACTGTTAGATGTTTGATAACTAGGAAATGCATGACAGGATCAATTTTAATTTAAAAGTCAACAATAGCTCACCCATGACATGTACAGATAAAAATTAACCGAATTGACACACTCGCACATGCCACTCTTAGGGTACACCTCACTTGGTTGCCTCGAACGTGGTCATTGAGTATAGGAAGTTTTAGAGGTCGTCCTCTTGTCTAAAGATCATAGTTGCCTCGAAACGGTTGCCTCGGAAAAATGATCTAAGAAATTAGGGTTACCGCTAGGGCATCCTAACATTGCTTTAGTGACCACATGTCCCTTAATCGAATTGACCTGAAAACTCCAACGACGATGCTACCTACTCCTCAATAGTGGGATATCATTGTCTAAAGGACATTAGCACAGTTTAATTCCTTTTTCGAGTAGGTAGATGGTTCTTAAGTACTTGCTCCTTTTAAAACAAAACAAAACTTTTCGCACTTACACTCTCTTCAAAATAAAAACTCTTTTCAAATCCACAAACACAAAGAAAAGCAAACTTTTGAAAACACAATGAGAAAGTACCTAAGAGCCCGTGGATAACCACGGATAGAAAGGGTGCTAACACCTTCCCTTTCTATAATCTACCTCCCAAACCCGAGAAATATCTCAAAAAGGAATTTTTCTGTGCTTTTGTTATTTCCTTGTTGGATAAAATAAAAGATTATGACGACTCTTGCTTACCGCAACATTTTGCGAACACAAACGCAAAACGCGAACCAGCATTCCAAAACAGTCAGTTCTCATTCCCACTGAGCACAATCACTGTTATATTTTGTATAATATTCTTAATGTTCTTATTGGCGGCTTCCACTGCGCCATTCATCTTCGGTCGATATGGAGAAGAATTATGGTGTTTGATCTTGAACTGTGTGCAGAGTTCTAAGATCATGGTGTTGTTGAGATTGGTACCATTGTGTATGGTAATCCTCTCAAGGATGCCATACCGACAAATAAGGTTATGCTTAATGAACTGGGCGACAACATTCTTGGTGACGGAGGCAAATGAGTTTTCTTCGACCCAATTTATGAAATAATCAATGGCGACCAGGATGAAACGATGTCCATTAGAAGCGTTAGGCATAATCTCTCTAATAATATCAATGCCCCACATCGCAAATGGCCAAGGAGCAGTCAAGAAGTTCAGAGGTACTGGAGGCACATGTACTTTGTCAGCATAGATCTGGCACTTGTGGCAAGTTCTCGAGTGGTGATGGCAATCAGTTTCCATAGTTGACCAATAATAACCCGTTCTCGGAATCTTCTTATCCATTATATGACCGCTAGAGTGAGTACCAAAGGCACATTCATGCATATCTTCCATGATCTTCTCAGCTTCCTTCTTGTCTACACAATGATGCGGAATTGAATCATGGTTGCGCTTGTATAAAATTTTGTTGCTCAGGAAGAACTTAGCAGAGAACCTCCGTAGGAATTTCTTGTCATTGATAGATACCCCCTCAGGATATTAATGAGCCTCGGTTTGTCCACTATTTCGATAGTAATTTGAGGGGATTTGTTGTCCCACCTGACTTTGAACATAGATGACATGGTAGCTAATGCGTCCGCCAGCTGATTCTCTTCTTGTGGAATATGCTCAAAAGTGATATCCTCGATGTATGGAATTAAAGCCAGCACATGCTCTCGGTAAGGAATGAGATTCAGATGCTTCGTTTTGTATTCTCCCTTAACTTGACTGATTACTAGGGCTGAGTCCCCATATACATTTAAAAACTTGATTCTCATATCAATACGGCTTTGATACCCATGATGCACGCTTTATATTTGGCTATATTGTTGGTACAGTCAAAGCATAGTCTAGCAGTGAAAGGTGTATGGAAACCATTGGGAGAGATAATCACAACACCGATTCTATTTCCAAGTGCGTTAGAAGCTCTGTTGAAATCCATAGTCCATTAGGATGCTGGCTCAGGTCCTTCATACGGTCCAGGTTCTTCATAATCTGTAACTAGCATGATATTCTCATCCGGGAACTCGAAATTCATAGACTCATAGTCGTCTACAGCTTGATGAGCCAAATGATCCGCCAATACACTTCCTTTGATTGCCTTCTGAGTGGTGTACTGAATATCGTATTCTGTCAAGACCATTTTCCATCTTTCTATTCTTTCGAATAAAGCGGGCTTCTCAAATATGTATTTGATGGGATCCATTTTAGAGATCAACAAAGTAGTATGGGTCAACATATATTGTCTTAGTCGGCGAGCAGACCATGCCAAAGTGCAACAAGTTTTCTCGAGAAGTGAGTATCTTGTTTCACAGTCGATAAACGTTTTTCTAAGGTAGTATCTTGCATGCTCTTTTCGACCAGACTTGTCATGCTGGCCCAATACGCACCCCATTGAATTCTATAACACTGTGAGGTACATGATCAGAGGTCTTCCTTCAACCAGTAGCATCAAAATTGGAGGTTCTTGGAGGTACTCCTTGATTTTGTCAAAGGCTATTTGGCATTTGTCATTCCACTTTACTATTTGATCTTTCTTTAGTAACTTGAAGATTGGCTCACAAGTAGCGGTCAGATGGGAAATAAATCTGGCAATATAGTTCAGTCGTCCCAAGAAACCTCTAACTTCCTTCTCAGTATGGGGAGAAGGCACTTCTTGAATGGCTTTGACCTTGGCGGGATCAACTTCAATACATTTACCACTGACAACAAAACCCAGGAGCTTACCGGATCTTACCCCAAAGGTGCACTTGTTCGGATTTAACCTCAGCCTGTACTTCTTCAGTCTCTCAAACTGCTTATATAGATGGTCAATATGTTCCTCTTTAGTATGATATTAACTATCATGTCATCAACATAAACCTCTATCTCGTGATTAATGATGTCATGGAACAAGGCTACCATAACATACTGATGTGTGGCACCGACGTTCTTCAACCCAAAAGGCATAACCTTGTAATAGAAAGTTCCCCACTATGTGACAAAGGGGGTTTTCTCCATGTCTTCAGGTGCCATCTTGATCTTATTATAACCCAAGAAGCCTTCCATGAAGAAGAATACCTTGTGTTGAGCGGTGTTTTTGACCAGAACATCAACATGTGGAAGCAGAAAGTCATCCTTGGGGCTTGCCCTATTTAGATCTCTGTAATCTACACACATATACACTTTTCCATCTTTCCTTGGTACCGGAACCACATTTGCAACACAATGAAGATATGATGTAACAACCAAGAATCCTATGTTGAGTTTCTTCATAACCTCAGCCTTGATCTTCTCTAACATCTCGGGACGCATGTGATGAACTTTCTGCTTTATTGGAGAACAACCCGCTTTCATCGATAGACGGTGAACCACAATATCAGTATCGAGCCCTGGCATGTCTTCGTATTACCAAGCAAAGATCTCAACATAATCATGCAGCATCTGGATTAACCTGTTCTTGATACTGTCTTTTAGGTTGGTAGCTATCTTGACTTCTTTCCCGTCTGCTTTAGTACCCAAGTTTACAACCTCAGCCGACTCTTCACATGGTTATATAGCCTTTTCCTCTTACACTAATAGTCTGACAAGCTCTCCAGTTATTTCAAAATCTTTCTCACCTTTGTCCTTGGCTTGGTAGATCATATTTTCAAAGTCATAAGTGGCAATAACAGTGTTGTTATCAATGGGATCCAAAGAGGATGTGGATCTACAATTTATTGTGTGGGAGTGTGTAAGGACACATAGATATTTTAAAGTGATAAAAATAAAAGAAAGGCAAAGTGCGCAAAATTTGAATGCAAAACGTCCAATGCTTTATTAAATTAAGACATGTTTATGAAATGACAACCCTTAACAAGTGGACCATTGTGCCGCGGGTAAGGCACAAGGATTAAAGTCATTGTCTAAATAAATTACATAACTAAAGCTTCGAAAGCAATAAAACATAAAGTAGCTATTATTCCTGACTAAATGAGATTGAGATAATGTATTGAGCCTTCCAGTTGTCGAGTCCATTACCGATGGTCAGAAAGATCCAACTGTCAAAGTCATAGTCAGTGTCAGCGTCTTCTATGGTGTTGACTCCATTGTTGCTGATGCGGAATGGTGGTCTTCTAGCCCGAGCATGAAGAACAACCTTCT
Organism: Vicia faba; assembly: GCA_948472305.1. Taxonomy (NCBI): domain Eukaryota; kingdom Viridiplantae; phylum Streptophyta; class Magnoliopsida; order Fabales; family Fabaceae; genus Vicia; species Vicia faba. The sequence goes on from OX451741.1 coordinate 1,472,841,178, forward strand.
GAGCCTCTACAGTGAAACATAAACCAAATTTGTTATATTTATACGTAATGTCAGGAAGCTGACCCCAAGTAGTACAACCACCTTCTTCTATGACAACTCTAGCATCCTTCAAAGAAGCCATTCTGGGAGGAACCCCGGTAACCTTGGGAATAATAGAAACGTCTTCAGTAGCGGTTGGATGAATAAATTCAAATGTCTGACAAGGGGTTTTGATGAATGCGCCATCCATCTCTATATACTAGAATGAGTTCAAGTGACTCACCATATACTCCTCTTCACCATAAACAATAACAACCTTTACTTTCACAGGATATTTCAGCTTTTAATGTAACGTAGAGGTGTGTTGTACCCCGAAATTTTCCCTCCCTTTTCTTCAAGACATTTCTCACAAAAGATCTCAAATGCTCAAGGATTCTTAAGAGTTGATCAGACAAGCTCACCTCCTAAGCATTGGATCCACAATTAGGGTTTTGGTTTTCTCAAGTAAAATTAGACTTATAATGCCTCAAATGACTTTAATGGTTCATTATAGGTCTCCAAGAATGCTCATACCAAGTTTCAAGTCTTGCACCATAAATTTGCTCAGTCAGTTGCTCAAATGACTGAAAATTAGTTGTATTGGGTAAAAAGTCAATTGTGGTCAACCTACAGGCAAACTTCAAGATTTTTGGCCAACATCAATATTTTGAAGTCATATTCATCAATTGATCAATATTTGATCATAATTCCTCAAGAAAAGCACTCAAATCATCAAAGGGGCAAAATTGTCAAAATTAAGGTTTTGATTGAGAATGACTAATTGTTGACTTTTGACTTAGTACAAGACCTAATGACTAGAAGCGTGATATTAAACATTCAAACACAATATCTTGACCTAATTTTATGGTTCAAAACATCCTCAAAGATCAAGTGATTGATAATTTAAATTTGGATCAATTGATGAAAAGTCAACTGACGCGCAAAAGTCAAACTTTGACTTTTTGATCAACATTGAATTTCAAAGATCAAGATTCATAAAGACATTCAAAAATATCAAACTTGATCATCAAGAATCAAGAAAGTCAATAAAAGTCAACAAAAGTCAAGATTTCCAATACTTAGAAAAATTCTAAGTGTTTTTTAACCTTGATAATTTCACTACTTCATGATCATTTTTCACCAAGATGCAAGATGATTCAAAGAAAACTTTCAACATGAAAGTTGTAGATCTTGATGAATTCTACAACTTTGTCCTTGAGGGTTGGTGTCCAAAAAATGCTTGGATTAGGAGATATAGGCTCATAAAGTCATGACATTTTTAACAAAACACAGTGAAATTTTTAATAAGTTTGGTCAGATTTTTGTCCCAACTTGTTGGCTATTTTTCACCAAGTTCCATGTTTATTTAACTAAAGTGGTAAACATGAAGGTCATAGACAATGTTTCAAGCTTTCCAAAATATCCAAGAACTTGAAGAGGTCATGCTTGAGCTAAAATTTTCGAAGAGATTAATATGGCATCACAAACTTGAATTTTAGGTCATTTTGTGATGAACCTTATGATCAAATCTTCAAGCATGGTGCATAATCTTGCTTTGCAGGCCTTCTAACTTGAAAATCACTCCATAATTTAATGTTTACATAATTGGTTGAAGTATGATCCAAGTGATTAATGTTGTACCCCAATTTTTTCCCCTAAGATTCCTCTATCATATCATATCAACTCGATCATAACAAGATCACATTAGGGTTGGTTCTTCCTCTTTTTTCCTATCTTTAAGTTTGCTCTTGAGGAATCTCCAAGCACCTTGGTTGTGTATTTTGTATATGTGTTGTTGACTAATTTCTAATCAAAATACAAAAAACATTTGTCTTTGTCTTTGTATATTTTTGTTTTGTAGGTACCAAGTCGAAGCATCTGACAAATAAGGATTTCTGGTATTATTTTCCTAAAATCTCTATTTGCAAAGAAAAAGAATTAAAAAATTTCATTTTTTTTCACTGATGCAATCGATCGCTCTTAGAGTGAAATCGATTGCACATAGTGCATTTCGCGCCATTTTTGAAAAAATACACTATGCAAATCGATTTGCACTATAGTGCAATCGATTGCACAGCGTGAAAATTAAAAAAATCAGCATTTTAAACTTGTCAAATTTTGGCTCCAATTTTCTTTCACTTTTGAAAGATGTATCATTAATTCAAATTTTAGTGCCAATCTTTCATTTTTAAAAATAATTATCATTAATTCAAATTTTGGTTCTAATATTTGAAAGAATTATCATTAATTCAAATTTTGGCTCTAATTTTTGAAAGAGTTATCATTAATTCAAATTTTGGCTCCAAGAATCAATTACCAAATTACCACTAATCCCAATCCTAAAACTCTATAAATAAAGCTCTCATTTCATTCAAATTTCAAGCTTTTGATAGCCAAATCCACCTTGCTAAAAAATCTCTCAATTCTCTCCATCTACCAAATTCACTCAAAGCTCCATTTTCAAAAAGTTAGTAAGCTTTGCATTGAAGCTTACTAATCTTTGAGCTAAACCTTCATCCAAACACTTTTTCTCCATCAATTCTCTACATCCAAGCTTGGTCAATTGATTCTTGTGGTTGAATTGAAGCAAATTCTTGAAGTTGTTTTGATAATTCTCTAGATCTACCTTTGGTAAGTTGGATAATTCATCTTTCACAATGTGATCTCTTGTTGATCTTTGGGTTTGATTCTTTGAGCATTATTTTGTGATTCCATTGGTGTTATTTTCTCATAATTTGATGTAATTTTCATGCTCAATTGGATCCATGATCATAAGGTGTTTGATGGAAAGTTTGAACAAGAAATTGCCCTTTTAAAATGCTGTTTTTGCTACTGAAACTGTGTGCAATCGATTTGCACTGTAGGGCAATCGATTGCACAAAAGCAATTTTGCACAATTTTTAGAAAACTGTACTGTGTAAATCTATTTACACAATAGTGCAATCGATTTACACAGGGACATAATGCATTTTTTTGCCTTGTTTTGGGGCAGCTTTGATCCAAAATGATTTTTCTACTCACTCCTTTTTGATTGTTGGTTTGGATTGCAATTTTAAATGTCCAATTTGTCTTTAAACTCAATGGACTTTGTGATGTAGATGAAGTTGGATAAATGTTCATCAATTCAAATCTACCTAAGAGTGAATTATTTAATTCATTTTTGGTGATTTGGATTAATGATATGTTTAGTGCTTTACTCCATCTAGAGGAGTGGTTGAATTTAAAGATGAAAGAATTTTGAAATGGTGATCCAAATTAGCTTATCATTTCCCTCCCTCTTCATCTTATCCCTTTCTTTTTTTAATTGTGCTACATGTTAATGGATGGTGATCTCTATATCATTTATCCAAACATGAAGTATATAGATTGCTATTGACCGGCCTCAAAATAGGTGTGACTTCTACATAAGTCCACTTACGATTGCTTAACATAGCGCTAAATTTTGTCCCGATTCGAATAAATGATCATTCGTGGCCCAAACATATGATTACAAGCCCAAGTATATTAATTTGATCTCTTTGATCCAATAACCTTGAGATTCATTGTGTGGAGGCTTTGGTTCTACCAATCCTCTAATGGATCTACAACACCTTTGGTCAACACGGATCACTTAAACATCGTTGATCATTACATGTTGCCTTGTGAGAATTCCAAAATGGATGATATACTTGACAAAAAGCAAATGCAACTTGTTGTGTGGAGGCTTTGGTTCTACCAATCCTCTAATGAGTTCCAAATGCAAGTTTCAAGATGGTCATCCAACTAACCACTAATTACTAACAATTAACTTTACTTTACGCTTTTATTTTTATGCTTTATGTACAATTTACTTTTAGCATTTTACATTTCATGCTATTTTCATCTTTGCTCACTTGAGCATTTACTTTTATGTCATTTTTATTTTGCTCACTTGAGCTTTTCTTTCTTTTTAAAGACACCTAATAATCAACATGAACCATAAAAATCATTAATGATACTTGGACTACATGGTTACTATCCTTTACATTATGGAGTGATGGACTTCTTGGACTTAGGATTAGAGACCTTGGCCTATCTTGGAGACTTTGTGACTTTATTTGATATTTTGTCTGGAGTTCTTGAGGTTTACCTCAAGACATTGGGTTGTCTGTTTGTTTTGTGTGCAGGTTATTGAGATTACGATCTTTGTTTGTAATCCGGAATTCACCCGTATACAGCTGTTACTCTGCCCAATTTTTGCGAAGACTTAAAACACTTGAAGTTTGGTTCTCTCAAGAGGTCTAGTATCTTTGCTTTCTTGGTTTCAATCCGAAGAATGGGAATTCTATATTGACTCATAATGTCAAGTATTGGCTTCTTGTTGGTTAGATGGTTCTTATCCCTAGATTTTACCTTATGCTTTAGGATAGCCTCTTCTTCTCCTCCCATCTTCTTTAATTTCAAAAATCTTCTCCCTCCTTTAAAAAAAAACTCTTCTTGTTTTGAAACTTGAAACATTTTCATAATAAACTTGGACTTAGGTCCATGCATCTTTGAAACATTTTCATAAATAAATTTCAATCAATTTAATAATACCTTGACCTTTTTTTGTGAGAAGACTAAAAGTCTATCAATCTCATTTCAAACCATTTTGCCACTTTGGCTTTTATCTTTAAACTTTTCTCAAAAAGATTAGACTCTTGTCAATCCTTGTAGTGATGCAAACAACTATACTTCTATAATATGTAGTGAACTGAGATATGTTCCACTTGGGTGTTGAGTGAGGCATTGTTGATTTTAAAATCCAAGCCATATCCTCCATTTTAAGATGATGCAAATTCTCCTTTCTCATGATTATGGGTAGTAAGTATGTTTTTTCACACGGACAATTGCGATGATGTCTTATCTCATAAAATCAACCAACACACTTGTGTTTCAAATTTTTAAAAGAGGAACTACGTGTACCATGATCCCCTATTGCACGAAAGGTGGTACATAGGCACTAAAGGTTCGCAACCGCGGCGGGTGCAAAAATCATAAAAATATTTCTTTTCTCACCTCCACCATCCATTTAATATACAACACATTTTTATAGCCAAAATATACAGATTTTTCAAAGAGGTTCCTACGGAGTACCGTAGATGTTTAGGGTGCTAATACCTTCCCTTTGCATAACCAACCCCCTTACCTTGAATCTTTCCCCCTCTTTTTGGGTTATTCTCTCTTTTCCCATTCCTTTGGAAACAATAAAGCGCGGTGGCGATTTTTATTTTGATTTGTATAAAGTCTAGTCAATCCAATGGCTTAGTCTTGCACATTTCTACCACCAAAATTAAGCCATTGTCCAAAGAAATTTTCCATTTTTGGCACAAAGTTACCACTTCCATTCTTGTAAAGTTGCTTTAATCACAAAGTCAACTTCTCTTGAGCCTATAACTTGTTGCTTCTGCACACACTTAACCTACAAGATCAGAAGAAACATGTTTAAAGTGTTTAACCACTCTAGAGGGCATGGTACAAGCATTGGAACCATGTTCTTCAATGTTGCTACAAAATTAAGTAACCTAGCCATAACATGTGACTTTGTGAACCAAGACATCTCAACCTCTAAAACCTTCCCTCTATAAATAGAGGAAGTATTTACAAGCTAAGACACCAGTTTACAAGCCCTTTAACCCCCTCAAACTCCCAAATATCAGAATTTGCACACAAATCCTCCATTGTTGTAACTTCTGACCTTGAACACCAAGCTCCAAATCCCTTCGTGTGTTTTCACTTTTAATCAATCAAAAAGCTTCTATAACTCATATAGAGGCTATACAAACACTTGCTACACAACTATAACACCATCTTCATCATCCTCCATTTCCAAAAACAGCAACCTGCAACTTGACTTCTCCAGAAGAATCCAGCCACTCTCAATCCAAAGTAAGCATTACAATAGCTTCCTAGGAGTTCAGTGAAGCTACCCAGATCATCACAACACCTTCAGGAGAGCTCCGACTTCAAACACGATTTCCAATTTTGAGGTAAGTTTTCTCAACTTTGAACTTCATATACAATCATCATTAATGGTTATTTTGTAAAGATAAAATGTATACATTATTTCCCTGAAGCTAACCATGTGCTTACATATCATTTATCTTGCCTGAGTAATGTGAATGTTGGATTTGAAGTTACATAAAAATTAGGGTTTATTTTGGTGCCAGACAAAATTCACGCTCATCTTTCATTTATAGCTTAAGTTATTTACATGGTTGGATTCGTGGTGAAAAAATAAGCAAGTTTTATGTTTACACTTTTGAAAATGGTTGAGAAATGAGCAAGTTTGAAAATTCAACAATGTTGTTATTGTTTGCTGCAAACACGCGCGAGGAAGAAGATGAAGTAAAATTTGAAAAATGAGTTTACTTTATATTTATTGCAACTTGTTTTACCACCGGGTGTAATAGCCACTTCAGTGGTAAAGAAGCGTGCGCTAAGTCATTTGTCTATAGGGACTTGGGTTCGAGCCCCAGTGGTACCCTTTTGTTTTTTTCATATTATTTCCTTGCAGATCCAGTATGAACCACCCAGCGGGCATGCAGTACACCCTCATTCCCTCACCACATGATCATCATAAATTCAAATCCAACGCATCTAAGTGCCAGTCTATGGTGCACTCCAAGAAATCATCCTTATTGAATCAAACAAAGCACTGAGCCCTTTTGATTTGGGGTCCTTTTTTTTACTTGCAACCCCCCTCCCCCCCAAATTTCTTATAGCAACCAGGCCCATTCATTTTTTTATTATTATTTTTTATTCAAAAAACAAACTCCTTTGGGCCCAACATTTTGTTTTCTTTTCAACCCCAATTTTACTTTTACATCATCCTGACCCAATTATTTTTCCTTTTTTATTTTAATTATTTTCTTTTTTTAAATCAAAGCAATACAAATCATAAAAATTTTGGATTTATTTTACTAATTAATTGGTTTAATTTTTTACTATTTTATTTTATTTTAACTCAATCATTTTGGTTTAATTAATTAAAATTAAATTTTATACTTACAAATATTTTCTAACAATTAATTTCTCTTCTAAATTAATTTAGATTTAGTTTTTTTTCTATACTTAAATTATTTTTTTCCTTTTGATTAATGAATTTAGTTTTTATCTTAGTTTAATTTATTTAGGTTTACTAAATTCTTTTAAACACAAACTTGTACAATTTCTTTTTCCTAAATTCTTTTTCCATCAAAATTCGTCAAAACAATTTCTTTTTCTCTACTTTACATTGTTGCACATTTTATTATTTTGCATTATCATTTATGTACATGGTTTGTAATAGATACTTACGTTTATTGATTTCCTCCCCATTTCACAAACATCTACCCCCCCCCCCCCCCCCCCCCCCCCCCCCCGTTCCCAAAGCATTGTAATAGCGTAGGACATTTAAATTCCACAATTTATTGTTTTCCTTATTATTGTTAGTAATTAGGGTTTGTATGGTAAGATTTAAAATCAAACATTAGACAATCCTAATCTAAGACAAATTAAACATGAAAACAAAACACCTTGCACACATGCACCTCTAGGTTAACCTCACTTCTTGCCTTGGATTAAAACATCCATGTCCCTCGAACGTGGTATGCTTTAGAAAATACCCTCAGTTAAAAGATTATACTCTCTCGATGACCCTTCTATGTTAACTTTGATAAACGATCTTAGTCCCTTACGACAAATTGCTAAATTATCTTACAAGTTGCCTTCCATGACTGTACGATGACCATCGCCTATCCCTCACATCCAATGATATGGCTCCTTACACATCAATGGTAAAATAGCACTATCTAAAGGAGGATAAAAAAGAACATAGACTTTTTGATTAGGTAGATTGCTCTCTAATTGCTTCCTCAAAAACTAAAACAATATTTACACCTCACACTTTTGAAACAACTATTTTCAAAACACTTTTAAAAAAAACAGTTTGTATACATTCTCAAATATATGAGAATCATTACAAAATTTCCTTATATTGGCATTTTAAAACATCTTTCCAAACACTCCAAATATTTTCAAAACAAACATTTTTTATACATTCTCAACGATACGAGAATCATTGCAAAATTTCCGCACTTAGGCATTTTCGAAAATATTTGTAAACATACACAGACACAAAGCATTTTAAAGTGAGCTAGAAATTAAGAGCACGTAGATAAATTCAGATGAGAAGCGTGTTAATACCTTCCCTTTTCATAACCTACCCCCCGAACTCAAGAAAAATCTCAAAAAGGTCTTTCCTGTTCTTTTCACTCTTTCTTTTATTGGATAAAAGAAAAGTCGATGGTGACTCTTGCTATCCACAACATTTGCGATAAAACACAAAACACCAAAGTCAGTTCTCCCACCGTATTAAAAAGTTGGTGACTCCGCTGAGGAAATTAACTAAAAGGGAGGTAACCTTAAGAGCTAGATCACTTTTATTGCTTCACTTGTTTACCATGTTTGCTTTACATTTTGGGTTATGATTGGGTTTATTTCTTGTATAGATCATATACCTGGATCTTGGGCATTTTAGGTAAGTAGCAATAGATCGTGGAAACTATACGGCATAGACCGATATGGTTGAAGCGGTGGCTATGTTAGTGTGACACATTGTTTGGTACTGGTGTCCCTTGTGTTGAATCAAGGAGAATACGGGGCCGATGTGTGGTGTCATGAAGCATTAATTGACCATAGAACCTTAGTTGAACAACTTTCCCATTAGAAAGTAGTAAGATAGTTGGATTTGGTGTAGACTGAAGTTGGTTGATACTCGACACTATACTCATTGAGATCATACTTTCAGGATATTTCTATCGCAGTTTGATGCTTATGCTGAAACAATGCCTGATGAAGAAAGATTAATGATATTGAGATTACTTAGAACCCGATTACTTTGTAGGACAGGTTGAACCAACTAAAACTTCAAGAGGGTACTTACCTATAAACCCCATGCAAGGCTAAACCTAAGGCCTTGTGTGTTTTGTTTGTGCATGATTATTTGTTCATGACATCATAACATTATGCCATAGCATTTTCACTAACCATTTCAAGGGCCTAGGGATTTATCTTTTTTCTGTTTTGTAGGTTATGGCTTTCGCTCACAGAAATATTATCTGAATTTGCTTTGTAAAGGTGCCTCCTCAACTCAAAGAGTTAGCATCAAGGGTTCCTGAAAATTCTCCATTCACCAAAACACATGGTCGACTTCTCAATCTGGTTACCTCAAGCTTTGAAGAAGACATGATGTGTGTGCTCTTTTAATTCTTTGACCCTATACATCATTGTTTCACCTTTCCCGATTATCAATTGGTTCCCACATTAGAAGAGTTCTCTCAACTATTGGGAGTACCTGTTCTTGATCAAATTCCCTTCACCGATTTAGAGAAATATCCACAACCTGAAGAGATTGTATCAGCCTTACATTTGAAGCGGTCCGACATTGTATCTAGTTGGGAAACAAGGAGTGGAGTCAAGGGTTTCCTAGCTAAGTTTCTGATAGAGAAGGCTCGACTATTCCTGGATGATTTGGATTTACAAGCTTTTGAAGAATTCTCGGCTCTTCTAGTTTATGGTTTAGTATTGTTATCTAATCCGGACCAACTCATAGATGTGAATGTGATCAAAATATTCCTTTCTCATAACCCTTTGCCTACTTTGCTCGGAGACATTTTGAATTCTCTTCACACTCGTACTATGAGGAGGAGATAGGCTATTATCTGTTGCATACCATTTTTATCTAGGTGGTTTATTTAGCATCTTCCCTGATCAGTATTGAAGAATGAACAAGGTATGAGGTGGTCTCAAAGGATGATGTCTCTCTCTCATTTGAATATTTATTGGTGTTCCCGATCTCTGGAGGATGTTACTATTATTAACCACTGTGGGGAATTCCCTAATGTTCCGCTCCTTGGCATTATGAGAGGTATTACTTATAACCATCCTATGGCTCTACGACAATTGGTTTATGCTCGAAGAGATGGTCCCCATGACGCGCTTATCCAAGGTATTGTATTCCACTACGAGAACGATGTTCAACGTTATCGTCAAATATTTGTACGAGCTTAGGGCATGGTAAACAAGGTCGATAGAAAGACTTTGGGACATGATAACTCTATCCCTTTGGAGCCTTATCTCAAATGGGTGTCAGCTGGTGCTCAAAACCTCATGATGCCATATCCAGCCATCCTACCAATAGTTGTGGAGCCTGTTGCTGAGGGGGACGTTCCTTATACCATTCTCCATCCTAACATGCCTACTGACCTCGAGGAATTGTAGGAGTAGTGGATTTAAATCACGGGAGAACGAGATACCTTTGAAGCTCGATTCTATGCAAGCTAGAAGAAAGTGTTGGAGCTCACAAAGCAACTTCACGAGGAGCAAAGCCTAAATTCCTACATCGACACGAAGAGGAAGCGTCTGTGGGAGACTTGAGTCTTAAGTCTTAGGAGTTTTTATTTTTGTTGTCTCTTTGAAACCTTTTTGCTTCTTCATTGTAAGCCCAAGGGGAAATTGTAAATACCTGAATTTATTAATGCAATTGTTGTTTCTATTTCCTTTTTGGCTAGCAAATTTAAATCTCTTGAGGCCCTTGAAAACATTGCATCCGCATATCATGAATCATTTCATAAGCAGGTTTTCCGATACGGGTTTCCTTATCCTTTTACTGTTTATTTCAGTATAAGATGGATCTAGAGCAAACCGTCAAAGATCGGCAAACTTAACACACACAGTTTCAAGAGATACTCCTGAACTTAGCCAAAGGACAACAAGAAATGATGGCGCTCCTAGTCATAAAAAAGAAGACTAAGAAACTAGTTGTTATTCTTAACACGGGAAGAAGGTTCAAAGGTCCTGCCCGACTAGCTCAAGTAGAAGATGTTTCCTCTAAGGAGGAGGACAATCAAGAAGAGGATGTATAAAGCACCCAGGCTGGGGGTGGAAATAACCAGATTTATGAGGATGAAGACTACTCCGATAAGAAGTACCCACCAGTGGATGACAAATACAAACAACTAGAAGACCGACTTAAGAACGTGGAAACTAAAACGTGCCAAGTTTGGACTTTGGAGACTTAGGATTTGTCCCTGGGGTGGTCATTCCTCACAAATTCAAGGTCCCTGTCTTCGCCAAATATGATGGAGTCTCTTGTCTGAAACTCCATTTAAGATCATATGTACGAAAGGTTCAACCGCACACCGCCGATAGGAAGTTATGGTTCACTTCTTCCAAGAAAGCTTATCTGGAACACAATTGGAATGGTCCTATCAACTAGAAGGGACTAATATCCATACATGGGAGGATTTGGTTGTTGCCTTCTATAGATAATACCAATACAATGTTGACCTTGCACCAACTCGCGTGAAATTAAAAAGTATTACTATGGGCTCGAACAAAGGCTTTAAGGAGTATGCCCAAAAATGGAGGGACCTGGATGGGAGCGTGCAACCCCCTTTGATTGACAGAGAATTAGTGGACATGTTCATGGGAACCCTGGCGGATTCATTCTTTAATCTGTTGATTGGGAGTTATTTGTCAGGGTTTATTGTGTTGATCTTGACTGGCGAGCAAGTTGAAAGTGGAATCAAAAGCGGGAAGATCACAATGGCGTCAACCTCTAATGCTGTAAAGAAACCATTTGTTGGTAAGAAGGAAACTAATTTTATTTATGGATAAAGGAGCTATATCAAGAATGATCGTCATCAGTCGGTAAGTGCATTATTGATTTCTAACCAGACTCCAGTTCAACGACCACAACAACAAAATAATCAGCAAAGGTCGGGTGCCCCGAGAAGGAAATCCACTAGGATTAACATGCCATTTTCTCAAGCTTTACAACATCTGTTGAATTCAGATTTAGTAATGTTGTAAGATCCTCATCCTAATCCCAATACTTCCTCTCCCAAATATAATCCGAACATGAAATGTGCCTATCATTCAAATAGTCCTGGCCATGACACCAACAACTGTTGGGCATTGAAGAACAAAATCCAAGATTTGATTGATAAGAAAGTGATTGAGTTTGACCCTCCACAGACCCCAAATGTGATTACCGAACCCATGCCAAGTTATGGTAAAGGTGTTAATTCCATTGATGATGTCTCCTTTGTCTCCACCATCAATGATTTGACTACTCCCTTGATGACCGATAAGAAGAATTTGTTGAGAGCTGATTTACTTTCGGGCTTCCTTGAAATTTTTTATCATTGTGCTTCCCAAACTAATGGTTGTATGTGGCTGAAGAAGGGTATTCAATGCCTGATTGATAGCCATGAAATTCTGTTTGAGAAAAGTCCATCCATGAAGAGTTTTCCTGAAAGTATACCTCAAGAACTGAGACTTGAAGATGTTTCCATAATAACCATTTCCAATACTCCTATAAGGATTACCTCTAGAGGCCCTATAAGGATTCCTGCTGAGCCAAGAGTGGCTCCCATGATCATCACCGCACTGGGGCCAGTCCTCTATTCCTCTGACAAAGTTGTTCCCTGGAACTATGGGGCAGAGGTTTATTATCATGGTGTCAAGAAAGAGCCATGGATTAATGAAAACGAAGATCCTGAAATTACTAACATTTTTGGAACTAGTAAGGTCACTAGGACAAGAAGGATCTTCTATCCGGAGATCTCTCCTCCAACAATTACTATAACACATGTTCATATTCCTGCTGTTGGGCCAACTGCTGATGCCCGAGGTAAAGATAAAGTATCTGAGCCTGCCCGGATGGAGGCTATTGTACCCTAAAATATGCCTTCCCATTTTTATTCAAGTTATACTCATTAAGGTCCCCAATTGCTCAAGGTTGACTAAGAATTGATCAGATAAATTCTCCTCCTAAGCAATGGCCTTTCAACTAATTTAACTTTTCACCAAGATGTGTGAGTTCCAGAGCTTCAAATGATTTCTAGGGCACCCTATACGCCTCAGTATAATGGCACAGCTGAAAGAAGAAAAAGAAGTGTACATGACAAAGTGTAGGTCGAAGGCTGAAAATAAGCCTAAGGGTTTTTGGATCGAAGCAGCTTCGACAGTAGTATGCTGGCTAATTTAATGACCAACGAAACACTAGGATTGAAGGAGGGCTAGTTCGAAAGAAATCATGAGAAGGCTTTTATGAAGCCTTCAATTGGGAGAGATGGTAATGAGCGCCATCGAAAGGTTCATTTTCGAACAGGGAGATGTAAGCCATTCAAAGCGTTACAAGGAGGACACCTTTCGATTGACATGTTGCCTGAATGGGCGCTTCAAAAATAAGAATATTTGGAATTCAAAAAGCTCTTATCTTATCCAAAGAAACACATGGAAATCTATTGGTTCGAAGGACGTTCCATCTTCAAGCATTGCGTGATCGAAGGATAGTTAGAGATGAATCTTCCAAATATGAGTCATCTTAGAGTTTTGGGGATCAATGTGATTCAGGCATGTGCTTGAACAGGAAAGGAAGGAGTTGGGTAATCAAAGTATAGGCTCAATGCTCATAATTCATTCTTCGATTGGCGCATATAAGCTATATTCACCAATCGAAGGTGAACTAGTGATCAGCAAGAAATATATTTTTGTAGGCATAAGCAAGGGGTGGGAGTTAGAATTAAAGGATCACCTACACTACTACATTCGAAGGAGATGAAAAAATAAAGCTTTGACAGACCAAGAGGAAGAGGTGGTCGAATTGAAGGAAAAGAAATCGAAAGGAACAAGAACTGTTCGATTAGGCTAATTGGATAGTTTTCAGATCAAGCAACTAAGGCTGATAGTGGCTCAACCGAAGAATCCACAATGATGAGGCCTTGGACCATTCGAATTGGAACTCAGAACCATCGAAGAACAAAACTTGGGAGCATTCAAAAAGTCAAGATGTGGGAGTGAAACTTGTCCAGGTTCACTCAAAATCCCAAAATGGTTGAAAATCATCAATAATGGCTACCTTTTAAGACTTTCGGTTCTTCCTTCAAAGCCATGGTTAATGGCTGATTCTTACCATTCTCGTTCATCACTGCACCCCTATAAATACAAGGCAGGATTGTCTAGCAAAGGCCATACACACACATTGCCTACAGACGAAACATTGCCTACAGACGAAACATTGCCTCCAACCACAAAACATTGCCTAGACACACAAGAAGTTGCATGAGGAAAAAACTCAAAAATCTCATAAGTTGCCTAAATACCAAATCAGCTTTGCAAGCTCCCAGGAAGTCGTCCAGGCCCTTACGCTAGCAAATCGACGCCCATGTTCACAGATCGAAGCATCTCTGGTTGGTAAGGATTTACAAAATCGAAACTGTATTTCTAGGCCATTTAAATACTTTTTTTTTGCATATTTGCACTGCTAATGTTCTTTGCATTTATATGAACATACCACATGTAAGATAACATGCAGAAATAAGATCGTGCCATCGAAGGGAATGATCTGAATTCGCCTTCGAAGCTCATGAAACAAGCAGTTTCAAGCCAAAATAACCAAGATTCGAACACAAGGGGTTCGAATTAGGGGAAGGTTCGAATTAAGGGGAAAGACCAGGGTTCGATACCCAGGTCCTGCATCTTTAATTTTTCAACATTTGTTTTGCAGATCCAGTGTAACAAAGGCTAGCGCGCATACATGCACCCTCTCGTCAACACCATTGGATCTATGTATCATTAGATCTAGCACTCCAGATATGTAGCTTCATGGTAGAATCTCAAGGGTCAGTAACACAGGATCAGGCGTAGCCTGGGCTTCTCCCTGATTTGGGCCTAATAAATTCCAGATCTCACCCCTCTTTTTAGCATTAACACCAGGCCCATTTACATTATTGTTCTTTTATTATTTGTTTCTTTTGATATTTTTAGTTAATCAGCAAATTATAAAATCTCAAAAATAGATTTAGTCTTTTTCAATTAAAAGATTATTTTTGTTAATTAATTATTAATTACTTAAACATTTTCTTAAAATTAAAATTAAGTAGACTTAGATTTTTATTTTTCTTTTATTAAACAAAAATAAACAAAAAGACTTATCTTCTTAGGGTTTTAGACGTATTTCCAATTTGCGCGTGATTTTATTTTAGTATTATTATTTTTCATATTATTGTATCTGCTTACTGGGATTAAATAGTTTAAATTAGGACTTTTACTTTTTTTTGCTTTATTCCCCATTTTGGACATGTAAATAATCCCTTCCCCGAAGCCATGTAATAGTTAGGATTTTACATTTCTGTACTTTTAATATCTGCAAACTTATTAACTGCTTAGATGTATGTTTAATAGGAATTTATGGAAATACTAAAAGCAAACATTAGCAAACCTAACACAAGATAAATAACTGAAAACAACACAATTGCACATGCGCACCTCTAGGGTATCCCACTTTGGTTGCCTTAGGAAAACTGTCACAACTCTTGAAACATGAGAGATTTTAGTGGCTACCCTCCGGTTTAAAAGATCATAAGTCCCTCGATGACCTCTCGACGTTGCCTCGGTAAAAATGATCTTAAAACCCTAGGGTAGTTACTAAGGTTTACTTGTAAAGATCCTATACCCGGATCTGGGGAACCTTTTAGTTAAGAATTAATAGATTGTGTAGACTGTACGGCATATACCGATATGGTTGGAGCGATAGTTGCGTTAGTGTGAAACATTTGTTGGTACCGATATCCCTTGTGTTAAATCGATGAGAATACGGGGCCGCTGTATGGGGTTATAAAGCACTAACGGACCTTAGATCCTTAGTTGAACAAACTTGGCCTTTATAAATTAGTGAGATAACCGGCCTTAGTATAAAACTGAGGATTGGTTGATATTCGATGCTACACTCATTGAGATCGGACTTTCGAGATATTTGGGCCGCGAGAAAAGATTGCCTGAGCTGAAACAATGCCTGATAAAGAAAGATCGTTGATATTGAGACTCCTTAAAACCCAATTACTTTTCTAAGACATGTTGAACCAACTAAAATTCAAGAGAGTACTCACCTATAAACCCCACGCAAGCCTAAACCTAAGGTCTTGTGTGCTTTTTTTGCTTGTGTGTGATTAAATTGTTCAAATATAACATCATGCATCATAACATCCATATTCATTTCACTAACCATTTCAAGGACCAAGGGAATTTATCTTTGTTCTATTTTGCAGATCATGGCTTCAGTTCATAGAAATACCATCCGAATCAGCTTTGTGAGAATACCTCTCCAACTCAAAGAGCTAGTATAAAGGGTTCTTGAGACTTCCTTGTTCACCAAGAAATATGGTCGACTTCTATTCCTAGTTACCTCAAGCTTTGATGAGAAGATGATGGCGGTACTCTTTCAGTTCTTTGACCCCAAACACCATTACTTCACATTTCCCGATTATCAGTTGGTACGCACCATGGAAGAGTTCTCTCAATTATTAGGCATACCTATTCTTGATCAGATACCTTTCACTGGTTTAGAGGAATCTCCAAAGCCAGAGGTCATTGCAGCAACCTTGCATCTGAAACGGTCCGACATTATATCCAATTGGGAAACAAGAAGCGGAGTCAAGGGTTTCATATTCAAGTTCCTACTAGAAAAGGCTCAATTGTTTTGGGATGATTTGGATTTCTAAGCTTTCGAAGAAGTCCTAGCTCTTCTAATCAATGGGTTAATATTGTTCCCTATTCCGGACTTGCTCATAGATGTGAATGCTATCAAGGTTTTCCTCTCCCATAACCATGTGCCTACTTTGCTCGGAGATATCTTGCATTACCTTTACACTCTTACTATGAAGAGAAGAGGGACTCTTATGTGTTGTATGCCATTGTTGTCTAGGTGGTTTACTTTGCACCTTCCTTAATCAGTCTTGAAGAATGAAGAATTTTTGGGTTGGTTGCAAAGGATAATGTCACTTTCTCACTCAGACATTCTTTGGTACTCCCGGTCTATGGGTGATATTTCTATCATTGACCGTTGTGGGGAATTCCCTAATGTCCCACTCCTCGGCATTAGGGGAGGTATCACTTATAATATTTCTCTGGCTCTACGATAATTTGGTTATGCTCGAAGGGATGGTCCCCATGATATGCTTATCCAAGGCATGGTGTTCAACTATGAGGATGATGTTCAAGGGTATCGTCAAAGGTTCGTACGAGCTTGGGGCATGGTAAACAAGGTTGATAGCAAAGCTTTGGGGAACAAGTATTCCATCCCTATGGAGCCTTATCTCAAATGGGTACGAGCTCGCACCCAAAACCTTATTATGCCATATAAATCCATCTTACCAGGGATTGTGGAACCTGTCACCGATGAAGATGTTCCTTATACAGCTCTGCATCTTTACATGCCCATTGATCTTGAAGAGTTACAGAGGTCTTGGATTCAGCTGAAGGAAGAACTGGATACCTTTAGAGATCAATTCTACACCAGTGAGAAGAAAGTGTTGGAGCTCACAAAGCAACTTCACAAAGAAGAAAGTCTTAATGTCTACCTCGGCACAAAGAGGAAGCACCCATGGGATATTTGATTCTTAGATTTTAAGATTTTTTAATTTTCAATTGTAAGCCTAAAAGGCAGTTGTAATTTGAATATTATTAATAAAATCTGTTTCATTTTGGATCGCAAATTTAAATTTCCCGAAGTCCTTGAAAACATTGCATAAACATTGTCATGCATATCATTACATTAAGCAGGTATTTCAAGACAGGTTTCTTATCTTTTTGCTGTTTATTTCAGCAAAAAGAAATGGATCTTGAACACACAGTTAAGGATCTTCAAGAACAAAATGCTCAATTCCAACAAATGTTCTTGGCTCTGGCTAAGGGACAAGAAGATATGAAAGCTCTCATCATCAAAGAGAAGACAAAAAAGGCAAAGAAACCATCTAGTGTCTTTAATATGGGAAGAAGGTTCAGAGGACCGGCCAAGCGAGCTCTAGATTTCGCAACCCCGTCAAATGAGGGGGACAATCAAGAAGAGAAGCCAACAGAAGAAAACAATAACCCTAAAACTGATGAAGAAGAAGCTGATTACTCTGAGGAATAATATCTTCCTGCTGATGACAAGTATAAACAGCTGGATGAGCGCCTCAATGCTATGGAAATTCAGAGGATACCCGATATGGATTTTGAAGAGTTAGTACTGGTCTCAGGGTGGTCATCTCGCAGAAGTTCAAGGTTCCCGTATTTGCTAAATATGACGGGGTTTTGTGTCATAAGCTGTATTTAAGATCCTATGTCAGGAAGATTCAACCTCACACTGCTGATAGGAATCTGTGGGTACATTTCTTCCAGGAAAGTCTATCAGGAACTCAATTGGAATGGTATTATCAATTGGAAGGAACCAACATCTGCAACTGGGAAGATCTAACTGCTACTTTCGATAGGAAGTACCAATACAATGCTGACCTTGCTCCAACCCGTACACAATTTCAAAGTATGTTTATGGGTTCCAGCAAGGGTTTCAAAGATTACGCCTAGAAGTGGAGGGGTCTTATGGGATGAGTCCAGCCTCCTCTGTCTGATAGAGAGCTGGTAGACATGTTCTTGGGTACTTTGTCTGGTCCAGTTTTCAACCATTTGATTGGAAGCTCTTCAGTTAGGTTTACTGAATTGATATTGACTGGTGAGCGAGTGGAAGCAGGTATCAAGAATGGTAAGATTCAGAGGGATGCATCTTCAAGTACAATGAATAAACCATTCACTAGAAAGAAAGAGGTCAGTGCTGCTTATGGCCAGAGAAATCAAAGCAAAATTGAACGTCGTCCAACGGTAGGGGCTGGGATGATCTCTAACCCTTCATCAAATCAACAATGAAACAATCAGTGCTAACCAGATGCACCAAGAAGACAGTTCACCCAGATTAACATGTCCTTATCTTAGGTTTTTCCACACCTGTTAAAGTCTAATCTGGTTAATCTAAAGGAAGCTCCTAAAAATCCAAATATTGGGTTTCCCCGCTACAACCCAAATGCTCGATGTACCTATCACTCCGACAGTCCGGGGCATGATACAAATGACTGTTGGGCTCTGAAGAACAAAGTGCAAGATCTTATTGAGGCAAAGGAGATTGAGTTTGATCCTCCTAAGACCCCCCATCGTCATAATTGAACTGTAGGTGTTTAGGTATTGGCTTGCATTTTTGGTAAATTCCAAGTGTATGTGTGAATGTCATGACTGATGTCATAACATTCTAGTTCAGGTTGTACTAACTCTTTAGGTACATATGCAGAAAAATATTGTAACTCAAATACTGATGTTTATAAGTGTGTATCTGAGCATGTTTGCAAAATGATCACATTTAGCTAATCAGTAGACAGGTTTTCTCAGATGTCATAACAGATGTTATGACATCCTGTTCTGAACTAGCAGGATTACAGGATTGGATAAGTCTGAGTTTTTTCAGGAAATAACTCAGTCCTTCTTAAACAGAATCCTGCGTTTTCTGAGGAGTAACCTCGCTCAATCCTAACCTGATCAACAAAGTACTGTGACCTGGTCATTAGGTCAAAAGGAATCAACCCTAGGTTTTTGGAAACCCTAACTGAAGTTGCAGCTGCTATATATTCAACAGAGCTGCGGTTTTTGAAGCTATCCCTGCTGATTGATTAGAAGATCGAGTTTGTAATCTGTATAGATTTGTTTATTGTACTCCAAGCAATTATCATTGTGATAAGTGTCTTGGAATAGGTTTCAATTGTAAGGGTTGTGTAGCACTCAAAGCTTTGAAGCAAGAGTGTTTGAATGTTACTTGACTAAAGCTGTGAAGCAGAGTCAAGATAGTTGTGTACATTACTCAAAGCTGTGAAGCACGAGTGATTGTGTTACTTGATTAAAAAGCTGTGAAGCTTAATCAAGTGTGTGTTTTGAAGAGTGTCTTCAACAATTCTCAAGTCAAATTTGTTTATGTATCACTGCTGTGATTGAGGGGGAGTGAGTAGGAACTCAGGTTTAAGTTGTACTTAGATTAGAATTGCATTGGGTAGGTCTTAAGTGAAGGAGATAAACTGGTTGGTTTATTCCTGAATTAACATCTCTTATAGTGGATTCTCTCCCTGGCTTGGTAGCCCCCAGAGTAGGTGTTGTTGCACACTGAACTGGGTAAACAATTGACTGTGTTATTTACTGCTTTTGTATTTGCTGTCATATAGTAAGTCAGATACGGTGTCATAACATTGGACGTGACATTGAGTATCTGTAGCCAGAATTTTCAATTGGTATCAGAGCAGGCACCCTGCCTGTATTACTGGGTGAGATCTAGGGATATCACTTTCTGGCACTATGGACAAAGAAGGAGTTTTTGGAAACAGACCACCCATTCTGGATGGAACTAATTATGACTACTGGAAACCTCGTATGATTGCCTTCCTAAAATCTCTGGACAAAAAGGCTTGGAGAGCTGCTGACAAAGGATGGATTCATCCCACCATAACTGAAAGAGATGGGACAATCAGTCTGAAGCCTGAGGAAGATTGGA
Organism: Vicia faba; assembly: GCA_948472305.1. NCBI lineage: Eukaryota > Viridiplantae > Streptophyta > Magnoliopsida > Fabales > Fabaceae > Vicia > Vicia faba. The sequence goes on from OX451741.1 coordinate 1,472,861,585, forward strand.
GTAAAGAAGAAGATGAGTTAGCTCTGGGAAATTCAAAAGCCTTAAATGCCTTGTTCAATGGAATTGATAGAAACATCTTCAGATTAGTACATCAATATGAACTGGCCAAGGAAGTTTGGGACACCCTCAAAACTACTCATGAGGGAACTTCCAAAGTAAAGATGTCAAGGCTTCAGATGTTGACCACTAAGTTTGAGAATCTAAAAATGATGGAAGATGAAACCATCCATGAATTTCACATGAACATCTTGGAGATTGCCAACACCTCAGGAGCACTGGGAGAAAAAATGTCAGAAGAAAAACTGGTAAGGAAGATTTTCAGATCCTTGCCTAAAAGATTTGCAATGAAGGTAACTGCCATAGAGGAAGCCCAGGACATTAGCAAGTTAAAAGTGGATGAACTTATTGGGTCTCTTCAGACTTTTGAGATGGGGATCACTGATAATGGTGACAAGAAGAACAAAAGCATAGCACTTTAACCAACACTGATGTTGAACACAAGGAGGATGAAGAAGAAAACATATCTGAAGCCATTGCCATGCTTGGAAGACAGTTCAACAGGCTCATCAAAAGAATGGACCCAAAGTCAAGGTCAAATGTTCATAACATTCCTTCTGACATTGACAGTTCCAGCAGAAGACCAAGATCAGAAGATAAGGAAAACCAAGGCAGAGGAATTCAATGCCATGGATGTGAAGGATATGGACATATTCGAGCTGAATGTCCTACCTTTCTTAAAAAGCAAAAGAAAGGAATGACTGTTACTTGGTCTGACTATGATTCAGAAAGCAATTCTGAAGAAGAATCTGCCAAACTAGTTACTGCCCTAACTAGTGTTTGTACTTCTGAAAGTGACACCAGTGATGAAGAAGTAACATTTGAAGAACTGGCTGATACCTACAAGAAATTGTGTATCAGAAGTGGTGAAGTCTGTGTACAAAATGAGAAACAATCAAAACTCATTATAAAGCTGGAGGCTGAAAAGAGAGCAAATCTTGAAACTATAAGTCATTTAGAAGGAGAAGTTCAACTGCTGAACTCACAACTGAATCAAATGACCAAATCAGTCAAGATGTTGACAAATGGAACTGACAAATTGGAAGAGATTCTTCAGGCTGGACAAAATATGGGAAATAAATCTGGCCTAGGATTTGTGAAAACAAAGAAATTTGTTACCAGGAAGCAAATGTCAAAACAGATGTCTCAACATTACTCTCAACATCAGGGACAGAGACACATGAAGAAGAGGTACCAAAGATGGAGATGTCATCATTGTGGGAAATATGGTCACATAAAGCCCTTCTGCTACCGACTACATGGATATCCTAATCAGAAATCAGATGTCAAACCTAAGTCTAAAAAGGTACCACACGCTCCTCAATGGAAGAAAAAGGCTACTGCACTGATAGCACACACTTCCCTGAAGATCTCAGCAAAGGAAGATTGGTACTTTGACAGTGGATGTTCCAGACACATGACTGGATTCAAAAATCTCCTCAATAATGTTATGCCTCACACCACCAGTTTTGTGACCTTTGGAGATGGTGCTAAAGGAGAAATCAAAGGAGTTGGTAATTTGGACTACCCTGGAGTTCCAAGTCTGAATAAGGTACTGCTGGTAAAAGGGTTGACTACTAATCTCATCAGCATCAGTCAATTATGTGATCTAGGATTCATGGTCAACTTCTCAAGATCTGAATGTCTAGTGTTTAATGAAAAACTAGATATTGTAATGAGAGGAATAAAATCCAAAAATAACTGTTATGTGTGGCAGCCTGAGAACACTGATATCCACACTTTGAGTCAAATCATCAAAGAAGAAAAAGATATGAAACAGTGGCAGCATAAACTTGAAGGAATGAAAAGAGCTATTCCTATGGAAGATGTCAGAAGAACTCCTAAACTACAGGCTGATAATATATGTGATGTGGCAAAGAACAAGTCTCATAAATTCTGTTCTGAAGACAATGTTACACAAGATGTTGTGACATTGTGGTGTGATAATCTGAAAACATTCAACATTTCCTTAAACCTTATTGACTTTGGAGAGAAGAAATCATTTGAACTGAAACATAGGTTCTCTGAGCTTCAGCTAACTGATTCTTCTATCAAGGCGCTTGTTGGAAATCAACTTGAAAATTTGAAGGGCAGATTGGGTATTCACCAACATGAGAAATTATAGCAATTAGTTTTGCTGAAAACAAGGGTTGAAGGGATTAATTCTATTAAGTCTATATTTAGTGGGTTGATCATATTCATTCACAATTCCTTCAAAAGCCTTCAGAAGTTGAAAAGACTCCCTTGTACTCCCTATCTCTCTCATCCTTGCAATCTGTTTTCTCCTCCCAATCAAAGAGCTTTCTCAAATTGCTACTGCTACTCAACGTTAAACACAATGTCTCAGACATCATCTTCCACTATGGCGGCTTCGTCTCACTCATCATCATCGTCATCTGATCAAGATTCTAGGGCAATCACGACATGCATAGAATCTGAAGTACTTGAGGTCACTCCTCTCAGGGAGATGGCAACTAACCCAGCCAAAATCAAGAAGCTCAGGACCAGACATGCAGGAAGAACTCAAGCTGCAGTCTCTGGTAATTCTTCTCTTCCTTCATCTACTATACCTAATAAAGAAGGAACAGTTCAAGTACACCAAGCTATTGCTAGACTGGTTACTAGCATTCTGAGTGGCAACCAATCTGTACCGGGGATTTCTATTCCCTTGAATCAATCTGAAAGTCCAAATGTGGAAGGTTCTGAAAATATAGATGTCACTGAGGATGTTGTGACACCAAAAGACAACATTCAGAATCCCTCTGAAAAGGCTGCTGATCCACCTATCATTGATGTGGATGAAGAGTACTCAGATAATGAACTGATTGCTAATGTGAACCCTAGCATTGCTAGGAGATTGATGAAAAGAAAAAGTAGTGAGACTGTTAAACCTAAGAAGTCCAAGGCTGAAGGGATGGCTGAACAAATTCAGACAAAAGGGAAGAAGGCACAGGTGCTGACTGCTAGACAACCAATCTCCAAGAAAAGAAAAGAACCTGAAACTTCTGACTCTGATGATGAATCAGAATTTGAGATTGACATTGACAATGCTCCCATCAGAAGGAAGCTCCCTTCCAGCAAGATTGCTAGAGTACCTGAAGTGCCAACTGACAACATCTCCTTTCATCATCCTGATAATGCAAACAGGTGGAAGTATGTTTGCTTGAAGAGAATAGCCTTGGAGAGAGAACTCAACAATGATGCTTTGGAGTGCAAAGACATCATGGAGCTGATCAGGAATGCTGGGCTAATAAAGACTGTGATAAAGTTTGGCAAATGCTATGAAAATCTGGTTAAAGAGTTTGTAGTGAACTTATCCAATGATTGTGCTGATGGGAGGTCAGCTGACTTTGAGAGTGTGTTTGTTAGAGGAAGAAGGGTCAAGTTCTCTCCATCAGAAATCAACAAGTTTCTTGGAAGAACAAATAAGGACTGTTCTGACCTAGAGGCAACTGACAATGAAGTATGCTTGACCATCACTGCCAAGCAAGTAAAGTGCTGGCCATTGAAAGGGAAGTTGAATGCTAGTAAACTCAGCATGAAATTTGCCATCTTGCATAAAATAGGTGCAGCAAATTGGGTGCCTACAAATCACAAATCAACCATCTCCACAGGATTGGGGAGATTCATCTATGCTGTAGGAACCAAGACTGCCTTTGACTATGGAAGGTACATTTTTGAACAAACCTTGAAGCATGCTGGCAGTTATGCTGTCAAAGGACCAATTGCCTTTCCCTCCCTCATTTGTGGAATCATCCTTGCACAATATCCTGACATACTTGTAGCAAGAGATACAGTCTGCAAAAGAGCCCCTGCTCTTGGCCTGCACTACAAACTGTTTCAGGGATCCCATGCTCCAGACATTGTCATAACATCAGCTGAGACATCGTCTGCAAAAAGCCAGTCCAAAACATCAGATATCATAGCTGTCTTAAAAGAAACTTGCAAAGATCTGGATGCTAGAAAAAGGACTCTAGAAGCACTAATTGCCAAGCTAGAAAAGGAAGAAGCTGAAGCAAGCATGAGGGAAGAAGATGAAGAAAGTGGCTCCTCTGAGTCTGATGACAGTACTTGAAGGATGATTGCTGCTTGATGGTGTTGCTGGTGGAGTTTGGAAGTATGTTCTGCTGTTGTCTGCTGCTGATCTCATTATTTTGGATAACTGTATTACTTTATAAACATGTAATCTTTGGCCCATTTGTGGCTAAAGTGGGGGAGAATATTTGGTACTGCTTAATTAGTACTTAACACTATATTTTTCTGCTGTCGTCATTTATTTCTGCTGCTATCTATCTATCTCTGATTGTTTAGGGACTTTAGCCAAAAATCTGCCAAAGGGGGAGTTTGTAGGTGTTTAGGTATTGGCTTGCATTTTTGGTAAATTCCAAGTGTATGTGTGAATGTCATGACTGATGTCATAACATTCTAGTTCAGGTTGTACTAACTCTTTAGGTACATATGCAGAAAAATATTGTAACTCAAATACTGATGTTTATAAGTGTGTATCTGAGCATGTTTGCAAAATGATCACATTTAGCTAATCAGTAGACAGGTTTTCTCAGATGTCATAACAGATGTTATGACATCCTGTTCTGAACTAGCAGGATTACAGGATTGGATAAGTCTGAGTTTTTTCAGGAAATAACTCAGTCCTTCTTAAACAGAATCCTGCGTTTTCTGAGGAGTAACCTCGCTCAATCCTAACCTGATCAACAAAGTACTGTGACCTGGTCATTAGGTCAAAAGGAATCAACCCTTGGTTTTTGGAAACCCTAACTGAAGTTGCAGCTGCTATATATTCAACAGAGCTGCGGTTTTTGAAGCTATCCCTGCTGATTGATTAGAAGATCGAGTTTGTAATCTGTATAGATTTGTTTATTTTACTCCAAGCAATTATCATTGTGATAAGTGTCTTGGAATAGGTTTCAATTGTAAGGGTTGTGTAGCACTCAAAGCTTTGAAGCAAGAGTGTTTGAATGTTACTTGACTAAAGCTGTGAAGCAGAGTCAAGATAGTTGTGTACATTACTCAAAGCTGTGAAGCACGAGTGATTGTGTTACTTGATTAAAAAGCTGTGAAGCTTAATCAAGTGTGTGTTTTGAAGAGTGTCTTCAACAATTCTCAAGTCAAATTTGTTTATGTATCACTGCTGTGATTGAGGGGGAGTGAGTAGGAACTCAGGTTTAAGTTGTACTTAGATTAGAATTGCATTGGGTAGGTCTTAAGTGAAGGAGATAAACTGGTTGGTTTATTCCTGAATTAACATCTCTTATAGTGGATTCTCTCCCTGGCTTGGTAGCCCCCAGAGTAGGTGTTGTTGCACACTGAACTGGGTAAACAATTGACTGTGTTATTTACTGCTTTTGTATTTGCTGTCATATAGTAAGTCAGATACGGTGTCATAACATTGGACGTGACATTGAGTATCTGTAGCCAGAATTTTCATGAACCAATGCCCAAGCATGACCCGGGAGTCAGTGCTATTGATGTTGTTTCCGCTACAGAAGAGGCTGGCAATAATTGCGACATGGATAAGTGGATCTTTCCAAGTATCAGCGGTGGACTCAATAATTGGGAGGCCAAGGATGTTGTTCCCATTACTTTTATTCAGGATTAATTGTCTTTTTATTTTTGGAATTTGTAATATTTGAACAATATAAACTATAAGCCTTGTGCTTTACCCGAGACACAATGGTATATATTGTGAGGGTTATTACTTTATCTTCATATGTCATTAATAAATCATTGGACGTTTTGCATGCAAATTGTACGCTCTCTGTCATTCTTTTCTACTTTTACTTTATCAGAAATAGATATGCTCTCTTACACATACCCATATATCAAACTGCAGATCCACATCCACTCTAGATCCCATTGGTAACGTTTCTGCTATTGCAAATTATGACTTTGAAAATCTAATCTACTAAGCCGAAGACGAAGGTGAGGAAGATTGTGAAGTACCAGGAGAGCTTTCTGAAATTCTGGCAGCAAATACTTAATGTCACAGTGAATGTTATGACACCGTATCTGACACACTTCAAGACAGTAAATTTAAAAGCAGTAAAGAGCATAGTCAATTGTTTACCCAGTTCAGTGTGTAACAACACCTACTCTGGGGGCTACCAAGCCAGTGAGTAAATTCACTATAAGAGATATTAATTAAGGAATAAACTAACCAGTTTATCTCCTTTACTAAGACCTACCCAATGCAACTTCAATCTAAGTTCAACTTAAACTTGAGTTCCTACTCACTCCCCCTCAATCACAGCAATGATACTAAACAATTGATTAATGAAATTATGAAGACACTCTTAAGTACATACACTTGATTTTGCTTCACAACTTTGATCAAGTGACAATCACTCGTGCTTCAAAGCTTTGAGTGATACACAACCCTAACTTGACTTTGCTTCAAAGCTTTAATCAAGTGACACAAACATTCGTGCTTCAAAGCTTTGAGTGATACACAACCCTTACAATCAAATCCTTCTCCAAATCACTTATCACAATGATAATTGCTTGGCTCACAGTAGTTACAACTATACAGTCCCTTATTGATATTCTGTGAAAAAGTATTCTGCACCAATAATCTTCATGAGGAATATATAGGCAGGCTATTATTCAGTTAGGGCTTCCACGAAAATAACTAGGGTTAATTCATGTTATCCTCAAGACTTGGTCTTATGCTTTCATCAACCAGATTGGGGTCAAGCAAGGTTAACCTAATGTCCACGTGAGCATCTGATCTGGACTGTATACAACTACATACCAGATTCCTGAAAAATCTCAGGAATAACAAATCTGCACAAATGTTAGATCAGTACAGGATGTCTTAAAATTGGTTATGACAACAAGAATCGTGTTCACTGATTTTGGTAGAATGAAATATGATCATTGCTTAATGATCATGCTCATCACTCATATTGAGTAGCTCCTGTATGACATTCTTTTTCTGCAGAATGTACCTTTATCCCAGAATGTTATGACATCAGTCATGACATTCACAAATCTGGTTTTACCAAAAAAAATGCCAACAAACAAACACTTACAAACTCCCCCTTTGGCAAATTTTTGGCTAAAACCCCTAAACAATTAGAGATTAGAAAGCAGCATAATTTTTTACTAACAACTACCAATATCTAATTCTACCAAAATTATCAAAATTTCTTCTCCCCCTTTTTAGCCATAAAGAGGCCAAAGATACTTGTACTTTTAAGTTATACAGTCATCCAAAAGGAATAAAAAAACACAAATAATAAAAAGTCATTTGGCAGCAACAGGTTCCAGCATCAAACTTTTCAACAACACTGATCTTCAGGCAATGTCATCTTCCGAGGTAGCACTATCTTCAACATTATGCTGGTCTTCCCTTCTTTGTCTTTCATTCTCCTCCTATTCTAGTCTAGAAATCAGGTCCTCAAGAGTCCTTTTTCTTGTATCAAGCTCTTTGCAGGTTTCTTTTAGCAGAGATATAACATTAGTTTTCTTGGAATGAGATTTGACAGTTGATGTCTCAGCAGATGTCATAACAATGTCAGGGACATGTGTTCCCTGAAACAGCTTATAGTGCAAACCAAGATCATGGGCTCTTTTGCATACAAAGTCTTTTTCAACTAGAATATTAGGATATTGAGCAATGATTATACCACACAAGAGAGAAGGAAAAGCAATAGGGCCTTTAATAGCACAGCTTCCAGCATGTTTCAATGTTTGATCAAAGATGTACTTGCCATAATCAAAGTTTGTCCTGGTTCCAACAGCATAGATAAATCTTCCCAAACCTGTGGAGATGGTGGATTTATGGTTGGTGGGAACCCAGCTAGCTGCACCAATTTTGTGCAGTATGGCGAACTTCATGCTCAGCTTGCTTGCATTTAGCTTCCCTTTCAAGGGCCAGCTCTTGACTTGCTTTGCAGTGATGGTTTGACAAACTTGGTTGTCAGTAACTTCAAGCTCAGGACAAGCATCATCAGGTCTTCCTAGGAATTTGTTTATTTCAGAAGCAGAGAAATTTACCTTCCTTCCTCTCACATACACATTTTTAAAATCAGCTGACTTTCCATCAGCACAACCATCAGATAAATTTGCTATGAATTCTTTGACAAGAATCTCATAGCAATTGGTAAACTTTACTACAGTTTTCATTAGACCAGCAGTCTTGATTAGATCCATGATTTCCTTACATTCAATATCACTGTTGTTCAGCTCTCTCTCCAAAGCAATCCTTTTCAGAAATACATACTTCCACCTAATTGCATTTTCTGGATGGTGAAATGAGATGTTGCCAATGGAAACTTCAGGGACTTTAGGCATTTTGCTCGAAGAGAGTTTCTTCCTGAGAGGAATGTTTGGAACATTGCTCTCAACATCAAACTCAAATTATGATTCCTCATCAGATTTAGAGGGTTCAGGATCCTTCCTTTTCTTGGCTATTGGTTGTCTCAAAGGTTTTGACAGACTACCAACAGGTACTCTAGTTTTCACCTTCCCCTTCCCTTTTGACAATCCAGCTTTTCGATCCTTCTCAGCTTCTACTCTAGTCTTGATCTCAGACCTGGTTTTCTTATGAACAACTTCAGTAGCCTTCTCTTTGGAGGGGCTTTTGATAGCATCCTACTTTTCTTTTCCGCTCATCATCCTTCTAGCTATGCTAGGGTTGATATTAGCAATTAAATCATTGTCAGAGTATTCTTCATCAACATCAATAACCGGGGGTTCAACAGCCTTGTCAGTAGGGTTCTGGTGATCATCATGTTTTTCTGGAGATTTCCTAATGTTGTCATCAGGTGTCTCAACATTCAGAGTGACATCTGGATCCATTTCTACATTAGGACTAGCAGTTTCTTGGTTCAAAGGTACAGAAATGCCAGGTACAGAGTGATTCTCATTTAGAATCCTAGTGACTAGTCTAGCAATAGCTTGATGAACATAAGTAGAACCTTCCCTATTTGCTATTTCTGGAGGAACAGAAGGTGATGGTTGAGAAGATTTACCAGATGGAGAGGCTTGTGATCTTCTTGCATGTCTGGTTCGCAGCTTCTTGACCTTAGTGGGATCAGCTGCCAGTTCACAAAGAGGAGTTATCTCAAGAACATCAGTATCCATGCAGTTAGTGATTGCCCTAGGTTCGCTGTCAGAGGATGCGGAAGAAGCAGTCGCCTTTGAAGAGGATGATGACATGGATTGTTGAGACATTTTAAGTGATTTAGAAAACAAGTAACAGCGAGAGTGGAATCTTCGTTTGAGAGAATGGAGATTGTTGCAGAGATGCGAGAGGAGGTAGAAATATGATTGTCTATTCAACTTCTTTAAATTTTGGAAAGAAATAGGGAAACAGATGATTAGCCCAATCAGAATAGACTTAACTAAAATATCTCTATCATCCCTTGTTTTAAGCAAAATTAATTGCTACATCTCTTCATATTGGCAAATACCCAGCTTGCCCCTAAAATTTTCAAATTGACTAGCATCAAGTGCCTTGGTAAAAATGTTAGCCAGTTGTAGTTCAGTGGCAACATGTTCCAGTTTAATCACCTTTTCTTCCACAAGATCTCTGATGAAGTGATGTCTAATGTCAATATGCTTGGTCCTGCTGTGTTGTATAGGATTCTTGGAAATGTTGATAGTACTCAGATTGTCACAATACAATGTCATGACATCTTGTGTGACATTATACTCAGTAAGCATTTGTTTCATCCAGATCATTTGAGAACAGCTGCTACCAGCTGCTATTTATTCAGCTTCAGCAGTAGATAGAGACACAGTTTTGTTTCTTGCTGAACCAAGAGACAAGATTATTTCCTAAAAAGAAGCATCCTCCAGAGGTGCGCTTTCTATCATCAGCACTTCCAGCCCAATCAGCATCACAGTAACCAGACAGAATTGGTTCACATCCATGAGAGTACAGCAAGCCATAGTTGTAAGTTCACCTCACATACTTCAGAATTCTTTTCACTTGGTTGATGTGACTTACTTTGGGTTCAGCCTGGTATCTTACACATACTCCAACTGTAAAAGCAATGTCAGGTCTGCGGGTTGTTAAGTATAGCAGACTTCCTATCATGCTTATGTACAAGCTTTGATCCACATTAGCCCCACTTGAGTCTTTGGACAACTTTAAATGAGTAGGTGCAGGAGTCCTTTTGTGACTGGCATTCTCCATTCCAAACTTCTTGACAATATTCTTTGCATACTTGCTTTGAGACAGAAAAATTGAGTCTTCCATCTGTGTGACTTGTAGTCCAAGAAAGTAGGTCAATTCTCCCATGAGGCTCATTTCAAATTCAGCTTGCATTTGGTCAGCAAAATGTTTAACCATTTTATCTGACATTCCTCCAAACACTATGTCATCAACATAAATTTGAGCTACCATTATCTTTCCTCCTTCATTTTTGACAAAAAGGGTTTTATCCAAGCCTCATTTCCTGTATCCTTTGTCAGTGAGGAATTTTGTCAATCTGTGATACCAGACTCTAGGAGCTTGTTTCAGCCCATATAGAGCTTTCCTCAATTTGTAGACATGATCAGGACAATTTGGATCCACAAATCCTTTAGGTTGTTCCACATATACTTCCTCATTTAAGTACCCATTTAAGAAGGCACTCTTTACATCCATCTGAAATAGCTTAAACTTAAGGAGACAAGCAACTCTCAAAAGAAGTCTGATTGACTCCAATCTGGCTACAGGAGCAAAAGTTTCATCAAAATCAACCCCTTCAACTTGAGTGTAGCCTTGAGCAACAAGCCTTGCCTTATTCCTGGTGACAACCCCTTCAGCATCTAATTTGTTCTTGTAGATCCATTTTGTGCCAATAATGTTTGTTCCTTCTGGTCTAGGAACTAACTCCCATACTTCATGTTGCTTGAATTTGTTCAATTCATCTTGCATTGCTCCAATCCAGTATTCAGAAGTCAAAGCCTCCTTAACATTTTTTGGTTCAATCTTAGAGGCAAAGCAAGAGTTTGAGATAATTTCTCTAGATCTTGTAATGACTCCACTATTTGGGTCTCCTATGATGAGTTCCTTAGGATGATCTTTCTGAATTCTGATGGAAGGACCTTTGTTAGCTTCCTTTGATTCAGATTCTGATGAAGTAGTTTTAGGTACATCATCCCTTTTAGACACATGAGTTGAAGTCTCAAAGAATGTCTCAACATCATATGGGACATCGGTTTCCTCATGATACTCATCAACTATGACATTTATAGATTCCATCATAGCTTTGGTCCTGGAATTGAATACCCTATATGCTCTGCTGTTGGTAGAGTATCCTAGGAATATTCCTTCATCACTTTTAGGATCCATCTTTCTCCTTTGTTCACGATCTGTCAGAATATAGCATTTGCTTCCAAAGACATGGAATTACTTTACTGTAGGCTTTCTTCCTTTCCATAGGTCATAAATGGTGGATGATGTTCCCTTTCTCAAGGTGACCCTGTTATGGACATAACAAGCTGTATTCATAGCTTCAGCCCAAAAATGAATAGGAAGTCCTTTGGCATGTATCATTGCTCTGGCAGATTCCTGTATAGTCCTGTTTTTCCTTTCAACAACTCCATTTTGTTGAGGGGTTATGGGTGAAGAGAATTCATGATTGATTCCTTCTGAGGAACATAACTCATCAAACTTACTGTTTTCAAACTCCTTGCCATGATCACTTCTGATTCTGACAATGCATCCTTCTTTTTCTCTTTGAATTCTTTTGCACAGTTCCTTAAATACATCAAATACATCAGACTTTTCCCTAATGAAGATAATCCAGGTGAATCTGGAAAAATCATCCATAACAACATACGTATATCTCTTTCCTCCAAGACTTTCCACCTGCATTGGACCCATCAGATCCATATGTAGGAGTTCTAGCACCTTTGAGGTGGTCAGATGTCTTGTCTTTGGATGTGACATTCTAGTTTGCTTTCAAACCTGACATTCACCACAAACTCTCCCTTCATCAATTTGAAGCCTTGGAATCCCTCTAACTACCTCCATGGATATGATCTTTTTCATCCCTCTTAGATATAAATGACCAAGTTTTTGGTGCCACAGTTTCACTTCCTTTTCTTCTTTGGCTATAGAGCACACAGAAGAATAATTAGTGTTCTCAGACTCCCATAAGTAACAGTTGTCTTTTGATCTGACTCCTCTCATTACAACTTCTTGTTTTTTATTTGTTACAAGACATTCAGACTTGGTGAAGTTGACCATGAATCCTAATCACATAATTGAATGATACTTATGAGATTAGCAGTCAAGCCTTTTACCAGCAATACTTCATTTAGGTTTGGAACTCCTGGGCAGTCCAAGTTTCCAACTCCTTTGATTTCTCCTCTAGCATCATCTCCAAAAGATACATAACTAGTAGTATGAGGTTTAACATTATTCAGAAGATTCTTGATTCCAGTCATGTGTTTAGAGCATCCACTGTCAAAGTACCAGTCTTCCTTTGCAGAGACTTTAAGGGAGGTGTGAGCTATCAGGGCTGCAGACTTTTTCTTCCACTGATGAGTATATGGTGCCTTGTTAGACTTAGGTTTGACAGCTGGGATCTGATTAGGATATCCATACAATCTGAAGCAGAATGGCTTTATGTGACCAAACCTTCCACAATGATGACATCTCCATCTTTGATACTTTTTCTTCATATTTCTCTGTTCTCGATGTTGAGTGCTATGTTGTGACATCTGCTTTGACATTTTTTTATCAGGTATGATCTTCTTCTTTTCTACAGTAGATTTCTTTGCTGCCACAAATCCTAGACCAGACTTGTTTCCCACATTTTGTCCAGCCTGAAGGATTTCTTCTAATTTGTCAGTTCCATTTGTCAGCATCTTGACAGACTTGGTCATCTGATCAAGTTTTGAGTTTAGCACTTGAACTTCACCTTCGAGATGACTTATAGTATCAGTGTCTGCCTTCTTCTCAGCCTCCAACTTTACTATGAGTTGTTTTTGTCTCTCATTTTGCTGACAGACTTCAGCACTTCTGATACATAGCTTCTTGTAGGAGTCAGCCAGTTATTCAAATGTCACATCCTCATCATTAGAGTCCCTATCAGAGTTAAAATACCAGCTAGTGCAGTAACTAGTTTGGCAGATTCTTCTTTAGAATTACTTTCTGAGTCACAATCAGACCAAGTAACAGACATTCCTTTCCTTTGTTTCTTAAGAAAGGTAGGACATTCAGCTCGAATGTGCCCATATCCTTCACATCCATGGCATTGGATTCCTTTGCTTTGATTTCCCTTTTCTTCAGACTTTGGTCTTCTGCTGGAGTCATAAGATCTGTTAATGTCAGAGAGAATGTTCTTGACATTTGACCTTGACTTGGGGTCCATTATCTTGATGAGTTTGTTGAACATCCTTCCAAGCATGGTTATAGCTTCTGAAATATTCTCTTCATCATCCTCCTTGTTTTCATCTTCAGTATTAGATACTAGTGCTATGCTCTTGTTTTTTTTGTCAACATTGTCACTGATTCCCATCTCAAAAGTCTGCAGTGACCCAATGAGTTCATCAACCTTCAAGTTGCAGATATCCTGAGCTTCCTCTATAGCAGTCACCTTCATTGCAAATCTTTTAGGCAAGGATCTGAGAATCTTTCTCACCAGCTTTTCTTCTAACATCTTTTCTCCCAATGCTCCTGAGGTGTTGGCAATTTCCAAGATGTTCATGTGAAACTCATGAATTGTCTCATCTTCTATCATCCTTAGGTTCTCAAATGTGGTAGTCAGCATCTGAAGTCTTGACATTTTTACTTTGGATGTACCCTCATGGGTAGTTTTGAGAGTGTCCCAAACATCCTTGGCCAGTTCACATTGATGTACTAATCTGAATATGTTTCTATCAATTCCATTGAACAAGGAATTTAATGCTTTGGAGTTACCCAGGGCTAACTCATCTTCTTCTTTTCTCCATTCTTCCTCAGGTTTCAGACTGGTTGTCCCATATTTCCCAGTTATGGTGGGGTGGTTCCATCCTTTATCAGCAGCTCTCCAAGCCTTTTTGTCCAGTGATTTTAAGAAGGCAATCATACGAGGTTTCCAGTAGTCATAATTTGATCCATCCAGAATGGGTGGTCTGTTCCCAAATCCACCTTCTTTGTCCATAGCGCCAGAAAATAATATCCCTAGATCTCACCCAGTAAGACAGGCAGGGTGCCTACTCTGATGCCAATTGAAATTCTGGCAGCAGATACTTAATGTCACAGTGAATGTTATGACACCGTATCTGACACACTTCAAGATAGTAAATTTAAAAGCAGTAAAGAACACAGTCAATTGTTTACCCAGTTCAGTGTGTAACAACACCTACTCTGGGGGCTACCAAGCCAGGGAGGAAATTCACTATAAGAGATATTAATTCAGGAATAAACCAACCAGTTTATCTCCTTTACTTAAGACCTACCCAATGCAACTTCAATCTAAGTTCAACTTAAACCTGAGTTCCTACTCACTCCCCCTCAATCACAGCAGTGATACTAAACAATTGATTAATGAAATTATGAAGACACTCTTCAGTACATACACTTGATTTTGTGTCACAGCTTTGATCAAGTGACAATCACTCGTGCTTCAAAGCTTTGAGTGATACACAACCCTAACTTGACTTTGCTTCAAAGCTTTAATCAAGTGAAACAAACACTCGTGCTTCAAAGCTTTGAGTGATACACAACCCTTACAATCAAATCCTACTCCAAATCACTTATCACAATGATAATTGCTTGGCTCACAGTAGTTACAACTATACAGTCCCTTATTGATATTCTGTCAAAAAGTATTCTGCACCAATAATCTTCATGAGGAATATATAGGCAGGCTATTCTTCAGTTAGGGCTTCCACGAAAATAACTAGGGTTAATTCATGTTATCCTCAAGACTTGGTCTTATGCTTTCATCAACCAGAGTAGGGTTAAGCAAGGTTAACCTAATGTCCACGTGAGCATCTGATCTAGACTGTATACAACTACATACCAGATTCCTGAAAAATCTCAGGAATAACAAATCTGCACAAATGTTAGATCAGTACAGGATGTCTTAACATTGGTTATGACAACAAGAATCATGTTCACTGATTTTGGTAGAATGCAATATGATCATTGCTTAATGATCATGCTAATCACTCATATTGAGTAGCTCCTGTATGACATTCTTTTTCTCCAGAATGTACCTTTATCCCAGAATGTTATGACATCAGTCATGACATTCACAAATCTGGTTTTACCAAAAAAAATGCCAACAAACAAACACTTACACTTTCCATACTGTTAAAACATGAGGAAAGGGCAATACAACTTCATGAAGAGCCGGTTGAGACAGTAAACTTGGGTTCTGGGGAGGATAAGAAGGAAGTCAAGATAGGTGCCGATCGGGAGCATAATATCAAAAAGCGGTTAATTCATATGTTACATGACTATGTTGAGGACTTTTCCTGGTCATACGAAGACATGCCAGGGTTGGACACTGATATTGTGGTTCATCGTCAGCCGATAAAAGAAGACTGCCCTCCCGTGAAGCAAAAGGTTCGTCGTATGCGGCCAGAGATGTCAGAAAAGATCGAGGATGAAGTCATGAAACAGTTCAACACCAGTTTCTTAGTTGTTACTTCTTATCCATAATGGGTTACTAATGTTGTTCCGGTTCCTAAGAAGGACGGTAAATTATGTATGTGTATGGATTACAGAGACCTAAATAGGGCAAGCCCCAAGGATGACTTTCCACTTCCCTGTATTGATGTTCTAGTTGACAACACCATACAACATATGGTACTCTCCTTCATGGATTGTTTCTCCGAGTAGAATCAGATCAAAATGGTGCCTGAAGATATAGAGAAAACAACCTTCGTCTAGTAGTGAGGCACTTTCTACTACAAAGTTATGCCATTTGGGTTAAAGAATGTTGGGGAAACCTATCAGCGTGCTATGGTAGCTTTGTTTCACGACATGATCTATCACAAAATAGAGGTCTATGTCGATGATGTGATAGCCAAGTCCCAGACTGAAGAGGAACACCTTGATCACCTGCAAAAGCTGTTCGAAAGACTGAAAAAGTACAAATTGAGGTTGAACCTGAATAAGTGCACTTTTGGGGTAAGATCTGGTAAACTCTTAGGCTTCATTGTCAGAGGAAAAGGTATTGAATTAGACCCTGCAAAGGTTAAGCTATACAAGAAATTCCAACTCCCCGCACTGAGAAGGAGGTTAGGGGATTCTTGGGATATCCAAACTACATTTCCATATTCATTTCCCATCTAACCGCTACTTGTAAGCCAATCTTCAAATTACTGAAGAAAAATCAAGCTGTGAAGTGGAATGACGATTGCCAGACCGCCTTTGAAAAAATCAAGGAATATCTTCAAGATCCCCCACTTTTGATGTTGCCGATTGAAGGGAGACCTATGATCATGTACTTAACAGTGTTAGCGAACTCAATGGGGTATGTGCTAGGGCAACATGACGAGTCTGGTCAAAAAGAGCATGCAATATACTACCTTAGCAAAAAGTTTACCAACTGTGATACAAGATACTCACTACTCGAGAAAACTTTCTACGCTTTGGCATGGGCTTATCAACGACTGACACAGTATATGTTGACTCACACTATCTTGTTGATATCTAAAATGGATCCTATCAAATACATCTTTGAGAAACCCGCTCTCTCAGGAAGAATAACAAGATGGAAAATGATTCTAACCGAATATGATATTCAATACACATCCCAGAAAGCAATTAAGGGAAGTGTACTAGCTGATCATTTGGCTCAACAGGCTATGGATGACTACCAATCCATGAATTTTGATTTCCCGGATGAGAAAATCATGTTAGTGACCGATTGTGAAGAATTGGGACCAGATGAAGGGCCTGAAAAAGTATCTCGATGGACTATGGTTTTTGACGGAGCTTAAAATGCGCTCGGAAATGGCTTTGGTGTTGTGATTATATCTACTGAAGGCTGTCATACGCCTTGCACTGCCAGACTATATTTCAATTGTACCAACAACATGGCTGAATATGAAGCATGCATTATGGGTCTCAAAGCTGCTATCGACTTAAGAATTAAATTCTTGAGTGTATTTGGAAACTCGGCCTTAGTGATCAGCAAAATCAAAGGAGAATGGGACACAAAGCATCCTAATCTCATTCCTTACCGGTAGCATGTGCTGACACTGATTCCATATTTTGAAGAAGTTACCTTTGAGCATTTTCCACGAGAGGAAAATCAAATAGTGGACGCGCTAGCTACTATGTCATCCATGTTCAAGGTCAGGTGGGATAATGAAGCTTCTCATATCACTATTGAGATACAGGCTGAACCAGCATACTATTATGAGGTTGATACTGAAGAAATAGGGGACAAACCTTGGTTCCAAGAAGTTAAAAGATACCTCGAAGCCCAAGAGTATCCTGAGGGAGCTTCCATCAATGATAATAAGTTCTTAAGAAGGTTCTCTTCCAAGGTTTTCCTCAGTAACAGAATCCTCTACAAGCACAACCACGATTTTACTTTGCTTCAGTGTATGGATAAGAGTGAAGCAGAGAAAGTTATGGCAGATTTGCATGAAGGCACCTTTGGCACCCACTCTAGCAGGCACACAATGGCTAAAAAGATCCTACGGGCAGGATACTACTGGTCCACTATGGAAGTAGACTGTTATCAGCATTCCCAAACTTGTCACAAATGCCAAAACTATGTTGATAAAGTACATGTGCCTCTGGTTCCTCTAAACGTCTTGACTGCTCCCTGGCCATTCACAATGTGGGGCATCGATATGATTGGAGATATTAGACCTACAACTTCTAATGGGAACCCCTTCATCCTCGTCGCCATTGATTACTTTACAAAATGGGTTGAGGCGGCCTCTTTTGCTTCTATTACCAAGAACGTTGTGACCCGATTCATCAGACATAACCTTATCTGTCGGTATGGTATTCCAGAAAGAATCATTATGGATAATGGTACCAATCTCAATAACATTATGATCACCGAACTGTGTACACAATTCAAGATTCAGCATCATAACTCTTCTCCTTACCGGCCGAAGATGAATGGCACCGTAGAGGCTGCTAATAAAAACATCAAGAAGATCATACAGAAGATGACAGTGACATGCAAAGACCTGCATGAGATGTTACCATTTGCTCTTCATGGTTACCGTACCTTCGTACTGTTTACAGTGATTTCTGGTAAACAACCGCTACTCCTCCAAACTATCGAATAAACTTACTGACTGTTATTCAATTTCTCTGGTAACTCGCAGGATCGACTAGATTGATCCTAGGACGTGTTGGTCATTAGGGTAACTCTCATGATCGAACTTGTATTCATGGTTGGTATTTAGAATGTTGTGTAGGTGTTTAACTTATTTTGATTTCTCTCTTAAAGATCTAAAGGTGTGATCAAATAAATGTACGCGAAACTAAATTGCATGAATAAAGGTCAATTGTAAAGACATGTAAAAACTGCATAAAAGACAAGTAAATGACTCCGAATCATAAAAACGGTTAATGTACAAGATTCGAAATATGAAGAAAGCGTTTAATGCAAGAAAACTGTAAAATGGCTTTAAGTGAAAAAGGTGTTCGAAGGATAAAAACTTGAAGATAAAGGCATGAAATGTATAACAGTTTCTGAAATGTAAAGTATTTGAAATGGAAAGAAAACATTTAAATGTAAGGCATCAGTGAAAAGATTTCGAATGAAAACACTTTAAATGCAAAAACTTGTAAATGGTATTGACATAAAGATAAAGGAAAGTACTGGAAATGATAAAGAGTTTTCATTAAATCATAAACATGTGGTGTTATCATACGTACATTGCTCTTGCATTCGTTTCCCTAGCCATGTGGTAATTTGAATGTTTACTGAGTTTTTTTGTACAATAGATATGACACACGAAATCCTAATGCTAAGACTTCTATTTATACTACTTCGACCATAACGGTCTTGCTATAAGATTCTGCCACGTTCAGAACATGCAGAGCAATGCCTCTCTCTTGCTTCCACGCGTCTTCGAATGCTCCAACGCATATATTTCAAATTTCAAACATCCCGCTTGCATTTGAATTTCAAATGTTTTGGCACCTCTTCGCTTCGAACGCATTTCTTAGATACAGCCTTGTTATCATTTCGAGACTTCTTTGGATATATTCTCATAAATGTCACTCGAAGCTCCAAGCTTTGATATGCCCATTCGAAGCACTACTTCTACCATTTCGAAACATGACGTTTTGTTTCATTTCAATCGAAACGTCCAATTTACTTTGCTTCTAATAATATCATCAAAATCTTCAACCAACAAAATTCCCCTTTAAAATATGTATTTCGATTCATTTGAGAAATACTTATTTTAAACATATAGACAGGATTTTGATGCGACCTTCGAATCATCGTAACATTTATTGCATATGACTCCAGTCACGTCAATCATAACGCTTTTCAGATTCCTTAACCGCCTTGAACCATTTCACAGTATGGTGCAGTTACAAAACAATGATTGTCTTTAATCACGCCTATTACCAATGTTAACTTTACGCCACCTCTTCATCAAACCAACCCACGATTACCACGTATCACAACCTTACTCAGCGGATGCTTAAACTTCCACATTATAAAAACCCATCAACTTAGTCTTTTCTTTTCTTCCCATATTCTGAATCTTTTCTCCTTCTTTTCTCACCGAAACCCTAAGCTTTCAACATTCTTCCAACAATGTCTTCTTCAACTTCATCTCAACTAAAAAAGGTTTCCAAAAAGAACGGAAAGACCGCAGGAAACACAATGGAAAGCAAGGTTGTCACCTACCAAGGTCAATCTGTTCTTGTTCCCCAGATGATCTAAAAAGAGAAAGAAATGCTTTATGCATCCCAGGTACTTATTCCTACTACCGCTGCTGGCAAGAGGTTAGCTTTAATGGGCCCTCTTACAGTTTTTGAAATTTTAAAAGACACCAGAAAATTTTTCCCAGTTTGCTATAATTTCAAACCTCTGTTTAATAAAATGGATGCCCCTAAGGCAATAGAGTCTTCTGGTTCAAACACCGTGGAAAATCCAATTGTTCCTCCTAAGGACCCTTTCGTACTAGACTATGTAAAGAGTAACTTCAAACCGTTTCGATCTTGCCCCACCTCCGACACTGCTTATCATAATTGGTTCAATAAGGTAGAAGCCAACAAATCCTAGAAATGGGAAGAATTAGGTATCTACAACTTGATTAAGCTGTCGAAGCCAGGTTTTACTTATAGCCACCCATTGTTATTCGCGTCCCTATATTTCTGGGACAGTACTTATAATACTTTCCATCTCCCTGGTGGAATGATTACCCCTACCTTTTTTGACATAGCGGCCATTACTGGGCTATCACCAATAGGAGAAACATATATCCCTGACAACGAAGAGAATTCGAGTATTATTGAGTTCGAAGTCAAACTAGCAAGCTTTTCAAAGTTTATCAGCCACTATCACACTGAAGGAGACAGTGTGTCGGACGTAGAACACATTGCTTTCCTTACCCTATGGCTGTCAAGGTATGTCTTTTGCAGCAGATCCCTACAGGTAGCCAGGAGGTTTATTCCTCTAGCTAGAGATTTGCATGAGAATCGGAGGGTGTGCTTAAGCGAACTGCTACTAGTTGATCTTTATGAAAGCCTAAGGTCAGCTGTTTCGAGTCTAAAATCTCACACCTCCAAGAATATCCTGCTAGATGGCCCTTTCTGGTTACTTCAGTTATGGCTAAATGCCATGTTCGAACCTTCATTATCAACTGCCAACACTATTGCTGAACAAGACCCTGAAATAACGGATAGAATAGTCGAAGGCACTAGGCTGCGAAGACTAACCCCAAACGATGATAAGGACGACTTCAAAGTCCTATTCTCAAAATATATCATGATATTCTCCAAGAGGCATAAGTTCGAAGAGACCATGGCGCCTTTTGCTTCAAGGGCTCATGGACCTTCATGGTTCACCATGGCTCTCTCAGAAGCTATCAAAAGCAAAGAGATTCAAGATGTATGGAGAGCCTTTTTGCTACCCAGACTAATCTCTTCAAGAATAACTCCTGCTAAGAATCAGATTTTCCTTTTCGCTTATCAGCCCAACTTCGTTTCGAGACTGTTTGGCTTGTGCCAACTAATTCCTGAACCCCTATTTCAAACAGAAAGTGCCATCACCTCTGGGCGAACCTTCAAGGCACGAGAAGCCAAACTACAACAGGAACAATACCAAGGCTTCGCCCAGTTTGAACTAATAACTTTCAAACCTACACACCTTACAACAAAGGGGTTTCTGGAATGGTGGACAAAGTTCTATCAGACTTATATGTTCGATACTCTTACTATTCAGCAGAAACTAACTGATGCATTCGATGTGCAGGTACCATGCAAGAAAGGTATGGTCACTCATGCCAAAGAGATCAAAGCTTTTCAAAATTATTTCGAAACTACTTATGACCCCACACACTTGGAATCCACTGTGCATCAAGCGGCTGAGACCCTGAAGGAAAAATTCAAAGAAAAAGTTTCTAAGTTAAAACTTCCTTCAGGGTTGTCACCTGAGGATAGGTATAGGTTGGCATTCGAAATGCATCCACCTAAATTTCCTAGATTACCTACCTCAGAACTGGCTCTGGCTTGGTTTCCTCCATACCCTTGGTGGTTCACTTGCAAAGAAATGTTCAAATATCTTCAAAAGAAACCAAAGCCATCTGAGACTGTGACATGGGCTCGACACTGGCTCCACGATTTCCCAGGACATCTTCGCTATGGCCTTTCTGCCATGTCGATTAAATCTGATCAAGGCACAGGTGCGAATGCTTGGGAAAAACCCAAACGTTTTCATTTTCCATATCTTTAACTTTTGCCTTAATTGTTTCAATTTTCAGCCATCAGGATAAAGACTGCTGCTTCAAAGTCAAAAGAAGGGAGCGCCTCTCAAGCCTCTATCGAAACCATTGACAATGTGAGTCCATCCGAACCAACAACAATTGCTGCAACAACATCAACAACACCAGTAATAACTAGTGTTCCAACTCCACAGGTAATCACTTAGCCTTGATGTTTCGAATACACTAATGCTTCATGATTTGCATCTAACTCTTTGTTTAAATCTTTTCAGACCAACAAACTTCCGCCTACCACTCCAAAGAAGCGAAAATCAAACACTACTGGGGAAGACCCCAAGGTAAGAGGGAATTTACCAGCTGCTTCGAAGAAGAAGCAGAAGAAGGATATTTCAAAAAGTGTTGTACCAACTAGTGTCTCTGGAATCGATTCCAGGGATGCTGCTCCCTCACCTAAATCCAAAATTCCATCTTCGACCTCCAACGTAATGTTGGAACGCATGGCTAGAAACCTCTCTTCTGAGAGTCCATAGGTAAATTGAACTTTAAGCCCTTGACAAAATAATGATTCATTACCTTGGTGCATGCTTTTAATATTCTTTTGCTTCTTGCAGGATATTTTAAATCCAGCTTTTACCACTTCGACCTCACCATCAAAAGCTATTGCTCCAATCAACTCCTCTCCTCAAGGAGACTCCAGCAACGTTGTACAGAACAAAGGTTCCTCCAATATGGCGGTTCTGGCTGGGGCTTCTGAGCAGCAAGATGATCAGAGTACTTCTCCTCCTCTAAAAGAAACAAATGAAGCAACGGTTCATGAATCTGTAGAGGCTTTACAAAGAACTTCTCTCCAAAAGTCCCCTCTCGAAACCCTTCAAGAGGACCCAAAGGACACTCACGCTGAAGGAGAGAGAGCTGATTCTGGTCAAAGAAACGAAGAATTTGCAGAAGAAGAGTCTGAGGAGGAGGATGCCAATGATGGTTCGACTGCTGGGACAGAGTCCAATGCAAATATCAGCGGAAACGAAGACATCGAAGTGGTGGATTTGGATGACGATGAAGAAGATAATGAGCACGAAACGAATGAAGGGGATGGTGACACAACCAATAAACCCATGGAAGTCGAAATGGACGTGACTCCCCTGCGTGTGGAACTCCCTCAACTGTCTTTGTCCCGAATGACTGATGAGGAGCTTGCTCTCCTGAGACGAAATGACCCTATTGGGTACATGAAGGCGAAGCTGGCTCAAAGGGACATTCCACTTGCTAGGGCTGGCACAAGTTCGACTAGCCATCCTCTTCCCACAGATGAAAGAATTGTACTTCTTAACAGGATCAGGAGAACAATTCTTGATGTGGATATATTCGAAGTGCTCAAATAGGATAGCACTGCTTGCTACACTATGAAGGAGTTGCTTACAAAAGTCAACCTTGCTACCTGCTCCTTGCCAGTTAGTACCATCTTGTTCGATCTTCAATCTTTGCTAGACAACATGACTGGGTACCTTCTCCAAGATGAATTTGCTGCCAGAAAGGTTCAAGAAAAACGCACTGCAATGGATGCTGCTTATGAACATGCTTCGAAACTCTCTCAAGAAGCTGAGGATCAAGCCATGCATCTAAAGCAACCAAAAACTGATTATGAGGCTCGAGTTGAGTCCATCCTTCTCTGGGAAAGGCAAGTTCAGGAACTTCAACATAAGGTTAAAGAGGCTAGAGAACAACAATTAGCCTACGAAACCAATACTGCTGGTAACCAATTCGAAGAGCTTCTCAACCAGGGGCTTGCAGAAATGGAAACTGCAGAACAACTCAAGGGAGAAGTCGCAACCTTGGAGGGAGCCAGACATTTTGCTCAATAGAGACTTGAATCTTTTCGAAGTACCTTCAACAGATTGAAGAATAATTCCTATTTCTAAATCTCAGTGTCGATTTGATTAAATTTGGTTTTTTATATCTAATATTTGAACAACGCCATTTTGGCATCCCATAATGCCATTTTGGCATTTTTATGATATTTTGGTTACGTTGCTACTATTCGAATCTCCTGCAGGCGTGGCTTATATTTCTTTAAATACTTCCCATTAACCTTTAGGATACGTTTATCATCCATCAGCTCTTCGATTTCATATGCATTGTTTGAGAATACCTTTAGTATTCGAAAAGGCCCTTCCCAGTGAGGTGACCATTTACCTAATGTTTTATTTTTCTTGTCCATGGGCAATATGACTTTCCAGACTAAGTCATTAATAATGAATGCTTTTCTTTTCACCCTTTTGTTATATGTCATGGCCACTCTTTCTTTTTGTCTCATCAAGATTTCCAATGCATGTAATCTAACTTCGTCCAACTCAACTAATTCATTCATCATCATCTCCCAATATAATGCAGCTGGAATTTCGTTTTGTCTTTGAATTCGAACTGATTGTAGATGAATTTCTACTGGCAGTACTGCATCATGACCAAATGTGAGTTGGAAAGGCGTGGTGTTAGTAGCTTCCTTAGGAGATGTTCTACAGGCCCATAGTATTTGGTCTAGAGTTTTGTGCCAGTTCCTTGGTTTTTTACCAACATGTTTCTTGATTAACCCTATTATCACTTTATTGGCTGCTTCGACTTGACCATTTTCTTGAGCATAATATGGCGTTGATGTTAGTAATCTAAACCCCATTTCTTGGGCAAATTCTTGCATCTTTCTACCAGTAAACACAGAGCCTTAGTCTGTGGTTATGCTCTCTGGCAATCCGAACCTATAGATAATGTGTTTCTGTATAAACTCAATAATAGCCTCTTGATCAGTGACTATTAATGGTATAGCTTCGATCCAACTGGTTTTCTATGGTTAAAATAGGCATTACGCTATAACCCACTGACCCTTGGTTATTTGTCATAAACTGATTTTCCCCAAACCCAGACCCTAATTGTGGTGATGAATTCGATGTGGAATTGTGTAAACCTGCCATAAAAGATGTTGGCATTCCATAAGAGGAATTTCTGGTTCTATTACCATCGAAACCGGGTGGTCTAGTTAGTGGGGTGGCGAAATGGGTTTGTGTCCCTGATGGTGGAACGAATCCCCCAGGATAACCAATGGTTCCAGTATTTCCTAAGATCGAACTATTAGTTGATATGCCACTTACTCCATTAGTGGCTATATTACTGGTAGAAGATGCAACAGACTGTGCATTCGAAGGGATCACATTAGACGTTCCCATCGAAGCGGACACATTAGTGCCTGTTGTATGTGGGGCATTTTGCTCCCCTTGTTGATTGTCAGAATTAGACATCTTGTTCAAACGTTTTCTTCTGGATAAGGGTTGGTTGTTGTTGGTTATTTTACCACTTCTTAGGTTCATAAAACAACAAACTTATCACTCAGAGGGTATTTTTATAATGGTTACGTCTCAACAATCTTTATTTCTGTTCTAAATTCCGTAATGTCCGTAAAATAATCTATTCCTACCAAGATATATTTCTATCCTTTAGACGAAGCGGGATTTATTTCTCCTATTAAATCCAATGCCCATCCTCTAAATGGCCATGGTTTGATGATTGAATGCAACTCACTTGCAGGGGCATGTTGAATCCCTGCATGTTTCTGACATTCCTCACATCCTTTAGCAAAGTCTATGCAATCTTTGAGCATGCTAGGCCAATACATACCATATCGAAATAACAGCCATTTCATTTTATGACCTGCATGATGTGCCCCACATGCCCCATTGTGGACTTCTGACAATGCTAAGTATGCCTCACTTTCTCCTAGGCACTTCAATAATACGCCTTCTTGGGTCTTTTTGAACAATTTGTTCCCCATGAGGACATATGATAATGCTCTGTATTTTGTCTTCCTATCAACATTCAGAGTTGGGTTTGTCAAATAACTCACCAGTGGACTTCGCCAATCTGCATCTGATAAAGTATTTATGGCTAATATTTCGAATCCTTGTTTCTCAGCATATCCCAATTTCATACTTTCTAGATCTGATGGTGTGAATCTAGTAGCCATAACTCTACCCCTTAATTCAACTAAATCCTCAAAGTTCCTGGTAGAAACTTTATAACCCGAAGCCAACTGTGCTAAGTCATTTGCTTCTTGGTTCTCTATTCTTGGTATTTGTTGAATATCCATGTATTCAAATTTCCTAAGTAGCCTGTTGACTATGACGAAGTATATCATCAAGTTTTCCTTTATGCATTTATACTCCTTTGTTATTTGCTTGACCACTAATTCTGAGTCTCCTTTAATTTCGAATCTAGTTGCCCCCAATTCCAACAAAGCTTCAAGTCCAACAATGAGCGCTTCATACTCAGCTTCGTTGTTCGAGCAACGAGGACCATCTAATTTATACTTGAATTTTGTTGGAATTCCTTCAGGAGAAATTAGAAGGACTCCAACACCACTTCCATTCCTGTGGGTTGAACCATCAAAGTATAATTTCCATGGTTGCATTTCGACGTAACTCATGACAGTCTGCTCAACCAATGAATGGTCCACAATGAAATCAGAAATCACTTGGCCTTTCACAGATTTTAAAGGCATGAAAGTCAAAGAATATTCTGTTAAGGCTAAAGCCCATTTACCAACTCTGCTATGCATTATTGGTTTTGAAAGCATGTGTTTAATGACATCGAAATGAGATGAAACATAAACATCAACAGGCTTTAAATAATACTTGAGTTTCATACAAGAGAAATACAAACAGAGACATATCTTTTCTAAATTGCTATATCTGGTCTCTGCATCATTCAATACTCTACTTAAATAGTATATGGCTCTTTCGATACCATTGTTATCTTCTTGTGCTAACATACTACCTATACTAACTTCAGAGGCAGATATGTACAATCTCATGGGCTTCCCCTATGAAGGTGGAGACAAGATAGGAGGCTGAGAGAGGTATCTTTTTATCCTGTCAAATGCCTCCTGATGGGCTTCGTTCCATTCGAAGGCTTGGCCTTGCTTTAGACGAAGCAATGGAGAGAAAGCTTGGGTTCTTCCACTCAGATTCGAAATGAACCTTCTGAGGAAGTTAATCTTCCCTAGCAGAGATTGCAGCTCCCTTTTTGACGTAGGTGTTTTCGTCTCCATTATGGCTTTGGTTTTGTTCTGGTTGATCTCAATCCCTTTCTTGTGAACCCCAAAACCAAGGAAATCTCCAGCCTACATAAAAAACGCACATTTAAGGGGATTCATCTTTAAGCCATTTTTTCTCATTCGTTCGAATGATTGGCTCAAATGATGCAAATGTGTTTCTGCAGATATAGATTTGATGACTATATCATCAATATACACCTGCATAAAGGTTTCAATGAAATCATGAAAAATCGAATTCATTGCCTTTTGATAAGTTGCCCCATCGTTCTTTAAACCAAAAGGCATCACCACCCATTCGTAAGTGCCTAAGGCTCCTGGGCAACGAAATGCTGTCTTGGCAACATCTTCTTCAGCAATAAAAATCTGATTATACCCAGAGTATCCATCTAACATACTCAAGTATTCGAACCCTGCAGCAGAGTCTACTAGCATTTCTGCCACAGGCATGGAGTACTCATCCTTAGGGGTTGCAGTGTTTAAATCCCTAAAATCTATGCAAATTCTTAAAGAACCATTTTTCTGATGAATCTGCAACGCAGCAACCTTTCGATCTCAGCTTTAATCTTTGTGAGAACCGCTGGTGCGAATCTTCTGGGAGTTTGTTTGATGGGCTTCTTGCCATCTTTGATTGGCAGTCTGTGTTCGACTAACTCCCTCTTTAAACCAGGAATTTCGTCATAATCCCATGCGAAGTAATCTTTATTTTTCTTGAGGACCTCGATCAGTTCCTGCTTGAGGCCTGGGCTAAGTTTTGCACTTATGTAGGTTATTCTTTTCGTGTTTTCATCCCCTAAGTTGACTTCTTCGAGTGGATCCTGCGCCAACATTTTGGCACCTGAGTCTATGGGGTCCCTTTCGAAGCCTAAGGGTTCTTTATCATAGATGGAGTCCAGCCTTTGATCTATCTCAAGTTCTTTAAAGGGTGAGCATTTCGAGCCATCCCCACTTATTTCGTTCATCTTCACAGCTAATTTATTTATTTCAGCCTCTAAGGCCGCCTTTGATTCGTTCTCAGCCATATAGGCCGAAATCCTTTCAAAAAAGGAGTACTCAGTCATGGATAAGGTTGTCGAAGTCCCAGCCTGCTGGCTGTCTTTGTATAGTACTTTCGACTCCCTCGTTATCACTGATTATTCTTCTATCCCAGTATAGGCCATCATGGCGAAGGGTCATGTAGTAGTGGGTGTTTCTAGTTTCGTTGATTTCATCATTTGGAACACACGGAGTAATCTTTGCCAGATGTTTGTCATAATTCCTCTTGTCAACTAAATTGACTGTTGACATGAAGTAACTCTGGTCTGCTTCAATGTTTTCCACGATCCCATCTTCTCTCCATAGAACTAAACGCTGATGCATTGACGAAGGAACTTCCCCTACGCCATGGATCCACTCCCTTCCCAGCAACAAGTTGTAGTTGGCCTTGGCTTCGATCACCATGAACATGGTGGGCCTACAGCTTGAGCCTATTGTCAAGTCCAACTGAGCCACCCCCAGTGTTTTGCCCACTTTCCCTTCATAATTGGATAGAACCATATTGTGGGGCTTGATGTCTCCTTCGCGTATTTCTAATCTTTTCAGCATGAAGTGGGGTATCAAATTGACTGCAGCACCCCCATCCACTAGAACCTTATTCACGCCATGGGCACCAACTTTTTCCCGAATAAATAGTGGCTTAAGATGGTTCTTCATAGCTGGTTCTGGACGTTCGAAGAACGCATTTTGCTCCTCGACAGCCCCATTGTCCATCACATAGTAGCACACAGGCCTATGCTTCATCAAGTCTATGGTATCTTCTTCCTCATATTCATCAATCTCAGTCTCCTGTCCAAACTCACAGGGAAGCACAGATACCACGTTCCAGTTTAGGTTGAACGAAGACTCCCCCTCTGATTCGAAGTTATCCGTTATCATATCTCCGTCTTCTTCTGGGCCTAGAGTGTATTCCTTTGGTTCATCTAGTTGTACTTCAGAGAAAAGCCTCCTATTAACTGGGGGTTTGTCTTCAGTTTGATCTTTTGGTGTGGGTTTGTTGGTGTTAGATTCACCTTGGTTCTTTGTTGAAGTTGCCCCTTTATTTGCCACAACTTCCCTCTCAGCCTTTCGAATCCTCTGTTGCCTTCGCCACTGGGATCTCGACATGGGGTTCCTTCCTTTGTAGTTCTCTAATCTTACCTCTTCCCTCTTTGCTATGTTGAATTTCCTTCTGTATGTCATAGCATGGCGTGCGTTTCGTTCGGTGTTTCTCCATCTGTCTTTGCCTTTGTCATTTCTGACTTGCAGCCATCTGTCGGTTGGCACTTCAGCAGGGAGTTTGAACGTCACTCTTCGAGCACCCTTGGGATGAGGACTATCAGGCCTTCGTTGTTTGTATTTGCTATCGAAACGTGGGCCCATCTGAACAGTTTCTTGATGGTTCCAGCAAGGGGCGAAGGGAATTGTTTCGAAGGCTCTGGCCATGCTTTGATCATACACAGCAGAACACCTTGGGCATATCAAGCACTTGGTTGCCCCTTTGTAGCAGCGAAACACAAATTCCAGCAATCTTTCTCCATCCTTAGGATAACACCTGTATAGCTGGTTATCTTGGCGCCAATTGTTGCCAGTTCGAGCCCTCTGTACCCTCTCGAAGTTCGCAGCGATTCTCTGATTGCAGAGGATGCTGCACCTAGGGCACAGTATCATTCCTGTATCTCCCTTCTGGCACGTCATGAGGTAATCCTTAAGACTAGCATCTCCAGCATGATTATCCTCCATTTTATACTTCTCTTTTTCTAAGTATCTTTCTACCTCCTCCATCTTAGAGCGAGGTCTCTCCATATCCACCATGTTTACCTCAACATCCTCCCCCCTAGCTTCATCATCTCCCCATCCTGTGGGTTTTATATCTTCATTGTGGACTTTTGAACTCTCTGGGGCAGAATATTTGACCAAATAGTCAAATTTTCCACTGGGTTCCCCCAAAGTGTCCCATATTTCTTTCTGAGGGGGAGTTGGCTTCGTGATTTGGACTTTCTCCAATTCCAGCCTCAGGCCTTCAGTGACCTGTGTCAACTCTTGGTTTTGATTTTCCTGGCCTTCAGTAGCCTGGATCTCTTTTGCAACAGCTAAAGGTGCTGCTTCAATTGAAGTCTCTGGTTGCTTCTGGACATCTTCAGTGACCTCCTTATCGACTTCGACTATCACCCAGCTTTCGTTTTCAGTACCTTTCTCTCCCATTGGGGCATCATTTTGGTCAGCTTCCACCATGTTAATCTCTCCAATGCATGCAGGCTCGGAGTAATTGGTGTCTGCGACGTCCAAGGGATCTTCGTCCACTTTCATTTTTGCTTTATCAGCAAACTTCAGTCTGCCATCTTTAATTGCATTCTGAATTAGGTCCCTGAAAAGAAAACACTGTGAGGTTTTGTGGCCTAGGAAACTATGATATTTGCAAAATCCTCTCTTCTTTCTTTGATCTAAAGGAGGTATTTTGACATTTGATGGCACAATGAGTTGGCCATCTTTGACAAGTAAATCAAAAATCTCGTCACATTTAGTGACATCGAAGGTATAAACCTTCTTTGGGAATTTGTCACTTTTCTCATTTTCAACAATCTCTTTCCCTTTTGTGGGAACTAATAATTTGCAGGAGTAAGGTGGTGCCTATTTTAATTCAGCGAGGTCGATTTCGACCTCTTCGAATTCGGATTCAGGATAATCTTCTGCTTCCTCAGTTCCAACATAGGAGATCCTTTCCTTCTTGTTATTTTTAAAGACTCTGGCCTTTTCGGCCTATAGCCTTTCGACCTGTCGAACCCTGTCGGCTAACTGAGCCATGTCCCTCAAATATTGAGTGTCTAGTTTCTTTCGAATAGAGTAATCCAAGCCACCAGCGGCCATTTCGACTAACTCATGTTCAGGCACCACTGTGTAACATCTGGATTTCAAAAGCCTAAATCTATTCAGATAATCATCTATGGGTTCAGTGAACTTTCTCTTGACACTGGCTAATTTCTTCAAGCTTATTTTTGACTGTCCCATGTAAAACTGTTCATGGAATAATCTCTCCAAAAGAGCCCAAGTATCAATGGACCCAGGAGGCAAAGTGGTGAACCATGTGAAGGCGTTTTTAGTCATGGAACTTGAGAAATATTTGATCCTGAGGTCTTCATTATTGGCTATATCTCCCGCTTCGGTTAGATATCTGGCTATATGTTCGACTGTTGACTCATTGGTATCCCCAACGAACTTTGTAAACTTAGGGACTTTATATCCCCTTGGTAAATCAGTATGCATTATGTAATCTAATATAGGAGAAGCATAATTTGTCCTTCTAATTCCTGTGTTGAGGCCATTCTGGGCCATGACTCTCTATCATGGTGGTTAAATTGTTTTCTGCCAAAATGTTATCGTTTCGAATTCTATCAACGACTGCATCAGCATCTTGATTTCGACCCACCATGACAACCCCCCTAGGTTATTCTTCTCGAAACTCTGGGACTTCCAGCCTTTCGACCCTTTCCCATGGTTCCATAATTTCTCTTTGTGGGCCTGGGATCATTGGGGCTTCTAGCCTTTGTGCCCTTGCCCCCAAGTTAACTTCTTCTCTAGGTGGTCTATAGGTTGGGTCGTTAGCAACTTGTTCCATAATAGGTATGTTTGCTCGAACTCCCGCCTGAATCTGCATACGCCTCTCTGGGGGAGCAAAGAAATCTGCTATTCGACTCATGTTATCTGCGTTTTCTCTGTTTGTCACAGTCACATTTTGTACTATTGAAGCAAATATTTCCTGCATAGTTTGTGCTAACACCCCTATCATATTATGGTTACTGTCATCCATCAATTGCCTAAAAGCCAACTGGTTTTCTGTGGTTAAAATAGGCATTGCGCTATAACCCACTGACCCTTGGTTATTTATCATAAACTGATTCGCCCCAGACCTAGACCCTAATTGTGGTGATGAATTCGATGTGGAACTGTGTAAGCCTGCCATAAAAGATGTTGGCATTCCATAAGAGGAGTTTCTGGTTCTATTACCATCAAAACCGGGTGGTCTAGTTAGTGGGGTGGCGAAATGGGTTTGTGTCCCTGATGGTGGAACGAATCCCCCAGGATAACCAATGGTTCCAGTATTTCCTAAGATCGAACTATTAGTTGATATGCCACTTACTCCATTAGTGGCTATATTACTGGTAGAAGATGCAACAGACTGTGCATTCGAAGGGATCACATTAGATGTTCCCATCGAAGCGGACACATTAGTGCCTGTTGCATGTGGGGCATTTTGTTCCCCTTGTTGATTGTCAGAATTAGACATCTTGTTCAAAAGTTTTCTTCTGGATAAGGGTTGGTTGTTGTTGGTTATTTTACCACTTCTTAGGTTCATAAAACAACAAACTTATCACTCAGAGGGTATTTTTATAATGGTTACGTCTCAACAATCTTTATTTCTGTTCTAAATTCCGTAATGTCCAATTATTGGTCCCACTGGGCGTGCCAATTTGTTTACAGTGATTTCTGGTAAACAACCGCTAGTCCTCCAAACTATCGAATAAACTTACTGACTGTTATTCAATTTCTCTGGTAACTCGCAGGATCGACTAGATTGATCCTAGGACGTGTTGGTCATTAGGGTAACTCTCATGATCGAACTGGTATTCATGGTTGGTATTTAGAATGTTGTGTAGGTGTTTAACTTATTTCAATTTCTCTCTTAAAGATCTAAAGGTGTGATCAAATAAATGTACGCGAAACTAAATTGCATGAATAAAGGTCAATTGTAAAGACATGTAAAAACTGCATAAAAGACAAGTAAATTACTCCGAATCATAAAAACGGTTAATGTACAAGATTCGAAATATGAAGAAAGCGTTTAATGCAAGAAAACTGTAAAATGGCTTTAAGTGAAAAAGGTGTTCGAAGGATAAAAACTTGAATATAAAGGCATGAAATGTATAACAGTTTCTGAAATGTAAAGTATTTGAAATGGAAAGAAAACATTTAAATGTAAGGCATCAGTGAAAAGATTTCGAATGAAAACACTTTAAATGAAAAAACTTGTAAATGGTATTGACATAAAGATAAAGGAAAGTACTGGAAATGATAAAGAGTTTTCATTAAATCATAAACATGTGGTGTTATCATACGTACATTGCTCTTGCATTCGTTTCCCTAGCCATGTGGTAATTTGAATGTTTACTGAGTTTTTTTGTACAATAGATATGACACACGAAATCCTAATGCTAAGACTTCTATTTATACTACTTCGACCATAACGGTCTTGCTATAAGATTCTGCAACGTTCAGAACATGCAGAGCAATGCCTCTCTCTTGCTTCCACGCGTCTTCGAATGCTCCAGCGCATATATTTCAAATTTCGAACATCCCGCTTGCATTTGAATTTCAAATGTTTTGGCACCTCTTCGCTTCGAACGCATTTCTTAGATACAACCTTGTTATCATTTCGAGACTTCTTTGGATATATTCTCATAACTGTCACTCGAAGCTCCAAGCTTTGATATGCCCATTCGAAGCACTGCTTCTACCATTTCGAAACATGACGTTTTGTTTCATTTCAATCGAAACGTTCAATTTACTTTGCTTCTAATAATATCATCAAAATCTTCTGCCAACACGTACGCACGTCAACAGGGGCAACTCCTTTCTCTCTGGTATATTGTATGGAAGTTGTCCAACCTATCGAGGTCCAGATCCCTTCCTTGAGAATCATGAAAGATGCAAGTTTGAATGAAGATGCATGGTCTCATACTCGACTTGACCAATTAAACCTGATTGACGAGAAGAGGCTCGCCACCACCTGTCATGGTCAGATGTACCAAAAATATATGATTAAGGCTTTTAACAAGAAGGTCAGATGTCGGGTATATCAGGCTAGTGACCTAGTAATCAAGTGCATCATACTGCCGCAACGTGACCCTAGGGGCAAATGGACCCCCACATACGAAGGGCCATTTATGATCAAGAACATATTTTCTAGTGGAGCCATAATCCTAACCACTATGGACGGTGATGACCTTCCGCATCCTGTAAAGTCGGACATAGTTAAAAAATACTACGCATGAGCAAAGACCCGCTAGGTTGAATGGCCTAGGTAAAAATAAGGGCATCCCGATAAACCAAAAGGGTTCGGGAAAAAATTAGGGATATATATATATATATATATATATATATATATATATATATATATATATATATATATATATATATATATATATATATATATATATATATATATATATATATATATATATATATATGGAAAAATATATACACGCGGCAAGTCGAAAACCTGAAAAGGCGGCTTGGGATAAAAAGGGTATCCCGGTGGACTGAAAACCCGAAAGGGCGGTCCAGGAAAAAGTTAGGGATTTAAAGCATATAACTATGTCCCGTTAGATCACCTTGCAGCCAATCTTCGGTAACAACTATCAAGCTCAAATGGTACTAATAAATCCAATTAGCTTCAGACAAGCAGCAAAAGAGATGAGACACTCAAAGACATAAAGGCAATAGCATAATGGGAAACAAACAAGATTATTTCACATAGTTGTTTTTCTTTGTGTACTATTTTGTATAGTTTTCATTCTTACGACGACATTCTCTTACTAGGATGTTTACCTCCTTATACAAAAAACGTTTATTCAAGTTAATACAAAAATTATCTCCTTGAAAATGCAAAACTATTTGTTTCTTATCTTTCTGTTTTGTTTGCAAAAACGTCCAATGATTATTTTTGAACATATGCATTTGAATGTGATTACCGTTTACAAATACACGCATAAAAAATAGAAATATAATTACTAATGGCTTTAAGAAACGAGACAATGTCTAAAGGCCCTATGCAAATCCTCGCAGATAATTTCTCCAGCAGCTACAGAGGCAGGGGTATCCTACTATAAAGTCATTGCCATATCCTTAGCATACAACCTAATGATGTCAAACGTTCTTATATCCCCGGAGGAGAAAAAATTTCCAATTACTCACACGGCATCTCAAAGAATTCCTCAGCCTAGTTCACAAGCTTCTTGGGTTTCCCAATCAGGGTTTCATAAAAGTCTTCGAGCGGTTTACGGAGTTTCCCTTCCCCCAACAGAATTTATTTCTATAACAACGGAAATCTGTCACTCAACATTTCAACTTCAACAAAGTTTGAAGACATACACTCTTCATCCCTAGCAATAATCAGGGATTTATTTTCCACAGTTCAACAACACTGCAATAGAACAGCTGATACGTTCATACGTTGCATTCATACATCATTTTACAAGCGCCATAACATATGCAGCACAAATGCATACATCACAATCTCATTTATTATAAAAAATAAAATGAAAGATTATTTTTATTAAGGGTAAAAACCCTAATTTTCTTTAAGAAAGTATATATATATATATATATATATATATATATATATATATATATATATATATATATATATATATATATATATATATATATATATATATATATATATATATATATATATATATATATATATATATATATATTAATTATATCATTTATGTACAATAAAATATTAAAATATATACAAATGTCAAAAAATAAAAATATATTAGAAAAAATATTACTTAAGTATGTAAACAATAAAAATAATAGGTATAATATTTCTATGTATTATTTTCAAGTTTCTTATTAAAGAAAATAAAAGTATGTTATCTAATAATTATTTTTATGTTAGAAAAAAATAATAAAAAATACAAAATAAAATGTGAAAATTTATGAAAATATTTTTAGTAATTTTTTATGTTTAGAAAAATAAAATAAAGTCAGAAACTAAAAAGAAATGAAAGAATATGAAAATATAAATCAAATGGGCTAAGGGGTGTAAATAGCAAGTTAGTGGTGCAAATAGCAAGGAAATGACAAGGCCCAGCCCAGATTAGCTTCATCTTCAACCTTTGAATCACAAAAACGCGCGCCTGTGTACAAAATCTGGAAATCCTGCATACGTGCTCTAAAGCAAAAACTCATAACACCAAAGTCATAGAATTTTTCAAGACGATTCCAACCATATAAAGAACTTGATCTAACTCTCAAAGACCAGAGAGAATTTCTCTGGCCCTAATTTTTAACCTAACTTATTCAGGAAGTTCATCAATCAAATTCTCTCAGCACACTTAACCTAAATGAAATCTATGCATATGTACAACTTAAGGGCTATGAGTACTACATTTTTTATTCACAAACATAAGCCTAATGATTCCTAAATAGAGAGATAGGAAGTTGGAAAATACCTGTTTCAGTTGAACACGAGTATGGGAATGTAGAGCTTTTCAGTGAGGCCTGAGATGCTTGGGAGCTTGCTTGAACTTCCTCTGACCTTCCCCAATGCTTAGTTTGCTTTGGATTTGCTTGAACAAGTTTGTAGAAGTCAACCTGCACAAGATGAAAATAGAAATGGTGAAGCTTGCAAATGGAGTTAAAGTCAATGGCTAATGGTTGGGATAGCTCAGGTGGGTTATATGGAAGGTATTGGAACAGGTTTGGGGCAAAACGCACGAGTAGTTTTTGTTATGAAACTCAAAGTCCAGAAACTGCCCTGTTTTGAAAGAAGAAGGTGTTTTTGTGTTTTGGAAGGCTTGAGGGTTGGATGACTCGTGTTTCTGGCTCAAAGCAATGTGTAAAACTTGTTTCAAATGCTTGCAAGAGTTGGTTATAATAGATACTCAAGATTTGGCTCTTTGGCAAGTTTACTTGTTTTTTAAGTAAAAATGTGAAGTGGTGCAAGACAGGCCTGTACAGGCTATCTTCCAGCATGCACTTGGTGATCTTGGCCCCCCAAGTTTATGGATATTTTTTGTTGTCCAAGAGTTGGTTCAAGGCTCAAGGGATGCAATTTGACATAAAGCAAGTTTTGACAAAAATGGCAATGTTGCCTTTTTGCTATTTTTGGATTAATCCTTTGTGCAAACCTCTAATGATCAGAACAAAGCTTCAATCTATTGAGTTTGCATTTACTTCTTGAGTGTGGAAGGGTTTAGAGACCTGTAATCAAGTACAAACAATGCTGGATAGAAATTAAAACTTGTAGCAACATGAAACATGCCATGGATCAAAGTGAGTTTTTGCCAAATTCAAACCTTTGATTCTCCCTAACCATAAATGATTTTGGAGAGTTCTTGGGAATTTTGGAAAGCTTGTAACATGATATACAATACATCTTTGAAATGAATTTTGAGATTCCAAGTGGAACTAGGTGAAATATTGCCATGAAGATAGGTCAAAATCTTGCCTAAACTAGGGAAAAATTTCACTAAGTTAAAAGTTTCATGGACCCTTGTTCCAAAACTCATAACTTGAGATACAAGCTTCTTTTGAGAAAACTTTATGAATCAAAGTTGTATATTTTGTGGAGTAATACAATTTTCTTGTTGGAAGTTTTGTTTTAATCCAATTGCATCATGGTGAAAAAGTTGGGCAAAGTTGGGAAAAAATAAGAAAATTTCATAACTTAGAAAAATTCAAAGTTATGAAATTTTTCAATCTTAAACCCTTATTTGAAAACTTAGGTTTCTTGATGAACAAGTTTCATATTTTGACACATCTTGATGAAAAATGACCTTTGGCACTTGATTTTGACCAAAAAGTCAAAGTTTGACTTTTCAGTGTACAGTTGATTCTTGATTAGTTGACTGGAAAATTCATCTGTCAATCCAATGCAATTGAGATCTTTTGAACCATGCGAATAGGTCAAGATGATGCCATTGAGTCCTTGAGTCCATTCTTTAACCCAATTTGCCATTGGCTAGGTGGAAAATCAGAAATTACCCTTCTGTAGTCAAAACCCTAAAAATGACCATTTTGCCCTTTTGATGATCTGATCAAATTTCATGAGGATTTATTGTCCAAACTTGATCAAATGGTTCATATGAGCCTATAATATTGATGTGGATAAATATTTATAAGGTTTGACTTTAAATTGGCCATAGTTGACTTTTTCCCCAATACAGTTGATTTTTAGGTCAACTGTCCAATTGACTGGGCAAAAATTTGATTCAAGGCTTGAAACTTGGTAGAGGCAATCTTATAAGTCCAACATGAAGTATGAAAGTCACTTTGAGCATTGGGAGTCCAAAAATCCTTGTGCAAAATCAAACCCTAATTTAGGTCAACAGTGCAAGGAGATGTCTTGAGCAGAGCAAACCCTAGCTTGGTCTTGAGTTCAAAGAGTCTTGTGAGAAGAAATATTGATAAAATGAGAGGGAAAATTTTGGGGTACAACAGTTTTCCTCAATTACCAAGAATATTGTAGCACGGTTCATCAAACATAACCTTATCTGTTGGTATGGTATCCCTGAGAGAATCATCACTGACAATGGTACCAACCTCAACATCGGCATGATCCCTGAACTCTGCATGCAGTTCAAGATCAAGCATCACAACTCTTCTCCATATAGACCTAAGATGAATGACGCAGTGGAAGCCGCCAACAAGAATATAAGGAAGATTTTTCAAAATATGGTGGTGCCCCTACAAAGACTGGCATGAGATGTTACCATTTGCTCTTCATGGCTATCGTACTTTGACGCGTACATCAACTGGGGAAACCCCATCATCTTTAGTCTATGGTATGGAAGTTGTCCTGCCCGTAGAAATTCGAATCCCTTCTCTAAGGATTAAGAAAGAAGCAGACTTAGACGAAGACGAGTGGATTCATACTAGGTTGGATAAGT
Organism: Vicia faba; assembly: GCA_948472305.1. Lineage (NCBI taxonomy): Eukaryota > Viridiplantae > Streptophyta > Magnoliopsida > Fabales > Fabaceae > Vicia > Vicia faba. The sequence goes on from OX451741.1 coordinate 1,472,900,264, forward strand.
TTAATTTTATTGATGAAAAGAAGTTGGCGGCTTTCTGTCATGGTCAGATGTGTCAAAAATGTATGATCAAGCATCGGGTATACCAGGTTGGTGACATGGTAATAAAATGCATCATTCTACCACAAGGAGATCCCAGGGAAAAATGGAGTCTCACCTACGAAGGGCCATTTGTTGTCAAGAAATTATTCTCTGGTGGTGCTATGATGCTAACCACTATAGACGGTGAAGATTTTCTGCACCCTGTGAACGCGGACATAGTAAAAAAAATACTACACATAAGAATGACCCACTAGGTTGACATACCTAGGCAAAAATAAGGGCATCCCGGTAAACCAAAAGGGTTTGGGAAAAAATTAGGGATATATACAAAATATTATACACCTGGCGAGTCGAAAACCTGAAAAGTCGGCTTGGGCAAAAAAGGGTATCCTGGTGGACTAAAAACCTAAAAGGGAGGTCCAGGAAAAAATTAGGGATTAAAAGCGTACGACTATGTCCCGTTGGATCACTTACATGCAAGCTTTATTACCAAAGTTGAAGTTTAAATGGTTCAATCAACTTCTTTCAATGGCAAGGGACGAGATGTTCGAAGACATAGGGGAAATAGCACAGTTTGGAACCCAATGAGATCACTTCCACATGGCTATAAATTTTTTTTTCACTTTTTACTTTTTTCATTTCATGACGACTTCCTCTTACTAGGATTTCCGTCTCTTTATACAAAATCGCCTGTTTATAGGAAAATTATCAATACAAATACATCTTAAAGTTCAAACTCGTGGTTTTTCCTATTTTATTTGCAAAAATGTCCGATGACTAAATTGAATGAACATATGCATATGAACATGATTAACTGTTAACAAATATGCGCATAAGAACAGGAATAAGCATTTACTCAAGATTCTAGAAGCTGGAATGACACTCAAGCTGCCCATAAATCCCCACAGAGCTACTTCTATGAGATTATCCCCAAAGAATAATCTTCACAAAATTCATCCCCAATAAGGATACATTCCAAACAATTTCCTTACAGAGTTCCAATCAATACACTTCATGAAAATTCTCTTCCCCAGCTGAGTTTGAAAACTGTAAAACCCTTATAGATTTCTTCTCTCTAGCAAAATTCAATTCCCCCAAGAGAGTTTGTTTCCTCAGTGGAGTATTTTTATGACAATAGAGTTTATTTCCCCAACAGGGTTTATTTCCCCCAACAGACTACAATTTCCCCAGCTCGAGTCTATTTCTCAAACTACCACAAATCACTGACAAAATTCCTCTCTCCAGTGAAGTCACCACTATTCCCAGAAAATTGCTGTAAAACCTGGAATCGAAACAGATATCAGTTAACTTTATCCTCCCATACGAGTAGGAATGTTATCCATCTCTTTTATCCCCAGTCTGGGTGTACAAAAATTATCCTCCCAGACGAGTCAGAAGATTATCCATCTCTTTTATCCCCAGGCGGGATATATAAGAATTAAATTCCCCAATAGAGCAATGAACAACCAATGTTCCTAAACTCTTCTCCTTAAAGAAGAAATCAACATCCCCAGTGGAGTTTCCTCAAACAAGTAAGCAGGAATCCCCAGCGGAAGCATTCTAGACAAGATTGAAGATAGACATACTTTTCATTCCCAGCAATAGTCAAGGATTTATTTTCCCAGACAAAGATATTGTGCGAGTCTACAAATACACTTCAATAACATTTCACATTCATATGTCATAACATATGCATAAGAAACACATATAACATGGTCTCATTTATTTGAGAACATCATCACGTGATACATTTCATACATCATGACATTGCATACAACTAACTCTTTACCTTTTCAGGAAAGATTAATCAACAGACGAATATCACCAACAATTCACAAATAGGTCCAAGATTAATTCCCGAAACAAGACGGGGCAACTATATACAAGACAAGGTTAAAGATTAATTCTCGAAACAAGACAGGGAAACTATCTCAATGGCCAACAAAAAATCAGGTTCCAGATTAATTCCCGAAACAAGACGGGGCAACTATCTGACTAACCAGCCATAAATTAACTCCTGAAATAAGACAGGGAAACTATTTGTGACAAACTGGTTGTAGATTAATTCCTAAAACAGGACAAGGTGACTATCTACATAAACATATCAAAGATTAACTCCCAAAACAGGACGGGGAAACTATCTTTCTTTCTTTATGGTCAGATAAAGATCAATTCCCGAAACAGTACGGGGCGACTATCTTTGTCACCAATGGTATGAACTCCCGAAACAGGACGAGTTTACCAACAAACTAATTATAGATCAATTCTCGAAACAGGACGGGGAAACTACCTATATGATAAGTAGCTACTCAAACACCTTTCCCAGAGGTTCATTCTGGAAAGCACTCTTCAGATACAGTCGAGCGTAGACTCATTCTAATACTTCTATCAACAATTACCTCTGGATGACATCTATAAGCCCATCTTTGTCACCTCTCCAAATGGAATCTCTAAGCCCAGTCCCGATATAATCAACAAACAGTTTTACTTCATGCACAGGCGAGTGCAAATTTCTGGGCACTTAAGTGTTCAATCATATTCCACCTTCAAGTCGTGAATGGCGAACATGCCAATCTAAATTTTCAGGTTTAAGAAGATTGAACAAGGGAAACTATTGTACCCCAAAATTTTCCCTCCTTTTTCTTCAATACATTTCTCACAAAAGATCTTAAATGCTCAAGGATTCTCAAGAGTTAATCAGACAAGCTCACCTCCTAAGCATTGGGTCCACAATTAGGGTTTTGGTTTTCTCAAGGAAAATTAGACTTCTAATGCTTCAAATGACTTTCATGGTTCATTATAGGTCTACAAGAATTCTCATACCAAGTTTCAAGTCTTGCACCACAAATTTGCTCAGTCAGTTGCTCAGATGACTGAAAATCAGCTATATTGGGTAAAAAGTCAACTATGGTCAACCTACAGTCAAACAAGATATTTGGTCAAAATCAACATTTTGAAGTCATATTCATCAATTGATCAAGAGTTGATCATAATTCCTCAATAAAAGCACTTAAATCATCAAAGGGGCAAAATTGTCAAAATTAGGGTTTTAACTGAGAATAATTAATTGTTGACTTTTGACCTAGTACATAACCTAATGGCTAGAAGCATGATCTTAAGGATTCAAACAAAATATATTTACCTAATTTCATGGTTCAAAACATCCTCAAATATCAAGTGATTGATAGTTGAAATTTGGATCAACTGATGAAAAGTCAACTGACACACAAAAGTCAAACTTTGACTTTTTGGTCAACATTGAATTTCAAAGATCAAGATTCATCAAGACATTCAAAAATAGAAAACCTAATCATTAATAATCAAGAAAGTCAACAAAACTCAACAAAGGTCAAGATTTCTAATACTTAGAAAAATTCTAAGTGTTTTTTAACCTTGATAACTTCACTACTTCGTGACCATTTTTCACCAAGATGTAAGATAATTCAAAGAAAACTTTCAACATGAAAGTTGTAGATCTTGATAAATTCTACAAATTTGTCCTTGAGGGTTGATGTCCAAAAAATTCTTGGATTAAGAGATATAGGCTCATAAAGTCATGACATTTTTAACAAAATACTTAGCGAAATTTTTAACAAGTTTGGTCAGATTTTTATCCCAACTTCTTGGAAATTTTTCACCAAGTTCCAAGTTGATTTAGCCAAAGTGGTCAACATGAAGGTTTTAGACAATGTTTCAAGATTTCCAAAATGTCCAAGAACTTGAAGAGATCATTCTTGAGCTAGAAGTTTTGAAGAGATGAATATGGCATCACAAACTTGAATTTTAGGTCATTTTGTGATGAACCTTATGATCCAATCTTCAAGCATGTTGCATAATCTTGCTTTTCAGGCCTTCTAACTTGAAAATAACTCTATAATTTAATATTTACACAATTGGTTGAGGTATGATCCAAGTGATTAAACCATTGTCCAAAGCAATTTTCTATTTTCGGCACAAAGTTACCACTTCCGTTCTTTGAAAGTTGCTTTAATCACAAAGTCAACTTGTCTTGAGCCTCTAACTTATTGCTTCTTCACACACTTAACCTACAAGATCATAAGAATCATGTTTAAAGTGTTTAACCACTCTAGAGGACATCGTACAAGCATTGGAACCATGTTCTTCAATGTTGCTTCAAAATTAAGTAACCTAGCCATAACATGTCACTTTGTGACCCAAGCCATCTCAGCCTCTAAAACCTTCTCTCTATATATAGAAGAAGTATTTAAAATCCAAGACATGAGTTGACAAGCCCTCTAACCCCTTCAAACTCCCTAAAATCATAATTTGCACACAAATCCTCCATTGTTGCAACTTCTGACCTTGAACACCAAGCTCCAAATACCTTTGTGCGTTTTCACTTTTAATCAATCACAAAGCTTCTATAACTCATATAGAGGCTATAAAAACACTTGCTACATAACTATAACACCGTCTTCACCATCCTCCATTTCCAAAAACAGCAACTTGTAACTTGACTTCTCTAGAAGAATCCATCCACTCTCAATCCAAAGTAAGCATTGCAATAGCTTCCTAGGAGTTCAGTGAAGCTACCCAGATCATCACAACACCTCCAGGAACGCTCCAACTTCAAACATGATTTCCAATTTTGAGGTAAGTTTTCTCAACTTTGAACTTCCTATACAAGCATCATTAACGGTTACATTTCATTTATCTTGCTTGAGTAATGTGAATTTTGGATTTGAAGTTACATAAAAATTAGGGTTTGTTTTGGTACCAGACAAAATTAATGCTCATCTTTGATTTATAGCTTAAGTTATTTACATGATTGGATTTGTGATGAAAAAACAAGCAAGTTTCATTTTTACACTTTTGAAAATGGTTGAGAAATGAACAAGTTTGAAAATTCAACAATATTGTTGTTGTTTGCTGCAAACACGCGTGAGGAAGAAGATGAAGTCAAATTTGAAAAATGATTTTACTTTATATTTATTGCAACTTGTTTTACCACCAGATGTAACATCCACTTCAGTGGTAAAGAAGCGTGTGCTAAGTCATTTGTCTATAAGGACCTGGGTTCGAGCCCCAGTGGTACCCTTTTGTTTTTTTTCATATTATTTCCTTACAGATCCAGTATGAACCACCCAGCGCACATGCCATACACCCTCATTCCCTCACCACATGATCATCATAAAGTCAAATCCAACGTATCCAAGTGCCATTCTATGGTGCACTCCAAGAAACCATCCCTACTGGATCAAACAAAGTGTTGGGCCCTTTTGATTTGGGTTCCTTGTTTTTACTTTCTAACCCCCCCAAAAATTTCTTATAACAACCAGGCCCGTTCCTTTTTTTATTATTATTTTTTATGATTCAAAAACAAATTCCTTTGGGCCCAACATTTTGTTTTCTTTTCAACCCCCTTTTTTACCTTTACATCACCCTGACCCAATTAATTTTCCTTATTTATTTTAATTATTTTCTTTTTTAAAATTAAAATAATAAAAATCCTAAAAATTTTGGATTTAGTTTTCAAATTAATTAGTTTAACTTTTGACAATTTAATTTTGTTTTAACTCAATCATTTTGGTTTAATTAATTAAAATTAAATTTTATACTTCAAATATTTTCTAAATAAAACCTAAAAATATTTTCTAACAATTAATTTCTCTATTAAATTAATTTAGATTTAGGCTTTTTCTATACTTAAATTATTTTTTTCCTTTTGATTAATGAATTTAGTTTTTATCTTAGTTTAATTTATTTAGGTTTACTAAATTCTATTAAGCACAAAGCCAATCAATTAATTAACCATCAAACCTTTTTCCATTAAAAATCATCAAAACAATTTCTTTTTCTCTACTTTACATTCTTGCACATTTTATTATTTCGCATTATCATTTATGTACATGGTTTGTAATAGATACTTACGTTAATTTCCTTCCTCCCTATTTCACAAACTTGTACCCCTCATTCCCAAAGCGTTGTAACAGCGTAGGACATTTAAATTCTACAATTTATCGCTTTCCTTATTATTGTTAGTAATTAGGGTTTGTATGGCAAGATTTAAAATCAAACATTAGACAACCCTAATCTAAGACAAATTAAACATGAAAACAAAACACCTTGCATACATGCACCTCTAGGTTAACCTCACTTGTTGCCTTGGATTAAAACAGTCATGTCCCGCGAACGTGGGATGCTTTAGCAAAGACCCTCGGTTAAAATATCATAGTCCCTAGACGACCCTTCAATGTTGCCTTCGATAAATGATCTTAGTCCCTTACGACAAATTGGTAAAGTATCTTACAAGTTTCCTTCTATGATTGTACGATGATCCACGCCCATCCCTCACATCCAATGATATGGCTCCTTACCAACCCATGGTAAAATAACACTATCTAAAGGAGGATGAAAAGAACATAGACTTTTGAGTAGGTAGATTGCTCGTAATTGCTTGCTCACAAAATAAAACAATCTTTACACCTCACACTTTTGAAACAACTATTTTCAAAACACTTTTCAAAAAACAAAACATTTTGTATACATTCTCAACGATACGATAATCATTACAAAATTGCCTTACATTGGCATTTTCAAACATCTTTCCAAACACTCCAAATATTTTAAAAACTAACATTTTGTATACATTATCAACGATACGAGAATCATGGCAAAATTGCCGCACTTACGCATTTTTAAAAATATTTGTAAACATACACAAACACAAAGCATTTTAAAGTGAGCTAGCAATTAAGAACCCGTAGATAACTAAGGATGAAAATGGTTCTAACACCTTCCCTTTTCATAACCTACCCCCTGAACTCAAGAAATATTCTCAAAAGGTCTTTCCCGTTCTTTTCACCCTTTCCTTTATTGGATAAAAAAAAATCGGTGACAACTCTTTCTATCCTCATCATTTGCGATAGAATGCAAAACACCCAATTCAGTTCTCCCACTGTATTACAAGGTGACGGCACCTACCCCATGAATCCAAGGGCGTCCGAGTAAACAAGTATAAGCTGGCCGGATATCCATCACATAGAAGGTGGAATCGAATACCTGGGAACCTACTTTGATTGGAATATTCACTACTCCGTGTACCATCCTCTTCGAACCTTCAAAGGCTGTCACCACAATATCACTAGGTTTCAGTATAACCGCTTCGCAATCAAGTCTGTCAAGAGAACCTTTTGGTAGAACATTCAGCGAGGAACCCGTATTAACCAATACATGAGCTAAAGTAGTGCCCCTTCATTCAATGGAGACATACAAGGCTTTATTGTGGTTCCTTCCTTTAGGGGTTAAGTCGGAATCCGAAAAACCTAGCCCATTATCAGTGGTTAAGCTAGCAACATAACTTCCAAATTGTTCGGCGGAAATCTTTTGTGGCACGTGAGCAGATTTTAAGAACTTTACTAAAGCCTGTGCATGGGCTTCAGAACACAGTAACATGAATAACGTGGATATTTTTAACGGGGTTTTCCCCAGCTGTTCAATAATTTTGTAGTGAGGATAATATTTAAAACCTCTTCCAACTCTTTCCTGAAAGTATCATCATGTATAGCTTCTTTAGGTGCCTCCATCTAGGCAGGCTCTGTCATCTATTCTTTACTCTGAGCCTCAACAGTTGGCTCAGCAGCAGTAACTCAAACATGTGTAGCAATAGTCTTCGGAGAGATTTCCAGCAAGAAATCCCTTCCGCTTCTAGTAACCTTACTAGTCCCAGCAATGTTATCAATATTGGGATCAGTAGCTTCAATAACTTCATTCTCAGTAGTCGATAGTTCTTGCTTGATGCCGTGGTAGTAGACTTCGACTCTATAGCTCCAAGGAATAGCTTTATTTGAAGAATATGGGATGGGTTTGGGTGTAGTAATTATTAGAGGAGAAGTTATGGGTTTGTAGTGATCCTTACAGGACCATGGGAAGTGATCCTGATAGGAGTGCGGGATATTACAAATATCTCTTCCAACTCTAAGTCTTGTAACAAATTCTCAACAGAAGGAATCTTCTCAACCAGAATTATTTGATTATCCATTAGTGTTGTACCCTAAATTTTTCCCCTAACTTTTTCAGTCGCACTTTCATACCATATTTTGTCATTCAATCACAATCATTAATAAATAGCTTCATTCATCACATTTGCATTCTATCTTTAAGTTTTCTCTTGTGTTGTTAACTAACTTCTAATTAAAATACAAAAAATATATATATTTGTCTTTGTCTTTGCATATTTGTGTTTTGTAGGTACCGAGTCGAAGCATATGGCAAATAAGGTTTTCCGGTATTATTTCCCTAAAATCTCTATTTGCAAAGAAAAAGAATTAAAGAATTTTCATTTTTTTCATTGTACAATCGATTGCTCCTAAAGTGCAATCGATTGCTCATAGTGCATTTTGCGCCATTTTTGAAAAAATTCACTGTGCAAATCGATTTGCACTATAGTGCAATCGATTGCACAATGTGAAAATTTGAAAAAAAAACAGCATTTTAAAATTGTCAAATTTTGGCTCCAATTTTTCTTCATTTTTGAAAGATGTATCATTAATTCAAATTTTAGTGCCAATTTTTCATTTTTAAGAAGAATTATCATTAATTCAAATTTTGGCTCTAATATTTGAATGAATTATCATTAATTCAAATTTTGGCTCCAAGAATCAATTACCAAATTACCACTAATCCCAATCCTAAAACTCTATAAATAGAGCCCTCATTTCATTCAAATTTCAAGCTTTTGATAGCCAAATTCACCTTGCTAAAAAATCTCTCAATTCTCTCCATCTACCAAATTCACTCAAAGCTCCATTTTCAAAAAGTTAGTAAGCTTTGCATTGAAGCTTACTAATCTTTGAGCTAAACCTTCATCCAAACACTTTTTCTCCATCAATTCTCTACATCCAAGCTTGGTCAATTGATTCTTGTGGTTGAATTGAAGCAAATTCTTGAAGTTGTTTTGATAATTCTCTAGATCTACCTTTGGTAAGTTGGATAATTCATCTTTCACAATGTGATCTCTTGTTGATCTTTGGGTTTGATTCTTTGAGCATTATTTTGTGATTCCATTGGTGTTATTTTCTCATAATTTGATGTAATTTTCGTGCTCAATTGGATCCATGATCATAAGGTGTTTGATGGAAAGTTTGAACAAGAAATTGCCCTTTTAAAATACTGTTTTTGCTACTGAAACTGTGTGCAATCGATTTGCATTGTAGTGCAATCGATTGCACATAAGCAATTTTGCATAATTTTTATAAAATTGTACTGTGTAAATCAATTTACACAATAATGCAATCGATTTACACAAGGACAAAATGCATTTTTTGCCTTGTTTTGGGCCAGCTTTGATCCAAAATGATTTTTCTACTCACTCCTTTTTGATTGTTGGTTTGAATTGCAATTTTAAATGTCCAATTTGTCTTTAAACTCAATGGACATTGTGATGTAGATGAAGTTGGATAAATGTTCATCAATTCAAATCTACCTAAGAGTGAATTATTTAATTCATTTTTGGTGCTTTGGATTAATGATATGTTTAGTGCTTTAATCCATCTAGAAGAGTGGTTGAATTTAAAGATGAAAGAATTTTGAAATGGTGATCCAAATTAGCTTATCATTCCCCTCCCTCTTTATCTTATCCCTTTCTTTTTTAATTGTGCTACATGTTAAGGGATGGTGATCTCTATATCATTTATCCAAACATGAAGTACATAGATTGCTATTGACCGGCCTCAAAATAGGTGTGACTTCTACATAAGTCCACTTACGATTGCTTAACATAGCGCTAAATTTTGTCCTGATTCGAATAAATGATCATTCGTGGCCCAAACTTATGATTGCAAGCCCAAGTATGTTAATTTGATCTCTTTGATCCAATAACCTTGAGATTCATTATGTGGAGGCTTTGGTTCTACCAATCCTCTAATGGATCTACAACACCTTTGGTCAACGCGGATCACTTAAACATCGTTGATCATTACATGTTGCCTTGTGAGAATTCCAAAATGGATGATATACTTGACAAAAAGCAAATGCAACTTGTTGTGTGGAGGCTTTGGTTCTACCAATCCTCTAATGAGTTCCAAATGCAAGTTTCAAGATAGTCATCCAACTAACCCCTAATTACTAACAATTAACTTTACTTTACGCTTTTATTTTCATGCTTTATGTAACATTTACTTTTAGCATTTTACATTTCATGTTATTTTCATCTTTGCTCACTTGAGCATTTACTTTTATGTCATTTTTATTTTGCTCACTTGAGCTTTTCTTTCTTTTTAAAGACACCTAATAATCAACATGAACCATAAAAATCATTAATAATACTTGGACTACATGGTTACTATCTTTTGCATTATGGAGTGATGGACTTCTTGGACTTAGGATTAGAGACCTTGGCCTATCTTGGAGACTTTGTGACTTTATTTGATATTTTGTCTGGAGTTCTTGAGGTTTACCTCAAGACATTGGGTTGTTTGTTTGTTTTGTGTGCAGGTTATTGAGATTACGATCTTTGTTTGTAATCTGGAATTCACCCGTATGCAGCCGTTACTCTGCCCAATTTTTGCAAAGACTTAAAACACTTGAAGTTTGGTTCTCTCAAGAGGTCTAGTATCTTTGCTTGCTTGGTTTCAATCCAAAGAATGGGAATTCTATATTGACTCATAATGTCAAATATTGGCTTCTTGTTGGTTAGATGGTTCTTATCCCTAGCTTTTACCTTATGCTTTAGGATAGCCTCTTATTCTCCTCCCATCTTCTTTAATTTCAAAAATCTTCTCCCTCCTTTTAAAAAAAACTATTCTTGTTTTGAAACTTGAAACATTTTCATAATAAACTTGGACTTAGGTCCATGCATCTTCGAAACATTTTCATAAATAAAATTCAATCAATTTAATAATACCTTGACCTTTTTTTGTGAGAAGACTAAAAGTCTATCAATCTCATTTCAAACCATTTTTCCACTTTTGCTTTTATCTTTAAACTTTTCTCAAAAAGATTAGACTCTTGTCAATCCTTGTAGTGATGCAAACAACTATACTTCTATAATATGTAGTGAAGTGAGATATTTTCCACTTGGGTGTTGAGTGAGGCATTGTTGATTTTAAAATCCAAGCCATATCCTCCACTTTGAGATGATGCAAATTCTCCTTTCTCATGATTGTGGGTAGTAAGTATGTTTTTCACACAGACAATTGCGATGATGTCTTATCTCATAAAATCAACCAACACACTTGTGTTTCAAATTTTTAAAAGAGGAATTACGTGTACCCTGATCCCCTATTGCACGAAAGGTGGTACGTAGACACTAAAGGTTCGCAACTGCGGCGGGTGCAAAAATCATAAAAATATTTCTTTTCTCACCTCCACCATCCATTTTATATACAACACATTTTTATAGCCAAAATATACAGATTTTTTCAAAGAGGTTCCTGCGGAGTACCATAGATGTTAAGGGTGCTAATACCTTCCCTTTGCATAACCAACCCCCTTACCTTGAATCTTCCCCCCTCTTTTTGGGTTATTCGCTCTTTCCCCATTCCTTTGGAAACAATAAAGCGCGGTGGTGATTTTTATTTTGATTTGTATAAAGTCTAGTCAATCCAATAGCTTAGTCTTGCACATTTCTACCGCTACAATTAGGCGTTGAATACCTTCTTCCAACAACTTGCAGCCATTGGGTTGGGCTGCGTAGTAGTAACATCTTTCAATACAACCAAGAAATAAACTGGCCTGCAACAGATTCTTCTTGATAATCGAGAGGGGAGTAGTCATATCACTTACAGTAGAAACATAAATAACATCATCAATAACACTTATGCCTTTGTCATGCTTCGACGTAGGTGCAGTAATTACATTCAGGGTCTCGGGAGGGTCGACCTCAATATCTTTTTTGTCAATCATGTCTTAAATTTTGTTTTTTAAGACTCAACAGTTATTGGTGTCGTGCCCAGGGCTATTGGAATGGTAAGCACACTTCACATTTGGATTGTATCGAGGAGAGTAGGTATTGGGATTCTAAGGAGGACCCCTTAACGTAACAAGTTCCGCTTTCAGTAATTGTTGTAATGCCTGAGACAATAGCATGCTGATTTTGGTAAACTACCTTTTAGGTGCATGTGACCTATGTTGATTGCCCTATTGATGTTGTTGTATAGGCGCAAGATTAGAAATTAACACCAGTCATATAGACTGATTATGGTCACTTCTAACGTGACCCTTCCGGCCATACACATAATTTGTTTCCTTTTTACCACTTTTGGGCATATTCCTTAAATCCCTCATTCAAACCCATAGTCATACTCTGTAATTGCACACGAGTTAGCGCAAGATCAATATTGTATTGGTATTGTTTGTAAAAGGCATCAGCCAGGTCTTCCCAAGTAGGTATACGGGTTCCTTCCCACTAATAGAACCATTCTTGTTGTGTCTCAGATAAGCTATCTTAAAAGAAGTGAATCCATAACTTTCTGTTAGCGGTATGGGGTTGGATCTTCCGCACATAAGACCTCAGATAAATCTTAGGAAAAGAAACACCATCATATTTTCCAAAAGTAGGGACCTTGGACTTGTGAGGGATAACAATCCCCGAGACTAATCCCAACTCTTAAAAGTCTAACCCAGGCACTTTCTGGATTTCCATGGCATTCAGACGATCTTCCAACTATTTGTATATGTCATCAGCGGGAGGATATTGCTCATCATAATAGTCTTCTTCATCAGGAATTTTACATGAACCAAGGTTGCTTCCCCCCAGCTTAGATACTTCGGCCTTATTATTCTCTATTGTCATCTTCATCTTATGGGGTATCAGAAGCTTGAACCTATTTGGCGGGATCTTTGAATATTCTCCCCATGTTGAGGATACTAGTCGGTTTCCTAGTCTTTATCTTCTTGGCGATGAGTGCCATGAGCTCTTTCTTCCCCTTGGCTAAGTTCAGGAGTGTCTCTTGGAATTGGGCATTTTGAGCTTGAAGGTTTTTCATAGTTTATTCAAGAGGCATCTTTTATCTGAAATAAACAGTAGGAATATGAGAAAACCTTTCTAGAAAGAACCTGTTATGTGATGATATGCATGATATCTAAATGCAAATGCAATGTTTTCAAGGACCTTTGCGGGATTTAAATTTGTTTAAACAAAAGGAAACAAAATAAATTTTAGTAACAAGCTCAAATTATAATTTCCTTCTAGGATTATAATGATAATAAGAAGATTTACAAAGAAACAAAATATGAGCTCAAGTCTCCCATGGGTGCTTCCTCTTTGTGTTGACATATGCATTAAGGCTTTGTTCTTCGTGGAGTCGTTTTGTCAGCTCCAATACTTTCTTCTCACTAGCATAGAGTTGAGTTTCAAAGGTATCCCTTTCTTCCTTGAGTTGAATCCAGGACTTTTGTAGTTCTTTAAAGTCAGTAGGCATATGGGGATGAAGAACGGTATGAGGAACATCCCCTTCAACAACAGGATCTACGAGCACTGGTAGGATAGCAGGATATGGCATTTTTAGATTTTGAGCACAAGACCGCACCCATATGACGTAAGGCTCTATATGGATGGAATTATTGTGTCCCAAAGTCTCGCTATCAATCTTATAGACCATGCCCCAAGCACGCATAAACCTTTAATGGTAATTTTTATGATCGTTCTCATAGTCGAACACAATACCCTAGATGAACATATCATGAGGACCGTCTCTTCGAGCATAACCAAACCAACGTAGAGCTAGAGAAGGGTTGTAAGTGATTCACCCTCTTATACCTAGGAGATGTACATTAGATAATTCCCCATAGCGGTTAATAATGGTGATATCTGCCTGAGATCGAGAACATCGATGGATATCCGAATGAGCGAGTGACATCAAAATTTAAGACCACCTCAAACCTTGTTCATTCTTTATCACTGATTGGGGCAGGTGCGAAATAAACCACCTAGACAGTAGAGGTACGCAACACATAAGAGATCCTCGCTTCTTCATAGTACGAGTGTGAAGGGAATGCAGGATATCTTCAAGTAAAGTAGGTACCGTATTACGAGTGAGAAATATTTTAATGGTATTCACATCTATGAATTGATCCGGGTTAGAGAATAGTACTAAACCATAGATCAGCAAAGCCAAAATATCCTCAAAAGCACAAAAACTCATGGCATCTAGAAACCACTGATCCTTCTCTATCAGAAATTTAGGAGGAAAACCCTTGACTCCAGTCCTTGTTTCCCAATTAGATTTAATGTCCGATAGTTTCAGATGTAAGGCGACTGCAATGTCTTCAGGTTTTGGAACTTTCTCTAGACCGGTGAAAGGTATCTGATCAAGAATAGTCACTCCGAGTAATTTAGAGAATTCTTCTTTGATTATCCGGGAAGGTAAAACAGTGATGTTAAGGATTAATGAACTGGAACAGAATGCTCATCATATCTTCTTTGAAATCGGTAGTAACCAAACTGAGTAGATAACCATGTCTCTTGGTGAATTGAGAATTGTCAGGAACTTTTAAGACTAATTCCTCAAGCTTGGAAGGTACCTTTAAAAAGTTGATTCAGATAGTATTTCTATGATTGAAAGCCATGACCCTGCAACAAAGAACAAAGATAAATCCTCTAGATACTTGAAATGGTTAGTCATGATATAATATTATGATGTTATGATTATATGATGTCATTTTTGAATAGATAACAAACACAAACAAAGCACAAAAGATTATTAGGTTTAAGGCTTGCATGGGGTTTGTAGGTAAGTACTCTCTTGAAGTTTAGTTGGCTCCACTTGTTCTAAAGTGGTAACCGGGTTCTATGGATCTAAATATCACTGATTTTTCTCACAGGTTTCGTTTAGCACGACAACTGACTTGCCACAAAAAAAAAACCGAGAGTCGAATCTCAATGAGCGTAGCATCGAGTATCAATAAACTTTGGACTGCACCAAAGTCGGCTATCTCACTACCTTCTAATGGCTAATTTGGGTCAATTAAGGTTCTAAAGGTCAGTTAATGCTTATGACACCACGCGGCAGCCTAGTATTCTCCTTGACGGACTCGAGAGACACTAGTACAAACCAATGTGTCGCACTAACGTATTCATCACTTTAACCATATCGGTAAATGTCGTATAGTTTCCATGATATATTACTAGTTACCTAAGGTATCCCCAAATCCGGGTATAGGATCTTTGCAAGAAAGTAAACCCAAGCAACCCCAAATGTAAAGCAGTGAAAGAAAACAATTTAAAGCAATTTAAATGTGATATAAACTCTAAGGTAACCCCGCTTTTTAGTAACTCCCCAGCAGAATCGCTAGTTCTGTAATACGGTGGGAGAATTGACTTGGTTTTGAGTTTTATCAAAAATGTGCAGATAACAAGAGTCGCCACCGACTTTTCTTTTATCCAATAAGGAAACGGTGAAAAGAACAGGAAATACCTTGATATTATTGAGTTTGGGGGGTAAGTTATTAAAAGGGAAGGTGTTAGCACCCTTTTCATCTGTAGTTATCTACGGGCTCTTAATCGCTTAGCTCCCTTTGTTTTAAAAATTTCTTTGTGTTGTGCATGTTTGAAAATATTTTGAAAATGCCAATTGTAAGGAGAAATTTGTAATGATTCTCGTATTTATCCTCGAGAATGCGTACAAAGTGTTTATTTAAAAATATTTTCAGAAAGTGTTTGTCAAAAGATATTTTTGTTTTGAAATGCTCGTGAGTAAGCGATTATGAGCGATCTACCTACTCAAAGTCTTTCTTGTAATTTTCCACCTCCTTTAGATAGTTCTGCCCTACCATTAGTTAGTAGGAATCCCTATCATTGGATGTGAAGGGATAGGCGTCGGTCGTTGTACAATCATCAAAGGCAACTTGTAAGGACACTTTAGTAATTATCATTTAAGGGACTAGATCATTTACCAAAGGCAACGTCGAAAGGGCCACCGATGGACTATGATTTTTTGCATCAGAGGGACTTTGCTAAAGTGTCCCCACGTTCGAGGGACATGACTGTTTTTATTCTGAAGGCAAAAAGGGAGGTTACCCTAAAGGTGCGAGTGTGCAAATTGTGTTGTGATTCAGTTATTTTAATCTTTGAGTTTAGGTTAACTATCGTTTGTTTTTAGTCTTTCCATGCAAGACCTAATTACTAACAGTAACAGTAAAATAGGAAAGTGGTAAAGTAGATACGAAAAATAAGAGACGAAAAGTAAACATAAGACTATTAGACGGCTTCGAGAGAGGTACATAATAGGAAAAATGTGAAAATAAAACCTAATTACTATTAGAAACTGTGAGCAGTTACAATAATTGGAAAAAATTGCGAAAATAATGAACCACGTGAAAATATAACATAGGGAAAGGAAAGCGAAGGGTTTTTTGATGTTTTTTTGATAAAAAAGGTTTGATGATTAACCTAAAAACCTAGATTGATTAATTAAAACCTAAAAAAACCTAATTAATTTTAATTTAAAAATAAGAAAATTTATTAATTAAACAAAAACTAAACCCTAATTTTGATTAGGGTTTTTGAAAAGAGTTTTTTTTATAAAACTTAATTGATTAAAAAAAGGTTTTGGTTTGGTGAATTTAGGGTTTGTAATAAGAAAATAAGGGTTTAAAAAATAGTTACTAGGGCTGGTTGTTGAACTCACGCCCTCTACCCTTTCAACAAGCACCGTCACCACCAGGCCAGTCGCGCGCTTGTGTCAAAGAGAGGGAACCAACATGCTAAGTAGTCTGCAAAACAAGTAAAATCATGAAAAAATAACAAAATGCCAAAAGGATGGGATCTAACCCACTCCTTGGCATAGTAACATCTTTATAGCGTGTGCTTCAACCGCTGGGGCGGTAATACATTTGTTGTATTAAATCAAACAAATATATATATATATATATATATATATATATATATATATATATATATATATATATATATATATATATATATATATATATTATAAATTTGTTTCCTAAACCGGAGAGGTGCCGAAATCCTAACTCTGATCGTCTTCTCCGATTGCCTCCTTCCTTCAAACCTGCAAAAAAAAACGATGTTAGCAACCCAAAAGCACCCTACCCCCCTAAATCGAGGCCCGCGAGTTCAATGAGACAGTTATTTTAGCCTAAAGTGCAACGGTTTGGGAGGTATAATGAAAATGATAGGGACCGGACAAAACATGGAAATTCATAGTTTTGATTGCATGGTAATCGTATGATGATTCAATCCTGTATAAACACATCTCAGAAACATATTAATGGCATTAGTATGACTTAAAATAAAACAAAAATCAATGTATGAATTTCTAAAAAAATCATGAGATCGGAGATGGATGCATTTGAGTTTTGTGAGCTTTAGACCATTAGCTTTGGTCCATTCTTACTCTGTATCTTCTCAGGAATTCATTACTAATGCAAGGGTGCTTGGAAGAGGGCTACAAACTAGGGTTTCAATTTGCCCTAGTTTGATAATTTTGTAATTTTTGGAGGGATGTTATTGCACAAGGTTTCGTGACCCCTTTGTCTGAATAATGGAGAATATATAACATTGAATTAGGTCAAAAAATATGGGCTTGGACTTGTGTCAAAAGCCTTGTTTTATTTTATCTTATTTTGACTTTTGAAATAATAAAAAATCAAAAATAAAATATAATAAACCAAAGGGAGGTTTATGAACAAGTCTTGAGGTGCATATGGATTGTAGCACACGTTTGGACTCTGAAACAATAGCCAAATGGCCCAAATTTCAAGTTTGCTCAATTTGAACTTCATGCATTTGCTCAAAATTTACCAACTTAAACTGGTCATACCTCTCTCAATTTTCATCATATGAAGGTGATATTGGATTTTCTGGAAAGTCCAAGGTGTCCTATACAATCTCTATGAAGACCATTTTTGCATTTGAAGACTTTAGCTTGATGTAAGTTTCCTTGACAAAAAGTGTCTTTTTGTTGATTTTTGAAATGACATATAATGTATTCGTCCATATCTCTCAAATGAAGCATTTTTTGGACTTGAGCTTAGAGAGACAAAGATGTAGAGAGTTGAATTTCCTTCAAAATGAGCTTTGGTTAAAGAAAATATAATGAAGCATGTGAAAGTTATGCTTGGTTAAAGTTCAGTTGACTTCTCCTAAGGAAAACCCTAATTTGGAAACTTTTATCTTTTGATGACTTGAGAGTCTTCTTGATGAATCATGGTCAACCCTTGATCAAATGTTGAATATGACTTCAAAATCTTGATGTTGGCCAAAAATCTTGAGGTTTGACTGTATGTTGACCATAATTGACTTTTTACCCAATACAATTGATTTTCAGTCATCTGAGTCATTGACTGACAAACTTGTTATGCAGGGCTTGAAACTTGATATGAGCATTCCTTGAGATATATAAGAACCCATGAATTCCATTTGAGGCCTTATAAACCCAAACTTTCTTGATAAAAATGAAACCCTATTTGTGAACCCATTGCCTAGGAGGAGAATTTGTCTGATCAACTCTTGAGCAACCTTGAGCATTTGAGAATTCTAGGAGAATGTCTTGAAGAAAAAGGGAGGGAAAATTTTTGGGTACAGCACCGTTAAAGACTGAAGTACATTATCTTGAGTTAAAGGCTAGGACCCACTCGACATGGTGAGCTTGATTCTCATAGAAGGTAATTCAAAGACGCAAAGTTCTTCAGTCAAAGCTGCAGCCAGACTCAACTTCTAACACTTTATTTTTTGTTTATCCCGCGAGATTCTTTAAAACATTGCATCCACCAATCATGAATGTCATTACATAACAAGTATTTTCGCAGTACATGTTTTCTCATCTTATTACTATTTATTTCAATAAAAGATGGCCCTAGAATAAATAGTGAAAGAACTTTAAGCTCAGAACGCTCAGTTTCAGAAAATGTTCCTGGACTTAGCTAAGGGAAAAAATGAGTTGAAGACCATCATCATAAAAGGAAATAAAAAGTAGACTAAGAAGCCAACAGTCTTCCTTAATATGGGAACAAGATTCAAAGGTCCAGTCAAAACAGATCTAGATTTTGAGATCCCATCAAATGAAAACGATAACCAAGAAGAAGATGACAAGAGTGTGAAAGCTGAAGAGAATAACAACCTTGGTTCTGGCGAAGATTCTGATGAAGACTATTCTACTGAACAGTATCCTCCCGCTGATGACAGATACAAGAAGCTGGAAGATTGACTTAATGCTATGGAGATCCAGAAAGTGCATGGGCTAGATTTTGAAGAGATGGGGCTTGTCTCAGGGGTTGTTATCCCTCACAAGTTAAAGGTACCCTTCTTTGCCAATTATGATGGTGTGTCTTGTCCTAAGATTCATTTGCGGTCTTATGTTCGCAAGATCCAACCCCATACTGTTGACAGAAAAATATGGGTTCACTTATTTAAAGAGAGCTTATATGGGACACAACTAGAATGGTTCTATCAGCTGGAAGGAACCAACATCCGCACTTGGGAAGACATGGCTGCTGCTTTTTACAAGCAGTATCAATATAATGCTAACATTGCACCAACTCATGTGAAACTATAAAGTATGACTATGGGCTCAAATGAATGGTTTAAAGAATATGCCCAGAAATTGAGAGATCTTACTGGAAGAGTTCAACCTCCTCTGTCTGACAGGGAGCTGGTTGATATTTTCATGGGTATATTGACATGGCCTTTCTTTAATCATCTGATCGAAAGTTCTTCATATGGTTTTACCGAATTAATACTAACAGGGGGATAAGTTGAAAGTGGTATTCAAAGTGTAAAAATTCAAGTGGCTACATCTTCGAGTATTGTAAAGAAGACATTCGGTGATAAGAAGGAAACAAATGTTGTGTACGGCCATAAGGGTCATATTAGAAATGATCGTAATCAATCTGTGGGAGCAGTGCTAATTTCTAATCTTGCGCTTGTTCAAAACAATCCGCGTATGTCAGATACACCTAGAAGATAGTTTACAAAGATCAACATGTCGTTGCCTCAGGCATTACAACACTTACTGAAAGCATAGTTGATTACACTGAGGGATCCTCCTCATAATCCCAACACCTCCTCTCCTTGTTATAATCCAAATGTGAAATGTGCCTACCATTCCAATAGCCCTGGGCACAACACCAATAGTTGGGATTTAAAGAACAAAATTCAAGATATGATTGACAACAAAGAGATTGAGTTTGATCCACCTGAGACTCCTAATGTGATTACTGCACCTATATCGAAGCACGATAAAGGCATAACTACTATTGATGATGTTCTTTATGTTTTATCTATAAGTGAATTGGATACTCCCCTCCCGATTATCAAGAAGAATTTGCTGCAGGCCGGTTTATTTCCGGGTTGCATTGAAAGATGTTACTATTGCGCAGCCCATCCAAATGGATGCAAGTTGCTGGAAGAATGTATTCAGCGTATAATGGAAAATCACCTAATTCTTCTTGAGAAGATTTCAGCTGTTGAGAATTTTTTGCAAGACTTGGAACTGGAAGAGGTATATGTAATATCTGACACTCCTATCAGGATAACTTCCAAGGGTCATATATGGATCACTTCCAAACCCAAAGTTTCTCCTCTGATAATTACAACACCCGAACCAATTCCATATTCTTCGGATAAAGCTATCCCCTGGAACTATGGAGCCGACGTCTACTACCATAACGTCAAGCAAGAACAATCGACTACTGAGAATGAAGGTACTGAAGCTGCTGATCCCAATATTGATAATATTGATGGGACTAGTAAGGTTACTAGAAGCGAAAGGGTTTTATCTCTAGAAATATATTCGAAGACTATCGCTACAGCAGTTCTAGTTACTGTTACTGAGTCAACTTCTGAGGCTCGGGGCATAGAAAAAATGACGGAGCCTGCTCAGACGGAGGCACCTAAAGAAGTTACCACTAATGATACTTCTAGGAAAGAGTTGAAGGAGGTATTGAAGATTATCTGCAAAAGTGATTACAAGATTGTCGAACAGTTGGGACAAACTCCCTCCAAGATATCCATGTTATCCATTTTACTGTGTTATGAGCCCCATGCTCAGGCTTTAGTGAAGTTCTTGAAGTATGCCCACGTGCCACAAGAAATCTCTGCCGATCAATTTGGAAGTTATGTTGTTAGTCTGACAACGGATAACGGGTTAGGTTTTTCTGATGATGACCTGCCCCCTAAAGGAAAAAACCACAACGAGGCCTTGTATGTCTCTATTGAATGAAGGGGCACTACTCTAGCTCATGTATCAGTTGACACGGGTTCCTCGCTAAATGTTTTACAAAAGGGTGCTTTGGACCGACTGGATTGTGAAGGGGGTGTGCGGAAACCTAATTATATTATAGTACAATCCTTTGACAGGTCAAAGAGGATGGTACACGGGGAGGTAGATCTCCCAATTAAAGTGGGTTTGCAGGTTTTCGATTCTACCTTTTATGTGATGGATATCTAACCAGCTTATTCTTGTTTATTCGGATGCCCCTGGATCCATGGGGCAGGCTGTTGTACCCCAAAATTTGCCCTCTCATATTTCCCAAGACATTGCAAGAAAAATCTCCAAGTTGCTCAAGATTGCTCAAGAGTTGGACAATCAAGCTATCTCCTAAGGCAGTCAACCTCAAATTAGGGTTTTATGTTGCATCAAGGTCCTTGCATCCAAATGACCTAATATTCTCCCCAATGTACTAATATGTTCTCAAGTTCATCTATTTCAAATTTCAAGCCTTGCAGAGGAAGGTTGCTCAGTCAATTGCCCAAAGGGTCCAAAATCGATTGTGCTAGGGCAAAAGTCAACTGTGACCGAAATACAGTCAAACTTCAAGATTTTTTGTCAAGATTATAAGTTTTAAGGATATTTCATCATTTTATAAAGGGTTGATCATGATTCGTCAATGATTGCTCAAGATTCATCAAGATTCAAAAGTTGCTAAATTAGGGTTTTGTAGGAAAAGTCAACTCAACTTTGACCAAGCATAACTTTCTCATAATTTATGAGAAATGACCCATCCAAAGCTCATTTTGAACAGGATGCAATTTCCTAAAATCCATATTCATACCCCAAGATCATAAAATGCACTCACAAAAATTTACAAATTTAGACATTATAGGTCATTTTTGAAAGTCAACAAAAACACCTTTTTTGCCAAAGCTTATAACATGAGCATGGAATATCAAAATGAGATTATACCAAAACGGTTGATTAGAGGACACCTCAAGATTTCTAAAAAATCCTAGAACACTTCCAAAAGTTCAAAATTGAAGGAGTTATGCATTGTTGAAGTTGGGCATTTTTGCAAAATTGCCAAAAGTCAACTATCCCTAAAACATAAAATTTTGTCAAATGGGCCCATTCTTTTCCACTTGATTTGATCCTGTCACACTACACACGTGTCCTAGCTTCAGCCCTGTGACCATTCATCAATTTTATTATTTAATTTGATTTTTTTAATGAATTATTTAATTTTAAATCAATTTAAATCAAATAAAATCCAAACATTGATTATTTGATCTCTTTTTGGCTATTTCAGGACCTAATCATCATCATCAAATGGATTAAATTCGTATCAGCCATTCCATGTGCAAAAAGATTGGATTTTGGACAAAATTGGAAAGTTATCAATGGTGAATCAAATCAAATCTCCAAGCATTGATGTACAAGGATTCAGCCCACATTTGTTGACCTAATGCATTGCACATTACTTATACAAGCTAAAGCAAACGAGATCAAGGGTTAGAGGCTGCAGAATCATCAAGAACCAAACTTGAAAAAAGGTGAAAAAGTGTGAAACTGAAATCGTGCATAGAGGCCAATTTAGAAGCAAGTCTCAATGCTAGTCCATTGTTGGGTGTCCACTGAACCTCCTGCAATCAAAAGCAAACCCTCACACCCTCTCAATAGCGTTGTAAGTCTCTCAAAAAACCGCCCTCTATTCGAAATCATAACCTCATGTTCTTGCATATTTTTGACAAATCCTTGACATATTCATGATGCTTGTGCAATTTCTGGACTTTTGGCATTATTTGATTGCGTTTATATGGCCTGTAACCCCATAGCCGAACCTAGGGTTTTGTAGCTTGTATTTTGGGCATTTTGTTTTTAGGCAAAATCAGTGCAATTGATGGACATGGACGTAACCAGGGGAGAGAGACGAGCATGACTGTGGTCTTGGAATCAATTTATATGGCCTAGAATAGATTTTAGGATGCATATGCGAATTTAGTTGCGGATATAAATCCGCAGGTAAATATCCAGGGTCAAACGAAGAAGATGAAGACGTGGCCCTCTCCCAATGGTGGATTCAAACTTGGCGTGTGGTTTTTTATATTTTCTGGCATTTTATTTGTTTTTCCATATTATTATTATTAATATCCAATATCATAACAACTAAAGCATAGTGGTGCAGTGGTAGAGGCGCGTGTACAATGATTCACAGGACCTGGGTTCGAATCCCAGGTCCCCCCATGCATTTGTATTATTTTTCTTCAGGAATTCCAGTACAACTCCAAGCGCGTAGCGTACCATGGTCTCTCACTCCAATGCTTTCCAGATGGCCCCAGGCCAGATCTGGTGGTCCAGATGGGACGTGCATCATGCTCCCTAGTCAAAGTGCACGCATGGAATCAGGAAAATTCAGCCAAGGCCAGCACCTGTTGGGCCTTTGGGTTGCCATTCTCACCTCCAATTTGGGCCCAGAACCCCCCTGAGTTTTGTTTTCTATTTCATTCTTTTCTTATTTTATTTTAATTGTTTTTGTTATTATTTTTAATCACTTACCAATTAAAACTTTTTCTTAATAAAATTAAAAAACCAAAAATATTTTCTTTATTAAAATTAAATTTCAGTATTTTATTTTGTCAATAAATATTAATTTAATTGATTTAGTTTAATTAGGAAATAACTTTAATCTTTTTGTAATAATTAAAATCAACTTAGATAATTAGGTTTTATTAACTTTGATTAAGTTATTTTTATTTCTTTAAATATCAAAAATCCAAAAATATCATTTTTATTAATTAATTAATTTTTTTATTAATTTAATAATTAACTTAGTTTAATTCCTTTTTAATTCAAAAATAAACCAAAAAATCTTTTCTTTAATAACAAAGGGTCAAAACCCTAGAACTCGCCCGATTCAATTTCTCGCACGCGATCCATATTTATTCAATATTGTATCTGTTTACCGTAATGTAATAGTTTAATAGGACCTTTAAATATTTTTCGCAATTTCTCGCACGCCTTGTAATAATTAGTTTAATTTCCGCAATTTAATTTCCGCAACTTATAAACTGTTAGATGTTTGATAATAGGGAATGCATGACAAGATCAAATGTTTAAACCTAAAATAAATATAGATAACCATTGACATGTACAAAGATAAAATTAACTGAAAACGACACACTCGCACATGCGCACTCTTAGGGTACACATCACTTGGTTGCCTTCGAACGTGGTCATTGAGTATAGGAATTTTTAGAGGTCGCCCTCTTGTCCAAAGATCGTAGTTTCCTCGAAACGGTTGCCTCGGAAAAAAGATCTAAGACACTAGGGTTACCGCTAATGCGTCCTAACATTGCTTTAGTGACCGCACGTCCCTTAATTGAATTGACCCTTAAGCTCCAACGACGATGCTACCTACTCATCAATAGTGGGATAGCATTGTCTAAAGGAAATTAGCACATATTGATTCCTTTTTTTAGTAGGTAGATGGTTTTTAAGTACTTGCTCTTTCCAAAACAAAACAAAAACTTTTCGCACTTACACCTTTCAAACAAAAAAACATCTTTCAAACCCAAAAACACAAAGAAAAGCAAATTTTGAAAATACTTTGAGCAAGTACCTAAGATCCTGTGGATAACCACGGATAGAAAGGGTGCTAACACCTTCCCTTTCTTTAATCTACCCCCCAGAACCGAGAAACATCTCGAAAAAGGAATTTTTCTGTGTTTTTTTCCTTTCCTTGTTGGATAAAATAAAAGACGGTGGAGACTCTTGCTTACCGCGACATTTTGCAAAAACAAACGCAAAACGCGAACCAACATTCAAAAAAATAGTCAATTCTCTCCCACCGTATCATAGAACTTGCACCTCCCCAAATCAGTGCTGAAGAACAAAGAAGGCATGGGTTGGGCTTATAGGGTTATGTCTCTCTCTCAAAATGACATCATCTGGACTATCAAGGGTATGGACGAGGTGGCTGTCATTGATTGTTGTGGGGAATACCCCAATGTTCCATTGATAGGAACCCATGGAGGAATTTCTTACAATCCGTGCTTGGCCTTACGTCAGTTTGGGAGAGCCAGAAGGGAAGGACCTCATGAGCTGCTAATGCCTAGTATCATCTTTGATTTTCAAGGGGATAGCGACGAGAAACACCGCTGATTCATAAGGGCTTGGGATAGAGTTCACAGATCTGATCCACATGAGCTAGGTCCAAAGACTTCTCTTCCAATGGAGCCATATCTCAGAAGGGTTTGTATCCGTGCCCAAAAGTTGGGTATGCCGTATGAAGCTGTCCTGCCTATCATTGTTGAAGTTATAATGAAGAGGGGGTCCTTCCTACCATCCTCCATCCTTATATGCCCACTGACATTGGGGCACTGAAAAGGTCTTGGATGCAGTTGAGAGAAGAACGGGATGCTTACCGTGAAAAGTTTAACGAGCAAGAGCAGATGATCCAGAAGTTGACTAGGCAGCTGGAGAACAAGCGGATTCTCAATGACTATGTCCGCACCGACAAGAAGAGACCATGGGAGCACTGATTGTCCTTTGATTATTTCCATTCCAGTTTTATTTACTTTTCAGTATTTCCTTTCTTGTAACGCCTTAAGGGAAATTTGTTGAACAATTTGAATTTCAAAGTTTATCTAATAAAAGTGTGTTTCATTTCTTGTTTACAAATTTGAATCTCTCGACTGTCTTTGAAATCTTGTCATACGCATTTCATCCCATACACTCCATAATAGGTACCCATTACATGTCTCTTATCTTCTTCACTGTTTATTTCAGCACTCACCATGTTTGCTGAACCATCAACCGAGCAAGCAATCAAGGCCCTACAGGCCCAGAATGCCCAATTTCAAGAGCTGTTCATGAATCTAGCTAAGGGTCAGCAAGATCTGAAGACCCTGATTCTGAAAGAGAAGAAGAAGAAGAAGAAGAGGACAGTCCTGTTTAACACAGGTCACAGGTTTGGAAACAGGCTACGGGATGAAGTTGACTTGACCACCTCATCAGGAGGGAAAGATAGTCAAGAGGAAAGGAGGGCTCCTAGCCCTGTGGTCTCCGACAACGAGACGGACTTCGACGAAGACCAGTATCCTCCCGCTGAGGATAGATACAAGCAACTGGAAGACCGGTTGAGTGCTATGGAAGTTCAGAAAGTGCCTGGTCTGGACTTTGGTGATCTAGGTCTGTCATCTGGGTTAGTGATTCCCCACAAATTCAAGGCACCAGCCTTTGCTAAGTATGACGGAGTTTCTTGTCCGAAGCTGCATCTCCGGTCATATGTAAGGAAGATTCAGTCGTACACCGCTGATAAGAACCTATGGATCCACTTCTTTCAAGACAGTCTCTCAGGGGCTCAGCTTGAATGGTTTTACCAGTTGGACGGAGCCAGTATCCGCAGTTGGGAAGATTTGGCTATTGCTTTCTACAGGCAGTACCAGTACAATTCCGACCTTGCTCCCACGAATATCCAACTCCAGGGTATGTCAATGCGAACGGGCGAAGGTTTCAAAGATTATACTCATAAGTGGAGGGACCTCACCGGTAGAGTGCAACAACCCTTGGTTGATCGGGAGCTTGTGGATATGTTTCTGGGGACCTTGCTTGGTCCATTTTTCAACCATCTGATTGGAAGCTCTTCGTCTGGGTTTACAGAGCTAATTATGACCGGTGAGAGGATTGAGGCTGGTATTAAGGCTGGTAAGATACAGAAAGGTGCTTCATCAAGCACCAAGAAAAAGCCTTTTAAGAAAGAGTCCAGTGTTGTCTACAGTTCGAAAGGCCAGAGTAGACCTAAACACCGCCAAGCTGTTAATGCGGTTGTTATTTCAAGACCCGCTGGTGCTCCTCAGCATAACAATCAACAAAAAGACGAGAGACCTTGAAGGCAATTCACCCGTCTCAGCATGACTTTATCTCAGATTCTGCCGCAGTTATTAAAGACCAATCTAGTGATTCCAAGGGAAGCCCCGAAGAATCCAAATACAACATCACCGAAGTACAACCCTAATGCCCGCTGTGCTTTTCACTCTGATAGCCCAGGGCATAATATAGATGATTGTTGGTCTTTGAAGAACAAGGTATAAGACTTGATCGATGCGAAGGAGATTGAGTTCGGAGCACAAGAAAAGCCTAAACAAGATGTAGGGGTGAATGCTATTGGGGATGACGATGATGAAGAGTTTGACATTGACAGTTGGATCTATCCTACTACCGATGGTGGATTAAGCAATTGGACAGCGAAGGATTCTATGCCCGTTTCTGTTATCACCCAGTAATGAACTTTTTGTTTTGAACATGTAACAGACAATGTTTTAAACTTTATGGCCCGATGTCTTACCCGGGGCACCGTGGCTTCATTTGTGAGGGCTTTATGTGTGTCATCTACATATATCATTAATAAAAGCATTGGACATTTCTTGCATTTCAAATCTTGCGCTCCTTGTTTTTCTTTTATTATATATTGCAAAACAGCTAGTTTACACACACTCACATATACAGGTCTACATCCACTCTGGATCTCACTGGTAACGACTCTGCTACTGCCAATTATGACTTTGAAAGTCCGATCAACTTAGCGGAAGACGAAGGTGAAGATGATTGCGAAGTGCTTGGTAAACTTGCAAGACTGTTGCTTTAGGAAGAGAGGGCTATACAACCACATGAAGAGCCGGTAGAATCAGTTAATCTGGGTACAGAAGAGGACAAGAAAGAAGTTAAGATCGGTGCACATCTGGAGCTTAGTGTGAAGCAACGATTGATTCAGATGCTGCATGACTATGTTGAGATCTTCTCCTGGTCTTATGAAGATATGCCTGGGTTGGATACTGATATTGTGGTTCATCACCTGCCTACCAAGGAAGATTGTCCTCTAGTGAAATAGAAGGTTCGCCGAATGCGTCCAGAGATGTCTGAGAAAATCAAGGTCGAGGTTATGAAACAGTTTGACGCTGGTTTTCTAGCAGTTACTTCTTACCCTCAGTGGGTGGCCAACGTGGTTCCAGTGCCGAAAAAGGACGGTAAGGTTTGAATGTGCATTGACTATAGGGATCTGAACAGGGCAAGCCCCAAGGATGACTTCCCTCTACCTCATATCGACGTTCTGGTTGACAACACCGCTCAGCATAAGGTATTCTCCTTTATGGATGGTTTCTTCGGTTATAATCAGATTAAGATGGCTCCCGAAGACATGGAGAAGACAACCTTTGTTACTCAATGGGGTAACTTTTGCTACAAGGTCATGCCTTTTGGATTGAAGAATGTTGGGGCAACGTATCAGCGTGCCATGGTTGCTTTGTTTCATGACATGATCCATCATGAGATTGAAGTATACGTCAACGACATGATTGCAAGATCTCAGATGGAGGAAGAACATCTTGACTACCTTCAGAAATTGTTTGACAGGTTGAAGTTGTACAAGCTGAGGTTAAACCCGAACAAGTGCACCTTCGGGGTGAGGTCTGGTAAGCTATTGGGTTTTAACGTAAGCGACAAAGGTATTCAAGTGGATCCTACAAAGGTGAAGGCTATACAGGAAATGCCAACTCCCAGAACAGAGAAAGAAGTCAGAGGCTTCCTGGTATGACTGAACTACATTGCCCGATTCATCTCGCACCTGACTGCTACTTGTGAGCCAATCTTCAAGCTGCTGAAGAAAGATCAAGTAGTACGTTGGAACGATGAATGCCAGACCGCTTTCAAAAGGATCAAAGAGTATCTCCAAGAGCCACCTATTCTGATGCCTCCAGTTGAAGGGAGACCTCTGATCTTATACTTGACAGTACTCGACAACTCAATGGGGTGTGTTCTGGGTCCGCATGACGAGTCTGGCCGAAAAGAGCATGCTATTTATTACCTTAGCAAAAAGTTTACCGACTACGAGACTCGATACTCGTTGCTCGACAAAACTTGTTACGCTTTGGCATGGGCTGCTCGCCGGCTGAGACAGTATATGCTGACTCACACTACCCTGTTGATATTAAAGATGGATCCAATCAAGTATATCTTCGAAAAGCCTGCTTTGTCCGGAAGAATAGCAAGATGGCAGATGATCTTGACCGAGTATGACATCCAATACAAGACCCAAAAGGCAATCAAAGGAAGTGTATTGGCAGATCATTTGGTACATCAGGAAGTGGATGATTACCAGTCTATGAACTTTAAATTTCCAGATGAGAATATCATGTTGGTGACTGACTGTGAGACACCTGGACCGGATGAATGACCTGCGGAAGGATCCCGATGGTCTATGTACTTTGATAGAGCTTCGAACGCTTTGGGTAATGGCATTGGCACCATAATCATATCTCCTAAAGGCTCTCATACTCCGCTCACCGCCCGATTATGTTTCAACTGCACCAACAATATGGAGGAGTATGAAGCGTGCATTATGGGTCTTCGAGCAGCAATTGACCTAAGGATTAAGTTCTTGAGTGTTTTCGGAGATTCCGCTCTTGTGATCAGTCGGATCAAAGGCGAGTAGGATACGAAACACCCTAACCTTATTCTTTACAAAGGGTATGTATTGACGTTGCTTCCCCACTTTGAGGAGATAACCTTTGAACACTTCCCTAGAGAGGAGAATCAGTTGGCGAACGCGCTGGCTACGATGTCTTCTATGTTCAAAGTCAATTGGAACAACGAAGCTCCCCGGATTATCATTGAAAGATTGGACGAACCTGCACATTGTTGTGACATTGAGACTAAAGAGGTAGCAGATAAACCCTGGTTTCATGAGGTGAAGAGATACCTTAAGGCTCAGGAATACCCCGAAGGTGCATCTGTTAATGACAAGAAATTTCTGAGGAGGTTTGCGGCGAAGTTCTTCATTAGCAATGGTATTATTTACAAGTGTAACCTTGATTCAACCTTACTGCGATGTGTGGATAAGAACGAGGCAGAAAGGATCATGGCAGATTTACACGAAGGTACCTTCGGAACTCATTCCAATGGACACACCATGGCAAAGAAAATCCTTCGGGCAGGATATTTCTGGTCCACAATGGAAGCCGACTGTTATCAGCATTCTCGGACATGTCACAAGTGCCAAGTCTATGCTGATAAGGTGCACATACCTCCAGTTCCTCTGAACGTCTTGACGACACCTTGGCCTTTTGCA
This sequence comes from Vicia faba, assembly GCA_948472305.1. NCBI lineage: Eukaryota > Viridiplantae > Streptophyta > Magnoliopsida > Fabales > Fabaceae > Vicia > Vicia faba. The sequence goes on from OX451741.1 coordinate 1,472,930,564, forward strand.
ATGTGGGGCATTGATATGATCGGCGAGATTAGACCTACGGCATCCAACGGGCATCGTTTCATCCTGGTAGCTATTGATTACTTTACGAAGTAGGTTGAAGCAGCTTCCTTTGCTACAGTGACCAAGAACGTTGTGGCACGGTTCATTCGGCACAATCTGATCTGCCGATACGGTGTACCAGAGAGGATCATTACGGATAATGGTACCAATCTCAACAACAAGATGATCACCGAGCTCTGCGAGCAATTCAAGATACATCATCATAACTCTTCTCCTTACCGGACAAAGATGAATGGGGCTCTCGAAGAAGCTAATAAGAACATTAAGAAGATTGTGCGGAAGATGACAGTGACATACAAAGACTGGCACGAGATGTTACCATTTGCTCTTCATGGGTACCGTACCTCAGCGCGGACATCAACAGGGGAAACACCCTACTCCTTGGTATATGGTATGGAGGCAGTCTTGCCCATTGAAGTTCAGATACCCTCTCTTCGAATTATTAAGGATGAAGGTTTGAGTGAAGATGACTGGATTCAGACCCGGCTTGATCAGCTGAACCTGATCGACGAAAAGAGACTTACTGCTATTTGTCATGGTCAGACGTACCAAAAACGGATGATCAAGGCATTTAACAAGAAAGTTAGACGACAAGAGTATCAAGTTGGGGACCTGGTAATCAAGCGTATTATTTTACCTCAAGGTGATCCCAGGGGCAAATGGACCCCTACTTACGAAGGGCCATTTATGGTTAAGAACATTTTCTCAGGAGGAGCTATGATTCTAACCACCATGGATGGTGACGACCTTCCTCACCCCGTCAATGCAGACATAGTGAAAAGATACTACGCAAAATTAACGACCCGCTAGGTTGACTGTCCTAGGCAAAAATAAGGGTTTCCCGGCGAACCAAAAGGGTTTGGGCAAAAATAAGGGATGAAAATGAAAAAAAATCTGTACACCCGACAAGTCGAAAACCTGAAAAGGCAACTTGGGAAAAAAAGGGTTTCCCGGTGGACTGAAAACCCGAAAGGGCGGTCTAGGCAAAAATTAGGGATCAAAGTGTAATACTATGTCTCATTGGATCACCTTGCATCCAGACTTCGGTATCAACTATCAAGCTCGGACGACACTAATCAATCTGATTCACCATCAACCAGTAGCAAAGTGATGAGATGCTCGAGGACATAAAGGCAATAGCAGAGTTGGAACCCAGTGGGATTATTCACATAGCTGTTTTGTTTAGTTTTTCACAAGTTGTGTAAATTCTATTATTCGGCTGTTCTCTTTCTTGGACGTCAGCCTCTTGTACAAAAACGCCTATTTATAAGCCAAACTTCAAAATCAATATAATTCATTTTCAAAGAAGTTTCAAACTATTTTTCCTTTATCTGTTTTGTTTTGCAAAGAACGTCCAGTGTTCATTTTTTATATATGCATTTGACATTAATTGCTGCTCATGAATATTTACATGCGAAACAAAAGATGATTACGGGTAATATCAAAAACAAGGGCAATAAGAATTGTCTGAGTTTTATAGTTGCTATGTCGACCAGGTACAAAGGTAGATCCAGCTGAAGAATATGGCCAAGATACTTTCACTCCCCGTAGAGTAAGACAGTAATGGTAGCTCTCCCCTAGCTGAGACTTGCAAATGAATCGGTAATATTCTCCCCAAGCAGAGTTTATCTATCATCAGCACTAAAAAGGCTTGATATCCCCGACAGTCTAAATATTCCCCAACGGAGTATAAGAATGCTCCCCGGCAGAATACAAGATACTCCCAGTGGAGTTAAAAATTTCCCAACAAAGTCTGAGAAAGCTTCGCCCCAACGGAGTTGAAGCATCATCCCCAGTAGGCTCTAGAAGTTTATACCCAGCGGAGTACAAAATGAATCTCCCCGGCCGAGTTCAAAGGATCGTTCCCAGCAGAATTCAGAGGATTATCCCCACAAAAGTCTAACAGCGTTATCCCCAACAATTTACAACTGAAAGATCATCCCCGGCGAAGTTCTTTCCTTTCACAAACAGGAATTCAATCCTCAACAGATTCAATATCACCAGCGATGATAATTCCTTCCGACTGAATTTATCAGCGGAATCTTCAGCAGAATATCTCTTCCCCATAGAGTAATCTCCTCATAAGTTTATTCCCCAACGGAGTCATCTTCTCCTGCAGGTCTATTCTCACAAATCATCTTCGTTCATCATCCCCAGCAGAAATGAAGAATTTAACTCTGTTCTCCAGCAACTATCTGGGATTTATTTTCCCCGGCTAAAACATTACATTTCCATACATCATGATACATGCATATACACATCATATAATGCAATATCATTTATTTTGAGAACATCATTGTTTGATCCATATCATGTATTGCATATAACTGACCTTTACCTTTCAGGAAAGATACAGTTAAATTCTCAGCTATATCAAAAGACCTCCTCTGGTTCAGTCAGATCGTTGCGAAGATCTCCATGATTCGTATTCCAGTTGAAGTTATTCCAAGACGTTTGTCTAGTCCAGTTAAATCGATTCGAAGATTTTTCTGATGTCGATCCAGTCAAAGTTAATCCAAGATCTCCTCTGGTTCAGTCAGATCGCTGCGAAGATCTCCCTGATTCGTATTCCAGTTGAAGTTATTCCAAGACTTTTGTCTGGTCCAGTTAAATCGATTCGAAGATTTTCCTGATGCCGATCCAGCCAAAGTTAATCCAAGACCTCCTCTGGTTCAGTTAGATCGCTGCGAAGATCTCCCTGACTCGTATTCCAGTTGAAGTTATTCCAAGACTTTTGTCTGGTCCAGTTAAATCGATTCGAAGATTTTCCCGATGCCGATCCAGTCAAAGTTATTCCAAGACCTCCTCTGGTTCAGTCAGATCGCCGCGAAGATCTCCCTGATTCGTATTCCAGTTGAAGTTATTCCAAGACGTTTGTCTGGTCCAGTTAAATCGATTCGATGATTTTTCTGATGCTGATCCAGTCAAAGTTAATCCAAGATCTCCTCTGGTTCAGTCAGATCGCCGCAAAGATCTCCCTGATTCGTATTCCAGTTGAAGTTATTCTAAGACTTTTGTCTGATTAAGTTAAATTGATTCGAAGATTTTCCTGATGCCGATCCAGTCAAAGTTAATCCAACACCTCCTCTGGTTCAGTCAGATCGCCGCGAAGATCTCCCTGATTCGTATTCCAGTTGAAGTTATTCCAAGACTTTTGTCTGGTCCAGTTAAATCGATTCGAAGATTTTCCTGATGCCGATCCAGTCAAAGTTAATCCAAGACCTCCTCTGGTTCAGTCATATCGCCGCGAAGATCTCCCTGATTCGTATTCCAGTTGAAGTTATTCCAAGACTTTTGTATGGTCCACTTAAATCGATTCGAAGATTTTCCTGATGCCGATCCAGTAAAAGTTAATACAAGACCTCCTCTGGTTCGTCAGATCGCCGCGAAGTTCTCCCTGATTCGTATTCCAGTTGAAGTTATTCCAAGACTTTTGTCTAGTCCAGTTAAATCGATTCAAAGATTTCCCTAATGTCGATCCAGTCAAAGTTAATCCAAGATCTCCTCTGGTTCAGTTAGATCAACGCGAAGATCTCCCTGATTCGTATTCTAGTTGAAGTTATTCCAAGACTTTTGTTTGGTCCAGTTAAATCGATTCGAAGATTTTTCTGAAGTCGTTCCAATCAAAGTTAAATCCAAGACCTCCTCTGGTTCAGTCAGATCGCCGCGAAGATCTCCCTGATTCGTATTCTAGTCGAAGTTCAGACCACCTATCAACAGTCTCCAAATGGCATCTGTAAGCCCATTCTCGACATCACAATGCTGATACCACTTCATGCGAGTGCAAATTTCTGGGCACTCTAGTGTTCAATCATCTTCCACCTTCGGATCACGAAATGCCTGAAAGCCAATCTATATCCTCAGGTTTAAGAAAATTGAACAGGGGCAGCTGTTGTACCCCAAAATTTTCCCTCTCATATTTCCCAAGACATTGCAAGAAAAATCTCCAAGTTGCTCAAGATTGCTCAAGAGTTGGACAGTCAAGCTATCTCCTAAGGCAGTCAACCTCAAATTAGGGTTTTGTGTTGCATCAAGGTCCTTGCATCCAAATGACCTCAAATGCTCCCCAATGTCATAATATGTTCTCAAGTTCATCCATGTAAAATTTCAAGCCTCGCAGAGGAAGTTTGCTCAGTCAATTGCCCAAAGGGTCCAAAAATCAGTTGTGCTAGGGCAAAAGTCAACTGTGACCCAAATACAGTCAAACTTCAATATTTTTTGTCAACATTATCATTTTTAAGGATATTTCATCATTTGATCAAGGGTTGATCATGATTAATCAAGGATTGCTCAAGATTCATCAAGATTCAAAAGTTGCTAAATTAGGGTTTTGCATGAAAAGTCAACTCAACTTTGACCAAGCATAACTTTCTCATACTTTATGAGAAATGACGCATCCAAAGCTCATTTTGAAGAGGATGCAATTTCCTACAATCCATATTCATACCCCGAGATCATAAAATGCACTCACAACAAGTTACAAATTTAGACATTATAGGTCATTTTTGAAAGTCAACAAAAACACCTTTTTTGCCAAAGCTTATAACATTATCATGGAATATTAAAATGAGATGATACCAAAAGTTTTGATTAGAGGATATCTCAAGCTTTCTAAAAAATCAAAGAACACTTCCAAAAGTTCAAAATTGAAGGAGTTATGCATTGTTGAAGTTGGGCATTTTTGCAAAATTGCCAAAAGTCAACTATCCCTAAAACTTAAAATTTTGTCAAATGGGCCCATTCTTTTACACTTGATTTGATCTTGTCACACTACACACGTGTCCTAGCTTCATCCCTGTGACCATTCATCAATTTTATTATTTAATTTGATTTTTTAATGAAATATTTCATTTTAAATCAATTTAAATCAAATAAAATCCAATCATTGATTATTTGATCTCTTTTTGGCTATTTCAGGACCTAATCATCATCATCAAATGGATCAAATTCGTATCAGCCATTCCATGTGCAAAAAGATTGGATTTTGGTCAAAATTGGAAAGTTATCAATGGTGAATCAAATCAAATCTCCAAGCATTGATGTACAAGGATTCAACCCATATTTGTTGACCTAATGCATTGCACATTACTTATACAAGCTAAAGCAAACGAGATCAAGGGTTAGAGGCTGCAGAATCATCAAGAACCAAACTTGAAAAAAGGTGAAAAAGTGTGAAACTGAAATCGTGCATAGAGGCCAATTTAGAAGCAAATCTCAATGCTAGTCCATTGTTGGGTGTCCACTGAACCTCCTGCAATCAAAAGCAAACCCTCACACCCTCTCAATAGCGTTGTAAGTCTCTCAAAAAACCGCCCTGTATTCGAAATCGTAACCTCATGTTCTTGCATATTCTTGATTAATCGTTGACATATTCATGATGCTTGTGCAATTTCTGGACTTTTGGCATTATTTGATTGTGTTTATATGGCCTGTTACCCCATAGCCGAACCTAGGGTTTTGTAGCTTGTATTTTGGGCATTTCGTTTTCAGGAAAAATAAGTGTAATTGATGGACATGGACATAACCAGGGGAGAAAGACGAGCATGACTGTGGTCTTGGAATCAATTTTTAAGGCCTAGAATAGATTTTAGGATGTATATGCGAATTTATCTGCGGATATAAATCCGCAGGTAAATATCCAGGGTCAAACGAAGAAGATGAAGACGTGGCCCTCTCCCAATGGTGGATTCAAACTTGGCGCGTGGTTTTTTATATTTTCTGGCATTTTATTTGTTTTTCCATATTATTATTATTATCCAATATCATAACAGCTAAAGCATAGTGGTGCAGTGGTAGAGGCGCGTGTACAATGATTCACAGGACCTGGGTTCGAATCCCAGGTCCCCCCATGCATTTGTATTATTTTTCTTCAGGAATTCCAGTACAACTCCAAGCGCGTAGCATACCATGGTCTCTCACTCTAATGCTTTCCAGATGGCCCCAGGCCAGATCTGGCGGTCCAGATGGGACGTGCATCATGCTCCCTAGTCAAAGTGCATGCATGGAATCAGGAAAAGTCAGCCAAGGCCAGCGCCTGTTGGGCCTTTGGATTGCCATTCTCACCTCCAATTTGGGCACAGAACCCCCCTAAGTTTTGTTTTCTATTTCATTCTTTTCTTATTTTATTTTAATTGTTTTTGTTATTATTTTTAATCACTTACCAATTAAAACTTTTTCTTAATAAATTTAAAAAACCAAAAATATTTTCTTTATTAAAATTAAATTTCAGTATTTTATTTTTGTCAATAAATATTAATTTAATTGATTTAGTTTAATTAGGAAATAACTTTAATCTTTTTGTAATAATTAAAAGCAAATTAGATAATTAGGTTTTATTAACTTTGATCAAGTTATTATTATTTCTTTAAATATCAAAAATCCAAAAATATCATTTTTATTAATTAATTAATTTCTTTATTAATTTAATAATTAACTTAGTTTAATTCCTTTTTAATTCAAAAATAAACCAAAAAATCTTTTCTTTAATAACAAAGGGTCAAAACCCTAGAACTCGCCCGATTCAATTTCTCGCACGCGATCCATATTTATTCAATATTGTATCTGTTTCCAGGAATGTAATAGTTTAATAGGACCTTTAAATATTTTTATCGTTTTATTTATTTTCCGCATTTTAATTTCAAGGGTTGCTTTTGGCGATGTAAATACCCGACGCCTTGTAATAATTAGTTTAATTTCCGCAATTTAATTTCCACAACTTATAAACTGTTAGATGTTTGATAATAGGGAATGCATGACAAGATCAAATTTTTAAACCTAAAATCAATATAGATAACCATTGACATGTACAAAGATAAAATTAACTGAAAACAACAGACTCGCACATGCATACTCTTAGGGTACACCTCACTTGGTTGCCTTCGAACGTGGTTATTGAGTATAGGAATTTTTAGAGGTCGCCCTCTTGTCCAAAGATCGTAATTTCCCCGAAACGGTTGCCTCGGAAAAACGATCTAAGACATTAGGGTTACCGCTAAGGCGTCCTAACATTGCTTTAGTGATCACATGTCCCTTAATCGAATTGACCCTTAAGCTCCAACGACGATGCTACCTACTCATCAATAGTGGGATAGCATTGTCTAAAGGACATTAGCACATATTGATTCCTTTTTCGAGTAGGTAGATGGTTTTTAAGTACTTGCTCTTTCCAAAACAAAACAAAAACTTTTCGCACTTACACCTTTCAAACAAAAAAACTTCTTTCAAACCCAAAAACACAAAGAAAAGCAAATTTTGAAAACACTTTGAGCAAGTACCTAAGAGCCCATGGATAACCACGGATAGAAAGGGTGCTAACACCTTCCCTTTCTTTAATCTACCCCCCGGACCCGAGAAACATCTCGAAAAAGGAATTTTTCTGTGTTTTTTTCCTTTCCTTGTTGGATAAAATAAAATACGGCGGCGAATCTTGCTTACCACGACATTTTGCAAAAATAAACGCAAAACGCGAACCAGCATTCCAAAAAACAGTCAGTTCTCTCCCACCGTATCACACAGGCGTTGTTACCTCAACCCTACACCAGAAGCTGAAATATCCTGTGAAAGGAAAGGTTGTTACTGTTTATGGTGAAGAGGAGTATATGGTGAGCCATTTGAACTCATTTTGGTATGTAGAAATGCACGACGAATTCATTGAAACTCCCTGCCAGACTTTTGAAGTTGTCCCTTCTACTACTACTGAATACGTTTCTGCTAGTCCCAAAGTTACCAGGGTCCCACCCAGAATGGCTTCGTTGAAGGATACTACGGCTGTAGTAAAAGAAGGTGGTTACACTACTTGAGGTCAGCTTCCTGACATTCCGTATAAATCTGACAAATTTGGTTTCGGTTTTTACTGCATAGGCTTAGAGGGATGTTCGTCGAGCGCGTGCTAGAAGACCATAATTTCGTGTCACCAACAATGAAGTCAACACTATAGAAGATGCTGACAATGATTACAATCTCGACAGCTGGATCTTTCCTACCATCGACAACGGGCTCAGCAACTGGAAGACTGAAGACCTGATCTCAATCTCCTTTAGGCGGGAGTAAATGCTATTTTTAGTTTCTTTCTGTTTTCAAATTTTTGGTTTTGTAGTTTTTAAATAATGACTTTAAGCCATGTGCCTTACCCGAGGCACAATGGTCAATTTGTTAAGGGTTGTCATTTCATTCGCATATTTTCATTTAATAAAGCATTGGACGTTTTGCATTCATATTTAGCGTTATCTGTCTTCCTTTTTACTTTATTACACTTTCAAAATAACTATGTGTTCTTACACACACCCACACAATAAATTGCAAATCCACATCCACTCTAGATCTCATTGATAACGATTCGGCTATTGCCACTTATGAATTTTAAAATCCGATCTAGCAAGCCAAGGACGAAGGTGAGGAAGATTGTGAAATACTTGGAGAACTTGCTAGACTGTTAGTGCAAGAGGAAAAGGCTATACAATCGCATGAAGAGCCATTTGAGCTTGTAAACCTGGGTACTGAAGCATACAGGAAAGAGGTCAAGATAGGTGCCAACTTAGAAGGCAGTGTCAAGAATAGGTTAATTCAGATTTTGCATGAATATGTTGAGATCTTCTCTTGGCCATATGAAGACATGCCAAGGCTCGATACTGATATTGTGGTTCAGTGTCTGTCGATGAAAGAGGGTTGTTCTCCAATAAAGTAGAAGGTTCTTCATATGCGTCCCGAGATGTCAGGAAAGATCAAGGTTGAGGTTATGAAGTAATTCAATGCAGGTTTCTTAGTAGTTACATCATATCCTCAGTGGGTTGAAAATGTGGTGCCAGTGCCTAAGAAGGATGGCAAGGTGCGTATGTGTGTAAACAGGGATAGCCCCAAGGATGACTTTCCGCTTCCACATATTGATGTTCTGGACGACAACACCGCTCAGCACAAAGTATTCTCCTTCATGGATGGCTTATCAGGGTACAATCAGATCAAGATGGCTCCCAAAGACATGGAGAAGACTACTTTCGTTACACAATGGGGCACTTTCTGCTACAAGGTTATGCCTTTGTGTTGAAGAATGTCAGTGCAACATATCAGCGTGCCACGGTAGCTTTATTCCATGACATGATCCATCACTAGATAGAGGTCTACATCGACGACATGATAGCCAGATCACATACTAAAGAGGAACATCTTAACCATCTACAAAAGTTGTTTGAGATGCTGAAAAAGTATAAGCTAAGGTTGAATCCGAACAAGTGCACTTTTGGGGTGAGATTCGGTAAGCTCCTGGGTTTCATTGCCAGTGGTAAAGGTATTGTAGTTGATCCCTACAAGGTCAAAGTTATTCAAGAAATGCCAGTCCCCCGTACTGAGAAGGAAGTTAGAGGTTTCTTGGGACGATTGAATTACATTGCCTGATTTATTTCCCATCTGATCGTTACTTATGAGCCAATCTTCAAGTTACGGAAGAAAGATTAGGTAGTTAAGTGGAACAACGATTGTCAGATAGCCTTCTACAAAATTAAGGAGTACCTCCAAGAACCTCTGATACTGATGCCACCAGTTGAAGGAAGACCCTTGATCATCTACCTAACAGTGTTTGATACCTCAATGGGGTGCGTACTGGGGCAGCATGACGAGTCTGGTCGAAAAGAGCATGCAATATACTACCTTAGCAAAAAATTTATCGACTGTGAAACAAGATACTCACTTCTCGAGAAAACTTGTTGTGTTTTGGCATGGATTGCTCGTCAACTAATACAGTATATGTTGACTCATACCACTTTGTTAATCTCTAAAATAAATCCCATAAAATACATATTTGAGAAGCCCGCTCTCTCCAGAAGAATAGCCAGATGGCAAATGGTCTTAACAGAATACGACATTCAGTACACCAATCAGAAGGAAATTAAAGGAAGTGTACTAGCAGATCACTTGGCGCATCAAGCTGTAGATGACTACCAATCTATGAATTTCTAGTTCCTGGACAAGAACATTATACTAGTTACAGATTGAGAAGAACCTGGACCATATGAAGGACCTGAGCCAGGATCCTAATGGACTATGGTTTTCGACGGAGCTTCCAACGCACTTGGTAACGGAATCAGGTTTATGATTATCTCTCCCAAGGGATGCCATACGCCTTTCACCGCCAAACTTTGCTTTGATTGTACCAATAACATGGCCAAATACGAAGCGTGCATCATGGGTATCAAAGCTGCTATTGACCTAAGAATCAAGTTCTTGAATGTATATGGGGATTAATCCCATGTCATTAGTTAAATCAAGGGAAAGTGGAATACAAAGCATGCAAATCTCATTCCTTATCGGGAGCATGTATTGGCTTTAATTTCATACTTTGAGGTAATCACTTTTGAACATATACCACGAGAAGAGAATCAGCTTACAGACACATTAGCTACCATGTCATATATGTTCAAAGTCATATGGGACAATGAAGCTCCTCAAATTACCATTGAGAGACTGGATGGACCGGCACACTGTTACGGAGTTGACACTGACAGATTAGAAGAGAAGCCTTGGTTTCATGAATTGAAGAGATACCTCAAGGGTCAAGAGTACCCTGGGGGAGCATCCATCAATGACAAGAAATTCCTATGGAGGTTCTCTACTAAGTTCTTCCTGAGCAAAAGAATTTTGTACAAATGCAATCACGATTTAACTGTGCTTCATTGTATGAACAAGAAGGAAGCGGAGAAGATTAATGAAGATATGCATAAAGGTATCTTTGGTACTCACTCTAGTGGGCATACAATGGCTTAGAAGAATCTGAGGGCGGGTTATTATTGGTCGACTATGGAAATTGATTTCCATAATAACTCAAGAACTTGTCACAAATGCCAAATCTATGCTGACAAAGTACATGTGCTTTTGGTTCCTCTAAATATCTTAACTGCTCCTTGGCCATTTACAATGTGGGGAATTGATATGATTGGTGAGATTAATCCTATGACTTCTAAGGGACATCATTTTATCCTCGTCGCTATTGATTACTTCACAAAGTGGGTTGAAGCAACCTCATTTTCCTCCGTTACTAAGAATGTTTTGGCTTGGTTCATTAAACATAACATTATCTGTTGGTATATGTAGCGGTAGAAATGTTTAAGACTAAGCCATTATATTGAATAGACTTTTATAGATCAAAATAAAATTGCCACCGCGCTTTATTATTTCCAAAGTAATGGGAAAAGAGCAAATAACGCAAAAGAGGGGGAAAGAATCTAGGTAAGGGGGTTGGTTATGCAAAGGGAAAGTATTAGCACCCTAAACATCTATGGTACTTCGTAGGAACCTCTTTTAAAAATCTGTATATTTTGGCTATAAAATGTTGTAGAAAAATAGATGTTGGAGGTGAGAAAAGAAATGTTTTTATGATTTTTGCACTTTGGGCAGAGTGAATGCTTTTCAAAAAGATAAACAAAAACAAATTACTTTGAGACATGCATGCAAGAGGGAACATCAATGGTGATCCAGTTCTGAACCCTAACTCCGTGCGCCATATAATTTGGCATTTCTGGCTATGCTTCATCTTCCATAATGACATTAACCCCGGAAATAGTTGGATGAAGATAACCCCCACTACGGAAGATATCTTAATACTTGCCTGCAGTAGACTTTGGCTTCATGTTCTTACCTTTATCATTCTTCACAAAGAATCCCAAGCCATCTATATTCTTATTTACAGGTGGATCAATAATTTGTCCCCATACTTCACTATGGCCATTACGCACAACCTGCTACACATCCTTAAAAGAAGCCATAGAATTCTCATTTCCTCTTATATTATCAATGGATAAAGCTTGGAACTGGGTTCCAACAGCAGCTTCATCCGCCTCCACGGTACTGAAAGAAGATAAATGAGATATCAATAATGCCTATTCTCCATTTAAAATTACCACTTTCCCTTCACACACAAACTTCAACTTCTGGTGTAAAGTCAAAGTGGCAGCCCCTGCCTCATGTATCCACGGTCGTCCCAACAAACATTTGTAAGTGGGTATAATATCCATGACCTGGAAAGTAATCTGAAACAAATGTGGGCCTATATGAATAGGCAAGTCCACTTCACCAATAACAGATTTCCTTGATCCATCAAACGCTTTCATAATAATGCCACTCGGGCACATGGACGTTCCTTGATATTTCAACTTCATAAGCGTGCTCCTCGATATGGCATTCAATGCGGAGCCATTATCGATCAGTACATTGGGTAATGAATCATTCTTGCAGTTCATAGAGATGTGGAGGGCCAAATTGTGATTACTCCGCTCATCGGGCAATTCATCATTGCATAAACTCAGGTTATTACATGATGCAATATTCCCTACCACACTGCTGAATTGGTCTACTGGCATATCACTTTCCATGAAAGCTTGGTCCAATACCCTCATCAAAGATTCTCTGTAAGCAGAGGAGTTCATAAGCAAAGCCAAAATAGATATTTTTGATGAAGTCTGCAAGAACTGATCTATGATCCTGTAGTCGCTCATCTTTATAATTTTCAATATACCATCCACCTTTTTTTCTATCATAGCTCCACTAAATTCCCCTATTGCCTTCTTAGGTTCAACACTTTCTACAATGTTCTTTCCAGCATTATCATTTCCATGAACAATTGGTGCAAATACACGACCACTACGGGTCACTCTACTAGTCTCAGCAATATTTCAAACATTATACATAGGCTGGATGGGAACTTCCACACCATCCTCTAAAGTTGTAGCATTATACTTGTAGGGTACAGCCTTGTCTGACTTGTAAGGGACAGGATCCGGCAAACTAATCACCAATGGAGCAATAGCTGGCTTGACATGATATTCAACTTCAAAAGGGGTAGTTTGTTGTACCCTAAAATTTTCCCTCTCACTTGTCAAATATTTTATCACAAAAATATCTCTTGGCTCAAGACTTCACAAGGATTGATCAGATCAAGACACCTCCTTAAGCACTGATGACTAAAATTAGGGTTTGAGATTTCACAAGTATAATTGAACTTTCATTGCCTCATATGACTTTCATGGATCATTATGGACCCCCAATATTACTCATGTCAAGTTTCAGGCCTTGAATCACTTTTTTGCTGAGTCAATTGAGCAATTGACCTAAAAATCAGCTGTATTGGGGAAAAAGTCAACTATGGCCAATTTACAGTCAAAATTCATAATTTTTGATCCACATCAACATTATAAACTCATATGTATCATTTTACCAAGTTTGGACCACAATTCCTCAAGAGATTTGATCAAATCATCAAAAGGGCAAAATGGTCAAAATTAGGGTTTTGACTAAGAAGGGGCAATTTCTGATTTTTGACCTAGCAAATGGTCAATTCGTTTGAAGCATGATCTAAAGAGTTCAATTTCACCATTTTGACCTAATGTTATGACTCAAAACATTTCTCAAGATCAATTGGATTGATAGTTGATTTTCAGTCAACTGATCAAAAGTAAAATTATATACTAAAAAGTCAAACTTTGACTTTTTGGTCAAAATCAAGTGTCAAAGATCACAATTCATCAAAACATGTCAAAATATGAAACTTGTTCATCAAGAAATAAAAAAGTCAAGATTTCATTTTGAAAAGTCACAGTTTTCAAACTTAGAAATTTTTCTAAGTGTTGAAAACTTCATATTTTTTCACAACTTTGAGCCAATTTTTCACCATGATGCAAGATGATTCAAAGAAAACTTTCAACATGAAAGTTGTAGATATCCATGATATCTACAACATTCCTCTACACAACTTCTCCTAAAAATTCTTGGATCTCATGTTATTGATTCATGAAGTCATGGTCTTGAAATTAAACACTTAGTGAAATTTTGCCCTAGTTTAGGCAGGATTTTGACCTAACTTCATGGCACTTTTTCATATGGTTCCAAGGGTAATCTTCAAAATTTATTTAAATAGGGGTTGTATAGAACATTACAAGATTTCTAAATTGTCCAAGAACTCCTTGAGATCATTCTTGAGCAAGGAGAATCGAAGAGAGGAAGTTAGGGTTTCAACCTAAAATTAAAGGTCATTTTCATGATGAACAAAAATGCAATTTCAATATTAGGCTGACTAATATTTATTTTCAGGACTTCTAACTTGTGTATCTATCCATAATTAATGGATTACACAAAATTTTGATCTTTAATTCAAGTGGTTTAAACTTTATCCAATACACATTTCCATTAATGACACAAAATAAACACTTCCATTTTAGAAAAGAAAACTTTATGTGCAAAGTCAATTCTTGAGCCTCTAACTTGTTCCCTCTGATCACACTTTATCTACAAAGTGAGAAGCAAGTGTGTTTAAAGCATAATCACTCTATCTTATCCAGTACACAAAGCATTGAAACTTGATTTCTCAAAAAATCACATGTTGACCTTAAACATGTGATTTTGAATTCTGATCAGATACAAGCCTCCATACTTGTTGCTTATAAATAGAAGCACCCAGAAACACACCAAAACTCTCTCAAATCATAAATTGCCCAAAAACTCCATTGTTGCACAATTTCTGACCTTGAACACTAAACTCATATTTCCCTCGTGGGTTTCTTGGCCTTTTAGTTTCTAAAGCTTCCTTACATCAACTGTAACATATCCTTATCCTTGTTTCATTACTGTAACATCATTTACCATATACTCCATAACCAAAAATAGAGCATTGCATATTGACTTCTCCTAGCCATTCCAACCATCCATTGCTCAAGCAAACAATTGCATTAGCTTCCTGGGAACTTGAGGAAGCTAACCTGATCATTGCAACACCTCGAATCAAGCTCATTTGCATTTCACAATTTCCAGTTTTGAGGTATTTTCTTGAACTTCTATCTCATTACTTAGGCATTGTTAGGCTTGCATTTGTGAAGATAAAATGTAGACATCATTACCCTGAAGTTTTACATGTCCATAGATTTCATTTATATTGATTGAGCTAGGAGAATTTTAGGATTGAATCACTGAAAATAATTAGGTCAGAATTTGGTACTTTCAAAAATTCCCATTCATCTTTGATTTATAGTTCATGATATTTATATGGTTGGATTCGTATAAAAACATGGAGCAACTTTCATGTTTACATTTTTGCAAATGGTTGAGAAATGAACAAGTTCCAGGGCTTCTGGCTGGAGGTTAAAGATGAAGTATATTTAGGGAAAGATTTATGTTATATATTTATGGTTTGACATAAGTTAGCGGATGTATCACCATCCCAATAGTTAAAGTGCGCGCTTATCACTATGAGGTCCTGGGTTCAAGCCCCAACGTGACCTTTTTGCATTATTTTTCATTTTTTGACATTTTTTGAATTTTTGCAGCGCTGGGCCTTCCCCCCTTTGGGCTTCATTTTTTTGCTACTTCTGACTCCCTTCCTTGTTATTCATACCCCTGGCCCATTATTTTATTTCCATTTTTATTTATTTTTCCTTCATTTTATTTTTATTTCATATTTTTCTTTTATTATTTTTATTACTCTTATTATCATTATTATCATTTTTATTAATAAAAAAAATCCAAAAAATATTTTATTTATTTATTTGCATATTTAAAAAATACTTATACATTTTATTTTCCTTTATAAAAACTAAAAGAACAAAAACATTGTCTTTAATAATTAAATTCACCTTTTTTTACTTATATTATTTTGTAAATTAAAATCAATTTAGAACCTAGGATCTTTTATTTAATCATGTTTATTTATTAATTTAATTAAATTCACCAAAACCCTAAAAAATACTTTTCCTTAAATTAATTTATTTTACTAACTTAATATTAATTTTCTTTTTAGTTATTTATTTTAGTTTAATTAATTAGGTTAAAATACCCTTTTCATAAAAAACCAAACAACAATCATATTCCTTTTCACATTTACATTCTTGCATTTTATTTGTCCATTTTGTACATTTATTCAATTCAATATGATTGTACTAATTATTTAGATTTAATTTCTTGCAATATTCCCCATTTATAATTTGTATACCCCCTACCCTAAATGATGTAATAGCGTAGTAATTTTAATTTCTGCAATTTATCGCTTTATATACAAATGCTTGTAATTAGGGTTTTGTACGGAAAGACTAAAACCAACAAATAGTAAACCCTAATCAAAGACAAATCAAGCATGTAAATCAATACACTTGCACACAAACACCCCTGGGGTAAATTCACTTGGTTGCCTTACAAAAATGGCCATATTATGCATGTGAGGTATCTTAGCAAAAAAACAAATACAAGATCATAGTCCCTTGATGATGCTATACATGTTGCCTTTTAAAATGATCTTAGTCCCTAAAGAAAATGCTAAGATACCTTACAACATTGCTAATCATGGTTATACCATGACCCACGCCCGTCCCTTTTACATCCAAAGATAGGGTTACTTACCAAATCAATGGTAAGATAACAATGTCAAAGGAAAAAGGAAATGAACATGAAATACTTTTGAGTAGGTAGAATGTTCTTAGTTACTTGCTCAATTTTAAAACAAAACATCCTTGCTATTTTCAAAACAAACACCAGCACCTACAAAAAAACATCTTTCAAACTTGAAAATATTTTCAAAAGATCAAACACTTTGCATACATTCTTACAAACGAGAATCATTACAAAGTTTGCCTAAACGATGGCATCTTTACAAAATAATTTCAAAAACCACACAAAGCACAATTTCAAACAAAAGCAAGTGATCTAGAAAGTAACTAAGAGCCCATGGAAAACCATGGATGAAAAGGGTGCTAATACCTTCCCTTTTCATAATCTACCCCCAAACTCAAGAAAACATCTCAAAGGTCTTTCATATGCTTTTTCACCTTTCCTTTTGGATAAAAGAATAGTCGGTGGAGACTCTTGCTAACAGCAACATTTGCGATCAAACGCAAAACAACCAAGTCAGTTCTCCCACTGTATCACAGAACTAGCGACTCTGCTAGGGAAATTTATAAAAGTGGGGTTACCTTAGGGCTAGATAAAATTTTATTTACTTTCTTTGTTTGACTTGCATGCTTTACATTAGGGTTCCTTGTTTGGGTTTGTTTTAATCCTACACTCGAATTTGGGGCACCTTTATTAGGTAATTAGCAATAAACTGTGAGGGAACTGTGCGGGGTATACCGACATGGTTGAAACAGTAGCTACATTGATGCAATACTTTGATATGTACTGGTAGCCCTTGAGTAAATCAAGGAGAATACGGGGCCACCGCGTGGTGTCATAAAGCATCAACTGACTTTAGCACCTTAACTGACCAACTTGGCTTTTAGGACGTAGTAAGATAGTTGTCTTTAGTATAAACCCAAATTCAGTTGATACTCGATACTACACTCATTGAGGTTTGACCCTTAAATTTTTTTTGGTGGCAAGTCAATTGTCTATCGGAACGAGAATTTTGGGAAAAACGGTGATATTAAGATCCCTTAGAACCCGATTACTATATTTAGGACAAGTTGAACCAATCCAACTTAAAGAGGGTATCACCTTAAAACCCATGCAAGCCTTAAACCTAAGGTATTTGTGTGATTTTCTTGTCCTTATCTGCTATATCTCAGCATAGTCATGACATCATAACATAGCATGTCATACAAACCATTTCAAGGATTCTTAGGGTTTATTTTTGTCTTATTTTGTAAGACATGGCTCTCGCCTGCAGATTCACTATCCAAATCAGTCTGGTAAAAGTACCTCCTTAGCTTAGAGAATTGGCATCAAGGGTTCCTGAAAGCTCTCCATTCACAGAAAGACATGGTATACTTCTCAACTTGGTCACTTCAAACCCTGATGAAGAAATGTTAAAAGTGCTCTTTTAGTTCTTTGACCCTCTCCATCACTGCTTCATTTTCCCGGATTACCAGTTAGTGCCTACTATGGAAGAGTTTTCTCTGCTGTTGGGGGTGCCTATCCTTAATGAGGTACCTTTCAATGGTATGGAAAGAGACCCTAAACCCGAAAATATTGCCAAAGCTTTGTCCTTACAATGGTCTGATGTATTGGCAAATTGGGAAACCAGGAGAGGTGTCAAAGGTTTTTTGGATAAGTTCTTGTTCGAGAAAGCTCACCATTTCTGGGATACCTTGGACTTACAAGCTTTTGAAGAGGTGTTAGCCCTTATCATCTATGGTTTGGTACTGTTTCCTAATCCGGACCAGCTCATAGACGTGAATGCGGTTAAGATTTTCCTGTCACGTAACCCAATACCTACTCTGCTTGGAGATATCATACATTTGTTGCATACTCGCACCATAAAGAGGAGAGGAACCCTTCTGTGTTGCACACCTCTTTTGGACAGGTGGTTTATTTTGCACCTACCCTGATCCGTCTCGAAGAATGAACGAGCTTTGAGATGGTCTCAAAGGCTGATGACTCTTACACATTCAGGTATTCATTGGTGTCCCCGGTCCTTGGAGAATGTTACTATTATCGATTGTTGTAGTGAATTCCCTAATGTACCTCTCTTAGGAATTAAGGGAGGAATCACTTACAATCCTTGTTTGGCGCTACGACAATTTGGATACGCGAGAAGGGATGGTCCTCATGATGCAATTATTCAAGGAATCGACTTCGACTACGAGAATGATGCTCAGGATTACCGCAAGAGGTTCATGAGAGCTTGGGGAATGGTACATAGAGTTGATAGTAAGGCACTGGGGCACAAGAATTCCATCCCTCTTAAGCCTTATCTCAAATGGGTACGAGCTCATGCTCAAAGTCTTATGATGCCTTATCCCTCTATTCTCCCAGTTATTATAGAGCATATTATGGAAGGAGATGTCCCATACACTATCATGCATCCTGACACGCCCACCTCTCTTGAGGACTTGCAAAGAGATTGGATAAAGCTTAAAGGGGAGCGAGACACTTTTGAGGCCCAATTCTACGCCAGTGAGAAGAAGGTTTTGGAACTCACCAAGCAGCTTCATGAGGAGCGGAGTCTGAACGCCTACATCGCGCCAAAGAGGATGCGCACAACTTTTTATCGTAAAGTTTTTTGTATTTTCTTTGTAAGCCCAAAGAGGCATGATGTACTCAAACTTTGATTTATTAATATAACATGTGTTCCTTTTTGGTCTAAAGCAAATTTAAATCTCTAATTTCCTTGAAATCATTGCATATGCATTTATCATTCATCATAACATAAGCAGGTTTCTTGCAAAAAGTCTCCTCATCTTTCTACTATTTATTTCAGTAAGATGGATCTCGAGCAGACAGTAAAAGACCTCCAGGCACATAATGCTCAGTTTCAACAGGTGTTCTTGACTCTAGCTAAAGGACAAGAAGATTTGAAAGCTTTACTGGTTGAAGAAAAGAAGAAGAAAGTAAAGAAAATAGTCGGAGTTTTGAATATGGGAAAAAGGTTCCGAGGACAAGCCAGACGGACCCTAGACTTTGCAACGTCATCTGGTGAAAAAGATAATCAAGAAGGGAAAGGCAAGGAAGCGGTTGTCCAGCTAGAATCTAAAGAGGAAGAAGAAGAGGATTACTCTAAAGAGTAGTATCCCCCGGCCGACGACAAATATAAGCATCTGGAAGAACGACTAAGTGCAATGGAAATTTAGAAAGTGCCCGGGCTAGACTTTGAAGAGATGGGTTTGGTGTTTGGGATTGTTATTACACCAAAATTCAAAGCACCAGTATTTTCTAAGTACGACGGGGTTTCGTGTCCCAAGATGCATCTTCGATCCTATGTGAGGAAGATACAGCCTCACACTGCTGACAAAGATTTGTGGGTACACTTCTTTCAAGACAGTCTATCCGAAACTCAACTTGATTGGTTCTATCAACTGGAAAGGGACAATATCCATAATTGGGAAGACCTTGCCGCTGCTTTTTATAAACAATATCAGTACAACGCAGACCTTGATCCTACCCATACTCAACTCCAAAGTATGGATATGGTTTCAAGTGAAGGTTTCAAAGACAACGTTGTGAAATGGAGGGACTTGGTAGGAAGAGTCCAGCCTCCACTTTTTGAAAGAGAACTAGTAGACATGTTTATGGGTACCCTGTCCGGTCCTTTATTTAATCATTTAATTGGAAGCTCCTTAATAGGCTTCACTGAATTAATCTTGATCGAGGAAAGAGTGGAAGCTGGGATTAAGAGCGGGAAGATCCAAAAAGACGCATCCTTCGCCGCTGTAAGAGAACCATTTATTAGGAAGAAAGAAGTTGGTGTTGTGTATCCTCAAAGAAATCAAGATAGAACTGAACACCGACCAATGGTAGGGGTTGTCATGATCCCTAAACCTGCACCTACTCAACTAAGGAACGACCAGCCTAGAACAGAAAGACCAGTAAGACAATTTACCCGAATTAATATGACACTATCTCAAGTCTTGCCACATTTTTTGAGATCTAATCTGGTAACTTTGAAGGAAGCTCCAAATAATCCTAACACAGCCTCTCCTCACTACCATCCTAATGCTCGCGGTGCTTACCATTCAGAAAGCCCAGGCCATGATACCAACAACTGTTAGGCTTTGAAAAACAAGGTGCAAGACCTTCTTGAAGAAAAAGAAATTGAGTTTGATGATCCTGAGATCCCAAATGTTATCACCGCTCCTATGCCCAAGCATGGTCGTGGTGTTAACATTGTCGAAGATGATATGTTTGTTACTGCTGTTGATGAACTTGTTACTCCTCTCCTGGCTATCAAAAGAAACTTATTGAAAGCCGATTTATTTATAGGCTGTGATGAAGGCTGCCACTTCTGTTTATCCCTACTAACTAGTTGTCATTTACTGAAAGCAGGTGTCCAACGCCTCATGGATGACAAAGATATTTTGTTTGAAAAGACTCCCGTTCCAACCGTTTCTTACAAAGATGTTTCAATAGTAACCATTTCTGCCAATCCTTCCAGGGTCTCCACCAAAAGTCCAGTTAGGATTACATATGTTCCTAAAGTGGCTCCACTGATAATTACCATGCCAGGTCTAATCCCATAATCAGATAAAACTGTCCCATGGAACTATGGGGGCGACGTCTACTATCACGGTGTCAAGAAAGATTGGTTGGCTGATGAAGACTCAATTTTTGAGAAGGTTGACCCCAACATCGACAATATTGTGAGAACCAGCATGATAACCCGAAGTGGAAGAATATTATCTCTAGAGATTGTTCCTCCGAAGACTGTTATCGGTCTGTGATCATCCATGTTCTTGTTCCTGTCAACACTACTACTACTACAATCCCTTTGGTTACCCCTGCTGACACTCCTACCGCCGAGTCGACCGAGACTCTGGGCAAAGGCATTTCTGGTTGAGCCTGTCCGAATGAAGGCGTAAACAGTATCTATCCCTGAGGCCTCCCAAAAGGAGATGGAAGAAATTCCATAAATTATAAAGAGAAGTGACTACAACGTAGTCGAACAGCTAGGGCAGACTCCGTCAAAGATTTCCATGTTGGCTTTATTGTTATGCTCTGAGGCTCATGCAAAGGCCTTGGTGAAATTTCTTAAAACTTCCCATGTACCACAAGAAACCTCTGTTGATCAGTTCCAAGACTGCATGGCCAGTTTAACCGCTGACAATGGTTTAGGCTTTTCTGATGCTGACTTAACACCTAGAGGGAGAAATCACAATGAGGCATTGCATGTTTCTGTCGAATGTTGGGGCACAACTTTGGCCCATGTTTTGGTTGATACCGATTCATCTTTGAACGTTCTGCCTAAGAAGGCTCTTGATAGACTCGACTGTGAAGGTTTGACCTTAAAACCCAACAACATAGTGGTAAGGGCCTTCGACGGTTCAAAAAGAATGGTGCATGGGGAGGTGGACATCCCTATAAAAGTTGGAACTCAAACCTTTGATTCAAATTTTTACGTGATGGACATTCTCCCTTCCTATTCTTGCTTATTGGGACGACCATGGATTCACAATGCTGGTGTTGTCACCTCTAAATTACATCAAATGCTGAAATACCCAACCAAGGGGAAAATCATTATTGTCCATGGAGAAGAGGAATATATGGTCAGTAACTTAAACTCCTTCAGATACGTGGAATTGGATGGTGAATTTATTGAAACTCCACTTCAGCATTTCGAGGAAGTCCCACCGACCGTGGCAGTAACCAAGGTTGTTTCCCAAATCCTGAAGATTACAAGACCTCCGCTAAATATGTCTTCTCTGAAAGATTCCAAGGCAATGATCGAAGAAGGAGCCCAAAAATTTGTACGTCGTGCTCGTGCCGGGGGACCACCGTTGAAGATCAACAACCATGGATTCAATGCTGTGGAGAATGATGAGGACATCTACAACCTAGAGGAATGGATTTTCTAAACTATCAATGGAGGACTCAACAACTGGGAAGCTAAAGAATTTGTCCCAATTACTTTTATCCAACAATAATTGTCTTTAAATTCTTGTCGGACCTGTAATAATTAAACAATTCAGATTTTTAAAACCTTGTGTCTTACCCAAGGCACAACGGTCCATTTGTAAGGATTGTTACCTCATTTTCATATGTCATCAATGAATCATGGACGTTTTTACATAAAAACTTTGTGCTCTTTGTCTTTATTTTCTACATTTTACTTTCTTTCAAAGATAGCTATACTCTTACACACACTCACATTCAAAATGCAGATCTACATCCACTCAGGATCCCATGGGTAACGATTCTGCTATGGCCTTTTGTGACTCTGAAAATCTAATCTACCAAGCCGAAGACCAAGGTGTGGAAGATTGTGAAGTGCCAGAGGAACTAGCCAGGTCACTACAACAAGAAGAAAGGACCATACAACCCCACGAAGAACCAGTGGACACATTTAACCTAGGTACCGAAGAGGACAAGAAAGAAGTCAAGGTGGGTGCCAATCTGGAACCCAGTGTCAAGGAGCGTCTGACTCAGTTGCTACATGATTATGTTGAGGTCTTTGCCTAGTCGTACGAAGACATGCTAGGACTTGATGTTGATATCGTGGTACATCGTCTACCAACAAAAGAAGACTGCCCTCCGGTTAAAAAGAAAGTTTGTTGCATGGGACCAGACATGTCAGAGAAGATCAAGGCCAAAGTCATGAAACAATTCCACGCCAGATTCTTAGTTGTTACCTCCTATCCACAATGGGTCTCCAATGTTGTTCCCGTGCCTAAAAAGGACGGTGAGGTATGAATGTGCGTAGACTAAAAATTTGAATAGGGAAAGCCCTAAGGATGATTTCCCACTTCCCCATATCGATATTCTGGTTGACAATACAACACAACATAAGGTGTTTTCCTTCATGGGTGGTTTCTCAGGCTACAACCAAATCAAAATGGCGCCCGTGGACATGGAGAAAACGACCTTTGTCACACAGTAGGGCACATTTTGTTACAAGGTTATGCCATTCGGGTTGAAGAATGCTGGGGAAACCTATCAACATGCCATGGTAGCTTTATTTCACGACATGATACATCACGAAATAGAGGTCTATGTGGACGATATGATACCCAAATTTCAAACTGAAGAGGAACATGTTGACCATTTGCAGAAATAGTTTGAGAGACTGAAGAAATACAAGCTGAGATTGAACCCGAATAAATGCATATTTGGGGTGAGGTCCGGTAAACTCCTAGGCTTTGTCGTCAGTGGTAAAGGTATCAAAGTGGACCATGCCAAGGTGAAAGCAATACAAGAAATTCCTGCTCCTCACACCGAGAAGGAAGACAGAGGATTCTTAGGACAGCTAAACTACATTTCCAGATTCATTTCTCACCTGACATCTACTTATGAAACAATCTTCAAATTACTGAAGAAAGATCAAGTAGTCAAACGGAATGATGAGTGCCAAACTGCATTCGACAAGATCAAAGAGTACCTAGAAGAGCCTCCTATTTTGATTCCACCAGTCGAGGGAAGACCCTTGATCATGTATCTAACTGTTTTGGAAAATTCAATGGGGTGTGTGCTGCCCGCATGACGAGTCTGGCCGAAAAGAGCACGTTATTTATTACCTGAGCAAAAAGTATACCGACTGTGAAACAAGATATTCGCTGCTCGAGAAAAGTTGTTGCGCTCTAGCATGGGCTGCTCGCCGACTAAGACAGTATATGCTGACCCATACTACCTTATTGATATCAAAGATGGATCCAATAAAATACATATTCGAAAAACCTTCCCTCTCTGGGAGAAGAGCGAGATGGCAGATGATCCTGATGGAATATGACATTCAGTACACTAACCAAAAAGCAATAAAGGGTAGTGTGCTAGCCAATCACCTGGCTCATCAAGCTGTGGATGACTACAGTCCATGAAGTTCAAATTCCCAGATGAAACCATCATGGTGGTAAACAACTATGAAGAACTCAGACCATATGACGGACCTGAACAAGGATCCCGATGGACCCTGGATTTTGATGGGGCGTCTAACGCACTTGGCAATGGAATAGGTGTTGTACTCATATACCCTGAAGGATTTCACCCTCCCTTTACTGCAAGACTCTGCTTCAACTGTACAAATGACATGGCAGAGTATGAAGCGTGAATTTTTAGTCTCAAAGCTGCCATGGATTTGGGAATCAAGTCCTTAAGCGTATTTGGAGATTCATCCTTGGTCATCATCCAGACCAAAGGAGAATGGAATACGAAACACCCTAACCTCATCCCATACAAAGAACATGTATTGACATTAATCCCATACTTTGAAGAAATTACCTTCGAGCTTTTTCCATGAGAGGAAAATCAACTAGCCGACGCGCTAGCCAGAATGTCATCCATGTTTAAACTCAATTGGGGTAACGAGGCTCCTCAGATCACCATTGAACGGATGGATGAACCAGCTTATTGTCAGGAGATCAATACTAAATAAGTAGTGGACCAGCCTTGGTTCCATGAAGTCAAGAGGTATCTCTAGGCTCAAGAGTATCCGAAGGAGCTTCAGTCAAAGATAAGATGTTCTTAAGGAGATTCTCTGCTAAGTTCTTCATCAGTAATGGAATCCTCTACAAACTCAACCACGACTTTGTTTTGCTTTGTTGCATAGACAAGGTTGAGGCAGAAAAGATCATGGCTGATCTGCATGAGGGTACTTTTGGCACCCATTCCAGTGGACATACAATGGCTAAGAAAATCCTAAGGGCAGGGTATTATTGGTCTACCATGGAAGTAGATTGTTACCGGTATTCACGAACCTGCCATAAGTGTCAGATTTATGCTAACAAAGTGCATGTACCTCCAATTCCCCTGAATGTCCTAACTGATCCCTGGCCATTCGCGATGTGGGGCATCGATATGATTAGTGAAATCAAGCCCACAGCTTCTAACAGACACCGCTTCATCTTGGTGGCCATTGACTATTTCACAAAGTGGGTTGAGGCAGCTTCTTTCGCTTCTGTTACCAAGAATGTTGTTGCCCGGTTCATCAAACAGAATCTCATTTATCGGTACGGTATCCCAGAGAGGATCATCACAGACAATGGTACGGATCTCAACAATACTATGATCACCGCACTGTGCATGTAATTCAAGATCCAACACCATAATTCTTCCCCTTACCGGCCAAAGATGAATGGTGCTGTCAAATCCGCAAATAAGAACATCAAAAAGATCATATAGAAAATGACAGTAACCTACAAGGACTGGCATGAGATGCTACCATTCGCTCTCCACGGTTACCGTACCACGGTGTGCACATCGACCGGGGAAACACCTTACTCTCTGGTATACGGTATGGATGTTGTCTTGCCTATTAAGGTACAAATCCCTTCTTTGAGAATCATGAAGGATACAGGGTTGAATGAAGATGACTGGATCTAAACTCGACTTGATCAACTGAACTTGATTGATGAGAATAGGCTTACTGATGTATGTCATGGTCAAATTTATCAAAAATTGATGATCAAGGCTTTCAACAAAAAGGTCAGACGCCAAGTGTATCAAGTCGGGGATCTGGTGATCAAGCGCATTATACTGCCACAGGGTGACCCCAGGGGAAAATGGACTCCTACATATGAAGGACCATTTGTGATCAAAAGCATATTCTCTGGTGGAGCAATGATCTTAACCACTATGGATGGCGACAACCTGCCGCACCCTATGAACGCGGACATAGTTAAAAGATACTACGCATAAGAAACCCGTTAGGTTAACACACCTAGGAAAAACAAGAGCATCCCGACGAACCAAAAGGTTCGGGCAAAAATTAGGGATAAAACAAAAAAAAATTATACACCCGGCAAGTTGAAAACCCGAAAGGGTGACTTGGGAAAAAAAAGGGTATCCCGGTGGACTGAAAACCCGAAAGAGCGGTCCAGGCAAAAGTTAGGGAATTAAAGAGTATGATTATGTCCCGTTGATCATCTTACAGACAACCTTTAGCTTCGAATGACCGACTCAATGGGTCTAATCAATCCAATCAACTTCGGATAAGGCAGTAAGTGGACAAGACGCTTAGAGACACGAAGGCTATAGCAGAATGGGAACCCCATGGGATTATTGCACATAGATATCTTTTCTTTGTATCAAATTTCCATTTTTTACAACGACATTCTCTTACTAGGATGTTCGCCTCATTGTATAAAATAATTATTCAAGTTAATACAAAGATATTCCTTTTAAAGTGCAAGAATATTTGTTTTTCTTTATTTCTGTGTTTTGTTTACAAAAACGTTCAATGAGCAAAAAATAGAAGACAATCACTAATGGCTTTGAGAAATAGGATAATATTTTTAGACTATTCCATAAAATCCCCCACAGTGTGCAGATTATTGATATCAAGCTCTCTCATATCCCCGACGGAACAAAACTTCCAGTTATCAATAACCAGTAAAAGTCGCCTAATTTCTCAGGATTCCCCAAAAGAATTTCACAAGCAATACACGGTGTTTCCCTTACAACAGAGTTTATTTATCTAACAAATATAAGTTTATCAACTCATCAGAACGTGAAGAACTACACTCCACGTCTCCAACAGCAGTCAGGGATTTATTTTCCCTAATCCAACAGCGTTACAGCAACATAGCTCACATGACCATACATCGCATTCATATGTCATAAACATCTATGACACGAATGCATACAACATAATTGCATTCATTTGTTGGAACATTATTGCATCATGCATTTTATACATCATGACATTGCATACAACTAATATTTCATCTCTTCAGGAAAGATCAGTCAGCAGATGGCTATCATCAACAATTTGCAAAAGGTCAGAGATTGATACCAGCAACAAGCCGGGACAATTACCTACACGACCAGCTGAAGAAATCCTGCACGGGCTTCTTCTTATACACAACTTTCAGATACAGTTCAGATACGCTCTAGACACGGACGCCATTATGATACTCATTCAGATTCAGCTTTCAGATACAGTTCAGATACGCTCTAGACACGGACGCCATTCAGATTCAGATTCAGCTTTCAGATATAGTTCAGATACGCTCCAGACACGGACTCCATTCTGATACTCATTCAGATTCAGCTTTCAGATACTGTTCAGATACGCTCCAGACACGGATGCCATTCTGATTCAGAGTCAGCTTTCAGATACAATTTAGATATGCTCTAGATACGGACGTTGTTCTGATACTCATTCAGATTCATCTTTCAGATACAGTTCAGATACGCTCCAGACACGGATGCCATTCTGATACTCATTCAGATTCAGCTTTCAGATACAGTTTAGATACGCTCCAGACACGGACGCCATTCTGATACTCATTCAGATTCAACTTTCAGATATGCTCCAGATACGGACGCCATTCTGATACTCATTCAGTTTTAACTTTTAGATACGAGTCAAATATAATCCATTTATGGATATTATCCTGGTACTCAACCCAACACATCCACTTTTTTAGTATAAATCAACCAGAGATTTATCCTAGTACTTCTTCCATTCCTGCTAACAATATTTTCGATGGCATCTGTAAGCCCATCTCCAACCACTTTCCATTACCTCTCTTAATGGCATCTTTAAGCCCATTCACTACACCATCAACCATCACATCCCCGAGTGCAAATTTTTGGGCACTCTAGTGTTCACCCATCTTCCACCTTCAAGTCACGAATGGCAAATCCACCAATCTAACTCTTCAGGTTTAAGATGAATGAACAGAGGCAGTTGTTGTACCCCAAAATTTTCTCTCTCACTTATCAAATATTTTCTCACAAATATCTCTCTTGGCTCAAGACTGCACAAGGATTGATCAGATCAAGACACCTCCTTAAGCACTGATGACTAATATTAGGGTTTGAGATTGCACAAGGATAATTGAACTTTAATTTCCTCATATGACTTTCATGGATCATTATCGACCCCCAATATTACTCATGTCAAGTTTCAGGCCTTGAATCACTTTTTTGCTCAGTCAACTGAGCAGTTGACCTAAAAATCAACTATATTTGGAGAAAAGTCAACTATGGCCAATTTACAGTCAAACTTCATAATTGTTTATCCACAACAACATTATAAACTCATATGTATCATTTTATCAAGTTTGGACCATAATTCCTCAAGAAATTTGATCAAATCATCAAAAGGGCAAAATGGTCAAAATTAGGGTTTTGACCGAGAAGGGGCAATTTCTGATTTTTGACCTAGCAAATGGTTAATTGGCTTGAAGCATGATCTCAAGAGTTTTAAATTGCACCATTTTTACCTAATGGTATGACTCAAAACATTGCTCAAGATCAATTGGATTGATAGTTGATTTTCAGTCAACTGATCAAAAGTCAAACTATATACTGAAAAGTCAAATTTTGACTTTTTGGTCAAAATCAAGTGTCAAAGATCAAAATTCATCAAAAATGTCAAATTACGAAACTTTTTCATCAAGAAATCAAAAAGTCAAGATTTCATTTTGAAAGGTCAAAGTTTTCAAACTTAGAAATTTTTGTAAGTGTTGTAAACTTCATGTTTTTTCACAACTTTGAGCCAATTTTTCACCATGATGCAAGATGATTCAAAAGAAACTTTCAGCATGAAAGTTGTATATCTCCATGATATCTACAACATTTGTTTACACAACTTATCCTAAAAATGCTTGGATCTCAAGTTATTGATTCATGAAGTCATGGTCTTGAAATTTAACACTTAGTGAAATTTTGCCCTAGTTTAGGCAGGATTTTGACCTAACTTCATGGAACTTTTTCATATGGTTCCAAGGGGAATATTCAAAAGTGATTCAAAGAGGGGTTGTAGAGAACATTACAAGCTTGCTAAAATGTCCAAGAACTCCTTGAGATCATTCTTGAGCAAGGAGAATCGAAGAGAGGAAGTTAGGGTTTCAAACTAAAATTATAGGTCATTTTCATGATGAACAAAAATGCAATTTCAATATTAGGCTGCATAATCTTGCTTTGCAGGCCTTCTAAATTGTGTATCTGTCCATCATTAATGGATTACATAAAGTTTTAAGCATTAATCCAAGATGTTTAAACTTTATCCAACCCACATTTCCATTAATGGCACAAAGTGAACACTTCCATTTTAGAAAAGCATACTTTATGTGCAAAATCAATTCTTGAGCCTCTAAATTGTTCCCTCTGATCACACTCCATCTACAAAGTCAGAAGCAAGTGTGTTTAAAGCATAACCACTCTATCTTAGCCAGTACACAAAGCATTGAAACTTGATTTCTCAAAAAATCACATGTTGAGCTTAAACATGTGATTTGAATTCTGATCAGATACAAGACTCCATACTTGTTGCTTATAAATAGAGGCACTATTTGTGAGCTAAAGGATGAGCTGAAGCACCTTGAAACACACCAAAACTCTCTCAAATTAGAAATTGCCCAAAAACTCCATTGTTGCACAGTTTCTGACCTTGAAAAAAAACTCATATTTCCCTCGTGCGTTTCTTGGCCTTTTAGTTTCTAAAGCTTCCTTACATCAAATGTAACCTATCCATGTCCCTGTTTCATTACTGTAACATCATTTACGATATCCTCCATAACCAAAAACAGAGCATTGCACATTGACTTCTCCAAGTCATTCCAGCCATCCATTGCTCAAGCAAACCATTGCATTTGCTTCCTGGGAACTTGAGGAAGCTAACCTGATCATTGCAGCACCTCGAATCAAGCTCATTTGCATTTCATGATTTCCAGTTTTGAGGTATTTTTCTTGAACTTCTATCTCATTACATAGGCATTGTGTGGCTTGCATTTGTGAAGATAAAATGTAGACATCATTGCCCTGAAGCTGTACATGTCCATAGATTTCATTTATATTGATTGAGCTAGGAGAATTTTAGGATTGAATCTCTAAAAATAATTAGGTCAGAATTTGGTACTTTCAAAAATTCTCATTCATCTTTGATTTGTAGTTCATGATATTTATATGGTTGGATTCGTATGAAAAAATGGAGCAACTTTCATGTTTACATTTTTGCAAATGGTTGAGAAATGAATAAGTTACAGGGCATCTGGCTGGAGGTTAAAGATAAAGTTTATTTAGGGCAAGATTTATGTTATATATTTATGGTTTGACATAAGTTAACGGATGTATCACCATCCTAGTGGTTAAAGCGCGCGCCTATCACTATGAGGTCCTGGGTTCAAGCCCCAGCGTGACCTTTTTGCATATTCTTTTTTTCATTTTTTGACATTTTTTGACTTTTTGCAGCGCTGGATCTTCCCCCCTTTGGGCTTCAGTTTTTTGCTACTTCTGACCCCCCTGCCTTGTTATTCATACCCCTGGCCCATTATTTTATTTTCCATTTTTATTTTTTTCCTTCATTTTATTTTTATTTCATATTTTTCTTTTATTATTTTTATTACTATTATTATCATTATTGTCATTTTTATTAATAAAAAAATCCAAAAAATATTTTTTTTTTATTTGCATATTTAAAAAGTACTTATACATTTTATTTTCCTTTATAAAAACTAAAAGAACAAAAACAGTTTCTTTAATAATTAAATTCACCTTTTTTTACTTATATTATTTTGTAAATTAAAATCAATTTAGAACCTAGGATCTTTTATTTAATCATGTTTATTTATTACTTTAATTAAATTCACCAAAACCCTAAAAAATACTTTTCCTTAAATTAACTTATTTTACTAACTTAATATTAATTTTATTTTTAGTTATTTATTTTAGTTTAATTAATTAGGTTAAAAAACCCTTTTCAT
Source organism: Vicia faba (assembly GCA_948472305.1). NCBI lineage: Eukaryota > Viridiplantae > Streptophyta > Magnoliopsida > Fabales > Fabaceae > Vicia > Vicia faba. Next base: position 1,472,961,658 of record OX451741.1, read on the forward strand.
AAAAAACCAAACAAAAATTATATTCCTTTTCACATTTACATTCTTGCATTTTATTTGTCCATCTTGTACATTTATTCAATTCAATATGGTTGTAATAATTATTTAGATTTAATTTCGTGCAATATTCCCCATTTGTAATTTGTATACCTCCTCCCCTAAATGATATAATAGCGTGGTAATTTTAATTTCCGCAATTTATCGCTTTATATACAAATGCTATTAATTAGGGTTTTGTATGGAAATACTAAAACCAACAAATAGTAAACCCTAATCAAAGACAAATCAAGCATGTAAATCAATACATTTGCACACAAACACCCCTAGGGTAAATCAACTTGGTTGCCTTACAAAAATGGCCATATTATGTATGTGAGGTATCTTAGCAAAAAACATAAATACAAGATCATAGTCCCTCGATGACGCTATCCATGTTGCCTTTCAAAATGATCTTATTCCTTAAAGAAAATGCTAAGATACCTTACAACATTGCTAATCATGGTTATACGATGACCCACGCCCGTCCCTTTTACATCCAAAGATAGGGTTACTTACCAAATCAATGGTAAGATAACAATGTCGAAGGAAAAAGGAGATGAACATGAAAGACTTTTGAGTAGGTAGAATGTTCTTAGTTACTTACTCATTTTTAAAACAAAACACACTTGCTATTTTCAAAACAAACACCAACACCTACAAAAAAACATCTTTCAAACTTGAAAACATTTTCAAAAGATCAAACACTTTCAAAAACCACACAAAGCACATTTTCAAACAAAAGCAAACGATCTAGCAAGTAACTAAGAGCCCATGGAAAACCATGGATGAAAAGGGTGTTAATACCTTCCCTTTTCATAATCTACCCCCCGAACTCAAGAAAACATCTCAAAGGTCTTTTCTGTGCTTTTTCACCTTTTCTTTTGGACAAAAGAAAAGTCGGTGGCGACTCTTGCTAACCGCAACATTTGCGATCAAACGCAAATCAACCAAGTCAGTTCTCCCACCGTATCACATAGGTGTACTAAAACAAGGCGCAATAACATTTACTCCCTCTTCAACATAATCAGTCATTACATAGTCATCTCTGGAAAACATACCTTCATCCAAAGAGAAGAACTCATCTGCAGAGGCATACTCATCATCTGACGCGGTCCCATCCAAATAATCTTCAATTATATTAACATGATCATCTGTATTTCCTGAAACCTTGATGGTACCATTTTCCAACAATAACTGAATACCTTTCCTCACAATGGAACAACCGCGCGAGTCTCTGCAGCAAATTGACAAGATCCATAATGGTGCCTCTCTTGAACTTCCATATGGCAGAAAGTGACATGCAACTGCACCAAGTCATTGTTCATATATTCCACATCAAAGATTCTTAACTCTCCATACATCCAGATACCATGTTTACTTCCTCCTCATGCTTTGCCCTAGGCCTGATTATATGGATGAGGCCCTCATCCATCATCTCTTGCAAATCAGCCTTTATCTTGTCACAACCCTGTATATTTTTGCGGCAAATACCACAACCAGCATGGTCATGTGTATAGTAACTAAACTCGTAGAGGTCAGCATGCATTTTTACCAAATCTTCTCTAACCAATTTAATATTGAAAATCCAAAAGTCGCATGAACAACCAGCCACCATGTTCAAAACATTTTCTCCTCCATGCTTTGGCAGAGGATTATCTTTCACGTTCATCCCAACATCTTTAAAGGATAAGATACCAGTCCTCACCAATTTTTATACTTCGGTTATCAAAGGATAGCAGTTCTCAGCATTGTTCCCTGGTTCTCCCTGATGAAAAGCACATGTTTGGTCTGCCTTATAATACCAAGGCAACGGTGATGGTATAGCAGGAGGTGGTTTGGTATGAACCAACTTCTTTTGAATTAATGTTGGGATTAATTCTGCATAGCTCATAGGGATAGGGTCATAATTCTCCCTCCTCTGATTATACCCTTAATTTCCCTGATGGGATTGTCTCTGATAAGAAATAATGGTTGGAGCCACAACAACAACTGAAGTCACTGAGGCGACCTGTTGATGACGCTGATAATTTCTTCTAGGGGGATTAACCCTCCTTTCTTTAATAAAAAAATCTGTATCTCCTTCCTTCTTTTTGGCAAACTCATATGCTGGCTTCTTAGCACTTCCGGAACTTTCGCTTTTTGTTAGACGACCCTCTCTTACAGCCTTTTCCAAACGGATACCCATGCCCACCATTTCAGTAAAGTCACTTGGCGCACTCTCTACCATCCTCTCATAGTAGAAAGCACCCAGAGTCTTCAGGAAAATCTTCATCATCTCCTTTTATTCCATTGGAGGATTCACTTGGGTGGCTACCTCACGCCATCTCTGTGCATATTCTTTGAATGATTCCCTGTCTTTCTGGACCATGGCCCTGAGTTGGTCACAGTCAGGCGCCATGTCCATATTGTACTTGTATTGTCTGATAAATGCTTCTCCTAAGTCGTTGAAAGTATGGATATTGACACTGTCCAAACTCATGTACCACTTCAACATAGCACCAATCAAGCTATCTTGAAAAAAGTGAATCAGCAGACGCTGATCATCTGCGTGGGTAGACATTCTTCTTACATATATCACAAGATGAGCATGAGGAGAAGTGTTGCCCTTGTAATTCTCAAATTCCGGAATCTTAAACTTTGCAGGTATCTTAACATTCGGGACCAAGCACAAATCATTCATGTTCTTCCCGATCAATTCATTTCCTCTGAGGGCCTTCATCTCCCTCTGCATCTTATCAAACTCATCTTGAAAATCATCCATTCGATCATAGAGACCCAAGCCTTCACTTGGTGGATGAAAAGGATGATAAGCTTTGTCATTAACAAATGGCACAACATTCACCGAAGGAGGTGTATCAGGAGTAACATGCACCACAGGAAGTGCAGGAGTAATTTGAGGACCAAGGTTGAAACCTTCAGGCACAAAGTTCTCTGGCATTCCCCATGGTTAACCTTGAGGCGTGCGACTCTGAATAATAGCTAGAGTAGCAGACACAAGAACAGTTGGATCTTCAGTAGTAACCATTGTTTGTTGAGGTTGAGCAGTCGGTGGATGATTCTGAGCAGCCACCAAAGATTCAATCAGAGCATTGAGATTGTCCATACCAGCCTTCAGAGCAGAAACTTCTTCACGTAGCTCGCAATTCTCTTGTTCTAAGTCTTCCATCTTCCTTCTGAAATTAGCCCGAGTATTATACCGGTGAGACAACTTGTTGAACAAAGTAAAAAAGCTCAGTAAGACACTTGGATATGCAAAAAAATTCAATAAATATGTACAATATGATGCATGATGTGCAATGCACATGATTTTTTTTATTGTTATTTCAAGGGACTTTAAGATTTATAGAGAATCATTTCAAATATCAAAGTAATAACACATTTGAAATACTGAAATTTTTTATTATAGCTTCAAAATAGATTACAAGTTTCAATAATCCCAAGTATAAGATGAAAGTAAAGTCTAAAACCCTAAGAAGAAAAGCTGATGGAGATCACTCTACACGCTGACGCTTCCCGGTAAGTCTGGAAATCCGAGCCTTCAACCTCTGGTTTTCTTTCGTATATCTGGTGACATCCTCCTTTAAATCATATGAATCAGGAAGCGAGCAACTAAAATCTGAGTGAGGCTTAGGAGAAAATAAATCCCATGTCCTCTCCATCGTCTCTACAGCCCGACTCTCAAGAATCTCAATCAAGTCATCTTTCTCCTTCAAGTCTGCTATGTAGGAAATCTCTAAAGTTTGGCACTTATTATTCTAAGCTTCCTTTTCCTGTTGCATCCTAACTAAAGCAAGTTGTAGCTCTTCCACATCATCCAATAAGGGAGGAGTTGTCTTCACAAACAAATCAGGCATAGCTCTCACTCGAACCCACTAAATATAAGGCTCCAAAGAAACAACCCCTTTAGGTCCCAAGTCTTTCCTACTCTTCCTATGAATGTGACGTCGGGCCTTCACAATCTGCTCCTTAGCTTCCTTATGGTCTTCTCCCTCTTTCAGGAAGAAACTACTCAAACTAATACTATTTGGTTTATCTCTCATCGGATAACCAAGTTGTCATCGTGCAAGAACTGGGTTATAGTTAATTCCCCCCTTTGTACGAAGAAGAGGTACATTAGGGAAACCACCACAGTTGTCGACAATCTCCATATCATGGTATGTATGATGATACCAAACAATATTTGAGTGAGTAAGTGACATGATCTTAGGAGCCCAACGAGGTTCCTTCCTGACATCCCAGAAAGCATCATACTGAGGCAAATGATAAGTAAACCACCAATACAACAGAGGCGTGCAACAGATGATCATACCCCCATGATAAGAATCCCGAAGATGAAGAGAGTAATAAGCATCACCCAACAATGTAGGAACTGGGTTTCCAATCATGAAGATCCTGATAGCATTAATGTCAACAAATTTGTCCACATTAGGAAATAAGAACAAACCGTAAGCAAGTAGAGCAAAGACGACCTCAAAAGCGACAGTACTCTTCATCCTGGCAAAGTGACGAGCTTTCTCCCATAAGAATTGAGCTGGTAATCCTCTAATTCCTCCTTTAGTAGTTGTTGTACCCCAAAATTTTCCCTCTCATTTTATTCAACACATGCCCATTGAGGTCCCCAACTTGCCCAAGGATGCCCAAAGAATTGACCAGACAAGTTCTCTTCCTAAGGCAATGAACCTCCAACTAGGGTTTCACTTTTCAACAGGATGTATGAGCTTTAAAGTCCTCAAATGATTTCCATGGTCCTAATATGCCCGCAAGACTATCCATGCTAATTTTCATGCCTTGCACAAGAAGTTTGCTCAGTCAACTACTCAAATGCCTAAAAATTAACTATACTAGGTCAAAAGTCAACTGTGACCCACATACAGTCAAACTTCAAGATTTTTGGTCAAAATCAACATTTTTAAGTGATATCCATAATTTGATCAAGGTTTGATCATGATTCCTCAAGGAATGCTCCTAATTCACCAAAACTTAAAAGTTGCTAAATTAGGGTTCCTATAGGAAAAGTAAACCAAACTTTAACCAGGCATAACTTTCTCATACTTTATAAGAAATTTCTCATCCAATGCTCATTTTGAAGAGAATCTAATTCCCTACAACTTCGCTTCAGCCCTCAAGGTCAAGAAATGCCTCAATCAAAAGATATAAGTCCATACATTATAGGTCATTTCAAAAAGTCAACAAAAACACATTTTGGGTCAAAGCTCCTTACATGAACATGGAAGATCCAATTAAGATTAAACCAAAAAGGTTGTTTAAAGGACATCTTAATCTTTCTAAAAAATCATAGAACACCCTCTTAGGGTCAAAATTGAGAGAGATATGCATTGTCAAAGTTGGCCATTTTTGGAAATTTGCACAAAGTCAACAATGCCCAAAATTGCATTTTTTCCACACGGGCCCATCTTTTCAAGATTGAATCTCAGTCCTAGCATGGTCCACGACCTATGGGACCCTCCATTCCTTATTTATTTGTTTATTTAATTTATTTTGATTTTTATTCATTTTAAACTCAAATAAAATCCAAATAAATCCAAATAAATCACATAATTTGTTTTAGGAATGATTTTTGCATTGAATGGAGATCTCATATGCTGTCAATAGCCAAAGAAATCGTGCAAGGCCAAATGGACACAAAATATCCACATATGGCAACTTTTCAAGATTTTATTTTTTTCTTAAAAGCATGCCAGTAATGTTTAGATTCTTGCCACAAATAATACCCTAATATGATTCACTACATATGCTAATGTATTGCAACCCTAGAACAGAGTTTTTCAGATGCGCAACTGCCTCTAAGAGCAAGAACAAAGTGTCAATTTTTTTGTCAAAAAGTGCAGATCGGATTCCTTTCCACAGGAGAGTTTAAAGCATTTCAAGGACTAAGCAACAATCCTTGGACCTTTAGGAAGTTACCACACTCATTCCCCAAGCCTGAAGCCATCGGAATCACGCACACCATTCATCACAGTTTGTGTATTTCTTTCTAATTCGATTTCACTGATGCATCCATCATAAACATATTTTGTTTATATCTTTGCGTTTGGTATCATGTTTACAACATGCTGGAATGGTTTAATTAGAGTTTAAGTGCAGGTACAGTCATTTTCCATAGTTAGGGTTCCAAAGCTTCAAATTGGGGAACCCTAGCTAGAGGCGAAATTGGATCAAATTAAGGGCCTCTTCATATTTAGGGGATGATTTGCAGTCGACCCATGTCTTTGGAGGGAATTTATTTTGCTTGAATCGTGTTTTAGAGTTTTGCATATTTGTAGCTATAATCAAAAATCGTCAATATAGCCTATAGTGACAGATTGGACTGTAGGTAAAAGTGTTTGGTCTAAAACAACGGGCTGTCGGAGAAGATGATGATGTGGCTGGAGGAAGCTTACTGATTGGTTCATTCAAATAGAAGGGGCCCACCAAAAGGCGTGCGCGTGACAACTGAGCATAGTTCTCTGTTTACCTTATATTTGTTTTGTTTAATTATGTACACGAATGAGTTAACAGCGCAGATGGAAAAGGAGCAAGCATGTGAAACCAAAGACTTGGGTTCGATCCTAGAAACCAGTAATTTTGCATTTTCCCAATATTGACTGCAGGTTCCAGTGTGTGACATCCAGCGTGTATGCCTTGTGTTCTCAAGATCTAACCATTGGATCTTCTCAAGATCAGATCCAGTTCCCAATCAACCAACCCCCATGGTGAACTCTTAGATGAGAGCCTCACTAAATCACGCGTAAGGCAGATGGGCCAGTTATTCTGGGCCTAACACAAATTTAGAAGGGCACACCCCCAGTTTTCTATTTCATACCAGGCCCATTTTAATTCTTTTTAATTTCTTTATTTAATTATTGGTTTTTAATTTCTTTACAAAAATCATTGTTTTTTTTTATAAAAAATCACAAAACATTAGAATTAGGTTTTTTTTCTTAAAATAATTAATTTCATTAAATGATTAGATTAGCTTAAATTAGGATAATTTAATTCCCTTTTCATAATTAAAATCAATTAGAGATTAGTTTTAATTTGCAAAAATTAATTATTTTCTCAAATACAAAAATGCAAAAATATTTTTCTTCTAAATCAATTAGATTCGTTAAACTTTAATTCCTCGTATTTAATTTCATCTCGCACATTCCTTTCATTATTTTTCCAATTAATGTAATTGCTCCGAGGTTTGTAATAGTTAAAGTTAGGAAATTTACTGCTTTTATTTCCCCAGTTTTGGTTATATAATTCCCATCCCCAGAAGCCTTGTAATAGTTAGACTCTAAATTTCCCGCACTTTATTTTCTGCCATTAATTAAACTGTTAGATGATTGATAATAGGATTGTATGCGAAAGATAAATCAATGTTTAAAGTAGTAGAAAACCCTAACTATGCAAAGATAATTGACTGAAAAACAAACACTTGCACATGCTCACTCCTAGGGTTTTTCCCCCACTTTCGTTGCCTTCGGAAAATGGTCACTATTCTCAAAAAGTGAGAACTTTTAGTGGTTTTCCTCTAATTTGAAAGATCACTAGTCCCTCGATGACCCTTTCGACATTGCCTCGGTAAAAAAGTGATCTTAGAACTTTAGGACAATTACTAAGAGATCTTTCCCCGTTTCCTTAAGTGACCATAATCATCCCTTTCGATTGTCCCTTAAACTCCAACGATGGAGCGACCTACTCCTCAATAGTAGGATAGCACTGTCTAAAGGAAATAAGAAAAACGAACAGTCTTTTTCGAGTAGGTAGAAACTCTTAAGTACTTGCTTAAAATAATCTTTTACACCATACACTTTCAAACAAAGTTTTCAAACAAAAGTTTTCAAAAACACTTTATCACACTCTTGAGGACTTATACAAGGGTTACCATAAAGTGAATCGTCGCACTAAGGAAATTTCAAAACTTTTTAAAAGCACACAAACACACAAAAGCAATTTAAAAATGAGCAAGTACCTAAGAGCCCATGGAAAACTATGGATAGAAAGGGTGCTAACACCTTCTCTTCCTATAATCTACCCCCCGTACTCAAACATCTCAAAAAAGGTTTTTTCTGTTCTTTTACCCTTTTCCTTTGTTGGATAAAATAAAAGACGGTGGCAACTCTTGCTTACCGCGACATTTGCAAACACAAACGCAAAACCAATAGTAACTAAAAACAGTCAGTTCTGCCACCGAATCATAGAATTGAAGAATCTGCTGGGGAGAATTAACAAAATTGGGTTTACCTTAGGATCTAGGTCATTTTTAAATTGCTTTCTTGTTTGTTTTGCCTACTTTATCTTTAAGGGTTTTTGCTTGGGTATTAGATCCTACACCGGGATCTGGGGACACTTTTTAGGTAAACAACAATAGATCATGGAGACTGTACGGTGTAGACCGATATGGTTTAAGTGATGGTTGTGTTGGTGTGACACTTTGGTTGGTACCGGTATCCTTCGTGTTGAAACAAAGGGAATACGGGGCTGCCGTGTGGTGTCTTGAAGCACTAATGGACCTTAGAACCTTAGTTGAACAAACTTGACCATTAGAAAGTAGTGAGATAGCTGGCCTCGATATAAAGCTAAGGATTGGTTGATACTCAATACTACACTCATTGAGATCAGACTTTCGGGATATTCCGGTCGCAAGAAAAGATTGCCTGAGCTAAAACAATGCCCGATAAAGGATGATCAGTGATATTAAGAATCCTTAGAACCCGGTTACCTTTCTAAGACAGGTTTGAACCTAACTAAACTTCAAGAGGGTACTTACCTTTAACCTCATGCAATCCTTTTAACCTAAGGTCTATTGTGTGTTTTGCTTGTGTGTGATTTACTCTGTTTGAACATAACATCATGCATCATAACATAACATCCATTTCTATTACACTAACCATTTCAAGGACCGAGGGAATTCATCTTTGTTTTGTTTTGCAGATCATGGCTTCCACTCGTAGAAACACTATCTGAATCAGCTTTGTGAGAATACCTCTCCAACTCAAGGAGCTAGTATCAAGGGTTCCTGAAACTTCTTCGTTCATTAAGAGATATGGTCGACTTCTCAACCTGGTTACTTTGAGCTTTGATGAAAAGATGATGGGTTTACTTTTACAGTTCTTTGATCCCAAGCACCACTGCTCCACCTTTCCAGACTATCAATTGGTGCCTACCATGGAAGAGTTCTCTCAGTTATTTGATATACCTATTCTTGACCAGATGCCTTTCATAGGTTTAGAAGAGGTTCCCAAGCCATAAGTCATTACCTCGGCTTTACATCTGAAACGGGGTGACGTGGTATCGTATTGGGAAATAAGAAGCGGAGTCAAGGGTTTTCTAGACAAGTTCCTAATAGAGAAGGCCCAGTTGTTTTGGGATGATTTGGACTTTCAGGCTTTTGAGGAGGTCTTGGCTCTTCTAATTTATGGGTTAGTATTGTTCCCTAATCTAGACTTACTCATAGATGTGAATGCTATCAAGATCTTCCTCTCTCGCAACCCTGTGCCTACTTTGCTCGGAGATATCTTGCATGCTCTCCACACTCGTACCATGAAGAGAAGAGGGTTTGTTATGTGATGCATGCCATTATTGTCGAGGTGGTTTATTTCTCACCTCCCTAAGTCAGTGCTGAAGAATGAAGAAGGTTTGGGTTGGTCGCAAAGGATAATGTCACTTTCTCACGCGGATATACTCTGGTATTTCCGGTCTATGAGAGATATTTCTATTATTGACCACTGCAGGGAATTCCCTAATGTCCCACTACTTGGTATTAGGGGAGGCATAACTTATAATCCTTCTTTGGCTTTGCGAAAATTTGGTTACGCTCGAAGGGATGGTCCTCATGAGATGCTTATCCAGGGCATTATGTTTAACTATGAGGATGATGTTCAAGGGTATCGCCATAGGTTCATTCAAGCTTGGAGTACGTTAAACAAATCTGACATCAAGACTTTGGGGACGAAGACTTTCGTTCCTATGGAACCTTATCTCCAATGGGTGCGAGCTCGTGCTCAAAAACTTATGATGCCATACATAGCCGTCTTACCAGTGATTGTGGAGCCCATTACTGAAGGGGATATTCCCTACATGGTTCTTCACCATGATATGCCCACTGATCTTGAAGAATTACAGAGGTCTTGGATTCAGTTGAAGAAGGAGCGGGATACTTATAGGGACTAGTTCTATGCCCAAGAGAAGAAAGTTTTAGAGCTCACAAAGCAGCTTCATTAGGAAAGAAGCATTAATGTTTATCTCGGCGCGAAAAGAAAGCGCCCATGGGAAACCTGATCATGTTTTAAGTTTTTAGAATTTTCAATTAAAACGCCTAAAAGGCAATTGTATTTTGCATTCTACTAATAAAATTTGTTTCATTTTGGTTCACAAATTTAAATTTCCCAAAAATCCTTTAAATCATTGCATAAACATGCCATACATATCAATGCATAAACAGGTTTCATAACAGGTTTCTCATCTTCTTCGTTATTTATTTCAGCAATAATGACTTCTGAACAAAGTATCAAGGAACTCCAGGCACAAAATGCCCAATTTCAGCAAATGTTTGTAGCTTTGGCTAAAGGGCAGGAAGATCTGAAGGCCCTTATTCTAAAAGATAGAAAGAAGAAGACGAAGAAGACTGTTGGTGTGTGTGATACGGTGGGAGAACTGACTTGAGGTTTTGCATTTTGTCGTAAATGTCGCGGTTTAGCAAGATTAACCACCGACTTTTATTTTATCCAAAAGGAAAGGTAAAAAAGCACAAGAAAGACCTTTGAGATGTTTTCTTGAGTTCGGGGGGTAGATTATGAAAAGGGAAGGTGCTAGAACCCTTTTCATCCATGATTTTCCATGGGCTCTTAGTTACTTGCTTAGATCACTTGCTTTGCATTTGAAATTGTTTGAAATGGTTCTTTGTGTTTGGTGTGATTTTGAAAGTATTTTGAAAAGAGGCCATCGTTTAGGAAATCTTTGTAATGATTCTCGTTCGTAAGAATGTATACAAAGATGTTTGTCTTTTGAAATTTGTTTCAATGTTTTGAAAGATGTTTCTGAAATGTTTTGAAAATGTGTGTGTGTTTGAAAATAGCAAGGATTGTTTTGAAATGGAGCAAGTAACTTAGAAGCTATCTACCTACTCAAATGTCTTTCCTATGCATTTTTATTCCTTTGAAATTGTTGATTTATCATTGATTTGGTAAACAACCCTATCTTTGGATGTTAAACGGGACGGGCGTGGGTCATCGTATGACCATGATAGCAATGTTTCCAAGTATCTTTAGCATTTGAGGGACCAAGATCATTTGTTTTAGGAGACCTTTTGATAGCGTCATCGAGGGACTATGATCTTTTATTTTCTTTTGTTTTGCCAAGATACTTCGCATGCATACCATGGCCATTTTTATTTAGGCAACCAAGTGGGTGAAACCCTAAGGGTGCTTGTTTGCAATGTGTGTCATTTTACATGCTTTTGATTGTCATGGATTAGGTCATTCTATTTGTTTGTTTTTTGTCTTATCATGCAAAACCCTAATTTACTACACAAGTATATAAAGCGATAAATTGCGTAAATATAAACTAAGCTATTACAACAATTATTATGGGAGGGGGGATACAAGTTTTAAATGGGGATATTGCACAAAAATAAACCCTAAAATACTATTAAAACCCAATTGAATATTGTGCAAATTAAATAAATGTACAAATATTTAAAATGCAATAAAAATGTATTTATGCAAAAATGTTTTGTATTTGATTTTTTGTATGAGAAAAAGATTTATGTAAACCCTAGAAAATAAGGAAAAATAATATTGTTATTTTTGGAGGGATGAAACCCTAGTTTTCAAATTAAAAGAAAAAAAATGTTTCCTTTTATTATTTTGTTCATTTTTGTTCAAGAAAATATAAGTAATATTATATACAATATTAAAAATTAAATATGTGTGAAAATAATTATTTTTATGTGTTAAATAATAAAATAAAAAAAATGTATTGTATTTATTAAATGTATTTACAATTTATTTAAGAAAATAAATTCTATTTATTCTAATAAACTATTTTCTATGTATAAAAAATAAAATAAAATTTCAAAAAATTAAGAAATTATTTTTGTGATTTTTTAATGTTCAAAAAAAATTATTAAAATCAATAAACATAAAAATATGAGAAAATATGAAATAATATAACAAAATAGGTCAGGGGGTGCAAATAGTGGTCAGGGGGGTGTGAAAAACAAAAACAAAAAGGCCAGAAATGTCAAAAAGCCCAAGCCAGCTCATCTTCATCCCTGTCCTTCAGCTCTGCACGCACATCATGTACAAACCTGTATCTTGTTATAGCTTGCATAAAAACAAAAACCCATAACATAAAACATGTAGCTTGTAATCTCACGATTCCAATGATATAAAACTTGTAACCTAACTCTAAAAGATCAGGGAGAATTTTAATGGCCCTAAATCGTGACCTAAATATTTTAGCAACTTCAAGGTTCAAATTCTCTTAGCTCAGTTAATATAAATGACAAGTATGCATATGTACAGCTTCACCATGACAAGGGCTACATTTTTGCTTCACAAATTGTGGCTTGAGGATGCCTAAATAGAGAGATAGAGATTTTAAAAATACTTCCTTCAGCTGGATTTGGATATGACAATGTGGGGACTTTGAGTGAGGCCTGAGGATCGTGTGAGCTTCCTTGAAGTTCCCTCAAAGCTATTCCAATGCTTAGCTGGCTTTGTGGATGGCTGAAAGTCTTTGTAGAAGTCAAGTTGCAAGCTTCCAAAGTGAAAATGGAAATGGATGAAACAAGGGTTACAACAACAATGTAAAGGCTTGGATATGATGTGGATAAGATGTTTCAAGTGTCAAGATGCAAAACGCACGAGCAAAATATGACTTGGCTAGGATTCTGCAGAAGCTGGGTGTTTTTGGAAGAAAAATGAAGTTTCTGAGTTTTAGGGTTTTTTTTTGTTATGCCTTCGTGTTCTAGCTTCTAATGACTTGACATATTTGTATAGAATGATACAAAGTCCACCCTTCCCTTGCTGTATCAGTTCTGACTTCTTTTGCACCTTTTCTTGCATTTGAAGAAAAGTGACAAGATAAATGCAACATGCTTGTCCTTGCTTGCTTGTGGGCTGCAGAGAGTTGGTAAACAATGCTTGATATTTATGGAAATTGCCTGCACCAAAGGGACAGCTCCAAGGCTCAAGATTTGTAAAGTTGCAAAAGCTTGCCTTTATGAAAATGGTAATGTGAGCTTTATGCCTAAAATGGAAAAATCCCTTGTACAATGCTCCAAAAGAAAAGATAAAGCCCTTATCCGCTGAGTTTGAATTTAATTATGGAGTGTAGAATGAGTTTAGGACCTGTAATGCAAGGTACAAGCATCCAAGATCAGATTTGCAACTTGATGCATTGTGAAAATGGCTTGAACAAAAGTGACAAAATGCCAATTTCTATTCTTCGATTCTCCCTAACCACAAATGATATTGGAGAGTTCTTGGACATTTTGGAAAGCTTGAAATGTGCTTTACAATACAGCTTTGAAATGCATTTTGAGATACCTCTTGGAACTAGGTGAAAAATGTCCATGAAGTTAGGTCAAAAACCTGCCTAAATTAGGGCAAAATTTCACTAAGTTATTTAGTTCATGGACCCCATATTCACAAATTTATATCTTGAGATCCAAGAATCTTTTCGGAAAACTTTGTGAATCAAAGCTGTAGATTTAATGGAGTACTACAACTTTCATGTTGGAAGTTTTCTTTGAATCAAATTGCATCATGGTGAAAAAGTGGTGGAAAGTTGGGAAAAAATAAGAAAATTTCCATACTTAGAAAAATTCTAAGTTATGAAATTTTCAAATTCAAAACCCTAATTTTCAAAATTGGTTTTCTTGGTGAACAAGTTTCATATTTTGACATATCTTGATGAATTATGACCCTTGGCACTTGATTTTGACCAAAAAGTCAAAGTTTGTCTTTTCAGTGTACAGTTGACTTTTGATCAGTTGACTGGAAAATTCATCTATCAATCATATGAACTTGAGATCTTTTGAACCATGTAATTAGTTCAAGATGATGCCATTGAGTGCTTGAAATCATGCTTGAATCCAATTGGTAATTGGCTAGGTTAAAAATCAGAAATTGCCCTTCCACAGTCAAAACCCTAATTTTCACCATTTTGCCCTTTTGATGATTTGATCAAATTTCTTGAGGAATTGTGATCCAAACTTGATCAAATGGTACATATGAGTCTAAAATGTTGTTGTGGATCAAAAATTATGAAGTTTGTCTGTAAATTGGCCATGGTTGACTTTTCCCCAATACAGTTGATTTTTAGGTCAATTGTCCAATTGACTGAGCAAAAATGTGATTCAAGGCTTGAAACTTAACATGAGCAATCTTAGGGATCCAAGATGGAGTATGAAAGTCACATGAAGCATTGGTGGTTAAAAAATCCTTGTGCAAAATGAAACCCTAATTTTGGGTTATCAGTGCAAGATGATGTCTTGAGCTGACCAAACCCTAATCTTGTCTTGAGTCCAAGAAGTCTTGTGAGGAAAATCTTGATAAATGAGAGGGAAAATTTTGGGGTACAACAGTGTGGTAAACTTGGGAAGAAGATTCAAGGGACCATTGAAGCAAATGGTTTATCTGAACTCTTCATCCAAGGAAGGAGAGAATCAAGAGGGTGAGTCAAGGGAGGAAGACCCTAGTCCAGGAGCATCTGATAATGACACTGATTACAATGAAGAGCAGTACCCTCCGGCTGATGAAACATACAAACATTTAGAGGATCGTCTGAATGCAATGGAGATACAAAGAGTACTAGGGATGGATTTTGAAGAGCTGGGTTTGGTATCTGGGGTTATCATTCCACCGAAGTTCAAGGTTCCAGTATTTGAAAAGTATGATGGGGTTTCTTGTCCTAAGCTTCACCTCCGTACTTATGTAAGGAAGATTCAGCCTCACACTACTGATAGGAACTTATGGGTCCATTTCTTTCAAGACAGTATGTTCGGAACTCAGCTTGAGTGGTTCTATCAGCTAGAGGGAATCAATGTCCGCAACTGGGAAGATCTGGCTGCTTCTCTTTATAAGCAGTATCAATATAATGTTGACCTTGCTCCTACTCGTACTCAACTCCAGAGTATGTCCATGGGTGCAAGCGAAGGTTTTAAGGACTACGCTCAGAAGTGGAGAGATCTGGAAGGGAGAGTCCAAACCATTTGTCTGATAGGGAGTTGGTGGACATGTTTCTTGGTACGCTATTTGGTTCGTTCTTCAATCACCTTATTAGTAGCTCCTCAGGTGGTTTTACTGAGCTGATATTGATTGGAGAAAGGGTAGAAGCTGGGATCCGAAGTGGAAAGATCTAGAAAGACACCTCTTCAAGTACAGTGAAAAAGCCATTCATGGGTAAGAAGGAGGTCAATGCTATTTACAATCCAAGAAGTCAAAATAGAACCGAACACCATACAACGGTAGGGGCTGTGATGATACCTAGGCCTGTGGCTACTCAACAACGAAACAATCAGCCAAGGGTAGAAATACCTCAAAGGTAGTTCACCCGGATCAATATGACGTTGAGAGTCCAGGCCACGATACAAATGATTGTTGGGCTCTGAAGAATAAGATACAGGATCTGATCGAAGCAAAGGAGATTGAGTTTGATGCTCCTGAGATGCCTAATGTCATAACTGCTCCATGCCCAAACACAACTGTGGTGTTAATGTCGTTGATACTGATCTATTTTTTACTTTTGTTGATGAAGATTCTACTCCTTTCATGACCGTCAAGAAGAATTTGTTGCTAGCCAGTTTATTTTTGGGTTGTAGTGAATATTGCCACATGTGTTTATCTTTGCCTTCTGGTTGCTATTTGCTGAAAGCAGGTGTTCAACGCCTGATGGATAACAAGGAGATTTTGTTTGAAAAGACTCCGGTTCTGACTATTCTACATGAAGATGTTGCTATCATAACCATTTATGTCAATCCTTCCAAGGTCTCCTCCAAAAGACCTGTTAGGATTACATCTGCTCCAAGAATTGCTCCATTAATAATCACTTTTCATGGCCCTGTACCATACTCCTCGGACAAAGTTGTTCCTTGGAATTATGGTGCTGACATTTACTACCATGGCGTCAAGCAGGATTCGTTAACCATTAAAGACGAAAAAACTGAAGAGGTTGATCCCGATATCAGAAACATTGTTGGGACCAGCAAAGTTACTCGAAGTAGAAGGGTCTTCTCACCCGAGATTTCCCCAAAGACTGTTGCTAAGCCTGTTGTTATTCCATATGTTGTTCCGGCTAGTACTTCTTCTACTATTCCCATCCTTACTCCAGTTGTTACCCCTACTGATGAGTCATCTGGGACTCGGGGCAAAGAAGTTGTATGTGAGCCTGCCTGGACGGAGGCACCTAGAGAAGTTATTTTGGAATCCTCTAAACAAGAAATGGAACAGATTTTAAAGATAATCAAGAAGAGCGACTACAATATGGTCGAACAGCTGGGGCAGACCCCTTCGTAGATATCAATGTGGACTCTGCTATTGTGTTATGAGGCCCATGCAAAGGCTATGGTTACATTTCTCAAGACTGCGCATGTGCCGCAAGAAACCTCCACTGACCAATTCAAGGACTGTGTGGTTAGTTTGATTGTTGATAATGGGTTGGGTTTTTCTGATGCTAGTTTTACACCCAAGGGGAGAAAGCATAATGATGCTCTGCGTGTCTCGATCGAATACAGGGGCACTATTATTGCCCATGTGCTAGTGGACATTGGATCCTCACTAAATGTTCTGCCCAAGAAGGCTCTTGATAGGCTAGAATGTGAAGGCTTGACCTTAAAGCCCAGTAACATTGTGGTGAGGGCTTTCGACGGTTCCCAGACCTTTGAATCCACCTTCTACATGATGGATATCAGGCCATCTTATTCTTGTTTGTTGGGTCGTCCTTGGATCCATGAAGCTGGAGCCATTACTTGTACGTTGCACCAAATGCTGAAGTATCCAGTGAAGGGAAAGATTATCACCGTGCATGGTGAAGAGGAGTACATGGTAAGCCACCTGAACTCTTTCAGGTATGTGGAAATGGACGGTGAGTTCGTAGAGACCCCTTGTCAAAATTTTGAAGAGGTTCTGCAGACTATGGCATCAACCGAGACTATAACTAGTGTGCCAAAGATAACCAGACCTCCTTTGAAGATGGCTTCTCTCAAGGACGCCAGAGTAGTAGTTGAAGAAGGTGGGTGTACCATTTGGGGACAGCTCCCTGATTTTCCTTACAAAACTGACAAATTTTGTTTGGGCTTTACTTCAGGAGCTCAAAGGGTTGTTCGATATGCTCGGGCTGGAGGACCTCCCCTACGCATTAGCAATCGCGGGGTCATTGCTATAGAAGACAATGATGAGGATTCTGATATTGACAGCTGGATCTACCCTACTACCAACGGTGGACCTAGTAACTGGACGGCCAAATATTTTGTGCCGATTACTTTTGTTCATCAATAATTATCTTACTTGTTTTCTGGATTTGTAATAAACAATATAAACTCTATGGCCTTGTGTCTTACCCGAGGCACAATGGTTTATTTGTGAGGGTTATTATATGTCATTATCATATGTCATCAATAAAACATTGGACGTTCTTGCATACAAATTTTGTGCTCTCTATTTTTCTTTTCTGCTTTTCACTTTATCAATACAGTTATGCTCTTACACACACTCAATATCAAACTGCAGATCCGTATCCACTCTGGATCCCATTAATAAAAGTTTTTCTATTGCCAGTTATAACTTCGAAAATCCGATCAACCAAGTTGAGGACAGAGGTGAAGAAGATTGTGAGGTACCTGGAGAACTTGCTAGACTGTTACATCTGGAGGAGAGGGCTATACAGCCTCATGAAGAGCCAGTTGAGACAATAAACATGGGCACAGAGGTAGACAGAAAAGAAGTCAAGATTGGTGCAAATCTGGAGCTTGGTGTCAAACAACGGTTGGTACAGATGTTGCACGATTATGTTGAGATCTTCGCCTGGTCATATGAAGACATGCCGGGACTAGACACGGATATAGTGGTTCATCGTCTTCCGACTAAAGAAGATTACCCTCTGGTATAGCAAAAGGTTTGCAATATGCGCCCTGAAATATCAGAGAAGATCAAAGCAGAGGTTATGAAACAGTTCAACATTGGGTTCTTAGTTTTCACCTCATATCCGCAGTGGGTTGCTAACATGGTCCCGGTACCTAAGAAAGATGGTAAAGTATGAACGCGTGTGGACTACAGACCTGAACAGGTCAAGCCCCAAGGATGACTTCTCGCTTCCCCACATCGATGTTCTGGTTGACAACACCGCACAACACAAAATCTTTTCCTTCATGGATGGTTTCTTTGGCTACAACCAGATCAAGATGGCACCCGAAGACATGGAAAAGACAACCTTCGTCACACACTGGGGCATTTCCTGTTACAAGATGATGTCTTTTGGGTTGAAGAATGTTGGGGCAACTTATCAGCGAGCCATGGTAGCTTTGTTCCACGATATGATTCACCATGAGATAGAGGTTTATGTTTATGACATGATATCCAGGTCTCAAACCGAGGAAGAACACCTTGATCATCTACAAAAGCTGTTTGACAGGTTGAAGACATACAATTTGAGGTTAAACCTGAATAAGTGCACCTTCGGGGTAAGGTCTGGTAAACTTTTGGGGTTCATAGTCAGTGACAAAGGTATTCAGGTAGACCCTGCAAAGGTGAAGGCCATACAAGAGATGTCGGCTCCCCGTACTGAGAAGGAAGTTAGAGGTTTCTTGGGACGCCTAAATTATATCGTCAGGTTCATTTCACATTTGAGTGCTACTTGTGAGCCGATCTTCAAACTCTTGAAGAAAGATCAAATGGTAAAGTGGAATGACGAATGCCAGGTCACCTTTGATAGAATCAAGGAATACCTCCAAGAGCCTCCCATTCTGATGCCTCCGATTGAAGGAAAACCTTTGATAATGTACTTAACAGTGTTAGATAATTTAATGGGGTGTGTGTTAGAGCAGCATGACGAGTCTGGTCGAAAAGAGCACGCTATATACTACCTTAGCAAAAAGTTTACCGACTTTGAGACAAGATACTCACTGCTCGAGAAAACTTGCTACACATTGGCATGGGCTGCTCGCCGACTAAGACAATATATGTTGACCCACACAACTTTGCTGATATCTAAGATGGATCCAATTAAGTACATCTTCAAGAAGCCCGCTCTCTTCGGAAGAATAGAAAGATGGTAGATGATCTTAACCGAATACGATATCCAATATACAACCCAGAAAGCAATCAAGGGAAGTGTATTAGCTAATCATTTGGCTCATCAGGTCGTGGATGACTACCAGTCCATGAATTTTGAGTTCCCAGATGAGAATATTATGCTAATGGCTGACTATGAAGAACCTGGTCCGGATGAAGGACCTGAAGAAGGATCCCTATGGATTATGGTTTTTGACGGAGCCTCGAACTCACTCGGTAATATCGTTGGTGCTGTAATTATATCTCCCAAAGGTTGTCACACTCCTTTCACTTCCCGGCTATGCTTCAACTATACCAACAACATGGTGGAGTATGAAGCATGCATCATGGGTCTCAAAGCTGCTATTGACCTGAGGATCAAATTCTTGAGCATTTTCAGGAATTCAGCCTTGGTGATAAGTCAGATCAAAGGAGAGTGGGACACGAAGCACCCGAATCTCATCCCTTACAAAGAGCACGTGCTGACATTGCTTCCACACTTTGAGGAGGTAACCTTTGAACATTTTCCACCAGAAGAGAATCAATTAGTGGACGCGCTAGCTACCATGTCTCCTATGTTCAAGGTTATGTGGGATAACGAGGCCCCTCGGATCCCTATTGAAAGGTTGAATGAACCGGAATATTGCTACGAGATCGACACTGAAGGAGTAGCGGATAAACCTTGGTTCTATGAAGTAAAGAGATATCTCGAGGCTCAAGAGTATCCCGAGGGGGCCTCTGTCAACGACAAAAACTTTCTAAGAAGGTTCGCCTTAAAATTCTTCCTCAGTAGTGGACTCCCCTACAAGCGCAACCATGACTCTACTTTACTTCGGTGTGTAGGCAAGAGCAAAGCGGAGAGGATTATGACAGATCTACACGAAGGTGCCTTCAGAACCCATTCAAGTGGACATACCATGGCTAAAAAGATCCTACGGGAAGGATACTATTGGTCCACTATGGAAGCAGACTGCTATCAGTATTCCCGAACTTGTCACAAATGCCAGGTCTATGCTGATAAGGTGCATATGCCTCCGCTTCCTTTGAATGTCTTGACGACTCCTTGGCCCTTTGCAATATGGGGCATTGACATGATCAGAGAGATTAGACCTACCACTTCCAATGGGTATCGCTTCATCCTGGTGGCCATTGATTACTTCACGAAGTGGGTTGAAGCTGCCTCTTTTTCTACTGTTACCAAGAACGTTGTGGCGCGGTTTATCAAGCATAACCTGATCTGTCGATACGGTGTGCTAGAGAGAATCATCACTGACAATGGTACGAATATCAATAACACGATGATCACCGAACTTTGTAAATAGTTCAAGATCCAGCACCATAATTCTTCCCCTTACCGGCCGAAGATGAATGGAGCTTTGGAGGCTGCTAATAAGAAAATCAAAAAGATCATACACAAGATGACGGTGACATACAAAGACTGGCATGAGATGTTACCATTTTCTCTCCACGGGTACCACACCTCCGCACGAACATCGACAGGGGCAACACCCTACTCTCTGGTATATGGAATGGAGGTTGTCCTGCCTATTGAGGTCTAGATCCCTTCTATGAGAATCATGAAGGATGCAGGTCTGGATGAAGATGATTGGATACAGACTCGGCTTGATCAACTGAATCTGATTGATGAGAAGAGACTTACTACCGTCTGTCATGGTCAAATGTATGAAAAACGGATGATCAAGGCTTTCAACAAAAAGGTAGGCACCAAGCATATCAATTCGGGGATCTAGTTATCAAGCGCATCATACGGCCGCAAGATGATCCCAGGGGCAAATGGACTCCCACATACGAAGGGCCATTTGTGATCAAAAGTATATTTTCTGGTGGAGCCATGATTCTGACCACCATGGACAGTGACGACATTCTTTACCCTATCAATGCGGACATAGTGAAAAGATACTACGTATAAATAAGACCCGCTAGGTTGACTGTCCTAGGAAAAAATAATTGCTTCCCAGCTAACCAAAAGGGTTCGGGAAAAAATTAGGGATGAAAACAAAAAAATATGTATGTCCGGCAAGTCGAAAACCTAAAAAGGCGGCTTGGGCAAAAAAGGGTATCCCGATGGACTGAAAACCCGAAAGGGAGGTCCAGGAAAAAGTTAGGGATTTAAAGCTTATCACTATGTCCCATTTGATCACCTTGCGACCAAACTTCAGTACAAACTATTAAGTTCAAACGACACCAATCAATCTAGTCAGCTTCGGACAAGCAGCAAAGTCATAAGACGCTCGAAGACATAGCGGCAATAGCAGAATTGAAACTCAATGGGATTATTACACATAGTTGTTTTCTTCTCTTTGTACACAATATTGTATAGCTTTCATTTTCACGGCGGCATTCTCTAACTAGAGCATCAGCTCCTTGTACAAAAACGCCTGTTATAGGCCAACTTCATAAATTAATACAAGTCATTTTTATAAAACCATTTGTTTTTCTTTTTCTGTTTTGTTTTGCAAAAACTTCCAATGATTTATTCTTGGAATATGCATTTGATTATGATTTATATTCACAAATATTCACATAAGAAACAGAAAGACAGTTGCTTATAACTTAAGAAATAGGGGCAAAAACTAAAAAACATGTCAATCCCGACATTTACTCATTCAGGGAGGTACAGGGGCACGAACAACTTTGAAACAAAATGACCATTACATGCGACCCCATGACATCCACACTCCCCATAGAGTATAGGAAACCAAAGCTTTGACATCGGCTTCCCCAAACAGGAGTTACTTTCCCCAGCCAAGTTCCTTCAGAGAGCTGACGTCTATATTCCCCAACCGAATTTTATAATCGCAAGCGGTTCATAAAGTTTCCTCCCGGGCAGAGTTTATTTCTCTGAATACAAAAGCTCAATCCCTAACATAGTTTATTCCTCCAGCTACAAAAGTTCATCCCCCAGTGGAGTTTATTTCTCTGAATTGGCAAAATCTTCCAGCAAAGCATCTCCTCTCTCAAACAGAGTTATTCCCCCGCAGGGTTAATCTTAAGAAGACTCTCTCCCCAGCAGAATATTCACAAACAGAAAGGAGTAAATCCACGATATAGTCATCTCTATTCACCATCCCTAGCGGAAGTAGAAGAACCACTTTTTCTACAACGGTCAGGAATTCGATTTCCAATACTCTCCAGCAGCAGTCAGGGATTTATTTTCCCAGACTCGGATATGTCACAATAGCATTTCATGTTTATACATCATGACATGCGCATACATATTGCATACATCATAATCTCATTTAGTTTGATAACATCATCACAAAATGTATTTCATGCATCGCATATAATTAATCATGTACCTTTTCAGGAAAGATGGTTATCATCAACAATTCCAACCGTTCAAGATTAAATCCATGAATCTATACATGTCATATCTGCAGACAACTAATGGAAAATCAGTTCCCGAAACAAAATGGGTCAACTAATCTACGTGATCCAAGGAAGCAGTCCTACTACCCAGGCTTCATTTTGAAGTAACCCTACTAACCAGGTTCCTTCTCATAGCCCTACTACCCAGGCTTTATTCCGAAGTAACCCTACTACCCAGGTTCCTTCTTACATCCCTACTACCAAGGCTTTATTTCGAAGTAACCATACTACCCAGGTTCCTTCTCATAGCCTTACTACCGAGGATTTATTCTGAAGTAACCCTACTACCCAGGTTCCTTCTCATAGCCCTACTACCCAAGCTTTTATTTTGAAGTAACCCTACTACCCAGGTTCCTTCTCATAGCCCTACTACCTAGACTTTATTTCGAAGTAACCCTACTACCCAGGTTCCTTCTCATAGCCCTACTACCTAGACTTTATTTCGAAGTAACCCTACTACCCAGGTTCCTTCTCATAGCCCTACTACCCAGGCTTTATTCCGAAGTAACCCTACTACCCATGTTCCTTCTCACAGCCCTACTACCCAGAATTTATTTCAAAGTAACCCTACTACCCAGGTTCCTTCTTATATCCCTACTACCCGGGCTTTGTTCTGAAGTAATCCTACTACCCAGGTTCCTTCTCATAGCCCTACTACTCAGGATTTTATTTTGAAGAAACCCTACTACCCAAGTTCCTTCTCACAGTCCTACTATCTAGGATTTATTTCGAAGTAACCCTACTACTCAGGTTCCTTCTAATAGCCCTACTACCCAGGCTTTATTTCGAAGTAACCCTACAACCAAGGTTCATTCTCATAGCCCTACTACCTAGGCTTTTATTTCAAAGTAACCCTACTACCCAGGTTCCTTCTCATAACCCTACTACCCAGACTTTATTTTTGAAGTAACCCTACTACCCATGTTCCTTCTTAAAGCCCTACTACCCGGGCTTTAATTAGAAGTAACCCTACTACCCAGGCTTTATTTCGAAGTAACCCTACTACCCAGGTTCCTTCTCACAGCCCTACCACCCAGGCTTTTATTTCGAAGTAATCCTACTAACTAGGTTCCTCCTTACAGCCCTACTACCCAGGCTTTATTTTCGAAGTAACCCTACTACTCAGGTTCCTTCTCATAACCCTACTATCCAGGCTCCTTTTTATGAATTACCTGACACAGTTTTACATGGACTTGTCCGTAGAAAGCCCTATACAGGCTCCTTCCCTTTTATATTCGAACAACAGTTTAAAACACTGTAAAACCTGGACCCGGCCATATACAGTCAATTTCACATTTCCCTAGTAAGTCGCTGTGAAGCTTGGAATACGACCAGATAGCAGTCATCCTTATCATCCTCAACCAGTCACTGTGAAGCCTGAACTCGACCAGATAACAACTCACTTTTGTCTCATCGATCAAGAGTTAATTCCCCAGTAGAGTAATGGACAACCAAAGCTCCTAGACTCTATGTCCAGGTACATAAATAATCAATCTCTGGATGGCATCTTTAAGCCCATCTCCGATGATCCTCCGTCATCTTCTCCAAATGGCATCTGTAAGCCCATTCTCGATATAACCTACACATTCAAGTATCATTTCAGACGAGTGCAAATTTCTGGGCACTCTAGTGTTCAATCATCTTCCACCTTCAGATCACGAAAGGCAGACAAGCCAATCTACATCCTCAGGTCTAAGAATATTGAATAGGGGCAGTTGTTGTACCCCAAAATTTTCTCTCTCATTTTATTCAACATATGCCCATTGAGGTCCCTAACTTGCCTAAGGATGCCCAAAGAATTGACCAGATAAGTTCTCTTCCTAAGGCAATGAACCTCTAACTAGGGTTTCACTTTTCATCAAGATGTATGAGCTTCAAAGGTCTCAAATTATTTCCATGGTCCTAATATGTCCCCAAGACTATCCATGCTAAGTTTCATGCCTTGCACAAGAAGTTTGATCTAAAAATCAACTGTATTGGGGGAAAAGTCAGTTGTGGTCAATTTACAGTCAAACTTCATAAATTTTGATCCATATCAACATTATGAACTCATATATGTCATTTGATCAAGTTTGGACCAAAATTCCTCAATAAATTTGATCAGATCATCAAAAGGGCAAAATGGTCAAAATTAGGGTTTTGATTGAGGAAGTGCAATTTCTGATTTTTGACCTAGCAAATGGTTGATTGGTTGGAGACATGATCTTAAGGATTCAATTTCATCATTTTAACCTAATTTCATGACTCAAGACTTCCCTCAAGATCAATTGATTGATAGTTGATTTTCAGTCAACTGATCAAAAGTCCATTGTACACTGAAAAGTCAAACTTTGACCTTTTAGTCAAAATCAAGTGTCAAAAATCAAAATTCATCAAAACATGTAAAAATATGAAAATTGTTCATCAAGAAATCAAAAAGTCAAGATTTCATTTTGAAAAGTCAAAATTTCTAAACTTAGAAATTTTTCTAAGTGTTGAAAACTTCATATTTTTTCACAACTTTGAGCCAATTGTTTACCATGATGCAAGATGATTAAAAGGAAACATCCAACATGAAAGTTATAGATCTCAAGGATATCTAAAACATTGTAGAACACAACTTCTCCTAGAAATATATGTATTTCAAGTTATGATTTTGTGAATACATGTTCATGAAACTTAGAAACCTAGTGAAATTTTGCCCTAATTTAGGCAGGATTTTGACCTAACTTCATGGAAAATTTTCACATAGTTCCAAGAGTAATTTTCAAAAATATTAAACATAGAGGTTGTAGAGGATGTTACAAGCTTTACAAAATGTCCCAGAACTCATTGAGATCATGCTTGAGCTAAGAGAATCGAAGAGATGAAGTTAGGGTTTCATTCTTGATTTACAAGGCAGAATTTGTGATGAACACTTGACAAATTCATAGCTAGGCTTCATAATATTTGCTTTTCAGGCCTCAAACTTGTTTGTAACTCCATAATTAAATGTTTACAGAGCTGTTAGAGCTTTGATCCAATAATTTGAGCCATTATCCAAGTTGCATTTCCATTTATGGCACAAAGTTACCATTCCATTCTTGTAAAGAGGCTCTAATCACATAGTCAATGCATAGAGCTTTGCACTTGTTCCTTCTGATCACAAGCAATGTCAAAGGAAAAAGAAACATTTATAGAGCCTCCCATAAACTCAGGCCATGCTTGTACTATGCCTTGAAACCATGTTTTCACTTTTCTTCAAAATCAAGTAACATAGCCATAACTCTATATCTTGTATTTCTGACCACCTCAAGTGAACTAACTTTTTCCATATAATTATGCAAGTTTTTTGCAAGCTAACACATGAATACACAAGCTCTAAAACTCCCCTAAACTTAGAATTGCATCACAAACCACCAT
Source organism: Vicia faba (assembly GCA_948472305.1). Lineage (NCBI taxonomy): Eukaryota > Viridiplantae > Streptophyta > Magnoliopsida > Fabales > Fabaceae > Vicia > Vicia faba. The sequence continues at coordinate 1,472,987,727 of OX451741.1, forward strand.
TGTTGCACATTCTGACCAAGAACTTCAAACTTTCATTTCCCTTGTGCGTTCCTTGGCCTTTTAGTTTCAAAAGCTTCCTCACATCAAATACAAACCATCCATGTCCCTGTTTGCAGATTGTAACTTCATCTTCATAAACTTCTAAGTTAAAAAACAAAGCATTGCAGTTGGACTTCTCCAGACCATTCCAGCCACTCTTAGTTCAAGCCAGCCATTGCATTAGCTTCCTAGAGGTTCAAGGAAGTTAAACGGATCATCACCATCACTTAAAATAAGCTCAAACTCATTTCACGATTTCCAGTTTTGAGGTATTTTTCTTGAACTTCTATCTCATCATTTAGGCATTGTTAGGTTTGCATTTGTGAAGATAAAATGTAGACACCGTTGCCCTGAAACTATACATGTCCATAGATTTCATTTATGTTGCTTGAGTAGGGAGAATTTTGAGTTTGAACCTCTGAAAATATTTAGGTCAAAATTTGGTATTGTTAAAAAATCATGCTCATCTTTGAGAATTAGATTAAGTTATTTACATATTCATAATCGTGAGAAGATTTTTAACAAGTTTGATGTTGGAAGTTTTGTGAATGGATGAGAAATAAACAAGTTACAGATCCTTTGGCTGGAGGTTAAAGATGAAGTACAGTCAGAGCAGGATTTATATCATATATTTATTGTTGTGTACAAGTTAACGGATGTATCACCACCCCAGTTGTTAAAGCGCGCGCCTGTCACCCTTAGGATCTGGGTTCGAGCCCCAGCGTCCGTTTTGCTTTTTTTCATATTTTCTTTTTTCTTTTTTTTTTTTGGTTTGAACAGCGCTGGGCCTCCCCCTCTTTGGGCCTTATTTTGTTTGTTGATCCCCCCCTCATCCCTGACTATGTTTGCACCCTTGGCCTTCTTTTTTATATTTTCATTTTTCTTTTCTTTATTTTATTTTCTTTTCCATATTAATTTTATTATTTTTATTATTATTATTATTATCATTATCATTTTTATAAATAAAAATCCAAAAAATATATTTTATTTATTTATTTGCATATTTAAAAATGTTCAATAATATTTTTATAAAACAAAAGACCAAAATATTTTCTTTTAGAAAATTAATTCTTTTTTTAATAACAATTAATGTTTAGACTTAGGTTTAATTATTATTTTAGTTTCTTAATTAAAATTAACTTAGAACTTAGTTTTATTTTAAATAATTAATTTTCATATTATTTTTAATTTAAAACCTTTTCATAAAAAACCCTAAAAAAACATTTTAAATTACTTTCTTTTCTTAATTAGTTTAAGTTAATTTTTGTTTATTTTTAATTAATTATTTTCTTAATTAGGGTTAGGTTAAAATCGTTTCATAAAAATCCAAACAAAAATCATTTTTTTACCCATTTGCATTTTTGCATTTTTTATTCTTGCCCATTTATTCAATATGGTTGTAATAGTTAATTAGATTTAATTTTCTTGCAAATCCCCCATTTATAAATTTGTATACCCTCTGCCCTAATGATGTAATAGCTTAGTATTTTTATTTTTCTCAATTTAATGCTTATATATAAATGCTAGTAAATTAGGGTTTGTATGGAAAGACTAAAATCAACAAGTAGTAAATCTTAATTCAAGACAAAATAATACATGTAAATCCAACACAATTGCACACTTGCACCCTCAGGGTAATTCCACTTTGTTGCCTTACAAAAATGGCCATGCTATGCATGTGGGATATCTTAGCAAAAACCAATCAAATCCAAGATCATAGTCCCTCGATGACGCTATCAATGTTGCCTTTCAAAATGATCTTAGTCCCTCAAAGAGAAATGCTAAGATATCTCACAACATTGTTATCATGACTATATGATGACCCATGCCCATCTCTTTACATCCAAAGATATGGCTTCTTACCAAATCAATGATAAGATAGCAATATCAAAGGAAAGGAAGAAATGAACTAAGACTTTTGAGTAGGTAGATTGTTCCTAGTTGCTTGCTCAATTTCAAATCAAACACTCTTGCTTATTTTCAAAACAAACACCAACACTTTCAAAAACATCTTCTAAACATAAAATATTTTTAAAAGCTCAACATTTGTATACGTTCTTACGAACGGGAACTATTACAAAGTTTGCCTAAACGATGGCGCCTTTTCAAAATACTTTCAAAAACCACACAAAGCACATTTTCAAACAAAAGCAAGTGATCTATAAAGCAACTAAGAGCCCATATGTGATCGGTGTATCTGGAACTGACTGTTTAACGCTGGTTCGCGAAATGTCGCGGAAGCAAGAGTCGCCACCGTCTTTTATTTTCTCCAAATGGAAAGGACAAAAGCACAAATAAATTCCTTATAGAGATTGCTCTCGGTTCGGGAGGTAGATTTATAGAAAGGGAAGGTGTTAGCACCCTTTCTATCCATGGTTATCCATGGGCTCTTAGATACTTGCTCATTTGTGTTTTCAAAATTGTTTGTTTGCTTTTCAACTGTGGGTTTAAAAAAAGTTTCATTTAAAATTTCAGTTCGACTCTTGTATCTGTCCTCAAGAGTGTTTGAAAAGTTGTTTTTGAAATCTTTTTTGCAAAGTGTCGGTGTGAGAAGAAGTTTTTGATTTGTTTTGAATTAGAGCAAGTATCTACGAGTTGTCTACCTACCCTAAGGAATTCGTTTGTGTAAATGTCCTTAAAGTAGTGCCATCCCACCATTGAGAGGTAGGTAGCACCACCGTTGGAGGTGTCCGGGTCAATTCGAGGGTTCGGGACATGGTGATCACTGGAGCAATAGGAAGACACCTTAGAAGCTACCCTCATGCCATGTTCATGGACATGAGGACTTACTAAAACATCCTCTACTCGACGACCACCTTTCGAGGGGCAAGGCAACAATGAGGCGTACCCTAGGGGTGGTGTGTGATTTGTGTGTCGTTTTCAGATATTTTTGTCTTGTTCATGCATTGGTGATCTACGCTTTGTTTTTATTTTTGGCATTCATTCTTTCATGCAAGTTATTAACAGTTAAAAGATGCGAGAAGGTAAAAGTCCTACGCTATTACAACGGCGCGGGTCTACATCGCCAAATTAATCCAAGACCCGATTTGAAATAAAATAAAATGCGGAAAGATAAATGTCTAATTAATCTATTACATAGCTTTGGGACAAATACATTATATTCACAAAAAGAAATAAAAGTAAAATGCGAAAAGAAGTAAAATCGGGAAGGCGAGGGCGTTGGACCCTTTTAAGGAAACTAAACTAAAATTATGAAATTAATTAGATTTAAATAAAAGAAAGAATTATTTTTTTAGTATTTTTTGTATTTTATGAAATTAAGAGAATTAATTAAAAAAAAACCTAATTCTACTATTTTTAATTTATTAAGAAAGTGTTTAAATTAGGCCAAGTTTTAATTAATTATTTACATGGCAATTTATTGATAAAAATAATTAATATTTAATAATGATAAAAGAAAAGAAAAAGAATAAAAGTATTTAAAACCCTAATTCTACATTTTTTAGTTTATTAAAAAAAACATTAAAATTAAACCTAGAATTAAAAACTAAATTAATTAATAAAATTTATTTACAAAAAAACATTTAAATAAAAAATATTTATATTTTTGTCTTTCTGATTTTTTATTATTTTTTTATGTTAAAGAAAAAATTAATTTAAAGAATTAAACTAAAACTAAATAAAATAAATAAAATAGAAAAAATAAAGAGAATGAAAAATGCAAGCCAATAGGGGGTGTTGACCCCAATATGGAGGTTATGTTTGAGCAATTAGGCCCAATTATTGGAGGCCTCTTTTGACTTTTCTGGCCACGTGCATATGCGTTGACTGGGGTGTCCCCTGGACCTCCCATTCTGACCTTCAGATGCATCTTCCAGGACACTTGGCAAGCTTCAGCGCTGGGTGTTTGGTGGACGTCTGTACTTGTGGAGTACCTAATCACATTGCAAGAAAAAATAGAAAGACATATGGGGGACCTGGGAATCGAACCCAGTTCCCAAGGCTTGCAAAGGCTCTTCTCCACCAACTGTGCCATTCAACGCATTCGTAAGTATTACGCAAAACAAATATAATGAATAATAAGTCACGCTAATGATAAAAACGCGCTAAAAATTCAAACGATCCAACCATGAGAGGACACGCAAGCTTCTTCTCCATTGTACCTGTAATCAGAAAAGAGATAGCGGGGGTTTTAAACCCCCACTAAATATGCCCTGCGAAAAATAGCGATTACGCCATGGTTGCTCATAAATTGAGCGCGACATATATGTTAAATTCGTGTGAAGCTTCTGAGTCCAATGGTCCTGGTCTTGTGGTCTAATTTTTCCTGAAGAGGAAAGCCCTAATTTTACAGCTCTGAAACCCTAGCAAGCTTCAATGGTGGATTCATATATAGGGCACGAAAACTCAATTGAGTGGCATAGTTAGCTTCAGAATGATTCAATTAGTATAAATCAACAAGAAAAATGCAAGGATGATGCGTATAATTTAAAACACGAATATGGAAAATTGTAAGAACAGGACAACTTCGTGTTACCAATTCTTTGTGTTAGAGGACTGGAAAAAGATTGGGTCACGTTCAGGAAAGCCTCAGAAAGCTTTTGGAATTGGTTACAAGCTTTGAATCACGCTCTATGTGTGAAATCAGTTTTGGAATTTTTGACAAAAATTGTAAAGTTTTTCTTTGGTTTCAGGCGCAGCTTCCAAATTGTATGCACTAGGGTTGTGATCAGCTTAAGTATGCCAATGGATTAGGGTAAGAATTCAAGCCAAAAGATCCATGTTTTGATGAATCAAATATTTGATTTTTAATGAAATCCTTTCAAATCTTTTCCATGTGTTTTTGATACCAATCATGGCCAAACCTTTCCAAATTGGGTGTGCACGAATCTTGAGGTTTTATTGGAGAGAATATGCTGCAAAAAGGGATTAAAAAACATGGTTTTCTATTTTTGTCATATTTTATTTCATTAAATGAATTAATAGTGATAAAAATTCAAATAAATAATAAAAAATGATGAAATAAATCCCATTGGGGTCAAATGGTCGTGCATAACCTTTGGATGATGATTCTTGGAAGAAAATGTGGCCCATTAGCAATTTTGAGGCATTTGAAGTAAAGTTGACTTTTCAAAATTCCAAAAGATTTCCCAACTTCCACAAGGCATATCTTGCTCAATTTTTAAGCTTTGATCATGTTCTTGGACATTTTGGAAAGGTCTTGAAGTCCTCTAACCAATGCCTTTGGTCCCATGTCATTTGGATTTACCAATCTCAAGTTATGGCCTTTGACTTAAAGTCCCTTTTTGTTGACTTTTGAAAATGACCTATAATGTTGAAATTGATAACTTTTTGTGAGAGCATTTCTTGGACTTGAAGTGTGAAGAGGAGTTTTAGTAAATTTCATTTTCTTCAAAATGAGCTTTGGATGGAATTTTTCTGATAAACCATGTGGAAGTTATGCCTTGGTCAAGTTACAGTTGACTTTTTCAACTGTCCAAATATGGAAACTTTTGCATCTTGAGACTTTTTGAGCCATGCCTTGAGAATCATGATCAAGAATTGATCCAATGATGTTTGTGGCTTCAAAATAAGATGTTGACCAAAAATTTGAACTTTTGACTGTCAAATGACCATCTTACCCCTACAGTTGACTGCTGAGCAATTAGGGTTTTTGACTGTGCAATTTTGTGCTGTAAGTCTTGAAACTTGGAATGAGGATGCTTGACCATGTTTGTAGGCATATGAGACTTGTTTGGACCCTTGAAAACTTCAATTTCTTTGCCAGAATCAAAACCCTAGTTTTTGACTGTTAGGAGGCCTTTGAACTGTGCAACCCTTGAGAGCTTTTGAACCTTTGACTTGGCAAATCTTGGAGAATATGGGAGGGAAAATTTTGGGGTACAACACCATAGATAAATATGGATGAAAAGGGTGCTAATACCTTCTCTTTTCATAATCTACCCCCCGAACTCAAGAAATAATTTCAAAGGTCTATCATGTTCTTTTCAGCCTTTCCTTTTGGATAAAAGAAAAGCCGGTGGCGACTCTTGCTAACCGCAACATTTGCAATAAAACATAAAACACCCAAGTTAGTTCTCACACCGTATCACAGAACTGGAGACTCTGCTGGGGAGAAACTTAAAAGTGGGGCTACCTTAGGGCTAAATCACCTTTACTTGCTTTCATGGTTTGACTTGTATGCTTTACATTTTGGTTCTTTGTTTTGCGCTTAAATCCTCTACCCAGATTTGGGATACCTTATAGGTAAGAAGAAATACATTGTGGAAACTGTGCGGGGTATACCGACATGGTCTAAGCAATAGCTACGTTAGTGTGACATATTTGTGGGTACCGGTAGCCCTTGAGTAGTCAAGGAGAATACAGGGCCGCTGAGTGATGTCATGAAGCACTAACTGACTTTAGAACCTTTACTTGACCAACTTGTCCATTAGGACATAGTGAGATGACCGACTTTGGTGCAATCCGAAGTTGGTAGATACTCGATACTACACTCATTGAGGTTTGGCTTTTTGGGATATTTTGGTCGCCGTGAAAGAGGCTTGCGCTGAAATAATGCCCGAGAAGACAAACCAATGATATTGGGGTCCTTTAAAACCCAGTTACTATTTCTATGACAGGTTTGAGCCAACTAAACTTCAAGAGGGTACTTACCTATGAGACTCCATGCAAGCCTAAACCTAAGGACTTATTTGCCTAGTTTGTATATATTTACTTGTACATAACATCATAAACATCATAACATCATACTCATTCTCACTAACCATTTCAAGGATTATTGGGATTTATATTTGTTCTGTTTTATAGGATAAGGCTTCTATTCACAGGAAAACCATTTAAGTCAATCACGTAAGGATCCCTCCTCAACTCAAAGATATAGCATCAAGGGTCCCTGAGAACTCTTCATTCACCGAAAGACATGGTCGCCTCCTAAACTTGGTTACCTCCAACACTGATGAAGATATGATGAAGGTGCTTTTCCAATTCTTTGATCCTCTACACCATTGCTTCACTTTTCCCAATTTTCAACTTGTGCCAACTTTGGAAGAATTCTCCCATATCTTGAGGATTCCCATTCTCAATAAACTACCCTTCAACGGTACGGAAAGAAATCAAAAACCTGAAGAGATTGCTCAAGCCCTACACTTGCAACAATCTGATATCACAACTAATTGAGAAACAAGGAGTGGTGTCAAAGGTTTCTTTTCCAAGTTCTTGTTTGAGAAAGCTCAGGATATTTGGAACTACTTGGACTTACAAGCTTTGGAGGAAATTGTGGCCCTTCTCATCTGATTAGAGCATCATAATGGGTGATGTTACGATGCAACCGCGAGTTTAGTAATGAAAGGCAATCATTGTGAACCGGTTTCAACTCGGTTAGTTTGGACTGTATGCAATGCAAGGAACTTCCTCAATGGATATGCACCTGATTATGGATAAAATAGTTAACTGGTTTTGAAGCCTGCTTAACCCAGTATTGAATTGGTTTCTCTCTTGACTGTTTAGATAGAAAGATGTGGAACTATTTTGCATCAAATTTTTAAACTTGTTTGATTTGGAATTTTGTATATAATCTTGTAGGTTTTTCCGAGTCCACAAATTTTGTATCTATGAACTGATGTGTAAAACTGAATGTGGATATATGGATAACGTGAACTTCTCGATTTATGATGCCTTGGATTGTTTATGTATGCAAGTGTTTTATTCATAATCCCCGCTTGCGGTTAATTAAAAGGTGAAGACATAGCATAACATTGGATTTGTCTTGTCGGTGCAGCAGCTTGTCCACTGTTATGGTTAGTTGTTTTTTGGGCAGCTGGAAGTACAAAAGCTTATAGATGAAGAAACATAGAGATGTAAAATGGAGTTAGGCTTTTAGGAACTAGGCTTAGAACAATGGTTTTGGTGTAGTTTCCTGATTCTTATTGTTTTTACTATGAAATAATGTCAAAAGATATATGCAGGGTAATTGGTTTTATATAATTGATCCTGAATTTGTAATGGATGTGGTGTTTTTTGTAATGGGGTTTGATGGTTTTTGAATGGTAGATTTGGAATGTAATATCGAACTTGCTTGAGTTGTGAAAATTAAATTTGTACCATTTGTTTTTTACTGCAAATTGTAATATTTTCTTGAGTTTTATATGTGCAGTAAATTTCCTTTTCCAAATATCCCATCTCTGATTTTTGCTTCTCGCGGTATTCGAAATGAGAAATACTCAATGCACCTACTAAGAACCAAATTATCATTGCCCAACTAAGTCCATGGACGTCTTCCAAGGCATACATGTCTCCCAAATACTTCATGCTAGTAAAAAGTGCTGTAATGGCAACGACAATCGCAGATCTGCCGACAATTATATGCAAGTACTCCCAGATAATCCTTTTATACATTTGAATGTCTTGGGGGTCTAAGGAATGCATTAACTGGTTGTATGCAAGCCATAAATATTGCAGCAATTCCAAATTTAACATGTATTAAGCCAACACGAAAATCGCGAAGCTCAGCAACCTCTAAAAGAAGTATAAGAAAAACTATTGATAACCTTGAGTATTACATGTAAACATGAATTTCGTACCGACCATCACGCTTCAAATGTTTCAAGTACCTGGCTGCCAATATACCTCCTGGAAACAAGATACCCCATGCAAGAAACATCACGAATGTCTATGTTCTTGAACAAGTTAACTTTGATGTACCAAGTAAATAACAATGAACACCAACCCAAACGATGATTCCAAATAAAATTCCATCCTTAATAAACGAAGCCAAATGCTCATCACATAAAAAGGAAGCTTCTAGTGAAAGTCAAGCCTTTGTAAGAAAGTCCAAGAAATGATGACAGAACTTGTAACACAAGTAATTGATGGAGGTCCTTAATTCTAATGAAAAGAGACTCCAGATAGCCATAAGATGCAACCCTAAACCATGATCCTTGGAGAAGAACTCGATTGGAGCATAATTACCGAAAAACTGGCTTCGATCACACATAGGAAAATACACCCTGATAGCCTCGTAGTTTGATGAAGACAGAAATTCTCAGTGACCCAGATTACATCCCTAATTCAATTGTTTACTGTTTGAATAAGAAAACGGCCTTTATTGGATTTGAATACTTCAATCACAATGAAGCCTTGATTTTGCATGACCACTGAACTTTAAACCTCCAGGTACTTTATGGGATGCAAATGTATGTTAATGACCTAATGGAATATATATATAGATATAGATGAATGCAAAAGTCTAAGCCAAGTAAAAGAAATTAGGAGGGAAAATTTTGAGGTGCAACACCCAGCGAACCAAAAGGTTTCGGGGGAAAATTAGGGATACACATATAAAGACTGTACACTCGGCAACTCGAAAACCTGAAAAGTCGGCTTGGTAAAAAAAGGGTATCCCGGTGGACTGAAAACTCAAAAGGGTGGTCCAGGCAAAAGTTAGGGATTAAAGCGTATGACTATGTCCCGTAGGATCATCTACTTACAACAAGCTTTGTTACTGGTGTTAAGTTCAAATGGTACATATCAATTCAGTCAACTTCTTCTAACAGCAAAGGATAAGATGCTTGAAGACATAAGGGCAATAGTAGAGCTGAAACCCGGTGGGATTGTTTCTACATAGAGGTCTTTCTTTGTTTTTCTTTGTACTCTTTTTCATTTTTACGACGATTTCTTCTTACTAGGATTTTTGGCTCTATGTACAAAAACCGTATGTTTATAGGCAAATCATCAATACAAATATAATTGCAAAATTCAATTTTTGTTTTATCTTTTCTGTTTTGTTTGCAAAAACGTCTAATGACTAAATTGAATGAACATATGCATATGAATATGATTACTGTTAACAAATATATGCATAATAATAGGAATCAGCATTTACTAAAAACTCTAGGAATTGGGATAATGTTCAAGTCATCCACAAATCCCCACAGAGAAACCTCCATGGGATTATCCCCATAGAGTTACCTTCACAAGCTCATCCCAGACGGAGATACATTCCCCTGCAAGTCTAATATGCCTTCAAGACATAAATTGGGGCATCTTCTAGTTATTAACATTACCATACTCCCCAACAGATCCCCCTAGAGGATAAAGGAGTTTGATCATTTCCCCAGCATATGGCGGAAACTTCCTGAGCATAGTTCACGGGAATTCAATTCCTTAACTAAGTTATTTCTCCAACACTGTAAAATCCCCTATAGAGTTCCCTTCTCCAGCAGGGCTCATTTCCTCAGCAGAGTATATTTCTCTAGCAGAGTCTATTTCCCCAGTAGGGTTCATTTCCCCAACAAAATTTAATTTCCCAAGCAAATTCATTTCTCTGACTACTGCAAATCACCGGCGAAATTCCCCTGTCCAGCAAAGTGTAGCCAGGCTGTTATCCCCAGAAAGTTGCTACGGAATCTGAAAACGAGTCAGACATCATTTAACTTTGTCCTCGCCCAGAAGAGTTAACACCCATATCAAAAACTCGGTCATACGGAACCTTTGAAGGTTATTCATCTATTTTATCCCCAGTCAGAATATGCAAGAACTAAAATCCTCAGTGGAGCGACGAACGACCAAGGTTCTTGAATTCTTTTATCCCCAAGCAGAAGTCAAACATTCCCAACGGAGTATCCTCAAATAGAAAGTAGGAGTCCCCAACAGAGACATTCTAAACAAGATTAAAGATTCATATCCTTCATCCTCAGCGACAATCAGGAATTTATTTTTTCCAACAAATATGTTATACGAAGCCATCGATACACTTCAACGACATCTTGCATCCATACATCATCATATCATATGCATACGAAACACATATAGCATACTCAAATTTACTTTGAGAATATCATTATGCAATGCATTACATATGTCATGACAATTCATAAAAACTACCTTTATATTTTCAGGTAAAGTTCACAAACAGACGAATATCGTCAACAATTCTCAAACAGGTCAGAGATTAAGTCCCGAAACAAGACGGGGCAACAATTTACATGACCAGGTCAAAGATTAATTCCTGAAAAAGAACGGGGCAACTATTGACATGACCGAGAGAGATGGATTCTTGAAATAAGACGGGTTCGCCAATAAAAAGTATGTCCTAGATTATCTCGCGAAATAGGACGGGGCAACTATCTGTACGACCAGGCGGTATGAATTTCCGAAACAAGACAAATTCACCAACAAAAAGCAGGTTCTAGATTAACTACCAAAATAGGACGAGGAAACTATCTATATGACCAGGCATAGATTAACTCCCGAAGAAGGACAAGGAAACTATCTATATAACCAGGCAAAGATTAACTCCCAAAACAGGACGGGGAAACTATCGACATGGACAGGTGGTATGAATTCCTGAAACAGGACGGGTTTACCAACAAAAAACAGATTGTAGATCAATTTCCAAAACAGTACGGGCGACTATCTACATGACGAGCATTTAACACAAAGATTAAATCTAATGAAAACTCCCCTCAGAGACTGAATTCTGAAAAGCATTTCCCACAGAAACTAAATCTGGCAAGCAGCTATTTAATCACCTTCCCCATTGGTTCATTATGGAAAGCATTCTTCAGATACACTCAAAGCGTAGACGCTTCTGATACTTCTATCAACAATTAACTTGGATGGCATCTATAAAATGAAGTTCAAATTGAGAAAACTTTAATTTTTGCTTTAATGGGTTATTGTTTCAAAGTCCAAACATGTTTTACAGCTCACGGTACACCTCAAGACTTGCTCATTCCCCTCCTTGGGTTTTTATTTATTTATTTGTTGTTTTTATTTATTTAAAATTAAAAATAAAATAAAATAAGAAAAGGATTTTTACAAGAGTCTAAGCCCATGTTGTTTGACCTAAATTCCAACTATATAATCTCATTCAATTCAGACATGAAGGCCACGAAACCTTGCAACAACATCACCTTCCAAAAATCACAAAAATTATTCAAACAAGGGAAACTTGAAACCTTAGCTTGCAGCCATTTCCAAGGCGTTCAAACTTGCTCATTCACTTCCAGCAACCCTACAAAGTAAGTATGGATCAAACACAATGATCCAAAACCCCCCGAACCTGCACGCATACATGGTCCTTTCATATTTTTTTGTAAAACTCATATTTTTGTTTTCTTCATGTTTCATTGCAAACTAACTCCACTAATATGTTTCTAAGATGTCCTAGTGTAGGAATAATCAATTGTATGAATCCCATGCTATCAGAATTATGAACTACCATGTTCACACTGATTTGAGATGTTTTTGGCATAGCTCCGAAACCAGTGTGTTTTATCCCAAACTAATTGTCCCATTGGATTCGCAGGGTTGGATTTAGAGGGGTGGGGCACCCTTCAATTTCTAACAATGTTTGCTTTGCAGGTTTGGAGAAAGGGAGTCACCAGAGAAGACGACCGGAGTTAGGGCTCCGACGCTTCTCCGGTTCAGGCATTAATTTTGTATTATATTTAATTTGTTTTGTTTTAAACAATGGATGTATCACCACCCCAGTGTCTAAAACTCACGCGCTAAAGGCTTTACTATGCAAGGGCACGGGGGTCGATCTATGCTTTTAGCATTTTGATGTTTTTTTCATAGTTTTTTATGTTTTCCAGGATGATAACAAAGCACGCTTGCTTCCCTTCCTAGACACAGGTGCGCGTCTGGCCTAGTAGTGAAGGTCTTGGTGGAAAGAGCAAAGGGTGTGGGTTCAACACCCACCCCTGGCAGTATTCTTTTAAAACTTTGTTTTTCTTCATATTTTCCTTAATTTTACATTTACAAACCCTAAATTCATAAACAAAACTAATTTTGTTTTTACAAACCCTAATAAAAATTAGGGTTTAGGCTTTTAATTTAATTAATAAATTTCTTTTTTAGTTAAAATTAATTTGGTTTTTTTTAGGTTAATCATTAAAAAAAAGTTTATCAACAAAATTCACCAAAAACTTATTCGCTTTCTTTTTTCCTATTTTAACATTTTTGCATGGATTATTATTCTCACACTTTTTTCCAATTATGTAATTATTTCCTGGTTTGTAATAGTAATTAGGGTTTGCTTTTCCCGCATGTTTATTACTTTTGTACCTCTCCTAAAGAGTTGTAATAGTCTTAGATTTACTTTTTGTCTTTTTACTTTCGACACATTTACTGCTTTAGTGTTTTACTATATCCTTGTTAGTAATTAGGTCATGTATGGCAAGATAAAAACAAACGATAGCTAACCCTAATTTCAAGACTTAAATAATTGAATCACAACACATCTTACACTCTCACACCTCTAAGTTAACCTCTCTTGTTGCCTTCGGAAAAACAATCATGTCCCTCGAATGTGGGGACGCTTTAGCACATTCCCTCGAAAACAAATATCGTAGTCCCTCGATGACCCTTTCGATGTTGCCTTTGGTAAATGATCTAGTCCCTTAATGATAACTACTAAAAACGTCCCTACCAGTTGTCTTTGATGATTGTACGATGACCCACGCTTATCCCTTCGCACCCAACGATGGGGCTTCCTACTAACTAATGGTAGGATAGCACTATCTAAAGGAGGAGGAAATTACAAGAAAGACCTTGAGTAGGTGGATCGTTGTTAATCGCTTGCTCACAAACATTTCAAAACACATTTTTTCACAAACAATCTTCAAAAATATTTTCAAAAACCGTTTGTACGCGTTCTCGAGGACAGATACGAGAATCATTACAAAGTCTTGCCTTACAATTGCCATTTCAAAATATTTTTAAACACAAAGCAATTTTCAAAACAAAGTGAGCTAGCGATTAAGAGTGCGTAGATAACTATGGATGAAAAGGGTTCTAACACCTTCCCTTTTCATAATGTATCCCCCCCCCCGAACTCAAAAATCTCAAAGGTATTTCATGTTATTTTTACCCTTTCCTTATTGGATAAAAGAAAAGTCGGTGGCGACTCTTGCTATCCATAACATTTGCAATAAAATGCAAAACAAGTCATTCTCCCACCGTATTACACACATCAATGTAGATCAAGTATTATGGAATAACTTAGACAAGATGGATGAAAAAACCAAAAACCTAAAAAAATAGCTCTAATCAAATAAAAAAATTGTATACAGCATGATATAACTCATTCATTGAAAAGAATGGCAACAATATGAAAAATTATGTTTTCTCCCTTTTTGAAAGTTTCCTTTTAATCTTGGTACTGGAAATCCCAATGTACTTGTGCAAGCTTGAACCTTGATAATCCTTGTGAGAAATACCTTGAAAAGTGAAAGGGTAAACTTTGGGTTACAACAGCTGCCCATGTTCAACCTTATTAAACCTGAAGAGTTAGATTGGTGAATCTGCCATTCGTGACTTGAAGGTGGAAGATGATTGAACACTAGAGTGCCCTGAAATTTGCACTCGATGATGTGGTTGTTGATTGTGTAGGGAATGGGCTTACAGATTCCATTTGAAGGGATAATGGAGAGTTGTCAGAGATGGGCTTATAGATGCCATCCAAAAGTGATTGTTGACAGAAATTAGACTAAGTTTAAATTTGACTTCAACTGGAAAAGAATCAGAATAGATCTTTGGAGTGATTTATCTAAACCATAGAAAGTGTCTACCGGAAAGGAATCAAGATAAACCATTGAGAGATTTAAATTGAACCAGCAGAGGTCTTGAATATTCTTTAACTGGAACGAATCAGAATAAATCTTGGAGTGATCTATCTGAACCATAGAAAATGTCTACCGGAACGGAATCAAGATAAACCATTGAGAGATTTAAAATGAACCAGCAGAAGTCTTGAATATTCTTTAACTGGAACTAATCAGAATAAATCTTGGAGAGATCTATCTGAACCAGAGAAAATGTCTACCGGAATGGAATCAAGATAAACCATTGAGAGATTTAAAAATGAACCAAGCAGAGGTATTCTTTAAAGGAAGTTTTTTTTTTCATGTAGATAGTCACCCCGTCTTGTTTTGGGAATTTATCTACAATCAATTTGTTCACAGATATTTATCCTGTCTGGTTTTAGGTATTAAGCTTGATGATGATATATGATGAAGGAATCCTGGACGATTACTACTCCAAAAGGTAATGAAGGGACTTTGGACGATTACTACCTCAGCAAATAATGAAGGAATCTTGGACGATTACTATCTCAGTAAATGTTAAAGGAATCTTGGACGATTACTACCTCAGTGGATAAGGAAGGAATATTGCACGATTACTCCTCCAACAGATGATGAAGGAATCTGAGACGATTACTACCTCAAAAGGTAATGAAGCAATCTTGGACGATTACTACCTCAGAAGGATAATGAAGGAGTCTTGGATGATTACTACCTCAGTAGATGATGAAGGAATCTGATATGATTACTACTTCAACGGATAGTGAAGGAATCTTGGACGATTACTACCTCAGCGGATGATGAAGGAATCTGAGACGATTACTACCTCAACGGATGATGAAGGAATCTTGGATGATTACTACCTCAGCGGATAATGAAGGAATCTTGGACGATTACTACCTCAGTGGATGATGAAGGAATCTTGGATGATTACTACCTCAGTAGATAATGAAGGAATCTTGGACGATTACTACCTCAGCGGATGATGAAGGAATCTTGGATGATTACTACCTCAACAGGTGATGAAGTAATCTTGGATAATTACTACCTCAACATATGATGAAGGAATCTTGGGCGATTACTACCTCAGCGGATAATGAAGGAAACTTGGACGATTACTACTCCAATAGATGATGAAGGAATCTGAGACAACTACTACCTCAAAAGGTAATGAAGGAATCTTGGACGATTACTACCTCAGCCAATGATGAAGGAATCTTGGATGATTACTACCTCAGCGGATAATGAATAAATCCAAGTTTGATTTTGTCTTGGAGAAGTTTACATATAAACACACTTATTTGTTTATCTTTTCCTGAAAAGGTAAAGAGTTAGTTGCATGCAATGTCACGATGGATGAAATGTGTGGCGTAATGATGTTTCTCAAAATAAATGAGATTATGTTGTATGCATTTTTCATGTATGTAATACGATGCATGCAATGTTGTTGGAATGTAGTTTTGTCTTTGGAAAATAAATCCTTGACAAATGCTGGGGAGCTTTAGGAAGCTGAATTCCAGAAGGCCGTTGGGGATGAAGTGCATGCACATCTTCAAACCTTTCTTAGAATGGTCCCGCTGGGGAATCCTGTTTTGTTGTTTGAGGAGAAACTCTGTTGGGGAATGTTGATCTTGAGAAAGAAAACTCTGCTTGGGGAAAGGAAATCAGAAGTCTTCATTGTCCATTGCCCTACTAGGGAGCTAATGGGGATTGTAGGAAAGTCTACTGGGGATGAGGAGTTATGGTACCTTGATGTGTGATAGTATGAGAGGCCAATTCAAGCTGGGGAATCTTGTCGTTTATTGGGGAAATAAACCATGTCGCCAATCTATTGGAGGTGTGTTTTATTTTGGCAGAACTCCTCGAGGATTCTTGAGATAAACTCAGTTAGGAAGATGTTTTCAGAGATTGAAACTCTGGCTAGGGATCACCCTATGAAAAGGACTTTGTGGGAGTTTTGCCACTGCCCCTAGTAGCAAGTGTTTGTAGTATTTCCAGGAACTGTTTGCTTGACTATATACAAACCTTTTTTGGAGTTCATATTTAATGCCCCAAGTGACTCAAATACATACCTGCCTCTGGTTATTCATTATTTCTTGAGATATTTCTTGGAATCTGGACTTAACTGCCCCAGATGTGTTAGACGGTGATCACGTTGTGCCCCTCTATTTATTTGTCGTTGGAAATGTCATCCCATTTGAAATGATTTTATTCACTGAGAGAGTTTTTGTTCGTTGGATATTCATTTTTTGAATTTATCTGTTGTCAAACAAATAGCTATATGCAAACAGAGGTATTCAAATAATGCAAATTTTATGCTTGTCTTGAAGTTTTTAAAGTGCGTTTTAGAAGATAAAAGAATTTTGCAAGTATATGAATTCAAATCAGGATCTAGAGTAAAGCCCTACAGGAGTCAGGATACCTTTGGTAACAGTATGCTTTTGTACTAACCCATGCTTCAATTAGGACTTTGAAAGGTTATATCGTGGTCTGGTTCACGGTTTAAGAAACAAATGATAAGGCTCATAGTGTATTTGTACCCGCCCTTTCTTCATGATGTTCTTCAATCCTAAACTCAGTTAATTGTGTGTTTGAACTCCAATTGAGTCTGGAATGGCGTTTTGGTGATGGTTCAGAAATTTGGAAACTTATTTGTTGGAAGGCGGACATTTTTGTCATGTTTTCCATGTTTGTTGAGGATTTATAGTGACCTCTTTTTGATTTATTATCCCTGATTTTTCCTGACTGTTTTTGAGATTATGATCAGTGGGATGCCCCGGTCTTTCTTAAGTCTCCTTCATAGGTTTTGACTTAGTGAGCTTTTCTTTTGAGAGATAATGACTGCCTATTTGATAGGGAACCATCACCATCTTTTAGTTTAGAAAGAATTTTTTGATGTCATTCATTTTGTACAAAATGGAAGTTTGCAACTGAACGCGCGTTTGAATTAACGGAGAAACTACCATGCCCCAGGTTTTGATTAAAGGTTTCAGTTTGTGTGAAAAAGAAAACGCCTACTTCTTTGGCTCGAAGGGGTTGACTAGGGATTATCCTCCTTATAACTCCAGTGTTTTGGGAATTAAAAGAACGCATGTACATCGTCAGCAAGGTCTGTTAAAAAGCATATTGTATGAGATTATGGCATTGTTTTCGTCATCCTCCCTCTAAAGGCTTGCAACTTTTAAAACAAGATTTGAATATTATAAAGGGAGTAAAAACATATAGTGAAAATGAATGGATTAATTCAAGACAAACATATGTGGTGCATTAATGAGAGTAATTAAAGTTTGACATAAAGATAAGTGTTTAAATAAATAAATAAATTACAACTGAAAATTCGAATAAATAGAAACTTTCCTCACCTAGATCGTCACTTTCTATGGATGCCCTTGAGGGGTGATAGAAGAGTTCCATTTGATCGTCTTGTGTAAATTCCAAAACTCCTTCGTCGATTAGGTCCTGAATCATGTTCTTCAGAGTCCAACAATTATTTGTATCATGCCCAGGACCATCAGAATGGTATGCACACCTATCATTGGGATGGTAACTAGGAGCAGTAGTGTTAGAATTCTGGGGAGGAGCCTTTAATGTAATTAGCTCTGCCTTCAACATGTGTTGTAGCACCTGAGCTAGCGACATGCCAATCCTAGTAAATTGTCTCTTAGGTGCGACCTCCTTACGATGATTCCCTTGTTGTTGTTGGCGAGGTTGTTGTTGGACTCGAGATACGACAGCAATTTGGAATGGTCTACTCTCCACCAAACCGGCCCCTTGCCTCATGTGAGGCTGAATGATAACTTGATCCCCAATCTCGATGGTTTGTTTCATCTGGTTGAAACTATCTTGATGAAGTTTGTTGACGAGGGTCCTTAGCTCCTCTTGTCCCCGAGCTAAGTTTTGGATAAGAGCCATCTAGCCCATCAGTTTTCCCATCATCTGGATCTTCATTGTTTCCAATTCAATTTGTAATTGTTCCAACTGGTCATCATTGTTGTCCTCAGGATCCCCCATGATCATGCCCCTGGTGAGGAGTGCTTTCACCTCTTCTTGTCCCTTGGACAGGTTCAAAAACATTTCCTGAAGTTGGGCGTTTTGAGTTTGAATGTATTTGATAGTATGTTCTAGATCCATCTCTACTGAAATAAACAGTAAGCATACGAGAGACCTGTGTGGAAAAGCTTGTTATGATATGATGCATGATATGTGGATGCATGTTTTCAAGGATCTTGCGGGGTAAACATAAGAAGATGTTAGAAATTGAATTTGCTCAACAAATTTGATTGGAGAACTTCGTATAGGTGGAAGTCCTTCCACGAGAATCAAGCTCACCATGTCAAGTGGGTCATAACCCTTGACTCAAGTTAACATGCTTTGGTCTTTGACGGCGTTTTATTAGAGAAATGAATCTTGTTGCCCCTTGATAGGCGTCTGGTTCAACATGAACCTGCATCATAGGCCCTTGAGATCCTTGAAATGGTTATTGAAAATGCTTATGGTATGGTGTTATGATGTTATTTACAAGTATGCAAAGCAAGAAAGTTGTTATATACAAATAGTCATATACACAAAGCAGACAATTCCTTAGGTTTAGGCTTGCATGGAGTTCATAGGTACATACCCTCTTGATGTTTAGTTGGCTCAACCTGTCCTAGTAATAGTAACTGGGTTCTAGGGGATCTCAATATCACTGATCTTTCTTCATCGGGCATTGTTTCAGTGCAAGCCTCTTTAATGGCGACCGAAATATCCTGAAAGTCCGATCTCAATGAGCGTAGTATCGAGTATCAACCAACTTTGGAATGCACCAAAGATGGCTACCTCACTACTTCCTAATGGCCAATTTTGTCAAGTAATGTTCTAAAGTCAGTTAGTGCTTCATGACACAACACAGTGGTCCTGTATTCTCCTTGACTACTCAAGGGCTACCGGTACCAACAAATGTGTCACACTAACATAGCTATTGTTTAAACCATGTCGGTATATCCTACACAGTTTCCACAATCTATTGTTACTTACCTAAAAGGTGCCCCAGATCCGGGTATAGGATCGAACCCAAACAAGGAACCAAAATGTAAAGCAAATAATTCAAACAAGGAAAGCAAGTAAATGTGATCTAACCCTAAGGTAACCCCACTTTTAAGAATTCCCCAGCAGAGTCTTCAGCTCTGTAACGCGGTGGGAGAACTAACTTGGGTGTTTTGCGTTTGATCGCAATTGTTGCAGATAGCAAGAGTCACCACCGACTTTTCTTTTATCCAAAAGGAAAGGTTGAAAAGAAAAGGAAATACCTTTAGAGATGTTTTCTTGAGTTTGGGGGGTAGGTTATGAAAAGAGAAGGTATTAGTATCCTTTTCATCCGTAGTTATCTACGGGCTCTTAGTTGCTTTCTAAATCACTTGCTTTTTGTTTGAAAATGTGCTTGTGGTGTGGGTTTTGAAAGTATTTTGAAAACGTCTTTGTAATGGTTCTCGTTTCTATAAGAACACGTACAAAGTGTTGTTTGGAAAATAGTTCAAAGAGGTGTTTGTGGAATGTGTTTTTGAAAGTGATTTTGAAAAGGTGTCTTTGTAATGGCTCTCGTTTCTATAAGAACGCGCACAAAGTGTTGTCTTTTGAAAATGTTTCAAAATGAGAGTGTTGGTGTATAAAATTTTTTTGTCGTGAGCAAGCGAGCAACTAAGAGCATCCTACCTACTTAAAAGGTCTTAAACTTTCTTTTCCTCCTCCTTTAAATGTTCCTATCTTACCATTGATTTTGTTAAGAAGCCCCATCATTGGATGTGAAGGGATGGGCGTGGGACGTTTGTATAGTCATAGAAGGCAACCTATGGGACATTATAGCACTGTCGTTTAGGGACTAGATCGTTTACCGAAGGCAATGTTGAGGGTCATCAAGGGACTACAATATTTTATCAAGGGTCTTTGCTAAAACACTCATATTCGAGGGACATGACTACTTTTCCGAGGTAACAATTGGAATTACTGTAGGGGTGCATGTGTGAATAGTGTGTTTGATTTTCATGCATTTAGTCTTTGATTAGGGGTTGTCTACTTGTTGTTTTTATCTTTCCATACATACCCTTTTTTTACTAGCAATCATATAAAAGTAATAAAATGCAGAAAGATAAAATCCTACACTATTACAACCATCTTGAATTGCATGGAAATAAAAAGGCAAAAATGAAATAAAAGCAAGAAAAATGAAGGTCTTTCGATTTAGGCAAAAAAACCATTCGATTCTGCACTTTCTGGCTCTCTTCGATTTGGCCTGAAAGGGGTGACGATGTGACTTTCGACTGAGGCCTGGGGGTCAGCATGTTGTTCCTTTCGACTGGGCCTGGAACCAGTGCAAGATGCAATCTGCCTTTCTGCCTCCTTCTACTGGGGGTTGAAAGTAGTGAGGGAGTGCCTTTCGTCTAGGCCTGGAAGTCAGCATGTTATGCCTTTTCTCTGGGCCTGGAATCAGTAAGGAAGTCTAAGGCTTCGTTTCATACTCTTGTCTCATGTTTCTTTAGTTTGATATATTAAATAGAAACATGGACTAAGGCCATGCTAGCATTACCTTAGGGCCAGGTTAATTCTTAAAACATTTGTAAGAAACCAAAGAACAAAACCAAAAGGAAAGGAAATAAAAAAATTAAAAGGGTGTAAACGAAAGGGGAAAGAATGCAGTGTATATGTTTGAAACGAAAATGAATTTTATTTACATGTTATGCAAGAAACAAAAGTTCAAGGTTTAGAACAACTTACCTTGCTGGAGGTTGGAGCGTGTGCTGGACCTTGAAGTGGTTATCTTGAATGCTTCTGGATTCGAAGGAAGGGACCAGAAGTTAGGCCTTTAATACTGGATTCGAAAGAGGAGAACAGGTGTGAGGTTCTTCCTGCTGGATTCGAAGGGTAACAAAGTACAGGGATCTTTCAGATTCGAAGAGGACAAGTGTTTGGATTCTGGTTTGTGTTTGACAAGTGTTTAAGTGTTTGAGAGCTTTATGGTGTTTGAGAAATATTTGGAGATTCATTCCTCTGGCCAAAAAGTCCCCTCTAAACATGTGTTGGAGCCTCTTATTTATAGGCAAGGCTTCCTGAAGCTTTTGGAGGGAAAACAAAAGGTTTGAACAAATTGAGTAACCTACTCCTTGTAGCTTTCGAGGGAGAGTGTCTTGTATGTTATTTTGGTGCAAGAATGGGGTAGTGTTTCAGGACTGTTGTGCAGCAGTTTTGGCCAGTGTGTCAGGCCTGAACTTGGCAGCAAGCATCTTTGAATATTTCACCCTTTTGTTTTGACCCTTCTTCGAACAAACTCTTCTCCCAACAATACTTTTTGATTTTCCTCCAATAAGTGCCTTTCGATGAGTCACTTTTGTGCATCCTTCGAAGGAGCCAAAAGTGTGACCCTTGGATGGGTAATCAAAAACATGCCTTAAAGTAGGCTTGTAAATCCTTAGAATGGACCATCAAGCATGTCCTTCAGATGGGATGCCCAGAGTTGGATTCAAAAGATGCTGATTCGAAGGGGATACAATTATAAACGAAACCTTGATAAGATGGTTCTGTCCAGTAGAAGGCTTTCCTGCCAAAGGTCCAAGTGGTCAAACGAAGGAGTGTGCATAAGGGGTCTCTGCTTTGTGACTTCATACAAACATGAAGGGAAACACATGCCCAAACGAAAGGTTTGACCAAAACCTTGTATTGAAGGATTCAAATGCCCAAACGAAGCTTGCACCAAAAGGGGCCACCTAACCAATGAAAGTTGTGACCAAAAGTTTTTACTGAAGGATTCATATGCCCAAACGAAGAAATCATGAAGGGAGTTATATGCCCAAATGAAGTTTGCAACAAAGGGGCTACCTACCCAATGAAAGAGGCATGTTAGGCTTGCAAAGATGCCCAAACGAAAGAGGCATACAGGAGGAAAAAAGTGAAAATCGAAGGATGCCAAGAGAGAGATTTTTTCCTTGGAATCGAAGGAAGCTATATGAGGTTTTGTACCTTGTGAATCCAAGCCAACGTGCCATAGGCCCACAACCATTCGAAGGATGTAAGCCAAGCTTGCATCGAAAGAGGCCAAAAGGCCAATCGAAGGAGCTGAATCGAAAAACACTTGTTTTTCTCCAAATTTGTCAAAAATATTATTTTTATTTGTTTTCTCCCTTTTTGACATATTCCTTTTAATCTTGGTACTGAAAATCCCAATGTACTTGTGCAAGCTTGAACCTTGAGAATCCTTGTGAGAAATACCTTGAAATGTGAGAGGGGAAATTTTGCGGTACAACAGATGGCTCCCGAAGACATGGATAAAACAACATTCACAACTCCTTGGGGTACCTTTTGCTATAGATTCATGCCTTTTGGTCTCAAAAATGCTAGTGCGACATATCAGCATGCTATGGCGACTCTCTTTCACGACATGATTCATAAAGAGATCGAGGTGTATGTGGATAATATGATCGCAAAATCACAAAATGAGGGAGAACATTTGATCCATTTGTAGAATTTGTTTGATCATTTATAAAAGTTCAGATTAAGGCTTAATCCCAACAAGTGCACCTTTGGGGTTCAATCAGGCAAGTTGCTTGGTTTTATTGTGAGTCAGCAAGGGATTGAAGTAGATCTAGACAACGTAAGAGCAATACAGGATATGCCTGCACCGAAAAACGAAAAGGAAGTGAGAGGTTTTCTTGGAAGGTTGAATTACATAGCCAAGATCATCTCTCACCTCACAGCAACCTGTGAACCCATCTTTAAATTGTTACGTAAGAATCAAGATGTCTGTTGGGATAAAAGTTATCAAGAAGCCTTCGAGAAGATTAAGTAGTATCTTCAGGAACCACCAATACTCATACCACCAGTTCCAGGGAGACCTCTCATTATGTATTTGACTGTGATTGAAGGATCTATGGGTTGTGTACTCGGCCAACATGATGATACTGGACGAAAAGAACACGCCATTTATTACCTGAGCAAGAAGTTTACTGATTGTGAATCAAGGTATTCCTTACTTGAGAAGACTTGTTATGCTCTTACATGGGCGGCTTGACGTTTGAGGCAGTATATGTTGACACATTCTACACTTATGATATCTAAGATGGATCCGATAAAGTACATCTTTGAGAAACTAGCACTTACATGGAGATTGGCTCGGTGGCTAATAATTTTTTTTTAGTATGACATCCAGTACGTCACACAAAAGGCTATCAAAGGTAGCATTCTCACTGATCATCTCGCTCACCAGCCATTGGAAGAGTATCAGTCAATGAAGTTTGATTTTCCAGACGAGGGCGTTATGAAGCTAGATGATAAAGAAGGACCTGAACCAGGGGAGTGATGAACTCTCACGTTCGATGGTGCATCAAATGCTATGGGCCATGGAATTGGGGAAGTTCTGACTTCTCCGTGTAACACTCACATACCTTTCAGAGCCAGGTTATGTTTTGATTGTACGAACAATATCGCGGAATATGAAGCTTGTGTAATGGGTCTTGAAGCAGCCATTGATTTGAAGATCAAGATTCTTGAAGTTTATGGGTACTCTGCCTTAGTGATACATCAAGTACAAGGCGATTGGGATACAAGACATCCTAATTTAGTTCCATATTTTGATTACATATTAGAGTTGCTTCTCGCTTTCGATGAGGTCACCTTTGAGCATATTCCTAGAGAAGCAAATCAACTGGCAGATGCTCTGGCCATTTTAGCAGCAATGTTGAAAGTCAGTCATCTGAATCATGCACCTAATATAAGAATTTGTCGTTACAAGGAGCCAACGCACATTTTCCCTGCTCATTGTCTCACAATTGAAGATGTATCGGGCGAAAAGTCGTGGTACTTCAACATCAAAAGATATCTTGAGAAGCAAGAGTACCCCAAGGGTGCTACAATTTGTGATAAGCGGACTCTCAAAAGGTTGTCATCCAAGTTTTACTGTCAGGAGACGTTTTGTACAAGAGAAACTATGATTTGGTTCTGCTCAGATGCATTGACAGACACGAAGCAGAATCCATCATACGAGAAATACACGAGGGCTCTTTTGGGACTCATGCTAGTGGATATTCCATGGCCAAGAAAATCGTACAGGGAGGGTATATCTGGATGACGATGGAAAGTGATTGTTGTGTATATGCAAAGATGTTCCACAAATGTCAAGTTTACGCAGACATGATACATGTTCCTCCCACTCCTTTGAATGTGATGACTTCGACATGGCCCTTTGCAATTTGGGGCATTAATATGATTGGACACATCGAGCCGAGCGCTTCAAATGGACATAGGTTCATTCTCGTGGATATTGACTACTTCATCAGGTGGGTGGAAGAAACTTCGTACAAGAATGTGACCAAGCAAATTATCACTCGTTTCATCAAGAAAGAAATCATTTGTCAGTATGGAACTCCTAACAAGATCATCACTGATAAAGGATCGAATATCAACAAAATGATGAAGGAAATGTGTGAAGAGTTCAAGATTGAGCACCATAATTCATCACTTTATCGGCCAAAGATGAATGGGGCAGTCGAAGCTGCTAACAAGAACATAAAGAAGATTGTAAAGAAAATGGTGAGAACATACAAATATTGGCATGAGATGTTGCCTTTTGCCCTGCACGGCTATCGAACTTTAGTGCGTACTTCTACTGGGGCAACTCCTTTCTCACTAGTCTATGGTATGTACGCGGTACTCCCAGTCAAAGTGGAGATTCCTTCCTTGAGGGTTCTGATGGATACTAAACTTGATGAAATTAAGTGGATTCAAACGAGGCTCGACCAACTCAATCTCATCGAAGAAAAGCACCTAGCATCCATTTGTCACGGTCAGTTATGTCAATAGCATCTCAAGAGAGAATTTGACAAGAAGATTCAACCTCGAGAGTTCCACATAGGTGAGGAAAGATTTCTCAGGAGGTGCTCTAATCCTGACAAACATGGATGGGGAAGATGTTCCACTTCCAGTCAATTCAGAATCAGTCAAAAAATACTACGCGTGAAAAGACCCGCTAAGTCGAAAACCCCAAAGGGAGGCTTAGGCAAAAGTGAGGGCTAAAAAAAGAAGAAAAAAAATAATAACCCGCTAAGTTGAAAACCCGAAAGGGCGGCTTAGGAAAAAATGGGTGTCCCGTTGGATTGAAAACCCGAAAGGGTGATCCAGGCAAAAATTTGGGACAAAAAGCGAGAGACTGCAGTCTGAAAACTCTTCACGAACGACAAGTACACCCTCCTAATACGGGATGGATCACTTCAACTATTATCCTTCAGAAGCACAGCGCTAGGACGGTCCAGGATATGGGAACTATAGCAATATCAGGTTTAATGGAAGTTCGAGATTTTCTTATTGCCATTTTACTCGTTGTATTTTGTCTTTTCTTTGCAATTTCCTCATTTAGGAGTTGTTTCCATGTACGAAATCCTATTCATGGGACAAACTCATTAATAAAAATTTGCCCTTACACCAAAAAGTCTTTGTTATGTCCTTTTACTTTTCTTCGTATGCGAATTGTGATTTAAATTATTTGTTAAGCATTGCATTAAAAATAATAAGGCAATAATAATCGCAAGCTAAGATGTGAAACATGACATTAGATTGATATAAAGGCATTCCAAGGGAATGCCATGGTGTTCAAGTGTTTGTTTTCTGTGCAGGTAGAAGGTCGTAATGGTCACCTCGACCGAGCTTTCATCCTCGTCACCTCCTCACAATCGATCGAGCACCCGATTCTCCAACACCGAGAAACTTGGGCCATTTGATGAGATCTACATCTCTGTTCAGTCATTCACAAGAAGTCCAGCATATGAAGAAATTCATATTAATCTACTCCTCAACAAGATTTAATCCCCAGTGAGCTTAACATGGCTATTACTCGATTCTCTCAGTTTTCCAGCACCAATCTGTATTGGTATCTTTAGACAACAGGCAACGGACCCCAATGAGATTAGCATTTGGCACTTTGCATACAATAATCATCATTGCATATTACATTGCATCCTCAAACGCATAGCATATCCATGAATCATCATGCCACACTTCAAATGCATATGAAGCATGAGCCATATTTTGTACCTCGCCAAAAAGCCCCCAAATCAATCCCAAATCAGTAAAACATCCCCACAAAAAATATCATTCTCATAATTCCCAGTTAACATCTTTTATTACAATACCAACTAAAATAAACCATGGTTCCAGTATGTCGTGCTCCCCAACTCTCAATACTCACGTTATCTATTCCTAAGGTCGTAGATCATCCGTAGATCTTACCCTCACTTTACTTTTCCTAAGGTCGTAGATCATTCGTAGATCTTACTTTCACTTTATCCTATAGGGTCATAGGTCGTCTGTAGATCTTACCCTCACGGTATCATTGTTGAGGTCGTAGGTCTTCGGTAGATCTTACCTTCACTTTATCACTCTTAGGGTCTTAGGTCGTCCGTAGACTTTACCCTCTCCTCATCTTGTTTTTAAGGTCATAGGTCACTCGTAGATCTTACTTTCGCATTATCATTTTAGGGTCGTAGGTATTCCGTAGACTTTACCCTCACGTTATATTTTTAAGGTTGTAGGTCGCTCGTAGATCTTACCTTCGCATTATCGTTTGAGGTCGTAGGTTGTTTGTAGATCTTACCTTCGCGTTATCATTCCTAGGGTTGTAGGTCGTCCGTATACTTTACCCTCATGTTATCTTCATCCTAGGGTCATAGATCGTCCGTAGATTTTACCATTGTGCTATCTTTTCTAAGGTTATAGGTTGTCCATAAATCTTACCCTCGTGTCATCTTTTCTTGGGTCATACGTCGCTCACCGGTCTTACCCTCGTGATATCCTTTCTCTTAAGTCGTCAATCATATGTCAATCTTTACCCGTCGTCTTTACTTTTCTTTTGGGTCATGAATCCCACACGATAGATTCTCTACTGCCGTCAAGTTATATCCATCGTCTTTAAGTTATTATGTTGTTAGTAATCCTACCTTCAATCACCATAAAATTGTCAACCAAATTTTTTCAGTCACTCTATCGCCCACTTCCATGAGAAACTTGTATTCGCACCGTTACCCCAGTACGAGCTACAATTATTCAACCATGTTTATCCATCATGACCAGTCCACCAGAGAAACAATTTTTCTTTCCCCAGTAGACATCACAAATAAATGACACTCACACCATCTCTCCAGGGAAATTTCAAGTCCTGGTATTTAATCATCTTCCACCTTGAACTTTCGAAAGGCTGACACTAATCTCACCTTACTGTTTAAGATGATTAAATAGGGGAAGCCGTCATACCCCAAATTTTCCCTACCTTTTTTTACTTTTTTCTGGATTTGAACTTTGCATCCCATTTGCATCATTTTTACTAAGTCGTTTGCATATCCTACATCTCAAGTAATTATGCGCCTTGTTTGAGGTATTAGGGTTGTGCCCTCTTTATGTCTAATTTTGTTTTGAAGTTCTCTCATCAGGTTAAGGACAAGTTCATCTGGATCTTGAACGGTGGATCATGGAATGAAGTTTTGAGTTGTCATGGATTTCTTTATCATCAAGTTACAAGGTTGTTTCTCACTCAAATACCTCAGAGCCTGGATTAGGCTTTATTTCCCTATTGTTTGGCAAGATGCTAGGGTTTTGGATCCCTGGTTTTTATGAAGATGTTTCTTTCGCCCGCCTAAAGGATAACTCAAGGTCAAGTACATTTGGTTAGGGATTTCATCTCCTCACGCTTCAAGTTTTCTTCTTAAGATCTCTAAGTCACCGAGTCGAGAGTTTGAAGTTTCAGTTGACGAATGCGGAGTTTGGGCATAAGAAATAAGGTTTAAGGTTCATAATGATCAAGGCATGTTTTATTGCTTCAGTTACAAGTTACTGTTGGTTTGGAAATCAAAGTTACAGTTCTCATTGAGAGTGCAAGTTAGGTTTGGACATGATATGAAGATTGGGAATTGAAAGACAAGGCGCGTGCTTACTTGAGATACAAGTTACTAAGGTCATGTTTGATTTCTTAAATTTCAAGTTACGAAGTGAGGAGTATTATTCAAACCATTCAACTGGAAATTTCTATTTTCAATCAAGATTCAAGAGTTTGTTTGATTTCCATACAATAAATTCATCATTCAAAAAATTCACTCAAGTTTGGTGTTCAAGTTACATTTTTGGACAATTTGCAAAAGGGATTACAATGCAAAATACAAGCTGGATCAAAAGTTACAATTGTTGTTTACAAAAAAGGAAATAAATGTTTGTTTCTTCAAGTCTCTTTGCTTTATCTTCAAGCCACTCATTCACTCCTCGCCATGGCCTTTTCGTCTTTTAACCTTGCCTCGGTCGTCCAATTCTCATGTTCATGAAATAAGAAAAGGGAAAAAGTTAGTAAACAATTAACATGTGAAAGTTCCAAACGAGAATTAATTGTTAAATAGGATTTTGTATCTCATCATTAGGGTTTGCATTTGGAATCGGAACTAAAAGGGTTTGTTTTTAATCATGGGCTATCTCCTCCTACTTTTGCAAATCACAAAAAGTGTGGGTTTTTGGTTCACAACAGGGAAAAGAAATGTGAAAATATTTTCAAACTGCTATACAACAAAACAAATACAAAGAAGCAAAATAGCGTAACAAACAGCCACAAAATGGGTAGGCCTGCAACAATAAAATAGCAACAAATTAAGCAAATAATAGTAAGCTTTCCAAACCACAACAGAACAAAAAACAGCAGCAGCGCAGCACCAAGGCAACAGGCTAGCAGACCAAACAAGTCGAACCTGCAGCAAAGCTGCCAAGAAAGGCAGCATAGGCTGCTAAAATGACAGAACAAGGCAGCAACAACAAGTAAAACAAATAATATAGTAGCGAATCAAGAGTCGTAACTAACAAAACCCCTATGCATCATTTTCCTAATTTTGCAAACCCTTCAGAATTTTCAAAAAGTAAAACAGTTTGCATCATTGAAAGATAAAGAGGAAAGAGACAGGTTTAGAGAGATATCACCTAATCCACAACTTGTCAAAAATCAGCCCTACACTTTGTTTCCCAAAGCTTACCTTTAGTGCCCAAAACTCTGTCCAGTCTGCACACAAACACCAAACAAAATAGGCCAAAATTTACACCAAAATAGACAAAACTCAAACTTGTGCTCAAAAGGCCACAAAGTCAGCTTGCCAATAATGTTCAAATTTCACCAATTCCCTCCAATTCCTACCCTTATCTTATTATAAGAAGAATCATTGTCTCATTTAAAAAAATACATTTTGAGAAAGTGAGATAACCATCCAGCAAGAAAACCAATGTGAGATTACAGCATACAAACACACAAAAAACCAAGAGATTTTTCACACAGCCAATTAACCGAGAGAGATGTTATACAGCCAACACACAGATAACCAAGCCAGAAAACCGAGAGAGAGAGAGAGAGAGAGAGAGAGAGAGAGAGAGAGAGAGAGAGAGAGAGAGAGAGAGAGAGAGAGAGAGAGAGAGAGAGAGAGAGAGAGAGAGAGAGAGAGAGAGAGAAAGAGAGAGAGAGAGATTTTGCCAAGTAAAAAGCCAGAAAAACCACAAAAAGATACCAACTACAAAGCCTAAAACCAAAGGAAGTTATTAGAAAAAATAATAACCAAACTCTATCATTTTTAGAATCAATATCCCTCCAAAGTAATCTTTAAAATCTCCATTAACTTGTATCAAACATACATTGTTAAACAATTTTTCAGATTTCAGAAAAAGCAGAAGGAATTTTCTTGATACTCACCTATTCTGAAGCTCTGTCAGAGAGACTCTGATAGGTAACTCTTCGTT
Organism: Vicia faba; assembly: GCA_948472305.1. Taxonomy (NCBI): domain Eukaryota; kingdom Viridiplantae; phylum Streptophyta; class Magnoliopsida; order Fabales; family Fabaceae; genus Vicia; species Vicia faba. Next base: position 1,473,018,101 of record OX451741.1, read on the forward strand.
CTCTATTTCTTTTTAATTTAAACTTTTAATCTAATTAATCGATCGTAAGATGAAATTTGTTGCTGATATTTGTAAATTGTGAGGCCGTGAATGTCTTTGTCCTTGTTTTTTGCTTGCTGTTCACACTGAGGTCTTAATCAGAGATAGCCAAGAGAGTAAGAACCTGTGAGGAGGCCATGAGAAATAATAGAAAGAACAAAGTTTGTTAAAACTACAAAATAAGGGTATACGAAAACAAAGACAAGAAAATCACAACCAAAAAATACATAAAGCATTCTCTACAAGCCAGCAAAAAAATACACACTACAACTTACCTTCAAAAAACAAAAAAAAAGGCAACTACCCTCCGCGAATTTATTCTGCATCTGCTATCTTCTTTCATTAATCATCTTCAAATTTCGACGAGCACCAACTTTATCGTTTTTGCTTGCTTTTCATCAGCCTCCGTATACCACCTCCTTCATCGTAAACCCTTCTCACTATAACATCCTTCACTTTCTACTACAGATCGCATACTCCCTCGTCCGGCCCTTCTGACATAGCCTTCTGCATCCATCGCCTCACCACGTCAAGTCTAGGATACACTACACCACCACCATCATCCCCTTTATTCCGCCTCACCTTCATATTTAACAACTCATCAACAACCCTAACACAATAACAAAAGCAGAACATTAGCATGCGATGAAATCAGAGAACCAGAATTCTGACACCTACCAGCAAATCAAAACAGAGTAAAGCACGAGAACCACGATGAAGATGATAGAGGAGCAGAAGAGGAATCGAACTAAAGTTTACAGTGGTGAGGTTTGAATCCGCGAAAGTGAGCCGGAGAGGGATGCGTTTGAAGAAAAGGAGAACAAAATCAAAGTTGAGGCCTTGATGTTTTGAATCACAGAGAAGTTGACGAAGGGAGTGTTCATGGCGTATGGAAGATGCGAAGAAGATAAATTGGTCTAGAAGGCAGAGAAGAGAGCTGCTACATTTGAGGGAGGAGAAGGTCTAGCCTTTTTTTGTAGTACAAGGTTGAGAGAGGAAGAGGAAGCTCAATTGAAAGAAACTGAAATGCCAAAGACCCTTGAACCCTAACTCTCAAATGTTCTTTTCTCATTATTTATGTTGTGTGCTGAACATAAGGTGTGGTTGGGCCTTGAGCCCGTTGTTTTTTTGAAAATCAATTGGTGTCAAAAATGTCCTTCATGGACTCTTCTGGCTGGGCCTTGCGCTAATTCCATCACTTTTTGCCTTATACCCCCCCCCCCCCCCCCCCCCGTTACTAACTTAAGTATTATTATTTCTTTCACTAATTTTATTTAATTTTATTTATTACTATTAATCTAGCTTAGGTAGTAATTAATTAAATAAAAATGTTTTTTTTTATAATTTCCTTTAATTAGTTTAGTGTCAATTATAGAATTAGGACTCCTTTCCCTTTTAATTTCTAAATTTTTGTACATAAAAAATGTAAAATAGATTAATATTTTATTTTTCTTAACATGATAAAAATACCCTAAATAATTTAGAATTAGGTTTTAATATTTATTTTCTCATAAAGTAAAAAAAAATATTATAGTACTATCTTCTTTTATTAAAACCTTAAAAACATTAAGAGTTTTAGTTTTTTTATTTATTTGTTCAAACCTCGATGCCATACTCCCTTAGGCAGCTCCATGAGGCGATTAAACCTCGTTTCGATCGCCTTATGTTGAAGTAGACTTTTATCTCACTTGTACATAACAAACAATTAGGTTTTTAGTCTCCTTCTTAACCTTTTTCCTCTTTTGTAATTAAAAGTTAACATTTACAAATCAAAAATCCAAAAACACCTTAATCATTACTCGAATTTATTTTAAATTGAGAAAACACTCAACAAATCAAAACTTCCCCCAAAGGGCATATTATCTCTGTTTACCGCGATACCGGCCGTGCCTATTGCTAGAATGCGTGTGTTAACGTCGCCCATTAAAAAACACCAACAAATCAACCATTTTCTAAAGTAACTACGGTGTTGTGATTCCTTCACTTGATACATAGGAAAAGGGTCGTGAAACCCTCACGAACGCAATAATAGAAAACCATTTCTTTCCCCCCTTAAGCAAGTATAGTTGTAGATAAACACACCCTTAGAGACAAACAAACAGAATGGATCCCGTTGAGTATAACAGATGTGAGGGGTGTTAATACCTTCCCCTCACATAACCGACTCCCTTACCATTTCTCTTGGTCGCAAGACCATATTATCAATTCCCTTGTGGTTTTATAGATATTTCCCCTTCCTTCGGGATAAATAAAGTTCGGTGACAGCTCTGTGTTTTCTGTCGGTAGCTTCAGTTGTGTAAAATGACATGTATTTGTGTGTTGTGTTGTTGTAATATTATGATGATGTGTTATTGTTATTGATTATAACATGATGAGTTGATAACATGTTTGGATGGTTTTGAAGGCTATTTGTTAATGAGATGAAACTTGATTTATATGTGTCATGTGTGTTTTGTGATTTGGTGTTGGATTGTAATCATACTTTGTGTATTATTTGCTATAGTTGTGATGATGTTTTGGTGTAGTGATGCTATGAATATGAGTTGTATGTGGATAATTCATGAGTATATGTATGAATGTGAAATTGTATAGTAATTCAAGTTTGATGAATTATTAAAGATTTGCATGGATGTTAAGATTAGAGAATGATCTTAATTGCATATGGTTGTTGTAATTGCACATGCATCATTTATTGTCAAGAGGCATGTTTGTTAGTTCTGAGGGGGTTAGTGACTTGTCCTAAGCCTAGAGAGGGGTTTGAAACCTTAGAGGACGGGATTTTGTATGTTATTGGTCTAGAGGATGAACCTGGTTTAAAATAAAAATTGAACAAAAATAACAGTGATTGGTACCACATGCATGAGTATTGTATTGGAGTTGCATTAAGTCACATTATATTTATGTCATAATATGAAATTATGTTCATTATGTATAAATGATGTATTTGTTGAATCGTGGAAGGTGAATGCATACTTGTGAATATTATGATTGATGGGATGATGCTATGTTATAAAGTATCAGAAGTATGAGAATAAATCATCTGTATGTATGCATGTATGTTATCACATTATATATTATTATATGATTTCAATAATTATGTGAATTTTCGCCCTTCTGTTGGAATGATGTTTTATACGACATCACTCAGGTACTGAAGATTAGAGTTGCTTTGGCAAGAGTGAATCTGAAGAAGCTATCTTTATTTTATTTCCCTATTTATTTTGGGTTGATTCATGCTCTGGTCATGTAACACTGGGTAAACATTTAGACTCATGTTTTGAGAGATACTTTTATATATTATATTTAATTGGTTATTCTTATTTGGATTATGTGGTGAATTGGCTTTTATGCAAGTGAATGAAATTTTATGAGACTCAAATATTGTATTTGTTTTGAATAAATTGTGTCCGCTGCTACATACTTATGTGAAAGTGATAAGAAAAGAATGAATTTAATTTAATGTTATTGAGCATGATAGGAGTTTGTTATGTATGGAGTATGTGTGACACCCTTAAGTGATATACATGTTATATTTACTCTGACTATGATGTAATATTCCTCGGGGTTTTAGAGGGTGTTACATTAGTGGTATTAGAGCATAGTCGGTCAGTTGACCAAGTTGTTAATGTGTTTATTCCCGTTTACATTTGATATGCGTATATGAAACTATTTGTATTGTTTTTTCTAACGAGTATTTGTTGTTGGAAATTCTCATAACAATGGTTGGAGGAAGAAATAATGATGTTATTGCTTAAGTTTTTGTAATGTTGGCCGGAGTGATTAGGTAGAATCAGCATGTCAACAATAAAGATGGGAACAACAATGACGATGAGTTCCATGCTTTTGGGAAGTTTCAATTGAACAATCCATCAATTTTTGAGGGACCGCATAAACCTGACAAGGTACAGGTATGGCTGAAAGCGATCAAGAAGATTTCTCAAATCATAAATTTTTCAGATGGGCAGAAGGTGCAATTTTGTACCCATATGCTTGAGAAGAAAGCTGAGGAATGGTGGGGTAATACTAGTAAGAGGTTTAAAGAAGAGGAAACTGAGGTTACTTGGGCTGTTTTCAGAGAAGCGTTTGTGGAGAAGTATTTTCCAGAAGATGTGTGTGGGAAGAAGGAAATTAAGTTCCTTGAGCTTAATTAGGGTAATAAAATAGTGGCAGAGTATGCTGCAAAGGTTTGAGGAGTTAATTATGGTTGTGACTAGCTGGCCGAGACGAACTCAACCATGGATTTAGAATGCATTTCCATGGCGCCTATAGGATTCTAGAGATGTCTGGCTTGTAGTGACAGACCTCTGTCCGTAGGTATAGGTCCTGGAACCTTTAGCAACGGTTCAACAAAGAAGATGAAGGCGTGTCACGCCATCATTGGCTCTTTCAAAACCACGCGCGCATTTTTGTTTTTGTTCTAACCATTGACTTGTTTTATTACATAATATATTCTTTTCATATTATTAAATAAACAAAGCAGCATAGTGGCAAGCGTGCATTGGCAATCACTTTCAGGACTTGGGTTCGAATCCCAGGTCCCCCAATTTCTATTTGATTTTGTATTCCAGGTGATCAAGTGCATATTCAAACCTGCAGCCTATCGTGCACCATAGCCCATGCAGTAGCCAGATGGCCATTGGCCAGATCTAGTGGCCAGGATCTGAAGGTCCACCATGGAGCCAAGTCAGCGCGTGCACACCAAATCCGAAAAGTCAACGAAGGGCCAACACAATTGGGCTTCAGATTGTTATCTACACCACCAAAATCAGGCCCAAACCCCTTTCTTTTCTATTTTATTTATTTAGTTTTATTAATTGTTTTTATTGTTTTATTTAATTTACTAACCAATCAAAAAAATTCTTTTCTTTATAAAATAAGATCATAAAAATATTTTCTTTATCAAATCAAATTTTTATTTTTATTTTATTAATAAACACTAATTAAATTAACTTAGGTTTTAATTAGAATAACTTTAACATATTTTTGTAAATAATCAAAATTAAAATTAGATTTAATTAGGTTTTTACTAATTCAATTAATTTTATTTTCTTTCTTAAAATAACAAAAAACCCAAAAATAATTTTTTCATTTAACTAATTAATTTATTTAATTCAATTTAGTAATTAATTTAGAATTTATTTCTTTCTTAAAATAAAATAAAAACCAAAAAAAGATGTCTTCTTTAAAGGGTCAAAACCCTAATCTTGCACTCGATCTAATTTCTCGCACGCGATTTACTTTCTTTTATCCAATAATGTACTTGCTCCCGGATTGTAATAGTAAATAGGACTTTTATTTATTTTTTATCGCTTTATTTATTTTTAAAGGGTTTGTCTTTGGCGATGTAAATATCCGACGGCTTGTAATTTAAATTCCACATTTTTATTTCCGCAAATTATAACTGTTAGATGTTTGTTAATAGGGTTGCATGACAAGACTGAATGTTTTAAACTAAAATCAACTTAGATCACCATTAACATGTACAAAGACAAAAATAACTGAAAACGACACACTCGCACATGTGCACTCCTAGAGTACACCCCCACTTGGTTGCCTTCGCGCACGGTCATTGAGTATAGGTCACTTTAGCGGTCTTCCTCTTGTCTAAGGATCATAGTCGCCTCGAAACGGTTGCCTCGGATATTGTTGCCTCAAACAAATGATCTAAGACATTAGGGTTACCGCTAAGGCGTCCTAACATTTCTTTAGTGACCGTAAGTTCCTCATTCGAATTGACCCTTAAACTCCAACGACGGTGTTACCTACTCATCAATAGTGGGATAACATTGTCTAAAGGACATTAGCATAGAATGATTCCTTTTTCGAGTAGGTAGATAGTTCTTAGATACTTGCTCTTTTAAAAACAAAAACTTTTCACACTTACACTTTTCGAACAAAGTTTTCAAAACACTTCATACGCTCTTGAGGACAGAAGCAAGAGTTAAATCGAAGTTTTCAAACCAAAAATTTTTCAAACCCACAAGCACAAAGAAAACAATTTTGAAAACAATTGAGCAAGTACCTAAGAGCCCGTGGATAACCACGGATAGAAAGGGTGCTAACACCTTCTCTTTCTATAATCTACCCCCCGAACCCAAGAAATGTCTCGAAAAAGGAATTTTTCTGTGCTTTTTTCCTTTCCTTGTTGGATAAAATAAAAGTCGGTGGCGACTCTTGATTACCGCGACATTTTGCGAAAACAAATGCAAAATGCAAACCAGCATATCAAAAAACAGTCAGTTCTTCCCACCGTATCACTGAATTGGCGACTCTGCTGGGGATATTTATAAGTGGGGTGTACCTTAGGAATAGTTCATATTGTTTTCAATTGCTTGACTTGTATGCTTTATCTTTGTGGGTTTGAATCGGAGTTACTATAGATCCTAACCCAGATAAGAGGGATACCCTTTAGGTAAGTAGCAATAAACTATGAGTAAACTGTACGGCATAGACCGATACGGTTGAAGCAGTAGCTACGTTGGTGTGGCACTTTAGTATGTACTGATATCCCTTGTGGCGCAACGAGGAGAATATAGGTCTCCTAAGGGGTCATTAAGCACCAACTGACCTTAGAACCTATAATTGACCAACTTGGCCATAGAACAGTAGCAGTATGCTACACTCATTGAGACCAAACTCTCGCGATGATTCCGGCCTCAAGAAAAGGTTGCTAAACTGGAATTATGACCGATCGAGGGTGGTCAGTGATATTTAGATCCTCTAGAGCCCGGTTACTATTTCTAGGACAGGTTGAACCAACTGAACTGAAAGAGGGTAGTACCTAGACTCCTTGCCAGCTTGAAATCTAAGGGCTCTCTGTGTGACTTGCGTGCCTTTACCATGTTTGCTATTTGTGGATACTTATGGTGTGTTTTCTATCATGACATCATGAAATCATGACATTGCATGCATCTTGAATTGGACTAACCTATTTCAAAGACAGGAGGGATTCATCTTTGTTCTATTTTGCAGGTCATGGCACCCATGCGTAGAAATACCATTCGGATCAACTTTGTCCAGATTCCTACTCAGCTTAAGGAATTGGTTGCAAAGATTTCAGATACTTCCTCCTTTATCAAAAGACATGGTCACCTCCTGGGTTTGGTCACTTCCAAATTGGACGAACAGATGATGAGTGTCTTAGTCCAGTTCTTTGATCCTTTGTACCATTGCTTTACTTTTCCAGACTACCAGTTGGTCCCTACCTTGGAAGAGTTCTCTGATCTGCTTGGCATCTCCATTCTAGAGCAGACCTTGTTCACAGGTTGGGAGAAGATCCTTAGGCCGGAAGAAATTGATGCAGCCCTTCATCTGACAAAGGCTGAGGTAATGTCCAATTGGGAGACTAGAAGTGGAGCAAAGGGCTTTCTGACTAAATTCTTGGTCGGTAAAGCTAATCAGTTCTGCGATAGTCTAGATTTCCAGGCATTTGAAGACATTCTGGCTCTTCTCATATATGGTTTGGTGTTGTTTCCTAACTCAAATTCTTTTGTCGACGTGAATGCAGTGAAGATTTTTATGTCCGATAATCTTGTGCCCACCCTCTTGGGTGACATTCTTCACTCTCTTTATGCCTGTACTGCTCGGAAGCGGGGAACCCTTATGTGTTGTGCTCCATTGCTGGCGAGGTGGTTTATTTCTCACCTCCCCAAATCAGTTTTGAAGAACAAGGAAGGCATGGGCTGGGCCTATAGGATTATGTCTCTCTCTCATAATGACATCATTTGGACTATTAAGGGTATGGAAGATGTGGCTATTATTGATCGATGTAGGGAATACCCCAATGTTTCACTGATAGGAACCAATGGAGGGATCACTTATAATTCGTGCTTGGCCTTACGTCAGTTTGGGCGAGCTAGAAGGGAAGGACCTCATGAATTGCTAATGCATAGTATTGTCTTTGACTTCCAAGGGGATAGTGACGAGCAACGCCGCATGTTCATAAGAGCTTGGGATAGAGTTCACAGATCTGATCCGCACGAACTGGGTGCGAAGACTTCTCTTCTAATGGAGCCATATCTCCGATGGGTTCGAATCCGTGCCCAAAAGCTGGGAATGTCGTATGAAGCCATCTTGCCTATCATTGTTGAGGTTGCTGATGAAGAAGGGGTTCCTCCTACCATCCTACACCCTTACATGCCTACTGACATTGGGGCATTAAAGAGATCGTGGATGCAGCTGAGAGAAGAGCGGGATACTTACCAAGAAAAGTATCGCGAGCAAGAGTAGAAGATTCAGAAATTGACAAGGCAGCTGGAGAACGAGCGGATCCTCAATGACTATGTCCGTACCGACAAGAAATGACCATGGGAGCACTGATTATCTTTTGATTATTTGTAGTTTTGATTTACTTTTCAGTTTTTCTTTCTTGTAACTCCTTAAAGGCATCTGTTGAACAATTGAATTTCAAGTTTATCTAATAAAAGTGGGTTTCATTTTTTGGTTTATGAATTTGAATCTCTCGACGTCTTTGAAATCATATCATACGCATTTCATTCCATGCACCTCATAACAGGTACCCTTACAGGTTTCTCATCTTCTTCGTTATTTATTTCAGCATCATGTCTTCTGAAACTTCAATTGAACAAGCAATCAAGGCTCTACAGGCTCAAAATGCTCAGTTCCAGGAATTGATCATGAGTTTGGCTAAGGGTCAGCAAGATCTGAAGACCCTTATCCTGAAAGAGAAGAAGAAGAAGAAGGCGGTCCTATTTAATATGGGTCGCAGATTCGGAAACAATTTGCGAGAAGAGTTTAATTTGACCCCCTCATCTGGAGGGAAAGATAATCAGGAAGAAAGGAGGGCTCCTAGCCCTGTGGTTTCCGACAACGAGATGGACTTCGACGAGGACCAGTATCCTCCTGCTGAAGATAGATACAAGCAACTGGAAGACCGGTTGAGTGTGATGGAAGTTCAGAAAGTGCCTGGTCTGGACTTTGGTGATTTAGGTCTGTCATCTGGGGTGGTGATCCCCCACAAATTCAAAGCACCAGCCTTTCTAAATACGACAGGGTTTCTTGCCCAAAACTGCACCTCTACTCGTATGTTAGGAAGATTCAACCATACACCACTGACAAGAACCTCTGGATCCACTTCTTTCAAGATAGTCTCTTAGGGACTCAGCTTGAATGGTTTTACCAGCTGAAAGGAGCTAGTATCCGTAATTGGGAAGACTTGGCTGCTGCTTTCTACAAGCAGTACCAATACAATGCCGACCTCGCTCCCACGCGTACCCAACTCCAGGGTATGTCTATGGGTACGGGAGAAGGTTTCAAAGATTATGCTCAGAAATGGAGGGACCTTGCTGGGAGAGTGCAACCACCCTTGGCTGATAGGTATCTAGTGGATATGTTTCTGGGGACCTTGTCTGGTCCGTATTTCAACCATCTAATTGGGAGCTCATCGTCCGGATTTACAGAGCTGATTATGACCGGGGAAAGGATTGAGGCTGGTATCAAATCTGGTAAAATACAGAAGGGTGCTTCGTCAAGCACCGAGAAGAAGCCTTTTAAGAAGGAGTCAAGTGTTGTTTATAGTTCAAAAAGCCATAATAGACCTGAACGCCGCCAAGTTGTTAATGTGGTGGTTATATCAAGACCTGTTATTTCTCCTCAACGCAACAATCAGCCAAGGGCCGAGAGGCCGCGAAGACAATTCACTCAGCTCAACATGAATTTATCCCAAATTCTACCGCAGTTGTTGAAGACCAACTTGGTGATTCCAAGGGAGGCCCCGAAGAATCCAAATCCAACATCACTGAAGTATGATCTGAATTCCCGCTGCGCTTTTCACTCTGATAGCCCGGGGCATGATACGAATGATTGCTGGGTTTTAAAGAATAAGGTACAGGATCTGATTGATGCCAAGGAAATTCATTTTGAAGTGCCAGAAAAGCCTAATGTCATAACAGCACCTATGCCCAAACATGACACGAGAGTGAATGCTATTGGAGACGATGATGAAGAGTTTGATATTAGCAGCTGGATATACCGGACTGCTGATGGTGGACTAAGAAATTAGACGGCAAAGGATTCTGTGCAATTTTTTGTTATTACCCAAGAATGAGACTTTTTGTTTTGAGTTTGTAACAGACAATTTTAAACTTTACGGCCTGGTGTCTTACCCGGGGCACCGTGGCTTCATTTGTGAGGGCTTTATGTGTGTCATCTACATATATCATTAATAAAGCATTGGACGTTTCTTGCATTTCAAATTTTGCACTCCTTGTTTTTCTTTTATTATATATATTGCAAAACAGCTATTTTACACACACTCACATATACAGGTCTACATCCAGTCTGGATCTCACTGGTAACGACTCTGCTACTGCCAGTTATGACTTCGAAAGTCCGATCAACTTAGCTGAAGACGAAGGTGAAGATGATTGTGAAGTGCCTGGGGAACTTGCTAGATTGCTACTCCAGGAAGAGAGGGCTATTCAGCCATATGAAGAGCCAATGGAATCAGTAAATCTGGGTACAGAGGTAGACAAGAAAGAGGTCAAGATCAGTGCAAATTTGGAGCCTAGTGTTAAGCAACGGTTGATTCAGATACTCATGACTATGTGGAGATCTTTGCCTGGTCTTATGAAGATATGCCTGGGTTGGATACCGACATTGTGATTCACCGCCTCCCTACAAAGGAAGATTGTCCTCCAGTGAAACAGAAGGTCCGCCGAATGCGCCCAGAGATGTCTGAGAAAATCAAGGTTGAAGTTATGAAACAGTTTGACGTCAGTTTTCTAGCAGTTACTTCTTACCCACAGTGGGTTGCCTACGTGGTTCCAGTGCCGAAGAAGGACGGCAAAGGATTCAATGGGGAAACTTTTGCTACAAGGTCATGCCTTTCGGATTGAAAAATGTTGGGGCAACGTATCAGCGTGCCATGGTCGCTTTGTTCCATGACATGATCCATCATGAGATTGAGGTATACGTTGATGACATGATTGCAAGGTCCCAGACTGAAGAAGAACATTTGGACCACCTTCAGAAGTTATTTGACAGGTTGAGGTTGTACATGTTGAGGTTAAACCCGAACAAGTGCACCTTCGGCGTGAGATCTGGTAAGCTGCTGGGTTTCGTCGTAAGCGACAAAGGTATTCAGGTGGATCCTGCAAAAGTGAAGGCTATACAGGAAATTCCAGCTCCCCAAATAGAAGAAGAAGTCATAGGCTTTCTGGGACGACTGAATTATATTTCCCGATTCATCTCACACCTGACTGCTACCTGTGAGCCAATCTTCAAGCTACTGAAGAAAGATCAAGTGGTAAGATGGAACGATGAATGTCAGGCCGCTTTCGAAAGAATCAAAGAGTATCTCCAAGAACCTCTTATTCTAATGCCTCCAGTTGAAGGGAGACCTCTGATCTTATACTTGACAGTACTCGACAACTCAATGGGGTGTGTGCTGGGGCAGCATGATGAGTCTGGCCAAAAAGAGCATGCTATTTATTACCTTAGCAAAAAGTTTACCGACTGCGAGACCCGATACTCGTTGCTTGAGAAAACTTGTTGCGCTTTGGCATGGGCTACTCGCCGGCTAAGACAGTATATGCTAACTCACACCACCTTGTTGATATCAAAGATGGATCCAATCAAGTATATCTTCGAAAAGCCTGCCTTGTCCAGAAGAATAGCAAGATAGAAGATGATCTTGACTGAGTATGACATCCAATATACGACCCAAAAGGCAATCAAGGGAAGTGTGTTGGCAGATCATTTGGCACATCAAGCAGTGTATGATTACCAGTCTATGAACTTTGAATTTCCGGATGAGAACATCATGTTGGTAACTGACTGTGAGACACCTGGACCGGATGAAGGACCTGAGGAGGGATCCCAATGGTCTATGTACTTTGATGGAGCTTCGAACGCTTTGGGTAATGGCATTGGCGCCGTGATCATATCTCCTAAAGGCTCTCATACTATGTTCACCGCCCGACTATGTTTCAACTGCACCAACAACATGGCGGAGTATGAAGCGTGCATCATGGGTCTTCGAGCAGCAATTGACCTAAGGATTAAGTTTCTAAGTGTCTTCAGATATTCCTCTTTCGTGATCAGTCACATCAAAGGCGAGTGGGATACGAAACACCCGAATCTTATTCCTTACAAGGAGTATGTATTGTCGTTGCTTTCCCATTTCGAGGAGATAACCTTTGAACACTTCCCTAGAGAGGAGAATCAGTTGGCAGACGCGCTGGCTACAATGTCTTTTATGTTCAAAGTCAATTGGGACAACGAAGCTCCCCGGATTATCATTGAAAGGTTGAAGCATCTTCCTTTTCTACTGTAACCAAGAACGTCGTGGCACGTTTCATTCGGCATAATCTGATATGTCGACACGGTGTACCAGAGAGGATCATTATGGACAATGGTACGAATCTCAACAATAAGATGATCACTGAGCTCTGCAAGCAGTTCAAGATACAGCATCATAACTCTTCTCCTTATCGGCCAAAGATGAATGGGGCTGTAGAGGTGTCTAATAAGAACATTAAGAAGATTGTGCAGAAAATGACGGTGACATACAAAGAATGGCACGAGATGTTACCATTTTCTCTTCATGGGTACCGTACCTCAGCATGGACGTCAACAGGGGCAACACCTTATTCCTTGGTTTATGGCATGGAGGCCGTCTTGCCCATTGAAGTTCAGATACCCTCTCTTTGGATTATGAAGGATGCATGTTTGAGCGAAGATGACTGGATTCAGACCCGACTTGATCAGCTGAACTTAATCGACGAGAAAAGACTTACTGCTATTTGTCATGGTCAGACGTATCAAAAACGGATGATCAAGGCATTTAACAAGAAGGTCAGAAGACAAGAGTATCAAGTTGGGGACCTGGTTATCAAGCGCATCATACTACCTCAAGGTGATCCTAGGGGCAAATGGACCCTGTGATACGGTGGGAGAGAACTGACTGTTTTTGGAATACTGGTTCGCATTTTGCGTTTGTTTTCGCAAAATGTTGCGGTAAGCAAGAGTCACCACCGTCTTTTATTTTATCCAACAAGGAAAGGAAAAAAAGCACAGAAAAATTCCTTTTGAGATGTTTCTCGGGTCCGGGGGGTAGATTATAGAAAGGGAAGGTGTTATCACCCTTTCTATCAGTGGTTATCCACGGGCACTTAGGTACTTGCTCAAAGTGTTTTCAAAATTTGCTTTTCTTTGTGTTTGTGGGTTTGAAAGAAGTTTTTCTTTGAAAAGTGTAAGTGCGAAAAGTTTTGTTTTGTTTTGAGAGAGCAAGTACTTAAGAACCATCTACCTACTCGAAAAGGGAATCAATATGTGCTAATGTCCTTTAGACAATGCTATCCCACTATTGATGAGTAAGTAGCATCGTCATTAGAGTTTTAAGGGTCAATTCGATTAAGGGACGTGTGGTCACTAAAACAATGTTAGGACGCCTTAGCGGTAACCCTAGTGTCTTAGATCATTTTTCCGAGGCAACCGTTTCGAGGCAACTATGATCTTTGGACAAGAGGGCGACCTCTAAAACTTCTTATACTCAATGACCACGTTGGAAGGCAACCAAGCGAGGTGTACCCTAAGAGTGCGCATGTGCGAGTGTGTCATTTTCAGTTAATTTGTCTTTGTATATGTCAATGGTTATCTATGTTGATTTTAGGTTTAAACATTTGATCTTGTCATGCATTCCCTATTATCAAACATCTAACAGTTTATAAGTTGCGGAAATTAAATCTAATTATTACAAGGCGTCGGGTATTTACATCGCCAAAAGCAACCCTTAAATTTAAAATGCGGAAAATAAAGAAAGCGGTAAAATAATTTAAAGCCCTATTAAACTATTACATTTCGGGAAACAGATACAATAATATGGTGAAATGGATCGCGTGCGGGAAATTGAATCGTATACGAGTTTTTTAGGGTTTTGACCCTTTTTTGAAAGGAAGTGATTTTTTTTTGTTATTTTTTGAATGAAAGGGAAATAAACTAAGTTAATTAAATAAATAAATAAGCTAATTAATTAATTAAAATATTTTTTGGGATTTTTTGATATTTAAAATAATTAAATTAAATTAATCAAAATTAGTAAAACCTAATTATCTAAATTAATTTTAATTATTGCAAAAGTTATTAAAGTTATTTTCTAATTAAACTAAATTAATTGAATAAATATTTAATTACAAAAATAAAGTGCTGAATTTAATTTTAATAAATAAAATATATTTTTGGTTTTTGATTTTATGAGAACAAAGTTTGATTGGTTAGTAAATATAGAAATAACAAAACAAAACAATTAAATAAAATAAAATAAAATAAAATGATGAGATAGAAAAAACTCAGGGGGGGTTCAGGCCCAATTTGGAGGTTTGGATGGCAATCTGATGGCCCAATTTGAATTGGCTTGTGTTGACTTTTGGATTCTCCACGCGCATGTTGGCTTGAGAGCATGATGGACCTTCAGCCTGGGTCACCAGATCTGGCCTTGGGCCATCTGGCAACTGATTAGGTGATGGTGTATGATAGGCCATAATTGTTGAAAAGTGCTAGAACACCTGAAGAAAAATAGCAAAGTAACATGGGGGGGCCTGGGATTCGAACCCAGGTCCTGTGAGTCACTGGACAGTGCGCTTACCACTACACCACTATGCATCATTTGTTAGTGTATTAGGTAATAATTATAATATGGGAAACAAGTTAATATGCCTGAAACAAAAAGAAAAAGCGTGAATTATTTGAATGGAGCAATAGGATGGGGACACGTTGTCGTCCCTGTCCTCAGATTTTCATAGGGGTTACCTGCGGATTTAAATCCGCCAGCAAAAGGCATAGGTCGATTCCAAAATCCATTCCAGACCATATAAACTCCATCCAATGCCATGGTTGTGCTCGCCTCTTCATCCCGGTCTCAACCATCTCCGTTGACATGCTTAATTTCACCTTTATCAAAAACCCCTTAAAAAAACTAGGAAACCCTACAATGACATTTCTCGATACAAAGCATGAAAATAAAATTGGTTAATGCAGAAAGTTCATAAATGATATGAGGAATCATAATATGCACTCATTTTTTAGAATGGATGTAAGAATAGAGATTTGGGAATCCATGAACATGGCGGATCTGAGGGACGCTTATAATGCTTTAGGGCGCGTATGAAGGCTGGTTAGGAGTTGGTTTCGCTTCAGTGGATGTCCAGCAACTGATTCACGTTGAGTTTTGGCCTTGAAAACACCTCTATGTGCAATTTCAGTTTCAAGCTTTTTTCCAAATTTTCCAAGTTTGGTTCTTGTGATTTTGCAGCCTCCCTACTTACGAAGGGCCATTTGTGGTTAAGACCATTTTCTCAGGAGGAGCTATGATTCTAACCACCATGGATGGTGACGACCTTCCTCACCCCGTCAATGCAGACATAGAGAAAAGATACTACGCATGATCAAAGACCCGCTAGGTTGACTGGCCTATGCAAAAATAAGGGCTTCCCGGCGAACCAAAAGGGTTCGGGAAAAAATAAGGGATGAAAATAAAATATCTGTAAACCCGGAAAGTCGAAAACCTGAAAAGGCAGCTTGGGCAAAAAAGGGTATCCCGGTGGACTGAAAACCCGAAAAGGCGGTCCAGGCAAATATTAGGGATAAAAGTGTAACACTATGTCTCATTGGATCACCTTGCAACCAGACTTCGGTACCGACTATCAAGCTCGGACGGCACTAATCAATCTGATTCATCTTCAACCAAGTAGCAAAGTGATGAGATGCTCGAGAACATAAAGGCAATAGTAGAGTTGGGACCCAGTGGGATTATTCACATAGTTGTTTTGTTTAGTTTTTCACAAATTGTGTAAATTCTATTATTCAGCGGTGTTCTCTTACTAGGACGTCAGCATCTTGTACAAAAACGCCTATTTACAGTCCAAACTTCAAAATTAATACAATTCATTCTCAGAAAAAATTCAAACTGTTTTTCCTTTTTCTGTTTTGTTTTGCAAAGAACGTCCAATGTTCATTTTTGATATATGCATTTGACATTAATTGTTGCTCATAAATATTTACATGCGAAACAAAAGACCATTACTTGTAATATCAGAAATGGGGGCAAATAAAAATTGTCCAAGTTGTACAGTTGCTCTGTCCACCAGGTATCAAGGTAGATTCAGCTGAAGGATATGGCTAAGATATTTTCATTCCCTGCAGAGTAAGACAATAATGTTAACTCTCCCCAGCTGAGACTTGCAACTGTGAATGAATCGGTAATATTCTCCCCAAGCAGAGTTTATCTACCATCAACACTGAAAAGGCTTAATATCCCTGGCAGTCTTAATATTCCCCAACGGAGTATAAGAATATTCCCCGGCAGAATACAAGATATTCCCAGTGGAGTTTAAAAATTTTCCCAGCGCAGTCTGAAAAAGCTTCCCCAGTGAAGTTTAGAGAATCATCCCCAGTAGACTTTGGAAGATTGTCCCCAGCAGATCTCAAAGGATTATCCCCATAAGAGTCTAAAAGGTTATCCCCAGTGAAGTCGCAACTGAAGGATCATCCCCAGTAGAGTTCATTCCTTTCACAAACAGAATTCAAATCCCCATCAGGATTCAATATCACCAGCAACGGTAATTCATCCCCAGCGGAACTTATCGGTGTAATCCTCAGCAAAGTATCTCTTCCCCACAGAGTTAATCTCCTCATCAGTTTATTCCCCAACGGAGTTATCCTCTCCTGCAGGTTTATTCTTGCAATCACCATCGTTTGCCATCCCCAACGGAAATTGAAAAGTCGACTCTTTTCTCCAGCAACTATCCGGGATTTATTTTCCCCAGCCAAACATTACATTTCCATACATCATGACACATGCATATACGCATCGTAAAACCCAATCTCATTTATTTTGAGAACATCATTGCTTGATATATATCATGCATTGCATACGACTGGCCTTTACCTTTCAGGAAGGATGCAATTAAATTCTCAGCTATGTCGAAGTACAGACCGGTTCTTAAATCTTAACTGAATTATTCTCGGTTGAACTATAGATAAGGTTCTAAATCTTGACTATTTTCCTCCGTCGTAGTGTGGACGAGTTCTTAAATCTCAACAGAATTATCCTCCATTGAAGTAAAGACAGTTCCTAGATCTCGATGAAGATGTTTCCCTCAGTCGAAGTACTGACCGGTTCTTAAATCTCAACTGAATTAGTCTCGGTTGAATTACAGATAAGGTTCTAAATCTAGACAATTCTCCTCAGTCGAAGTACTGACTGGTTCTTAAATCTCAACTGAATTATTCTCATTTGAACTACAGATAAGGTTCTAAATCTCGACAATTTTCCTCCGTCGTAGTGTGGACGAGTTCTTAAATCTCAATAGAATTATCCTCCGTTGAAGTACAGACATTTCCTAGATCTCGATGAAGATGTTTCCCTCAGTCGAAGTACTGACCGGTTCTTAAATCTCAACTGAATTAGTCTCAGTTGAATTACAGATAAGGTTCTAAATCTCGGCAATTCTCCTCAGTCGAAGTACTGACCGGTTCTTAAATCTCAACTGAATTAGTCTCGGTTGAATTACAGATAAGGTTCTAAATCTCGACAAATTTCCTCCGTCGAAGTGTGGACGAGTTCTTAAATCTCAACAAAATTATACTCCGTTGAAGTACAGACAGTTCCTAGATCTCGATGAAGATGTTTCCCTCAGTCGAAGTACTGACCAGTTCTTAAATCTCAACTGAATTAGTCTCGGTTGAATTACAGATAAGGTTCTAAATCTCGACAATTTTCCTTCGTCGTAGTGTGGACGAGTTCTTAAATCTCAACAGAATTATCCTCCGTTGAAGTACAGACAGTTCCTAGATCTCGATGAAGATGTTTCCCTCAGTCGAAGTACTGACCGGTTCTTAAATCTCAACTGAATTATTCTCGGTTGAATTACAGATAAGGTTCTAAATCTCGGCAATTCTCCTCAGTCGAAGTACTGACCGGTTCTTAAATCTCAACTGAATTAGTATCGGTTGAATTACAGATAAGGTTCTAAATCTCGACAGATTTCCCCCCAGTTGAATTACGGACAAGTTCTTTAAACTCAGTAGAGATGTTCTCTCAGCTAAGGTACAAGCAAGTTCCTAAATCTCAACAAAGATCGGGCTTCCCTAACGGAATCTTCTACAACAACAGGTGTGCTAGCTCTCGATAAGGAATCTCGTATGCGATCGACACCCCTGCAGATGGCATCTTTAAGCCCATCCTCCCGCCAGCAATCTCCAAATGGCATTTGTAAGCCCATTTCCAACATCACCAGACTGATACCACTTCATGCGAGTGCAAATTTCTGGGCACTCTAGTGTTCAATCATCTTCTACCTTTGGATCACGAAAGGAACGAAAGCCAATCTACATCCTCAGGTTTTAGAAGATTGAACAAGGGCAGCTGTTGTACCCCAAAATTTTCCCTCCCATATTTCTCAAAACATTGCAAGAAAAATCTCCAAGTTGCTCAAGGTTGCTCAAGAGTTGGTCAGACAAATTATCTCCTAAGGCAGTCTACCCCAAATTAGGGTTTTGTGTTGCATCAAGATCCTTGAGTCCAAATGACCTCAAGTTCTCCCCAATGTCCTAATATGTTCTCAATATCATCCATGTCAAATTTCAAGCCTTGCAGAGGAAGTTTGCTCAGTCAATTGCTCAAAGGGTCCAAAAATCGATTGTGTTAGGGCAAAAGTCAATTGTGACCAACATACAGTCAAACTTCAAGATTTTTTGTCAACATTCTCATTTTGAATTATATTTCATCATTTGATCAAGGGTTGATCATGATTCATCTAGGATTGCCCAAAGTTCATCAAGACTCAAAAGTTGCTAAATTAGGGTTTTGGAGGAAAACTCAACTCAAATTTAACCAAGCATAACTTTCTCATACTTTATGAGAAATGACCCATCCAAAGCTAATTTTGAAGAGGATGCAATTTCCTACAATCCATCTTCATATCCCAAGATCAAAAAATTCACTCACAAGAAGTTATAAATTTGGACATTATAGGTCATTTTTGAAAGTCAACAAAAACACTTTTTTTCCAAAGCTTATAACTTGAGCATGGAACATAAAAATTAGATGAGACCAAAAGTATTGGTTAGAGGACATCTCAAGCTTTCTATAAAGTCAAAGGACACCTCCAAAGGTTAAAAATTGAAGAAGTTATGCATTGTTGAAGTTGGACATTTTTGCAAAATGGCCAAAAGTCAACTATCCCCAAAACTTCAAATTTTGTCAAATGGGCCCATTCTTTTCCACTTGATTTGAGCTTGCATAGTTGCCCACGTGTCCTAGATTCAGCCATGAGCCCATATTTTATTTTTATTATTTTATTTGATTTTTATTGAATTTATTCATTTTAAATCAAAATTAAATCATATAAAATCTAAAACCTTGATAACATGAGATTTTTTTGCTATTTCAGGATTTGATTCTCATCATCATCATCATCAAACTCGAATCTCACCAATTCATGTGAAAAAGATTGAGATTTGGGCAAATTTGGCAAGTTGTAAAGAGGAGATCAAATCCCAAGGCATTGATATGGGAAGATTCAAGCCATAATTCTTACCCTAATACACTCCATAATACATAAGCAAGCAAAACAGATCGAAACAAGGGTTGGTATTTGCAGGAGGAAGCAGAACAAAAGTTTGAAAAAATTCATAAAAAGCTTGAGATCGAAATCGTGCTTAGAGGTGTTTTCAGAAGCCAAGGTCTATCCCAGTCGCTTCTTGGACGTTCACTGAAGCTAAACCAATCCAAAGCAAGCTTCCTCACACACCACAATGCGCTGTAAGTGTCACGCGATTTCCCCCTGTACTTGGTTTCGTATCTCAGAAATTATGCATTGTTACAATGAAATAATTGCATATTTGTAATCACCATGCCATTTGCAAGCTTTTGACATTAACAAATTTCATTTATATGACCAATATGAAGATCTGCCATTGCTAGGGTTTCGTCCTTGTTTTTTGGGCTTTTATTTTCAGGTACAATTAGCCATAATAATGACTATGGTTGTGACTAGCTGGCCGAGACGAACTCAACCATGGATTTAGAATGCATTTACATGGCGCCTATAGGATTCTAGAGATGCTTGGCTTGTAGTGAAGGACCTCTGTCCGTAGGTATAGGTCCTAGAACCTTTAGCAACGGTTCAACAAAGAAGATGAAGGCGTGTCACGCCATCATTGGCTCTTTCAAAACCACGCGCGCATTTTTGTTTTTGTTCTAACAATTGACTTGTTTTATTACATAATATATTCTTTTCATATTATTAAATAAACAAAGCAGCGTAGTGGCAAGCGTGCATTGGCAATCACTTTCAGGATTTGGGTTCGAATCCCAGGTCCCCCAATTTCTATTTGATTTTGTATTCCAGGTGATCAAGTGCATATTCAAACCTGCAGCCTATCGTGCCCCATAGCCCATGCAGTAGCCAGATGGCCATTGGCCAGATCTAGTGGCCAGGATCTGAAGGTCCACCATGGAGCCAAGTCAGCGCGTGCACACCAAATCTAAAAAGTCAACGAAGGGCCAACACAATTGGGCTTCAGATTGTTATCTACACCACCAAAATCAGGCCTAAACCCCTTTCTTTTCTATTTTATTTATTTAGTTTTATTAATTGTTTTTATTGTTTTATTTAATTTACTAACCAATCAAAAAAAATTCTTTTCTTTATAAAATAAGATCACAAAAATATTTTCTTTATCAAATCAAATTTTTATTTTTGTTTTATTAATAAACACTAATTAAATTAACTTAGGTTTTAATTAGAATAACTTTAACATATTTTTGTAAATAATCAAAATTAAAATTAGATTTAGTTAGGTTTTTACTAATTCAATTAATTTTATTTTCTTTCTTAAAATAACAAAAAACCCAAAAATAATTTTTTCATTTAACTAATTAATTTATTTAATTCAATTTAGTAATTAATTTAGAATTTATTTCTTTCTTAAAATAAAATAAAAACCAAAAAAAGATGTCTTCTTTAAAGGGTCAAAACCCTAATCTTGCACTCGATCTAATTTCCCGCACGCGATTTACTTTCTTTTATCCAATAATGTACTTGCTCCCGGATTGTAATAGTAAATAGGACTTTTATTTATTTTTTATCGCTTTATTTATTTTTAAAGGGTTTGTCTTTGGCGATGTAAATATCCGAGGGCTTGTAATTTAAATTCCACATTTTTATTTCCGCAAATTATAACTGTTAGATGTTTGTTAATAGGGTTGCATGACAAGACTGAATGTTTTAAACTAAAATAAACTTAGATCACCATTAACATGTACAAAGACAAAAATAACTGAAAACGACACACTCGCACATGTGCACTCCTAGAGTACACCCCCACTTGGTTGCCTTCGCGCGCGGTCATTGAGTATAGGTCACTTTAGCGGTCTTCCTCTTGTCTAAGGATCATAGTCGCCTCGAAACGGTTGCCTCGGATATTGTTGCCTCAAACAAATGATCTAAGACATTAGGGTTACCGCTAAGGCGTCCTAACATTGCTTTAGTGACCGAAAGTCCCTCATTCGAATTGACCCTTAAACTCCAACGACGGTGTTACCTACTCATCAATAGTGGGATAACATTGTCTAAAGGACATTAGCATAGAATGATTCCTTTTTCGAGTAGGTAGATGGTTCTTAGATACTTTCTCTTTCAAAAACAAAAACTTTTCACACTTACACTTTTCGAACAAAGTTTTCAAAACACTTCATACGCTCTTGAGGACAGAAGCAAGAGTTAAATCGAAGTTTTCAAACCAAAACTTTTTCAAACCCACAAGCACAAAGAAAACAATTTTGAAAACAATTGAGCAAGTACCTAAGAGCCCGTGGATAACCACGGATAGAAAGGGTGCTAACACCTTCCCTTTCTATAATCTACCCCCCGAACCCGAGAAATGTCTCGAAAAAGGAATTTTTCTGTGCTTTTTTCCTTTCCTTGTTGGATAAAATAAAAGTCGGTGGCGACTCTTGCTTACCGCGACATTTTGCGAAAACAAATGCAAAATGCAAACCAGCATATCAAAAAACAGTCAGTTCTTCCCACCGTATCACTGAACTGGCGACTCTGCTGGGGATATTTATAAGTGGGGTGTACCTTAGGAATAGTTCATATTGTTTTCAATTGCTTGACTTGTATGTTTTATCTTTGTGGGTTTGAATCGGAGTTACTATAGATCCTAACCCAGATCTGGGGGATACCCTTTAGGTAAGTAGCAATAAACTATGAGTAAATTGTACGGCATAGACCGATACGGTTGAAGCAGTAGCTACGTTGATGTGGCACTTTAGTATGTACCGATATCCCTTGTGGCGCAACGAGTAGAATATGGGTCTCCTAAGGGGTCATTAAGCACCAATTGACCTTAGAACCTATAATTGACCAACTTGGCCATAGAACAGTAGCAGTATGCTACACTCATTGAGACCAAACTCTCGCGATGATTCCGGCCTCAAGAAAAGGTTGCTAAACTGGAATTATGATCGATCGAGGGTGGTCAGTGATATTGAGATCCTCTAGAGCCCGGTTACTATTTCTAGGACAGGTTGAACTAACTGAACTGAAAGAGGGTAGTACCTAGACTCCTTGCCAGCTTGAAATCTAAGGGCTCTCTGTGTGACTTGCGTGCCTTTACCATGTTTGCTATTTGTGGATACTTGTGGTGTGTTTTCTATCATGACATCATGAAATCATGACATTGCATGCATCTTGAATTGGACTAACCTATTTCAAAGACAGGAGGGATTCATCTTTGTTCTGTTTTGCAGGTCATGGCACCCATGCGTAGAAACACCATTCGGATCAACTTTGTCCAGATTCCCACTCAGCTTAAGGAATTGGTTGCAAAGATTTCAGATACTTCCTCCTTTATCAAAAGACATGGTCACCTCCTGGGTTTGGTCACTTCCAAATTGGACGAACAGATGATGAGTGTCTTAGTCCAGTTCTTTGATCCATTGTACCATTGCTTTACTTTTCCAGACTACCAGTTGGTCCCTACCTTGGAAGAGTTCTCTGATCTGCTTGGCATCTCCATTCTAGAGCAGACCCTGTTCACAGGTTGGGAGAAGATCCTTAGGCCGGAAGAAATTGATGCAGCCCTTCATCTGACAAAGGCTGAGGTAATGTCCAATTGGGAGACTAGAAGTGGAGCAAAGGGCTTTCTGACTAAATTCTTGGTCGGTAAAGCTAATCAGTTCTGGGATAGTCTAGATTTCCAGGCATTTGAAGACATTCTGGCTCTTCTCATATATGGTTTGGTGTTGTTTCCTAACTCAAATTCTTTCGTCGACGTGAATGCAGTGAAGATTTTTATGTCCGGTAATCTTGTGCCCACCCTCTTGGGTGACATTCTTCACTCTCTTTATGCCTGTACTGCTCGGAAGCGGGGAACCCTTATGTGTTGTGCTCCATTGCTGGCGAGGTGGTTTATTTCTCACCACCACAAATCAGTTTTGAAGAACAAGGAAGGCATGGGCTGGGCCTATAGGATTATGTCTCTCTCTCATAATGACATCATTTGGACTATTAAGGGTATGGAAGATGTGGCTATTATTGATCGATGTAGGGAATACCCCAATGTTTCACTGATAGGAACCAATGGAGGGATCACTTATAATTCGTGCTTGGCCTTACGTCAGTTTGGGCGAGCTAGAAGGGAAGGACCTCATGAATTGCTAATGCATAGTATTGTCTTTGACTTCCAAGGGGATAGTGACGAGCAACGCCGCAGGTTCATAAGAGCTTGGGATAGAGTTCACAGATCTGATCCGCACGAACTGGGTGCGAAGACTTCTCTTCTAATGGAGCCATATCTCCGATGGGTTCGAATCCGTGCCCAAAAGCTGGGAATGTCGTATGAAGCCGTCTTGCCAATCATTGTTGAGGTTGCTGATGAAGAAGGGGTTCCTCCTACCATCCTACACCCTTACATGCCTACTGACATTGGGGAATTAAAGAGATCGTGGATGCAGCTGAGAGAAGAGCGGGATACTTACCGAGAAAAGTATCGCGAGCAAGAGTAGAAGATTCAGAAATTGACAAGGCAGCTGGAGAACGAGCGGATCCTCAATGACTATGTCCGCACCGACAAGAAATGACCATGGGAGCACTGATTGTCTTTTGATTATTTCTAGTTTTGATTTACTTTTCAGTTTTTCTTTCTTGTAACGCCTTAAAGGCATCTGTTGAACAATTGAATTTCAAGTTTATCTAATAAAAGTGTGTTTCATTTTTTGGTTTATGAATTTGAATCTCTCGACGTCTTTGAAATCATATCATACGCATTTCATTCCATGTACCTCATAACAGGTACCCTTACAGGTTTCTCATCTTCTTCATTATTTATTTCAGCATCATGTCTTCTGAAACTTTAACTGAACAAGCAATCAAGGCTCTACAGGCTCAAAATGCCCAGTTCCAGAAATTGATCATGAGTTTGGCTAAGGGTCAGAAAGATCTGAAGACCCTTATCCTGAAAGAGAAGAAGAAGAAGAAGGCGGTCCTATTTAATATGGGTCGCAGATTCGGAAACAATTTGCGAGAAGAGTTTAATTTGACCCCCTCATCTGGAGGGAAAGATAATCAGGAAGAAAGGAGGGCTCCTAGCCCTGTGGTTTCAGACAACGAGATGGACTTCGACGAGGACCAGTATCCTCCTGCTGAAGATAGATACAAGCAACTGGAAGACCGGTTGAGTGTGATGGAAGTTCAGAAAGTGCCTGGTCTGGACTTTGGTGATTTAGGTCTGTCATCTGGGGTGGTGATCCCCCACAAGTTCAAAGCACCAGCCTTTCTAAATACGACGGGGTTTCTTGCCCAAAACTGCACCTCCACTCGTATGTTAGGAAGATTCAACCATACACCACTGACAAGAACCTCTGGATCCACTTCTTTCAAGACAGTCTCTTAGGGACTCAGCTTGAATGGTTTTACCAGCTGAAAGGAGCTAGTATCTGTAATTGGGAAGACTTGGCTGCTGCTTTCTACAAGCAGTACCAATACAATGCCGACCTCGCTCCCACGCGTACCCAACTCCAGGGTATGTATATGGGTACGGGAGAAGGTTTCAAAGATTATGCTCAGAAATGGAGGGACCTTGCTGGGAGAGTGCAACCACCCTTGGCTGATAGGTATCTAGTGGATATGTTTCTGGGGACCTTGTCTGGTCCGTATTTCAACCATCTAATTGGGAGCTCATCGTCCGGATTTACATAGCTGATTATGACCGGGGAAAGGATTGAGGCTGGTATCAAATCCAGGAAAATACAGAAGGGTGCTTCGTCAAGCACCAAGAAGAAGCCTTTTAAGAAGGAGTCAAGTGTTGTTTACAGTTCAAAAAGCCATAATAGACCTGAACGCCGCCAAGTTGTTAATGTGGTGGTTATATCAAGACCTGTTATTGCTCCTCAACGCAACAATCAGCCAAGGGCCGAGAGGCCGCGAAGACAATTCACTCAGCTCAACATGACTTTATCCCAAATTCAACCGCAGTTCTTGAAGACCAAATTGGTGATTCCAAGGGAGGCCCCGAAGAATCCAAATCCAACATCACTGAAGTACGATCAGAATGCCCGCTGCGCTTTTCACTCTGATAGCCCGGGGCATGATACGAATGATTGCTGGGTTTTAAAGAATAAGGTACAGGATCTGATTGATGCGAAGGAAATTCAGTTTGAAGCGCCAGAAAAGCCTAATGTCATAACGGCACCTATGCCCAAACATGACACAAGAGTGAATGCTATTGGAGACGATGATGAAGAGTTTGATATTAACAGCTGGATATACCGGACTGCTAATGATGGACTAAGCAATTAGACGGCAAAGGATTCTATGCCATTTTTTGTTATTACCCAGTAATGAGACTTTTTGTTTTGAGTTTGTAACAGACAATTTTAAACTTTACGGCCTGGTGTCTTACCCGGGGCACCGTGGCTTCATTTGTGAGGGCTTTATGTGTGTCATCTACATATATCATTAATAAAGCATTGGACGTTTCTTGCATTTCAAATTTTGCACTCCTTGTTTTTCTTTTATTATATATATTGCAAAATGGCTATTTTACACACACTCACATATACAGGTCTACATCCATTCTGGTTCTCACTGGTAACGACTCTGCTACTGCCAGTTATGACTTCGAAAGTCCGATCAACTTAGCCGAAGACGAAGGTGAAGATGATTGTGAAGTGCCTGGGGAACTTGCTAGATTGCTACTCCAGGAAGAGAGGGCTATTCAGCCACATGAAGAGCCAATGGAATCAGTAAATCTGGGTACAGAGGTAGACAAGAAAGAGGTCAAGATCGGTGAAAATCTGGAGCCTAGTGTTAAGCAACGGTTGATTCAGATACTGCATGACTATGTGGAGATCTTTGCCTGGTCTTATGAAGATATGCCTGGGTTGGATACCAACATTGTGATTCACCGCCTCCCTACCAAGGAAGATTGTCCTCCAGTGAAACAGAAGGTCCGCCGAATGCGCCCAGAGATGTCTGAGAAAATCAAGGTTGAAGTTATGAAACAGTTTGACGCCGGTTTTCTAGCAGTTACTTCTTACCCACAGTGGGTTGCCAATGTGGTTCCAGTGCCGAAGAAGGACGGCAAACGATTCAATGGGGCACCTTTTGCTACAAGGTCATGCCTTTCAGATTGAAAAATGATGGGGCAACGTATCAGCGTGCCATGGTCGCTTTGTTCCATGACATGATCCATCATGAGATTAAGGTATACGTCGACGACATGATTGCAAGGTCCCAGACTGAAGAAGAACATTTGGACCACCTTCAGAAGTTATTTGACAGGTTGAGGTTGTACAAGTTGAGGTTAAACCCGAACAAGTGCACCTTCGGAGTGAGATCTGGTAAGCTGCTGGGTTTCGTCGTAAGCGACAAAGGTATTCAGGTGGATCCTGCAAAAGTGAAGGCTATACAGGAAATTCCAGCTCCCCCAATAGAAGAAGAAGTCATAGGCTTTCTGGGACGACTGAATTATATTGCCCGATTCATCTCACACCTGACTGCTACCTGTGAGCCAATCTTCAAGCTACTGAAGAAAGATCAAGTGGTAAGATGGAACGATGAATGTCAGGCCGCTTTCGAAAGAATCAAAGAGTATCTCCAAGAACCTCTTATTCTAATGCCTCCAGTTGAAGGGAGACCTCTGATCTTATACTTGACAGTACTCGACAACTCAATGGGGTGTGTGCTGGGGCAGCATGACGAGTCTGGCCAAAAAGAGCATGCTATTTATTACCTTAGCAAAAAGTTTACCGACTGCGAGACCCGATACTCGTTGCTTGAGAAAACTTGTTGCGCTTTGGCATGGGCTGCTCGCCGGCTAAGACAGTATATGCTAACTCACACCACCTTGTTGATATCAAAGATGGATCCAATCAAGTATATCTTCGAAAAGCCTGCCTTGTCCAGAAGAATAGCAAGATAGAAGATGATCTTGACTGAGTATGACATCCAATATACGACCCAAAAGGCAATCAAGGGAAGTGTGTTGGCAGATCATTTGGCACATCAAGCAGTGTATGATTACCAGTCTATGAACTTTGAATTTCCGAATGAGAACATCATGTTGGTAACTGACTGTGAGACACCTGGACCGGATGAAGGACCTGAGGAGGGATCCCAATGGTCTATGTACTTTGATGGAGCTTTGAACGCTTTGGGTAATGGAATTAGCACCGTGATCATATCTCCTAAAGGCTCTCATACTATGTTCACTGCCCGACTATGTTTCAACTGCACCAACAACATGGCGGAGTATGAAGCGTGCATCATGGGTCTTCGAGCAGCAATTGACCTAAGGATTAAGTTTCTAAGTGTCTTCAGAGATTCCTCTCTCGTGATCAGTCAGATCAAAGGCGAGTGGGATACGAAACACCTGAATCTTATTCCTTACAAGGAGTATGTATTGACGTTGCTTTCCCATTTCGAGGAGATAACCTTTGAACACTTCCCTAGAGAGGAGAATCAGTTGGCGGACGCGCTGGCTACAATGTCTTCTATGTTCAAAGTCAATTGGGACAACGAAGCTCCCCGGATTATCATTGAAAGATTGGACGAACCTGCACATTGTGTGATAATGAAACTGAAGAGGTAGCAGATAAACCCTAGTTTCATGAGGTGAAGAGATACCTTGAGGCTCAGGAATACCCCGAGGGTGCATCTGTTAATGACAAGAAGTTTTTGAGGAGGTTCGCGGCGAAGTTCTTCATCACCAATGGCATTCTTTACAAGCGTAACCATGATTCTACCTTACTGTGTTGTGTGGATAAGAACCAAGCAGAAGGGATCATGGCAGAGTTGCATGAAGGTACTTTCGGGACTCATTCCAGTGGACACACCATGGCAAAGAAGATCCTACGGGCAGGATATTATTGGTCCACTATGGAAGCCGACTGTTATCAGCATTCTCGGACCTGTCACAAGTGCCAAGTCTATGTTGATAAAGTGTGCATACCTCCAGTTCCTCTGAACGTCTTGACAGCTCCTTGGCCTTTTGCAATGTGGGGCATTGATATGATCGGCGAGATCATACCTATCGCATCCAACAGGCACCATTTCATCCTGGTAGCAATTGATTATTTTACAAAGTAGGTTGAAGCAGCTTCCTTTGCTACTGTAACCAAGAACGTCGTGGCACGTTTCATTCGGCATAATCTGATATGTCGACACGGTGTACCAGAGAGGATCATTATGGACAATGGTACAAATCTCAACAATAACATGATCACTAAGCTCTGCAAGCAGTTCAAGATACAGCATCACAACTCTTCTCCTTATCGGCCAAAGATGAATGGGGCTGTAGAGGTGTCTAATAAGAACATTAAGAAGATTGTGCAGAAAATGACGGTGACATACAAAGATTGACACGAGATGTTACCATTTTCTCTTCATGGGTACCGTACCTCAGCATGGACGTCAACAGGGGCAACACCTTATTCCTTGGTTTATGGCATGGAGGCCGTCTTGCCCATTGAAGTTCAGATACCCTCTCTTTGGATTATGAAGGATGCAGGTTTGAGCGAAGATGACTGGATTCAGACCCGACTTGATCAGCTGAACTTAATCGACGAGAAAAGACTTATTGCTATTTGTCATGGTCAGACGTATCAAAAACGGATGATCAAGGCATTTAACAAGAAGGTCAGAAGACAAGAGTATCAAGTTGGGGACCTGGTTATCAAGCGCATCATACTACCTCAAGGTGATCCCAGGGGCAAATGGACCCTGTGATACGGTGGGAGAGAACTGGCTGTTTTTGGAATGCTGGTTCGTGTTTTGCGTTTGTTTTTGCAAAATGTTGCGGTAAGCAAGAGTCGCCACCTTCTTTTATTTTATCCAACAAGGAAAGGAAAAAAAGCACAGAAAAATTCCTTTTTTGAGATGTTTCTCGGGTCCGGGGGGTAGATTATAGAAAGGGAAGGTGTTATCACCCTTTCTATCAGTGGTTATCCATGGGCTCTTAGGTACTTGCTCAAAGTGTTTTCAAAATTTGCTTTTCTTTGTGTTTGTGGGTTTGAAAGAAGTTTTTCTTTGAAAAGTGTAAGTGCGAAAAGTTTTGTTTTGTTTTGAGAGAGCAAGTACTTAAGAACCATCTACCTACTCAAAAAGGGAATCAATATGTGCTAATATCCTTTAGACAATGCTATCCCACTATTGATGAGTAAGTAGCATCGTCATTGGAGTTTTAAGGGTCAATTCGACTAAGGGACGTGTGGTCACTAAAACAATGTTAGGACGCCTTAGCGGTAACCCTAGTGTCTTAGATCATTTTTCCGAGGCAACGGTTTCGAGGCAACTATGATCTTTGGACAAGAGGGGGACCTCTAAAACTTCCTATACTCAATGACCACGTTGGAAGGCAACCAAGCGAGGTGTACCCTAAGAGTGCGCATGTGCAAGTGTGTCATTTTCAGTTAATTTGTCTTTGTATATGTCAATGGTTATCTATGTTGATTTTAGGTTTAAACATTTGATCTTGTCATGCATTCCCTATTATCAAACATCTAACAGTTTATAAGTTGCGGAAATTAAATTGCGGAAATTAAATCTAATTATTACAAGGCGTCGGGTATTTACATCGCCAAAAGCAACCCTTAAATTTAAAATGCGGAAAATAAAGAAAGCGGTAAAATAATTTAAAGCTCTATTAAACTATTACATTCCGGGAAACAAATACAATAATATGGTAAAATGGATCGCGTGCGGGAAATTGAATCGTATACGAGTTTTTTAGGGTTTTGACCCTTTTTTGAAAGGAAGTGATTTTTTTTGTTATTTTTTGAATGAAAGGGAAATAAACTAAGTTAATTAAATAAATAAATAAGCTAATTAATTAATTAAAATATTTTTTGGGATTTTTTGATATTTAAAATAATTAAATTAAATTAATCAAAATTAGTAAAACCTAATTATCTAAATTAATTTTAATTATTGCAAAAGTTATTAAAGTTATTTTCTAATTAAACTAAATTAATTGAATAAATATTTATTTACAAAAATAAAGTGCTGAATTTAATTTTAATAAATAAAATATATTTTTGGTTTTTGATTTTATGAGAAAAAAGTTTGATTGGTTAGTAAATATAGAAATAACAAAACAAAACAATTAAATAAAATAAAATAAAATAAAATGATGAGATAGAAAAAACTCAGGGGGGGTTCAGGCCCAATTTGGAGGTTTGGATGGCAATCTGATGGCCCAATTTGAATTGCCTTGTGTTGACTTTTGGATTCTCCACGCGCATGTTGGCTTGAGAGCATGATGGACCTTCAGCCTGGGTCACCAGATCTGGCCTTGGGCCATCTGGCAACTGATTAGGTGATGGTGTATGATAGGCCATAATTGCTGAAAAGCGCTAGAACACCTGAAGAAAAATAGCAAAGTAACATGGGGGGACCTGGGATTCGAACCCAGGTCCTGTGAGTCACTGGACAGTGCGCTTACCACTACACCACTATGCATCATTTGTTAGTGTATTAGGTAATAATTATAATATGGGAAACAAGTTAATATGCCTGAAACAAAAAGAAAAAGCGTGAATTATTTGAATGGAGCAATAGGATGGGGACACGTTGTCGTCCATATCCTCAGATTTTCATAGGGGTTACCTGCGGATTTAAATCTGCAGCAAAAGGCATAGGTCGATTCCAAAATCCATTCCAGACCATATAAACTCCATCCAATGACATGGTTGTGCTCGCCTCTTCATCCCGGTCTCAACCATGTCCGTTGACATGCTTAATTTCACCTTTATCAAAAACCCCTTAAAAAAACTAGGAAACCCTACAATGGCATTTCTCGATACAAAGCATGAAAATAAAATTGGTTAATGTAGAAAGTTCATAAATGATATGAGGAATCATAATATGCAATCATTTTTTAGAATGGATGTAAGAATAGAGATTTGGGAATCCATGAACATGGCGGATCTGAGGGACGCTTATAATGCTTTAGGGCGCGTATGAAGGCTGGTTAGGAGTTGGTTTCGCTTCAGTGGATGTCCAGCAACTGATTCACGTTGAGTTTTGGCCTTGAAAACACCTCTATGTGCAATTTCAGTTTCAAGCTTTTTTCCAAATTTTCCAAGTTTGGTTCTTGTGATTTTGCAGCCTCCCTACTTACGAAGGGCCATTTGTGGTTAAGACCATTTTCTCAGGAGGAGCTATGATTCTAACCACCATGGATGGTGACGACCTTCCTCACCCCGTCAATGCAGACATAGAGAAAAGATACTATGCATGATCAAAGACCCGCTAGGTTGACTGGCCTATGCAAAAATAAGGGCTTCCCGGCGAACCAAAAGGGTTCGGGAAAAAATAAGGGATGAAAATAAAAAATCTATAAACCCGGAAAGTCGAAAACCTGAAAAGGCAGCTTGGGCAAAAAAGGGTATCCCGGTGGACTGAAAACCCGAAAAGGCGGTCCAGGCAAATATTAGGGATAAAAGTGTAACACTATGTCTCATTGGATCACCTTGCAACCAGACTTCGGTACCGACTATCAAGCTCGGACGGCACTAATCAATCTGATTCATCTTCAACCAAGTAGCAAAGTGATGAGATGCTCGAGAACATAAAGGCAATAGTAGAGTTGGGACCCAGTGGGATTATTCACATAGCTGTTTTGTTTAGTTTTTCACAAATTGTGTAAATTCTATTATTCAGCGGTGTTCTCTTACTAGGACGTCAGCATCTTGTACAAAAACGCCTATATACAGTCCAAACTTCAAAATTAATACAATTCATTCTCAGAAAAAATTCAAACTGTTTTTCCTTTTTCTGTTTTGTTTTGCAAAGAACGTCCAATGTTCATTTTTGATATATGCATTTGACATTAATTGCTGCTCATAAATATTTACATGCGAAACAAAAGACCATTACTTGTAATATCAGAAATGGGGGCAAATAAAAATTGTCCAAGTTGTACAGTTGCTCTGTCCACCAGGTATCAAGGTAGATTCAGCTGAAGGATATGGCTAAGATATTTTCACTCCCTGCAGAGTAAGACAATAATGTTAACTCTCCCCAGCTGAGACTTGCAACTGTGAATGAATCGGTAATATTCTCCCCAAGCAGAGTTTATCTACCATCAACACTGAAAAGGCTTAATATCCCCGGCAGTCTTAATATTCCCCAATGGAGTATAAGAATATTCCCCGGCAGAATACAAGATATTCCCAGTGGAGTTTAAAATTTTTCCCAGCGCAGTCTGAAAAAGCTTCCCCAGTGAAGTTTAGAGAATCATCCCCAGTAGACTTTGGAAGATTGTCCCCAGCAGATCTCAAAGGATTGTCCCCATAAGAGTCTAAAAGGTTATCCCCAGTGAAGTCGCAACTGAAGGATCATCCCCAGTAGAGTTCATTCCTTTCACAAACAGAATTCAAATCCCCATCAGGATTCAATATCACCAGCAACGGTAATTCATCCCCAGCGGAACTTATCGGTGTAATCCTCAGCAAAGTATCTCTTCCCCACAGAGTTAATCTCCTCATCAGTTTATTCCCCAACGGAGTTATCCTCTCCTGCAGGTTTATTCTTGCAATCACCATCGTTTGCCATCCCCAACGGAAATGAAAAAGTCGACTCTTTTCTCCAGCAACTATCGGGGATTTATTTTCCCCAGCCAAACATTACATTTCCATACATCATGACACATGCATATACGCATCGTACAACCCAATCTCATTTATTTTGAGAACATCATTGCTTGATATATATCATGCATTGCATACGAATGACCTTTACCTTTCAGGAAGGATGCAATTAAATTCTCAGCTATGTCGAAGTACAGACCGGTTCTTAAATCTTAACTGAATTATTCTCGGTTGAACTATAGAGAAGGTTCTAAATCTCGACAATTTTCCTCCTTCGTAGTGTGGACGAGTTCTTAAATCTCAACAGAATTATCCTCCATTGAAGTACATACAGTTCCTAGATCTCGATGAAGATGTTTCCCTCAGTCGAAGTACTGACCGGTTCTTAAATCTCAACTGAATTAGTCTCGGTTGAATTACAGATAAGGTTCTAAATCTAGACAATTCTCCTCAGTCGAAGTACTGACTGGTTCTTAAATCTCAACTGAATTATTCTCATTTGAACTACAGATAAGGTTCTAAATCTCGACAATTTTCCTCTGTCGTAGTGTGGACGAGTTCTTAAATCTCAATAGAATTATCCTCCGTTGAAGTACAAACATTTCCAAGATCTCGATGAAGATGTTTCCCTCAGTCGAAGTACTGACCGGTTCTTAAATCTCAACTGAATTAGTCTCAGTTGAATTACAGATAAGGTTCTAAATCTCGGCAATTCTCCTCAGTCGAAGTACTGACCGGTTCTTAAATCTCAACTGAATTAGTCTCGGTTGAATTACAGATAAGGTTCTAAATCTCGACAAATTTCCTCCGTCGAAGTGTGGACGAGTTCTTAAATCTCAACAGAATTATACTCCGTTGAAGTACAGACAGTTCCTAGATCTCGATGAAGATGTTTCCCTCAGTCGAAGTACTGACCAGTTCTTAAATCTCAACTGAATTAGTCTCGGTTGAATTACAGATAAGGTTCTAAATCTCGACAATTTTCCTTCGTCGTAGTGTGGACGAGTTCTTAAATCTCAACAGAATTATCCTCCGTTGAAGTACAGACAGTTCCTAGATCTCGATGAAGATGTTTCCCTCAGTCGAAGTACTGATCGGTTCTTAAATCTCAACTAAATTATTCTCGGTTGAATTACAGATAAGGTTCTAAATCTCGGCAATTCTCCTCAGTCGAAGTACTGACCGGTTCTTAAATCTCAACTGAATTAGTATCGTTTGAATTACAGATAAGGTTCTAAATCTTGACAGATTTCCCCCCAGTTGAATTACGGACAAGTTCTTTAAACTCAGTAGAGATGTTCTCTCAGCTAAGGTACAAGCAAGTTCCTAAATCTCAACAAAGATCGGGCTTCCCTAACGGAATCTTCTACAACAACAGGTGTGCTAGCTCTCGCTAAGGAATCTCGTATGCGATCGACACCCCTGCAGATGGCATCTTTAAGCCCATCCTCCCGCCAGCAATCTCCAAATGGCATTTGTAAGCCCATTCCCAACATCACCAGACTGATACCACTTCATGCGAGTGCAAATTTCTGGGCACTCTAGTGTTCAATCATCTTCTACCTTTGGATCACAAAAGGAACGAAAGCCAATCTACATCCTCAGGTTTTAGAAGATTGAACAGGGGCAGCTATTGTACCCCAAAATTTTCCCTCCCATATTTCTCAAAACATTTCAAAAAAAATCTCCAAGTTGCTCAAGGTTGCTCAAGAGTTGGTCAGACAAATTATCTCCTAAGGCAGTCTACCCCAAATTAGGGTTTTGTGTTGCATCAAGATCCTTGAGTCCAAATGACCTAAAGTTCTCCCCAATGTCCTAATATGTTCTCAATATCATCCATGTCAAATTTCAAGCCTTGCAGAGGAAGTTTGCTCAGTCAATTGCTCAAAGGGTTCAAAAATCGACTGTGTTAGGGCAAAAGTCAATTGTGACCAACATACAGTCAAACTTCAAGATTTTTTGTCAACATTCTCATTTTGAATTATATTTCATCATTTGATCAAGGGTTGATCATGATTCATCTAGGATTGCCCAAAATTCATCAAGACTCAAAAGTTGCTAAATTAGGGTTTTGCAGGAAAACTCAACTCAAATTTGACCAAGCATAACTTTCTCATACTTTATGAGAAATGACCCATCCAAAGCTAATTTTGAAGAGGATGCAATTTCCTACAATCCATCTTCATATCCCAAGATCAAAAAATTCACTCACAAGAAGTTATAAATTTGGACATTATAGGTCATTTTTGAAAGTCAACAAAAACACTTTTTTTCCAAAGCTTATAACTTGAGCATGGAACATCAAAATAAGATGAGACCAAAATTATTGGTTATAGGACATCTCAAGCTTTCTAGAAAGTCAAAGGACACCTCCAAAGGTTCAAAATTGAAGAAGTTATGCATTGTTGAAGTTGGACATTTTTGCAAAATGGCCAAAAGTCAACTATCCCCAAAACTTCAAATTTTGTCAAATGGGCCCATTCTTTTCCACTTGATTTGAGCTTGCATAGTTGCCCACGTGTCCTAGATTCAGCCATGAGCCCATATTTTATTTTTATTATTTTATTTGATTTTTATTGAATTTATTCATTTTAAATCAAAATTAAATCATATAAAATCTAAAACCTTGATAACATGAGATTTTTTTGCTATTTCAGGATTTGATTCTCATCATCATCATCATCAAACTCGAATCTCACCAATTCATGTGAAAAAGATTGAGATTTGGGCAAATTTGGCAAGTTGTAAAGAGGAGATCAAATCCCAAGGCATTGATATGGGAAGATTCAAGCCATAATTCTTACCCTAATACACTTCATAATACATAAGCAAGCAAAACAGATCGAAACAAGGGTTGGTATTTGCAGGAGGAAGCAGAACAAAAGTTTGAAAAAATTCATAAAAAGCTTGAGATCGAAATCGTGCTTAGAGGTGTTTTCAGAAGCCAAGGTCTATCCCAGTCGCTTCTTGGACGTTCACTGAAGCTAAACCAATCCAAAGCAAGCTTCCTCACACACCACAATACGCTGTAAGTGTCACGCGATTTCCCCCTGTACTTGGTTTCGTATCTCAGAAATTATGCATTGTTACAATGAAATAATTGCATATTTGTAATCACCATGCCATTTGCAAGCTTTTGACATTAACAAATTTCATTTATATGACCAATATGAAGATCTGCCATTGCTAGGGTTTCGTCCTTGTTTTTTGGGCTTTTATTTTCAGGTACAATTAGCCATAATAATGACTATGGTTGTGACTAGCTGGCCGAGACGAACTCAACCATGGATTTAGAATGCATTTACATGGCGCCTATAGGATTCTAGAGATGCTTGGCTTGTAGTGACGGACCTCTGTCCGTAGGTATAGGTCCTAGAACCTTTAGCAACGGTTCAACAAAGAAGATGAAGGCGTGTCACGCCATCATTGGCTCTTTCAAAACCACGCGCGCATTTTTGTTTTTGTTCTAACCATTGACTTGTTTTATTACATAATATATTCTTTTCATATTATTAAATAAACAAAGCAGCGTAGTGGCAAGCGTGCATTGGCAATCACTTTCAGGATTTGGGTTCGAATCCCAGGTCCCCCAATTTCTATTTGATTTTGTATTCCAGGTGATCAAGTGCATATTCAAACCTGCAGCCTATCGTGCACCATAGCCCATGCAGTAGCCAGATGGCCATTGGCCAGATCTAGTGGCCAGGATCTGAAGGTCCACCATGGAGCCAAGTCAGCGCGTGCACACCAAATCCAAAAAGTCAACGAAGGGCCAACATAATTGGGCTTCAGATTGTTATCTACACCACCAAAATCAGGCCCAAACCCCTTTCTTTTCTATTTTATTTATTTAGTTTTATTAATTGTTTTTATTGTTTTATTTAATTTACTAACCAATCAAAAAAAATTCTTTTCTTTATAAAATAAGATCACAAAAATATTTTCTTTATCAAATCAAATTTTTATTTTTATTTTATTAATAAACACTAATTAAATTAACTTAGGTTTTAATTAGAATAACTTTAACATATTTTTGTAAATAATCAAAATTAAAATTAGATTTAATTAGGTTTTTACTAATTCAATTAATTTTATTTTCTTTCTTAAAATAACAAAAAACCCAAAAATAATTTTTTCATTTAACTAATTAATTTATTTAATTCAATTTAGTAATTAATTTAGAATTTATTTCTTTCTTAAAATAAAATAAAAACCAAAAAAAGATGTCTTCTTTAAAGGGTCAAAACCCTAATCTTGCACTCGATCTAATTTCCCGCACGCGATTTACTTTCTTTTATCCAATAATGTACTTGCTCCCGGATTGTAATAGTAAATAGGACTTTTATTTATTTTTTATCGCTTTATTTATTTTTAAAGGGTTTGTCTTTGGCGATGTAAATATCCGACGGCTTGTAATTTAAATTCCACATTTTTATTTCCGCAAATTATAACTGTTAGATATTTGTTAATAGGGTTGCATGACAAGACTAAATGTTTTAAACTAAAATAAACTTAGATCACCATTAACATGTACAAAGACAAAAATAACTGAAAACGACACACTCTCACATGCGCACTCCTAGGGTACACCCCCACTTGGTTGCCTTCACGCGCGGTCATTGAGTATAGGTCACTTTAGCGGTCGTCCTCTTGTCTAAAGATCATAGTCGCCTCGAAACGGTTGCCTCGGATATTTTTGCCTCAAACAAATGATCTAAGACATTAGGGTTACCGCTAAGGTGTCCTAACATTGTTTTAGTGATCGTAAGCCCCTCATTCGAATTGATCCTTAAACTCCAACGACGGTGTTACCTACTCATCAATAGTGGGATAACATTGTCTAAAGGAGATTAACATAGAATAGTGGGATAATATTGTTTTCAATTGCTTGACTTGTATGCTTTATCTTTGTGAGTTTGAATCGGAGTTACTATAGATCCTAACCCGGATTTGGGGGATACCCTTTAGGTAAGTAGCAATAAACTGTGAGGGAACTGTACGACGTAGACCGATACGGTTGAAGCAGTAGCTACATTGGTGTGGCACTTTAGTATGTACCGATATCCCTTGTGGCGCAACAAGGAGAATATGGGTCTGCTAAGGGGTCATTAAGCACCAACTGACCTTAGAACTTATAATTGACCAACTTGGCCATAGAACAGTAGTAGTATGCTACACTCATTGAGACCAAACTCTCGCGATGATTCCGGCCGCAAGAAAAAGTTTCTAAACTGGAATTATGACCGATCGAGGATGGTCAGTGATATTGAGATCCTCTAGAGCCCGGTTACTATTTCTAGGACAGGTTGAGCCAACTGAACTGAAAGAGGGTAGTACCTAGACTCCTTGCCAGCTTGAAATCTAAGGGCTCTGTGTGACTTGCGTGCCTTTACCATGTTTGCTATTTGTGGATACTTGTGGTGTGTTTTCTATCATGACATCATGACATCATGACATTGCATGCATCTTGCATTGGACTAACCTATTTCAAAGACAGGAGGGATTCATCTTTGTTCTGTTTTGTAGGTCATGGCACCCATGCGTAGAAACACCATTCGGATCAACTTTGTCCAGATTCCAACTCAGCTTAAGGAATTGGTTGCAAAGATTTCAGATACTTCCTCCTTTATCAAAAGACATGGTCACCTCCTGGGTTTGGTCACTTCCAAATTGGACGAACAGAGGATGAGTGTCTTAGTCTAGTTCTTTGATCCACTATACCATTGCTTTACTTTTCCGGACTACCAGTTGGTCCCTACCTTGGAAGAGTTCTCTGATCTGCTTGGCATCTCCATTCTAGAGCAGACCCTGTTCACAGGTTGGGAGAAGATCCTTAGGCCGGAAGAAATTGCTTCAGCCCTCCATCTGACAAAGCCTGAGGTAATGTCCAATTGGGAGACTAGAAGTGGAGCAAAGGGATTTCTGACTAAATTCTTGGTCGATAAAGCTAATCAGTTCTGGGACAGTCTAGATTTCCAAGCATTTGAAGACATTCTGGCTCTTCTCATATATGGTTTGGTGTTGTTTCCTAACTCAAATTCTTTCGTCGACGTGAATGCAGTGAAGATATTTATGTCCGGTAATCCTGCGCCCACCCTCTTGGGTGACATTCTTCACTCTCTTTATGCCCGTACTGCTCGGAAGCGGGGAACCCTTATGTGCTGTGCTCCATTGCTGGCGAGGTGGTTTATTTCTCACCTCCCCAAATCAGTTTTGAAGAACAAGGAAGGCATGGGTTGGGCCTATAGGATTATGTCTCTCTCTCATAATGACATTATTTGGACTATTAAGGGTATGGAAGATGTGGCTATTATTGATCGATGTAGGGAATACCCCAATGTTTCACTGATATGAACCAATGGAGGGATCACTTATAATTCGTGCTTGGCCTTACGTCAGTTTGGGCGAGCTAGAAGGGAAGGACCTCATGAATTGCTAATGCATAGTATTGTCTTTGACTTCCAAGGGGATAGTGACGAGCAACGCCGCAGGTTCATAAGAGCTTGGGATAGAGTTCACAGATCTGATTCGCACGAACTGGGTGCGAAGACTTCTCTTCTAATGGAGCCATATCTCTGATGGGTTCGAATCCGTGGATGCTGATGAAGAAGGGGTTCCTCCTACCATCCTACACCCTTACATGCCTACTGACATTGGGGAATTAAAGAGATCGTGGATGCAGCTGAGAGAAGAGCGGGATACTTACCGAGAAAAGTATCGCGAGCAAGAGTAGAAGATTCAGAAATTGACAAGGCAGCTGGAGAACGAGCGGATCCTCAATGACTATGTCCGCACCGACAAGAAATGACCATGGGAGCACTGATTGTCTTTTGATTATTTCTAGTTTTGATTTGCTTTTCAGTTTTTCTTTCTTGTAACGCCTTAAAGGCATCTGTTGAACAATTGAATTTCAAGTTTATCTAATAAAAGTGTGTTTCATTTTTTGGTTTACGAATTTGAATCTCTCGACGTCTTTGAAATCATATCATACGCATTTCATTCCATGCACCTCATAACAGGTACCCTTACAGGTTTCTCATCTTCTTCGTTGTTTATTTCAGCATCATGTCTTCTGAAACTTCAACTGAACAAGCAATCAAGGCTCTACATGCTCAAAACGCCCAATTCCAGGAATTGTTCATGGGTTTGGCTAAGGGTCAGCAAGATCTGAAGACCTTTATCCTGAAAGAGAAGAAGAAGAAGAAGAAGAAGAAGAAGAAGAAGAAGGTGGTCCTATTTTATATGGGTCGCAGATTCGGAAACGATTTGCGAGAAGAGGTTGATTTGACCCCCTCATCTGGAGGGAAAGATAATCAGGAAGAAAGGAGGGCTCCTAGCCCTGTGGTTTCAGACAACGAGACAGACTTCTACGAGGACCAGTATCCTCCTACTGAAGATAGATACAAGCAACTGGAAGACCGGTTGAGTGCGATAGAAGTTCAGAAAGTGCCTGGTCTGGACTTTAGTGGTTTAGGTCTGTCATCTGGGGTGGTGATCCCCCACAATTTCAAAGCACCAGCCTTTGCTAAATATGACGGGGTTTCTTGCCCAAAACTGCACCTCCTCTCGTATGTTAGGAAGATTTAACCATACACCGCTGACAAGAACCTCTGGATCCACTTCTTTCAAGACAGTCTCTTAGGGACTCAGCTTGAATGGTTTTACCAGTTGGAAGGAGCTAGTATCCGTAATTGGGAAGACTTGGCTGCTGCTTTCTACAAGCAGTACCAATACAATGCCAACCTCGCTCCCACGCGTACCAAACTCCAGGGTATGTCTATGGGTACAGGAGAAGGTTTCAAAGATTATGCTCAGAAATGGAGGGACCTTGCTGGGAGAGCGCAACCACCCTTGGCTGATAGGGAGCTAGTGGATATGTTTCTGGGGACCTTGTCTGGTCCGTATTTCAACCATCTCATTGGGAGCTCATGATCCGGATTTACAGAGCTGATTATGACCGGGGAAAGGATTGAGGCTGGTACCAAATCTGGTAAAGTAAAGAAGGGTGCTTCGTCAAGCACCGAGAAGAAGCCTTTTAAGAAGGAGTCCAGTGTTGTTTACAATTTAAAAAGCCATAATAGACCTGAACGCCGCCAAGCTGTTAATGCGATGGTTATATCAAGAACTGTTGTTGCTCCTCAACGCAACAATCAGCCAAGGGCCGAGAGGCCGCGAAGACAATTCACTCAGCTCAACATGACTTTATCCCAAATTCTGCCGCAGTTGTTGAAGACCAACTTGGTGATTCCAAGGGAGGCCCCGGAGAATCCAAATCCAACATCACCGAAGTACGATCCGAATGCCCGCTGTGCTTTTCACTCTGATAGCCCATAGCATGATACGAATGATTGTTGGGTTTTGAAGAATAAGGTACATGATCTGATTGATGCCAAGGAAATTCAGTTTGAAGCGCCAGAAAAGCCTAATGTCATAACGGCACCTATGCCCAAACATGACACGGGAGTGAATGCTATTGGAGACGATGATGAAGAGTTTGATATTGACAGTTGGATATACCCGACTGCTGATGGTGGACTAAGAAATTGGACGGAAAAGGATTCTATGCCAGTTTCTGTTATTACCCAGTAATGAGACTTTTTGTTTTGAGTTTGTAACAGACAATTTTTAACTTTACGGCCTGGTGTCTCACCCGGGGCACCGTGGCTTCATTTGTGAGGGGTTTATGTGTGTCATCTACATATATCATTACTAAAAGCATTGGACGTTTCTTGCATTTCAAATTTTGCACTCCTTGTTTTTCTTTTATTATATATATTGCAAAATAGCTATTTTACACACACTCACATATACAGGTCTACATCCACTCTGGATCTCATTGGTAACGACTCTGCTACTGCGAGTTATGACTTCGAAAGTCCGATCAACTTAGCCGAAGACAAAGGTGAAGATGATTGTGAAGTGCCTGGGGAACTTGCTATACTGCTACTCCAGGAAGAGAGGGTTATTCAACCACATGAAGAGTCGGTGGAATCAGTAAATCTGGGTACAGAGGTAGACAAGAAAGAGGTCAAGTTTGGTGCAAATCTGGAGCCTAGTGTTAAGCAACGGTTGATTCAGATGTTGCGTGACTATGTGGAGATCTTTGCATGGTCTTATGAAGATATGCTTGGATTGGATATCGACATTGTGGTTCACCTCCTGCCTACCAAGGAAGACTTTCCTCCAGTAAAACAGAAGGTTCGCCGAATGCGCCCATAGATGTCTGAGAAAATCAAGGCTGAAGTGATGAAAAAGTTTGACGCCGGTTTTCTAGCAGTTACTTCTTACCCACAGTGGGTGGCCAACATGGTTCCGGTACTGAAGAAGGATGGTAAGGTGTAATACCCCAAATTTGTCCTACCCTTCTACTTTTATCTGGTTTACGCATTGTCGCACTTTTCGCATGTACATAACTCCATTAGGTCATTTAATATTGCATACATTCGCTAACAACATTTTTGGCACGTGATCAAGGGTCTTTAAAATTAGGGTTCCCATATGGCTTTTAGGCTCTTATCATCATTCAAGAGATTCAAGCTGCTTCTTCAATATTCATGGTCGGGGGTAGGATTTTGATTCGTGGTTGTTGTGGACTTATTTCTTATCAGGCTATAAGGGTATCTTCCCCCAAGTTCATCAGGGGATACAGTCGTTTGTGTCGAAGTTACTTCAAGAACTAAGTGCATTAAGAGTATGAATGCTAGGGTATCATCAAGGATTCAGACAAATATATTTTGAGTTAAAACTTGGTTTCTTATCAATATCTCGGTATCATTCAGTCACCAAGGTACATCTCAAAAGGATTAAGGTTCTTATGCATGGAATTCGGATGTGTTAATTCATTCATTCAAGTGATTCCATGAATTCAACCTATTCAAGGACATAAGTTTGGATTTGGCTCATGCTAAATTTGGAAGGTTCAGTCATGTGGTTTGCTTGAAATACAAACAACAAGTAATATGTAAAATTCAAATTGCAAAGCATTTTTCAAGTCCATATTCCAAGAATTCTATACCTTTCATCATCAATTTCGAATTCATTCAGGATCCAAATCATTCATAAAAATTCAAAGTTCAATTCACCCGAGCGTTATCATGCTGTGTTCGAATATATCACCGTCTATTTGATCTCACTCAAGCATCAGACCAATTTAAACAAGATTCATCAATGATATTCAAACCGTGTCCATTCCATAAAAAAAACAATTACAACTAAATATTTCTTTGTTACATGTCCTTTACATCAAAAATAATATATAACCATTCCTAAACCTTAATGCTCATCCTAAAGTCTATCTCGTCATACTTCAAAGTCTTCCATGATAAGCCTCCATGCTTCAAACTCTTTGTCGTCTTCCATAATTTCATTCTCTTCAAGCCTTGAAAAGAGCCGAAAGGATATTCTACCATGCCACTATCTCCCTTGCTAACACCAAATCCCATGCTTGAAAATCACAATTGAACCTGCATAAAACCAAGCATACCATATCAGTTTCAGCATAAGCGACAATCCAAACATCATAACAGCCCCTTAACTTCATAACCCCATTAAAAAAAACAGTTAATTCAACAACCAATCTCCTAACAGATTTTCTAACAGCTTTTATAACTGTTAACCAAAACAGAATTTCCCATTTCTTAACCATTATTTCATTCCCTAACAGTTCCCTAACCTCCTAAAACTTTCCATTTCCCAAACCATAACTAACTTTTCCCTAACTTCTAACTGTAACCAACCTATACCCAATTCCCTAACTCATAACAAAACTAACTGTAACAGCCCCATAACTAACATTCAACAACACTGCAAAACAGAATAGTTACAGCATAACTAACAAACAACCAAAACTGTTATAACAACCTCTCTAAAAACCCCTAACCAAATTCCAGCCAACTAACTTCTAACAAAAAAGAAAACTAATAACTGATTTCAAACTAACTTTTACAGAGTTGTATATAACAAAATAGAACAGCTA
The DNA here is from genome assembly GCA_948472305.1 of Vicia faba. NCBI lineage: Eukaryota > Viridiplantae > Streptophyta > Magnoliopsida > Fabales > Fabaceae > Vicia > Vicia faba. The sequence continues at coordinate 1,473,062,233 of OX451741.1, forward strand.
ACAAAAAAGTGTGAATTAACAAATATCCAAAACCATATCTCAGTAATCCCAACCTCTATAACTATAACCTAACAACTTTTCTTAACTTTATAACCAGATTCATAACTAACTTAACCAATCTCTAACCAACTTTCACCATCACCTTTGATCAATAACCAACTCTAACAAACTACCAGCATATACATAATAGAGCTCACAGCATATATATAACCAGAGATTGACAGAATGGGAACATAGACGATTTTTCAACACAAAAAGAAATTATTACCTCTCAATCATCTCATTCTTAGATTCCTGGAAGAATCACCAAAAATCTCCATCCTCTTCTCTATAATTTCTTCTCCATCACCACCATAAATATCTGAGAAATTTTCTCACTTCTCTTTTTCAATCTTCATTTGCATCCTTCATCATCTTTAATCTTCAGGAATTCTGAATCCCATCTTCACATCCTCTGCAACAACACTTGTTCACGATTCCATCATCTCTGAAATGCAATAAGCAACAACATTAACGCATAAAGTTTTCAGAAGGAGAAGAAAATTTCAGGGAATTACAAGATACGCATACTTGAAATCTCATGGAATCTATTTATTTCTTGTCGTCACGGTTGAGATTGAGGAGGCATCGGACTTCGCCGATGATGAAACTCCGGTTGACGAAGATGACAGTGAAGCTGTTTCGAACTAAGACGATACCGGTGAGAACGATCCGCGACGGTGAGGTGATGTTGAAGTGAAATCTGAGATGATGCGAAATCAGAAGGCGGAGATTGACGGAATCGCGAGAGAGGAAAGAAGAAGACCTTGTTTACTCTGAAAACCCAACCCGTTCTCTCCCAAACTTTTGCTCTCACAAACCAAACTCAATCGTTCTTTCCTTATCGACGCTCTCGATCTTGCTCATACATATTGTTCCATAACTCCACAGTTCTTCCTTCTGAAAGTGAATAAGGAAGCTTCAAATCGCTCCTCTCGCGCCATGGCCATGGCTATGCAAAGTGGAATCGTGATCTCCAAGGTCCTATTTATCGCCGGAGCTGGTTACACCGGTACCGTCCTCATCAAAAACGGAAAAATATCGGATATAATCGATGAACTCCAGTCACTCGTGAAGGGATTGGAAAAGTATGGCGATCATAATGATTAAGGCGGGGATGGAATCGGAAGCCAGCATCGGGGCACCGTTGATGGATGAAGAAGAAGACGGAGGAAAGGGAAGGTAGCGGCGCTGTTCTGTTCGTGAGGGAGAGGAAGAGATTTTTTTTCTCTCAAACCCTAATCCCTTTTCTTTTTTTACATATCTTTTCTTTTTTTTTAATTGTTGCATTGTTTTATTATTCTTTAATTCAAAGTAATAATAATTATATTAAGTAAATAATGTTGAATAAAAAAAAGCTGAATCAAGTTCATGGATAAGGATGGACCGAAAAATCCTAAGGCCCACCATCAAATTTTTGATAGTTTTAGATCATGCACACAAAAAATGCTTATTGGACTCACTCTTGTTGGGCCTGGTGCCATTTTAATTTTTGCTTGCAGCATACCCTGAATTCAGCTTGTACCCCCTGACTCTTCTAATTCTTCTTTTTTTATTATTTTAGTTTTTCTTCTAGTTTAATTTTTCTCTCAATTGATAATAAAATGATACAAAATAATAGAATATTTTAGATTTCTTTAGAATTTCTTCTTAGAATTTCGATTAGAATTTTTTCTATTTTATTTTTCATATTCGATAATCATTTTTATTGCCCTTTTCTAGTCAAGATTTTTGTAGCATCGACGTAACTCTTGCAATGTGGAATACTCGAGGTTAATTCTTCAACCACCTGCCCAAGGGAACTTTGATAGAATTTCCTTACCGCTTGCACAATTTTGAAGAGGCAACGGACCTTCTCCGTTCGGTATCGTCACAACTCTATTTTATCCTTTATTTCAGTACTTTATCGCAAACCATATGCGTGCTGACATTAGGTAGAATTCCCTCATTCAATCTAGCTTTAGGGCTAACAATACATAATAACATTAGGTTTAGAAGTAAGCTAGTCTCCTTCTGACTTTTCTTTCCCTTTTGCATTCGCACTTAAAACAAAAACTTCTTTTTCTTTCAAAATTCAAAACACTTTAAAACTATTGATGAGAATCATGCTTTTGCTTAGTACGAGAAATAATAAGTGGGTCTCTTCTCGATCTTATTGTTCTTCATCTCAAGCATAGGTGTGGTTCAATTCTCAAAGACTCCTTTCATGACTAAGTAGAAAAATGGCTAATATCTCTCTCTTGAGGTCGACTAGTCATTATCTGCAACAAAAATACAAAACAAATTCAAATCTTTTGTGCGCTCGAGCACTTTTCTTTAAAACCCTTTTCAAGTAAGGACACGATTAATTTACTTCTGTGCCAACGCATAAGTCTCCAAAGGTCGAGCTGCGGCAGAAGGCAGAATTAACTTCGTCCACAAAAAACATCTACAACAAAAATATAAACCAATTCAAATCTTTTGTGCGCTCGAGCACTTTTCTTTAAAACCCTTTTCAGGTACGGACACGATTAATTTACTTCTGTGCCAACGCATAAGTCTCCAAAGGTCGAGCTACGGCAGAAGGCGGAATTAACTTCGTCCATAAAAAAACACAAACAAATAAAAACATATGAGCCGAACTACGGTAGCTCTGATTCCTCAAAAAGGATACGTAGGCATTGGGGTAGGGCCCAGGCGAGCACAATTTTATTTTCCCTACATTCTTTTTCTCCTTTCTTTTGCATGCATTCCTTTCAGTAGTATAGTAGACAGTAAGCATAGATTAAACACACCCATAAGATAGATAACAAGAGTGGATACCGTAGAATACTACGGGCGTGTGGGGTGCTAATACCTTCCCCTCGCGTAACAGACTCCCTTACCCGATCTCTCGGTCGCAAGACCGTGACTTCTCCCTTCTCAGGTTTTCTTGATGTTTACCTTTCCCTACATGTGGGATAGAAGACGTTCGATGGCGACTTCATTGTTTGATGATTTTCAGCCGGTTGTTTCAGCTGGCGACTTCACTGGGGATACCAGGTCGACCAAATGCTGGTCCATCCCGGAGTCGCTCCTAGCTCTTGTTTTCTTTCCTTAGGGTGTTTATTTTTATGCTTTCAGTTTACTCATTTGTACATGTTTATCTGAGCATAAGTTTGCATTGCATTTTATGGCTTTCCATATTTGTTATCTATTATGCTGGACTTTGTTCTCTATGTTGGGTGGGGATGTCACTTTTGAGGTAAAAGGCCCAGTACCCAGGCCAGAGTGCGCTAGGATACCTAGGAATAGAGTGGGGGCATGACGGCTATAGGACGTGGTCCGATTAGTGCAGTCATGTCATATACCACGCTCGGATGAGGTTCAAATGAATTATTATCGGCACCCACGCCTGTGGACAAGCCCATAGCACTTTCAGGCGAACCCATGATTTTCGAGTTACCATTATCTTACCCTGACCTAGTTTTCACCCATGAGTGGGGAGGGAATTTCTATCACAGGTACAGATGGTGACTATGTGCATATGGTTACTCATATTCAAATGGTAACTATGCTCAGACTGTGGCTATTGGTTCTGATGGCTATATTCTGGATTTCTGTTAAGACTTTATGCAGATGCTATATCTTGTGGTGACCGTATGGTTCTTAGATTTATTTTCTGAGATCCTGACTTGTTTACCTGGAGGTTCATTCAATCCTTCAACCTTGGTATTCCCAGCATGTTCAGAAATTCTCAATAGTATCCAATGTTCCAGAAGCCTTGATCCCGGACAATGGGAGACCCACAGGGTACTTGGTTCTTATATATGCAGAAGTTATGTCGGACCTCTGATCTGATGATACTCACATGATCCAGAGAAGTGCAGCAACCTTATTCAGGAATGATGGAACCATGATCCTCTTTGATCTCATGCCTTTGCATACATAACATGGCTAACTGCATGCTTAACATACATGTTCTGTTATTTTCAAGGAATCATATTTGCAAGTCTTGTGCCAAAATTCTTCCATCCCTTACTTGCGCAAAAACAAAATCAAAGCACGCAAATTCCTTGGAAATGACAAAACATGACATGGCATTCATTCATACACTCCATGTATATTCATGCATTCATTACAGGTATCCGAAGATTGGGGATTCTTATTCAGACCTGGGGTTCTCTTCAAAGGTTCAACCTGATTTCTCTCCACACATGCTCAAAGATCAGTGATGGAATAACTCTGAGTGGTACATGCAAGCTTTGGCTCGTAGTCAGAAGCTTCTTCAAGCAGGAAGATAATGGATTAAATACTCAGATAATCCGGGTCATGGAAACTCTGATGATGATGTCTATTATTTCTTTAAGACATGATATGCTTAGTGATGCGTATTATACTGGGGCACCTGGCCAATCGATTGAAGAAGGTATGTCATCCAGAGACCAAGTCCAAGGCTGGATCAATTCAGAGACTGTTGTGTTCACATCAAATCTGAAAGGGGATTCTCTCGCACACTTGAGCTTCAAGACTACAGAAAATCGTCAGAATCATCAAGTCCATACGGAGTCAAGTCTCCTCAACAATGGCAATCATTGGTTTCTTTTACTGCATTTTCATTTGCATTCTTGCTTGTTTGTTTAAACATTTCTTGTATATAGAAACTTGTCTATTTTTGAACGAAAATCTTAATGCAATAAGTATGCTTGTCTTGAAGTATTCCTTTCATTTTTACTCATCCATTCGTTATCAATCTTTAAATATTTTACTTGCATATTGATGCCAAACTTCCTAGTCTTATGCTTAGGTAATGATTCAAAGGAGGATGACGATAATCTAAAAACGCAAAAATCTCTGGTTGGTACGCTTTTGAGTAAGACCCTGCTGACGATGTACATGCCTTGTTTCAATCCCCAAACACCGGAGATATAAGGGAGATAGACCCTCATCAACCCCTCTGAGCCTTCGAAGTAGGAGTTTTCTTTATGTTCAGAAAAAACCCTCATTTTAACCCTGGGGCGGGTAGTGTTCAGTCGATCTGATCAAGCATTCAAAACTCATCAAGAGTGTGCATCCAAGGATACAACAATGGTTATCCATCAAAAGGTTGAGGAAAGTCAAAACCACAATGGTTAACCTTCGTCTATCAGCAACGTGCATCAACTAACGATACCCCAATGAGTATCCCTCGCACATCAGGAGGTCGACAGATGACGATACAACAATGGCTATCCATCATTTGCTAAAGACTCAGGCAGTCACGATCACTTCTGACAAATAAAAAACAACGCAAAGATCAACGACTTGTTCAAAATGAAAAAATACGAATGAGAAAGAAACAAAAATTCCCGCTAAGTCGAAACATGAAAACAGGTCGCTTAGGCAAAAATTGGGGCATCCCGCTGGACTTCCAAATTAAAATTCAAAAGAATTTGTCCAGGAAAAAAATAAGGAAAGCAAGAAATAAATTTAAAAGCCTAAAAGGCGCGAAAAGGATTACCAATGAAAATCCTCATCAAAGAACAAAGTCGTCTGATCAGACACCAAAGGCAAAGAAGTTGGTGACTGTCGTGTCCAAGAAACCTCGGTGGTTCCTCAATCATCACAAACTCTTCTAGAGAGACGAATGCTTGTATCGGGTCAACTGAACATAGGAATGGAGAATATCATGGAGAATGGGTGGGCACCAAATAATTTTGAGCCTTAAATCCTTTTTTCTAAAACCGTGAACCAGGCCACGTTACAACCCATAAAAGTCCTAACTGAAGCATGGGTCAATTCGAAAGCGTGCTACAACGAAATAGCGTTTAGCTGACTCCTAAGAGGTACGTCTCAATATCTGTTTTGGCATCATATGCTTGCATTATCTTTTTTCTCTCTAGCTAGTGACTCGTTCACAACAGAGTTGTGACGTCATTTCATTCAAAGTTTTTTCAAACTTCAAGACTTACATATGTGTTGCATTAGAATTATCATTCTCATAATAAACATTCTTCTGCATACAAAACAATTGATCGACATCAAGTAAGTTTACACAATGAACAACCGGTAAAGAGCTCAATCTTGTCAGAAAAGAGAGGCTTGAATACCCTGTTGAAGCAAGAGTCAGCTGCTACAAGAGAAATGACTTATCCAGCAGAATGTTAACCGGTGATTCTGTCAAGAGAAATCATCTTGGTACTTCACAGTTTGAGTACAATTCAGGGATGAAGTTAGCAGAGCCAGCCAATCTGGGGCAATCAAGTCGAGAGTCGATCTCTCCAAGTTCATCCAAATCTGGGGCATTCCCTCAGAGCTCGATCAATCAGAGCCTATCACGTTGATAAATCTCTTCAAAGTTACCAATCAGAGGTTATCACGTCGATAGATCTCTTCAAGCTCGATCAATCAGAGGCTATCACATCGATAAATCTCTTCAAGCTCAATCAATTAGAGGCTATCACGCCAAGAAATCTATTCAGAATTCATTCAACCTGGGGCAGTTACGTCGAGATTCGATAAATCTCTCCAAGAAATCCGTAATCAATAGCAGTTTATTTCGTAGCTCAAGACATTGGGGCAGGCCACCTCATATCGTTTTATGGCATGAATATTCGGATCTCCTATTCAACAAAGATCTTCTCAGAAACCCTCCATACAGGGGCATTCCTCATCCATACTTACAAAGTTGCTCAAGCCAATTATGTTATACAAGACTATGAATCAAGCTGGAAGCATCATAACAGTCACCCTGACCTAGCCAGCGCATGAAGCTGCCTTCATCTGCTACAGACAATTTCAAATCTGATTCCCCAAGTGAATTCAGAAAATATAGCATCGTCTTTTAACTCAGCACACGCAAGTGCATCCTCAGTGGAGTTAATCAAGAGTATCCCCAGTAAAGCCAGACCGGGGCATTCGCAGAACTGAACTGGGACAATCGCAGAGCTAAACCGGGGCATTTGCAGAGCTAAACCGGGGCATTCGCAGAGCTAGACCGTGGTATTCGCAGATTTCAACCGGGGCACTCGTGAGTGTCCATGCCCATCTCTTATCCCCAAGTGATTCGAGAGATAATTCCCCAGCGTGCGTAAACTTGGGACATGTATTCAAAGGGATCCACATGGTGTTCAATATCCATTCTTCGGCATATTCAGTTCTATCATCCTCTCAACGGTTCAGGATGTTTGGAAATCTGGCCAAGTCATCTCTTCCCAACGGTATGATTCAGAATCCAGCATCGTACCTGAAGACTCGTTTCGTCGGCAACTCAATCTTCAGCAGAGTCATCAACAATCTTCGGTATCAAGGGCTCTCCAGTGCAATCTTTTATCGGTATCCCCAGAAATCTTTGGTACTGCAGACTTCCAGCGTCGATATGTATTGGCATCCCCAGTAATGAGCAGCGGTTCCCAGTGGGCCTTCTCCTATCCCCATGAAGTTTATTTCTTCGCATTACATATAGTTATCATTACATATCATTGCATCCTCAAAAGCGCGTAACTGATCCATCAGAGTGGATCTTTGCGTCAAAAGAAATTCAAACATGCATATAAAGCATAAGCCAGATCAGGTACCTTACAAAAAAGACCTGAATTATTCAAGGACAAGAATACATCCCTACAAAAGGGTATCATGCCCGAAATCCCCAGTCAGTGACCTTCACCTTTTCAACGCCAAACAAAATCAATACACTTTGTCATTCTGAACCCAGTTCTTGTCTGGTAGTCATTTCCCTAAACACTCGTCCATGTCCATTCCTAAGCACTCGTATGTGTCAAGTTTCCTAAACACCCACCCGGGTCAATTATTCAAACACTCGTCCGTGTTTAACTTTTTGATACTCGTCCGTATCTTCTTTCAATACTCGTCCGTATTGATTCAAACACTCGTCTGTGTTTAACTTTTTGATACTCGTCCGTATTTTCTTTCAATACTCGTCCGTATTGATTCAAACACTCGTCCGTGTTTATACTTTTGATACTCGCCTGTATCTTCTTTCAATACTCGTCCGTATTGATTCAAACACTCGTCCGTGTTTAACTTTTGATACTCGTCCGTATCTCCTTTCAATACTCGTCTGTATTGATTCAAACACTCGTCCGTGTTTATACCTTTAATACTCACCTGTATCTTCTTTCAATACTCATCCGTATTGAATCAAACACTCGTCCGTGTTTATACTTTTTGATACCCATCCGTATCTTCTTTCAATAATCGTCCGTATTGAATCAAACACTCGTCCGTGTTTAACTTTTTGATACTCATCTGTATCTTCTTTCAATACTCGTCCGTATTGAATCAAACACTCGTCCGTGTTTAACTTTTGATGCTCGTCCGTATCTCCTTTCAATACTCGTCTGTATTGAATCAAGCACTCGTCCGTGTTTATACTTTTGATACTCGCCTATATCTCCTTTCAATACTCGTCCGTATTGATTCAAACACTCGTCCGTGTTTAACCTTTTGATACTCACCTGTATCTTCTTTCAATACTCGTCCGTATTGATTCAAACACTCGTCCATGTTTAACATTTCTTGATGCTCGTCTATGTCGCTTATCTAAACAATCATCATGTCATAACCCATGTTCCCTTCTTCGAACCTGAGATTGCCTCTTGGCTAGGTTCTTCCTTCAAATCATCGTCGAACTTGAGATCGCCTCTTGGCTAGTTTCTTCCTTCAAATCATCGTAGAACCTGAGATCGCCTCTTGGCTAGGTTCTTCCTTCAAATCATCGTCGAACCTGAGATCGCCTCTTGGTTAGGTTCTTCCCTCAAGTCATCGTCGAACCTGAGATTGCCTCTTGGCTAGGTTCTTCCCTCAAATCACCGTCGAACCTGAGATCGCCTCTTGGCTAGGTTCTTTCCATTTACTTTGTCTTAGAACCTGAGATCGCCCTTTGGCTAGGTTCTCTGTCAAATCACTCTCATGTGTCGCCTTAGGATCATAGGTCGCCCGTAGACCTCATCCGCTGTCTTTTCATACCAACCATTTATCTTGTGTTGGCATCGCTCCACGTTACAAGTCCAATCTCTGTATCTTCATTGAAGAAACAAATCTCTTTTCCCCAACAGATAACACAAATAAATAAATAAAGAAAACACTTACTCCCTCTCTCAGGACAAATTTTTGGCATTGATATTTAATCATATTCAACCTTGAACTTCCGAAAGGCATGTGCCAATCGTACTTTCAGCATTAAGACGATTAAATAGGGGCAGCTGTAATACCCCAAATTTGTCCTACCCTTCTACTTTTATCTGGTTTACGCATTGTCGCACTTTTCGCATGTACATAACTCCATTAGGTCATTTAATATTGCATACATTCGCTAACAACATTTTTGGCACGTGATCAAGGGTCTTGAAAATTAGGGTTCCCATATGGCTTTGAGGCTCTTATCTTCATTCAAGAGATTCAAGCTGCTTCTTCAATATTCATGGTCGGGGGTAGGATTTTGATTCGTGGTTGTTGTGGACTTATTTCTTATCAGGCTATAAGGGTATCTTCCCCCAAGTTCATCAGGGGATACAGTCGTTTGTGTCGAAGTTACTTCAAGAACTAAGTGCATTAAGAGTATGAATGCTAGGGTATCATCAAGGATTCAGACAAATATATTTTGAGTTAAAACTTGGTTTCTTATCAATATCTCGGTATCATTCAGTCACCAAGGTACATCTCAAAAGGATTAAGGTTCTTATGCATGGAATTCGGATGTGTTAATTCATTCATTCAAGTGATTCCATGAATTCAACCTATTCAAGGACATAAGTTTGGATTTGGCTCATGCTAAATTTGGAAGGTTCAGTCATGTGGTTTGCTTGAAATACAAACAACAAGTAAAATGTAAAATTCAAATTGCAAAGCATTTTTCAAGTCCATATTCCAAGAATTCTATACCTTTTATCATCAATTTCGAACTCATTCAGGATCCAAATCATTCATAAAAGTTCAAAGTTCAATTCACCCGAGCGTTATCATGCTGTGTTCGAATATATCACCGTCTATTTGATCTCACTCAAGCATCAGACCAATTTAAACAAGATTCATCAATGATATTCAATCCGTGTCCATTCCATAAAAAAAACAATTACAACTAAATATTTCTCTGTTACATGTCCTTTACATCAAAAATAATATATAACCATTCCTAAACCTTAACGCTCATCCTAAAGTCTATCTCGTCATACTTCAAAGTCTTCCATGATAAGCCTCCATGCTTCAAACTCTTTGTCGTCTGCCATAATTTCATTCTCTTCAAGCCTTGAAAAGAGCCGAAAGGATATTCTACCATGCCACTATCTCCCTTGCTAACACCAAATCCGATGCTTGAAAATCACAATTGAACCTGCATAAAACCAAGCATACCATATCAGTTTCAGCATAAGCGACAATCCAAACATCATAACATCCCCTTAACTGCATAACCCCATTAAAAAAAACAGTTAATTCAACAACCAATTTCCTAACAGATTTTCTAACAGCTTTTATAACTGTTAACCAAAACAGAATTTCCCATTTCTTAACCATTATTTCATTTCCTAACAGTTCCCTAACCTCCTAAAACTTTCCATTTCCCAAACCATAACTAACTTTTCCCTAACTTCTAACTGTAACCAACCTATACCCAATTCCCTAACTCATAACAAAACTAACTGTAACAGCCCCATAACTAACATTCAACAACACTGCAAAACAGAATAGTTACAGCATAACTAACAAACAACCAAAACTGTTATAACAACCTCTCTAACAACCCCTAACCAAATTCCAGCCAACTAACTTCTAACAAAAAAGAAAACTAATAACTGATTTCAAACTAACTTTTACAGAGTTGTATATAACAAAATAGAACAGCTAACAAAAAAGTGTGAATTAACAAATATCCAAAACCATATCTCAGTAATCCCAACCTCTATAACTATAACCTAACAACTTTTCTTAACTTTCTAACCAGATTCATAACTAACTTAACCAATCTCTAACAAGCTTTCACCATCACCTTTGATCAATAACCAACTCTAACAAACTACCAGCATATACATAATAGAGCTCACAGCATATATATAACCAGAGATTGACAGAATGGGCACATGGACGATTTTTCAACACAGAAAAAGAAATTATTACCTCTCAATCATCTCATTCTTCGATTCCTGGAAGACTCACCAAAAATATCCATCCTCTTCTCTCTCATTTCTTCTCCATCACCACCATAAATATCTGAGAAATTTTCTCACTTCTCTTTTTAAATCTTCATCTGCATCCTTCATCATCTTTAATCTTCAGGAATTCTGAATCCCATCTTCACATCCTCTGCAACAACACTTGTTCACGTTCCATCATCTCTGAAATGCAATAAGCAACAACATTAACGCATAAAGTTTTCAGAAGGAGAAGAAAATTCCAGGGAATTACAAGATACGCATACTTAAAATCTCATGGAATCTATTTATTTCTTGTCGTCACGGTTGAGATTGAGGAGGCATCGGACTTCGCCGATGATGAAACTGCGGTTGACGGAGATGACAGTGAAGTTGTTTCGAACTAAGACAATATCGGTGAGAACGATCCGCGACGGTGAGGTGATGTTGAAGTGAAATCTGAGATGATGCGAAATCAGAAGGCGGAGATCGACGGAATCGCGAGAGAGGAAAGAAGAAGACCTTGTTTACTCTGAAAACCCAACCCGTTCTCTCCCAAACTTTTGCTCTCACAAACCAAACTCAATCGTTCTTTCCTTATCGACGCTCTCGATCTTGCTCATACGTATTGTTCCATAACTCCACAGTTCTTCCTTCTGAAAGTGAATTAGGAAGCTTCAAATCGCTCCTCTCGCGTCATGGCCATGGCTATGCAAAGTGGAATCGGGATCTCCAAGATCCTATTTATCGCCAGAGCTGGTTACACCGGTACTGTCCTCATCAAAAACGGAAAACTATCGGATATAATCGGTGAACTCCAGTCACTCGTGAAGGGATTGGAAAAGTATGGCGATCAGAATGATGAAGGCGGGGATGGAATCGGAAGCCAGCATCGGGGCACCGTTGATGGATGAAGAAGAATACGGCAGAAAGGGAAGGTAGCGGCGCTACTCTGTTCGTGAGGGAGAGGAAGAGATTTTTTTTCTCTCAAACCCTAATCCCTTTTCTTTTTTTACATATCTTTTCTTTTTTTTAATTGTTGCATTGTTTTGTTATTCTTTAATTCAAAGTAATAATAATTATATTAAGTAAATAATGTTGAATAAAAAAAAGCTGAATCAAGTTCATGGATAAGGATGGACCGAAAAATCCTAAGGCCCACCATCAAATTTTTGATAGATTTTAGATCATGCACACAAAAAATGCTTATTGGACTCACTCTTGTTGGGCCTGGTGCCATTTTAATTTTTGCTTGCAGCATACCCTGAATTCAGCTTGTACCCCCTGACTCTTCTAATTCTTCTTTTTTTATTATTTTAGTTTTTCTTCTAGTTTAATTTTTCTCTCAATTGATAATAAAATGATACAAAATAATATAATATTTTAGATTTCTTTAGAATTTCTTCTTAGAATTTCGATTAGAATTTTTTCTATTTTATTCTTCATATTCGATAATCATTTTTATTGCCATTTTCTAGTCAAGATTTTTGTAGCATCGACGTAACTCTTGCAATGTGGAATACTCGGGGTTAATTCTTCAATCACCTGCCCAAGGGAACTTTGATAGAATTTCCTTACCGCTTGCACAATTTTGAAGAAGCAACGGACCTTCTCCGTTCGGTATCGTCACAATTCTATTTTATCCTTTATTTCAGTAGTTTATCGCAAACCATATGCATGCTGACATTAGGTAGAATTCCCTCATTCATTCTAACTTTAGGTCTAACAATACATAATAACATTAGGTTTAGAAGTAAGCTAGTCTCCTTCTGACTTTTCTTTCCCTTTTGCATTCGCACTTAAAACAAAAACTTCTTTTTCTTTCAAAATTCAAAACACTTTAAAACTATTGATGAGAATCATGCTTTTGCTTAGTACGAGAAATAATAAGCGGGTCTCTTCTCGATCTTATTGTTCTTCATCTCAAGCATAGGTGTGGTTCAATTCTCAAAGACTCCTTTCATGACTAAGTAGAAAAATGGCTAATATCTCTCTCTTGAGGTCGACTAGTCATTATCTGCAACAAAAATACAAAACAAATTCAAATCTTTTGTGCGCTCGAGCACTTTTCTTTAAAACCCTTTTCAGGTAAGGACACGATTAATTTACTTATGTGCCAACACATAAGTCTCCAAATGTCGAGCTGCGGCAGAAGGCAGAATTAACTTCGTCCACAAAAAACATCTACAACAAAAATATAAACCAATTCAAATCTTTTGTGCGCTCGAGCACTTTTTTTTAAAACCCTTTTCAGATAAGGACACGATTAATTTACTTCTGTGCCAACGCATAAGTCTCCAAAGGTCGAGCTGCGGCAGAAGGCGGAATTAACTCCGTCCATAAAAAAACACAAACAAATAAAAACATATGAGCCGAACTACGGTAGCTCTGATTCCTCAAAAAGGATACGTAGGCATTGGGGTAGGGCCCAGGCGAGCACAATTTTATTTTCCCTACATTCTTTTTCTCCTTTCTTTTGCATGCATTCCTTTCAATAGTATAGTAGACAGTAAGCATAGATTAAACACACCCATAAGATAGATAACAAGAGTGGATACCGTAGAATACTACGGGCGTGTGGGGTGCTAATACCTTCCCCTCGCGTAACAGACTCCCTTACCGGATCTCTCGGTCGCAAGATCGTGACTTCTCCCTTCTCAGGTTTTCTCGATGTTTACCTTTCCCTACATGTGGGATAAAAGACGTTCGATGGAGACTTCATTGTTTGATGATTTTCAGCCGGTTGTTTCATAAGATTCGAATGTGTGTTGACTATAGGGACTTGAACAGGGATAGCCCCAATGATGATTTCCCTCTGCCTCATATCGACGTTCTGGTTGACAACACCGCACAGCATAAGGTCTTCACCTTTATGGATGGTTTCTCTGGTTATAATCAGATTAAGATGGCTCCCGAAGACATGGAGAAGACGACCTTTGTTACTCAATGGGGCACCTTTTGCTACAAGGTCATGCCTTTCGGATTGAAAAATGTTGGGGCAACGTATCAGCGTGCCATGGTCGCTTTGTTCCATGACATGATCCATCATGAGATTATGGTATACATCGGCAACATGATTGCAAGGTCCCAGACTGAAGAAGAACATCTGGACCACCTTCGGAAGTTATTTGCCAGGTTGAGGTTGTACAAGCTGAGGTTAAACCCGAACAAGTGCACCTTCAGAATGAAATTTGGTAAGCTGCTGGGTTTCGTCGTAAGAGACAAAGGTGTTTAGGTGGATCCTGCAAAAGTGAAGGCTATATAGGAAATGCCAGCTCCCCGAACAGAAAAAGAAGTCAGAGGCTTTCTGGGACGACTGAATTATATTGCCCGATTCATCTGACACCTGACTGCTACCTGAGAGCCAATATTCAAGCTACTGAAGAAAGATCAAGTGGTAAGATGGAACGATGAATGTCAAACCGCTTTCAAAAGAATCAAAGAGTATCTCCAAGAACCTACTATTCTAATGCCTCCATTTGAAGGGAGACCTCTAATCTTATACTTGACAGTACTTGACAACTCAATAGGGTATGTGTTGGGGCAGCATAACGAGTCTGGCCGAAAAGAGCATGCTATTTATTACCTTAGCAAAAAGTTTACCGACTGCGAGACCCGATACTCTTTGCTTGAGAAAACTTGTTGCGCTTTGGCATGGGCTGCTCGCCGGCTAAGACAGTATATGCTAACTCACACCACCTTGTTGATATCAAAGATGGATCCAATCAAGTATATATTCGAAAAGCCTGCCTTGTCCGAAAGAAAACAAGATGGCAGATGATCTTGACTGAGTATGACATCCAATATACGACCCAAAAGGCAATCAAGGGAAGTGTGTTGGCAGATCATTTGGCATATCAAGTAGTGGATGATTACCATTCTATGAACTTTGAATTTCCGGATGAGAACATCATATTGGTAACTGATTGTGAGACACCTGGACCGGATGAAGGACCTGAGGAGGGATCCCGATGGTCTATGTACTTTGATGGAGCTTCGAACGCTTTGGGTAATGGCATTGGCACCATGATCATATCTCCTAAAGGATCTCATACTCCGTTCACCGCCCGACTATGTTTCAACTGCACCAACAACATGGAAGAGTATGAAGCGTGTATCATGGGTCTTCGAGCAGCAATTGACCTAAGGATTACGTTTCTAAGTGTCTTCGGAGATTCCGCTCTCGTGATCAATCAGATCAAAGGCGAGTGGGATACGAAACACCCGAATCTTATTCCTTACAAGGAATATGTATTGACGTTGCTTTCCCATTTCGAGGAGATCACCTTTGAACACTTCCCTAGAGAGGAGAATCAGTTGGCGGACGCGCTGGCTACAATGTCTTCTATGTTCAAAGTCAATTGGGACAACGAAGCTCCTCGGATTATCATTAAAAGATTAGACGAACCTGCACATTGCTGTGATATTAAAACTGAAGAGGTAGCAGATAAACCCTGGTTTCATGAGGTGAAGAGATACCTTGAGGCTCAGGAATACCCCGAGGGTGCATCTGTTAATGACAAGAAGTTTTTGAGGAGGTTCGCAGCGAAGTTCTTCATCAGCAATGGCATTCTTTACAAGCGTAACCATGATTCGACCTTACTGCGTTGTATGGATAAGAACGAAGCAGAAGGGATCATGGCAGAGTTGCATGAAGGTACTTTCGGGACTCATTCCAGTGGACACACCATGGCAAAGAAGATCCTACGGGCAGGATATTATTGGTCCACTATGGAAGCCGATTGTAATCAGCATTCTCAGACCTGTCACACGTGCCAAGTATATACTGATAAAGTGCACATACCTCCAGTTCCTCTGAACATCTTGACAGCTCCTTGGCCTTTTGCAATATGGGGTATTGATATGATCGGCGAGATCAGACCTACAGCATCCAACGGGCACCGTTTCATCCTGGTAGCAATTGATTATTTTACAAAGTGGGTTGAAGCAGCTTCCTTTACTACTGTAACCAAGAACGTCGTGGCACGTTTCATTCGGCACAATATAATTTGTCGATACGGTGTACCAGAGAGGGTCATTATAGACAATGGTACGAATCTCAACAATAAGATGATCACTGAGCTCTGGAAGCAGTTCAAGATACATCATCACAACTCTTCTCTTTATCGGCCGAAGATGAATGGGGCTGTAGAGGCGGCTAATAAGAACATTAAGAAGATTGTGTAGAAAATGACGGTGACATACAAAGATTGGCACGAGATGTTACCATTTTCTCTTCGTGGGTACCGTACCTCAGCACAGACGTCAACAGGGGCAACACCATATTCCTTGGTTTATGGCATGGAGGCCGTCTTGCCCATTGAACTTCAGATACCCTCTCTTCGGATTATGAAGGATGCAGGTTTGAGCGAAGATGACTGGATTCAGACCCGACTTGATCAGCTGAACTTAATCAACGAGAAAAGACTTACTGCTATTTGTCATGGTCAGACGTATCAAAAAAGGATGATCAAGGCATTTAACAAGAAGGTCAGAAGACAAGAGTATCAAGTTGGGGACCTTGTTATCAAGCGCATCATACTACCTCAAGGTGAACCCAGGGGCAAATGGACCCTTACTTACAAAGGGTTATTTATGGTTAAGAACATTTTCTCAGGAGGAGCTATGATTCTAACCACAATGGATGGTGACGACCTTCCTCACCCCGTCAATGTAGACATAGTGAAAAGATACTATGCATGATCAAAGACCCGCTAGGTTGACTGGCTTAGGCAAAAATAAGGGCTTCCCGGCGAACCAAAAGGATTCGGGCAAAAATAAGGGATGAAAATAAAAAATTTGTACACCCGGCAAGTCGAAAACCTGAAAAGGCGGCTTGGGCAAAAAAGGGTATCCTGGTGGACTGAAAACCCGAAAGGGCAGTCTAGGCAAAAATTAGGGATAAAAGCATAACACTATGTCTCATTGGGTCACCTTGCAACCAGACTTCGGTACTGACTATCAAGCTCAGATGGCACTAATCAATCTGATTCATCTTCAACCAAGTAGCAAAGTGATGAGATGCTCGAGAACATAAAGGCAATAACAGATTTGGGACCAAGTGGGATTATTCACATAGCTGTTTTGTTTAGTTTTTCACAAATTGTGTAAATTATATTATTCGGCGGTGATCTCTTACTAGGACGTCAGCCTCTTGTACAAAAACGCCTATTTAAAGGCCAAACTTCAAAATCAAAACAATTCATTCTCAGAAAAAATTCAAACTGTTTTTCCTTTTTCTGTTTTGATTTGCAAAGAACGTCCAATGTTCATTTTTGATATATGCATTTGACATTAATTGCTGCTCATAAATATTTACATGCGAAACAAAAGACCATTACTTGTAATATCAGAAACGGGGGAAAATAAAAATTGTCCAAGTTGTACAGTTGCTCTGTCCACCAGGTATCAAGGTAGATTCAGCTGAAGGATATGGCTAAGATGCTTTCACTCCCCGCAGAGTAAGACAATAATGTTAACTCTCCCCAGCTGAGACTTGCAACTGTGAATGAATCGGTAATATTCTCCCCAAGTATAGTTTATCTACCATCAACACTGAAAAGGCTTAATATCCCCAACAGTCTTAATATTCCCCAACGGAGTATAAGAATATTCCCCGGCAGAATACAAGATATTCCCAGTGGAGTTTGAAATTTTTCCCAGTGCAGTCTGAAAAAGCTTCCCCAGTGAAGTTTAGAGAATCATCCCCAGTAGACTTTGGAATATTGTCCCCAGCAGATCTCAAAGGATTATCCCCATAAGAGTCTAAAAGGTTATCCCCAGTGAAGTCACAACTGAAGGGTCATCCCTAGTAGAGTTCATTCCTTTCACAAATAGAATTCAAATCCCCAGTAGGATTCAATATCACCAGCAACGGTAGTTCATCCCCATCGGAACTTATCGGTGGAATCCTCAGCAAAGTATCTCTTCCCTACAGAGTTAATCTACTCATCAGTTTATTCCCCAACGGAGTTATCCTCTCCTGCAGGTTTATTCTCGCAATCACCTTCGTTCGCCATCCCTAGCGGAAATGAAGAAGTCAACTCTTTTCTCCAGCAGCTATCCGGGATTTATTTTCCCCAGCCAAACATTACATTTCCATACATCATTACACATGCATATACGCATTGTACAACCCAATCTCATTTATTTTGAGAACACCATTCCTTGATATATATATATCATGCATTACATACGACTGACCTTTACCTTTCATGAACGATGCAGTTAAATTCTCAGCTATGTCGAATTACTGACCGGTTCTTAAATCTCAACTGAATTATTCTCGGTTGAACTACAGATAAGGTTCTAAATCTCGACAATTTTCCTTCGTCGTAGTGTGGACGAGTTCTTAAATCTCAACAGAATTATCCTCCGTTGAAGTACAGACAGTTCCTAGATCTCGATGAAGATGTTTCCCTCAATCGAAGTACTGACCGGTTCTTAAATCTCAACTGAATTAGTCTCGTTTGAATTACAGATAAGGTTCTAAATCTCGATAATTCTCCTCAGTCGAAGTACTGACCGGTTCTTAAATCTCAACTGAATTACTCTCGGTTGAATTACAGATAAGGTTATAAATCTCGACAAATTTCCTCCGTCGAAGTGTGGGCAAGTTCTTAAATCTCAAAATAATTATACTCCGTTGAAGTACAGGCAATTCCTAGATCTCGATGAAGATGTTTCCCTCAGTCGAAGTACTGACCGGTTCTTAAATCTCAACTGAATTAGTCTCGGTTGAATTACATATAAGGTTCTAAATCTCGCCAATTTTCCTCTGTCGTAGTGTGGACAAGTTCTTAAATCTCAACAGAATTATCCTCCATTGAAGTACAGACAAATCCTAGATCTCGATGAAGATGTTTCCCTCAGTCGAAGTACTGACCGGTTCTTAAATCTTAACTGAATTATTCTCGGTTGAATTACAGATAAGGTTCTAAATCTCGGTAATTCTCCTCAATCGAAGTACTGACTGGTTCTTAAATCTCAACTGAATTAGTCTCGGTTGAATTACAGATAAGGTTCTAAATCTCGACAGATTTCCCCCCAGTTGAATTACGGACAAGTTCTTAAAACTCAGCAGATATGTTCTCTCAGCTAAGGTACATGCAAGTTCCTAAATCTCAACAAAGATCAGGCTTCCCCAGTGGAATCTTCTATAACAACAGGTGTGCAAGCTCTCGCTAAGGAATCTCTTATGCGATCGACACCCCTACAGATGGCATCTTTAAGCCCATCCTCCCGACAGCAATCTCCAAATGGCATCTGTAAGCCCATTCCCTACATCACCAGAGTGATACCACTTCATGCAAGTGCAAATTTTTGGGCACTCTAGTGTTCAATCATCTTCTACCTTCGGATCACAAAAGGCACGAAAGCCAATCTACATCCTCAGGTTTAAGAAGATTGAACAGGGGTAGATGTTGTACCCCAAAATTTTCCCTCCCATATTTCTCAAAACATTGCAATAAAAATCTCCAAGTTGCTCAAGGTTGCTCAAGAGTTGGTCAGACAAGCTATCTCCTAAGGCAGTCTACCCCAAATTAGGGTTTTGTGTTGCATCAAGATCCTTGAGTCCAAATGACCTCAAGTGCTCCCCAATTTCATAATATGTTCTCAATATCATCCATGTCAAATTTATTATTTACTAACCAATCAAAAAAAATCTTTTCTTTATAAAATAAGATCACAAAAATATTTTCTTTATCAAGTCAAATTTTTATTTTTATTTTATTAATAAACACTAATTAAATTAACTTAGGTTTTAATTAGAATAACTTTAACATATTTTTGTAAATAATCAAAATTAAAATTAGATTTAATTAGGTTTTTACTAATTCAATTAATTTTATTTTCTTTCTTAAAATAACAAAAAACCCAAAAATAATTTTTTCATTTAACTAATTAATTTATTTAATTCAATTTAGTAATTAATTTAGAATTTATTTCTTTCTTAAAATAAAAAAAAATATGTCTTCTTTAAAGGGTCAAAACCCTAATCTTGCACACGATCTAATTTCCCGCACGCGATTTACTTTCTTTTATCCAATAATGTACTTGCTCCCGGATTGTAATAGTAAATATGACTTTTATTTATTTTTTATCGCTTTATTTATTTTTAAAGGGTTTGTCTTTGGCGATGTAAATACCCGACGCCTTGTAATTTAAATTCCGCATTTTTATTTCCGCAAATTATAATTGTTAGATGTTTGTTAATAGGGTTGCATGATAAGACTGAATGTTTTAACCTAAAATCAACTTAGATCACCATTAACATGTACAAAGACAAAAGTAACTGAAAAAGACACACTCGCTCATGCGCACTCCTAGGGTACACCCCCACTTGGTTTCCTTCGCGCACGGTCATTGAGTATAGGTCACTTTAGCGGTCGTCCTCTTGTCTAAAGATCATAGTCGCCTCGAAACGGTTGCCTCGGATATTGTTGCCTCAAACAAATGATCTAAGACATTAGGGTTACCGCTAAGGCGTCTTAAAATTGCTTCAGTGACCGTAAGTTCCTCATTCTAATTGACCCTTAAACTCCAACGACGATGTTACCTACTCATCAATAGTGGGATAACATTGTCTAAAGGAAATTAGCATAGAACGATTCCTTTTTCGAGTAGGTAGATGGTTCTTAGATACTTGCTCTTTCAAAAACAAAAACTTTTCACACTTACACTTTTCGAACAAAGTTTTCAAAACACTTCATACGCTCTTGAGGACAGAAGCAAGAGTTAAATCGAAGTTTTCAAACCAAAACTTTTTCAAACCCACAAGTACAAAAAAACAATTTTGAAAACAATTGAGCAAGTACCTAAGAGCCCGTGGATAACCACGGATAGAAATGGTGCTAACACCTTCCCTTTCTATAATCTACCCCCCGAACCCGAGAAATATCTCGAAAAAGGAATTTTTCTATGCTTTTTTTTCCTTGTTGGATAAAATAAAAGTCGGTGGTGACTCTTGCTTTCCACGACATTTTGCGAAAACAA
Source organism: Vicia faba (assembly GCA_948472305.1). Taxonomy (NCBI): domain Eukaryota; kingdom Viridiplantae; phylum Streptophyta; class Magnoliopsida; order Fabales; family Fabaceae; genus Vicia; species Vicia faba. Next base: position 1,473,083,352 of record OX451741.1, read on the forward strand.
ACGCAAAACGCAAACCAGCATATCAACAAACAGTTAGTTCTTCCCACCGTATCACAGAACTGGCGACTCTGCTGGGGACATTTATAAGTGGGTGTACCTTAGGAATAATTCATATTGTTTTCAATTGCTTGACTTGTATGCTTAATCTTTGTGGGTTTGAATCGGAGTTACTATAGATCCTAACCCGGATCTGGGGGATACCCTTTAGGTAAGTAGCAATAAATTGTGAGGGAACTATACGGCATAGACCGATACGGTTGAAGCAGTAGCTACGTTGGTGTGGCACTTTAGTATGAACCGATATCCATTATGGTGCAACGAGGAGAATATGGGTCTGCTAAGGGGTCATTAAGCACCAACTGACCTTAGAACCTATAATTGACCAACTTGGCCATAGAACAGTAGCAGTATGCTACACTCATTGAGACCAAACTCTCGCGATGATTTCGACCGCAAGAAAAGGTTGCTAAACTGGAATTATGACCGATCGAGGGTGGTCAGTCATATTGAGATCCTCTAGAACCCGGTTACTATTTCTAGGACAGGTTGAACCAATTGAACTGAAAGAGTGTAGTACCTAGACTCCTTGCCAACTTGAAATCTAAGGGCTCTTTGTGTGACTTGCGTGCCTTTACCATGTTTGCTATTTGTGGATACTTGTGGTGTGTTTTCTATCATGACATCATGACATCATGACATTGCATGCATCTTGCATTGGACTAACCTATTTCAAAGACAGGAGGGATTCATCTTTGTTCTGTTTTGTAGGTCATGGAACACATGCGTAGAAACACCATTAGGATCAACTTTGTCCAGATTCCCACTCAGCTTAAGGAATTGGTTGCAAATATTTCAGATACTTCCTCCTTTATCAAAAGACATGGTCACCTCCTGGGTTTGGTCACTTCCAAATTGGACGAACAGATGATGAGTGTCTTAGTCCTGTTCTTTGATCCACTGTACCATTGCTTTACTTTTCCGGACTACCAGTTGTCCCTACCTTGGAAGATTTCTCGGATCTGCTTGGCATCTCCATTCTAGAGCAGACCCCGTTCACAGGTTGGGAGAAGATCCTTAGGCCGGAAGAAGTTGCTTCAACCCTCCATCTGACAAAGGCTGAGGTAATGTCCAATTGGAAGACTAGAAGTGGAGCAAAGGGCTTTCTGACTAAATTCTTGGTCGGTAAAGCTAATCAGTTCTGGGACAGTCTAGATTTCCAGGCATTTGAAGACATTCTGGCTCTTCTCATATATGGTTTGGTGTTGTTTCCTAACTCAGATTCTTTCGTCGACGTGAATGCAGTGAAGATTTTTATGTCCGGTAATCCTGTGCCCACCCTCTTGGGTGACATTCTTCACTCTCTTTATGCTTGTACTGCTCAGAAGCGGGGAACCCTTATGTGTTGTGCTCCATTGCTGGCGAGGTGGTTTATTTCTCACCTCCCCAAATCAGTTTTGAAGGACAAGGAAGGCATGGGTTGGGCCTATAGGATTATGTCTCTCTCTCATAATGACATCATTTGGACTATTAATGGTATGGAAGATGTGGCTATTATTGATCGATGTGGGGAATACCCCAATGTTCCACTGATAGGAACCAATGGAGGGATCACTTATAATCCGTGCTTGACCTTACGTCAGTTTGGGCGAGCTAGAAGGGAAGGACCTCATGAATTGTTAATGCCTAGTATTGTCTTTGACTTCCAGGGGGATAGTGACGAGCAACGCCGCAGGTTCATAAGAGCTTGGGATAGAGTTCACAGATCTGATCCGCACGAACTGGGTGCAAAGACTTCTCTTCCAATGGAGCCATATCTCCGATGGGTTCGAATCTGCGCCCAAAAGCTGGGAATGTCGTATGAAGCCGTCTTGCCTATCATTGTTGAGGTTGCTGATGAAGAAGGGGTTCCTTTTACCATCCTACACCCTTACATGCCTACTGACATTGGGGCATTAAAGAGATCGTGGATGCAGCTGAGAGAAGAGCGGGATACTTACCGAGAAAAGTATCACGAGCAAGAGCTGAAGATTTAGAAGTTGACAAGGCAGCTGGAGAACGAGCGGATCCTCAATGACTATGTCCGCACCGACAAGAAACGACCATGGAAGCACTGATTGTCTTTTGGTTATCTCTAGTTCTTATTTACTTTTCAGTTTTTCTTTCTTGTAACGCCTTAAAGGCATCTGTTGAACAATTGAATTTCAAGTTTATCTAATAAAAGTGTATTTCTTTTTTTTTACAAATTTGAATCCCTAAAAGTCATTGAAATCATATCATGCGCATATCATTCCCATGCACCTCATAACAAGTACCCTTACAGGTTTTCTCATCTTCTTCGCTGTTTATTTCAGCATCATGTCTTCTGAAACATCGACTGAACAAGCAATCAAGGCTCTGCAAGCCCAAAATGCCCAGTTCCAGGAATTGTTCATGAGTTTAGCTAAGGGTCAGCAAGATCTGAAGGCCCTTATCTTGACAGAGAAGAAGAAGAATAAGAAGAAGAAGAAGAAGAAGAAGGTCCTGTTTAATAGGGGTCACAGATTCGGAAATGATCTGCGAGAAGAGGTTGATTTGACCCACTCATCTGGAGGGGGAAATAATCAGGAAGAAAGGAGGGCTCCTATCCCTGTGGTTTCAGACAACGAGACTAACTTCGACGAAGACCAGTATCCTCCGGCCGAGGATAGGTATAAACAACTGGAAGCCGGTTGAGCGCGATGGAAGTTCAGAAAGTGCCTGGTTTGGACTTTGGTGATCTGGGTCTATCATCTGGGGTGGTAATTCCCCACAAGTTTAAAGCACCGATCTTTGCTAAGTACGACGGGGTTTCTTGCCCAAAGTTGCACCTCTGTTCGTATGTTAGGAAGACTCAGCCATACACCGCTAACAAGAACCTCTGGATCCACTTCTTTTAAGACAGTCTTTCAGGGACTCAGCTTGAATGGTTTTACCAGTTAGAAGGAGCTAGTATCTGTAATTGGGAAGATTTGGCTGCTGCTTTCTACAAGCAGTACCAATACAATGCCGACCTTGCTCCCATGCGTACCCAACTCAAGGGTATGTCAATGGGTGCGGGCGAAGGTTTCAAAGATTATGCTCAGAAATGGAGGGACCTTGCTGGAAGAGTGCAACCTCCCTTGGCCGATAGGGAGCTAGTGGATATGTTTATGGGGACCTTGTTTGGTCCGTATTTCAACCATCTGATTGGAAGTTCGTCGTTCGGGTTTACAGAGCTGATTATGATCGGGGAAAGGATTGAGGCTGGTATCAAATCCGGTAAGATACAGAAGGGTGCTTCATCATGCATCGAGAAGAAGCCTTTTAAGAAGGAGTCCAGTGTTGTTTACAGTTCAAAAATCCAGAATAGACTTGAACGCCGCCAAGCTATTAATGCGGTTGTTATTTCAAGACCTGCTCCTCAGTGCAACAATCAGCCAAGGGCCGAGAGACCGCGAAGACAATTCACTCAACTCAACATGACTTTATCCCAAATTCTTCCGCAGTTATTAAAGACCAATCTGGTGATTTTGAAGGAGGCCCCAAAGACTCCCAACACTGTATCACCCATGTATGATCCGAATGCCCGTTGTGCTTTTCACTCTGGTAGCCTGGGGCATGACACAGATAATTGTTGGGTCTTAAAGAACAAAATATAGGACTTGATTGATGCGAAAGAGATTGAGTTTGAAGCACCTGAAAGACCTAATGTTGTGACTGCTCCTATGCCCAAGCATGGAGTGAATGCTATAGATGAAGACTCGTTTGTGGTTTCTGTGAACGACATTGTTACCCCATTGATGGCTGTGAAGAAGAACCTTCTGTTAGCCGGTTTATTTCTAGGCTGTGACGAGGGTTGCCGTATGTGTTCTGTACTACCTACCCGTTGCCATCTTTTGAAGTCAGGTGTCCAACGCTTGATGGATAATAAAGAAATTCTGTTTGAGAAGATTGTTGTTCCTTCGGTTCCTACTGAAGAAGTTGTTATAATCACCATTTTCAACAATTCTTCCAAGGCTTCTTTGAGAAAGCCTGTTAGAATTACATTTGTTCCAAGAATCGCACCATTGATCATCACTGTTCCTGGGCCTATCCCCTATACATCCAATAAAGTTGTCCCTTGGCATTACGGGGCTGACGTATATTATCACGGAGTTAAGCAAGATTTGGATGCTGATACTGACGTCAGCAGTATTGTTGGACCTGCCAAAGTCACCCGCAACGAAAGGGTTTTCTCCCCTGATATCTCTCCACCAACTGTCCGGAAGCCTGTTGTTATTACGCCTGTCAATACACCTGCTATTGTTCCTGTTTAAGTTCCAATTCTTACCCCTGTTGCCGAGTCGTCTGACACTCGGGGACAAGGGACCACTGATGAGCCTGCCGGACGGAGGCACCGAAGATAATTATTGTTGAAGCCTCTAGACAAGAGATGGAGGAAATTCTGAAGATCATCAAAAAGAGCGACTACAATGTAGTCGAGCAGTTGGTTCAAACCCCATCCAAAATCTCTATGTTGTCTCTGTTACTTTGCTCAGAAGCCCATGCCAAGGCTCTGATTGCTTTCTTGAAGACTGCACACGTACCGCAAGAGACATCAGCTGATCAGTTTAAAGATTGCGTGGCTTGTAACACCCCTTCTAAAATACCCCGAATAATATTAATTATATCAATGATTAAATACATATTCCATCAGAGTTAACACGGAACAAGGGATGTCACAATTATGAAATAAATAAAACTTCCAATAAAACAGTAGTCATGCTACACTGAGGGTCATTATTCAAATAATTCAATCAAATTTAAGACCATGTCTTACACAGCGGAAAAATACCATAACCAAAACGGAATAAACCAAAACATAATTATTCCCAATGAAATTCAAAGAAACAATTGAATAATAACTAATTCCTCAACTAAATGTTCCCCAGTGTTACAACCTATCAGAGCACGACACTGACACGCGGACTTAAAGTAACATAGCTCTAGAGCATCCTCACCAACTCCTGAGCTGCTAACTTTAATCTGAATTCGTTAAAGTAAGGGTGAGATTTCTCATAATTAACATGCATTATAAGCTTCTCAATCAACATTATATCACAAGCATATTATTTCACCCATTTTAGCATAAATTCAGATTCAACACGCAGTTCCAATCATACAAGTCATTATGCACAAATCAATAATCAACCAAAGAATTGTAACACTGGAAGACATCCTAACATGTTACAATTCCATGCAAACACAAATGCAGACACAATGCATGTGGTACCAACACGTGACCAAGTCACCCAACACTGATCCATCATCAACCGCATACAGCAACCATCGATTCGTCCATAAACACCTAGACACGAATCCATCCTAACCACCCATCATCACCCGGGTATCGGTTAACGGAAATACAAGTCAAATTCCACACAATGGGAATTAACTTCACCAAAACAATGCATATGCACGCACATCACCAGCATGCAACATCAAATCAGTCTATGAAATACATCAATTTATCATAACTGAACCAAAACCAAAAAAAACATGATATCATTATTTATCATACACACATCAAACAGCATAAACATGCACTTCATCCACCAAGACCTGATACAATCAATTATCATGGATACACCATTGCATATACACCAAATATGCACATAATAACGAACCGCATAATCGGAAAGTCAACACATTTTCAAAATAAAATCAAGTTACAGTTATTTTCTTCATTTTATAAAATAGAGTATTTAATTTAAGAAACAACATCCAAAACAGAGACTAAAATGGAATTACGGTTTGAAAGTTACGGATTTTTAAAGTTTAATATTTTTCAAAAAGTTACAGCAGAACCCGGTTCCTGCGAAGTTCAAAAATCATTTTTCTGGAAAATGTATGGGAACCCGGTTCCTACCTATACAGGAACCGGTTCCTACGTGCATTTTTGTCAGTTTTTATAAATTCGCACAGTGGAACCCGGTTCCTCCCCACTGGGAACCGGTTCCCACGACCTGCAGAGTCAAAATCTGCACTTTTGACAGCATTTATTCATTCTAAACCAATTCCAAACATACCCATACGAATTTCAACATGAGAAACACCAAAACACATCCATTTTGCACCATTATAACATCAAACAACATTATTTCATCATTCCTTTTTATCATCTGACACCCTAATGGTTTTCAACCTACAATTCGACGCAATAGGGACAATTCTACGGAACCCTAGAATTCTAAACCGGGATTCCCTAACATACTATGATCCATACTATTGAATATCTAAACCGATAATACGAATTAACTAATCGAAATCACCCCTTACCTCGTGATTATCCTTCTAATTCACGGTGTTTGGCTTTTTCCTCTCTTCTCTTCTCTTCTCCAATTTCACGTATAATGACTTTTCCAAATAACCTTCTTTTTTTCTTTTCCTTTTTATCCTTCTTTTTATATTCCTTTTATTATTTGTCAAATAATAGTAATAAATTAGTTATTATTTAGTAGAGCTTTTTACTTCACACACCTCTAATTCAACCTTACACCCCCCGGTCTTCCTTTTTAATTTCATAATTAATTCATCCATTTAATCCAAAATATTATTAATTAAGCCTTTAATTAATTTAATAATTAAATTCCTAATTATTTAACACTTGAATAAATTTGGGGTGTCACAACTCTCCCCTACTAAAAGAGTTTTCGTCCTCGAAAACATACCTTAGACGAACAGTTCGGGATACGAGTCCTTCATCTGGCTCTCCAGCTCCCAAGTGACATTTACATCTGTTGGTCCTCCCCAAGCCACTCTTACCAACGCGATCTCCTTGCCTCGCAACTGTTTCAACTTCTGATCCTCAATTCTCGCAGGTACCGCTTCCACAGTCAAATTCTCTCGTACCTGTATATCGTCTACCCGAATCTCATGAGACGGATCAGCAATGTACTTCCTTAGCTGAGATACATGAAAAACATCATGCAAATTTGCAAGTGACGGTGGCAAAGCAATCTGATAAGGAACTTTCCCAACTCTCTTGGTAATCTGAAATGGACCAATAACACGTGGAGTCAACTTCTTTGACTTCAAAGCTCGACCAATACCAGTCATCGGAGTAACTCGCATAAAAACATGTTCTCCTTCACTAAACTCAAGATCTTTCCTCCTCTTGTCGTGATAACTTTTCTGACGACTCTGAGAAGTCCTCATCTTCTCCTGAATCATCTTAATCTTTTCCGAAGTCTGTTGGACAATTTCCGGTCCAATCACAGCACTCTCTCCAGATTCATACCAACACAATGGTGTCCGACACCTCCTACCATACAATGCCTCAAACAGAGCCATACCAATGCTCGAATGAAAACTATTGTTGTAGGTAAACTCAATCAATGGTAGATAACTATCCCAAGCTCCACCTTTCTCCAACACACAAGCTCTTAACAAATCTTCCATCGACTGAATCGTTCTCTCCATCTGACCATCTGTCTGTGGATGATAAGCGGAACTCAAATGCAACTTAGTACCCAAAGCTCCTTGCAATCCCGTCCAGAATTTAGATGTAAACCTCGGATCTCGATCCGACACAATACTAGAAGGAATACCGTGCAAACTCACAATCTTCTCAACATACAATTCTGCCAACCTTTCCATCGGATAATCCATTCTTATCGGAATAAAGTGAGCAGATTTCGTCAACCGATCAATAATAACCCAGATAGAATCACAATTCTTCGATGTCCTTGGCAAACCAGACACAAAATCCATAAAGATTCCATCCCATTTCCATTCCGGAACAAACAACGGTTCCATCAATCCTGACGGTTTCTGATGCTGAATCTTCGGCTTCTGACAAACCAAACAAGCATACACAAACTCAGCAATTTCCTTTTTCATTCCCGGCCACCAAAACAACTTCTTCAAATCATGGTACATTTTAGTAGCACCAGGATGAATACTCAATCCACTACGATGTCCTTCTTCCAAAATACTCTTCCTAATCTCTGCAACATCCAGAACACACACCCTATTACCAAATCTCATAACACCATTCTCATCAATCCGGAACTCACCTCCTTGACCTTGGTTGATCAATGTCAATTTATCAACTAACCCAACATTGGACTTCTGTCCATTCCAAATTTCTTCCAGAATATCACTAGTCAGTTTCAACATACCCAATTTCACACTATTCGGAGTAGTTTCACATACTAAACTTAAATCTCTGAACTGCTTAACCAAATCTAACTCACGGACCATTAACATCGACATATGCAAGGACTTCCTACTCAAGGCATCCGCAACAACGTTTGCCTTACCAGGATGGTAATTCAAACCGAAATCATAATCCTTTAGAAATTCTAACCATCTCCTCTGCCTCATATTCAACTCTTTCTGATCAAAGAGATACCTCAGACTTTTGTGATCACTGAACACCTCAAATCGAGAACCATATAAATAATGCCTCCACAACTTCAAAACAAACACAACAGCTGCCAACTCCAAATCATGAGTTGGATAATTCCTTTCATTTACTTTCAATTGTCTCGAAGCATAAGCCACCACCTGCTTATCTTGCATCAATACACCACCTAATCCCATTAATGATGCGTCACAATACACAACAAAAGACTTAGTCGGATTTGGCAAAATCAAGATCATAGCACTTGTCAACCTCCTCTTCAGCTCTTGAAATCCTTTCTCACATTCAACATCCCAAACAAACATCTGACCCTTCCTGGTCAACTTAGTCAACGGTAACGCTAATTTGGAAAATCCTTCTATAAACTTCCTGTAATAACCTGCAAGACCCAGAAAACTACGGATCTCAGAAGCATTCTTCGGCGCTTCCCACTGAGATACTGCTTCTACCTTCGTAGGATCTACAGCAATTCCATTCTTGGAAATTACATGGCCAAGAAAAATTACTTCACTTAACCAGAATTCACACTTGGACAACTTCGCATAAAGCTTCTTCTCTTTCAACAATTCCAACACAACTCTGAGATGTTCTGCATGCTCTTCACCGCTCTTCGAATAAATTAGAATATCATCAATGAACACCACCACAAACTTATCAAGATACGGACGAAATATCCTGTTCATATACTCCATGAAAACACCAGGTGCATTAGTAACTCCAAACGGCATAACAGAATACTCGTAATGTCCATACCTCGTTCTAAATGCAGTTTTCTGAATATCTTCCGACTTCACACGAATCTGATGATATCCAGATCTCAGATCAATCTTACTAAATACACAAGCTCCAACTAGTTGATCCATCAAATCATCGATCCTCGGCAAAGGATACCGATTCTTGATTGTAACTTTATTCAGCTGTCTGTAATCAACACATAATCTCATTGAACCTTCTTTCTTCTTAACCAACAACACCGGAGCACCCCACGGTGAAACACTCGGACGAATAAACTTCTTCTCAAGTAACTCCTCCAATTGTTTCTTTAACTCCGCTAATTCAGATGCCGACATAGGGTACGGCGCCATCGACACCGGACTAGTTCCAGGAATCAAATTTATAGTAAATTCTACCTCCCTCTCAGGTGGCAATTCACTAACGTCTTCCGGAAACACCTCTGGAAATTCATTCACCACTGGAAATCCATCACTCTTTGCTTTTCCCTCCGCTTCTATTGCAGAATACAACATAAATACCACAGCACCATCTTTCACAGCTAGGTTCATCTGTTTAACCGACATAGTCACATCTTCGACACCAACCTCTTCAGGAAAAATAACCGTCTTCGCAAAACAGTTGATATGAACCTGGTTGAATTCCAACCAGTTCATTCCAAGGATGATATCAAGTTGTTCTAACGGTAGGCACACTAAATCCATACCGAAACCCCTACCAAAAATCACAATAGGACAATTCCTACAAACATACGAAGTAGTCACTGAACCCGACGCAGGAGTATCAATAACCATACTTCCATCCATATTCGAAATTTCCAAATTCAATCTTTTAGCACAATCCAAAGCAATAAAAGAATGCGTAGCTCCAGTATCAATAATCGCAATCAAAGGTATGTCATTAATAAAACATGTACCTTTAATCAGCCGATCATCTGGCTTAGTCTCTGACCCAGACAATGCAAACACTTTACCACCAGCTTGCTCCTTCTTTGGTTTTGTACACTGAGGACGAGTATGACCTTCTTCACCACAGTTGTAACAAGTCACCACTCTTACTCTGCAATCATTGGCCACATGGCCGAGTTTCCCACACTTGAAACACTTCTTTGCATCATTCTTGCACTCATTAGCTCTATGACCCATTTCACCACATCTGTAACACTTAATGAAAGAACCAGAGTCTCCCCCACTAGGCTTCCTCCAACCACCAGATTTCTGATTATTTCTATCATAGGGCTTACCACGATCCATCTGTTTCTTTCCCTTACGATCAACATATCCCTGAGCATTCGACTTAGTGCTATCAAGATCCTCCTCTAAAATCCTACTACAGTCAACCAGATCAGGAAATCTTCGGATACGCTGATACCGAATACCCTGCTTAATCTCATCACGAAGACCATTCTCAAACTTGATACATTTGGAAAATTCTCCATCTGCATCGTTAGTATAATGAGCATAATACTTCGCTAACTCAGTAAACTTCGAAGCATACTCACTGACAGTCTTGTTACCCTGCTTGAGTTCCAGAAACTCAATCTCCTTCTTGCCTTTGATGTCCTCAGGAAAGTACCTCCTCAGAAAATCCCTCCTGAACACAGCCCAAGTCAACGCAATACCATCTTCTTCCATTTCAGTTCTGGTAGCAACCCACCAGTCATCATCTTCCTCTGCTAACATGTGAGTTTTGTATCTCACCTTCAGCCCTTCAGCACAGTCAATTACTCTGAAGATCCTCTCGATCTCCTTCAACCACTTCTGAGCACCTTCGGGATCATGTGCACCCTTGAACAACAGAGGATTATTCCTCTGAAAATTCCCCAATTGTCGGTCAGCACCAATCACAGCTCCCTGCTGGTTCCCTCCGAGTACTCCAGCCAACATTCCCAATGCTTCAGCAATAGCATCGTCGTTTCTTCCGTTACCTCTTCCGGCCATTGTTCCGTAACATTACAAAACAACCTCATCAGCACACAAGTATCGATAGTGTCATCTTACACTAGTCGCATACAAAAGGGATAACGACACAAGACAAGACCGACTATGCTTTGATACCACTATTGTAACACCCCTTCTAAAATACCCCGAATAATATTAATTATATCAATTATTAAAGACATATTCCATCAGAGTTAACACGGAACAAGGGATGTCACAATTATGAAATAAATAAAACTTCCAATAAAACAGTAGTCATGCTACACTGAGGGTCATTATTCAAATAATTCAATCAAATTTAAGACCATGTCTTACACAGCGGAAAAATACCATAACCAAAACGGAATAAATCAAAACATAATTATTCCCAATGAAATTCAAAGAAACAATTGAATAATAACTAATTCCTCAACTAAATGTTCCCCAGTGTTACAACCTATCAGAGCACGACACTGACACGCGGACTTAAAGTAACATAGCTCTAGAGCATCCTCACCAACTCCTGAGCTGCTAACTTTAATCTGAAATCGTTAAAGTAAGGGTGAGATTTCTCATAATTAACATGCATTATAAGCTTCTCAATCAACATTATATCACAAGCATATTATTTCACCCATTTTAGCATAAATTCAGATTCAACATGCAGTTCCAATCATACAAGTCATTATGCACAAATCAATAATCAACCAAAGAATTGTAACACTGGAAGACATCCTAACATGTTACAATTCCATGCAAACATAAATGCAGACACAATGCATGTGGTACCAACACGTGACCAAGTCACCCAACACTGATCCATCATCAACCGGATACAGCAACCATCGATTCGTCCATAAACACCCAGACACGAATCCAGCCTAACCACCCATCATCACCCGGGTATCGGTTAACGGCAATACAAGTCAAATTCCATACAATGGGAATTAACTTCACCAAAACAATGCATATGCACGCACATCACCAGCATGCAACATCAAATCAGTCTATGAAATACATCAATTTATCATAACTGAACCAAAACCAAAAAAAACATGATATCATTATTTATCATACACACATCAAACAGCATAAACATGCACTTCATCCACCAAGACCTGATACAATCAATTATCATGGATACACCATTGCATATACACCAAATATGCACATAATAACAAACCGCATAATCGGAAAGTCAACACATTTTCAAAATAAAATCAAGTTACAGTTATTTTCTTCATTTTATAAAATAGAGTATTTAATTTAAGAAACAACGTCCAAAACCACGACAAAAATGGAATTACGGTTTGAAAGTTAGGGATTTTTAAAGTTTAATATTTTTCAAAAAGTTACAGCAGAACCCGGTTCCTACATATGCAGGAACCGGTTCCTGCGAAATTCAAAAATCACGTTTCTGGAAAATGTATGGGAACCCGGTTCCTACCTATACAGGAACCGGTTCCTACGTGCATTTTTGTCAGTTTTTATAAATTCGCACAGTGGAACCCGGTTCCTCCCCACTGGGAACCGGTTCCCACGACTTGCAGAGTCAAAATCTGCACTTTTGACAGCATTTATTCATTCTAAACCAATTCCAAACATACCCATACGAATTGCAACATGAGAAACACCAAAACACATGCATTTTGTACCATTATAACATCAAACAACATTATTTCATCATTCCTTTTTATCATCTGACACCCTAATGGTTTTCAACCTACAATTCGACGCAATAGGGACAATTCTACGGAACCCTAGAATTCCAAACCGGTATTCCCTAACATACTATGATCTATACTATTGAATATCTAAACCGATAATACGAATTAACTAATCGAAATCACCCCTTACCTCGCGATGATCCTTCGAATTCACGGCGTTTGGCTTTTTCCTCTCTTCTCTTCTCTTATCCAATTTCACGTATAATGACTTTTCCAAATAACCTTCTTTTTTTTCTTTTCCTTTTTATCCTTCTTTTTATATTCCTTTTATTATTTGCCAAATAATAGTAATAAATTAGTTATTATTTAGTAGAGCTTTTTACTTCACACACCTCTAATTCAACCTTACACCCCCCGGGCTTCCTTTTTAATTTCATAATTAATTCATCCATTTAATCCAAAATATTATTAATTAAGCCTTTAATTAATTTAATAATTAAATTCCTAATTATTTAACACTTGAATAAATTTGGGGTGTCACATGGCTAGTCTGTTAGCAGATAATGGGTTGGGTTTCTCCGACGCTGATTTGACTGTTAAGGGAAAGAATCATAATGACGCCCTGCATGTCTCTATTGAATGCAGGGACACTACTCTTGCTCAAGTATTGGTAGATACTGGATCTTCGTTGAATGTGTTACCTAAGAAAGCTCTAGACCGATTAGACTGTGAAGGGTTAGAACTGAAACCAAGCAACATTGTAGTCAGGGCATTTGATGGGTCCAAGAGGATGGTGCATGGAGAAGTGGATATTCCGATTAAGGTTGGTTCTCAGGTTTTCGCATCTACATTCTATGTGATGGACATTCGGCCATCTTATTCATGTTTGCTGGGTCGTCCATGGATCCACAAAGCTGGGGCAGTGACGTCTACGCTCCACCAGAAGCTAAAGTACCCGGTGAAAGGGAAAATTGTGACAGTGCAAGGAGAGGAGGAGTACATGGTGAGCCACCTCAACTCTTTCCGATATGTAGAGATGGATGGGGAGTTCATTGAGACCCTATTCCAACATTTTGAAGAGGTTCCCCAGATGTTGGCATCAACTGAAACTGTTGTTGAAGATCCTCCTATGAAGATGGTTCCTTCAAGGATGCCCGGGATGTTGTTGAGAAAGGTGGGTGTGCAAATTGGGGCTAACTCCCTGATTTCGCACATAAGACTAATAAATTTGGTTTGAGTTTCACTGCATAAGATCAAAGGACTGTTTGGAGTGCACAGGTCGGAAGACCTCCCCTATTCATCAACAATTCAGGAGTAAATGCCATTGAAGACGATGTTGAAGAGTCTGAGTTTGACAGTTGGATCTACCCGACTGCCGATGGTGGATTAAGCAATTGGATGGAAAAGGACTTCATCCCAATTTCTTTTGTTACCCAGTAATGAGACTTTTGTTTTGAATTTGTAACAGACAATATTTTAAACTTTACGGCCCGGTGTCTTACCCGGGGCACCGTGGCTTCATTTGTGAGGGCTTTATGTGTGTCATCTACATATATCATTAATAAAAGCATTGGACGTTTCTTGCATTTCAAATTTTGCGCTCCTTGTTTTTCTTTTATTATATATTGCAAAACAACTATTTTACACACACTCACATATACAGGTCTACATCCACTCTGGATCCTACTGGTAACGACCCTGCTACTGCCGGTTATGACTTCGAAAGTTCGATCAACTTAGCCGAAGACGAAGGTGAAGATGATTGCGAAGTGCCTGGTGAACTTGCTAGACTGCTACTTCAAGAAGAGAGGGCCATTCAGCCACATGAAGAGCCGGTGGAATTAGTAAATCTGGGTACAGAGATAGACAAGAAAGAGGTCAAGATCGGTGCAAATCTGGAATCCAGTGTCAAGCAACGGTTGATTCAGATGATGCGTGACTATGTTGAGATCTTTGCCTGGTCTTATGAAGATATGCCTGGGTTGGATACCGACATTGTGGTTCACCGCCTGCCTACCAAGGAAGACTATCCTCCAGTAAAATAGAAGGTCGCTGAATGCGCCCAGAGATGTCTGAGAAAATCAAGGCTGAAGTGATGAAACAGTTTGACGCCGGTTTTCTAGCAGTTACTTCTTACCCACAGTGGGTGGCCAACGTGGTTCCGGTACCGAAGAAGGATGGTAAGGTTCGAATGTGTGTTGACTATAGGGATTTGAACATGGCGAGCCCCAAGGATGATTTCCCTCTGCCTCATATCGATGTTCTGGTTGACAATACCGCACAGCATAAGGTCTTCTCCTTTATGGATGGTTTCTCCGGTTATAATCAGATTAAGATGGCTCCCGAAGACATGGAGAAGACAACCTTTGTTACTCAATAGGGTACCTTTTGCTACAAGGTCATGCCTTTTGGATTGAAAAATGCTGGGGCAAGGTATCAGCGCGCCATGGTCGCTTTGTTCCATGACATGATCCATCATGAGATTGAGGTATACGTTGATAACATGATTGCAAGATCCCAAACTGAAGTAGAACATCTTGACCACCTTCAGAAGTTGTTTGACAGGTTGAGATTGTACAAGCTGAGGTTAAACCCGAACAAGTGCACCTTCAGGGTGAGATCTGGTAAGCTGCTGGGTTTCGTCGTAAGCGATAAAGGTATTCAAGTGGATCCTGCAAAGGTGAAGGCTATATAGGAGATGCCAGCTCCCCGAACAGAAAAAGAGGTCAGAGGCTTTCTGGGACGTCTGAACTACATTGCCCGATTCATCTAACACCTGACTGCTACTTGTGAGCCAATCTTCAAGCTACTGAAGAAAGATCAAGTGGTAAAATGGAATGATGAATGCCAGGCTGCTTTCAAAAGGATCAAAGAATATCTCTAAGAACCACCCATTCTGATGCCTCCAGTTGAAGGGAGACCTTTGATCTTATACTTGACAGTACTCAATACTTCAATGGGGTGCGTGCTGGGGAAGCATGACGAGTCTGGCCGAAAAGAGCATGTTATTTATTACCTTAGCAAAAATTTTACCGACTACGAGACCCGATACTCGTTTCTCGAGAAAACTTACTGCACTTTGGCATGGGCTGCTCGTCGGTTGAGATAGTATATGCTGACTCACACTACTGTGTTGATATCAAAGATGGATCCAATCAAGTATATCTTCGAGAAGCCTTCCTTGTCCGGAAGAATAGTAAGATGGCAGATGATCTTGACTGAGTACGACATCTAGTATACGACCCAAAAAGCAATTAAGGGAAGTGTGTTGGCAGACCATTTGGCACATCAGGCAGTGGATGATTACCCGTCCATGAACTTTGAATTTCCGGATGAGAATATCATGTTAGTAACTAAATGTGAGACACCTGGACCGGATGAAGGACCTGAGAAGGGATCTCGATGGTCTATGTACTTTGATGGAGCTTCAAACGCTTTGGGTAACAGCATTGGCTCCGTGATCATATCTCCTAAAGGCTTTCATACTTCGTTCACCGCCCGACTATGTTTCAACTGCACCAACAATATGGCGGAGTATGAAGCGTGCATCATGGGTGTTCGAGCAGCAGTTGACCTAAGGATTAAGTTTCTAAGTGTTTTCGTAGATTCTGCTCTCGTGATCAGTCAGATCAAAGGCGAGTGAGATACGAAACACCCAAATCTTATTCCTTACAAGGAGTATGTGTTGACGCTGCTTCCCCACTTCGAGGAGATAACCTTTGAACACTTCCCTAGAGAGGAGAATCAGTTGGCGGACGCGCTAGCTACGATGTCTTCTATGTTTAAAGTCAATTGGGACAACGAAGCTCCTCGGATCATCATTGAAAGATTGGACGAACCTGCACATTGCTATGATATTGAAACTGAAGAGGTAGCAGATAAACCCTGGTTTCATGAGGTGAAGAGATACCTTGAGGCTCAGGAATACCCCGAGGGTGCATCTGTTAATGACAAGAAGTTTTTGAGGAGGTTCGCGGCGAAGTTCTTCATCAGCAATGGCATTCTTTACAAGCGTAACCATGATTCGACCTTACTGTGTTGTGTGGATAAGAACGAAGCAGAAGGGATCATGGCAGAGTTTCATTAAGGTACTTTCGGGACTCATTCCAGTGGACACACCATGGCAAAGAAGATCTTACGGGCAGGATATTATTGGTCCACTATGGAAGTCGGTTGTTATCAGCATTCTCGGACCTGTCACAAGTGCCAAGTCTATGCTGATAAAGTGCACATACATCCAGTTCCTCTGAACGTCTTGACAGCTCCTTGGCCTTTTTCAATGTGGGGCATTGATATGATCGGCGAGATCAGACCTACAGCATCCAACGGGCACCATTTCATCCTGGTAGCAATTGATTATTTTACAAAGTGGGTTGAAGCGGCTTCCTTTGCTACTGTAACCAAGAACGTCGTGGTACGTTTCATTCGGCATAATCTGATATGCCGATACGGTGTATCAGAGAGGATCATTACGGACAATGGTACGAATCTCAACAATAAGATGATCACTGAGCTCTGTAAGCAGTTCAAGATACAACATCACAACTCTTCTCCTTATCGACTGAAGATGAATGGGGCTGTAGAGGCGGCTAATAAGAATATTAAGAAGATTGTGCAGAAAATGATGGTGACATACAAAGATTGGCACGAGATGTTACCATTTACTCTTCATGGGTACCGTACCTCAGCACGGACGTCAACAGGGGAAACACCCTATTCCTTGGTTTATGGCACGGAGGTCGTCTTGCCCATTGAAGTTCAGATACCCTCTCTTCGGATTATGAAGGATGCAGGTTTGAGCGAAGATGACTGGATTCAGACCCGACTTGATCAGTTGAACTTAATCAACGAGAAAAGACTTACTGCTATTTGTCATGGTCAGACGTATCAAAAACGGATGATCAAGGCATTTAACAAGAAGGTCAGAAGACAAGAGTATCAAGTTGAGGACCTGGTTATCAAGCGCATCATACTACCTCAAGGTGATCCCGGGGGCAAATGGACCCCTACTTACGAAGGGCCATTCGTGGTTAAGAACATTTTCTCAGGAGGAGCTATGATTCTAACCACCATGGATGGTGACGACCTTTCTCACCCCGTCAATGAAAACATAGTGAAACGATACTACGCGTGATCAAAGACCCGCTAGGTTGACTGGCCTAGGCAAAAATAAGGGCTTCCTGGCGAACCAAAAGGGTTCGGGAAAAAATAAGGGATGAAAATAAAAAATCTGTACACCCGGCAAGTCGAAAACCTGAAAAGGCGGCTTGGACAAAAAAGGGTATCCCGGTGGACTGAAAACCTGAAAGGGAGGTCCAGGAAAAAATTAGGGATAAAAGCGTAACACTATGTCTCATTGGATCACCTTGCAACCAGACTTCGGTAACGACTATCAAGCTCGGACGGCACTAATCAATCTGATTTATCTTCAACCAAGTAGCAAAGTGATGAGATGCTCGAGAACATAAAGGCAATAGCAAAGTCGGGACCCAGTGGGATTATTCACATAGCTGTTTTGTTTAGTTTTTCACAAATTGTGTAAATTCTATTATTCGGCGGTGTTCTCTTACTAGGACGTCAGCCTCTTGTACAAAAATGCCTATTTACAGGCAAAACTTCAAAATCAATACAATTCATTCTCAGAAGAAATTCAAACTGTTTTTCCTTTTTCTGTTTTATTTTGCAAAGAACGTCCAATGTTCATTTTTGATATATGCATTTGACATTAATTGCTGCTCATAAATATTTACATGCGAAACAAAAGACCATTACTTGTAATATCAGAAACGGGGGCAAATAAAAATTGTCCAAGCTTTACAGTTTCTCTGTCCACCAGGTATCAAGGTAGATTCAGCTGAAGGATATGGCTAAGATGCTTTCACTCCCCGCAGAGTAAGACAATAATGTTAACTCTCCCCAGCTGAGACTTGCAACTTTGAATGAATCGGTAATATTCTACCCAAGCAGAGTTTATCTACCATCAACAATGAAAAGGCTTAACATCCCCGGCAGTCTTAATATTCCCCAACGGAGTATAAGAATATTCCCCGCAGAATACAAGATATTCCCAGTGGAGTTTGAAATTTTTCCCAACGTAGTCTGAAAAAGCTTCCCCAGTGAAGTTTAGAGAATCATCCCCAGTAGACTTTGGAAGATTGTCTCCAGCAGATCTCAAAGGATTATCCCCATAAGAGTCTAAAAGGTTATCCCCAGTGAAGTCGTAGCTGAAGGGTCATCCCCAGTAGAGTTCATACCTTTCACATACAGAATTCAAATCCCCAGCAGGATTCAATATCACCAACAATGGTAATTTATCCCCAGCGGAACTTATCGGTGGAATCCTCAGCAAAGTATCTCTTCCCCATAGAGTTAATCTCCTCATCATTTTATTCCCCAACGGAGTTATCCTCTCCTTCAGGTTTATTCTCGCAATCACCTTCGTTCGCCATCCCCAGCGGAAATGAAGAAGTCAACTCTTTTCTCCAGCAGCTATCCAGGATTTATTTTCCCCAGCCAAACATTACATTTCCATACATCATGACACATGCATATACGCATCGTACAACCCAATCTCATTTATTTTGAGAACATCATTGCTTGATATATATCATGCATTGCATACGACTGACCTTTACCTTTCAGGAAGGATGCAGTTAAACTCTCAGCTATGTCGAAGTACTGATCGGTTCTTAAATCTCAACTGAATTATTATCGGTTGAACTACAGATAAGGTTCTAAATCTCGATAATTTTCCTCCGTCATAGTGTGGACGAGTTCTTAAATATCAACAGAATTATCCTCCCTTTAAGTACAGACAGTTCCTAGATCTCGATGAAGTTGTTTCCCTCAGTCGAAGTACTGACCGGTTCTTAAATCTCAACTGAATTAGTCTCGGTTGAATTATAGATAAGGTTCTAAATCTCGATAATTCTCCTCAGTCGAAGTACTGACCGGTTCTTAAATCTCAACTGAATTATTCTCGGTTGAACTATAGATAAGGTTCTAAATATCGATAATTTTCCTCCGTCATAGTGTGGATGAGTTCTTAAATCTCAACAGAATTATGCTTCGTTGAAGTACAGACAGTTCCTAGATCTCGATGAAGATGTTTCCCTCAGTCGAAGTACTGACTGGTTCTTAAATCTCAACTGAATTAGTCTCAGTTGAATTACAGATAAGGTTCTAAATCTCGGCAACTCTCCTCAGTCGAAGTACTGACCGGTTCTTAAATCTCAACTGAATTAGTCTCGGTTGAATTACAGATAAGGTTCTAAATCTCGACAAATTTCCTCCGTCGAAGTGTGGGCGAGTTCTTAAATCTCAACAGAATTATACTCCGTTGAAGTATAGACAGTTCTTAGATCTCGAAGGAGATGTTTCCCTCAGTCGAAGTACTGACCGGTTCTTAAATCTCAACTGAATTAGTCTCGGTTGAATTACAGATAAGGTTCTAAATATCGACAATTTTCCTCCGTCTTAGTGTGGACGAGTTCTTAAATCTCAACAGAATTATCCTCCGTTGAAGTACAGACAGTTCCTAGATCCCGATGAAGATGTGTTTCCCTCAGTCGAAGTACTGACCGGTTCTTAAATCTCAACTGAATTATTCTCGGTTGAATTATAGATAAGGTTCTAAATCTCAACAAATTTCCTCCGTCAAAGTGTGGACGAGTTCTTAAATCTCAACAGAATTATACTCCATTGAAGTACAGACAGTTCCTAGATCTCGATGAAGATGTTTCCCTTAGTCGAAGTACTGACCGGTTCTTAAATCTCAACTGAATTAGTCTCAGTTGAATTACAGATAAGGTTCTAAATCTCGACAATTTTCCTCCGTCGTAGTGTGGACGAGTTCTTAAATCTCAACAGAATTATCCTCTGTTGAAGTACAGACAGTTCCTAGATCTCGATGAAGATGTTTCCCTCAATCGAAGTACTGACCGGTTCTTAAATCTCAACTGAATTATTCTCGGTTGAATTACAGATAAGGTTCTAAATCTCGGCAATTCTCCTCAGTCGAAGTACTGACAGGTTCTTAAATCTCAACTGAATTAGTCTCGGTTGAATTACAGATAAGGTTCTAAATCTCGACAGATTTCCCCCCAGTTGAATTACGGACAAGTTCTTAAAACTCAGCAGAGATGTTCTCTCAGCTAAGGTACAGGCAAGTTCCTAAATCTCAACAAAGATCAGGCTTCCCCAGCGGAATCTTCTACAACAACAGGTGTGCAAGCTCTCGCTAAGGAATCTCTTATGCAATCAACACCCCTGCAGATGTAATCTTTAAGCCCATCCTCCCGCCAGCAATCTCCAAATGGCATTTGTAAGCCCATTCCCGACATCACCAGACTGATACCACTTCATGCGAGTGCAAATTTCTGGGCACTCTAGTGTTCAATCATCTTCTACCTTCGGATCACGAAAGGCACGAAAGCCAATCAACATCCTCAGGTTTAATAAGATTGAACAGGGGAAGATGTTGTACCCCAAAATTTTCCCTCCCATATTTCTCAAAACATTGCAAGAAAAATCTCCAAGTTGCTCAAGGTTGCTCAAGAGTTGGTCAGACAAGCTATCTCCTAAGGCAGTCTACCCCAAATTAGGGTTTTGTGTTGCATCAAGATCCTTGATTCCAAATGACCTCAAGTGCTCCCCAATGTACTAATATGTTCTCAAGATCATCCATGTCAAATTTCAAGCCTTGCAGAGGAAGTTTGCTCAGTCAATTGCTCAAAGGGTCCAAAAATCGACTGTATTAGGGCAAAAGTCAACTGTGACCCACATACAATCAAATTCAAGATTTTTTGTTAACATTCTCGTTTTGAAGGATATTTCATCATTTGATCAAGGGTTTATCATGATTCATCAAGGATTGCCCAAAATTCATCAAGACTCAAAAGTTGCTAAATTAGAGTTTTGTAGGAAAAGTCAACTCAACTTTGACCAAGCATAACTTTATCATAATTTATGAGAAATGACCCATCCAAAGCTAATTTTGAATAGGATGCAATTTCCTACAATCCATATTCATATCCCAAGATCAAAAAATGCACTCACAAGAAGTTATAAATTTGGACATTATAGGTCATTTTTGAAAGTCAACAAAAACACATTTTTTCCAAAGCTTATAACTTAGGCATGGAACATCAAAAATATATGATACCAAAAGGGTTGGTTATAGGACATCTCAAGCGTTCTAAAAAGTCCAAGAACACCTCCAAAAGTTCAAAATTGAAGAAGTTATGCATTGTTGAAGTTGGACATTTTTGCAAAATGGCCAAATGTCAACTATCCCCAAAACTTCAAATTTTGTCAAATGGGCCCATTCTTTTCCACTTGATTTGAGCTTGCATAGTTTCCCACGTGTCCTAGTTTCAGCCATGAGCCCATATTTTATTTTTATTATTTAATTTGATTTTTATTGAATTTATTCATTTTAAATCAAAATTAAATCATATAAAATCTAAAACCTTGATAACATGAGATTTTTTTTGCTATTTCAGGATTTGATTCTCATCATTATCATCATCAAACTCGAATCTCACCAATTCATGTGAAAAAGATAGAGATTTGGGAAAATTTGGCAAGTTGTAAAGAGGAGATCAAATCAAATCCCAAGGCATTGATATGGGAAGATTCAAGACATAATTCTTACCCTAATACACTCCATAGTACATAAGCAAGCAAAACAGATCGAAACAAGGGTTGGTATTTGCAGGAGGAAGCATAACAAAAGTTTGAAAAAAGTCATAAAAAGCTTGAGATCGAAATCGTGCTTAGAGGTGTTTTTAGAAGCCAAGGTCTATCCCAATCGCTTCCTGGACGTTCACTGAAGGTAAACCAATCCAAAGCAAGCTTCCTCACACACCATAACACGCTGTAAGTGTCACGCGATTTCCCCCTGTATTTGGTTTCGTATCTCAGAAATTATGCATTGTTACAATGAAATAATTGCATATTTAATCACCATGCCATTTGCAAGCTTTTGACATTAATCAATTTCATTTATATGACCAATATGAAGATCTGCCATTGCTAGGGTTTCGTCCTTGTTTTTGGGGCTTTTATTTTTAGGTACAATTGGCCATAATAATGACTATGGTTATGACTAGCTGGTCGAGATGAACTCAACCATGGATTTAGAATGCATTTCCATGGTGCCTATAGGACTCTAGAGATGTCTGGCTTGTAGTGACGGACCTCTGTCCATAGGTATAGGTCCTGGAACCTTTAGCAACGGTTCAACAAAGAAGATGAAGGCGTGTCACGCCATCATTGGCCCTTCCAAAACCACGCGCGCATTTTTGTTTTTGTTCTGACCATTGACTTGTTTTATTACATAATATATTCTTTTCATATTATTAACAAATAAACAAAGCAACATAGTGGAAAGCGTTCATTGGCAATCACTTTCAGGACCTGGGTTTGAATCCCAGGTCCCCCAATTTCTATTTGATTTTGTATTCCAGGTGATCAAGTGCATATTTAAACCTGCAGCCTACCGTGAACCATAGCCCATGCAGTAGCCAGATGGCCATTGGCCAGATCTGGTGGCCAGGATCTGAAGGTCCACCATGGAGCCAAGTCAGCGCGTGCACACCAAATCCAAAAAGTCAACGAAGGGCCAACAGAATTGGGCTTCAGATTGTTATATACACCACCAAAATCAGGCCCAAACCCCTTTCTTTTCTATTTTGTTTATTTAGTTTTATTAATTGTTTTTATTGTTTTATTTAATTTACTAACCAATCAAAAAAATTCTTTTCTTTATAAAATAAGATCACAAAAATATTTTATTTATCAAATCAAATTTTTATTTTTATTTTATTAATAAACACTAATTAAATTAACTTAGGTTTTAATTAGAATAACTTTAACATATTTTTGTAAATAATCAAAATTAAAATTAGATTTAATTAGGTTTTTACTAATTCAATTAATTTTATTTTCTTTCTTAAAATAACAAAAAACCCAAAAATAATTTTTTCATTTAACTAATTAATTTATTTAATTCAATTTAGTAATTAATTTATAATTTATTTCTTTCTTAAAATTAAAAAAAAAAGATGTCTTCTTTAAATGGTCAAAACCCTAATCTTGCACTCGATCTAATTTCCCACACGCGATTTACTTTCTTTTATCCAATAATGTACTTGCTCCCGGATTGTAATAGTAAATAGGACTTTTATTTATTTTTTACGGCTTTATTTATTTTTAAAGGGTTTGTCTTTGGCGATGTAAATACCCGACGCCTTGTAATTTAAATTCCGCATTTTTATTTCCGTAAATTATAACTGTTAGATGTTTGTTAATAGGGTTGCATGACAAGACTGAATGTTTTAACCTAAAATCAACTTAAATCACCATTAACATGTACAAAGACAAAAATAACTGAAAACGACACACTCGCACATGCGCACTCCTAGGGTACACCCCCACTTGGTTGTCTTCGTAAACGGTCATTGAGTATAGGTCATTTTAGAGGCCGTCCTCTTGTCTAAAAGATCATAGTCGCCTCAAAATGGTCGCCTCAGATATTGTTTCCTCAAACAAATGATCTAAGACATTAGGATTACCGCTAAGGCTTCCTAACATTGCTTTAGTGACCGTATGTCCCTCATTCGAATTGACCCTTAAACTCAACGACGGTGTTACCTACTCATCAATAGTGGGATAACATTTTCTAAAGGACATTAGCATAGAATGATTCCTTTTTCGAGTATGTAGATGGTTCTTAGATACTTGTTCTTTCAAAAATAAAAACTTTTCACACTTACATTTTTCGAACAAAGTTTTCAAAACACTTCATACGCTCTTGAGGACAGAAGCAAGAGTTAAAACGAAGTTTTCAAACCAAAACTTTTCAAACCCACAAGCACAAAGAAAACAATTTTGAAAACAATTGAGCAAGTACCTAAGAGCCCGTGGATAACCACGGATAGAAAGGGTGCTAACACCTTCCCTTTCTATAATTTACCCCCCGAACCAAAGAAATATCTCAAAAAAGGAATTTTTCTGTGCTTTTTTCTTTTCCTTGTTGGATAAAATAAAAGTCGGTGGCGACTCTTGCTTACCGCGACATTTTGTGAAAACAAACGCAAAACGCAAACCAACATATTAAAAAACAGTCAGTTCTTCCCACCGTATCACAGATGCCCCTAATCATCAATGTCTTGAGAAGTTTATTAACATGAGGAGACCGTGCCATACCATGTTGTTATATGACCTAATTAAGGAATTCTCCTTCAAAAGGTATGCCCTTGATTGAATAGTGCTTCGAAACCTGATCCAGGTTGACTTAATCTCGGAATGCTCACCCCTTGTTAATAATGTCTTTGTGTGATATACCCTTATGATCATTATTCCTTGCCCCTATCTATAGGGATCCCCTTAGATGCTTTTTCCCTAGTTAGAAGCTTCTTGGAAGTGTTGCCTTTGACCAGACCTTTTTGAAATCTCCTTGATGCTAAGTTTTGATTCGTAGATAAAATTGTACATTTTGAAAAAGTAATTCCGCTTGATGGACATGCAAGTTATTGAAATAGAAATTGATTATTTGAAAAGAAACGGAAGATTAGAAGATGAATATTCGAAGAAGCAAAATAGTTAGAAATAATTTTAACAAACATAGGAGTCAGTTTAACACAAATATTGTCGAGTATGCTTTCCTAGTGAACCTAGCTTAAATTAAGGCTTTTGAAGGTTATAACATGTCCATGGTTCATGGTTTTAAGAAACAAAATATATAAGGCTCAAAATTTATTTAACCCGCCCCAATCTTCTTGATGTTCTTCAATCCTAAGTCCAATTAATCCAATAGATGCATTTAATTCCCAAGAGAAATCTTGTAGCTACGTAGGTGATGAGAAGCATAGATAAAGTTCAAGCATTGATGAGAAAAAATGATTAAATCCAAGTGTTTGATAAGATCCAAGTGTTGATTAAAAGCGTTGATGGTTATTGAGGTGGCAGTCACAAGATTGTTTTCCAATTTATTGTCTTCAATCCCTTATTTTTGCATGGACCAGTTCTTTTGAATGTTTTGGTCCATCGGGATGCCCTACCTTTTGCCTAAGTCAAGTTTTGATATTGATTTTACTTAGCGAGCTTTTTTTTAAATTTATTTTTTTGCTTTTGATTTTGAAAATTTGTGACTGCCATGTTGATTATTGTAAGCTTCGTCTTCATCATTTCTTCGATCTTGGTTGATGTGTTGAGGAAGAAAGACGTCATGGACTTTGTTTTTATTGATTCCTCAATCTTGGATGATGAACACGGAGAAAATGATGTGCTCAAATATATTCTTAGATTGTTATCTCAATGATGTATCGAGGAAAGAGATATGCTTGAACCTTTGCTCAGATTGTTCTCTCGATGATGTATCGAGGCAAGAGATATGCTTGAACCTTTGCTTAGATCATTTTGATTCTCCTGAGATTTAAATGCATCGTCGAATTAATTGAAATCTACCATGCCCTTGGTTAAGATTAAAGGTTTTTTTAGAAAATAGAAAGAACTCTGACTTCTGGCTCGAGGGGGTTAACTACGGATTAACTTCTTATATCGCCACTGTTTAGGAATTGAAACAATGCCTTACATCGCCAACTAAGCCTTACTATTAAAAATCATAAGTTAGCAAAAATTTGATTATTTTGTATTTTCATCATTCTCCATCGAAGTTTGTTAATTTAAAAATGGACAAGAAGATTTGGAAATGGAAAATCGTTGATTATTTGTGGAATGAATTGATTTAAAAAACATGCATGCTTATTTTATTAGAATTACTTAACCAAAAAGTGTAAAGTTTATAACAAATAACATTTATCAAGAAATAAAATACAATTTGAAATGATAAGGCCTAATTATCCTGGAGATAAGCTTCTGTAGTGATCCACCAATCAAGGCGAGGGGTTTTCCATCATATGCGGGACATCTTCTTCAAAAGTTAATTGCTTGTTGTCAATCAGCTCTTGTCGCTTCTTTGAATGATTTTCATTCTTCAATCGAATGCCCCGCTACTCCACCATGAAACTCACATTGAACATCCGAGTTGTACCAAGGAGGAAATGAAGGCTTCATGGATCTGGTCTGTCTAGGGGTCATTGATGAATTTTGGACCAGATATGACCATAATTGATTATATGTCAAAGGGATCAGGTCAAACTAGGGAGTTTCTGTTTCTTGGTTGTTTGGACGCCTATGCCAATTCGAGCGCTGATGGTGATTGTTTCGATTCCGAACCTGTTGGTTCTGTCGTCGATGTTGAGATGAAATCTTAGCGTACCGATTTTGTGGTATATGCCATGGCTGCTAGTGTTGAAGACCATAGGGTGAGCATCTACTACATACGAATATTGATGATAAGGCGCAGGAGACGGAGTTTCTGGAGCTTGGTAAGTTCCCCAAATATAATTTGTTTCATTTTCTTCTTCCTCTTAGAAATCTCTAAGGGATTCACTTGTTGAGCTACTCGAGACGCTTCGGATTTTTCCGATTTTGATGTCGTTCTCGACATGTTCCCCAGTTATTACTAGGTCAGAGAAGCGTGATGCTATACTTCCCAGCATTTTTTCGTAGTACTGGTCTTGTAGGGTGCTCATGAACACGTCTACCAACTCCTTATCCAATAATGGTGGTTGTACTCGAGTAGCCAATTATCTCCATCTCTGCGCGTATTCTTTGAAAGATTCATTACCCATCTTATATAAATCTTGTATTTGCATGCGACTTAGAGCCATGTCGATGTTGTATTAATAATGTCTCTGAAATGCCAAAGCCAAGTCTTTCCAGGTGGGGACGTGGTTTTCTTCCAATTGCGTATACCATTCTAATGATGCTCCACTAAATCTGTCTTGGAAATCATGAATAAGCAATTTGTCGTCATGTGGGTATGCTGCCATCTTCCTAACATACATCTTCAAATGGGTCTTAGGGCAATTAGACCCTTTGTAATTTTCGAAATCTGGAATCTTAAATTTCGTAGGAAATGCCATGTTTTTAACCAAACATAAAGAAGAAACATCAAAGTTATGAGTGTTTTGTCCTTCCATGGTGCTAAGCCTTTTCTCCAACATGCGGTATCTTTCGGTGTCCTCAAGATTTTAGGATTATTTAATATTCTTGATTAGGTCTGTGTAGCGATAAAAAATGTAGCGGGGTAAATCGGATATCGAATTATTGATTAATTTGTCTCACAAAAAGCAAGAGTCGCCACCGCGCTTTATTGTTTCCAAGGGAAAAGGGGAAAGAGCGAAATAAAACCCTAAATATGCAATGTAAATAATACTTTTAAAAGTAATAAAAATACAAGGCGTTTTTGAAAAAGAGATCTATGGTTCGGGGGTTGGTTATACAGTGGGGAGGTATTAGCACCCAATGTATCTATAGTACTCTATAGGAACCTTTTGAAATATCTGTTTTATTAAAATTGATCGTTTGATTTAAAATAAATTGTTTTGGCCGAAAAAGGGGTACGGACGGGTTTTTGAAGAGACGACGACCTAATGTCGAAGTTTTTGCTTAAAAGGTATAAGTTTTGAAAAGATTGAATATTTGAGGAAAAATTATCCTAAGTTTTAATGAAAATGCGAATGTTCGCGCGATTAGACTTGAGGATATGAAGTCGACAAATTTAATCGTTTTTTCCCTTGGATTTAAACGTAAACAGAATAATCAAATAAACAGAAAATTATGATAAATAAATGATATACCACAATTTAAATAAAAGACTAAGTGGTGTAAATATGCATTTTTGGATTTTTGTTAATATTAATGAAAAGAAAATGTTTTAATAGTTTTCATTTTTACGCATTTTTAATATGGATAAAAGTAATGAGAATTAATTAAGGAAAATAAAAAAAAATGTTTTTTAAGTTTTTTAAGTTTCTATTTTTTTTTAATATTTTTTAGAGTTCTATATAAGGCATTATTTTTAAAGAGTTATTAAATAATCAAACTAAATGAATACTTAAAAGTTATTAACTTAAACCTAATTAAAAAAAGGGAATATTTAAAATTACCAAATAACCTAAAATTAAACTTAATAAACAAAAGGTAAAATGATTAAAAAATGTTTTAATTAAATTAACATCTATTTAATTAAGTCTAATTAACTAAATTAATAAAACCCTAAAAAAAAGCTAAAGAAAACAAAAATAGAAAAAGATATTAAGAAAATAAAGGGGTAAATAGGCAAGGTATGGGCCAAGGGGTTCTAAGAGGCCCAAACAGAAACAAGTAGAAAAGAGGGGTGCCTAGGGAAATTCGTGTGGGCTTAGGCAAGGAAAAAAGGGTTAAGGTCCGAACATGATTGTTAAGGGTTAAACATTGTTTAGTCATTTAGGGCTAGGCCAAAAGGGTTAAGGTTTTCGCACCGTTCTTCATCCTTGTGCGTTCTCCTTCGTTTTCATCTTCTTCGCTGTGAGCTTCTGAATTTGCCCTTTATCCATGGCCATCAGTACCCCCACTTCTTCTTCCCTCCAGCGAAAGCGTTATGGCAGTCGATTCAAGGTAATAATTCAACGTTTTTATCTCGTTTTGGATCTCAAAAGGGTTTTGTTACGATTGTTACGATCTTTGCATGTTTATGATCTTTGATTCTGTTTTGATTCTAACTCCGTTTTATTATGTTATTTGAGGGATTTTGGAAGACAGAGAAAGAGCAATGTTACCATTGGAGACGGAGGAGGAGGTTGGGGCGAGCTAGGAGGTCGGGGCGAGCGGGATGACACGCGTGATGCACGCTAGCTACTTGGTATCCCGGTACTCTGTTTTTTCTCTTCCTGCTAGCTTCCGTATGCTTTTCTTTTGGTTGGCCAATGATGATATGATCTGAGGTTTTGGGCGTATATGATTCTTTTCCTCTTTTCTTCTATCTGTTGCTTTGAACGCTATGTTGCCTTGAATGCTACTGTTGAAAAAAATATTTTTTTTGACTAGTTTCTCTTCTCCTCTTTCTGGCCTTGCTACTGTATGTTTTGCTGGGTTGCCTTCAGTTGCCTTTCATTACGCCTGTGATGATGTATTCTGAGGCTTGGTATTTGGACGTTGGTTTTGATTTTGGTGATGGTCTCACTGGTTTTATGCAGTAGGTTCTATGGTTTTAGTTTATGATTTAGGGTGGTACAGGTTTGTGGTTTTAGACCCTGCTTTTGGTTTATGCAGATGGCAGGTTTAGGTTTTTAAGCCATATGGTATGGTGGTGGTGAAAATGGTTATGGTAGCAAGTTTGAAATGGTTCTGATGTGGTTTATGTTATAGCAGGTTAATGGTTTTTTAGGCCATATGGTATGATGGTTGTGAGAATGGTTATGGTAGCAGGTTTGAAATGGTTCTGATGTGGTTTATGTTATAGCAGGTTAATGGTTTTTTAGGCCATATGGTATGATGGTTGTGAGAATGGTTATGGTAGTAGGTTTGAAATGGTTCTGATATGGTTTATGTTGGTGGAAGGCTTTTGGTCATATTGGTTTGATGGTTTATGCAGTAGGTTCTAACTGGTTTAGGCCATGTTGTTGTTTATGGTTATATGCAGGTTTAGCATTTGGTTTGACAGTAGATTCTCTGGTTTCTTGTTTGAGACTTGGAGGAAAAAATGTTTTGCCTTGATAGTTTTTTTTAGTGTGGAAGGCTTTTGCAGGTTATGAACTCCTGGTATTTGAAAGGGTTTGTAATGTTGTATCTCAAATGCTGGCTTGGTTTACATTAGCTTTATGGTATATTTTTAATATATTTCTTTGGCCTTCTGCACATCTGCTTCATACAGTTTTGTTTGTATTCTAATTTCATGCTTTCTTATTTCTTAATGCAATACTGCTGATTTGTTTTGTATCTCTTCCTGCCTAAACCAAAACCATACTTCTATCTCTCTTCTCTCTCCTCTATGCAAATTTGACATAAAATGATATGTTATGCATTTGTTCTGAAAAAGTACTCCTGCTGGAAAATGATGTAAATGGAAATATTTTCATGCTTGCATATTGATTTTAGACTGCACACTTCTTTTGTTTACTGCATGGGAGCCTAAGTTTTTTTTGACTTCTTCCTATATTGTTGCATGTTTACGTTGGCTTTTGGTGGGAAGCTTGCATATGCTGTTGGTTTTTGTATGCTGTGTATATTTTTTGAAATATGCAGTTTTTTGACAAAAAGAAATTATGCATATTTGAAATATGCAGTTGGCTTTTTAAAATGCAATTGATTTTAGTTATGCAGTTTTTGAAAATAAAATGAATTTGTGCATGTTTTTAAATTGTGCATTCATTTATGAAAATAAAAATCTATCCCTTTTTGTGAATCGGGAGAAATCCCGCGATTTGCAAAAAGGGTAAAAAACTGATTCCAGCCGTTTGCTTTTAATGATGAACACTAAAATAAATTTCTTCTTTTAATTATTTATTTATTTCTGACTTTTCTTTTAATTGTTTTTGCAGGTAAAATTAAATGAGCAGACAAAAAGGCATTGGATAGAAGATGCAGATTTAGAATTTAGGAAAAATTAGAATAGTTTTTATTTTACTTTAAGCCTTTTATATAATTGTTATTGTAAATATTTTTGTAAATAATACAACATTTAAGTAACAAATGTAATAATTAGAATAAAGTAAATAAAATTCCAATATTTTACCAATTGATTCTTTCTTCTTTCCAATTATTTATTTATCGTTTATAATTCTTTAAATTATATAGTAATTAAAAATCAATTTCAATTACTTAAATTCAGAATAATAAACAAATAAACATCATTTAATCAATAAACTTCTCTTCAATTTATTCCATTATTTATAATTCTCTAAATTATAATAACTGAGAAAATAAATTTCAACTATTAAACTTAGGATAATAAATAATTAAATAACATTGTTGATCAATTAATGGACTTCCTTTCAAATATTTATTATATTATTTATAAATCTTTAAATTATGTAATAACTGAAAATAAATTCCAATTATTTAAATTTAAGATAATAAATAATAAATAAACACTGTCTGAACGATTAATATGCCTCTTTTCAAATATTTATTTTATTATTTATAGATCTTTGAATTATATAATAACTGAAAATAAATTCCAATTATTTAAATTTAAGATGATAAATAATTAATAAACATCATTTAAGTCTTGATCAGTTAATAAATTTAGCGTTCAAAAATAAACAGCTCTCGACCTGAAAAAGTTATGAATTTTTAAAAATCAATAGATCAAAACGCTTGCAATGTAATGATGCAGATGGGAGATGGTATCTTAGGTCAAAATTTGGGGTACAACAGTCTGCCCCTTGAGATTTTAGCGTAGGGAACGCAAATTGATGATACTCAATGGATTCATGGGATGGGGTATACCCATCTTGGAAAATGGTGTGTTCTTGTACATCAAGGTTCTTAACGGAAGCTTGTATAGGCCGTGGTCGAGCCTGAGTGTTTTCTTGAGGTGTAACGACGTCCCCAATTGTGGCTTATTGACCTTCTTCCATTTTTGTAGATAACTTTACACTTACTTTGTGAGCTATCTCGAATTCGTTCTAAGTATCTGGGAATCACCTTGTTGGACTATGGTTTGGAAGTTTTATGTGAGAGGAAGAGATATGAGTTTTATGCAGATGGATGAAGAATAAAAATGTACGAAAATGCTTGGGTATGCCAAAGTATAAAAAATTCATGGATATTAAGTGCGATGTAGACGTAGGGGTACTCTATTCGAGTGTAATGATAGAGGCGGAGATACCCTACACTGACTCAGAGATTGAGACAGGAAGAAACTCCTTGAGGATTATGCCCAATGAAAGACTACGTGGAGTCCCTACAGGATAGGGATAATGATATAGACAAAAGCCCTATGGGCTAGAGATAGTAGTAGATGAAGGGATAACCCTTGCGGATTTGCATATTGTAGTGGGATTTGCGAAAGGTATCCTTAGAAGGTGGGTTCTTAGTAATTGACTACTGATAATCTACCCTCTCCATAATGTGGTTTCCTTAAGGGTATCATGAATAACACTAGAGGGAAAGGCGTAAGGGCCTCCCTTAAGCGGAGTCTCTTTAGAGATCGAAACTTTCATTTCTAGGTCATGAAAGGTCTCATCACGAGTTTTTGGTTTAAAGTCCATACAAAGAGTCATAGGTGTCATTTCAAAGTCCTACTTCCAAAGAGGATGTCTCTTGAGAGGTATTACTTTTGTGGAATTCCACCGACTCTAGGCGAAGTCCTTGCATAAACTCATAGGGTTGATGTAACCCCTTGGCTAATAAAGGAATCTTCTTTCTAAGGGCTTTGAGAATAATTTTTGCATAATTATAAATCCCACCACAGATATATAAATATAATGAATAATAAAAATAAGCAAGAGAATAAATAAATAATTAAATAAGAAATAATAAAACCCAAAAGAAATAAGAAAAACCCTAAAATCAAAAGATAAGGCTTCTAAACCTAGGGTTGAGTCCCCAGCAGAGTCGCCAGTTGTTGCAACTGGTTTTTAAATCAGAGTCGCCACCCTTAATTTTTATGCTAAAGGAAAGGAGTATAAAGGAATAATCCTAAAGTTCATAGATTCTAGATTTGGACTCGGTTCTAGACAAGGGGAAGGTGTTAGGAACCCATTATCTACCTTGTTCGCAAGGATACTAGTTTAAGAAGTGTGATGCCTAGGAAATAGGGTTTTTATTATTTTATTAAGGAAAAGGGTTTGAATTTTTAATAGGGGGAAAGGGCTTAAATTTTAGTTAGCGGGACTCGCCACGATTTTAGTCGTATGTCTATGTATCCTCTTATGAGGAATCAGAGTCCTAATTCGTAGTTCGTAGTAGGTGTTTTTTATGGGTAGCAGAAATACCTCGAATTTTCTTTGAACCAAATCTGGGTTTGTAAATTGTGGAATCGTGGATATAGCTCACAGTCGATAAAAGATATTACTACAACCCTTTTTGAATTTGGTGAATTGTGCGGGTTTTAATATTTTGATGTAAAATATCCAATCAACTTGTATTAGGAAAAATATTTGGATTAATTTTGATTTGCGGAAAATAATTTGATGTTTGGTTAAATGTTTCCATTTTTATATTAGTTGAAAAAATATTTTATTAACGTATGCTAAAAAACCATTTTTGATGCAAATCAAAATAATAAGTCTTTTTATGAACTTAGAAAAATAATATATTATTTATGTGATAATAATAAATGATATAATATTATGACCATAAAATAGCATTAAGCATATTAAAAAATATTTAAATAAGGAATATAAAAAAATACTTGAAATAATAAAGAAAAAAAAGTGAGGGGGTGTGTTTTGTATTAAGCTAGTAAAATAGAGGGGTGTCAATAGAAAGGGAGTATGGGTCCAAGTCCAAATATTGGAATTGGCTCACTTGGCCAGGGGGTGTGAATCTGTGTATGTTAGCAAAAAAAAATTAAAGGGAGGAGTGGATAGAGACTGGGTCTGGCCCAAAGAGGTTTGGTAGTCCGCTTGGACTCCCTGTGAGTGGGCGCATGATAAGCCCATAGGTGCGCGTTTCTGAATGTGTGATGGTGACCTTACAGTGACGATTTAGAGAGAGCATGGTAATACAGTGGATTTATGCACACGGAATCATACAACATAACATATTTTCTATTTTTACAAAACGAATATTCATTTCCTTCGTTACCCTCTTTTTCTCTCGTTCTCTTCCTTATCACACAGAAGCCCTAGTTTTCTTCTTCCCTAAACATCAAACCCAACCCGCGGCAGCGTAACTCGAATCAACCTTTCATCACCATAAAACAAATCCCTCTCACACCCCAAATAAATGTGACAAGCAACAGATTCAAATTGCAAAAGCTAAGCATCTTTAGTAGTTTACCTCTAATGTGTGTTTCCTTGCGTCTGAGTTCCGATCTCCTTTGGCTAATCCACTAATCTTTCTGTTTGCATATGCGGTGACGGAGATGGTGTAGCGGTGGAGATTGAAGGGAGAAGAGACTAGGGTTTCAGATGTTGAAACCTTGTATCCTTATTAAGGGGAGCTCCGCTAAGGCAAAGCGGCAGCTCAAATGGTTACCCACAAGAAGCTTCTTCTTTGTATCCAATTTTCTCCTCTTTGAAATTTCTTCCCCCAAATCTCTTTCTCCTCTCTAAGTTGTAATTTTAGGTTTTTTATAGGTTTTTTGGATTAGATTATTTAGGAAATAGCTTTATGAGTTGGTCGTTACTCTTAGAATTAGGGATTTCATTGTATTGATTTGATACATATTTGTGTAAATTGGATTTTGTTACGATTTAGATTGTTATAATCTGATAAATTTTGATTCTGTGTTGATTTAGTTTTGTATTAGTCCTGTTATGAAGTTTTGATTTTGTAATAAGCTAATTTAGTTAAGATTTGATTGTTTTTTATTTGAACAATAGTAGTTTTAACAATGAAACGTGCGTTTTGATTTCCTAATTTGTATTGTGTGTCTTATAACAAAAACATATGTTTCCTTATTCCATGATCTAAACAGTAGTTATTCTTAGATTTTGGGCCATGCACTTTTGGGCTTGCAAGTCTTTTTTGATCTGAAACAAAAGTGTTTTTCTTTTAACTGAACTGGGCCTTGGTTTTGGGCCATGCAACTTAAATTTCGGTCTTTTTTTCTTAATTAAACTATTTTTTTTCAATAATAAAACTGATATACTTATGAATAGGCACTTGTTAATAATAGTATAACATAATATAATAATTTTTTAAATAATGATGTTAAAGTAATTATAACAACGATCAATATTAATAATAATTTTTAAATGATGATTGGATAGCCATGATGGCAAAGCAGCCGTAACAAATCAGCAAACAAAACAAACGTGAGCTATCACATGAAATGGACCTACCAAAAACATGGCCCTATATTGGGCCTCAATTGATTCAAAAATATGCACCTCTCTCTATGAAAATACACCTCTCCCAAAAAATGAATGAAACCCTTATGGGCCATCAGATATTGATGGTCCAGTTTGGATCAATACATCTCTCCTTGACTTTAAACCCCTCATAGAATATTACATAAATATAAATAATTTGATCAATAGGAAAGTAACAGAATGTGATTATTTGATGGGTCAAATTTGGGGTATGATACCAGGTACCATGACTAGTGTCTCAATGGAGCTATCAAGGATATCTGCAACATATATTATCTCAACCTTAGGTACCCATTTTCTGGGTCCTTTCTTGTTAGCAGTTCCAAAGGTTCTGACACCTTTGGATTCTTGTGCAACAGGATAATCAAGTGGAATTTGTGCATGATATTTGGGTTTAGAAGTTTCTTTCGGTGTATGTGGTTGTGTTTCAATAGAATTTAACTTTCTTGTTCAGGACATTTTAGTTCAGTGCCAGCAAGCCCAAAATGTTCTAAAAGAGGTTTTGGTTTTACAGTCAAAGTCTCATCAATTATTTTTAATGGTCCTGAGTATCCCAATCCTCTCCTTTCGTTCCTGCTAACATCATAGATCATTGAGGCCATCTTGCTTCTATCTATGCCTTTAGCTAATAAGTGTTGAAAAGCTCTATCATATGTGATTTCTTCATCAGTAATAGATGTGTTAGAAGTGATCTCTTCTTCCAATTTTGATACTTTACTTTTAAGAGCAAGATTTGATTATTATAAAGTAAATATCTTTTCATTTAAATCTGATTTGTTTTTCTCACTCTTAGGAAAGTTATCAGAAGTAACTACAAAATTCTTTTTCAGAGTTTTGTGTTTACTTAGAAGAAGTTGATATCTTTTTATCATTTCTGATAAACAAGACTCAATTTTAGTACAAGAGAGAGATAGAGAGAAGAAAGTACCTGTGTTTCTTCGTCAGAGTCTGACTCATCGTCAACTCTTAGCTCACACTCTGATATAACTTCACTTGTACTTATTTTGGCCATGAGTGCCACATTAGCATGTTCTTCATCAGAATCTTCCTCTTCTGACTCTTAATCACCCTTGTTTCCATGAGAACCTTGTTTTCTTTGAAAACCTTCTTGGGTTTCTTGTCTTTTCTGAGCTTTAAACATTCATTCTTGTAGTGTCCATGCTCTTTGCACTCATAACACTTAACTTCTTTTCCAGAAGCTTTCTTCTGACCAGATGTAGATTCATATCTACCTTTTGTTCTTCTTGGTCCTCTGAACTTGTTATGTCTATGTTTCCAAAGTTGGTTATCCTTCTGGATATTAGAGAAAGTTCATCTTCATCTGAATCTTCTTTTGATTCTTCTTCAGCTTGAAAAGCCTTTGTCTTTTTAGACTTAGACTTTAGAGCCACAAATTTACCTCTTCTCTGAGGTTCATCTTCTTGAAGTTCAATCTCAAAACTTCTTAAAGAACTGATTATCTCCTCAAGACTAGTATTGTTCATATCTTTGGACAACTTCGAGGCATACCATTGGTCTCCATTTCTTAGGCAGACTTTTGATAATTTTCTTGACATGATCTGCAGTAGTATATCCTTTGTTCAGAACCTTGAGTCCTACAACAAGCATCTGGAATCTTGAAAATATAGATTCCACAGATTCATCATCTTTTATTCTGAAGTCTTCATATTTCTGGATTAGGGCCAGAACCTTTAACTCCTTAACTTGATCGTTGCCTTCATGAATCATCTGAAGAGAATCAAAAATAGACTTTGCAGTCTCTCTATCGGTGATCTTCTCATACTCATTGTAAGAAATAACACTCAACAGAATTGTTCTAGATTTGTAGTGATTCTTGTAAGTCTTTTTCTGAGCATCTGCCATTGCACTCTTTGCAATATTTTTACCTTCATCATCTATTGGATAACTGTAACCACCAACTAACAGATCCCATAGATCTAAGTTAAATCCCAAAAAATAACTTTCCATGATGTCCTTCTAATAGTCAAACCTCTCTCCATCAAATATAGGAGGTTTTACATTATATTGATCTATATCCTTATCATTATTATCAACAATGATAATGTTGTTGTTATTCGCCTTTGTTTTTCATATAGTCTAGATCGGTACTAAACATAGTTAAATGCTTGATAAAAAATTCAAACTTTTTTTATCACTAAGAACCATGCTATGATACCAACTGAAGGTGTGAAAAACACAAGAAAAGGGTAGTTTGAATTGGGTTTTAAAACAAAAAAATTTCTTAAAAAGAATCCCCTTTAACTAAAAAATTTTCTTCACTATTGATAATAAAGCTAAAAATGCAAGGATAGAACAAGTTATGTTTATACTAGTTTACTTAAAAAACTATCAAGCTAGTATAGTCCATCCGCCAATGTCATCTCGTCTTATCAAACAAGGTCTTAATTAAATAATCACAAAGATTATCACAATGCACAAGCTAACTGCAACAGACTCACGTACAACCTCTAAGACACTCTAATCTTAGACTTCTCAAGGATTCTGACCAACCGGTCCCTTAAGGCACAATAAAAGAACTGTTTGAAAAATATTTATTTACAATAGATTTACTTCTACACAAGCTGATACTAAACAGTATTTCAAGAACAAATAGACTTAAGAAAACAAGAATGCTATAAACAGTCTTGTGAGAGAACATGAATTAGCAGCCTTTCCTTTGATATATTCATTGTAAGGCATTTTTGGAATTTCCAAAAAGTTGGTAGCTTGATTATACGTGGGGGACAAGATCGTACAACTCGTCTGTCCTTTCATGGTAGTTGAGAAAACATATGTCTGTACCATGTACTATTGTACCATGTAACTTTATCTTCTTATCTTCTTGACTTCAGAGGCTTCTGACTGAGCATGAGTTAGAAGAAATAAAATAATGCTTGGATCATCATAACTTCAAGTCTTCAGAGTCTTCCGAACTTCGTCTTCAGAGTCTTCACCACTTGGTCTTCAGAATCCTTTGTCTTCAGAAACATAAGTTTCAGCATCTAGACTTGTTCATTAGAACTTCTGTCTTCAGATCTTCAGAACTTGGTTTCTTTGATCGTGTATCAAAGTCCAAACTTCAGAGCCCTCAAAAGTGATTTGCTACTGTTCATCAGAACTTGTGTAGTGCAGAAGAAGAACCCGGTTTCTTCTAATCACTTGGCAACGCCTTTCATCAGAAGCATAACCAGTTTGTTAAATTCTAAAAAAACAAACATTAGAGTACCAAAATTGTTCATACAATCATACTCGTTGTTATCATCAAAACTCAGAGATATAATTGCATAACCAAATCTTGTTCTAACACACTTGACTTTAGCTCTTTGTCTCAGAATAGATTCTTCAATCTCATTCCACTTCAAGAATTCATCAGTGCACACTTTAACATTCAGATTTTTCTACTATTCATCTTGTCAACAACTAGGTCAACCTGGGCTTTATTGAGCTTATCTCTTGCCATAACAACATTTTCCTTAGCAGAAATTGGGGGTTTGTTCAGCTTATGCAAAACCAACTGCAGTCTCTTCAACTTATGCCAGAGGACATAGCTAGGACATCCATCCAAAGAAGCATTCCAACTATTCTTAACAACATCATTATAGCCAACAATATCAACAACACAATTGATAAACTTGAATCTTTTATGATGGATAGGGGAAGACTGTTTATTCATCAAGTAGAGGAGGGCATGATCAGATACACGAGGAGGCATGATCTTAAGAGTATAGTTCAAATGGTTCTGGAACCACTCAGGATTGGCCAAGATCATGTCTATCCTAGAGTAGATAGTACAAGTACAACGCATGTTGGACCAAGTGAAATACTCACCACGGTTGTCCATTTTAGAGAGATTGTTTCTATCCATTAAATCGTGAAGGTCCTTATACTCACCTTTTGTAACAATAGTTCCACCAATCTTGTCTTGAGATTTCAACACATTGCTATAGTCATCAGCAAGACACCAAAGACCTTGTTGGTTCAGATTCCCTAAGTCAATGAGAAATAGTTATCACATTTTTTATGTATGAATGATAAATAAGTGTCTCTTATTTGTTTATATATTTATTTGTGCCAAACTTTTTTCCCATATTTTTTATTAATGACAAATATCTATCCATTAATTTTTATATTAATCAGTGACTAATATATGTCTTCTATTTTTTTATGTATATGTGATAAGTATTTATTTTATGATATTTTTATATATTTATTAGTGATTTTTTTTTTATTTATTTATGTATGATCGAAAAATATGTATTTCATAGAATATTTTTTTAGATAACCACTTTTTTCAAAAAAAAATTCCCAAATAACCATATTTTCAAAAAAATTACCAAAGTAACCACTTTTCAAACAACAAAAATTTGCCACACAGAGGAGGTGTCACTCGGTGTGGGCGCATGCATAAAAATTAAAGAGGAGGCGCCACACTACATGGTTTGTCCTCCTGTGTAATGCCATGCAGTGTGGCGCATGCATGCGTTATTAGAGAGGAGGTGCCACCTTGTGTGGCTTGACATTTATATTTATTAATTTTTTTAAATAAAAATAAAAGTAACTAAAAATATTTTATATTACACAATGCATAGATACATTTTTTTCTGACGTAAACGGACCTGCCTTTGCATTACCCCTTTCCTAACTCCTCTTTGTTGATTTTCCTGAGGTGTTTGGGGTCTGTTCTGACTCACTTAATGATGAGGTGCTTCATGTGATGGTCCTGGTACATCAGGATCATACATGTAACGCCCGTAATTTAATTGATTATTTAATTAAATTATTTTTGGAATATTTGTGAAGATGTGTTATGATTAATTGGATTTATTTTATTAAGTGGAGAAATAATATTAGAATTATAATATTATTGGATGTGGGCTTGTTTTTGAAGGAATAAAAGTAATAAGGGGGTGTATTAATTTGAGCCCAATAAGGAATAAAGAATAATAGGGTTATTTTATTGTTGTTGGAATATAATAGAAAGAAGAGGCATTAGAAGAATAAGGATTGAGAAGAGAACGTGAAGCTGCTGGAAAAAGCAAAAAAACGGCAGAACGAGAATTCAACGGGAAGATTATAGAGCGACCTTTAATCTAAGGTAAAGGTGGGGTTCTGACTTTATAATTGGGATCATGATGATTGATATGTGGGGTTAGAGGTAATTGTTGTTTTGTTCTTGAATTGAATGTATTATGATGATGTATGATGAAGAATTGATGAATCTTAGATGAATAATGATGTCATGATGTTGTTCGATTGATTTAGTATTATAGGATGATTACAGGTGAAGAATTATCATGAATATATTAAGTTTTAGGGCTTTAAGCATGAATCCCATAGTGAGATGCAGGGAAGAAAGACGCGGAATTATGCTGGAAGGATCAGGTGCTGTTGTATTAGAATAATAAATTAAATTGGGGATAGAGTTAGTCGTACTATTTTTAGTTAAGTTGATATCAGGCTAAGAATCAAAATAGTAGGATTAGTAAAAAGTAGAAGTTCTGATGGTAGAAGTTGTGTTGGTTAGAAGTTGTGTTGGATTAGTAAAAAGTAGAAGTTCTGATTGTAGAAGCTGTGTTGGTTAGAAGTTGTGTTGGATTAGTAAAAAGTAGAAGTTCTGATGGTAGAAGTTGTGTTGGTTAGAAGTTAAGTTGGATTAGTAAAAAGTAGAAGTTCAGATGGTAGAAGTTGTGTTGGTTAGAAGTTGCGTTGGATTAGTAAAAAGTAGAAGTTCTGATGGTAGAAGCTATGTGGGTTAGAAGTTGTGTTGGATTAGTAAAAAGTAGAAGTTCTGTTGGTAGAAGCTGTGTTGGTTAGAAGTTGTGTTGGATTAGTAAAAAGTAGAAGTTCTGATGGTAGAAACTGTGTTGGTTAGAAGTTGTGTTGTCAGAAGTTGTGTTGTCAGAAGTTGTGTTGGTCAGAAGTTGTGTTGGTCAGAAGTTGTGTTGTCAGAAGTTGTGTTGGTCAGAAGTTGTGTTGGTCAGAAGTTATGTTGTCAGAAGTTGTGTTGTCAGAAGTTGTGTTGGTCAGAAGTTGTGTTGGTTAGAAGTTATGTTGTCAGAAGTTGTGTTGGTCAGAAGTTGTATTGGTCGTTGCGTTGGTTTTGTACAGAATGATGAAGGTTAGATGCTTATAGGCTGTTGTTTGAACTATAACAGTAGGAATAGTGATGGTAATGATGTAAGAGTTACAGAATAGCAGTATGAATTACTGTGGAATTAATGTACAGCTGAGTTGTTAGTGAGAAGTTATTAATGATATTGTGTTGATGATTTATAATAAATAAATGATGTTTGATGAATTATTATGATGATATGAGATGTTGATGACGAGACGTTGAGATGCTTTTGAGATGTTGTTAATTTGAGATGCTTTTGAGATGTTGTTAATTTGAGATGTTGTTAACTTGGGTGTTGTTATTACATTCATGGTTGTGTCGCATACATTGCATATTTGAGATGGAGCTTATGCTCGTTGAGATGACCTGTATTGGTGAATTTTGAGATGAAGGCTTATGCCTTGTTGATGCCTCTATTAATTGGCAAATTTTTTAGATGGGAGTTCTGCTCCAATGGCACCACATGCATTTGCATAGTATTGAGTCGCATTATATGATTGCATAAATAAGTGTATTTTGATGTTGATGAATGTGTATATACGTTGTGATTATTGTTGAATTATGAGATGAGAAGTGGTGATGTTATTGATCTAATTTAATATATTAATTATCATGCGCTTTATTATATTGTTAGATGTCTCACCCCTTTTGTTTGAATGTTGCCCTTATGTTGGTAACGTGCAGGTAATCGAGAGTGAAGGTTGTATACCTTCGGTAGTTCGAGTCGGTATCATTGCTCTGATATGTAACACTCGGGGGGATGAACGCTTGCTGTTTTTGATTGTTGATTTTCAGTTGTTGAACCTTAAATTAATTATTATTAAATATGTGTTGTTTCGAAGTTGTTGTTTTGTTGTTAGAGATGCTATTAAGAATTTCGCTGCGTAGATGTTGAGTTATTTAATTAAAGATGTTATGATGATGGTTCATCTGATGTTTTTGAAAGTGTTATATATCCATGATGAATGCAATGAATTTTGATATAAGAATTTGTGACATCTCGATTCATTTGCATGAATGATTTTTATAACTCTGATTTATTTATATAATTGCTTGGGGTAGAATTGGGGTGTTACAAAGTTGGTATCAAAGCAAAAGGTTGGTCCGACCTTGTCGTCGATTCATAGTTGTATAACAATCGAGTATTGCTA
Source organism: Vicia faba (assembly GCA_948472305.1). Taxonomy (NCBI): domain Eukaryota; kingdom Viridiplantae; phylum Streptophyta; class Magnoliopsida; order Fabales; family Fabaceae; genus Vicia; species Vicia faba. Next base: position 1,473,126,217 of record OX451741.1, read on the forward strand.
TTTTGAGTTCTAACTGTTGTTTATGTTGTAGTGATAGGTTGAGATGGCTGGAAGGAATGATGTTGCACTTGTTGCTGCTCTTAAAGCAATTGCTCATGCGATGGAAAATCAGTCGAATACTGACGGGAACGCTGGATCTCGTATCTTGGCGACCTTCCAGAGATAGAATCCACCTACGTTCAAGGGAAAGTATGATCCTGATGGAGCATTGGAGTGGTTGAGAGAGATTGAGAAAATCTTCCGTGTGATGGACTACACTCCAGCGTAGAAGGTTCGTTATGGGACTCATATGCTAGCAGTCGTGGCTGATAACTGGCGGCTAGAGACTTGTCAGAAGTTGGAAGCTGCAGGTGAGAATGTCACTTGGGCCGTGTCCGTAGGGAATTCCTGAGAAAGTACTTTCCTGAAGATGTCAGTGGTAAGAAGGAAACTGAGTTTCTTGAGCTGAAGCAAGGAAGTATGTCAGTTGTTGAGTATGCTGCCAAGTTTGCTGAGTTAGCTAAGTTTTATCCGCATTACGCTGAGGCGGATGCTGAGTTTTCAAAGTGTATTAAATTTGAGAACGGGTTGCGCCCGGAGATTAAGAAGGTAGTTGGATACCAGAAGATCCGTGTCTTTTTTTATTTGGTTGATAGCTACAGGATTTATGAAGAGGATAATAATGCTCATTAAAAGATTGTCAGTGAGAAGAGGGGTAAGCACCAACAGAATCATGGTAAGTCTTATGATGCCCCAGCTGGTAAAGGTAAACAGAAAGTTTCTCAGAGTTAGAGGACTAGTGGGGGAGATGCTCCTGCTGGTGTGGTTTTCTTTAAGTGTGGAAAACCTGGGCATAAGAGTAATGTGTGCACTACTGAAGTGAAGAGGTGTTTCCGTTGTGGTAAGTACGGACATGTTATATCTGAGTGTGAACACAAGGATGTGATTTGTTTCAACTGTAGAGAAGAAGGGTGCATTGGTAGTCAGTTTCCTAAACCGAAGAGGGCTCAGTCAAGTGGTAAAGTGTTCGCTTTGGTTGTGGATCAGACAGCTGTTGAGGACAGACTTATCAGAGGTACATGTTTCATTAATAGTACTCCTTTAATTACTATTATTGATACCAGTGCTACGCATTGTTTTATTACTACTGATTGTGTTGAAAAATTGGGTCTTATGTTGTCTTCTTTGAATGGAGAAATGGTCGTCAATACTCCAGCCAAGGAGTCGGTGACTACTTCTTTTGTGTGTTTGAAGTGTCCCTTGTCGATCTTCGACAGAGACTTTGTTGTTGATTTGGTTTGTTTACCGTTAAGAGGTTTGGATGTAATTTTGGGTATGAACTGGTTAGAGCATAATTGTGTTCATATTAACTATTATGACAAGTCTATGAAGTTTTCTACTCCTGAAGAAGAGGAAGATGGTCTGTTGTCTGCTAGACAGTTGAGAAAGTTGATGAAAGAGGAAGCACAGATGTTCTCGTTGATGGAGACGCTATTTTTAGAGACTCAAGCTATAATTGAGGAATTACAGGTGGTGTGTGAATTTCCTGAAGTTTTCCCTGATGAGATTCCTGATGTACCACCGGAGAGAGAAGTTGAATCTGCAATTGATCTTGTACCTGGTACTAGACCTGTGTCTATGGAACCATACAGGATGTTTGCGTCTGAATTATCAGAGTTAAAGAAGCAATTCGAAGAGTTACTTGAGAATAAGTTTGTAAGACCAAGTGTACCGCCGTGGGGAGCTCCAGTGTAGTTAGTAAAGAAGAAAGATGGGAGTATGAGGCTTTGTGTTGATTATAGATAGCTGAATAAAGTGACGATTAAGAATAAGTATCTGCTTCCAAGAATAGATGACTTGATGGACCAATTGGTGGATGCTCGTGTGTTTAGTAAGATTGATTTGCGGTCGGGTTACCATCAGATTAAAGTGAAGGATGAAGATATTCAGAAGACGACTTTCAGAACGCATTATAGGCATTATGAGTATTCGGTGATGCCTTTCGGTGTTACTAATGCGCCGGGAGTATTCATGGAATATATGAATCATATCTTTCATACTTATTTGGATTGGTTCGTAGTGGTGTTCATTGATGATATTTGATTTACTCTAAGTCAGAAGAAGAGCATGTTGAACATTTGAGAGTAGTATTGCAAGTTTTGAAAGAGAAGAAATTGTATGCAAAGCTGTCCAAGTGTGAATTTTGGTTAAAAGAGGTTAGTTTTCTTAATCATGTGATTTCAGGTAGTGGCATTGTTGTAGATCCATCAAAGGTTGATGTTGTGTTGCAATGGGAATATCCAAAGTCAGCTACTGAGATTAGAAGCTTCTTGGGATTAGTTGGTTATTATAGAAGGTTTATCGAAGGTTTTTCTAAGTTGTCACTTTCGTTGACTAAGTTGACTTGTAAAGGTAGAGCGTTTGTATGGGATGTTCAATGCGAAGAAAGTTTTACAGAATTGAAGAAGAGGTTGACGTCGGCTCCGATTTTGACGTTGCCTAATCCAGGAGAGCCTTTTGTGGTGTATTGTGATGCTTCTAAGATGGGTTTAGGAGATGTGCTTATGCAGAATGGTAAGGTAGTTTCTTATGCGTCAAGGCAGTTAAGGACTCATGAGAAGAACTACCCTACGCATGATTTTGAGCTTGCTGCAGTTGTTTTTGTGTTGAAGATTTGGAGGCATTATCTTTATGGTTCTAGATTTGAAGTGTTTAGTGACCATAAGAGCTTAAAGTATTTATTCGACCAGAAAGAGCTGAATATGAGGCAACGAAGATGGTTGGAATTGTTAAAGGATTATGATTTCAGTTTGAATTATCATCCAGGAAAGGCGAATGTCGTAGCTGATGCGTTGAGTCGAAAGACTTTACATATGTCAGCAATGATGATTAAAGAGTTGGAATTAATTGAGCAGTTCAGGGATATAAGCTTAGTTTGCAAGGTTACTCCGCAAAGTGTTAAGTTGGGTATGTTGAAGATTAATAATGAATTTTTAGACAGTATCAGAGAAGCTCAGAAGTTGGATGTGAAACTGGTAGATTTGATGGTTGGGATTGATCAGTATAAGAATAGTGATTTTAAGCTAGATGCGCAAGGTGTGTTAAGATTTCGTAATCGGATTTGTATTCCTGATGATGTTGAGATGAAGAAAGTGATACTTGAAGAGAGTCATAGAAATAAGTTGAGTATTCATCCAGGAGCTACAAAGATGTATCAAGATTTGAAAGGTTTGTGTTGGTGGCCTGGGATAAAGAGTGATGTGGCTCGGTTTGTGTATGCATGTTTAACTTGTCAGAAGTCAAAAGTTGAACATCAGAAGCCTGCAGGATTGATGCAACCGTTGGAAGTTCCAGAATGGAAATGGGATAGCATTTCAATGGACTTTGTGATAGGGTTGCCTAATACTTTAAGAGGACATGATTCAATTTGGGTGATTGTTGATAGGCTTACGAAGTCAACTCATTTTATTCCTATTAACATCAGTTTTCCAGTGCTGAAGTTGGCTGAGATTTATATTAATGTGATTGTGAAGCTGCATCGTGTTCCTTTGTGCATTGTGTCAGATAGAGATCCAAGATTTACTTCTGATTTTTGGAAGATTTTGCAAGGAGCATTGGGTTCTAAGTTGAAGTTGAGTTCAGCGCATCATCCTCAGACAGATGGTCAGACTGAACCGACTATTCAATCGTTGGAAGATTTGCTGAGGGCATGTGTTCTTGAGCAGGGAGGTTCGTGGGATACTTATCTTCCGTTGATAGAGTTCACTTATAACAACAGTTATCATTCCAGTATTGTCGAAGATGTAGAACTCCTTTATGTTGGCATGAATTTGGTGAAAGTGTAGTACTTGAACCAGAACTTGTTCGTGAGACTACCGAGAAGGCGAAGTTGATTCGAGAAAAGATGAAAGCTGCCCAAAGTAGACAGAAGAGTTATCTTGACAAGCGAAGGAAGGATTTATAATTTCAAGCTGGTGATCATGTATTTTTGAGAGTTACACCTATGACTGGTGTTGGGTGAGCATTGAAGTCTAAGAAGCTCACTTCTCGTTTTATTGGACCGAATCAGATTTTAGAGAGAGAGTGGGGAATGTTGCTTATAGAGTGGATTTACTGCATAATCTTTCAAATTTGCATGATGTGTTTCATGTGTCGCAACTTCGTAAGTATATTTCAGATCCATCTCATGTGATTCATATAGACGATGTGCAAGTACGGGATAATCTTACGGTGGAGACGATGCCTGTACGGATCGCGGATCGTGAAATGAAGACTCTGAGGGGCAAAGAGATTGCCTTGGTTAAAGTGGTTTGGCTAGGAGCTGCTGGTGAAAGCATGACTTGGGAGTTGGAGAGCAAGATGCGAGACTCCTATCCTGAATTGTTTGATTGAGGTAAATTTTCGAGGACGAAAATATTCTAAGTGGGGGAGAGTTGTAACGCCCGTAATTTAACTAATTATTTAATTAAATTATTGTTGGAATATTTGTGAATATGTGTTATGATTAATTGGATTTATTTTATTAAGTGGAGAAATAATATTAGAATTATAATATTATTGGATGTGGGCTTGTTTTTGAAGGAATAAAAGTAATAAGGGGGTGTATTAATTTGAGCCCAATAAGGAATAAAGAATAATAGGGTTATTTTATTGTTGTTGGAATAGAATAGAAAGAAGAGGCATTAGAAGAATAAGGATTGAGAAGAGAACGTGAAGCTGCTGGAAAAAGCGGAAAAACGGCAGAACGAGAATTCAACCGAAAGATTATAGAGCGACCTTCAATCCAAGGTAAGGGTGGGGTTCTGACTTTATAATTGGGATCATGATGATTGATATGTGGGGTTAGAGGTGATTGTTGTTTTGTTCTTGAATTGAATGTATTATGATGATATGTGATGAAGAATTGATGAATCTTAGATGAATAATGATGTCATGATGTTGTTTGATCAATGTAGTATTATAGGATGATTATAGGTGATGAATTGTCATGAATATATTAAGTTTTAGGGCTTTAAGCATGAATCCCGTAGTGAGATGCAAGAAAGAAAGACGCAGAATTATGCCGGTAGGATCAGGTGTTGCTGTATTAGAACAATAAATTAAATTGGGGATAGAGTTAGTTGTACTATTTTTAGTTAAATTGATATCAGACTAAGAATCAAAATAGTAGGATTAGTAAAAAGTAGAAGTTCTGATGGTAGAAGCTGTGTTGGTTAGAAGTTGCGTTAGATTAGTAAAAAGTAGAAGTTCTGATGGTAGAAGTTGTGTTGGTTAGAAGTTGTGTTGGATTAGTAAAAAGTAGAAATTCTGATGGTAGAAGCTGTGTTGGTTAGAAGTTGCATTAGATTAGTAAAAAGTAGAATTTCTGATGGTAGAAGCTGTGTTGGTTAGAAGTTGCATTGGATTAGTAAAAAGTAGAAGTTCTGATGGTAGAAGCTGTGTTGGTTAGAAGTTGTGTTGGATTAGTAAAAAGTAGAAGTTCTGATGGTAGAAACTGTGTCGGTTAGAAGTTGTGTTGTCAGATGTTGTGTTGTCAGAAGTTGTGTTGGTCAGAAGTTGTGTTGTCAGAAGTTGTGTTGGTCAGAAGTTGTGTTGGTCAGAAGTTGTGTTGTCAGAAGTTGTGTTGTCAGAAGTTATGTTGGTCAGAAGTTGTGTTGGTTAGAAGTTGTGTTGTCAGAAGTTGTGTTGGTCAGAAGTTGTGTTGGTCGTTGCGTTGGTTTTGTACAGAATGATGAAGGTTAGATGCTTAGAGGCTGTTGTTTGAATTATAACAGTAGGAATAGTGACGGTAATGATGTAAGAGTTACAGAATAGCAGTATGAATTACTGTGGAATTAATGTACAGCTGAGTTTTTAGTGAGAAGTTATTAATGATGTTGTGTTGATGATTTATAATAAATAAATGATGTTTGATGAATTATTATGATGATATGAGATGTTGATGACGAGACGTTGATATGCTTTTGAGATGTTGTTAATTTGAGATGCTTTTGAGATGTTGTTAATTTGAGATGCTTTTGAGATGTTGTTAATTTGAGATGTTGTTAACTTGGGTGTTGTTATTACATTCATGGTTGTGTCGCATACATTGCATATTTGAGATGGAGCTTATGCTCGTTGAGATGGCCTGTATTGGCGAATTTTGAGATGAAGGCTAATGCCTTGTTGATGCCACTATTAATTGGAAAATCTTTGAGATGGGAGTTCTGCTCCAATGGTACCACATGCATTTGCATAGTATTAAGTCGCATTATATGATTGCCTAAAGAAGTGTATTTTGATGTTGATGAATCTGTATATACATTCTGATTATTGTTGAATTATGAGATGAGAAGTGGTGATGTTATTGATCTAATTTAATATATTAATTATCATGCGCTTTATTATATTGTTAGATATTTCACCCCTTCTGTTTGAATGTTGCCCTTATGTTGGTAACGTGCAGGTAATCGAGAGTGAATGTTGTATACCTTCGGTAGTTCGAGTCGGTGTCATTGCTCTAATATGTAATACTCGGGAGGATGAACGCTTACTGTTTTTATTGTTGATTTTCAGTTGTTGAAGGTTAAATTGATTATTATTAAATATGTGTTGTTTCAAAGTTGTTTTTTGTTGTTAGAGATGTTATTAAGAATTCCGCTGCGTAGATGTTAAGTTATTTAATTAAAGATGTTATGATGATGGTTCATCCGATGTTTTTGAAAGTGTTATATATCCACGATAAATGCAATGAATTTTGATAGAAGAATTTGTGACGTCCTGATTCGTTTGCATGAATGATTTTTATAGCTCTGATTTATTTATATAATTGCTTGGGGTAGAATTGGGGTGTTACAATACATGTCATCGATCATTTTGCTCTACTGTGTTGTGTTTCCATAGAGATTGGTGCCCATGTTGTTTAAGTTTGGTCTTGTTGGTTGGGATATGTGTGGGTGAGATGGTTGATAGTATTGGGATGTTGAATCGTGTTTAAATGAAGCAACGGTACTTGTGGTGTATGAAATATGTATGATGGTTGGGTACTTCGATGGTGTGATGTTTGCCTGTATGTAGATTGGATGGTATGGTAGGAAGGAGATGTATCATATGTATCTTGGGTGTTATGGTAGGATGTTGAGGGTGCATATTATTGGTGGTGGGTTGGGTCATGCTCTTGGTATTGTGTTTGTGTGTGTGGCATGAATTGATGACGGGTTTGGTTGAATGTGGTGGTGTATGGTTGTTGGGTTTGAGTGGGTTGACATTGTTGTTGGGTTTGGTATTGATGAGGGGTTGGATGTTGGGGTTGTTGTTAGGCGTATGATGCAGATCTTTGGTGTGGGTCGATCAAATATTAGAGTGTTGGTTTTAAGTCATCTTGCGAGATCGGATCCCTTAGGACCAATTCACGTGGATGCCTCCATTGACGACATTGATTTTTAGTGAAGTCTCTCAAATCATTAAACTCCCATTGGTCATCAACTATGAGTAGATGCCATTGTCCCAAACATGTAAGGGGGTCTGGGATACCCTGTTTCATGCCGAACTATAGCTTCACGTGATCACTGTGGTGCATCTCCAAAGTAGTGAACCTGATGAGCGTTGTTTTTGCAGTCCATACTTCAGCATCTGCTAGGTTAATCTCATGGTTGAGATCCTTATACAGCCTCCATAAAAATTATAGAGGAAAAAGAGTGTTAAGCTAATATTAATATTAAACTTAATTAACATATTGAAAGAATTGTATAAAATATCTAAGTTTAATACCTCTTCTGGTCCAACATGATCAATAAGATTTCGGTAGACTACTATTGCGTTTCTACGGGATTTATTGTAATTCATCCCAGGAACAGACCACCTACACAGAAAAAATAGGTAATAAATTAATACATGTTGGTTATAGTATATAGTATGTAAAATTTGTGTTTTCGTAATCTTACTTTGTAGCAAAGGGGAAGACGAATGGCCTTGTATTGTAGGGGGCGAGTGTCGGCATTCTCGACCAACACCATGTCTGGAGCAAAAAGGTTCAGGAATAGAAAGAACAGTTGTCGTCCGATGCATTTTTACACAAGGAACTATACAGATGGGCCAAAACAGCAGAGCCCCAAAGAGAATGACAATTGTAAAAGTTGCAAGAGGAATAAATGTTGTTGTTGTTAGTGCTACAAATGACAGCTACTACTAGTCTATTTATATAAAAAGTAAATTGTCACATAGACCCTAATAAAATTAAACTTAATGACTAAGTTAGCTATCCAAAAAATTTCAACACCAATTTTATCCCTCAAACGGATAAAGTGTTCAGTCTTGACATCCTTCATTAGAACATCTGTAAGTTGCTTCTGGTTGTTGCAATGTGCAACTCCATTCAGAAATGCAGATTTTACCTTGAAGACCCATATGATGCTGATGTTTTCTTCTCCTTTGAAGCTCATTTAACTCTCAAGTCTTATTTCTTTCAATAGCATCAAGCTTTTCTTTCATGACCTTCAGCCACACTTTCTTCTTGAGAGATACATAGGTTGACAACGCAACCATCGATTGCTTCTTGGAGCACTAAGAAATGAGACTCTCAAAATACAAATAAAAATATCCAAAAGTATTTCTTCTGTCAACTCTATCTCCATACCAATCAGAGTATGAATAGTATATCAGCTCTACATCTGATCTAACACCAGAAAGGAACAATGCTTCATACCTCAGAGTTCCTTCAGTATCTTGCAGCTTGTCAAACTCTACAAATCTCCTTGGTATTTGTATGATTATTTGTGACCACTAGACTTGTTCAAAATCTCATGATTCTGAAACAATATCTCCTTCTGGACTTTCTTCAGAAGTTTGACTACCACCAGAAGCTACACCTTTGTTAGCTTCAGGACCACGTCCAGAACCATTACCTTCATAAATACCACCTTAAAAAATTGGATCGCCTTCAGAAACCCTGCCTTCAAAAGTTTCACCTTTAGAATCATGATCATCGTCAGAGGTTGGACTACCTTCAGAAGGTCCACCTTTAGAGACATGATTTCCACCAGAAGTATGATCATATCCAGAAGCTTGTCCTCCAGATCCTACGTCTTCATAGTTTTCCCTTCTAAAAACATGATCACCACCAGATTTTGGATCATCATTAAAATCTGGGTCAGAATCAGATTCACCGTCTGACTCATCTTCAGAATCTCCAAAAGATTCTTCATCTTCTGACTCTAGCTCTTCTTCAGATACCTCAGATTCTGACTCATCTTCAGAATCTTCAACGTCATCTTCTGATTCTGACTCATATTTAAACACTTCTTTAGAGTCTGAATATTCATAGTCATCTTCTTCCCCTTCAGAATCAGAAAATGACAATCTCATAGGTTCCTCATCAAATTCATAAGCCATTAATAGCATAGGTTCATCATCTAATATCCTCTGACTATTTTTGCTTCTTATTTGTTTGACCAACAATCTTTAGCAAAGTGGCCAAACCTATTACAACAGTAATATTGAACCATTCTCTTGTCATACTTCTCCTTTCCCTTGTGATGTTTCTTTTCATCTGAATAGAAAACTTCTGATTTTTGGGACCTACCATGTTTTTTCAGCTTCTGGTCCTTCTTGACAAAAGAAGCTTTCGGAACCTGCTCAACCTCCCCCTCAGAAGTTCTTTCAGCCAGGCGCAACTCTTGCGCCTCTAGACTGCTTTGCAGCTCTTATATTCTCATGGTGTCCAGATCTTTAGAATGTTCAATTTCTACAACAATGTAATCAAATTGAGGAGTAAGTGACCTCAATATCTTCTTAATTATTACTTGTTCAGAAAGGGTTTCTCCACAAGCTTTTATCTCATTAGTGATCAGAATAACTCTAGAGATGTACTCAGAAACCTTCTCGTTGTCTTTCATGTTGAGATTCTCATATTGCTTTCGTAGGGACATAAGATTCACCTTTTTCACTGATGCATCACCATTGTAACATCTTACCAGTATATCTCATGCGCCCTTTGACATCGTCGAATCTATAATCTTCTCAAACATGTTCACATCCACACACTGATGGATGTAGAACAACACCTTCTGATCTTCCTTCATCTTGTCTCTCTGTGAATTTCTCTACTCTTCTGTTGCGTTTTCTACAACTGGAACATAGCCTTCGGTAACAAGCTCAAGAACATCTTGAGCATCGAACAATACACGCATCTGAATCATCCAATAATTCCAGTTCTTGCCATCAAAAAAAGGAAGTTTGGTACTCAGATTATTGTTTCCGTGTATCCTTTACCTTGTACAACTCACTCAGATCTCACAAGCACAGTGTTTACCAATCCCACAAAATCAGAAGATGTGATTCTATTTCGATTTTGTTCAACGATTCAACACGAACCTAGAACCAAAATCAATCACACAAACGCATCACGTTTCACTCGTGTTTTCCTGTGTTTCCTTGTGGATCAGAATCGAAGCTCTGATACCAATTGTTAGTGCACAAGAATCAATGATGAACAAAGAAATATATTTAGGAGAGCAAAGAAAATGACGGTTGTACAAGGTGCAAGAGGAATAAATGTTGTTGTTGTTACTGTTACAAATGACAGTTAATACTAGTATATTTATACACAAAGTAAATTGCCATGTAGGCCCTAATAAAAGTAAACTTAATGACTAAATTAAAATGTACAAACTAGGAAATACTAAATCTAACAGTTGCGTTAACAAACTCAGCTCCAGAATCCCAGAAGTTAAGCATACTTCTGGGCATAACCTCAGAAGCTTCTGCTTCTGACTAATAACAACTTCTGACTAACAACCTCAAAAGATCTACTGTTTCTGAACAACATTGCTTCTGAGTAATACATCAGAAGATTCTGATTTTAATCAAGAACTTCTAAATATGAATTACTTCGAACATTTTTGTCACATATCTTTTATGTATCATTTACAAATGTGTCTTATAGTTATTTTTATGACAAATAATTGTCTTGTGTTACTCAAATTAATTTGTTACAAATATATGTTTTAATTTTTTAATATGTATCAATGATAAATTTTTATCCTGAATTTTATATTTTTTAATATAACAATAGCAAATATTTTTCTCAATTTTTTTTATATATAGATTACAGATATCTGTTTCCTTTTTTATTTATATTAATCAACAAAAAAATATTTATTTTGTGTTTTATTTTGATTAATCAAACAAATTTGGGTGATATTTATCGGCGTAATTAACATTGTAATATTCAAATTAAATTAATGATTGTTTTGGCTGAAATAGGGAAATGGAGCATATTTTGTTTTGTATATTTATTGATATTTGAAATAGTCCAATGTTTAAAATGTAAAAAAAAGAAATAATAATTAGACATCTCAATTTGAATGTAATAGAATTTGGTCCTCAAGTCAAGGACAATTCTTTTCTTGAAATCTATTTTATGCTCAAATTATTAATTATGTAATAATTATTCTTATTTTTTTTAGACTAAATTATAGTTTTAGTTCTCCTATTTTCTAATTCACAAAATTAGTCTTTCTATTTAAAATTTAAACAGTTTTAGTCTCTTTATTTTAAACTCAAATAATTTTAGTCTCTCTTTCATATTTTCCATAGAAAATCGATGAGAGTTTTTGTTTTTGAACTTATATTTTTATCTAAAAAGTTAAATAATAAGTTTATATACGATGATTTGTCATATTTTAAAAATAATTTGTCGTTTAAAAAGTGAAAACTTCGTTAATTTTAAGTGCAAAAATATGTGAGAGAGATAAAAAATATTTAAATATAAAATAAAAGAACATAAACTGTTTAAATTTCAAATAGGAGAATCAATTTCTTGAATCAGAAAAAATAGGAAATCTAAAACAGTAATTAAACATATTTTCATTTAGAAGTTAAAAAACTAAATTTAATTAATTAATTGATTAATAACAAATATTTATTCAATTTATTTTATTTTGTTATTTGTTTAGTATCCAACACTTTGTCCGCAAAATATATTTGAGAGGTAAAAATAACGTGACTAGAATTTAAACTCATAATAGATATTACAATTATTTTTATAATTATTATTTTAATAGTATTAAAAAAAAATTACTCATAATTGATGAAATGTTTTTTTGGTTAAAACTCTTATAAATAAATTGATTTCCGATGATTCAGGACAAATTTCAAGGCTCAAAGTGCACATATATAATAACTTACGTATTATATATCAAATTGATTATCACATCGACAATGAAAATTAAATCCGTTATTTTTTTATTTGTAAATTAAATGTTTATTATTATTAAACTTAGTTAATTGTGAATATTTATTTCATATATAATTTTATAATTAATTAAAATTATTATATTACAATTATTTTTATTATATTTTAAGTATATGAAATAAATTTTAAATTTAGTTTATTCTTTAGAAGCTACGTTGAAATAAAATTACAAATTTAACTAACACAAAAAAAAAACATGTACTACTTATTATTTAAGTGATATAAAGAATAATATATATCAAAAATAGTATTATAATGCATGATATTCATAAAAACAATGTATACAAATATGTATAAATGAATTTAATTGATATAAACGGACTGGGTATAAAAATTTTACACTATCAGTTAATTATAACCGTTAAGTCTTTATGTATATTTGACTTTTTTTTTCAATCACATTAAAAGTATTGTATATAAATAGTTATAATATATTGATGGTATAAAAATTTTTACACTAATAATACATATCAATTAATCTCTAGATAAATGACCAAATCGTTATATTTATGTAAATAGAAAAGAACAAGACAAAAAATTATAAATAATATTTAAATAATAACATAAATTCCATGACAAACTGTTTTAAGAAATGCATTTTAATTTAAAGGAGGATTTAATAATTAGTAGGAATAAAGAAAATCTCATATATTTTTCGATGCATGGCAATTAGAGCATGGTCAAGGCTAGAAGTAGAAGATGGGGCATAGTCTCTGATCAATACAAGTAGGATTAATGTAAGGGAGTAATGGTTTCTATAACAAAGAAACTAGTGAAAAATCCCTCCATGTAACAAAAAATATAGGAACCTTTTCGATAATAAATCAACTAAGAAACATTTTTTTTGTCCACCATTTTGGTCTCAAGAAACAAGGCACATGTAGTGGCTATCATATTAATCTCAAAAGCATCGTCTTATGATGATAATAACAATATGATCGACCAACAACAAAAACCTAATCCACTATCACTGATACACATCTTATGCATGAATTTTGCTGAAGAATCAAATTCATGAAAAAATATTTATATGTGAAAATAAAGCAACGTAAAAGAAAAAATATTGAATTAGAATAAGGCAGAGGAATAATTGTCACAAAACAAAGCTAAGATATTTATTGTAAAAATAGGGCATTAATATTAATGAAGTTAGAAAAGTAGGAGCTACAAACTAATTGTATTGGTCGATGACCAAGTACACCGACCACAAATTTAAAACGTACAGAAAAAATATAAGATATCAATTATTAGTTGATTCAGTAGTGATTGGTGCTAGATTTGGTAGGGAGGATTGCGATTCGATCTTTCGCAATTACAATTAGGGAGGAGTTGGGGAATCAAGATGCTTAAGGAAATTGTTTAGTCTAATCGACATATTCTTCTACAAACTTAACTACATCCTTTATCTCATTTGTATATCATACTTGTTAGAAAGTTAATTTTGTTACACTTTGTATTACATCTATTATGTTATAATAACTTTTCACTTGCTTCTACTTATATAGCAATTACATACTATAAAATGATTGAATGATATTACAAACAAATGTAAATCATTATTTTGCTATTGTTTCTTCTGATTTATATCAGAGTAATGTTGCATCATTCCATAATTAATTTTGATTAATTATTCCCATAATTCTCCACCCCGTGCATAATTTGAAACATTCAAATTTTAGACGAATATGGAATCATGTTTAGCAAGTTCAAGCAGTGTTGGAATTTGCTACCCGACACAACCTTGGTTAACATGTCAGCTGGATTATCATCAATATGTACCTTCATAAGAGAAATATCACCTTCCTCTACGACATCCCGTACAAAATGATACCTTACATCAATATGCTTGGTCCGAGCATGATGAACCTGATTCTTAGCCAATTAATTGCACTTTGACTATCACACATCAGTCTCACGCATTCTTGCTTAACACCCAAATCACTTAGAAGGCCCCTTAGCCGCAATGCTTCCTTTGCTTCTTCTGCTATGACCATGTACTCGGCTTCTGTAGTTGAGAGTGTCATTGTAGACTATAACATCGACCGCCAACTAACTGGAGCACCATGTATTTGAAACACATAACCAGTAGTAGATCGTCTATCTAGATCGCCAGCATAATTTGAATCAACAAAGCCACTTATTTGACATGTTTCTCCACCAAAACGCAAACTAATGTTAATGGTACTTTTTAAGTACCTCAAAATCCATTTCATTGCTTCCCAATGCGCCTTTCTTGGATTCGCCATGAACCTACTGACAACACTTACCACTTGTGAAATATTCGGACGTGTACACACCATAGAGTACATCAAACTGCCGACTGCGCTAGTATAAGGTACATTTTCCATGTATGCCTTATCTTCTGTTGTTGTGGGAGATTGATTACCAGAAAGCCTAACATGTGTAGCTAATAGAGTAACCATAACCTTAGCACCTTTTATTCCAAACCTTTCAACAACCCGCTCTAAATAACCTTTTTGATTCAAGAACAGTTTTCGGTTTGTCTGCTCTCTTCTAATCTCCATACTCAATATTTTCTTTGCAACACCCAAGTTTTTCGTCTCAAACTCTTTACCAAGTTTAAACTTCAACTTATCTATCTGCACCTTAATTTTTGAAGCAATAAGCATGTCATCGACATACAATAATAGATAGATATAATTACCTCCATGAAGCTTCTGAATATAGACACAATTGTCATAATTACTTCTAGAGAAACCTTGTTTTATCATAAAAGAATCAAATTGCTTATAACACTATCTAGGAGATTGTTTCAACCCATAAAGTGATTTTCTCAAGCGACATACCTGAATCTCTTTACCCTCAACCTTGTATCCCTCAGGTTGATACATATATATCTCCTTATCTAAGTCTCCGTGCAAGAAGGTTGTGTTCACGTCTAGTTGTTCTAGCTCAAGATCACCATGAGCTACTAAACTTAATAACACTCGGATAAAAGTATGTTTCACCACCAAAGAGAATATCTTATTGTAATCAACTCCTTCCTTTTGTGCAAACCTCTTGGCCCCTATTCTAGCCTTATATCTTGTATTGCACGACTTAGTATGATCTTCTTTTCTTTTGTTCACACACTTAAAATTGATAGCAGAATTTTCTACATGCAATAGGACCACCTCATATGACTTGTTCTTGTGAAGAGATTGCATCTCTTCCTCCATAGCAACTAACCAACTCTCTATATCTTTTCCTTTGATAGCTTGATTGAAGGTGATCGGCTCGTCGTCTTCAACTGAGAGTACATATTCCACCAAGTTAACTTGCACATAATGCCTCAAAGCTTTGTCTGGCCCAAACTTATGAACTAGTTTATAATTTCTCTTTGGCCTAGTGGCATGCAAAGATTATTATTGATGTTGTTGTAACACATGTGTATTTTCATGCTGAACCTCATCATGGTCACGTTCATCCTCTTCCTCGTCTTCACTGGTAATAGGATTCTCCACCTGACCACGACTAGAATCGGGTTGGTCTTTATATTCTATTTAAATAACTAGCTTATTTGATATTGTCATATCACTATCGTTAGGTCTAATAGCTTTTAACAAAGCTACCAAAGATTTTTCATAAAATGTAACATCCCTTCTGATCACAAACTTAGAATCTTCTACAATCCAAAGACGATAGCCTTTGAATCCTTTTGCATATCCTAGAAAGATACCTTTCTTGGCTCTATTATCAAAAATTATATCCTTAACGTGATAATAGGTTATGCATCCAAAATATTTTCAGTCTTTCATAATTAGAATGTTGATCTGACCACACCCTATAGGGCATGTCTCCACCTGAACTAGAATATGGGAATCTGTTTACTACATAACAAGCTGTAGCAACTGACTGCGCCCATCATTCTCGACCTAATCCAGAATTAGAGCGCATACACCTTAATTTCTCAAGAAGTGTACGGTTTAGTCTTTCTGCTACTCCATTCTGTTGTGGTGTGCCTCTGACCTTCCAGTGTCTAACAGTGCCTTCCTAATTACAAAACCTCTTGAAAGATCCATTTGTATACTTTGTACCATTATCCGATCCCAGAGTTTTCAACTTTATACCCATTTTGTTCTCAACCATTGCTTTCCAACACTTGAAAATATCAAATACCTCAATCTTATGCTTAAAAAGGTAAATCCAAGCATACCTAGAATGATCATAAATAAATGCAACAAATTACCTAGAACCACCCTTGGAAGTAACTTAAGTCGAACCCCAAACATCGGTATGCATATTGTATAACAATCCTCTGCTTTTGTGCTTGCTTGTAGAGAACTTCAAGCGATGTGCTTCTCCATACACACGGTGTTCACAAAATTACATACATGGTTTCTTCATGTTCTTCAACAAACCTTTCCCACTAAGTAGTGATAAACCCTTTTCTGACATATGCCTAAGGTGTATGTGTCATATCCTCGTGCATTTTGTTTGATCTTTACTTCCACTGATTTCAACTACCAAATCTCCTGTGAGAGTTTCACATATAAGAGGATAAAGATTCCTATGATGAACTCCCTTCATCACAACCAATGAACCACATTTAACTTTTAAGACTCCATTTTCCAAGATTATTTTGCAACCATTTTCCTCTAATACACCAAGAGAAATAAGGTTTTTCCGCAAATTAGGGACATGTCTCACGTTCCACAAAGTCCTTACTGGCATGGTTGTTCCCCCATTAAAACAGTTCCACCATTTATACTTTGGTAGGTAGTAAACCACTTCCTATTTGGGCACATATGGTGTGAGACTCCCGAATCAAGCATCCACTTATCGGAAATGTCATGGTCTTTCTTTGAGATAGAAAAATAATCTTCCTCATCATTCGAGACATAACTCGCCTCTGATAAATCTTGTTGCCTACCTTTGGAGTTGCTGTTGTTGTTGGTATGCTTCTTAAATAATACCCTCTTTTTTATGAAATTTGCTTTAAAGTGTCCAAGCTCACCACATTTAAAGCATGTTCTTTCTGTAGAAGCATTAGATTTTGATTTATAATTCCTTCTCCCACCTTGCCCTCTTTCATTTGTCCTCCATATATTAACAAACAGTCCTTGAGCTTATTCCATATGTTCTCTTCCACTACTCGACATCTCACTTATAGCAACCTTTTGAAGATCATCGGCTAAAAGTGATGTTCTTGTCTCATCCATGGTTAGAGTATCACATACAAGCATCACTGTTTGGACTAAATTTTCATAGGCCTTTGGTAATGAAAGTAGTAACATGAGTGTCTAGTCTTCTTCATCAATCTTTACTTCTATATCCTTTAAGTCTGATATAATTCTATCAAACTTATTGACTTAGTTCTGGATTGAGGTTCCTTCCTCCATCTTGCATGTATACAATTTGGATTTTAAGTAGATCCAATTTGTTAGATTTTTCGTCATAAAATTATTCTCTAACTTTGACCACACGGCGGCACCTGTTTCTTCTTCATTAACCAAGAAAGCAACATCCCTCTCAAGGCATAAGATTATCGATGCCCATGCTTCAATATCTAGCTCTTTCCAATCCTCATCCTTCATACTCACAGGTTTCTTTTCTACTCCCACTAATGCCTTATGCAACTTTTGTGAAATAAGCAAAATTTTCATTTGCATCCTCCAGTAGGAAAAATCATTTTTTCCATTAAGATTCTCTATTTCATATTTCCCACCTTGATCGTTCCGCTAGTAGAAGCCATTTTCTTCAAAAAATAAAATTTTACGACTCTAAATTTTGACGTTTGCTCATATGCCAATTGTTAGAGTCACAACGGATATTTCTGCTTCTAATAATGATATGAAACATATAACTCTCACTGAAGTTAATCAATGAATTAGCGTATTATAAGCTTTCTAATAGTATGAAGAGATGTAATTATCTAAAGATGAAATAATTAATTTATTGTATGAGAAATCTAACTTTGTTACACTTTGTATTGCATGTATTATGTTATAATAACTTTTCACTTGCTTCTACTTATATAGTAATTACATACTATAAAATGATAGAATGATCTTACAAACAAATGTAAACCATTATTTTCCTATTGTTTCACATGACTTATATCAGAGTAATGTTGCATCATTTCGTAATTAGTTTTGATTAATTATTCCCACAATTCCTCAAAGATATTGGCATATGAGGCTACCGATTTCACTTGTGCAAGAGCTTTATTGAGACTTTAAAAAATAAAATCAGGTTTAAGGTTGATTTTAAGAATATTATAAAAAGATAACAAATACAAGTAAATAATATATGAAAAATAAAGAAATAAAATATTAGAGAAGAACATATCAAAACCATAAGGCCTATGTTTAGTTCCCAAGAATAGACCCTTGAAATTTCCATTATCATAGAACTCTAACAATCGGATCAACCCACAATATTCTTACACCAAGATTTTATCTCAAGTTCAATATGTAACCTTTATATCAAAATATATAATTCCAAGAAAGCAACCTTTTTTTTATAATTACATACAAAGGCTTACATAACAATTAAGGTGAACCTACTTTCAATGCTCTATCGATCAACGCTTCCACTTTGAATCTTCATCTTTTATTCTCCTGTTGAGATTAAGGTGAACCTACTTTATTTATGTACTATCTTGAATCCACTGATACTCTCTTTGAACTGAAAACGAAACCCCTATTTATAGGTTTGGAAAATGTAGGCTCGCTAGGCGTACTTCCCATGTTCGCCTAGTGCGCCTAATTTCATCCTTGTTAAGCAATGTCAAATGTCCTACAACTTTCCCTAGCTACCTTATGTTGCTAGGTGCACCGACCATCTCCGAGTAACACACACGCCCTTCCTTCACCATGAAGCAACTTAGCCCTAAAGTATTCTTGGTCGCATGTGCTCGCTTAGCGCACCTAGGGTTCTAGCTTAGCAAGCCTAACTTGTAGGAAAGTGTCTTGGCAATACCTTTGAGTGTTGCTTGGTGATTTTTCAGCTTTTTTCACCTGGTTTTGGTTAATATGCAATTAAGAAGTCCAACTAGGTATTTTATAATTTTTCATTGATAAATCAGGGGTTTTTTCTATTGATTTCTTGTCAAATAAGTTAATAAGTGTTTAGGTATTTTATGTAATTTTGACAATTATCAACTAACAACATGAGTGGTTATAAGGTTTGGATATGTGATGACAATGTTTCCAACTTTGAGGCAGGGTATCAATTTGGTGGAGTTTTTTATTCCACCAATCCATGTAAATATCTTGTGTTTTCATCCCCATTTTAATGTCACTTCACCATTTCCTTGTTCATCAATAATACTTCTTAAATCATGATAGTGGGGTGAAGATTTCATTAAGCATGAATTTCTTGGTTAGCTAGAAAATTATTATATCATACGGAGGAAATGTAAGTTATATTTTAACAGCTTTACATTGTCATGCACATTGCCAAAGGTGACCTTGTTCTATTCCTTGAGCTTAGCGTTAGTATTTGTAATATGACAACATATAATTGGGGTGATACAGTAAGAGTTAATTACATTTATGCAATCAAGATAAAGAGTCCACATTTGGAAAGAACTAAATTAAGAGAAATACTTGATGTTGTTGCAATCAAAGTCTAGAAGAATAGGGTAGTGATTTGATTTGGTTTTGACAAGAGTAGAATAAGATATGGAAGTGCAAGCATCAATTTAATGTTGATTGCAAATAGAATTTTCCAATCTCTTTTGAATATTAGTTGCACCCATTTTATCATTTGACCCAGTAGAGTTGTCTTCTGAAGTAAGAAGGTGAAACAAGTTATTCTTGTTGAAATATTAGATATAATATTATATATAATCCAAGTTGTGTAAATTCAAGCCAAATACAAATTAGGTTTTGTTAGTCAACTTAATGTACAAGTTAGTTGTATATAAATAGACTAGTTTGTATCATTATTTGTAACAATTAAAGTTAATAATACAATCCTTGTTTCCTTTTTCTCTCTTTATCCCCTCACTAAAAGTGTCTCATGCACTAACAAATTGGTATCAGAGCTCCGGTTATATTCTTGATCGTGTTTTTAAGAATCACACGTCAAAGATCGTATTTCTGAGATTGTGGGTTGTTCACTAGCAATCGTTACGAAGATGAATGGTAAAAATAGCATTCCAGATTATCTTCCAACTCTTTATGGCGAGAAATGGATTTGATGGAAAAAACAGACGCAATCTCTATTTAGCTTTCATGAAACCCTAGAAGTGGTTACCTACGACGTTCCTGTGTTGGCTGTAAATGCAACCGATGCACAGAAAACTGCCCATAACAAAGCCAAGAAGAAGGATTGTAAGGTTGCATATTGCATTCAGATGACGGTCAATGCGGCGAACTTCAATAGGACCTCTCATGCTGAATCAGCAAAAGAGGCATGAGATATTTTGGCCAAGTACTATAAAGGAGGTGAGAAATTCAAGGTTGTCAAGTTACAGACCTTGCATCGACAAGATGAATATTGTCGATGGGAGAAGACAAAAAGATTGTAGAGTCTGTGTCGGAGGTTCATAAACTTGTATATATCATGAAGGGTTATGATGAAACCCTAACTGTTAAGATGATAGTTGAGAAGGTAATGTGTAAATTGACCTCTCACTTTGATCACGTTATCGTAGCTATTCAAGAATCCATCAACTTGAAACCCTAAAACTGGAAGATTTGGTTGATTCGTTGGAAGCGCATGAGATTAGGATTGTCGAAAGGAAAATATTTCAAGATTATATACGAGCTTGGCAGGATCAATCATGGAAAAAGAATGACGGTTCTAACAAATTCAAAGGGAAGTTCGACAAGACTCGGTGCAAGAAGTCTTGGTTGAATCCCCACAAGAATAAGGTCGATGATAGGGATTTAGTACCCTCGAAAATAGGAGGAGGAAACTATTAAAAGGACAAAGAAGATAAAAAAGGTTGTGGAATACCATAATTGTGAAAAGTGGGGTCAATTTTCCAAGAATTGTTGATACATAAAAGATAATGGATCGACAAGCAAGGACGAAGGAGCGAACCTTGCACACCAAGATTCAGATGATTCTAGAGGTATAGTGGTTATGACTGCAGTTGCAGATAGCCATTTCGAATACAATATCTGGTTCCTCGACTCAGGCTACTCGAATCACATGACTGGTCAAAAGGTGTGTTCGGTAGATTTCGATGAGTCGGAGAAGAGCAAGGTAAAACTAGATGATAATAGTTCTTTGTAAGCAGAAGGTACTGGCAACATAGTTTTTCAGATGAAGAATGGAGGGAAAGCTATGATCAAAGATATGCTCTATGTACCTAGAATGAAGTGCAACCTGCTAAGTGTTAGACAACCGGTCGAAAAAGGTTTCTCAGTTTTCATGAAAGATGTAGCTTTAAAATTGTTCAACACCTAGAACAATTTGTTCTTGAAATCTCCTTTGTCGAAGAACATGACATTCAAGACTATGATCAGTTCGACTGAAGTTTAATGTCTAAAAACTGTTGTGGACCAAAAGGATAGTTGGTTGTGGAATTTTAGGTTTGGACATTTGAACTTTTTTAGATAAAATAATAAATTTATTTCCAAAAGGACAGTTATTTCATAGCTGATCAATAGATCCAGACCACCTACGGACAAACAAACTAAACAGCACAAAAACACTCAACTATCACTACTATTACAAAATCTTGCCATCTTCCTATTAGTTTCAAACCTCCAAAGAATATTTTGAATAGTATCTCTACTATTTAAATCTACCCTTTTGCCTTGGAAAATAGCATTATTTCTCGCAATCCACACAGTATGCAAGGTTTCTGCCAAATCACTTTTTAAAAGCCTTGCTCTACAACCTTTCTTCTTGGCTTTCTCACTACACCAATTAAGCTCTTCTTCCCAATTAGTAGGCCTACGATTGTATGGAACCCACTCGAGTACTTGACTCCAAATTCTTTTAGTGTCATTACAGTCAAGGAACTAGTGACTGCAACTTTCAGTTTCATCACAGAATATACACTTACCATCATTAGTTATGCCAAACTTGCTTAATTTTTCCTTCGTAGGTAGACTATTATTGAAATCCATCCAAAGAGTGAATATAGCTTTAGGCTTAGCTATATTATCAAAGGAATTTTTTATCCTGTTCATCTTTGGTTTGTCTCCTCTGAGCACCTGATACATATCCCTTGTCACATATTTTCCAATTTTTTTAAAACTTGTCCAAGTAGTATTTTGTGTTAGAACAATGTTTGAATCTAGTACCCTATAATTAAGTTTTGATGATAACAAAGTGAAAAGATATAGTAGTTAAATATTTCATGATTGAATTATATGCTACTTAAAATTACTATGCTCTGACTTGCAGATATGCTGATTAAAATAAGCAAGATCACGTTCTCAGCATCAGAATATGAGTTTGCACACCAGCATCAGAAGTTGCTGAATCAGAACGTCAAGATCAGAAGATCAACGCTTGCACATGCTGAAGCTTGATGAACAGAACTGCGCATAAAATACTCTGATACAGAATCAAATCAGTTCATCAGCAGCAAAGCAGAATCAGAATGAGCCAAGCCAGATCGTGCATTGAAGAAGCAACGGTACTGTGCATTGAAAGCTAATCAATACCAACGGCATCATTCTAGACAAGATCTGCTCAGAAAGGAAAGCTTGTTAATAGCATTGAATCAAGAATATTTGCTTCAACGTTCATCTTCTCAAGTGCTATATAAACCAAGCTTTGAAGATTATCACGGCTAATGCTTCCAAACTCTCTACACGCAAAAAGCTGAACAGTAATCTTCACTCTACAAGTTTTGCTAAACCACCAAACTCTGATACTTTATTAGCGTTTAGCAACTTAGTATTCTAAGCTTCATTTGTGTAAACATCACAGTTGTGATATAGTTTTTGTAGAAACATTCACACACATTTGATTATTCCTTTGTAAGAAAGTATTGCCTTGACAAACCGGATTGTGGTTTGAATCAAGAAGGTTTTAGCAGTTGCTAAAGCAGATTTGTATTCAGTTGAATATAGTGAATTAAGACCTCGTTGGAGAGAGGCGAAATCACCTTGAACGGGTGGACTGGAGTAGTTTGAGATCAAACGAACCAGGATAAAAATACCTTGTCATTTGCTTTAAGTTTCCAGTTTTACAATTCAACCCCCCCTTCTTGTGTTTTTCACCCCTTCAATTGGCATCAGAGCGCCTGGTTCTGAGCTAAAACACTTAACCGTGTCAGTAAAAGATCCAGCATCAGAAAAACACTATGGCAGGAAACAACTCTCATTTCAGCAATGACAACAATGAGGATAGAGACAGATTCAGCGGCAAACCTCCAGTCTTTGATGGAGAAAACTTTGACTACTGGAAAGACAGAATTGAAAGCTTCTTTCTAGCACATGATGCTGATCTGTGGGATATGGTGACAGATGGATACACGCACCCTGTGAATGCAACTGGTCAGAAGATTGATAGAAAATCAATGACTGATCAACAAAAGCGTGATTTCAAGAATCACCATAAGGCCAGAACCATCCTCCTCAGTGCCATCTCATATACTGAGTATGAGAAGATCTCCAACAGAGACACAGCTAAGAACATCTTTGACTCTCTCAGAATGACGCATGAGGGCAACGTTCAAGTCAAGGAAACAAAGGCTCTGGCGCTCATTCAGAAGTATGAGGCATTTAAAATGGAAGAATCTGAATCCATTGAAACTATGTTCTCTAGATTCCAGATTCTGGTAGCTGGTCTCAAAGTTCTGGACAAGGGGTACTCTACTGCTGACCATGTCAAGAAGATAATCAGAAGTTTACCCAAGCAGTGGAGGCCTATGGTTACTGCTCTGAAGCTGGCGAAAGATCTCAACAAAATCACTCTGGAGGAACTTATAAGCTCCCTCAGAAGTCATGAGATAGAGCTGGAAGCTGACGAGCCTCAGAAGCAAGGTAAGCCTATAGCTTTGAAATCTAACAGAAAATCTGAATCTAAAGTTTTACAGGCAGTTGAAGAAACATCTGATGGATCCTCATCAGAAGAAGACGAGCTTTCTCTTCTCTCCAGAAGAGTAAATCAACTGTGGAAGCAAAGACAAAAGAAGTTCAGGAATCCCAGAAGATCTGATCATAACGAGTCTTCTTCCAGACACAGAAGGACAGATTCTTCCTCTGGATACAGAAGATCTGAAGGCTCCTCAGGTAGCAAGAAGCCAAATACAAAAGACATCATCTGCTACGAGTGCAATGAGCAAGGTCACTACAAGAGTGACTGTCCAAAGCTTCAGAGGGAAAAGCCAAAAAGGAAGTTTGGAAGAGAGAAGAAGAAAAGTCTCATGGCCACATGGGATGACTCTGACTCGTCTGAAGCTGACTCAGAATCAGATGATGAACGGGCGAACTTAGCGCTTATGGCTAACATTCAAGATGACAGTGAAGCTTCTGACTCAGACTCAGAATCAGACACAGAAGAGGTATTCCCTAACTTCGCTGTTAATTTTACAAAGGCTGAACTTGCTGAAAGCCTAAATGAAATTCTGGAACGTTATCAGCAGATTAGAGCTAAATTCAGAGACCTGAAAAGGACTCTTGAATCTGACTCTAATAAGTCTGAGAGTCTCAGATTGGAAAACTCTGAGCTGAGAGATAAAATTTTAAAATTAGAAAACTCTTTACAAAACTCTCAGAAGGTACCAATTTCTGAAACTCCCAGCAACGCTGATGAGATCATCAAGGAGTATGATCATAGTTTCCAGAAGTTCCTTGCTAAAAGCATAGATAGAAGCAGAATGGCTTCAATGATCTATGGAGTTAGCGGAAACGGCAGGAAAGGAATAGGATACCTAGGTAAGGTTCCTACACCTAAAAATGTCATGGATTTAACAATTAAATACACTCCTATAAATTCACACTTTGTGTATGGTCACACACATGACATCAAATATACTAGTAGTAATCACTTTGTGAAACCAAAATTCAACCAGAGTTTTGGTAAAACTAACAAATCAGGACCCAAGAAGATCTGGGTACCTAAGGATAAAATAATACATGTTGCAGATATCTTTAGCAGCAAGTCAGAAACACCAGTCATGGTACCTGGACTCTGGCTGCTCACGTCACATGACGGGAAGAAGGCATATGTTCCAAAGCCTGGAACTTAAGCCTGGAGGCCACGTTGGCTTTGGAGGCAATCAGAGGGGAAAGATAATTGGCTCTGGAACTGTAGGTAACGGAAATCTTCCCTCTATTAATAATGTTCTGCTTGTTGATGGATTGATGCATAACCTGTTATCCATAAGTCAATTAAGTGATAACGGTTATGATATAATCTTTAATCAAAAATCATGTAAAGCTGTTAGTCAGAAAGATGGGACTATCCTATTTAATGGTAAGAGGAAAAACAACATTTATAAAATCAAACTTTCTGAACTTAAGAGTCAGAACGTAAAATGTCTTCTGTCTGTTAACAACGAGCAATGGATCTGGCACAGAAGATTGGGGCATGTTAGTATGAGAAGAATATCTCAGATTAACAAACTCAATCTGGTCAGAGGACTTCCAAATTTGAAGTTCAATTCAGATGCTCTGTGTGAAGCATGTCAGAAAGGCAAATTTGCAAAACCATCTTTTAAATCCAAAAATGTTGTTTCTACCTCTAAGCCATTAGAACTTCTGCACATTGACTTATTTGGACCAGTTAAGACTGCTTCTGTCAGTGGCAAGAAGTATGGGTTAGTAATCGTAGATGACTATAGCAGATGGACATGGGTAAAGTTCTTAAGACACAAGGACGAGTCACACTCTGTGTTTGTTACCTTCTGTAACCAAGTTCAGAATGAAAAAGATCTTAGAATCGTTAAAGTCAGAAGTGATCATGGTGGAGAATTTGAAAATAAAGATTTTGAGTCATTCTTTAATGACAAAGGCATTCTGCATGATTTCTCTTGTCCTAGAACTCCCCAACAAAATGGAGTTGTAGAACGAAAGAACAGAACATTGCAAGAAATGGCCAGAACCATGATCAACGAGACAAACGTTGCTAAGACTTTCTGGGCAGAGGCAATAAACACAGCGTGTTACATTCAGAATAGAATCTCAATAAGACCTATTCTGGAAAAGACTCCATATGAATTGTGGAAGAACAGAAAGCCCAACATTTCGTATTTTCATCCATTTGGATGTACTTGCTATATGTTAAATACTAAGAATTATTTGAACAAGTTTGATTCTAAGGCACAGAAGTGTATTATGTTAGGATACTCTGAACGCTCAAGAGGGTACAGAGTATACAATACAGAAACACAGATTGTGGAAGAATCAATCAGTGTTCGTTTTGATGACAAGCTTGACTCTGAAAAGTCAAAGCAGAATGAAAATCTTGCAGGTATAGAAATTGAATTTGCAGGTTCTGAAGACAAGTCATCAGAAGCTCTCAACACAGACATTCCTTCAACGTCTGAAAGAAGCAATGCTAGAAATCCTACAACTGCTGCTGATCAACCTCAGAAGAGAGTACCCAGAAGCAGTTTGGATCACCCAGAAGAATCTATTCTAGGAAGAAAGGAAGATCCAATCAGAACAAGAGCAAGCCTCAGAAACTCTGAAGAAACTCTGATGGGACTTGTGTCTCTGATTGAACCTTCTTCTATTGATGAAGCACTTCTGGACAATGACTGGATTCTGGCAATGCAAGAAGAGCTGAATCAATTCACCAGAAACGACGTATGGGATCTCGTTCCAAGACCAAAAGGATTCAACGTCATTGGAACAAGATGGGTGTTCAGAAACAAGCTCAATGAACAAGGTGAAGTCGTCAGAAACAAGGCACGACTGGTTGCACAAGGTTATAGTCAGCAAGAGGGGATAGACTATACAGAAACCTTTGCCCCAGTCGCCAGGTTAGAATCTATCAGACTTTTAATCTCATTTGCTGTTAATAGAGGCATCACTCTGTATCAGATGGATGTCAAAAGTGCATTCTTAAATGGTTATATAGAAGAAGAAGTGTATGTTCACCAACCCCCAGGTTTTGAAAA
This sequence comes from Vicia faba, assembly GCA_948472305.1. Classification (NCBI taxonomy): domain Eukaryota; kingdom Viridiplantae; phylum Streptophyta; class Magnoliopsida; order Fabales; family Fabaceae; genus Vicia; species Vicia faba. The sequence continues at coordinate 1,473,153,414 of OX451741.1, forward strand.
TACCAAACATCCAGAACATGTTTTCAAACTGAAAAAGTCACTGTATGGTCTGAAACAAGCTCCCAGAGCTTGGTATGAAAGGCTAAGTAACTTTCTGCTTGAAAATGAGTTCACCAGAGGGAAAGTGGACACCACTCTATTCTGTAAAACAGTTAAGAGTGACATTTTAGTCTGTCAGATTTATGTTGATGATATAATCTTTGGTTCTACTAATCCTTCTCTTGGAAGAAAATTTGCTAAGTGTATGCAGGCAGAATTTGAGATGAGCCTCATGGGGGAACTGAAGTTCTTTCTAGGAATTCAGATCAATCAAACTCCAGAGGGAACTTACATTCATCAGAGCAAATACATCAGAGATCTTCTGAAGAAATTTGACCTCTCAGAATGTAAGCCATCAAAGATTCCAATGCATCCCACGTGCATTCTGGAAAGAGAAGAGGTAAGCAAAAGCGTAGAACAGAAAGTCTACAGAGGTATGATTGGTTCTCTCCTTTATCTGACTGCTTCAAGACCTGATATTTTATTCAGCGTATGTATCTGTGCTAGATTCCAATCAGATCCTAGAGAATCTCACTTAACAGCTGTTAAGCGAATTTTCAAGTATCTGAAAGGTACTACTAATCTGGGTTTGTTTTATAGAAAATCTAGTGATTACAGTTTAGTAGGCTACTGCGACGCTGATTTTGCTGGAGACAGAGTGGAACGAAAAAGTACTTCTGGAAGCTGCCAGTTTCTGGGAGAAAATCTGATCTCGTGGTCCAGCAAAAGGCAATCAACTATTGCTCTGTCAACAGCAGAAGCTGAGTACATAGCAGCAGCTGGTTGCAGCACACAGATGCTCTGGATGAAAAGTCAGCTTGAAGACTTCCAGATTTTTGAGAGTAACATTCCTATTCTTTGTGATAATACTTCTGCTATTTGCTTAAGTAAGAATCCTATTTTACATTCTAGAGCTAAGCATATAGAAATAAAACATCATTTCATTAGGGACTATATTCAGAAAGGCATTTTAAACTTGAAATTTATAGATACAGACCATCAATGGGCTGATATCTTTACTAAACCCCTTTCAGAAGATAGGTTTAATTTCATTCTGAAACATCTCAGCATGAAAGTATGCCCAGAATGAAAATGCTTTAATTCCATATTTTTATCTTTCAGAATGTAATTATATTACTGTGAACTTCTGATCAATCCTTGTTTCAGAAAGTTAGAACATGCAGATTGTATCAGAGGCAAGTCTGAAGATCTGAGAGTCTAATCTCAAGGACAGACGTGCTGATCACTATATCAAACAAGTGTCATCCAATCATCAGCAAATCCCTGAAGCAGAACGCGTGCACGTTTCTGAGAAAGGAAAACGCTGATTGGGTGCATTGAGACACATGTCTGGTAACCGTTTTTAAGTATCTTTCTCAAATCCCCCAAAATCAGCAAGCATTAAATGCAAAAGTAATCACGCTTGTTAATTGCAATCATTATTTTTTTTCTCTCTCTTAAAAACGTTTTATTTTTCAAAATAATTTTTGAAAATCCTATTTAAGCACATTACTCTTCATTCTTAATCTTTACGCTTACTCATAATCTCTTAAGAATTTTTCTGCATATCTCCTTCAAAACCCTAGCTTTTTCTCAAATCACTATCAAGCTTTTTGTGTGAGAACAATGGCATCCTCCAGCATTTCTGCAGGAAATCAGAAGAAGGAAACCTCTGAGCAATATCAAGCGCCTACCAGAACTCTTCTCACACCAGTAAAGAATCTTGAGGTTCTCTCTGAGTTAATCGTGGATTTCGAAAGTTTGAAGGAAAATGGATTTGACCTAACTGCTGAAGTCAAAACTCAAAGGTGGGAGAGGTACTTTGATAGATTGGTTGGACCAACCTTCCCAGAGCTTGTCAAAGAATTTTGGATTCATGCCAAGATTGATAAGCATCTAGTCGTCTCTTCTGTTATGGGAAAGAAGATTATAATTTCTGAAGACCTCATTGCTAGGCTAATCGGTCAGAGTGGTGGCGGAGTCCGTTGTGTGGACATGGCTGATAGGTGTCCTGATATTGGTGTGGTAGCAAACTGCATTTTCACTCTTGGTCTTCCCAGCAGCAAAATCAAGGATCTGAAGGATCACTTCAGAGTGTGGGCCAAGATTGTTCTAGGCTGTTTCAATCACAGGAAGCCAACAAGCTCTCCTGACTATATAAACGTGGATCAGCAATTTCTGATCTACTTTATTGATCAGAGGGTGAAGATCAATTTGGCACACTTCCTGTTCAATCATCTGAAGACAAGTGTGAAAGAGACTAGAGAAGAAGAAAGGACCAAAAGAGACTGGATACCATTTGGGAGGCTCATATCAGATATTCTGACAGAGAATAAGCTGATAGATTATCTGAGCGAAGCTAAAGTACTGGGCAATTTTGAACCAACTGTTGGAAAAGCGCTGAATGCTAAGAATCTCAAAAAGATGAAGCTGATAGACAATATCAGGAAGGAACCCAGAGCTTCTTCAACTGCTGACATCTCCAGAAGAAGAGTGCCTCTGAGTGATTTCCCAAGATTTTCTGAGATGGAATCCCACCCTGATATGGTTGCCAAGTATCCAGATTCTTTCAAGGAAGAAGTTGCAGGTTCGAAGCTGAAGATCAAAGATCTGAGTCAAGTTCAACCTGAAATGGCTCAGAAGAAGTCAAAGAAGAGGAAAGCAGAAGGATCATCTCACCAGACTCCAAAGAAACGAGGTAATCCATCTACTGCTCCTATTTCAATTTCAACTACTATTCCAACATCTGTTGCTCCACCCCAAACCTCTCACAGAATTTCCATTCCAATCCCCACTATTGATGAAAACATACCAGAAGACCCTTCTGAGAACTTACAACTCAGAAGAACCAGAATTAAAATTCCTCTCAAAACTACCAAACAACAACCAACTGTTTCAACAACACCAGCACTTGATAGAGTGCTAGCTGACATTGAGCGCGAACATACTTCTGTTCAACCTCACTCTGAACCACCAAATATTCCTCCTCCACAACCTGAACCAGAAATTCGACCTGAACCAGAAATTCAACCACAACCAGAACCAGAACAAGAACCAGAACCACAATCTCAACAACCTATCACAGAAGAACCTCTGATCCATGAACAATCAGAAGTTCCACCTCCTCAACCAGAAAATAATCCTCCCTCACCTCCAACAGAGTTTCATCGCTATGAAACCCCATCTCCTCATCATTCTGATCCCCACTCACCTCAACCTTCACCGCTGGCAATACAGTTGCCATGTGGAACCACCATTGTCAGACCCCAGTTACCATCATCAGAGGAATCAACACCTCCAAAAACTCCAACCACTCCAATAGACATATCCTCTGACTCTGATAACCATCCACCAAAACAGACAGCACCTCAGCACACCTCTGAAAGCCAATCCTCTGAAAACCCCAGCAAAACATTCATTGACTTAACAAGTCTTGAACGTCTTGCTGATTTAAGACACAAATTGGCCATTCCCAAACCAAAGCAATTAGATGTTGGCTCTGGTATTTTGGACTTTGAAACAGGTATGCTGCAGTGGATTGCTTCCTTGAAGCAAGTCTGTCCCGGGATGATCGACCCAGCTGCTTCTGATCAGCTCTGGTCACAGTTCAGAGTTTGGGTTCGTGCTGAAGCACTCAAGCTGCAGGACGTCAACTATGAGCAGGCTCAACAGAACTTTAGCAAGCTGCTGAAGGAAGTTGAGAGTCAGCTGCCTCAAGAAGTTGTGCTGCCTCTGGACTCTGAATCTTGGGCTGAGAAAGAGCAAGCTGCTCAGGTGGAACCAGCAGAAGAAGACAAGACTCTTCAAGAAGAAAATCCAGCAGAAGATGTAGCTGAAAGTTCTGAGAAGCTTCCTCCTGCTGAAAGTTCTCAAGCTGCCTTGGACAGGCAGGCTCTGGAAGAATTAAGGCTGAATGACTTGCGTCTACAGCAGCGGATGGATGAGAATAATCAGAAGATGGAAGCTAGAATGAATGTCCAGGACAGCAAAATTGATACTGTTGTCACCATGGTTCAGAAGCAGAATGCAACTTCTGAAAAGATTCAGGCAATGCTGGAAAGCCTGTTCTCACGCATGCCCCCACAACCTTGAAATTTTTTCATGCATGACATTTTCTATATTTTCCTTATTTTCTGATGTACTTTTGACTATGTTTTGACTATGGTTTGTAATGCTATTTTGCTCTGATTCTGAACTATCTTTAATATTATTAGTTTTTCTGATCTAAATCATTTTAGCACATCACCAGCACTTTTTGATTGCTGACAAAAAGGGGGAGAACAAAGAATGATATTTAAAATCAATAACGGATAACTAGACAGAAACTCTCAAACATTCTAACTCTCTATTACTTGAAATGTTTTTCTGTTTTGTCTTTAAGTCTACAGGCACAAAGAAGCTCTTGAACACAATGAAGACTAGAAGCTCATGTTGCTCTGATCAAATATGAAGTTCTGATATATAAAGCTCTGATCAACCTAACACTCTGATCTGAAGCAAAGCTCTGACAGGAAAAGCTCTGAAGCTCTGCTCTCTGATAAGTCAAAGACTTACAATCTGATGCTCAAAGACAGAAAAAGATCTGACTCTGAAGAACACGCATATCAAAGGGAAGTAACAAACTCAGGGGGAGTATTTCTTAAACTCTAAACTTCTCCGTACTTCTTATTCTGATACATAGATCTGATAACCTTTTCACGTTATTTTTCATTTAAAATATCTAGTTTTTGTCATCATCAAAAAGGGGGAGATTGTTAGAACAATGTTTGAATCTAGTACCCTATAATTAAGTTTTGATGATAACAAAGTGAAAAGATATAGTAGTTAAATATTTCATGATTGAATTATATGCTACTTAAAATTACTATGCTCTGACTTGCAGATATGCTGATTAAAATAAGCAAGATCACGTTCTCAGCATCAGAATATGAGTTTGCACACCAGCATCAGAAGTTGCTGAATCAGAACGTCAAGATCAGAAGATCAACGCTTGCACATGCTGAAGCTTGATGAACAGAACTGCGCATAAAATACTCTGATACAGAATCAAATCAGTTCATCAGCAGCAAAGCAGAATCAGAATGAGCCAAGCCAGATCGTGCATTGAAGAAGCAACGGTACTGTGCATTGAAAGCTAATCAATACCAACGGCATCATTCTAGACAAGATCTGCTCAGAAAGGAAAGCTTGTTAATAGCATTGAATCAAGAATATTTGCTTCAACGTTCATCTTCTCAAGTGCTATATAAACCAAGCTTTGAAGATTATCACGGCTAATGCTTCCAAACTCTCTACACGCAAAAAGCTGAACAGTAATCTTCACTCTACAAGTTTTGCTAAACCACCAAACTCTGATACTTTATTAGCGTTTAGCAACTTAGTATTCTAAGCTTCATTTGTGTAAACATCACAGTTGTGATATAGTTTTTGTAGAAACATTCACACACATTTGATTATTCCTTTGTAAGAAAGTATTGCCTTGACAAACCGGATTGTGGTTTGAATCAAGAAGGTTTTAGCAGTTGCTAAAGCAGATTTGTATTCAGTTGAATATAGTGAATTAAGACCTCGTTGGAGAGAGGCGAAATCACCTTGAACGGGTGGACTGGAGTAGTTTGAGATCAAACGAACCAGGATAAAAATACCTTGTCATTTGCTTTAAGTTTCCAGTTTTACAATTCAACCCCCCCTTCTTGTGTTTTTCACCCCTTCATTTTGCATCACAATTTCTTTGTGTTTGAAAATATCTTTAAAGATCCATGAGCATTGAATATTAGGCTTGAAGGTTTTCATATCATTATGTTTGATATAGTAAATGTGAATCCATTTGATCCACAATTTATCCACTTTCTCACACACATTCCACAACATCTTACCAATGGTCGCCATATTCCAATTGTTGAGATCAATAACATTTCTACCACCTGTAGAAATAGGGTCACACATATGGTCCCAAGAAATTAGGGCTTTTTTCAAAGGGACCTTCTTACCAGTCCATACAAACTTCCTGTAGAGACTTTCTATGTGTTTTAACACTTTTTTCGGCAACGCGAACACTTGCATCCAATAGTTAGCAGTTGCAAAGAGGACACTCTTTATCAATTGTAGGTGATTACTCGATCAACTGATTACTCAATATATGGTAACTGGTATCCCAAGTCTTGAGATGCATGACAAACTTTGATAAGGTTTTTTAGTCGGAAAGCATTCCATAAATTCTTTTGTTCGAATATGCCAATGAGATCATCATGCATAATCGGAGTGGTACATTCAGATGTATATGGCCCATTCGAAGAACATACCATTGGTGGAAACAAATATTTTGTTTCGTTTGTCGATGAGTACAGTCGAAAGTTGTGGATCTATGTGATCAAGAGAAAGAATGAAGTATTTAAAATCTTTAAGAGATTTAAGATACTTGTCAAAAACCAGAGTGAGAAGAAGATCAAAGTTCTGCGAACAGATGGAGGTGGCAATTACACATCCAAAATGTTTGAATATTTCTATGCAGAACATGGTGTCGATCATGAGGTAACTGCTCCTTATACGCCTCAACATAATGGAATTGTAGAAAGAAGAAATAGAACAATATTGGATATGTCGTGATGCATGCTAAACAGAAGAATTTGCCTAAATATTTGTGGGGTGAAGTTGTTTCGACGACAATTTATATTCTGAACAGATGCTCTACTAAGATATTGAAGAACAAGGTTCCCGAAGAAGTGTGGAATGGAAAACGACCATCAGTAATTCATTTGAAGATGTTTGGCTCTATGTGTTACAAACATGTTCCTGATGCAAGAAGAAGGAAGCTTCATGACAAGAGTGAACCTATGATTCTGGTAGGATATCATAAAATTGGTGCATACAGACTATTCAATTCAATCAATGAGAAGATTGTGTTGAGTCGAGATATTGTAATTGATGAAAATTCTGCTTGGGATTGGAATTCTAATGATGCAACTAACAAGCCATTGATGAGATATGATTTAGAAGAAGAAATTCATGAAGTCAAAGTCAAAGAAATTGCTCATATTCCAGTCAAAGTAGAAGCATATGCAGATATTCTCGACACAGCCGAAGTCGAAGAGGGTGTGGCTGGTACAATCCAAAGACCTTAAAGTACTAGAGTTCGTCCAACTAGACTTCAAGACTATGAAGTAACTAGTGATGATGAAGTAAAACCGGATGGAGGATAAGTTTATTTTGCATTACTTACAAGTACTGAACCAATCAGCTATAGTGAAGCTTTGAAGATTAAACAATGGAAGTTATCTATGGTCGAAGAGTTACAGGAAAATGAACAAAATAACACATGGGAATTAGTAGAATTGCTAGCACATACAAAAGCTATTAAAGTAAAGTGAGTGTTCAAGTTGAAGCACAATGTTGATAGGTCGATACCAAGACATAAAGCAATATTAGTAGCTCGAGGTTTTCTTCATAGAGCGGGACTCGACTACTCTGAAGTATTTGCTCCAGTGGCAAGATTGGAAACTGTTCGACTAGTGGTAGCGTTGGCATGCAACCAAGGATGGTGTACATTTTATTTAGATGTGTGTTTTACCCCCAAAATTTTCCCTCTCATTTTATCAAGATTCTCCTCACAAGACTCTTTGGACTCAAGACCAAATTAGGGTTTGCTCAGCTCAAGACCCCTCCTTGCACTGATGACCTGAAATTAGGGTTTGAGTTTGCACAGGGATTTTTGGACTTCCAATGCCTCATGTGACTTTCATACTTTATGTTGGACCTCTAAGTTTTCTCATACCAAGTTTCAAGCCTTGAATCAAATTTTTGCCCAGTCAATTGGACAGTTGACCTAAAAATCAGCTGTATTGGGGATAAAGTCAATTGTGGCCAATTTACAGTCAAACCTCATAATTTATGATCCACATCAACATTATAGACTCATATGAACCATTTGATCAAGTTTGGACCACAACTCCTCAAGAAATTTGATCAGATCATCAAAAAGGCAAAATGGTCAAAATTAGGGTTTTTGACTGTAGAAGGGAAATTTCTGATTTTTCACCTAGCCAATGGCAAATTGGGTTCAAGCATGGTTTCAAGGACTCAATTCCATCATCTTAACCTAATCACAAGGCTCAAAAGATCTCAAATGCATTGGATTGACAGATGAATTTTCCAATCAATTGATCAAAAATCAACTATACATTGAAAAGTCAAACTTTGACTTTTTGGTCAAAATCAAGTGCAAAGGATCATTTTTCATCAAGATGTGTCAAAACATGAAACTTGTTCACCAATAAACCTAATTCTGGAAATTAGGGTTTAAGTTTGAAATTTTTCATAACTTAGAAATTTTCTAAGTTATGAAAATTTCTTATTTTTTCCCAACTTTTTAACCATGATGCAATTGGATTCAAAGAAAACTTCCAACATAAAAGTTGTAGTCCCCCACAAAATATACAATTTTTATTCATAAAGTTTTCCCAAAAGATGCTTGGATCTCAAGTTATGATTTTGTGAATAGGGGTCCATGAAACTTTTAACTTAGTGAAATTTTGCCCTAGTTTAGGCAGATTTTTGACCTAACTTCATGGCAACTTTTCACATAGTTCCAAGTGTAATCTCAAAATGCATTTCAAATATGGATTATAGATCATGTTACAAGCTTTCCAAAATGTCCGAGAACTCTCCAAGATCATTTATGGTTAGGGAGAATCGAAGGAATGAAAATGGCCATTTCTCACTTTTGTCCAAGGCATTTTGCACCATGTTACAACTTGCAAATCAGTTTGAATCATGCTTGTACTTGCATTACAGGTTCTAATCCTTTTTACACTCTAAAATTCAATGAAAATACAATGTTTAATGGCATTATTTTGATCTTTGAAGCTTTGTACAAGGGTTTAATCCAAAAATGGCATAAAGGCAACAATGCTACTTTGATAAAGTTCACTTTTAGCAACTTTGTTTATCTTGAGCCATGGACCTAACCTCTTGCTGCAAACAAAGTCCACAAATATCAGGAAAAGTTCACCATAACACACCTGAACTATCCAAGTCCTTGTCCAGCAACTGTAACCTCATTTTCACACTTCACCATTTTCATTTTGAAGCTTTGCAGGTTGACTTCTACAGGGACATTCAGGCAAGTTCGAGGCAAGCTAAGCATTGGGAAAGGTTGAGGGAACATCAAGCAAGATTACACAACCTTCAGGCCTCATTCAAAGTTGCTACATTGCCATATCCAAACTCAACTGAACAAGGTATTTGTCAACTTTCTATCTCCTTATTTAGGCATCATTAAGCTTAAGTTTGTGAAGCAAAAATGTAGTCCTTAAGTTCCATGAGCTATACATATGCATAGTTCTTATTTATATTAACTGAGCTAGGAGTATTTGGATGTTGAAGTTGCTGAAAAAACTAGGTTAGAATTTAGGGCCACTGAAATTCTCTCTGTCCTTTGAGAGTTAGGTCACAAAATGGATATGGTTGGAATCGTGATTGAAAATGCTATAACTTTCATGTTGTAAATTCTTGATTTCATGCAAGCAATAGAGAGATATAGTTTGAGCTGAACAGGACGCGCGTTTGGGACGAAGCAAGTTCAGGGATGAAGTGAAGTGGGCCCGGCGCTTGGGCCTGTTTCTGTTTGCACCATCCTTTTTCCTTTTTGCACCCCCTTGGCCCATTTTCTATATTTTTATATATTTTCCATTTTCTTTTATATTTTCTGACTTTTATTATTTTTTCTTGAACATTAAAAAACCCAAAAATATTTTCTTAATTTTTTCATTTTTATTTTATTATTTTTATTATTTTTTGGTCATAAAATTAGTTTATTAGGTTTATAAAACTTATTTTCCTAAATAAAACTTGTAAATAATACCAAAATATTATATATTTTTATTTTTATTATTTATATACTTAAATTAATATTTTCATACAATATTTAATTTTGTTAAACATTTTTGTATATTATTATTATTTTTCTTAAACAAAAAAAATGAATAAATAAATAATATAAAACATAATTTTTATTAAACAAAAATTAGGGTTTTCACCCCCTTTCAAAAAACAATCTTTTTATTTTCTTATTTTTAGGCCATAAATAAACTTTTTTTTTACATACATAAAATAAATACAAAAACATTTGTGCATATTTATATTTTATTGTATATTTAAATAATTGTTCATTTATTTATTGTATAAATTCAATTTAGTTGTAATAGTTTTAGGGTTTTATTTTGAGCAATATCCCCCTATTCAAAACTTGTATCCCCCTCCCCATAATATTGTTGTAATAGTCTAGATTTACTTTACGCATTTTATTGCTTTCATATACCATGATAGTAAATTAGGGTTTTGTATGCAAAGACCAAAATCAAACAAATGGCATGACCTAACACAAGACAAAAAGGCATGAAAAATGACAACACATTTCACACAAGCACCCCTAGAGTTTCATCTACTTTGTTGCCTTAAAATGGCCATGATATGCATGCTAGGTATCTTGGCAAAATCAAACAAAACAAAAAGATCATAGTCCCTCGATGACACTATCTTGGTTGCCTAAACAAAAATGATCTTAGTCCCTCAAAACTTGCTAAGATACTTGGCACTATTGCTATCATGGTTATACGATGACCCATGCCCGTCCCATTTAACATCCAAAGATAGGGTTATTTACCAAATACAATGGTAAAACAACAATGTCAAAGGGTTAAAAATGTACAAGAAAGACTTTTGAGTAGGTAGATAAGCTTCTAGTTACTTGATCTCTTGCAAACCATCCTTGCTATTTTCAAAAATACACACAATTTCAAAACATTTCCAAAACAAACTTTCAAACATTGAAACATTTTTCAAAAGACAAACATCTTTGTATACATTCTTCAAACAAGAATCATTACAAAGATTGCCATAACGATGGCCTCTTTTCAAAATACTTTCAAAACCACACAAAGCACCATTTTAAACAATTGAAAAAGCAAAGCAAGTGATCTAAACAAGTAACTAAGAGCCCATGGAAAACCATGGATGAAAAGGGTGCTAGCACCTTCCCTTTTCATAATCTACCCCCTGAACCCAAGAAAACATCTCAAAGGTCTTTCCTGTGCTTTTTGACCTTTCCTTTGGATAAAATAAAAAGTCGGTGGCGACTCTTGCTAAACTGAAACATTTGCGAACACAAACGCAAAACCTCAAGTCAGTTCTCCCACTGTATCACAGAACTGGAGACTCTGCTGGGGATATTAATAAAAGTGGGGTTACCTTAGGGTTTAGATCACCTTTACATGCTTGACTTGTTTGCTTTACACTTTGGTTCTATTGTTTGGGTTTGAATCCTCTACCCGGATTTGGGAAACATTCATAGGTAAATAGCAGTATGTTGTGGAAACTGTGCGGGGTATACCGACATGGTCTAAGCAATAGCTATATTAGTGTGACATATTTGTGGGTATCGATAGCCTTTGAGTCAATCAAAGAGAATACGAGGCCGTTGAGTGATGTCATGAAGCACTAATGGACTTTTAGAACCTTTACTTGACCATCTTGGCCTTTTAGGATGTAGTGAGATGATCGGCTTTGGTGCAGTCTGAAGTTGGTAGATACTCGATACTACACTCATTGAGGGTTGTTTTCTTGGAATATTTCGGTCGCCAGTAAAGTGGCTAAACTGAAACAATGAACACAGAAAATAATCCAGTGATATTGAGCTCCTTAGAACCCGATTACTATTTACAGGACAGGTTGAGCCAACTAAACTTCAAGAGGGTACTTACCTATGAAACTCCATGCAATCCTAAACTAGGAACTTGTGTGATTTGCTTGTACATATATACTTGTGCATAACATCATGGACATCATGAAGCATCATTTGCATCCACTAACCATTTCAAGGATTTTGGATTTTCATCTTTGTTCCTGTTTTGTAGGTCATGGATTCACTTCGCAGGAAAACTATCCAGGTCAATCTTGTGAGAATTCCTCCACAACTCAAGGAGCTTGCTTCCAAGATTCCAGAGTATTCTCCATTCACTGAGAGACATGGTCGACTTCTCAACTTGGTCAACTCCAACACAGAGGAAGACATGGTGAAAGTTCTCTTCCAGTTCTTTGACCCCCTACACCACTGCTTCACATTTCCTGATTACCAGTTGGTGCCTACTTTGGAGGAATTTTCTCAACTCTTGAGGATTCCTATTCTCCATCAACTACCCTTCAACGGTATAGAAAGATATCCAAAGCCTGAAGATGTTGCTCAAGCCCTGCACTTGCAACCATCAGATGTCAAAAGTCATTGAGAAACTAGAAGTGGTGTCAAGGGTTTCTTGGCAAAGTTCCTATTTGAGAAAGCTCAAAAATGCTGGAATTCTCTAGTCCTGCAAGCTTTTGAGGAGATTGTAGCTCTTATCATCTATGGGTTGGTCTTGTTCCCAAACCCTGACCAGCTTATAGATGCCAATGCTGTCAAAATCTTCATGGCTCGCAACCCGGTGCCTACTTTGCTTGGAGATATCTTGCATTCTTTTCACACTCGAACAATGAGGAAATGAGGTGCTCTAATGTGTTGCACTCCTCTACTAGCAAGACGGTTTATTTCTCATCTTCCCCAATCAGTCTTGAAGAATGAGCAAGGCTTGAGGTGGTCACAATGGCTGATGACTCTTACACATTCAGATGTCCATTGGTGTTCTCGATCCAGAGAAAATGTTATCATCATTGACCGTTATGGGGAATTCCCTAATGTCCCTCTACTTGGCATTAGGGGAGGCATCACCTACAACCCCTTCTTGGCTCTAAGACAGTTTGGGTATGCCCGAAGGGATGGCCCACATAACATGCTGATTCTAGACTTGGTTTTTGACTTCGACAATGACGATCAAGGACTTCGACAAAGGTTCATCTGAGCTTGGAGGATGCCAAACAAGGTAGATAATAAGACCTTGGGACACAAGAATTCCGTCCCCCTTGAGCCTTACCTCAAGTGGGTACGAACCCGCGCCCAAACTCTTATGATGCCTTACCCCTCTATTCTCCCTGTGATTAAAGAGCCTGTTAAGGAAGGAGAGGTTCCATACACCCTCCTACATCCTGACATGCCGACATCACTCGAAGATATGCAAAGGAGTTGGATACAGCTCAAGGAAGAACGCGATATGTTTGAAGCCCAATTCTACGCTAGTGAGAAAAAGGTTTTGGAACTTACTCGTCAACTTCACGAAGAGCAGACTCTCAACACCTACATTGCACCAAAAAGGATGCGCAACATCTTTTTACCTTAGAATTTTGTATTATTTTGCCCATGGGGGCATTTATGTACTAACAAATTCTATCGTATTAATATGACGTGTGTTTCTTTTTTTGTTTAAAACAAATTTGAATTTTTGAATCCTTGAATGCATTACATGAATACATATCATTCATCATATGCATAAATAGGTCTTCACACCAAGTTTCCTCATCTCTCTGCTGTTTATTTCAGCAAGAAGGATATTAAACAAACGGTCAAAGACTTACAAGCTCAGAATTCACAATTCCAACAGCTACTTCTGACCTTGACTAAGGGGAAGGAGGAGCTCAAAACTCTGTTAGAGAAGGAAAAGGAGAAAAAGAAGAAGAAGAGAGTTGGTGTGGCTACTTTGGGCAGAAGATTTGAAGGTTAAGCCAGAAGGGTCCTGGATTTCCCATCAACATCTGAAGAGGGTGAAGGAAAGGGTAAAGAAGTTGCAGTGCCTTTTGATTCTGAAGTTGAAGAAGAGGAAGATGAGGATTACTCAGAACAATAGTATCCTCCTGCAGATGAGAAATACAAGAACTTGGAAGAACGTCTGGCAGCCATGGAGATTCAGAGAGTGCCTGGGCTGGATTTTGAAGAGTTAGGGTTGGTATATGGAATTGTAATCCCTCCTATATTCAAAGTGCCACTGTTTGCTAAGTACGATGGGGTGTCTTGCCCAAAGATGCACCTACGATCTTATGTTAGGAAAATTCAACCACATTCTTCTGACAAAGACCTGTGGGTCCATTTCTTCCAGGACAGTTTGTCGTGGACACAGTTAGATTGGTTCTACCAGCTAGAGAGGTTTGATGTGCATAATTGGGAGGATTTGGCTGCTGCCTTCTACAAGCAGTATCAATATAATACGGACTTAGCACCAACCCGTACTCAATTACAGAATATGGGCATGGTCTCCAATGAAGGTTTCAAAGTATATGCCCAGAAATGGAGAGACTTGGCGGGACGCGTACAACCACCTCTATCTGAGAGGGAACTAGTAGACATGTTTTTAGGGAATCTGTCAGGGCCTTTCTTTAATCACCTGATAGGAAGTTCGTCTGCGGGGTTCACCGAATTAATTCTAACTGATGAGAGAGTTAAAGCCGACATTAAAAGAGGTAAAATTCAAAAGGATGCATCTGCTTTCGCTACCATCAAAAATACTTTTTCAGCAAAGAAAGAAGTCTCAGCTGTCTACTCCCAAAGAGGTCAAGGAAGAGTTAAGCGTCGGCCAGCGGTGGGGGCCGTAATGATTCAGAAGTCTGCAGCTGATCATCCCAGAAACAATCAACCCAGAACCTACCAAGCAAGGGTGGAAAGGCCTGCTCGGCAATTCACCCAGATAAACATAAATCCTGCTCAGGTTCTACCCCATCTCTTGAAGTTAAACCTTGCCAGTCTGAAAGAGGCCCCGAAGAATCCGATTACATCTTCTCCCTTCTACCATTCAAACGCCAAGTGTGCTTATCATTCAGGGAGTATAGGGCACGACATCAACAATTGTTGGGCCCTCAAGAATAAGATTCAGGATTTGATAGACGCTAAAGAAGTGGAATTTGATGCCCCTGAAAATTCGAATGTGATCTCTGCTCCAATGCCAAGGCATGGCCACAATGCCCATGCTATTGAAGAGGATCTATTTGTTGCTACTGTTGATGATTTGATGACTCCGCTACCAATAATCAAGCTGAATTTGTTGAAGGCTGGGATTTTCCCAGGTTGTGAAGAAGATTTCTACCTTTGTTCATCCTTACCAACCAACTGTCCATTGTTGAAGTTAGGCATCCAGCGCCTAATGGATAACCAAGAAATCCTTTTTGAAAAGACTCTTGTTACACTGACTCCTGTCAATGATGTTTCAATAATAACCATATCCGCCAATCTTTCCAAGGTCTCCAAAAGACCTATTAAGATTACATCCGCTCCGAAGATTGCACCTTTGAAGATAACCATGCCCGGGCCCATCCCGTACAAGTCCGACAAATCAATACCGTGGAACTATGGTGGAGAGATCTACTATCACGATATTAAACAAATTGAATCAAATGAAGAGAGTTCTGATGAAGAGACTTCCGACATTGGAAACATTGCTAGAACGAGCAAAATCACCCGCAGTGGAAGGATTTTATCTCCATAGATTTCCCCTCCAAAGGTAATCTTTGGACCCTCAAATGCTCCTAAGGTTACCCCTGTACCGGTCAACATATCTGCAAGAACTCCAATCATTGAAGAAGTTGTCACTCTTGTGGTTGTCCCCTCTACTGCTGATGATGATAGAGGGAAAGGGATCCAAGAAGTTCCCGTCGGGACGAAGGCTTAGCCATTGGTCATCCCTGAGACCTCTCAAAAAGAAATGGAAGAGATTTTGAAAATAATCAAGAAAAGCAATTATGATTTTGTGGAACAACTGAGGAAAACCCCCTCAAAGATCTCTATATTGGCCCTGCTGCTTTATTCCGAAGCTCATGCTAAAGCTTTGATCAGATTTTTGAAGACGGCCCATGTGCCACAGGAAACCTCCGCGGATCAGTTACAGGAATGTGTAGCTAGCTTAACAGCTGACAATGGTCTAGGATTCTCCGATGCCGATTTAACATCCAAGGGGAGAAAACATAATGACGCTTTGCATGTCTCGGTGGAATGCAGAGGGACAACCCTAGAACACATTCTGGTAGACACTGGTTCATCTTTAAATGTCTTGCCGAAGAAAGCCTTGGATAGACTGGACTGTGAAGGCCTAACCCTGAAGCCCAGCAATATCATTGTCAGAGCCTTTGATGGTTCTAAAAGGATGGTCCACGGGGAGGTGGACATCCCGATTAAAGTGGGAACTGAAACCTTCAACTTCACATTCTATGTGATGGACATCCGTCCTTCCTATTCTTGCTTGTTGGGAAGACCCTGGATTCACAATGCTGGAGCCGTCACTTCTTCTCTGCATCAAATGCTCAAGTACCCTGTCCAGGGGAAAATTATAACTGTTCATGGCAAAGAGGAATACATGATAAGCCATCTAAATTATTTCCGCTATGTTGAATTGGATGGCGAATTCATCGAGACCCCTTTCCAGCACTTTGAAGAGGTTTCTCCTGAAATAGCAGCAACCAAGATAGTATCTTCTGTACCCATGATTACCAAACATGTGCCTTGGATGTCATCCCTCAAAGATGCAAAGGCTATGATTGAAGAAGGAGGAAGCACAATTTGGGGGAAACTTCCAGACTTTCCTCACAAATCAGATAAATTCGGCTTGGGGTTCACCTCTTCTGCTCAAAAGGTTGTACGCCGCACCCGTGCCGGGGGCCACCAGTAAAGATCAACCATCATGGAGTCAATGCTTTGGAGGATAGTGAAGAGGAGAGCAACTTAGAAGACTGGATTTTCCCTACTATTGACGGAGGACTGTGCAACTGGGAGGCAAAAGACTTTGTTCCGATTACTTTCATACCATAGTAATTTATCTTTCAAACATTTTTGTTGGTTTGTAATAATTATCAAAACAATTCGTACACTTTTAACCTTGTGCCTTACCCGAGGCACATAGGTCCATTTGTAAGGGTTTTGATTTTTTCATCTTCATATGCCATTTTAATGAATCATGGACGTTTTCACATATAAACTTTTGTGCTCATTGTCTTTCTTTTTACATTTTATTTGTTTAAAGGTGGTTATCCCTTACACACACCCACACTCGCAAATGCAGGTACCCTTCCATTCCAGATTCCATGGGTAACAATTCTGCTATGGCCTTCAGTGACTCTGAAGATCTGGTCTACCATGCCGAATACGAAGGTGATGAAGATTGTGAAGTGCCAAGAGAATTGGCTAGGCTGCTACAACAGGAAGAAATGGCTATTCTACCTCATGAGGAGCTGTTAGAGACAATCAACTTGGGTACAGAGGAAGACAGAAAAGAAATCAGAGTGGGTGCCAACCTAGAGCCAAGTGTCAAAGAGCGCCTATTTCATCTGTTGAATGAATATGTTGAGATCTTTGCCTGGTCATACGAAGACATGTCGGGACTCGATACAGATATTGTGGTACACCGTATGCCCACCAGAGAAGACTGTCCACCAGTTAAACAAAAAGTCCGCCGCATGAGGCCCGACATGTCCGAAAAGATCAAAGCAAAAGTTATGAAGCAGTTTAATGCTGGATTTCTTGCTGTTACTTCCTATCAATAATGGGTTGCTAACATTGTGCCCGTGCCTAAAAAGGACGGCAAGTCAGAATGTGCATGGATTATAGAGACTTAAACAGGGCTATCCCTAAAGATGATTTTCCATTACCGCACATTGACATCTTGGTTGACAATACAACTCAGCACAAGGTATTTTCTTTCAAGGACGGATTTTCAGGTTACAACCAGATCAAAATGGCACCTGAAGACATGGAGAAAACTACTTTTGTTACACAGTGGGGTACGTTCTGCTACAAAGTGATGTCATTCGGACTGAAGAATGTCGGGGCAACCTATCAACGCGCCATGGTAGCTTTGTTTCATGATATGATATATCATGAGATTGAAGTCTATGTAGATGACATGATAGCCCGATCACAAACAGAAGAAGAACACCTCGACCACTTGCAAAAGCTGTTTGTCATGTTGAAGGAGTACAAGCTCAGACTGAACCCTAACAAGTGCACTTTCGGAGCCAGGTCCGATAAACTCTTGGGTTTCATTGTTAGCAACAAAGGCATCGAGGTTGATCCTGCCAAAGTCAAAGCTATACAAGAAATGCATGCCCCTCGCACTGAGAAGGAGGTCAGAGGTTTCTTGGGATGCCTAAACTACATTGCAAGGTTCATTTCTCACCTAATATCTACCTGTGAACCAATCTTCAAGCTGTTGAAGAAAGATCAGGTGGTTAAATGGAATGATGACTGTCAAGTTGCTTTCGATAAAATCAAGGAGTATTTGCTAGAACCTCCCATCTTGATGCCTCCCGTTGAAGGAAGATCGTTAATCATGTATCTGACTGTCTTAGACAATTCAATGGGGTGCGTACTGGGCCAACATGACGAGTCTGGCCGAAAAGAGCATGCCATTTATTACCTTAGCAAAAAGTTTACCGACTATGAGACCCGATACTCACTACTCGAGAAAACTTGTTGTGCTTTGGTATGGGCTGCTCGCCGGCTAAGGCAGTATATGTTGACTCATACCACTTTGTTGATATCTAAGATGGATCCGATCAAGTACATCTTTGAGAAGCCTGCTTTGTCTGGAAGAATAGCTAGATGGCAGATGATTCTGACCGAATATGACATCCAGTACACGACCCAAAAAGCTATAAAGGGAAGTGTGCTAGCTGACCATCTGGCTCATCAAGCTGTTGAAGATTACCAACCCATGAAGTTTGACTTCCCCGACGAAGACATTATGACATTGGACAACATTGAAGACTTCATACCGTAAGACGGACCTGAACAAGGATCCTGATGGACCCTGTACTTTGATGGTGCCTCCAATGCACTTGGTAACGGTATCGGTGTTGTACTCATCTCACCAGAAGATTGCCATACACCTTTCACAGCCAGACTTTGTTTCAACTGTACCAACAACATGGCCGAGTATGAAGCTTGTATCTTTGGTCTCAAGGCTGCAATAGACTTGGGAATCAAATCTTTGATTGTGTTTGGGGACTCAGCTTTGGTCATCAGTCAAATCAAAGGAGAGTGGGACACTAAACATCCCAACCTCATCCCTTACAAAGAACATGTCTTGACATTGCTACCACATTTCGAGCAGATTACCTTCGAGCACTTCCCGCGAGAGAAAAATCAGCTAGCAGATGCTCTAGCTACAATGTCATCCATGTTTAAACTTAACTGGGATAATGAGGCTCCCCAAATCACCATTGAACGGATGGACGAACCTGCACATTGTCACGAGATTAATACCGAAGAAGTAGTGGACCGACCTTGGTTTCATGAAGTCAAAAGGTATCTCGAGGCTCAGGAATATCCTGAAGGAGCTTCAGTCAACGACAAAAAGTTCTTGAGGAGATTCTCTGCCAAGTTCTTCCTGAGCAATGGTATCCTATACAAGTGCAATCATGATTGCATTCTGCTCCGTTATGTGGACAAGATTGAAGATGATCAGATCATGGCTGAAATGCACAATGGTACCTTTGGCACTCACTCTAGCGGACATACGATGGCTAAGAAGATTCTACGGGCAGGATATTGCTGGTCTACCATGGAAGCTGACTGCTATCAACATTCCAGGACTTGTCACAAATGTAAAATCTATGCGGACAAGGTACATATACCTCCAGTTCCTCTAAATTTCTTAACAGCTCCTTGGCCATTCGCTATGTGGGGAATCGACATGATTGGAGAGATTAAGCCTACAACATCCAATGGACACCGCTTCATTCTGGTGGCCATTGATTACTTTACCAAATGGGTCGAAGCAGCTTCCTTCGCATCCGTTACAAATAATGTTGTTTCCCACTTCATCAAGCAGAACCTCATTTGCCGGTACGGCATCCCCAAAAGGATCATCACTGACAACGGTACAAACCTTAACAACATTATGATCACCGCCTTGTGCGAGCAGTTCCAGATTCAACATCACAATTTATCTCCCTATCGGCCAAAGATGAACGGTGTTGTCGAAGCCGCGAACAAAAATATCAAGAAGATCATACAAAAGATGACAGTCACCTACAAAGACTGGCATGAGATGTTACCATTTTCTCTCCACGGGTGTCGTACCACGGCACGTACATCAACTGGGGCAACACCCTATTCTTTGGTATACGGCATGGAAGCTGTTTTGCCTATCGAGGTTCAGATTCCCTCCTTGAGAATCATGAAGGATGCTGGTTTGAGTGAAGACGATTGGATTCAGACCCGGCTTGATCAACTTAACTTGATTGACAAAAAGCGACTTACTGTTGTTTGCCATGGTCAGACGTATCAAAAGCAGATGATCAAGGCTTTCAACAAGAAAGTCAAGCGCCAGGTATATTAAGTCGGGGATCTTGTAATTAAGCGGATCATCTTGCCGCAAAGTGATCCCAGGGGAAAATGGACTCCTACCTACAAAGGACCATTTATGATCAAAAACATCTTTTCTGGTGGGGCAGTGATATTAACCACCATGGACGGCGACGACCTGCCGCACCTTACGAATGCAGACATAGTTAAAAGATACTACACATAAAAGACCCGCTAGGTTGACACACCTAGGCAAAAAAAGGGCATCCCGGCGAACCAAAAAGGTTCGGGAAAAAGTTAGGGATATAACACAAAAATCTGTACATCCGGCAAGTTGAAAACCCGAAAGGGCGACTTGGGCAAAAAAGGGTTTCCCGGTGGATCGAAAACCCGAAAGGGCGGTCCAGGCAAAATTTAGGGAATTAAAGCGTATGACCATGTCTCGTCGGATCACTTTAAGGACAATCTCTTCACGGATAACCTTCGGGCTTCTGATCAACTCAATCATCTTCGGACGAAGCAACGAATGGACAAGATATTCAGAATTATGAAGGCTATAGCAGAATGGGAACCCCATGGAATTTTTACACATAGCCACCTTTCTTTGTATAAATTTTTCTCATTTTTTATGATAACATTCTCTTACTAGGAGGTATGTCTCCCTTGTACAAAATACTTACACAAAGTTAATACAAAGATACTTCAAAGTGCAGAAAACTATTTGCCTTTTCTTCTTTTTTACACTTGTGTTTTATTTGAAAACGTCCAATGATTTATTAATGAGCATATGCATTTGAATATAATCACATGTTTACAAATAAACGAAATGGGAAAGAATAATTACTGACAGGTTGAAAGTATAGGAAAACGTCTTTAGGCTATTCCAGGAGAAATCCCCTGCAGTACATCATCTAGATCCCCAGCGGAGCTAAAACCTTGAAATACATATCCCCAGCGGAGCTAAATTTCAAAATCCCCACCAGAGTTAAAACTTCAAACTCCCAATCCCCAGCGGAGCAAAAACTTTGAACTACAGACCCTCAGCAAAGATGAAACCTTCTTCCCCAGTCGAGTCAAATTTCCCACTATCAATCCACAGCGGAAACCATCCAGTTTTCCCCAAATTTCCCCAGCAAGTTGTCTTGAAGCCTGGAAATCAACCAGATAACAATTAACTTTTGTCTCTCCCCAACCTAGGATATTTCCCCAGTAGAGTGGCATACAACCCAAACTCCTGAACTTTTTCCAAACAGGAATAAGCTTTGTTCCCCCAGAGTCCTGAACTTATTCTCCAGCAGGATAGCTACTCCCCAACGGTATAGCTTCTTCCCCCACAGAGTTTTTACTCCCCAACAGAATGAAGATTCTCATTCATGATTCCCCAGTAAAGTTGCCAGAGTCTTCATTACTCCCCAGCATGAATTTGTCAGAATTTTTAATCCCCTGCAGATCGAAGATTCTCATTCTTGACTCCCCAGCATGAAATCCCCAAGGATTCAAATTCCCCAGGAGATTGAAGATTATCATTCTTAGTTCCCCACAGAAATCATCAGAGTTTTCCCTATTCCCCAGCCAAGTAAGGATTCTCGTTATTTAACCCCCAATGGAAGTCTTCAAAGTTCTCTGGATTTCCCAAACAGATTTCTCAGGCAGTACATGGCATTATTTCCCCAAGCAGAATTTTTGTCAATACTCCAACTTCAAGACATGAAGGATCCTCACATCCCCACAGAAGTTGTCAAAGATTTTGAATCTCCAGCAGAAGTCAAGGATTTATTTTCCCCAACAGCAGTCAAAGGATTTTCATTATCCCCAGCTATCAAGGATTTATTTTTCTCAGCAATACAGTAGATCAGCTTACATGCGCATACATTACATTCATATATCATAAACATTGATATACCACATTTATTGCATCATATATTTCATGCAACATAACTCTGTGTTTCAGCTAACATTTTACCCTTTTCAGGATAAGATTAAAAGCTATCATAAACGATATTCAAAGATCTCAGATACAGTAAAGATACACTCTAGACACGGAAGTCATTCTGTTACTCATACAGATCTCTTATTCAGATACAGTAAAGATACACTCCAGACACGGAAGTCATTCTATTACTCATTCAGATCTCTTATTCAGATATAGTAAAGATACACTCCAGACACGGAAGTCATTCTATTACTCATTCAGATCTCTTATTCAGATACAGTATGGATACACTCTAAACACGGAAGTCATTCTATTACTCATTCAGAATTTCAAGTCAAGATACAGTACGGATACACTCCAAACATGGAAGTCATTCTATTACTCATTCAGAATTTCAAGTCAAGATACAATACAGATACGCTCCAGACACGAAAGTCATTCTATTACTCATTCAGAATTTCAAGTCAAGATACAGTACGGACACGCTCCAGACACGAATGTCATTCTGTCACTCATTTAGACTTCAACAATCAGATACATATTAGATACGCTCTAGACACGGAATCCATTCTATTTCTCATTCAGATTCAACTATCAATTTCAAGTTCAGATACACTCTGGACACGGAAGTCATTCTGTCACTTATTCAGATCCCAGTTACAGTACAGATACACTCCAGACACGAAAGTCATTATGCTAATCATACATATCTCAAACTTCAGATACAGTTCAGATACGCTCCATACACGGTTTCCATTCTGTCACTTATTCTGACTTTTTCCCCAGCCCAGAGATGCTCCAGACACAGACGCCATTCTGTCGCTTTCAGACTCAGATACAATACGGATACACTCCAGACACAGAAGTCATTCTGTTATTCATTCAGATTCAAAAACAGTTACAGCTCGGATATGCTCCAGACACGGACGCCATTCCATTGCTCATACAAATTCAGTCTCCAGATACAGTTCAAATGCATTCCAGACACGGATACCATTTTGATACTCATTCTTTTGACTTACAATATGCAGTTCAACAAATATTCTTGATGGTATCTTTAAGCCCATCTCCTATAAGATTCTGTCACCTCACCAAATGGCATCTTTAAGCCCATTCCCTCAACTACATTTTGTCGAGTGCAAATTTACGGGCACTCTAGTGTCCAATCATCTTTTACCTTCGAATCACGAACGGCAAACTCGCCAATCTAACTCTTCAGGTTCAAGAAGATTGAATAAGGGCAGCTGTTGTACCCCAAAATTTTCTCTCTCATTTTATCAAGATTCTCCTCACAAGACTCTTTGGACTCAAGACCAGATTAGGGTTTGCTCAGCTCATGACCCCTCCTTGCACTAATGACCTGAAATTAGGGTTTGAGTTTGCACAAGGATTTTTGGACTTCCAATGCCTCATGTGACTTTCATACTTCATGTTGGACCTCTAAGTTTGCTCATACCAAATTTCAAGCCTTGAATCAAATTTTTGCCCAGTCAATTGGACAATTGACCTAAAAATCAGTTGTATTGGGGAAAAAGTCAACTGTGGCCAATTTACAGTCAAACCTCATAATTTTTTATCCACATCAACATTATAGACTCATATGAACCATTTTATCAAGTTTGGACCACAACTCCTCAAGAAATTTGATCAGATCATCAAAAAGGCAAAATGGTCAAAATTAGGGTTTTTGACTGTAGAAGGGCAATTTCTGATTTTTCACCTAGCCAATGGCAAATTGGGTTCAAGCATGGTTTCAAGGACTCAATGGCATCATATTAACCTAATCACAAGGCTCAAAAGATCTCAAATGCATTGGATTGACAGATAAATTTTCCAATCAACTGATTAAAAATCAATTGTACACTGAAAAGTCAAACTTTGACTTTTTGGTCAAAATCAAGTGCCAAGGATCATTTTTCATCAAGATGTGTCAAAACATGAAACTTGTTCACCAAGAAACCTAATTTTGGAAATTAGGGTTTAAGTTTGAAATTTTTCATAACTTAGAAATTTTCTAAGTTATGAAAATTTCTTATTTTTTCCCAACTTTTTCACCATGATGCAATTGGATTCAAAGAAAACTTCCAACATTAAAGATGTAGTCCTCCACAAAATCTACAATTTTTATTCACAAAGTTTTCCCAAAAGATGCTTGGATCTCAAGTTATGATTTTGTGAATAGGGGTCCATGAAACTTTTAACTTAGTGAAATTTTGCCCTAGTTTAGGCAGATTTTTTACCTAACTTCATGGAAACTTTTCACCTAGTTCTAAGTTGAATCTCAAAATGAATTTCAAATATGGATTGTAGATCATGTTACAAGCTTTCCAAAATGTCTGATAACTCTCCAAGATCATTTATGGTTAGGGAGAATCGATGGAATGAAAATGGTCATTTCTCACTTTTGTCCAAGGCATTTTGCCCCATGTTACAACTTGCAAATCAGTTTGAATCATGCTTGTACTTGCATTACAGGTTCTAGTCCTTTTTACACTCCAAAATTGAATGCAAATACAATGGTTAATGTCATTGTTTTGATCTTTGAAGCTTTGTACAAGGGTTTAATCCAAAAATGGCATAAAGGCAACAATGCTACTTTGATAAAGTTCACTTTTAGCAACTTTGTTTATCTTGAGCCATGGACCTAACCTCTTGCTGCAAACAAAGTCCACAAATATCAGGAAAAGTTCACCAACTATGCGCAGCTAAGGAGCAGGCATGTACAGGCTTTGAGCATTGTCATCTCACCTTTTCTTCAAAAAACAAGCCAACTTGCAAAAGTCAATATAACTGATCCATTTGACAAAACCAAGCCTAAGCATTATTCTACACAAGTTCAACATATTGTCTCAAGCCAGAAACACGATTTGCTAAGCTCTCAAACACCCTAAAACACTAAAACATCAAGTTCCTGCCCAAACAGGGCATCATCTGCAGAATCATTTCTAAAACCAAATTGCCTCGTGCGTTTTGCTTGAAACCACTTCAAACATATTCCCTACAACACACCTGAACTATCCAAGTCCCTGTCCAGCAACTGTAACCTCATTTTCACACTTCACCATTTTCATTTTGAAGCTTTGAAAGTTGACTTCTACAGGGACATTCAGGCAAGTTCAAGGCAAGCTAAGCATTGGGAAAGGTTGAGGGAACATCAAGCAAGCTTACACAAACTTCAGGCCTCATTCAAAGTTGCTACATTGCCATATCCAAACTCAACTGAACAAGGTATTTGTCAACTTTCTATCTCCTTATTTAGGCGTCATTATGCTTAAGTTTGTGAAGCAAAAATGTAGTCCTTAAGTTCTTTGAGTTGTACATATGCATAGTTCTTATTTATATTAACTGAGCTAGGAGTATTTGGATGTTGAAGTTGCTGAAAAAACTAGGTTAGAATTTAGGGCCACTGAAATTCTCTCTGTCCTTTGAGAGTTATGTCACAAAATGGATATGGTTGGAATCGTGATTGAAAATGCTATAACTTTCATGTTGTAAATTCTTGATTTCATGCAAGCAATAGAGAGATACAGTTTGAGTTTAACAGGGCGCGCGTTTGGGACGAAGCAAGGTCAGGGATGAAGTGAAGTGGGCCTGGCGCTTGGGCCTGTTTCTGTTTGCACCACCCTTTTTCCTTTTTGCACCCCCTTGGCCCATTTTCTATATTTTTATATATTTTCCATTTTCTTTTATATTTTCTGACTTTTATTATTTTTTCTTGAACATTAAAAAACCAAAAAATATTTTCTTAATTTTTGCATTTTTATTTTATTATTTTTATTATTTTTTGGGCATAAAATTAGTTTATTAGGTTTATAAAACTTATTTTCCTAAATAAAACTTGTAAATAATATGAAAATATTATATATTCTTATTTTTATTATTTATACACTTAAATTAATATTTTCATACAATATTTAATTTTTTTTTAACATTTTTGTATATTATTATTATTTTTCTTAAACAAAAAAATGAATAAATAAATAATATAAAACATAATTTTTATTAAACAAAAATTAGGTTTTTCACCCCCTTTCAAAAAACAATCTTTTTATTTTCTTATTTTTATGCCATAAATAAACTTATTTTTTTTACATACATAAAATAAATACAAAAACATTTGTGCATATTTATATTTTATTGTATATTTGAATAATTATTCATTTATTTATTGTATAAATTCAATTTGGTTGTAATAGTTTTAGGGTTTTATTTTGAGCAATATCCCCCTATTCAAAACTTGTATCCCCCTCCCCATAATATTGTTGTAATAGTCTAGATTTACTTTACGCATTTTATTGCTTTCATATACCATGATAGTAAATTAGAGTTTTGTATGCAAAGACCAAAATCAAACAAATGGCATGACCTAACACAAGACAAAAAGGCATGAAAAATGACAACACATTGCACACAAGCACCCCTAGGATTTCATCCACTTTGTTGCCTTAAAATGGCCATGATATGCATGCTAGGTATCTTGGCAAAATCAAACAAAACAAAAATATCATAGTCCCTCGATGACGCTATCTTGGTTGCCTAAACAAAAATGATCTTAGTCCCTCAAAACTTGCTAAGATAATTGGCACTATTGCTATCATGGTTATACGATGACCCACGCCCGTCCCGTTTAACATCCAAAGATAGGGTTGTTTACCAAATACAATGGTAAAACAACAATGTCAAAGGGTTAAAAATGTACAAGAAAGACTTTTGAGTAGGTAGATAAGCTTGTAGTTACTTGATCTCTTGCAAACCATCCTTGCTATTTTCAAAAATACACACAATTTCAAAACATTTCTAAAACAAACTTTCAAACATTGAAACATTTTTCAAAAGACAAACATCTTTGTATACATTCTTCAAACAAGAATCATTACAAAGATTGCCACAATGATGGCCTCTTTTCAAAATACTTTCAATATCACACAAAGCACCATTTCAAACAATTGAAAAAGCAAAGCAAGTGATCTAAACAAGTAACTAAGAGCCCATAGAAAACCATGGATGAAAAGGGTGTTAGCACCTTCCCTTTTCATAATCTACCCCCTGAACCCAAGAAAACATCTCAAAGGTCTTTCCTGTGCTTTTTGACCTTTCCTTTGGATAAAATAAAAAGCTGGTGGCGACTCTTGCTAAACCGAAACATTTGCAAACACAAACGCAAAACCTCAAGTCAGTTCTCCCACCGTATCACAATGTGAAATAAGCATTTCTGAATGGTATTTTAGACGAAGAAGTTTATGTCATACAACCTCCGAGGTTTATGATTCAGAAGGAAGCGAGTAAAGTATATAAGTTGCACAAAATACTCTATAGCCTCAAGCAGACACCTAGGGCATGGCATAAGAAGATCGACTCATACTTAGTCGAATTGGGATTTGTAAAATGAAAATCTGAGTATGGTGTCTATGTTCAGGTTGTGGTACAAGATGTAACAATTATTTACTTATATTTCGATGACTTGTTGGTAACTGGAAATAGCTTGGAGAACTTGTCGAAGTTCAAAGAGTTGATCATGAGAGAATTTGAAATGTCGGATCTGGGAAAATTGTCTTATTTCTTAGGCATGAAACTTCAAATGTCGAAGCAAGGTATGGTGCTACATCAAAGTAAGTATGTCAAAGAGATACTCAAGAGATTCAGAATGGATGATTCGAATCCTGCATCGTCACTTGTCAAACCAAATGTGAAGTTGGATAAGTATGAAGAGGAAGACAAAATCGATGTAACTTTGTTCAAGCAAATTGTGGGATCTCTGAGGTATGTGTTCAACAGTCTACCTGATATAGGTATCGCAGTCAAATTAGTGAGGAGAAGACACATAAGTGAACCAAGGGTGTCACACATGAAGGCTGCAAGAAGAATTTTGAGATACTTAAAAGGATCGATAGACTGTGGAATTCTATTTCGACGAGACGTTGAAGGCAAAGAAGCAACATTTAATTATTTTTTAGATGTTGATTGGTGTGGAGATAAGGAAGATCGAAGAAGCACAACTGGATATTTCTTTCAAGTATTTGGTGCCCCAGTCTCATGGTGTTCGAAAAAGTAACATGTGGTGACATTATCATTGTGTGAAGTTGAATATATAGCAGGACCATATGTTGCATGTCAAGCAATTTGGATCAGATCGGTACTTGAAGAAATGGAGGTCGAAGTGAAGAAACATCTTGTGTTGCAAATCGACAACAAGTCAGCCATAAATCTGGCGAAGTATCCAGTTCCGCATGAAAGAAGTAAGCATATCGAAGCTAGATTTCACTTCTTGAGGGAAAAGATAAATCGAGGTGAACTTGAAGTTAGACATTGCTTAAGTGAAATATAATTGACCGGTATTTTCACCAAAGGATTGAAGATCGACAGATTCCTGAATTTGAGAAAGAAATTAGGAATAGTTCAGATCAAATACGACTAGTATAAGTTCGACAACTTGGATTGTGAGGAGTATGTTGAAATATTGGATATAATAAAATATTAGATATAATTCAAGTTGTGTAAATTCAAGTCCAATCTCAATTAAGATTTGTTAGCCAACTTAGTGTACAAGTTAGTTGTATATAAATAGACTATATTGTATCATTATTTATAACAATTAAAGTTAATAATACAATCCTTATTTTCTTATTTTCTCTTTCTCCTTCACTGAAAAAATCTCACAAAATAACAATTCTTTCTCAATAGACTAATCTAAAAGATCCTCCACAGAAATTCTAGTAGGTTGGTGAGAGCGACAACATTCTTAACCACAATTTCATCTTAATTCCACTAGAGTTACTAAAATCATTAAATACAATTGAAATGAATTCACCTCCTCTATTAATTTTTAAGTATTCTATTTTACAAATGGATTCCTTTCCATCTGAAGCCTTAATTTTTTTTAAAACTTTAAAGCACTTGCTTTCTCATGCAATAAATAGAGAAAAGTTTTTTTCTAGCAAAGTCATCAATAAAGGGGACCAAGTTTCTGTTTCTACCATTGGACTCGGGCTTGTATGACTACATACGTTAGAGTGAATCAAATTTAACTTCATCGTGACTTTTCAATTGCTACTCTTGGTCATGGCATCTCTATGTTGCTTTCCAATCACGAAATATGCCTGATGTTAATGCAAGTAGGAATGATTACTCTAATTAGCAAGCTCATATTGGTTAGGTGTTGCTTCAAGGTTAACCATTGTTGTCTAAAAATGTGAATTGTTAGTTTTATATTGCTTGAAAAAATAGGGGTTAAACACGATATAAATGAGATAATTCATATATTTATTTCTTTAAAATTTTAGATAAATATAGTGTTTATTTCACTTGTTAATACATTATGTTTCATGATGTCTGCACTCATATTCATGTCTATTTTGTAGATTTTTACTTATTTGTTGTGAGTATTTTTTTTACAAGTTTGTTATTAATTAAAAGTGTATCACTTTTTCAGGTTTTTTCTTCTTTGCAATTTTTAAAACTAAAACCAAAAACCTCCTAACCAAATTTTAATTTTTTAATTTTTAAAATTTTAAATACAGAATAGTGTTTAAAAATAATTTTATAAAATTAAATCGCATCGTTATCAAATTTTAAAAACTAAAAAATAATTTTATAAAATCAAATCAAACAAAATGTTATTCCGGTACACAAAAGAATATAGTTTGGTGATGATAGACAAATGAAATAGTTTTGACTTGTCGAGTAAGATTTTGTATTAATTAAAGATATACACATATGAAAAACTAATATAATAAATTCACTTATTAAATTAGTAAAACTCATTTGTCTATGACTCTGAAAATAAGACATTAAGCTTATGTAATTATGTTTGGCTTTTGAGAAGACCGATGTATTACTGCGTTTTATAGAAGTTTACCATTGTAGTTTTTGAAAAATCACAATGGAAAAAGTGTCAAACGTGAGATGGCACCAATACACTTTGTTTTCAAACATACATTAAACTATAGAAAGATATAGTATGTGATAATTTTTTTTATTGATTGAATAATTAAAATATACAGAAATTAATAACAGAGTAATGAGTTGGAATTAATTAATATAAAGTTTAAATAATATTTTAGAATAAATTATCGAGTTCTTGAATTTGATTTTAACGTTAAAAATTTGTTACAAAAATATTTAAATGACTAACATTTGTTGAATTTGTATGTTTTTTTAATTTATGATATATTCGCATAAACAAATTTAATAATTATTTAATTATTTGAGTGATAAATCTTAAAAATCAAAATTTTCAGGTTATATAAAGATTCAAACCCTCTCCATCTTACTGAATGCATGCCTCTCCACCAAACCACTCATGTTGTTTAATATTTGCAAAATGTATTAGTAGCAGATTATCTTTTATATATTAAAGTTAGGTTTTATTTAAAATGTTAAATAATAATGGTAGGTTTTAAAATATTTAAATATATTTTTAAAGTGTGATTGAATTTTTCAACTATTAATATTTGAAATATCAATAAATGATAATTTCAATAATTAAAATATTAATATAGTAGTAAATTGGTTTTTAAATAGTTTTTTATTAAACTATTTAATCAATAAGATATTAAATCATTTACTAAATATTCCAATTATCATATATTAAATAATTATTTCATATTATTTTAACTATTGAATTATTTTTTTACTATTTAATCTTTCAATTATCAATATTTATACTATTAATATTTTATTATTATTATTTTAATTATTAATATTTCAAATATTTAATTTGTTAAATATTTATTTCGTTAAATATTTATTTCGTTAAATATTTATTTATTAAATATTTAATTTATTTTAAATAAAATTTTAACAATATTTAATAATTATTTAATCTTTAATAAATTAATTAACTAAATAAATTGAAATATTAATAATTGAGATATTAATATTTTAACTATTTTAACTAATTACTTAATCAACAAAATATTTAAAATATTAATAGTTGAGATATTAATATTTTAAACAAAATGCAATCCATTTTTAAAAATTTCTTGTAAAAATGAAACTCCACCCTTTTTTTTTCCAAAACAAAATATTTTAATTATTATTGGAAAAAGTTATTTAAAAAAATATTGTAAAAGTTATCATTATTATTTAACATTTTAAATAAAATCTAACATTAATATATGAAAACTAATTTGTTACTAATATAATAAATATAAAATATTTAATAAAATATTTACAGTTACTTATTACTGTATAGTATTATTTATTAGAACAAAACAAAAATTAATATCAAAATTTAAAACATAATTTATTTCAAAAAAAATTACCTCATTATATATATATATATATATATATATATATATATATATATATATATATATATATATATATATATATATATATATATATATATATATATATATATATATATATATATATATATATAAAGTAATACAAGTGGCTTGGTGAAAAGGTTTTAAGTATGTGAGACAAATATCTCTAATTTGTACTTGTTAATTTGAAAAGATCAAAATCTGCACTAAAAAAAATTCAAAAACAAAAAAAAAATCAAAATTTCGTTAATTTACAGAGACGAAAATACTATTTAAACTTTAATATAATATTAATTAATATATTAAATAATATTAATTGAAAAGAGAGAAAAATTTAATTAAAAGATATTTAAATGAGATTTTATTCAAAATTTAACGTCTAACTATTTTAACATATTAAGATATTAAGATATGTTTGAAAGCTTGTAATAAATATCCAGATATACACTAAATATAAATATGTAAATGGAACAAAGCTTAACATGAACTCCTCTCTAAAGGCTATGTATGGTTAAAAAGAGAAGATGTGAAAGAAAAAAAAAAAAAAAAAAAGAGAATGTAAAGAGAGAAAATGTGATAGATTTGAATTATTGAATAACATAAAAAGAAATGAAGTAATAAATAAAAGAAAAGTTTAGCTTATTTTAAAAGAATCATAATAGCCATGTATTAAAAACATTTATATTTTAATTGTTTTAATTAATTCTTGTATAAAAAGATATTGTATGAACATAACCATTTCAAAAGAAATGAAGAGAAGATATATCTTTTACAAAAGTATTAATTGGATGAGATAAACGGTTATCTATTTCTTTTTAATTTTGGAGAGAAAGAATATTTGTTGGAAAAAAAAATACTTTTAAAAACAAATATTTTACGCCAAATTTTGCCAACTACACCGTATGTCATTTGCACAAATACGATGACCAGTAACATTTTTAATTGTTTTTTTATATTTTTTTCTTTCCTCAAAACATCTTTGATTATACGTAAAATCATGATTAATATAATATATGATTAGATTTAGATTTGTGCGATGTGTGATTGTTAATTAATTTTTATTTATTTTGTATTGAATTTTAACTATGTTAAAAAATATTATTTAATAAATGAGTTATAAATTTATATTATAATTATTTATTATGAATTATAATTGAAATAATAATTTGAAATAATCACAAATAAAAATATATATTTTATATAAAAGAAAAAGAAAATTTATGTTTGTAAATTGAAAATGGAATACACATATTTTATTTAATAAATTTAAATAATTTTTAAAAATAATGATTTATATTTTATTTTGACTCTAATATTTTTTTTTTAAATTGTCTCTCTTTTAAATATTTAATTATAAGTTGTTAAAGATATGTAATTATTTTTAATCTTAAATAAAAATTAAACTTTATTTTCAATTATTATTGAATAACTCATTCAATAGTTTTACAAATTTATGTTTATAACGTCAAATTTTAGTTATATCTGAGAAATCGAGAATTTTATTGTTTGTCTTTAATTTATTTGTATAATATTTTAAGAAAATTGTAGAGATGAAATATATAGATTCGTTAAAGAGTGTGACATTTTCTATTATATTTATAGGTATTTTGAGAGTAATTTAACTCTGAAAAATTATGAAATATATGCTTTTTAACATTAACAATATTTTTAAGTGTTGCTTTTGTTATATGATTTTTAGAAAACAAAAAAAGTTTTAAAGTGTATGGATCCAAACATCTATTTTATTTTTGAAATTTTAAAGAATATATTTAATTTAAGTAATTATTATGTTGTTAGAATATTTAGTTAAAAATGATTCAGAATCTCTTTCATTCAAATATCATTTAAAATAAGGATGAATTATTATAAATGGTTGAATCCCAAACTATTTATTAATATATATATATATATATATATATATATATATATATATATATATATATATATATATATATATATATATATATATATATATATATATATATATATATATATATATATTGTATCATATTTGAATGATAGTACTATTTATTGTAAAATATATGATGAAGAAGTATTATCTCATTTATTTATTTTTTTAAATTGAAAGATTCTAAAATTATTTTAGAGAAACTAAGTAAATAAATGTATCAAAATATCTTTTCTTCCATTTTTTATAATTAAGAAATTATTGTTATAGGAAAAATATAGATATGAAATATATAGACTCGGTAAAATTATGACATTCTCTAATATAATTCTAATCAATTAAGAGTAATTTAATTCTGAAAAATTGTAGAATATATATTTTAACATTAAAAGTATTTTTTTTAAGTTTTTGTTAGGGATGTAAGCGGATCAGAAAAAAATCAATTAAATCAACAATTCAAACCAAACTAGATTGAAATAAAATTGATTCTTTCTAGTTCGGTTCAAAAATCAAACCGAAACAATGAAAATCGATATGGTTTGGTTTGGTTCTTGATTTTAGTTTTTAGAAACTGTCAAACTAATGAGTCAAACCAATGGATATAATTACATCTAAAATATTTTATTCTACCCATTATTAAATCCAAATTTTCTATCGGTCCAGTCATTCTATCTTTGTTTGCACTTCATTCTTTTCAATAAAACACACATCTAAAATTCAACTCCAAAACATAGAAAGTATAAATCATAAGTCATAAAAAATTTCTTTCACTGAATTGCTGCTCTTACTGTTCGCCATAAATTTTGCCCTTTATATCGTCGTTCTTATATCTCTTATGGCCATATTCTTCGTGTTTAAGTTCTCTTCGTTAATTTTCATATTTTGTTTTTACCTTTTCTGTTTCTTCTTCTTCAAAAATTTCCTTCTTGTCTTGTTACAAAATAATTTGATGCGTGTTTGAGGTGTGAAACATGATAATCAATGTGTGTTTTATTGTGTTCTATTTGTGAAGCTTTCAAATCCCTTCTGAAGTATCTAATTCCAAGTGTAAACTTTTATATTCGATAGTGAACTTATTCCATGATACAATGGAAATCATGTCACTGTTTCGTATGGATTAAGAACAACTTGTAATTTGTTTAAAAAGATAGAGCATGAAATAAATTACATGAAATATATTATTTTAAAAAATAATAGCATAAAATACACCGAAAAACATAATAGTTGGAATATATTGATGAATATAATATTTGGAGAAACATCCTAAACCGATCAATCAAACTAAACCAAACCGAATCAAACTGGTTAGTTTGGTTCGGTTCCATTTGAAAAATGTTAAAAACTGAATCAAACCAAATCGATGGAGATATCATCGGTTTGGACCTATTTTTGACCAAAAACCGGTCCAAACCGATTCGATTATATCCCTAGCTTTTATTGCTATGATTTCAAGAAAACAAAAATTATTTCAAAATATGTGGATCCGAGCATCTCTTTTATTTTTGAAATTTAATTATTGTGTTGTTAGAATATTTAATTAAAAATGATCAAGAATGTCTTTACTTCAAATATTATTTAAAATAAAGATTAATTATTGTAAAGGGTTGAACCCTAAACTATTTATCAATGTGCAAAAAAAGAATATATATGATTTTTGCGATATAATTTTAAAATTAAACGTTAAATCCAATACAATCTTTAAATGATAATACTATTTGTTTAAAATATATGATGAATAAGTAACATCTTATTTATTTTCTTAAAATGAAATGATTATGAAATTATATTAGAAATATTAAGTAAAAAAAAGTGTCAAAATATCTTTTCTTTCATTTTTATAATTAAGAAATTATTTTAAGACAAATATGAATAGTATTATATATAAAGTTTATGAAAATAATATAAATGAGCAAATTAATTGTATGTTGAAAAATAATTTGTTGAGATTTAATTAAAATTTAATTATATTTATCTAATAATGTATTGCACTAAAATAAAAATAATAAAAATAATAAGTTTATTGTAAGTAAATTAGTATGATATTTTTTGAAATAATAAAAATTAATAAATAAATATTAGATTATTGTTTTTTTTCCTGTATTTGTCAGAATTCGAACTCATGACCTTTTATAGAAAATAACAATATGTTTTAACCTTTGAAAATTGAAGATGAATTTTGAGAGATGTTATGTAGGAAAATAAATGACGTGGCACAAAAAGGGATTGAAGTGTGCAAAATAGGAGTTGAAGTGTGCAAGATATTAGTTGAAGTGTGTAACACCCTCTAAACCCCCGCGCAATAATATAGTATAATCAGAGTAAAATTATCATACATATCAAAAGAGAACGTCACATGTATTTTAAAACCAACACAAACAAATTGGTCATGCTCATAACACGCATTTAAAATCATATTCCATATACTAAAATATATACATCTCACAGCGGAATAATTCTCTTTTCAAAACAATACCAATAACTGAATCTCATAATAGAAATAATGTATTGAAAACATTAGCGACTAAAGGTCACTCATCACATAATCTCAAATAGAATATAAAATAAAAGAGAGTATATCAAACATCTCTTAAAACAACATGAGTTCAAACGTTTTCTCGTGTTACATAACCAGAGCATGACTCACTACCTAGATGTGAATAAAAAAAGAATTAGCTTCTCCGACTAATCCTTGCAAGAAGCATCATTACTCTTCAGTACCTGAGCAATATCGTACAAAACATCATTTCAACAGAAGGGTGAGAATTCACATCATTATAGAAATATATAATAATAAGTAATGCATAACATGCATACATCAATTGAATTCATCGCACTTCATATAATCATGTATTCAACATTATCCAATCCAATTCACATATTTACATATACAACATTGCTCAATAATTCATGATTCAAAGATAACCAATTATAAAATATCACAAATATAACATTCACATCAATATCACATATTCACATTTCACATCGATACATGTGACTCAATGTAATATGTATGTGGTACCAATTGTTATTCTTTACAGTTTTTATGTTTAAACCGCGTCCATCTCTCAGACAGATAACCATCAAAAAGTTCATCCTCTAAACTTCAAACCAATCCTCTAGGTTTGGGATAAGTCACTAACCTCCACTAAACTAGCAAACATTTCCTCTTGACAATAAATGATGCATGTGCAATTTCACAATCATATGCAATTAAGACCATCTCTCAATCTTAATTATACAAGCATATATCACATAATTCACCATATTTGAATTATCTCACCATTGCACAAACGTACATAATTCATGTCATCATTAACATACAATGCATTCTCATAGCATTAATCAACTCAACACAACACAATAACACATAACAAACAATGTCTAACAATGTTATTCACATCCAACATCCATTCACAACATACATTTACACAAAATTCAAATGTTATGTTTTCATCAAAAAGTCATCCGAAACCTATCAAATACACATTTAATAAATGATTAAAATTAATGAAAATACCTTATAAATCATAAGCATACAATACCCTAAACATTTTTAGAAAATATAAAAAATTTCATCTCAGACCGCACTAAGCACGACATAGGACGCTAAGCAGCCTCCTGAAAAACCAGAAAAATTCTGCGAAGACAGCTTCTGCCTCCTACGAATCGGGTCACTAAGGCCCACTCCAATCAACCATTTTTCATCAATTAAATGTATTGTAACCTATATCTAACATGTAGTATTAATTAAAAACATCAAAACATGATTCAAACATCAATTTTATAATTCCTCATTTAAAACCTCAGCATGTCAAAACCTAGAAACTGAAGAACAAAATCCCTAAATCGTGTATTCTACCCATAACATGCATCACATACTCATATAATCAAATGAAAATTAACCCTTACCTTGAATGTAGATCTTTTATATGGTTCTTTCTTCTCCTCTTTTCTTTTCTCCCTTTTCTCCTCTTCTCTTGTTTTGACAACTTTCTCTTTCTAACTCTATTTCCTCTTTGTTTTACATACTAACTATTATTTTACTCTAATGAGTTTATCTCACCCACTCACACTAATGTAACACATAATTCCCAATTAATTATTTTGCAATTCTCACACCCAATAACCCAATACACATATAACACATATATTCACCAAATCACACGATTAATTAATTACTATATTATATAATAATTAATAAAATAAATAATTAATAAAATAACTAGTAAATATAAAAAATTAGGGTGTTACAAAGTGTCACAAGATAATTTGATGCACTTGATTTAATAGATATAAATAGATTTACTCCTTTCATCCCAAATTGATTGTCATAGTTGGTCATTTCACACGAATTAAGAAAATGTAATAAATGAAAGGGAGAGAATAATATTTTTACTAAATTATCCTTGTTTAATATTGGTGTATTCGAATTATCATAAATGCACAGTGAAAGAATAATAAATAGAGTGTATTAATTAGAGGGTAGAATGAAATATAAAAATTAGAATTGCATTGAAAATTAAAAGCGACAATTATTTTGGGATAAATAATTTTACTAAATGCGACACTTATTTTGAGACAAAGGGAGTAGTTAATATGTGTGCTAAAAAAATAATGTTATTTGAGAAAATAAATTTGGTTAATTAAGTATAAAAGTTAGTTATTATATTTCATAATTTGATTATTGGATGTCTTGACATCAAAAAATAAGTTTTACGTGATAAATCAAATGTTTAATAGTATGTATAAATGTTGATTAAATAGAGTGGAAGGGACTCTTCTTCAGAGAATTGCTACAAAAAGTAGACTGGCAAAATTTAGTATCTCAATATATGGTAAATGCATTATATTGAAAGTCTTGATTTTCTATTCCTTGAGTGTTTTTTTAAGGAATATTTGGAAAGCTATTTTATAGTGGATTGAGTTTAAGAGAATAATATCCACCGACTGGAACAATGAAAGAATCTAGATTATGCAGGAAACCAAGAAAAAAAGGTTGGAGAAATAAACTTCTCAAACTTGTTGTAGCTGAAACAATGTGTGAAATCTGGACCAATAGGAATGCGAAAATCTTTATGCAGTAGAGTACAAACAAGAATGTCAAGAAGATTATTAGGCATAACATTGTTACTAGGTGCACTATGCACGGAGAGCTTCAATACTTTACGAATGTCGCCATAATGTATAAGGTCCTAGAATATGTATTGCAGATCTTCAAGAGAGGTGTATTCGGTGAACTTAAATTCTCGTGATGGTGTATTATCAGTAAAGTGGACATTTCTAACATGTCATTTGATGTTACTTTTGGATTTTTGTATTTTAGTATGAAACAATATGACATTTGAGCTTATTTATAGTAGTGACATGCTATTATGAACCACACAAACTATATCTATTGAAAGAGCTTGTATCGAAAATGAATTTTCAGTTTCATTCTAATATGTACCGGAGTTGCATTTCCAAAAAGTCCTCTGGGACTAAAAAACCATAACAGAACAAAAACAGAATAAATCTCATGTATTAAAAGCCGTTATTTTTGCTCAAACTACAAAATAGTTATACTTCACAACATAATACATTAAAAAATGACATATACAATAAAATGATAAATAAATACTTAAATAATCCGAAATAATTATCGTCGGCCAAATCCACAGGCGGTACCCCCCTTTGACTTTTTCCTTGTTTTTTTCTATTTAAATTTTTTTCAACTTGGTGTAGTCTTGCATCCTTTCAATAAATTGGTCCGGTTAAGTCTCAGATTGGATAGTGTAATGATTCGTCCACTCTGATGATGTAAGTGATATAGGGCATTCTGATTTCAAATAAACATGAAGAAAATGTCACAGATTTGAAACCTATCCAATACAAATGATATGATCATTGGGATTTAGTGGTGGAGCAATGTGTAGTGAGATAAAAGTTTTCGAGAAACTGTATCTTGTAAGATTAATAGACACTCTCTCATACGCCTTTCCTATGAGATGACCCACTTCATGGAAGCACATCCATTTATCCTTCGGTGGAAATTCACTAACGCAAGGTACAAGAGTGTTATATATTTCTTCAACCTTCTCTTTATTACCGAGCACCCGTGTGTATAATTCTCTATTGCTCCTCAACTCTCTGATAAGAGTATCAGATAAGATGGTGATCCCCTTTCCCTTTACTAAGCAAA
Source organism: Vicia faba (assembly GCA_948472305.1). NCBI lineage: Eukaryota > Viridiplantae > Streptophyta > Magnoliopsida > Fabales > Fabaceae > Vicia > Vicia faba. Next base: position 1,473,192,945 of record OX451741.1, read on the forward strand.
CCATAAACAGTTTGAAAACCACAATTACCGTTACCCTTCACATTAATGATTTGTTCAATATACTTGTGCATAAAAATAGACATCTCCTTGATGAATTGTATTTTTGGAGGAGGTGGTTTACTAATCCGGGATTTTTTTTAAAACACTTTTCTGAGATTTCGGAGTAGGTGAATCTGGAAACACTTTGTCAATGTGTTCAAAATATGAAGGACTCCTCGTTGTTGAATTGTCGCTTTGTTTCTCTGTGAAACAATCGCTAGCCTCTTATTAAAGGTTACTTGTGGGACCGGCTACAATAATCCTAGACTTAGTGTTTAGAGTGTTTTTGGGTTGAAAGAAGGATAAATGGGAAAAAGGTAAAGACAATTACAAAGTAAATAAATCAAAGACAATGCTTGTAATTTAAAGTGAAAGGACTGTAAATTACTATGCATTTAAATGTGAAAGCATTCATACATTGTTAAGCTTGAACTTGTTTCTCTCTTAGATGTGGGTACTTAGAGTGTATTGCTATTAAATGTGAAGAAATTCGACCTCTAACACAAATATAGAAATTTTCTTAAATAAATATCCTAAACATGTAATCTTCGATGGTTACTAGCCCATGGTTGGGCTTCGTGGGAAATTTTTTAATCTTCTCACGTTCTTGTTGGCTCTGTACGTTAATAATTGTTCCCGTTAGTATAAATCCTTTCTTCGTTGCCCTTTGTATCTGTCGACCACTGCCTCTTGTCTTCTGGTCCTTATCGACTGGCTTACTTGGTCGATGTCCTCCCCTTGCTCGATGCATCTTATTATTTTTCACCAATCTATGCTTCTTTAGCCAAATAAACCCTACGGCTTAAGGTTTGTTACCCTATTCGAAAATTTCTTGTCAACAAATTACCCTCCAAAACTCCATGTTCGACGGAGTCTTGTCGATGGGAGAATTATGGTATTTTCTCTTCCAAATTTTAGACTGTATATTTCTCTATGGGGATGACATCATGCATAATCATGATCATTTTCTGCGCAAGAGTTTCCCATGTCACTTCAATCACTTCTCATGATTACTCCTAGGTTGTTGCTTCACTGGCCTTTTGCTTGGATGAATAGGCACTCAATGTTCCACAACCATTCGACTTAAACCAGGCATCTCACCATAATCCCAGACGAAGAAAATTCTATACTCCTTTAGTAGTTTTATCAGCTTGACTTTCATTTTTGACTCAACTTTAGTGATGATGTACGTTGGTCTCCTTGTTACGCTGCTGAAACCGCCGGCTGAAAATCATCGAAACAATGAAGTCGCCACCGAACGTCTTTTATCCCGCCGAGAGGGAAAGGTAGACATCGAGAAAACCTGGAAAGGGAGAAAACACGGTCTTTCGACCGAGAGATCGGGTAAGGGAGTCTGTTACGCGAGGGGAAGGTATTAGCACCCCACGCGACCATAGTACTCTACGGTATCCACTCTTGTTGTCTAATCTAAATGGGTGTGGTCAAATCCAATGTCTATGGTTTACAACTGAAAAGGGAATGCATGCAAAAGAAAAGAAAATAATGTAGGGAAAATAAAAGATGTGTTCGGTTGGGCCCTACCCCAATGCCTACGTATCCCTTTTAAGGAATCAGAGCAGCCGTAGTTCGGCTTACATATTTTGGTTGGTTTGTGTTTTTTAATTAAGACAAACAAAGATAGTCAAGATGGCAAAACATCAAATAAAACAACAAACAAATGATATGGTAAAATATCGGCTAAATAATAACAAGATAACATGTCAAAGATGGCGAAACATCAAATGAAACAAACGACAAAACAGTCACACCTAACAATGATATTGAGAATCAAAGTAGGATAACAAACATGTGCGATGGCAAAACATCGACTTCAAACAAATGTGCGATGGCGAAACATCGGCTAAAAGGTAACAAAGATATCATGGCAAAAATGGCAAAACATCGATAAAATAGATGACAAAACATCACACCTAAATGAAATTGAGAATCAAAGTAGGATAACAAACATGTGCGATGGCAAAACATCGATTAAAGGATAACAAGAAATCATGGCAAAGATGGAGAAATATCAAGAAAATAGATGACGAAACATCACACCTAACAATGACATTGAGAATCAAAGTAGGATAACAAACATGTGCGATGGCGAAACATCGGCTTCAACAAATATGCGATGGCGAAACATCGATTAAAGGATAACAAGAAATCATGGCAAAGATGGCGAAACATCAATGAAATAGATGACAAAACATCACACCTAACAATGACATTTAGAATCAAAGTAGGATAACAAAAATGTGCGATGGCGAAACATCGGCTTCAACAAATATGCGATGGTGAAACATCGATTAAAGGATAACAAGAAATCATGGCAAAGATGGTGAAACATCAATGAAATAGATGAAGAAACATCACACCTAACAATTACATTGAGAATAAAAGTAGGATAACAAACATGTGCAATGGCGAAACATTGGCTTCAACAAATATGCGATGGCGAAACATCGATTAAAGGATAACAAGAAATCATGGCAAAGATGGCGAAACATCAAGAAAATAGATGACGAAACATCACACCTAACAATGACATTGAGAATCAAAGTAGGATAACAAACATGTGCGATGGCGAAACATCGGCTTCAACAAATATGCGATGGAGAAACATCGATTAAAGGATAACAAGAAATCATGGCAAAGATTGTGAAACATCAATGAAATAGATGACGAAACATCACACCTAACAATGACAATGAGAATCAAAGTAGGATAACAAACATGTCAGATGGCGAAACATCGGCTTCAACAAATATGCGATGGCAAAACATCGATTAAAGGATAACAAGAAATCATGGCAAAGATGGTGAAACATCAATGAAATAGATGACGAAACATCACACCTAACAATGACATTGAGAATCAAAGTAGGATAACAAACATGTGCGATGGCGAAACATCGGCTTCAAGAGATAAGAGAGATATCATGGTAGAGATGGAAAAACAATCACACCTGACAATGATATTGAGAATCAATGTAGGATAATAAAACATGTGCGATGGCGAAACATCAACTTCAAACAAATGAAGTAAGATTGGTTTGTATCTTTTACTTTGAAAAAGAGTTTGGGTTCATTAGAGGTGTCTTATGATTTACCGAGAAAGCAAGTTTGTTTTAAGATGCAAGATGCAAAGAGAGGAAAAACAACTAAAGGAAACTATCCTAGTACTATCCCTACTGTTATCATACAATGGTTGACCCTAAGGTTAAGGATAAAGGAAAATCCTATCCTATGTTAACATGCTAAAGGAATCTTAACAAAACTATCCTATAGGGAACATGCAATGAGAGCGAAGTCGTGATCTCAATTTCTAAATTGAGTGACTCATCGATCAACACAAACACAACATATGTATTAGACAAAAAAACAGAGGGCCTCCTGACATATATCAGCAACAGAGGTCCCATCATGCAATCAGAGAACTATGCAAAATTAAAATGGAAGAAAGGAGATAGTGAAATACCAAACGGATAACTATCTGTAGCAATCGAGCAAGAATAAAAAGAAACCCAGAGAACTTCAAGCAAGCTGGCATCAGTAGACGAATCAAGTCAGAAATTACACCATAAGGATGTAAGTAATGAGATTATCAGATATGAACAGATCCCCATGGGCAATGTATAGTATTCACAATATCATTTATATATCCTGCATGGAATATCAAACATGCCAAATACAAAAGCAGTGTCAGTGTAACAAGTTGTGTTCCATAAATAAAGTGGAACACAGTAGTCTCAGGCCAAAAGTGGGATGCTATACATTGTCACAAAGTCTCCAAGATATGCCAAGGTCTCTAATTCTAAGTCCAAGAAAAAGTCTCATGCTCCATAATGCCAAGGATAGTGACCAAATAGTCCAAGTATCATTAAAGTTTTTTTTTATGGTTCATGTTGATTATTAGGTGTCTTTAAAAGGAAAAGAAAAACTCAAGTGAGCAAAATAAAAATGACATAAAAGTAAATGCTCAAGTGAGCAAATATGAAAATAGCATGAAATGTAAAATGCTAAAAGTAAATGGTACATAAAGCATAAAAAATAAAAGCATAAAGTAATGTCAATTGTTAGAAATTAGTGGTTAGTTGGATGACCATCTTGAAACTTGCATTTGAAACTCATTAGAGGATTGGTAGAACCAAAGCCTCCACACAACAAGTTGCATTTGCTTTTTTTCAAGTATATCATCCATTTTGGAATTCTCAAAAGGTAACATTTAATGATCAACGATGTTTAAGTGATCCGCGTTGACCAAAGATGTTGTAGATCCATTAGAGGATTGGTAAAACCAAAGCCTCCACATAATGAATCTCAAGGTTATTGGATCAAAGAAATCAAATTAACATACTTGGGCTTGCAATCATAAGTTTGGGCCACGAATGATCATTTATTCGAATCGGGACAAAATTTAGTGCTATGTTAAGCAATCGTAAGTGAACTTATGTAGAAGTCGCACCTATTTTGAGGCCGGTCAATAGCAATCTATGTACTTCATGTTTGGATAAATGATATAGAGATCACCATCCATTAACATGTAGCACAATTAAAAAAGAAAGGGATAAGATGAAGAGGGAGGGGAATGATAAGTTAATTTGGATCACCATTTCAAAATTCTTTCATCTTTAAATTCAACCACTCCTCTAGATGGATTAAAGCACTAAATATATCATTAATCCAAAGCACCAAGAATGAATTAAATAATTCACTCTTAGGTAGATTTGAATTGATGAACATTTATCCAACTTCATCTACATCATAAAGTCCATTGAGTTTAAAAAAAAATTGAACATTTAAAGTTGCAATCCAAATTATCCATCAAAGAGAGTGTGCAGAAAAATATTTGAGTCAAAACAACCCTAAAATAAGGCAGCAAAAGTATTTTTGGCACTGTTACAATCAATTGTGCTTAGACAGCAACCTATTGCATCAGTGCAGTTTTTTATCAAATCAATTTTCTATGACAATCAATTGCAATGTTACAACAATTGATTGCAACCTGTTAAAAATCAGTAGAAAACAACATTTTAAAGATCAAATTCTTGTTCCAACTTTTCATCAAACACCTTATGATCATGGGTCCAATTGAGCATGAAAATTCCAGCAAATTTTGAGAAAATAGCACTAATGGAGTCATAAAAACAGTGCTCAATGAATCAAAACCAGAAATCCATAAGAGATCACATTATGAAAGATGATGATCCAACTTACCAAAGGTAGAATTTGAGAATTATCAAACAACTTCAGAATTTGCTTCAATTCAACCACAAGAATCAATCACCAAAGCTTGGATGTAGAGAATTGATGGAGAAAAAGTGTTTGGATGAAGGTTTAGCTCATAGACTAGTAAGCTTCAATGCAAAGCTTACTATATTTTTAAAAATGGAGCTTTGAGTGAATTTGATAGATGGAGAGAATTGAGAGATTTTTTAGCAAAGTGATTTTGGCTATCAAAAGCTTGAAATTTGAATGAAAAGAGGGCTCTATTTATAGAGTTTTAGGATTGGGATTAGTGGTAATTTGGTAATTGATTCTTGGAGAAAAATTTGAATTAATGATATAATTTCAAATTATGCAGAAAAAAATGGAGCCAAAATGATAACAATTTGAATTTGCTGGCTTTTCCCAAAAAAACACGTGCATTTTGCTATTATGAGTCGACACATAGATGGTATGCGTCGATACATCCTAGCTGTATAACATAGCATGTATAGATACATGCCTCTATGTGTCGATACATACTGTTAATACAACTCATTACAGAATCACACAAACTGCATGAGTCGATACATAACACGTATGTGTCGACACATGCAAGTTATTCAAACAGGTTAAATCGATGCATACATGCATGTGTCGACACATGCTAGTTATTCAAGCAGGATGAGTCAATACATACACGCATGTGTCGACCCATTCTAGTTATGCTCAACAAGATGAGTCGATACATAGGTTTATGGGTCGATGCATACCTTCTTTTGCCACAAAAAGAATCAAATCAACTTTGCATGAGCTTATTTGTTGGATACTTGGTACCTAAAACACAATTTTGCAAAGACAGGGACAAATATATTTTTTGTATTTTGGTTAGAAGTTAATCAACAACACATAAACAAAATACACAACCAAGGTGCTTGGAGAAAGCTGATCGAGCTTCAAAACCTCAATTTGACTGGTGAATCAAAGGAGTGGTTCCTTCACATAATCAAACACAAACTCCAATCCTCTAAATATCCAAAGAGATGGATGAAACATCTTGAGATATGCAAATAAATCTGAGCTTGAAAGATCCAGAGGTTTAAATGACAAGGTTCTACTTGAGCAACTTGTCAAAGCAACCAACCTTCAAAGCTTAAGGAAGACTTGATAACCAAAGCACTTTGACCCCGTCACAATGTATGAATGCAATGCAATATGATATTCATGATGAAACATAAGCCTAAATCAAGAGGGTAAATTTTGGGGTGCAACAGCTGCCCCTATTCAAATATCTTCAACATGATAAGTGAGAAAAGTGACAATTTTTGAGCGTACAAGGTTGAAGATGTTTGAATATGAAAGAACCCGGAAATTTACACTCTTGAAGAAAAAATAAATAGAAACAGAAAACTCCTAAGACATGCGTCAGAATGAAGCTGCAACGCAGGTTGAGACAGAACGAAACCAAAAGAAGAGTAGGCACAACTAAACTTCCGGACAGATGTGCTAGGGCAAAACTAGGCTTTAAAAGGGACGAGACAAAACTCAAACCACAGAGTATAGGCGAAACTAAGCTCTGGAAAAAAAAATGTATGCGGGTGAGGAGGCGAAAATCTGAGCTGACCCAAAGCTAAAGTGGCTAGAGTGCACGATTCTAGGAGCACTTGCTAATCTCATTTAAGATAGGCAGTATGAAGGAACTGAAATAATCTCAGAAATGAGGAACAAAAGCGAGACGAAACTCGACTCAACGACTAGTTAGACGAAACTAAACCAGATGAGTACCAGGACGAAACTGGATTTCATGCACGGGTAACGAGGCGAAACTCGACCCAAAGCAAAGCGATGAGAGTGCATGTTTCTCAGATCACCTGCATGGTCTCAGATCGATGGATAAACAATGATGAAAAACTGATAAAAGAATCCAAGGAACAAAGGAGACTGATTTCAAACCAGGGATGCAGTACGAACACTACACTTGGTAAACGAACACCGCCAGAGGGTCTAAGGTATGAAAGCAAAAAAGAGACGAAACTCGACTCAATAACTAGTTAGGCGAAACTAAACTAGATGATTACCAGGGCGAAACTGGATTTCATGCACAGGCGACGAGGCGAAACTCGACCCAAAGCAAGGAGATTAGGGCGTACACCTAAAAACCCGCTGAAAGCGAATATCAGGACGAAACTGGTATTTGAAAGGTGCATCAATAGACATTGGAATGAACCAGAGAGGGTAGAGAAGACTAAACCCGAGAAGACCGCGCCAGGGCGAAACTGAACTACAGTCAAGAGTAGACACTCAAACAAACAAATGATTGACGTCAAAAGGATATTGGTATGGGGAGGAAACTGAGATAATGAGGACGAAGACCTCGCTGGGGATTTAATCCGAAGTATTAGCAGAATCACTGGGGATGACGGAAATAATAATGGCTTATGTTCCAATGCATGTATGAATTCTTTTTATATAGGACAATTCTCCATATAATGGAAATGATACGCGCTTTGGTAGATGCAAATGTAATGATGCATGTTCAAAAGTTTCACTGGGGAATGGCCAATTGAGAAGCCAATAACCAAGAAGTCAGGATCTGACATGACTTGCAAAAATAAATTGCAAAATCCAAAGGAGAGGAGAAAATATGGGGAACCACTAGAGAGGGAACCTTGAAGAGATGAAGCTTCGCGGGGAATAACAACCGAGCAACTAGTAAAAACGGGCCACAAACAAAGAAAGGAGCTGCACAAATAAATTGCGAGTTCCGGGGAAAATCAGGTCGACACTGCAACTTCCGGAAAAGGACGAAAGCCTTTTGCTGGGGGAACAAAACTCTGTTGGAGAGGTGGGACTTCACCGGAGAGATAGAACTTTGTCGAAGATTATCTTGCTGGAGAGATATTCTCTTGGAATGCAACCAAAGGACGAATCATGCGGATAGTCATACGATATTAAAACCTTACTGGGGAGTAAGAGAAGATCCTTAACATAAAGATGCCCCGCTCAACAGATCGACTGGGAAATGAGAGGTTAAAACGAGGGCTCCCGGCCTAACGACTCCATTGGGGATAGGCGACACATCCAAACTTGAAGTCTTGGAGCGAGGCTTTTAAAAGAAGATTCCTAGGGTAACAAAATTTCGATGTAGAAACGAAACTTCACCGGGGATAGGAAATTTCACTGGGGAAACGAAACTTCACTGGGAATAAGTAAAGTCCTAAACATACATGGGTCCTGTCTAGCAGAAGAAAATCCCTTCTTGACAATCATTAAGCTCTTTACAGGTGTTCAACGTGTAAACTCTCTTTTGATGTCAAACAAATGTTTTGCATGCTGGAAGATGTTTATTTTAAGAACGACATACCTGATGCGATGATTATTTAAGCCTTGAAGTTGAAAATTTTAACAAAAATGTCGCATCTCTGTTGTGAACGAATCACTGGCTAGAGTGCAAAAAGGTTTTAAAACTTTTATTCTTCTTTTGAAAAAAAACAAGTCAAGATACGGGTGACAAGATACCAACACGGCCATGTAACACATATTCGGAGAGTTTAGGAAATACTATCCCTTTGCAGTATGCTTTCGAGTTAAACCCTTGTTTCAGTTAGGACTTTTAGAGGCTGTAATGTGGTCTGGTTCAAGGTTCTTTTGAGAAGAAAAAAGTTTTCAAGGTTCAAATTATTTGGTGCCAACCCCCTTCGTGATATTCTCTTGTCCTAACTTCAGTTGACTTATCACAAGCATTCATCTTTCAAAAGGATTTGTAACGGTTGAGTGATCACGACAAATTCTCCAACATGATTGTCGCTTAACTTTTGCTGCTTTTGTTTTGTTTTTTTGATATTATTGTTCCTCTTCTTTTGATGAAATTTTTTTTGGATAATCTTTTGGCCTTTTAGGCTCTCTTTTCCCTAACTTTTGCCTGGACAAAATCTTTTGAATTTCCATTTTTGGGAGTCCAGCGGGATGCCCTAACTTTTGCCTAAGCGACTTGTTTTCAAGTTTCGACTTAGCGGGGCTTTTTGTTTCTTTCTCTTTTTTTGTTTCCCACTTTGAATAAGTCAATGTGAATTTAGGTCTTTGAACTTTTTATTTCTTTCTCTTTTTTTTTTGTGCTTGAAGAAAATAAATGCCTCATTCCTTGGTCGACGAGGGATAGCCTTTATTGTATCGATTCGATCTCGACCTTAGGATTTTGTGAGGAGATGAACATCGTGGTTTAGACACGCATTTCCCCCTTTCTCATGATGTGAAAGACGAAATGTAGTGATCCTCAGAGGGGTAATTCCTTCTGAAACTTGAATGCTTGGGCAAATCTACTGAACATCTACCCTGCCCCTGGTTAAAAGGTTTTGTTTTGTTTTGTTTTTTTGAACAAAAAAGAAACTCCTACTTCGAAGGCTCAGAGGGGTTAACGAGGGTCTAACTCCCTTATATCTCCGGTGTTTGGGGATTGAAACAATGCTTGTACATCGTCAACGGGGTTCTACTCCAAAGCATACCACTACAATCATTGTTTTTTTAGCTAAACTCCTTCCTCCAAACTTTTGGCTAAGCAAAAGAATTGACATAACTGGTATCAAAATGCCCGAAAAAAAATTGAAGAGTGATTTTGTATGAAAAATTCTATCAAGGCAAAAACATTCAATGCGTCAAGGCTGACATTCAGCTATAAACAAAATCCTATATGCAAATAATGCTAAAACAATCAACCAAGATGACACATGAAAGTGCAACAAAGAAACGTAATAAAAGCCATTATGGGGAAGCAGTGTCTCCAGCCAGGTTCACTGGTCCTGCCGATCTGCCGTAACCTTGATATTTACCCTGACTCATGACCTTTACCGATAACACGGAGTTGTGAAACAAAACGGCACGACACCCACCAGTAAAGTGAAAGAGAAGTCCATCAATGGAGAAACAAACATGCCCCTTGCACAGTGGATATTGTGTTTGTTATCCGCATTTCAAGCGATCAACCAATCATAACTCAGATTATCATATCTATGTAAGGCCTACTAAGTTTACATGCATATGCTTATCAAAAATATTGGACATTTTTGCAAACAAAATAGTAAAAAGGGAGCAAAGAAATGCATACGCTTACTTGAAAGAGGATATTTTATTGATTTTGAGAGATCAGCCTGTGAAAAGGGCATTTACATTTGGAGGCAAATAATTTCAAAATCAAAACAAACAAGTGTTTACAAATGGTAATGTGAATGTGAATATCCATCGAGTCCTAACTTTGCTATGACTCTGATGACTCTCATCTTCCTGCTTTCAGGAAAATCATTCTTAGATTAGCCTCGAGCTTACGCCAGGTGAAAGAGTGAAGGAAAGAAACAAAGGATCCCATGCTGAGCGTAGTCATTTGCTTTAAGTCCCTAACTTTTTCCTGAATCGCCCTTTCGGGTTTTCGATTCACCAGGACACCCTCTTTTTGCCTAAACCGCCCTTTCAGGTTTTCAGTTTAGCGGGTTTTTATTATTATTTTTTATGAAAATTATTTTTTAACTACGTCAGCATTCACAGGGAGAAGGAAGTACTCTCCATCCATAGTCGTGAGCATCATCGCCCCTCCAGAGAAAACTTTTCGGACCACGAAAGGACCTTCGTAAGTCGGAACCCACTTGCCCCTGGGATCTCCCTGGGGAAGAATTATCCTTTTAAGCACAAGGTCGCCTGGTTTGTAACATTGAGGTCGCACCCTTTTATCGAAAGCTTTTCTTATCCTTTACTGATATACCTGACCGTGGCAAACGACCGTCAATCTCTTTTCATCAATAAGTTCCAGCTGATTCAGCCGATTCTGTACCCATTCACATTCATCTAGCTCAACATCTCTCATGACCCTAAGAGAGGGAATCTCGACTTCTACCGGCAATACTGCTTCCATGTTGTAGACCAACGAAAACGGGGTTGCCCCAGTCGAAGTATGCACAGTGGTGCGATAACCATGCAAAGCGAAAGACAGCATCTCATGCCAATCTTTATAGGTTACCACCATCTTCTGCACGATTTTCTTGATATTTTTATTGGCCGCTTTGACAGCGCCGTTCATCTTTGGTCTATATGGGGAAGAGTTATGATGCTTGATTTTGAAGGACTCACAAATCTCCTTCATCATCTTGTTGTTCAAGTTAGACCCATTATCGGTAATGATCTTTTCAGGCACCCCGTAGCGATAGATAATGTTATGCTTAATGAACCGAGTTACCACTTGCTTGGTGACATTGGCATAGGATGTTGCTTCGACCCATTTGGTAAAATAATCGATGGCAACCAGAATGAAACGGTGCCCGTTGGACGCAGTCGGTTCAATCTTGCTGATCATATCAATTCCCCACATCACAAACGACCAAGGGGAGGTCAAGACATTCAAAGGAACTGGTGGCACATGCACCTTATCAGCGTAGACTTGACATTTGTGACAAACCCGTGCATGATTGTAATAGTCAGTCTCCATGGTGGACCAATAATAACCTGCTCACAAAATCTTTTTAGCCATGGTGTGCCCGTTGGAATGGGTCCCGAAATCACCTTCATGTATCTCCTCAATGATTCTAGCCGCTTCTTTCATGTCAACACATCTGAGCAGTAGGCCATCATGATGCATTTTGTACAACACACCACTACTGAGAAAGAACTTGGCTGAAAATCTTCTCAAGAACTTCTTATCTGTGACGGATGCCCCTCCAGGGTACTCTTGCCTCTCCAGATATCCCTTAACTTCATAAAACCAAGGGTTACCGTCTGGCTCCAAACTGGCCTCAAAACAGAAAGTTGGCTCACTCAAACTTCTGATAGTAATGGAAGGTGCCTCATTATCCCACTTAACCTTGAACATGGAGGACAAAGTTGCTAGTGCATCAGCTAGATTATTTTCTTCTCTGGGAATGTGTTCAAACATGATCTCTTTGAAGTACGGAATCAGCTTCATAACATTCTCACGATATGGAATTAGGTTCTGATGGCGAGTCTCCCAATCTCCATTGATCTGGCTGATAACAAGATTGGAATCCATGTAAACTTTCAGGAATTTGATGCGCAGGTCGATCGCTGCTTCAATGCCATAAATGCAAGCCGCATATTCGGCCATGTTGTTAGTGCAATCGAAACAAATACGGGCCGTGAAAGGAATGTGGTATCCCTCAGGGGAAGTGATAATAGCCCTGACGCCGTTGCCCATGGCATTAGAGGCACCATAAAAAACAAGCGTCCAATATGATCCCGGCTCGGGTCCTTCGTCTGGGTCTGGTATGTTACAATCCCGAATATACACAATTTCCTCATCTGGAAAATCAAACTTCATTGGTTCGTAATCATTCATGGGCTGATGAGCAAGATGGTCAGCCAGTACACTACCCTTAATTGCTTTTTGAGTAGTGTATTGGATATCATATTCAGTGAGTATCATCTGCCAACGGGCTACCCTGCCTGTAAGAGTTGGCTTCTCAAAAATGTACTTGATAGGATCCATTTTGGATATCAAGTAGGTGGTTTGAGTTAACATGTATTTCCTCAAACGTTTAGCGGCCCAGGCAAGTGCACAACAAGTCTTTTCCAGCAATGAGTACCTTGACTCGCATTCCGTAAACTTCTTACTCAAGTAGTAAATGGCCTGCTCTTTCTTCCCTGTCTCGTCGTGCTGACCGAGGACACAACCCATTAAGGTCTCCAACACGGTTAGGTACATGATTAGTGGCCTTCCTTCCACCAGCAGCATGAGTATTGGAGGTTCTTGCAAATATTCCTTTATCTTGTCAAAGGCCTTCTGAAAATCCTCATTCCACTTCACTGTCTGACTTTTCTTCAACAACTTGAACATAGGTTCACAGGTGGCTGTGAGATGAGAAATAAATATGGAAATATAGTTTAACCTCCCCAAGAAACCACATACTTCCTTCTCTGTCCTAGGTTTAGGCATTTCCTATATCGCTTTGACTTTGGTCGGGTCCACCTCGATACCCTTCTCACTTACAATAAAGCCCAAAAGCTTCCCGGATATCACCCCGAAGGTGCACTTATTCAGATTCAACCTTAGCAAGAATTGCCTCAGTCTCTCGAACAATTTCTCCAGATGAACAAGATGTTCCTCTTTCGTGTCGGACTTAGCAATCATATCGTCCACATATACATCAATCTCTTTGTGAATCAAATCATGAAAAAGAGTGATCATGGCGTGCTGATATGTTGCCCCGACATTTTTCAAACCAAACGACATCACTTTATAACAGAAGGTTCCTCAAGGCGTGATGAATGTTGTCTTCTCCATATCCTCCGGAGCCATCTTAATTTAGTTATAACCCGAAAAACCATCCATGAACGAGAACACTTTGGAACGAGCAGTATTATCAACCAACACATCAATAAGCGGAAGAGGGAAATCGTCTTTAGGGCTGGCCCTGTTCAAATCCCTATAATCCATGCACATCCTGACTTTACCATCTTTCTTGGGCACAGGCATAATATTTGCGATCCATGGTGAATAATTGACAACCTTTAAGAAATTTGCGTCCAACTGCTTCTGGACCTCCTCCTTGATCTTCTTGGACATCTCAGGATTAGTTCTTCGGAGCTTCTGCTTGACAGGAGAACAACCTTCTTTGAGCGGAAGTCGATGCACCACTATGTTTGTATCTAACCCAGGCATATCCTCATAAGACCAGGCGAAGATATCAGAATACTTACGGAGTAACTCAATCAATCTGGCTTTTACACTGTCTTCGAGATCGGCCCCTATCTTGATTTCTCTTCTTACCTCTTCTGTACCAATATTCACCACCTCAATTGAATCCTGATTTAGCCGGATAACCTTCTCCTCTTGTTTCAAGAGTCTTGTTAATTCCTCAGGAAGATCGCAATCCTCATATGCTTCTTCTTCAGCTTGATAAATAGGAGTATCAAAGTCATAATGAGCCATAGCAAAGTCGTTATCAATAGAATCGGGGGTGGAAGTGCATCTGCATAAATGACATTTTTGCGTTTTTTAGTGAATGTGTGTGGAAAGAGAAACATTGCCATTTAAAAAGAAAAAAAAGAAAAAAGAAACAAGATTTTGAATGCAAAAATGTCCTTTATTTCATGATAAACTTGCAAAATAAACATGGCGGCCCTACATAAATGATTCACTACGCCTTGGGCAAAGCGTAGGAATTATTATATGATAATAAAAGAAACAAGAAAATTACTCCTTAGCGCTTGAAACTTGGATAACATCCACATAAGTCCAATTGTTGAGTGTCTGGCCTGGAACGCTCGGACGAATCCAATCTTTAACATTGTAGCCATCAGCCCAATCATCGCCAACTACATTGGAGTGTCCTTCTTGAGTAGCACAAGGGCGGGAAAACTTCACAGGAGTACAAAAACTGGATGCTCTGGGAGCTGCACTTTGCTAACCTGGGCTAAAACCAAGACCAAACCTATCAAGCTTCGGAGTAACGTCCAGCACCTGACCCCAACCTTCAGGGTTACCACCTTGCACCATAGCTTTCACATCTTTAAGGGAAGACATAACAGTTTCTAATTTCTTTGTTTACTCCGGAGGAGGAATATTGACAGCATGAACTGTCTCAAATGCTTGAAACGGTGTTTCATGAATTTCGCCTTCAACTTCAACATAGCGGAATGATGTCAAATGAATCACGATGTACTCTTCTTCACCACATATGGTTATCACCTTTCCCTCTGCAGGATACTTGAGCTTCTGATGAAGAGTAGAAGTGACTGCTCTTGCTTTATGAATCCACGGCCTCCCCAACAAGAAACAGTATGTTGGTTGTATATCCATCATGAAAAACATGGCCGTGAAGGTACGAGGACCAACCTTAATAGGTATCTCTACTTCCCCAAACACTGATCTTCGAGACCCATCAAACGCCTTCACCATCAAATCACTAAGGCGCAACTCTAGTCCATAATAATCAATCTTCATCAATGCTGACTTGGGCAATACATTTAAAGATGATCATGTGTCTACCAAAACCCGAGATAAAGTAGTGCCTCTCCACTCCATCGAAATATGCAACGCTTTGTTATGGTCTGGTCCCTCTGGAGGAAAATCAAAATCGGTGAAGCCCAAACCATTCCCGACGGATATATTGGCACAAACATTTTCGAACTGATTGACTGTTATCTCATGTGGCACGAATGAATTCTTCAACAACTTCATTAAAGAATTTTTGTGAGGTTTTGAATAAATCAACATAGACAAGATATACATCTTAGAAGGAGTATGACTCAGATGATCAATTATGCTATAATCACTCTTTCTGATAATTCGCATTAACTCTTCAACCTCATCGGGAACTGAAGAAGCTTCTGGTATCGGAATTGGTTGAGTCACATTGGCTGGCATAACCCTTGGATTGCCAATCATTACCTGTTGTTTCCCTTTTTCTCTCGCAGAAGCATCTTCCGCACCTTGCACATTGGAAGGACCAAATACTCCCCCGCTTCTAGTCATTCGACCCACACCAGAAAAGTTATGGACTTCCCCTTCATCACCTTCAGCATGTTCTTTCTCAGACAAACGAGCATTAACCTCCTGCTTTACCCCATGGTAATAAACATCGGCACCGTAATGCCACGGGACATCCTTCTCACTAGTATACGGCATAGGACCAGGTACCGTAATCATCATAGGGGGTGCCCTCGAAGGGGCAAGAATGTGTGCATGGGTGTAAGGAATAGATATCACATCAACATCTTCTTCAATAACCTTGCGGTAGCTCGATCTTCTATCAAATTGTAGGGAGCCCTCGCTTATCAACAACTGGATACCTGCTTTCAAATCATCACAGCCCTTCCGTTGCTCTTTACACTTGACACACTCAGAAGTAGAACCCGGGAAAATAGAATTGTCAAGCAAATACCTCTTAACACAAATCAATGGGGTAGTTACTTGTTCCACATCCATGATTAAATTCAACATTCACCATTATCAATAATGTTAACAACACCCCCTTCATGCCTAGGCATTGGGTTTTGAGTAACATTCAGATCGGTTACTGGAGTAAACTCAATCGCCTTTGCATCCAACAAGTCTTGTACTTTACACTTCAACGCAAAACAATTGTCAGTAGAATGATCAACTCCGCCCGAATGGAATTTGCATCTTGCATTAGCATCATAGTTAACAGGGAGTCTTGCAGGTGGTGGTGGCATATTTCTCAAACTGATCAACTTTAAATCAAGCAAATGGTGGAGCGCTTCAGTAAGATTCACCGGCAAGGGGTCAAATTTTCTGGGTTGTCTCTGTTGCTGCTTATTATACTAACGGGGAGCACCTTGCTGCCTTCCTTGTTGAGGCACTGCATTTGGTCTCTGCTGTGAAGGAGCATTAACAGGAATAGAAATAGCATTGATTTGTTGATGCTGACGATCCTCTCTTCGTCCTCTATGGGAGTAAACCGCGCTTGCGTCGCCTTCCTTTTTCTTAGGGTAATTGTTGAATGGTTTTTTACTGCCCCCTGATGAGCTGCTAGAACCTCCAACCTGAATCTTTCCCGATTTTAAACCCACTTCAATTCTTTCACCAGCCATGACTAAGTCTGCAAATCCTACCGAAGTGCTTCCTATCATGTGCTCATAGAAAGGCCCTTGCAAGGTACTCAGAAACATATCAATGAGTTCTCTCTCCATGAGTGGAGGTTGAACCCTCGCAGCCAACTCACGCCACTTCTGAGCGTATTCCTTGAAAGATTATTTTGGTCCTTGCGACATATTTTGTAACTGAGTGCAATTAGGTGCCATATCCACATTGTACTGATAATGTTTGACAAAAGCCCGAGCAAGATCATTCCAGCAGCGAACATGAGTTTTTTCCAGCTTCATGTACCATTCCAAGGATGCCCCAGACAGGCTATCCTGGAAAAAGTGAATCAAAAGCCCTTGATCCTCAGTATGTACTGACATCTTCCGGAAATAAGCAGTTGCATGAGTAATAGGACACGACATCCCGTTGTACTTTTCAAAAGTAGGAGGCTTGAATTTTGGAGGAACCTTCACCCCAGACACCAACTCAAGATCATTAGCATCCATACCAAGGACTCCTTGCCCTTCCACAGCCTTCAGACGCTCTTCCAAAAAATGATACTTCATATCCTCAATCTGAACCCCCGGCTCTGAACTCTGCACAGAAAACTGATCTTCATCCTGGTCAAAGTCGAAATCCTGATCCTGATAATTCCTTACACCACCCTGATTAGCTCTTCTGTTCCCCACAAGACGAGGTCCCGGAGACGGGGGAAATTTCCCTACATTGCGCACGAAAGGGTTTCCCGGTATCCCGTGAAAATTTCCAGTAGGTTGATCTTGTACGTCCCCCATTCCTACAGAGATATCCTGATAAAGCCCTTGATTTCCAACATCCCCTGGATGGCGGCGTTGGTTGTTGACAATAGAAGCTAGCTCCTCCTGTCGGTGATTCACATTGGTGATGACCTCCATGAACTGAGTCATCTGAGTAGCCATCTGAGCCCTCATTTCAGCGAGTTCAGCTTGAACCCGTTCCATCTGTCTTGGCAAGTTGGTTCTGGTGGAATACCGATGAGTAGTCGTCTTGAATTCTGAATAAGAAAAGCAGCAGAATAAGAAAACCGTCTTGAGATAACCTGTAATGTTATGAAATGCATGATGTGCATGATATGTTTGTCATTTCCAAGTACCCAAGAGTCCTTTTATTCATCAGTCATGGCGTGCAACCACACAATCAAAAATAGAAAGGATAATAAGATGAACACTTCAATTATTTACAAACAAAGAAACGATGTATAAGTGTCTTCGGACAATTAAGAGTAAAATGTAAAACAACTAAATACATGTCTTAACAATAAAGCAAAAAGAACTGAATAATAACAATAATCAATTGGCCCCCTCTAACAATTCTGGGGGTGGCCAAATTCACCAAAAGTAAATAACATAACTAAATCTCCGGAGCTAAGCGCACTTCAAGGTGTTGACAGTACTCTTCAAGTTTGGCTTTCTCCTTCAAGAGTTGAGATGCAACTATTTTACTTTCTTGGAACTGATCTTCCGCGACATGCTTATGGGTCATTTCCTTCTCAAGCTGAGCGTCTTTGTCCTTGAGCTGTTTTTCTAAGTTCTGAATCCTCTTCTTGTAGTTATTTTCTGAGGCCCGAAGCCTCCGACACTCTCGCTGAACCTTACTCAATTCTTCTTCCATTTCAGCATGAGACCTCTTCTTAGAACCGGTTGCATCGGAAGTTTCCCTTTGAGCTTCCTTGAGTTTACGAGCTAAGTCGGCCCTTTCTTGATCTGCCCAATAAAGTTTCATCCCCGCCTCATGGTCTTTTGCATGAAGCTGAATATTCTCAACATGAATCTGGGTAAACATATCAGTAGGCACCGTGTTACTTAGAGCAGCAGGAGGTTGCTCGTATAGAGGAGTCGGCCATGCAAATGGTAACCGTAAGATCTTAACCCTGGCTTTAACCCACTCCAAGTAAGAAATTCTAGCAATAGGAACCTTCTTACCCAAAGTAGTTCTATCCTTCCTATGAATTCCCTTCCAAGCACTTGTCACTTTTTTCAACATCTCAGGATCACTTCCCCTAGCGAAATATACTGATTCAGACACCTCCTTAACCTTTGGTGGTCCATCCATTGCATATCCCAATTGACGATAAGAAAGCGCCGGATTATAGTTGATACACCCCTTAGTTCCTATGAGGGGAACATTATGGAAATCTCCGTAACTAGTGACAACACTTTGCACTTCCCTCATATCATAATTCCACCGGATATCAAAATAAGTAAGGTTAACAAGCCTTGATGACCATCAGAGAGAAATCCTGGTATCCATGAAAGGGCCACTCACTGGTAGATGCAACCTAAGCCATTGATACAGCATCAAATGGCATAAACTAAAGTTACCACCTTTTCCGTGCCTGGAATGAATGGTGTAAAGAGTGTCTGCCAGGAGT
This sequence comes from Vicia faba, assembly GCA_948472305.1. NCBI lineage: Eukaryota > Viridiplantae > Streptophyta > Magnoliopsida > Fabales > Fabaceae > Vicia > Vicia faba. Next base: position 1,473,212,143 of record OX451741.1, read on the forward strand.
GTCGGTATCGGGTTCTTGTTTCTGAAAACACAGATAGCCTCCAAATCCACAAAATTTCTCTTGTGAGGGAAGAGGACAATCCCGTATATCATGAGAGCGAAAAAGAGCTGCAGTCACCCCAATTGCCTTTCTTTGCCCAATCTTCAGCTTTTTTCACTAAGAAACCCAAATAAAATCATGCAATACCCTCAGTGGACTTCCAATTGTCTTTCACCTCTTTCAAACTCAAACGAAGAATCTCAGCGACAACTTCAAACTTTGGCTTCTCCGGCACTTGGACAAAAGGAACTTCATCGGTCAATCTGATATTAAGCAGGTGCGCATACTCTTCTAGAGTAGGAACCAGTTGGTAATCTTATAAAGTAAAGCACCTTAATTCTTTGTCATAGAACTGGAAAAGAGTGATCAAAGCCATCGGGTCAACTGGAGTGTTAAGGACTAGTAACAGGTTGCCATAATTTTTGTTGAAGTTGTTCAGAACATCACCCTTCAAATAAGAACTCAACCTCTTCAACTCGGCCATATCAATGGTAGGGATCTGATAAGAGAAAGTATTTCTGGTGAGCTCTTTAGCATGAACTGAAGCAGACTCAACTGGAGGGAGATCAACCATTCTGACAGAAAGAAAACTCTTGAATGTCCCTGGAAAATGACATGCGCGTGCTAGTTATTATTATTTTTTTTACATTATTTTTTCCAGAAATAAATATGCTATGATGCAGTATGACAGGATCAAAGTTCACACTGGATCGTGGCTGGACCATTACAGAACAACACCCATCAAGATCAAAGGAGAATCTTGAAGCTTCAAAGCTAACATGGGAACCTGAATCATCTTCACGACACAAAGTCACCAACAGTACATGTACCTGTAATGAAAAGTTTTCCCGCCCCTCTCACGGGTGTAGTCTAGGTCAAGGTAAGGTTAAAAGCCAAATCATAGTACGAGAGCTCGAATGTCGGTATTATCATCCGATAACACCTATCTGAACTACCTCTGAAGTCATGGATCTCATGGTCAGGTCTACAAAGCATCCGCTTCATAGCTGCCATGGCCACTCTATTCCTAGCTCCTATGGAATTCACTCATAGCCTGGGTATGAGGCCTTTTACCTCATGGAACAACCCACCCACCAAGGAAATCCAGAAACCAAACAGTCCGTCCAAATCCAGTATGCAGAAAATAAAGCGCACATAGGATGCAATGCAAACAGATAAATATGCAAAGAGGTAAATAAACACCCAAAGAGAAAACAAACAAGAGCTAGGATCGACTCCGTGATGGACCAGCAAAAGGTCAATCTTTCCCCAGTGAAGTCGCCAGCTGAAACCGTTGGCTGAAAATCATCGAAACAATGAAGTCGCCACCGAACGTCTTTTATCCCGCCGAGAGGGAAAGGTAGACATCGAGAAAACCTGGAAAGGGAGAAATCATGGTATTTCGACCGAGAGATCGGTGTTGTACCCCAAAATTTGCCCTCTCATTTTATCAAGATTTCCCCTCACAAGACTCTCTGGATTCCAGACAGAATTAGGGTTTGCTCTGCTCAAGACATCTCCTTGCACTGATGACCTGAAATTAGGGTTTGAGTTTGCACAAGGATTTTTGGACTTTCAATGCTCAATGTGACTTTCATACTTCATGTTGGACTCCTAATATTTCTCATACCAAGTTTCAAGCCTTGAATTAAATTTTTGCCCAGTCAATTGGACAGTTGACCAAAAAAATCAGTTGTATTACGGAAAAAGTCAACTGTGGCCAATTTACAGTCAAACCTCATAATTTTTTATCCACATCAACATTATAGACTCATATGAACCATTTGATCAAGTTTGGACCACAACTCCTCAAGAAATTTGATCAGATCATCAAAAGGACAAAATGGTCATTTTTAGGGTTTTGACTTCAGAAGGGCAATTTCTGATTTTTCACCTAGACAATGGAAAATTGGGCTCAAGCATGGTTTCAAGGACTCAATGACATCATCTTGACCTAATCACAAGGTTCAAAAGACCCCAAATGCATTGGATTGACAGATGAATTTTCCAGTCAACTGATCAAAAATCAACTGTACATTGAAAAGTTAAACTTTGACTTTTTGGTCAAAATCAAGTACCAAGGGTCATTTTTTATCAAGATGGGTCAAAACATGAAACTTGTTCACCAGGAAACCTAATTTTGGAAATTAGGGTTTAAAATGGAAAATTTTCATAACTTATAAATTTTCTAAGTTATGAAAATTTCTTATTTTTTCCCAACTTTTCCCAACTTTTTCACCATGATGCAATTGGATTCAAACAAAACTTCTAAGATGAAAGTTGTATTCCTCCACAAAATATACAACTTTGATTCAGAAAGTTTTCCCAAAATATGCTTGGATCTCAAGTTATGATTTTGTGAACAAGGGTCTATGAAACTTTTAACTTAGTGAAATTTTGCCCTAGTTTAGGCAGGATTTTGACCTATCTTCATGGCAATTTTTCACATAGTTCCAAGTGGAATATCAAAATTCATTTCAAAGATGGATTGCATATCATGTTACAAGCTTTCCAAAATGTCCAATAACTCTCCAAAATCATTTGTGGTTAAGGAGAATCGAAGTATTAAAAATGGAAAAATATCACTTTTGGTTAAGGCATTTTACACCATGCTTCAAGTTACAAAATCTGTCCAAACCTTGCTTGTACTTGTTTACAGGTCCTTAAACCTCTTCACACTCATAAATTAAATGCAAACACATTGGATTAAGGCTTTATTCTGAGCTTTAGGGCATTGTACAAGGAATTAATCTAAAAATGGCAAAAAGGCAACATTGCCACTTTGATAAAGCTTGCTTTATGTCAAGTTGTTTCTCTTGAGCTGTGAACCCAATCTTTTGCAGCAAACCAACTCCAAAAACTTAGGGCAAGGTACACCAACTTTGTGCAGCTAGAGTACAAGCCTGTACAGGCCTTTGCATTGTCAACTTCACCTTTTCTTCAAAAACAAGCAAGTGTGCCAAAAGTCCATAACTTTGTAATCTGATATAACCAAGTGTTGTATTAATTTGAAATGACTTCAGCACACCACACCAAGCCTAGAACACGATTCCATAAGCTCTCAAACACCCAAATACACAAAATCACAAGTTCTTGTCAAAACAGGGCAAGTTCTGCACTTTCACTTCCATCTTCACATTGCCTCGTGCGTTTTGCCCCAAACCTCTTCCAACACACTCCATACAATATACCTAAGCTATCCCAACCATTCCCAAGTCACTAACTCCATTTACACACTTCACCATTTTCAAATTCGGACTTTGCAGGTTGAGTTCTACAAGCATATTCAAGTTATTTCAAAGAAGGTTAAGCATTGGGAAAGCTCAAAGGAACTTCAAGCAAGCTCACAAGTATCTCAGGCCTCACTCACAACCCCTACATTGCCATACTCGAGCTTGACTGAAACAGGTAAATTTCAAACTTCTATCTCTCTATTTAGGAATCATTAGGCTTAGGTTTGTGAATAAAAAATGTAGTCCTCATTGCCCTTGAGTTGTACATATGCATATAATTCATTTATGTTAACTGAGCTAGGAGTATTTGATAGTTGAACTTTCTGAAAAAACTAGGTCAAGATTTAGGGCCAGAGAAATTCTCTTTGGTCTTTGAGAGTTAGATTAAGTTTTTTATATGGTTAGAATCGTGTGATCAAGAGCTATAACTTTCAGGTTGCAAGTTTTTGTTTTTAAGCAAAAAGCAGAAGATACGAATACTGAACAAGGGCACGCGTTTTCTTGCTGTCTCAAGGACATGGATGAAGGAATCTGGGCTGGGCCTGGTTTTGGTTTCTTTTTGCACCCCCCTGCTTGCTCTTTACACCCCCATTGGCCCATTGTTTTTATTTTTTCATATTTTCCATTTCTATTTTCATTTCTGACTTTTATTATTTTTTCTAAATATAAAAAAAATCACTAAAAATATTTTCTTAAATTTTCACATTTTATTTTATTATTTTTATTATTTTTTGGACATAGAAATAATTACTATAATAATATACTTTTATTTTCTTAAATAAAAACTTGTAAATATTATAAAAATATTATATATTTTTTATACACTTAAATAATATTTTTCTCACATATTTTATTTTTCAATTATTTTGTGAATATATTTATTTATTTTCTTTGTACATAAATGAATATATATATATATATATATATATATATATATATATATATATATATATATATATATATATATATATATATATATATATATATATATATATATATATATATATATATATATATATATATATATATATATATATATATATATATATATATATATATATATATATATATATATATATATATATATATATATATATATATATATATTCTTAAAACAAAAACTAGGGTTTCCACCCTTAATAAAAATAATCATTTATTTTCTTATTTTTTTTAGGACATTAAATAATTTATTTTACATAAAAATAATACAAAAAAACATTTTTGCATATTTATATTTAATTGCATATTTAAATAATTGTCCATTTATTATTTGTACAATAAATTCAATATGGTTGTAATAGTTTTTAGGGCTTTATTTCTTGCAAATACCCCCCTATTCAAACTTGTATCCCCCTCCCCATATCAATGTTGTAATAGTTGTAGATTTACTTTTTACGCATTTTATTGCTTTCAAATATGTATGATAGTAAGATTAGGGTTTGCATGCAAGAACAAAAATCAAACAAATAGCATGACTAAATACAAGACAAAAATGCATGAAAAATGACAACACAATGCACACAAGCACCCCGAGGGTTTCATCCACTTGTTGCCTTAAAAACATGGCCATGGTATGCATGTTAGGTATCTTGGCAAAACAAAACAAAACAAAAGATCATAGTCCCTCGATGACGCTATCTTGGTTGCCTATACAAAAATGATCTAGTCCCTCAAAAACTTGCTAAGATACTTGGCAATATTATTATCATGGCCATACAATGACCCACGCCCGTCCCGTTTAACATCCAAACACAAGGTTGTTTACCAAATACAATAGTAAAACAACAATGTCAAAGGGTTAAAAATATGTAGGAAAGATCTTTGAGTAGGGTAGACAACTCCTAGTTATTTGATCAAACTTGCAAACATCCTTGCTAATTTCAAACACACAACACAATTTCAAAACATTTCCCAAAACAAACTTTCAAACATTGAAACATTTTTCAAAAGACAAACACCTTTGTATATATTCAAACAAGAATCATTACAAAGGTTGCCTAAACAAAGGCCTCTTTTTAAAATATTTTCAAAACCACACAAAAGCACCATTTCAAACAATTGAAAAGAAAAATCAAGTGATCTAAACAAGTAACTAAGGGCCCATGGAAAACCATGGATGAAAAGGGTGCTAGCACCTTCCCTTTTCATAATCTACCCCCCGAACTCAAGAAAACATCTCAAAGGTATTTCCTGTGCTTTTTGACCTTTCCTTTGGATAAAATAAAAAGTCGGTGGCGACTCTTGCTAAACCGAAACATTTGCGAACACAAACGCAAAACCTCAAGTCAGTTCTCCCACCGTATCACAGAACTGGCGAATCTGCTGGGGAAATTTATAAAAGTGAGGTTACCTTAGGGTTTTAGATCACCTTTACATGCTTATCTTGTTTGCCTTGATTGCTTTACATTTGGTTCTATTGTTTGGGTTTGAAATCCTCTACCCAGATTTGGGAAACATTCATAGGTAAATAGAAATACGTTGTGGAAACTGTGCAGGGTATACCGACATGGTTGAAGCAATAGCTATATTAGTGCGACATATTTGTGGGTACCGGTAGCCTCTGAGTCAATCAAAGAGAATACGGGGCCGCTGAGTGATGTCATGAAGCACTAATGGACTTTTAGAACCTTTACTTGACCATCTTGGCCTTTTTAGGGATAGTGAGATGACCGGCTTTGGTGCAGTCTGAAGTTGGTAGATACTCGATACTACACTCATTGAGGGTTATTTTCTTGGAATATTTCGGTCGCCAGTAAAGTGGCTAAACTGAAACAATGAACACAGAAAATAATCCAGTGATATTGAGCTCCTTAGAACCCGGTTACTATTTATAGGACAGGTTGAGCCAACTAACTTCAAGAGGGTACTTACCTATGAAACCCCATGCAAGCCTGAAACTATGAACTTGTGTGCTTTTCTTGTACATATACTTGTGCATACATCATGGACATCATGAAAGCATCATTTGCATCCACTAACCATTTCAAGGGTTTGGATCTTCATCTTTGTTCCTACTTTGTAGGTTATGGAATCACTTCGCAGGAAAACAATCCAAGTCAACCTTGTGAGAATTCCTCCTCAACTCAAGGAGCTTGCTTCCAAGATTCCAGAGTATTCTCCATTCACTGAAAGACATGGTCGACTTCTCAATTTGGTGAACTCCAACATAGAGGAAGACATGCTGAAAGTTCTCTTCCAGTTCTTTGACCCCCTGCACCACTGCTTCATATTTCCTGATTACCAACTAGTGCCTACTTTGGAGGAATTTTCTCAACTTATGAGGATTCCTATTCTCCATCAACTACCCTATAACGGTACGGAAAGAGATCCAAAGCCTGAAGATGTTGCTCAAGCCTTACACTTGCAACCATCTGATATCATAGGTCATTGGGAAACCAGAAGTGGTGTCAAGGGTTTCTTGGCAAAGTTTCTGTTTGAGAAAGCTCAAGAATGCTGGAATTCTCTAGACCTACAAGCTTTTGAGGAGATTGTAGCTCTTCTCATCTATGGGTTGGTCTTGTTCCCAAACCCTGACCAACTTATAGATGTGAATGTTGTTTTCATATCTCGGAATCCTATGCCTACATTGCTTGGGGACATCCTCCACTCATTTCACACACGAACAATGAGGAAAAGAGGTGTTCTCATATGCTGTACTCCTTTTCTAGCAAGGTGGTTTATTTCTCACCTTCCCCAATCAGTCTTGAAGAATGAGCAAGGCTTGAGGTGGTCACAACGATTGATGACTCTTACACATTCAGACGTTCATTGGTGTTCTCGGTCCAGAGAAAATGTCATCATCATTGATCTTTGTGGGGAATTCCCTAATGTCCCACTACTTGGCATTAGGGGAGGCATTACCTATAACCCCCGCTTGGCTCTGAGACAGTTTGGGTATGCCCGAAGGGATGGCCCACATGACATGCTGATTCCAGACTTGGTTTTTGACTTCGACAACAACGCTTAAGGACTTCGACAAAGGTTTATCCGAGCTTGGAGGATGCCCAACAAGGTAGACAGTAAGACATTGGGACATAATAATTCTATCCCCCTTGAGCCTTACCTCAAGTGGGTATGAACCCGCGCCCAGAGTCTTATGATGCCTTACCCCTACATTCTCCCTGTGATCAAAGAGCCTGTTATAGAAGGAGAGGTTCCATACACCCTCCTGCATCCTGACATGCCAACATCACTAGAAGATTTGCAAAGGAGTTGGATACAGCTCAAGGGAGAACACAATACTTTTGAAGCCCAATTCTACGCCAGTGAGAAGAAGGTTTTGGAACTTACTCGTCAACTCCACGAAGAGAAGACTCTCAACACCTACATTGCACTAAAAAGGATGCGCAACGTCTTTTTACATTAGAATTTTGTATTATTTTGTCCATGGGGCATTGATGTACTAACAAATTCTATCTTATTAATATGACGTGTGTTCTTTTTGTTTTAAACAAATTTGAATTTCTGAATCCTTGAATGCATTACATGAATACATATCACTCATCATATGCATAAACAGGTCTTCACACCAGGTTTCCTTATCTCTCTGCTGTTTATTTCAGCAAGATGGATATAGAGCAGACGGTCAAAGATTTGCAAGCGCAAAATTCGCAGTTCCAACAATTACTCATGACCTTGGCAAAGGGTCAGGAGGATCTTAAAGCTCTGTTAGAGAAGGAAAAAAAAAAGAGAAAAAGAAAAAGAAGATAGTTGGTGTGGCTACTTTGGGTAGAAGATTTGAAGGTCAAGCTAGAAGGGTCCTGGATTTCCCCTCAACATCTGATGAAGGGGTAGGAAAAGGAAAGGGAGTTGCAGTACCATCTGAGTCTGAGGAAGAAGAAGAGGAGGAGGATGAAGACTATTATGAACAACAGTACCCTCCTGTAGATGAAAAGTACAAAAATCTGGAAGAACGTCTAGCAGCCATGGAGATTCAGAGGGTGCCTGGGTTGGACTTTGAAGAGCTGGGTTTGGTTTCTGGGATTGTCATTCCCCCCAAGTTTAAAGTGCCTCTTTTTGCTAAGTACGATGGGGTGTCTTGCCTAAAGATACACCTACGGTCTTACGTCAGAAAAATTCAACCTCATTCTTCTGACAAGGACCTGTGGGTTCACTTCTTCCAGGATAGTTTGTCGGGGACACAGTTGGATTGGTTCTACCAACTAGAGAGGTCTGACGTGCATAATTGGGAGGATTTGCCTGCTGCCTTCTACAAGTAGTATCAATATAATGCTGACTTAGCACCAACCCGTACTCAATTACAGAGTATGGGCATGGTCTCAAATAAAGGCTTTAAGGAGTATGCCCAGAAATGGAGAGACTTGGCAGGACGAGTTCAACCACCTCTATCTGAGAGAGAGCTTATAGATATGTTCTTGGATACACTGTCAGGTCCCTTTTTCAATCACCTGATTGGAAGTTCATCTGCGGGGTTCACCGAGTTGATTCTAACTGGTGAGAGAGTTGAAGCCAGAATTAAAAGCGGTAAAATTCAAAAGGATGCATCTGCTTCCGCTGCCATCAAAAAGAACTTTCCAGTAAATAAGGAAGTCTCAGTTGTCTACTCTCAAAGAGGTCAAGGAAGAGTTGAGCGCCGGCCAGCGGTGGGGGCCGTGATGATTCAGAAGTTTGTAGCTGATCAGCCCAGAAACAATCAACTTAGAACCAACCAAACAAGGGTGGAAAGGCCTGCACGACAATACACCCAGATAAACATGACTCCCGCTCAGGTTCTACCCCATCTCTTGAAGTTAAACCTTGCCAATTTAAGGGAGGCCCCGAAAAATCCTAACACTTCGTCACCGCACTACCATCCCAACGCCAAGTGTGCTTATCATTCAGACAGCCTGGGGCACGACACCAACAATTGTTGGGCCCTCAGGAATAAGATTCAGGATTTAATAGACATTAAGGAAGTGGAATTCGACGCCCCTAAAAAGCCGAATGTGATCTCTGCCCCAATTCCAAAGCATGGCCACAATGCCCATGCTATTAAAGAAGATATTTTTGTTACTACTGTTGATGATTTGATGATTCTGTTACCGATAATCAAACTGAATTTGTTGAAGGCTGGGATTTTCCTAGGATGTGAAAAAGATTGCTGCCTTTGTTCATCCTTACCAACCGACTGTCCGTTGTTGAAGTTAGGCATCCAATGCCTAATGGATAATCAAGAAATCCTTTTTGAAAGACTCCTGTTACACCGACTCCTGTCAAGATATTGCTATAATTACCATATCCGCCAATCTTTCCAAGGTCTCCAAAAGACCTGTTAAGATTACATCTGATCCAAAGATTGTACCTCTGAAGATAACCATGCTGGGGCCTATCCCGTACAAGTCCAACAAATCAATACCGTGGAACTATGAGGGAGAGATCTTCTACCACGATATTAAGCAGATTGAATCAACTGAAGAAAGTTCTAATGAAGAGACTCCTGGCATAGGAAATATTGCTGGAACGAGTAAAATCACCTGCAGCGGAAGAATTTTCTCTCTGGAGATTGCTCCTCCAAGGGCAGTCTTCGGACCCTCAATTGCTCCTAAAGTTACTCCTGTACTGGTCAACATATCTGTGAGAACTCCAGTTATTGAAGAAGTTGTAACTCCCGTGGTTGTACCCTCTGTTGTTGCTACTGATAAAGGGAAGGGGATCCAAGAAGCGCCCGTCAGGACAAGGGCTCAGCCTTTGGTCATCCCTGAGACAACTCAAAAAGAAATGGAGGAGATTTTGAAAATAATTAAGAAAAGCGACTATGATGTTGTGGAGCAACTGGGGCAAACCCCCTCAAAAATCTCTATGCTGGCCATGTTGCTCTGTTCTGAAGCTCATGCTAAAGCCCTGATAAGATTCTTGAAGACGGCCCACGTGCCGCAGGAAACCTCCGCGGATCAGTTCCAAGAGTGTGTAGCTAGCCTAACAACCGACAATGGTCTTGGCTTCTCCGATGCCGATTTAACATCTAAGGGGAGAAAGCATAATGACGCGCTGCATGTATCGGTGGAATGCAGAGGGACTACTCTAGCTCACGTTCTGGTTGATACTAGGTCGTCTTTAAATGTCTTGCCGAAGAAAGCATTGGACAGATTGGACTGTGAAGGTTTGACCCTGAAGCCCAGCAATATCATTGTCAGAGCCTTTGATGGTTCTAAAAGGATGGTCCACGGGGAGATGGACATCCCGATTAAAGTGGGAACTGAAACCTTCAACTCCATATTCTATGTGATGGATATCCGTCCCTCCTATTCTTGCTTGTTGGGAAGACCCTGGATTCATAATGCTGGGGCCGTCACTTCCTCTCTACATCAAATGCTCAAGTACCCTGTTCAGGGGAAAATCATAACAGTTCACGGTGAAGAGAAATATATGATAAGCCATCTTAATTCTTTCCGCTATGTGGAGTTAGATGGCGAATTCATAGAAACCCCTTTCCAACACTTCGAGGAAGTTTCTGAGGAGATTGTAGCAACCAAGATGGTGTCTTCTGTACCCATGATTACCAAACTTGTGCCTCATATGTCATCCTTCAAAGATGCAAAGGTTGTGATTGAAGAAGGAGGAAGCACAATCTGGGGGCAGCTTCTCGATTTTCCTTTCAAAATTGATAAATTCGGCTTGGGTTTCACTGCTTCTGCTCAAAAGGTTGTACGCCGCTCCCGGGCTGGAGGACCACCAGTGAAGATCACCCATCATGGAATCAATGCTTTGGAGCATGGTGAAGAGGAGAGCAATCTGGAAGACTGGATTTTCCCGACTGTTGACGGAGGATTGAACAACTGGGAGGAAAAGGACTTTGTTCCCATTACTTTCATAAATCAGTAATTTATCTTTCAAAAATTTATGTTGGTCTGTAATAATTCTTAAACAATTCGTACACTTTTTGCCTTATGCCTTACCCGAGGCATATAGGTCCATTTGTAAGGGTTTGATTTTTCATCTTCATATGCCATTTTTAATGAATCATGGACGTTTTCATATATAAACTTTTGTGTTAATTTTCTTTCCTTTTACATATTATTTGTTTAAAGATGGCTATCCCTTACACACACCCACACTCATAAAATGCAGGTACCCTTCCATTCCGGATTCCATGGGTAACAATTTTGCTATGGCCTTCAGTGACTCTGAAGATCTGGTCAATCATGCCGAATACGAAGGTGATGAAGACTGTGAAGTGCCAGAAGAATTGGCTAGACTGTTACAACAGGAAGAAAAGGCTATTCTGCCCCACGAAGAGCTGTTAGAGACAATCAACTTGGATACTGATGAAGACAGAAAAGAAGTCAGAGTGGGTTCCAACCTAGAGCCAAGTGTCAAAGAGCGCTTAGTTCAGCTGTTGAATGAATATGTTGAGATCTTTGCCTGGTCCTATGAAGACATGTCGGGACTCGATACAGATATTGTGGTTCACCGTCTCCCTACAAAATAAGATTGTCCACCAATTAAACAGAAAGTCCACCGAATGAGGCCCGACATGTCAGAAAAGATCAAAGCTGAAGTAATGAAGCAGTTCAATGTTGGGTTTCTTGCTGTTAATTCCTATCCACAATGGGTTGCTAATATTGTGCCCGTGCCTAAGAAGGACGGCAAAGTCAGAATGTGCATGGATTACAGAGACTTAAATAAGGCCAGCTCTAAAGATGACTTTCCACTACCGCACATCGACATCTTGGTTGATAATACAGCTCAACACAAGGTATTTTCTTTCATGGATGGATTTTCAGGGTACAACCAGATCAAAATGGCCCCTGAAGACATGGAGAAGACTACTTTTGTTACGCGGTGGGGTACCTTCTGCTATAAAGTGATGCCATTCAGGCTGAAGAATGTCGGGGCAACCTATCAGCGCGCCACGGTAGCTTTGTTTCATGACATGATAGCCCATTCACAAACAGAAGAAGAACGCCTCGACCATTTGAAAAAGCTGTTTGTCAGGTTGAAGGAGTACAAGCTCAGACTGAAACCTAGCAAGTGCACTTTCGGAGTCAAGTCTGGTAAACTCTTGGGTTTCATAGTCAGCAACAAAGGCATCGAGGTTGATCTTGCCAAAGTCAAAGCTATACAAGAAATGCCTGCCCCTCGCACTGAGAAGGAGGTCAGAGGTTTCTTGGGACGCCTAAACTACATTGCAAGGTTCATTTCACACCTAACATCTACCTGTGAGCCATTCTTCAAGCTGTTGAAGAAAGATCAGGTGGTTAAATGGAATGATGACTGTCAAGTTGCTTTCGATAAAATCAAGGAGTATTTGCTAGAACCTTCTATCTTGATGTCTCCCGTCGAAGGAAGACCGCTAATCATGTACCTGACTATTCTGGATAATTCAATGGGGTGCGTACTGGGCCAACATGACGAGTCTGGCCGAAAAGAGCATGCCATTTATTACCTTAGCAAAAAGTTTACCGACTGTGAGACCCGATACTCGCTGCTCGAGAAAACTTGTTGCGCTTTGGTATGGGTTGCTCGCTGGCTAAGGCAGTATATGTTGACTCATACCACTCTACTGATATCTAAGATGGATCCGATCAAGTACATCTTTGAGAAACCGGCTTTATCTGGAAGAATAGCTAGATGGAAGATGATTCTGACCGAATACGATATCCAGTACACGACCCAAAAATCCATAAAGGGGGGTGTACTAGCTGACCATCTGGCTCATCAAGCTATCGAAGATTACCAATCCATGAAGTTTGACTTCCCCGACGAGGACATTATGACTTTGGATAACATTGAAGATCTCAGACTGTATGACGGGCCTGAACAAGGATCCCGATGGACCCTGTACTTTGATGGTGCCTCCAATGCACTTGGGAACGGTATCGGTGCGGTACTCATTTCTCCACAAGGTTGCCATACACCTTTCACAGCTAGACTCTGCTTTAACTGCACCAACAACATGGCCGAGTATGAAGCTTGTATCTTTGGACTCAAAGCTGCAATAGACCTGGGAATCAAATCTTTGGTTGTGTTTGGGGACTCCGCTTTGGTCATCAGTCAGATCAAAGGAGAGTGGGACACTAAACATCCTAACCTCATCCCTTACAAAGAACATGTCTTGACATTGCTACCTCATTTCGAGCAGATTACCTTCGAGCACTTCCCGCGAGAAGAGAACCAGCTAGCAGATGCTCTAGCTAAAATGTCATCCATGTTTAAACTTAACTGGGATAATGAGGCTCCCCAAATCACCATTGAGCGGATGGATGAACCTGCAAATTGTCACAAGATTAATACTGAAGAAGTAGTGGACCGACCTTGGTTTCACGAAGTCAAAAGGTATCTCGAGGCGCAAGAATACCCTGAAGGAGCTTCAATCAATGACACAAAGTTCTTAAGGAGATTCTCTGCCAAGTTCTTCCTGAGCAATGGTATCCTATACAAGCACAATCATGATTGCATTCTGCTTCGTTGTGTGGACAAGATTGAAGCTGAGCAGATCATGGCTGAACTGCATAATGGTACCTTTGGAACCCATTCTAGCGGACATACGATGGCTAAGAAGATTCTACGGGCAGGCTATTACTGGTCTACCATGGAACCTGATTGTCATCAACATTCCCGTACTTGTCACAAATGTCAAATCTATGCGGACAAGGTACATATACCTCCAGTTCCTCTCAATGTCTTAACATCTCCTTGGCCATTCGCTATGTGGGGAATCGACATGATTGGAGAGATCAAGCCTACAGCATCCAATGGACATCGTTTCATTCAGGTGGCCATTGACTACTTTACCAAGTGGGTCGAAGCAGCTTCCTTCGCCTCCGTTACAAATAATGTGGTTGCCCGCTTCATCAAGAAGAACCTCATTTTCCGGTACGGTATCCCCGACAGGATTATCACTGACAATGGTACAAACCTTAACAACACTATGATCACCGCCTTGTGCAAGCAATTCCAGATTCAACATCACAATTCATCTCCCTATTGGCCAAAGATGAACATTGTTGTCGAAGCTGCAAACAAAAATATCAAGAAGATCATACAAAAGATGACAGTCACCTACAAGGACTGGCATGAGATGTTACCGTTTTCTCTCCACGGGTACCGTACCACGGCGCGTACATCAACTGGGGCAATGTCTTATTCTTTGGAATACGGCATGGAAGCTGTTTTGCCCATCGAGGTTCAGATTCCCTCCTTGAGAATCATGAAAGATGCTGGTTTGAGTGAAGACGATTGGATTCAGACCCGGCTTGATCAACTCAACTTGATTGACGAAAAGCGGCTTACTGCTGTTTGCCATGGTCAGACATATCAAAAACGGATGATCAAGGCTTTCAACAAGAAAGTCAGACGCCAGGTATATCAAGTCGGGGATCTTGTAATCAAGCGGATCATCTTGCCGCAAAGTGATCCCAGGGGCAAATGGACTCCTACCTACGAAGGACCATTTGTGATCAAAAACATCTTTTCTGGTGGGGAAATGATCTTAACCACCATGGACAGCGACGATCTGCCGCACCCTGCGAATGCAGACATAGTCAAAAGATACTACGCATAAACGACCTGACAAGTTGAAAACCCGAAAGGGCGACTTGGGAAAAAAAGGCCTCCCGGTGAATCAAAAACCCGAAAGGGCAATTCAGGCAAAAGTTAGGGATAAATAAAAAAATTTGTACACCCGGCAAGTTGAAAACCCGAAAGGGCGACTTGGGCAAAAAAGGGTTTCCCGGTGGATCGAAAACCCGAAAGGGAGGTCCAGGAAAAAGTTAGGGAATTAAAGCGTATGATTATGTCTCATCGGATCACTTTAAGGACAATCTCTTCACGAACAAGCTCCAGGCTTCTGATCAATCCAATCATCATTGGGCGAAGCAACGAATGGATAAGATATCCAGAGTTACGAAGGCTATAGCAGAATGGGAACCCCATGGAATTTTTACACATAGCCATCTTTCTTTGTATAAATTTTTCTCAATTTTATGACAACATTCTCTTACTAGGATGTCTGTCCCCTTTGTACAAAATACTTACACAAAATTAATACAAAGATACTTCCGAAGTGCAGAAAACTATTTGCCTTTTCTTCTTTTTAAACTTGTGTTTTATTTGAAAAAGTCCAATGATTTATTAAATAAGCATATGCATTTGAATATAATCACACGTTTACAAATAAACGAAATGAGAAAGAATAATTACTGACAGGTTGGAATTATAGTGAAACGTCTTTAGGCTATTCCAGGAGAAATCCCCTGCAGTACATCATCTAGACCCCCAGTGGAGCTAAAACCTTGAAATACATATCCCTAGCGGAGCTAAATTTCAAAATCCCCATCAGAGTTAAGTTTTCAAACTCCCAATCCCCAGCGGAGCAAAAACTTTGAACCACAGACCCTCAGCAAAGATGAAACCTTCTTCCCCAACAGAGTCAAATTTCCATACAAAATCAAATCAGCATGTCATTAAGATCCCCAGCGGAGCTGAGACTATCAATCTACAGCGGAAACCATTCAGTTTTCCCTAGATTCCCCAGCAAGTTATCTTAAAGTCTGAGAGCCAATCAGATAACAGTTAACTTTTGTCTTATCCCCAACCAGGATAATTCCCCAGTAGATTGGCATACAACCCAAACTCCTGATCTCCCCAGCAGGATAGCTACTCCCCAGCAGTATAGCTACTCCCCACAGAGTTTTTACTTCCCAACAGAATGAAGATTCTCATTTTTGTTTCCCCCGGAAAGTCGTAAAGGATTCTCACATCCCCACAGAAGTTGTCAAGTTTTTGATAATCCCCGCGAGTTGTCAAAGGTTTTGAATCTCTAACAGCGGTCAAGGATTTATTTTCCTCGGCAGCAGTCAAGGATTTTATTATCTCCAGCTATCAAGGATTTATTTTCCTTAGCAAGACAGCGAATCAGCTTACATGCGCATACATTACATTCATATATCATAAACATTGATAAAACACATATATTGCATCATATATTTCATGTAACATAACTTTATGTTTCAGCTAACATTTTACCCTTTTCAGGATAAGATTAACAAGCTACCAATATGCAATCATGAAAACAGCTTAGAGATGCTCCAGACACGGATGCTTTTCTATTTGCTTATTCAGATTCAAAGCTCAGAAAACAGCTTAGAGATGCTCCAGACACGGATGCTATTCTATTGCTTATTCAAATTCAAAGCTCACAAAACAGCTTAGAGATGCTCCATACACAGATGCTATTCTATTGCTTATTCAAAAATCTCAGAAAACAGCTTAGAGATGCTCCAGACACGGATGCTATTCTATTGCTTATTCAAAGATTTCAGAAAACAGCTTAGAGATGTTCCAGAAACGGATGCTATTCTATTGCTTATTCAAAGATTTCAGAAAACAGCTTAGAGATGCTCCAGACACGAATTTATTCTATTGCTTATTAAGATCCCCAACTCAGAGATGTTCCAGACACGGATACCATTATGGCGCTCTTTCTTCTGACTTACAACTTACAACTCAGCAGACATTCTCGAATGGCATATTTAAGCCCATCTCCAACAAGATTCTACCATCTCCAAATGGCATCTTTAAGCCCATTCCCTCAACTACATTTTGACGAGTGCAAATTTACTGGCACTCTAGTGTCCAATCATCTTTTACCTTTGAGTCACGAATGGAAAACTCGCCAATCTAACTCTTCAGGTTCAAGAAGATTGAACAGGGGCAGCTGTTGTACCCCCAAATTTTCCCTCTCATTATATCAAGATTTCCCCTCACAAGACTCTCTGGATTCCAGACAGAATTAGGGTTTGCTCTGCTCAAGACATCTCCTTGCACTGATGACCTGAAATTAGGGTTTGAGTTTGCACAGGAATTTTTGGAATTTCAATGCTCAATGTGACTTTCATACTTCATTTTGGACTCCTAAGATTTCTCATACCAAGTTTTAAGCCTTGAATCAAATTTTTGCCCAGTCAATTGGACAATTGACCTAAAAAATCAGCTGTATTGGGGAAAAAGTCAATTGTGGCCAATTTACAGTCAAACCTCATAATTTTTGATCCACATCAACATTATAGATATGAACCATTTGATCAAGTTTGGACCACAACTCCTCAAGAAATTTGATCAGATCATCAAAAGGACATAATGGTCATTTTTAGGGTTTTGACTGCAGAAGGGAAATTTCTAATTTTTCACCTAGCCAATGTCAAATTGGGCTCAAGCATAGTTTCAAGGACTCAATGACATCATCTTGACCTAATCACAAGGTTCAAAAGATCCCAAATGCATTGGATTGACATATGAATTTTCCAGTCAACTGATCAAAAATCAACTGTACATTGAAAAGTCAAACTTTGACTTTTTGGTCAAAATTAAGTGCCAAGGGTCATTTTTCATC
Source organism: Vicia faba (assembly GCA_948472305.1). Lineage (NCBI taxonomy): Eukaryota > Viridiplantae > Streptophyta > Magnoliopsida > Fabales > Fabaceae > Vicia > Vicia faba. The sequence continues at coordinate 1,473,229,747 of OX451741.1, forward strand.
AAGATGGGTCAAAACATGAAACTTGTTCACCAAGAAACCTAATTTTGAATTAGGGTTTAAAATGGAAAATTTTCATAACTTAGAAATTTTCTAAGTTATGAAAATTTCTTATTTTTTTCCAACTTTTCCCAACTTTTTCACCATGATGCAATTGGATTCAAACAAAACTTCCAAGATGAAAGTTGTATTCCTCCACAAAATCTACAAATTTGATTCACAAATTTTTCCCAAAATATGCTTGGATCTCAAGTTATGATTTTGTGAACAAGGGTCTATGAAACTTTTAACTTAGTGAAATTTTGCCCTAGTTTAGGCAGGATTTTGACCTATCTTCATGGCAATTTTTCACATAGTTCCAAGTGGAATATCAAAATTCATTTCAAAGATGGATTGCATATCATGTTACAAGCTTTCCAAAATGTCCAATAACTCTCCAAAATCATTTGTGGTTAAGGAGAATCGAAGTATTAAAAATGGAAAAATATCACTTTTGGTTAAGGCATTTTACACCATGCTTCAAGTTACAAAATCTGTCCAAACCTTGCTTGTACTTGTTTACAGGTCCTTAAACCTCTTCACACTCATAAATTAAATGCAAACACATTGGATTAAGGCTTTATTCTGAGCTTTAGGGCATTGTACAAGGAATTAATCTAAAAATGGCAAAAAGGCAACATTGCCACTTTGATAAAGCTTGCTTTATGTCAAGTTGTTTCTCTTGAGCTGTGAACCCAATCTTTTGCAGCAAACCAACTCCAAAAACTTAGGGCAAGGTACACCAACTTTGTGCAGCTAGAGTACAAGCCTGTACAGGCCTTTGCATTGTCAACTTCACCTTTTCTTCAAAAACAAGCAAGTGTGCCAAAAGTCCATAACTTTGTAATCTGATATAACCAAGTGTTGTATTAATTTGAAATGACTTCAGCACACCACACCAAGCCTAGAACACGATTCCATAAGCTCTCAAACACCCAAATACACAAAATCACAAGTTCTTGTCAAAACAGGGCAAGTTCTGCAGTTTCACTTCCATCTTCACATTGCCTCGTGCGTTTTGCCCCAAACCTCTTCCAACACACTCCATACAACATACCTAAGCTATCCTAACCATTCCCAAGTCACTGTAACTCCATTTACACACTTCACCATTTTCAAAATCTGACTTTGCAGGTTGAGTTCTACAAGCATATTCAAGCTATTTCAAACAGGTTAAGCATTGGGAAAGCTCAAAGGAACTTCAAGCAAGCTCACAAGTATCTCAGGCCTCACTCACAACCCCTACATTGCCATACTCGAGCTTGACTGAAACAGGTAAATTTCAAACTTCTATCTCTCTATTTACGAATCATTAGGCTTAGGTTTGTGAATAAAAAATGTAGTCATCATTGCCCTTGAGTTGTACATATGCATAGAATTCATTTATGTTAACTGAGCTAAGAGTATTTGATAGTTGAACTTTATGAAAAAACTAGGATAAGATTTATGGCCAGAGAAATTCTCTCTGGTCTTTGAGAGTTAGATTAAGTTTTTTATATGGTTAGAATCGTGTGATCAAGAGCTATAACTTTCATGTTGCAAGTTTTTGTTTTTAAGCATAAATGCAGGAGATACGAATATTGAACAAGGGCGCGCGTTTTCTTGCTGTCTCAAGGACATGGATGAAGGAATCTGGGCTGGGCCTGGTTTTGGTTGCTTTTTGCACCCCCTGCTTGCTCTTTGCACCCCCTTGGCCCATTGTTTTTATTTTTTCATATTTTCCATTTCTATTTTCATTTCTGACTTTTATTATTTTTTCTAAATATAAAAAAATCACTAAAAATATTTTCTTAAATTTTCACATTTTATTTTATTATTTTTATTATTTTTTGGACATAGAAATAATTACTATAATAATATACTTTTATTTTCTTAAATAAAAACTTGTAAATATTATATATTTTTTATACACTTAAATAATATTTTTCTCACATATTTTATTTTTCAATATTTTTGTGAATATATTTATTTATTTTCTTTGTACATAAATGAATAAATAATATGATATATATATATATATATATATATATATATATATATATATATATATATATATATATATATATATATATATATATATATATATATATATATATATATATATATATATATATTTTCTTAAAACAAAAACAAGGGTTTCCACCCTTAATAAAAATAATCATTTATTTTCTTATTTTTTTAGGACATTAAATAATTTATTTTACATAAAAATAATACAAAAAACATTTTTGCATATTTATATTTAATTGCATATTTAAATAATTGCCCATTTACTATTTGTACAATAAATTCAATATGGTTGTAATAGTTTTTAGGGCTTTATTTCTTGCAAATACCCCCCTATTCAAACTTGTATCCCCCTCCCCATATCAATGTTGTAATAGTTGTAGATTTACTTTTTTACGCATTTTATTGCTTTCAAATATGCATGATAGTAAGATTTGGGTTTGTATGCAAGAATAAAAATCAAACAAATAGCATGACTAAATACAAGATAAAAATGCATGAAAAATGACAACACAATGCACACAAGCACCCCTAGGGTTTCATCCACTTGTTGCCTTAAAAACATGGCCATGGTATGCATGTTAGGTATCTTGGCAAAACAAAACAAAACAAAACAAAAGATCATAGTCCCTCAATGACGCTATCTTGGTTGCCTATACAAAAATGATCTAGTCCCTCAAAAACTTGCTAAGATACTTGGCAATATTGTTATCATGGCCATACGATGACCCACGCCCGTCCCGTTTAACATCCAAACACAAGGTTGTTTACAAAATACAATGGTAAAACAACAATGTCAAAGGGTTAAAAATGTGTAGGAAAGATCTTTGAGTAGGGTAGACAACTCCTAGTTATTTGATCAAACTTGCAAACATCCTTGCTAATTTCAAACACACAACACAATTTCAAAACATTTTCCAAAACAAACTTTCAAACATTGAAACATTTTTCAAAAGACAAACACCTTTGTATATATTCAAACAAGAATCATTACAAAGGTTGCCTAAACAAAGGCCTCTTTTCAAAATATTTTCAAAACCACACACAAAAGCACCATTTCAAACAATTGAAAAGCAAAAGCAAGTGATCTAAACAAGTAACTAAGAGCCCATGGAAAACCATGGATGAAAAGGGTGCTAGCACCTACCCTTTTCATAATCTACCTCCCGAACTCAAGAAAACATCTCAAAGGTCTTTCCCGTGGTTTTTGACCTTTCCTTTGGATAAAATAAAAAGTAGGATAACAAACATGGCAAAGATGGAGAAACATCGATTAAAGGATAACAAGAAATCATGGCAAAGATGGCGAAACATCAAGAAAATAGATGACAAAACATCACACCTAACAATGACATTGAGAATCAAAGTAGGATAACAAACATGTGCGATGGAGAAACATTGGCTTCAACAAATATGCGATGGTGAAACATCGATTAAAGGATAACAAGAAATCATGGCAAAGATGGTGAAACATCAATGAAATAGATGACGAAACATCACACCTAACAATGACATTGAGAATCAAAGTAGGATAACAAACATGTGCGATGGCGAAACATCGGCTTCAACAAATATGCGATGGCGAAACATCAATTAAAGGATAACAAGAAATCATGGCAAAGATGGTGAAACATCAATGAAATAGATGACGAAACATCACACCTAACAATGACATTGAGAATCAAAGTAGGATAACAAACATGTGCGATGGCGAAACATCGGCTTCAAGAGATAAGAGAGATATCATGGTAGAGATGGCAAAAGAATCACACCTGACAATGATATTGAGAATCAATGTAGGATAACAAAACATGTGCGATGGCGAAACATCGGCTTCAAACAAATGAAGTAAGATTGGTTTGTATCTTTTACTTTGAAAAAGAGTTTGGGTTCATTAGAGGTGTCTTATGATTTGCCGAGAAAGCAAGTTTGTTTTAAGATGCAATATGCAAAGAGAGGAAAAACAACTAAAGGAAACTATCCTAGTACTATCCCTAATGTTATCATACAATGGTTGACCCTAAGGTTAAGGATAAAGGAAAATCCTATCCTATGTTAACATGCTAAAGGAAGCTTAACAAAACTATCCTATAGGGAACATGCAATGAGAGAGAAGTCGTGATCTCAATTTATAAATTGAGTGATTCATTGATCAACACAAACACAACATATGTATTAGACAAAAAAAAACAGAGGGCCTCCTGACATATATCAGCAACTGAGGTCCCATCATGCAATCAGAGAACTATGCAAAATGAAAATGGAAGATAGGAGATAATGCAATACCAAACGGATAACTATCCGTAACAACCGAGCAAGAATAAAAAGAAACCCAAAGAACTTCAAGCAAGTTGGCATCAGTAGACGAATCAAACATGGGTAATGTATAGTATTCACAATATCATGTATATATCCTGCATGGAATATCAAACATGCCAAATACAAAAGCAGTGTCAGTGTAACAAGTTGTGTTCCACAAATAAAGTGGAACACAGTAGTCTCAGGCCAAAAGTGGGATGCTATACATTGTCACAAAGTCTCCAAGATATGCCAAGGTCTCTAATCCTAAGTCCAAGAAAAAGTCTCATGCTCCATAATGCCAAGGATAGTAACCAAATAGTCCAAGTATCATTAAAGTTTTTTTTATGGTTCATGTTGATTATTAGGTGTCTTTAAAAGGAAAAGAAAAACTCAAGTGAGCAAAATAAAAATGACATAAAATAAATGCTCAAGTGAGCAAAGATGAAAATAGCATGAAACGTAAAATGCTAAAAGTAAATGGTACATAAAGCATAAAAAATAAAAGCATAAAGTAAAGTCAATTGTTAGAAATTAGTGGTTAGTTGGATGACCATCTTGAAACTTGCATTTGGAACTCATTAGAGGATTGGTAGAACCAAAGCCTCCACACAACAAGTTGCATTTTCTTTTTGTCAAGTATATCATCCATTTTGGAATTCTCAAAAGGTAACATTTAATGATCAACGATGTTTAAGTGATCCGCGTTGACCAAAGATGTTGTAGATCCATTAGAGGATTGGTAAAACCAAAGCCTCCACATAATGAATCTCAAGGTTATTGGATCAAAGAAATCAAATTAACATACTTGGGCTTGCAATCATAAGTTTGGTCCACGAATGATCATTTATTCGAATCGGGACAAAATTTAGGGCTATGTTAAGCAATCGTAAGTGAACTTATATAGAAGTCGCGCCTATTTTGAGGCCGGTCAATAGCAATCTATGTACTTCATGTTTGGATAAATGATATAGAGATCACCATCCATTAACATGTAGCACAATTAAAAAAGAAAGGGATAAGATGAAGAGGGAGGGGAATGATAAGTTAATTTGGATCACCATTTCAAAATTCTTTCATCTTTAAATTCAACCACTCCTCTAGATGGATTAAAGCACTAAACATATAATTAATCCAAAGCACCAAGAATGAATTAAATAATTCACTCTTAGGTAGATTTGAATTGATGAACATTTATCCAACTTAATCTAAATCACAAAGTCCATTGAGTTTAAAAAAAATTGAACATTTATAATTTCAATCCAAATTATCCATCAAAGAGAGTGTGCAGAAAAATATTTGAGTCAAAACAGCCCCAAAATAAGGCAGCAAAAGTATTTTTGGCATTGTTACAATCAATTGTGCTTAGACAGCAACCTATTGCATCAGTGCAGTTTTTTATCAAATCAATTTTCTATGACAATCAATTGCAATGTTACAACAATTGATTGCAACCTGTTAAAAATCAGTAGAAAACAGCATTTTAAAGATCAAATTCTTGTTCTAACTTTTCATCAAACACCTTATGATCATGGATCCATTTAGCATGAAAATTCCAGCAAATTTTGAGAAAATAGCACTAATGGAGTCATAAAAACAGTGCTCAATGAATCAAAACCAGAAATCCACAAGAGATCACATTATGAAAGATGATGATCCAACTTACCAAAGGTAGAATTTGAGAATTATCAAACAACTTCAAAATTTGCTTCAATTCAACCACAAGAATCAATCACCAAAGCTTGGATGTAGAGAATTGAAGGAGAAAAAGTGTTTGGATGAAGGTTTAGCTCATAGATTAGTAAGCTTCAATGCAAAGCTTACTATCTTTTTGAAAATGGAGCTTTGAGTGAATTTGGTATATGGAGAGAATTGAGAGATTTTTTAGCAAAGTGATTTTGGCTATCAAAAGCTTGAAATTTGAATGAAATGAGGGCTCTATTTATAGAGTTTTAGGATTGGGATTAGTGGTAATTTGGTGATTGATTCTTGGAGCTAAATTTGAATTAATGATATAATTTCAAATTATGCAGAAAAAAATGGAGCCAAAATGATAACAGTTTGAATTTGCTGGCTTTTCCCAAAATAACACGTGCATTTTGTTATTATGAGTCGACACATAGATGGTATACGTCGATACATCCTAGCTGTATAACTGATAATGAGAAATCGTATCATATAATTGCTACATTTTTAATCGATTTTCATACTACATTAACCCATTTAACCCCTGATTGTTCCGAGTTTTTATGTCTTTTCACAGGTACAACATGTTTCAAATCAAATTAGTGAAAAAGGATCACATGAAGAAAGATAACCAAAAAATCAGAAGAAAAAGAACTAATCTGCAAAATCTGCAAAGTTTGATGTTGTGACGACTGTCACACCTCCATTACGAGCGTAACGCGCTCACAACCTGAAGAACACTCGTCACACATCATTGACGAACGTAACGCGCTATTTAAGCGCATTACGACCGTCACCTCCTCATGACGACCGTCACACGCGTAATTCAGTGTCATGCAAAACAAAAGACGTGGGCAACGTAACGGATCTTTTCAACTCCTACAATTTCTCAACTTTAGCAACGAACAGTCTGAGTCTTCCTCCACTCAAGCAGTGCAAGTCCATGTTCCTAAATTTTCTTAACTACAAAAATTCTCTTCTATAAATAGGAGACATTGTAATGGAACGGGAGAGGAGTTTTTGCTACATAATTTTCTTGCGGAAGCCCTGCCAAATTTAATACTGCAATTTTTTGTTCTTGCTTTATTTTCCCTTTTACCAATTAATAGCTATTTCCAACATTAGGAAATTGCTATTGTAGTCAGAATTTATTTTTAGCCTCAGAATTTGTTTCAAGTTCCGATTTCGAAGTTCCAATCTTACCGACTTGTGGAAGAGGGAGCTTGAGGAATAATATTGTTATTCAGGTTCTTAATCGCATTAAATTTTAATATAATTTGTTTACGTTTATTTATTTATTATTTTATCATGAATGCTTTATTCTTTCCTGATTATATTTTCTGTATGTCTATTTCGAGTACTATGACTAGCTAATTTTCTAGAGTCGGGATGTGATAATAGTAACCAAATGGATTAAATTGTGCCTAAGCTAAAATCTAAATTAACTTAATTTCTGGTTGTGACTTTTTATAATTAAAATCAATCTTTTTGTTACGAGAGTAAGAAAAGTAGAATAGGTTAGGATCGAGACCACGAGAGTGTGAGGTTTTAACCGGATAGCTAAAGTTAGGGATTTGATTTAAATACAGCGAGAGCGCTTTAAAACGAATTAGATTTTATTAAGTTTTCAAAAAGTATTTTCTAAACACTTATGGGCTAGCGAGAGCAAGCATAGGGCTTTAGAGGTATAATCCGAGATAAGACCACGAGAGTGTGAGTTGAGGGTTTTTAAACTGATAATTTCTACAGAACCATCTAAGTTAAACATCTTCATATGCTTGGGTTCGATTAGATCCACTTAGGTTCACTACATTACATACCGACCGTTTTATTATTATTATCCCATTAATTCGATTTATTTTTCCCTTACCTTAACCTCTAAACAACCAAACGTGACAACATCCACCTTAGCTAAACTAGCAAACCTTTATAGCACTAGAGTGATTACAAAGTCCCTGTGGGTTCGAAATCTTTTTATTACTACTGCGATAGGTTGTGCACTTGCAGTTAAGATACCGTTAGACATATTAGGTCGATCGCACATCAATAACACAGCATGTGTCGATACATGCCTCTATGTGTCGATACATACTGTTAATCCAACTCATTACAGAATCACACAAATTGCATGAGTCGATACATAACACGTATGTGTCGACACATGCAAGTTATTCAAACAGGATGAGTCGATGCATACATGTATGTGTCGACACATGCTAGTTATTCAAGCAGGATGAGTTGATACATACACGCATGTGTCGACACATGCTAGTTATGCTCAACAAGATGAGTCGATACATAGGTTTATGGGTCGATGCATACCTTTTTTTGCCACAAACAGAATCAAATCAACTTTGCATAAGCTTATTTGTTGGATACTTGGTACCTAAAACACAATTTTGCAAAGACAAGGACAAATATATTTTTTGTATTTTGGTTAGAAGTTAATCAACAACACATAAACAAAATACACAACCAAGGTGCTTGGAGAAAGCTGATCGAGCTTCAAAACCCCAATTTGACTGGTGAATCAAAGGAGTGGTTCCTTCACATAATCAAACATAAACTCCAATCCTCTAACGATCCAAAGAGATGGATGAAACATCTTGAGATATGCAAATAAATCTGAGCTTGAAAGATCCAGAGGTTCAAATGACAAGGTTCTACTTGAGCAACTTGTCAAAGCCACCAACCTTCAAAGCTTAAGGAAGACTTGATAACCAAAGCACTTTGACCCCGTCACAATGTATGAATGCAATGCAATATGATATTCATGATGAAACATATGCCTAAATCAAGAGGGTAAATTTTGGGGTGCAACAGTTGTCTCCTAGATCAACTTCCTCTAATGTATCTTAGACTTGCATCTTATGTACTGCATTTATTGGGTCCTTTTCAAACCCCAAATGTTCATTGTCATATATACAATCTAACCTTCGGCTTTCTGAAGTTGTTGTTTGGCCTGGTTGGCCTTCTTGACTTTTTGTTTTGGCTTCAACAACCATATTTTATAGTTTCTCAGCTTCTAGAGCTGATTTCCTTTGTTTTCAGCTACATAAGCCAAAATCTAAGCCAAATTTACTGACTCACTGGTCATCACATTCGAAAACAGACCATCCCGTAGGTTGAATCGAATCCCTAGGCATTACTGCCTCTTCAGAATCCCATGTGAAACCATGATCAGGATCCAAACTTAAAAAATGATTTGATATTTCATGGGGAGTGTAATTCTCATCATCACAAGGCGTTACGTTCACCAAATGTTGGTCAAAAGACCTTTTTCCACCTTTCATCTCATCGACTTTGTAGTATCTCTTATCAGCTTCTATATTCTCTACTACTTCATCTTTTCCCCAAATGGAACTACTTTGGTGCAAAGTCGACGGGACTGCACTTATTCCATTGATCCACTCACGGCCAAGTAATAAATTAGAGTTGGCTTTGGAATTTATAACCATGAATAATGTTGATCTGGTTGTTATTTTGACAGCTAATTTGACTTGGATGACACCCAGTATGCTACTGGATTTTCCTTCATAGTTTGATAAAACCATGTTGTGAGGTTGAAGCTCTGACCCACACTTCCCCATTTTCTTAAACAGAGTGTATGGCATTAGATTTATGGCTTCCCCACAATCGAAAAACACTTTACTCATCGACATGCCATCTACCTTTGCTCTTATGAATAAATGCTTGAGATGATACAGCATCCATGGGCTTACTTTTTCAAACACGGCCTTATGTTCTTCAACCATGTCACTATTCATCATGTAGTAACAGAGGTTTTTCATCAGTCGCTTTGTCGGAGGTAAAATATTCTTTGTTCTCTGATACTTCTGACACTCTATCATATTTTGCAGGCAGAATCGATACAATTCCATAATTAATGATGAAGTCTTCACCATAATGATAGTCATCGTCAACCATATCATCTTCTGGCGAAGGTTCATAATCAGGTTCTTCCTCCTCCTCGCCTTCATATGTAGGAGTATACTCAGGCGCAGGAGTATATTCCATATTTTGTGTTGCCACCAACTCCGTGTTTCCTAAAGGAGCTACCCTCATAGCCATCCTTTGATTTGCTATGGATTTTTATTTTTCAGTCAGCTTAGACTTGGGATAGTACACCTTTGGAATTGGGAACTCTATGGCCTTCGTGGATTCTGCTAGTAGTATGTCTTTGATACAACTATTTTCTTCAACTGGCTTCAACTAAGATGTCGAAGCTTCCTTTGCCTCCTTTTTGTTCCTCTAATAACGCCTCCACTGAGTCCTTGTCATTGACTTTTTCCCCTTATAGTCGGGAGAAACTTGATAATCCTTCGACTCAGCTTTCTTTTCTTGGGCCTCAACTTCATGTACAATCACTTTCCCCTTTGGCCTCTTGCCCCCCTTTTAGCTTACTGATTTCACCCATTTTTCTTGTGGAATATCTGATGGAGGGCGAAAGGTTTTTGGACGAGACTGTTGAAACAATTTTATGTAATCCTCATTGCATCAAGGATTTACTTTCTTGTCGAGCACAAACCTTGGTACTGGAGGCTTCTCTTGCTTAAGAACCTCTTTTTTTACAGTTTCATACTTCTCAAATGCTTCTTCATCAAACACAGCGTTTCATCTTGGGCATAATTTTGCCTTCTACTCTTTCACTCTACATTTCTCTTGAAATTCAACCAAGCTTCCTTCAGGCTGAGGGTACACTGCCTGTAATCCCTATTCCATCTTTAGGTCGAAAATATCATTGGTTCCGACCATCATAACTTCTATATCACCTATCAGTATTACATTTATGTCGAGGCCCTGAGTAGTTTCGACCATCATGCAATCCAGAGGATCTGAGTATAAATCATCTTTCACCTTCAAAGGGTCGGTGTCGACTTGCATCTTTGGCTTCTCGCCAAACTGGAGTCTGCCATATTTCAAAGCTTTCAGCACCAAATCCCTGAAAAGAACACATTGAGAAGTTTTATGACCAAGAAAATTATGAAATTTACAGAATCACATTTTCTTCTTTTGTTCAAGTCGGGGATTCTTTAGGCCCTGAGGGACCACAATTTGACCATCAGTTGCTATCAAATTAAATATTTCATCACATTTGGTTATGTCAAAAGTATAGGTCTTGGTGATGGCTTTTCCATTCTTTTTGGTTTTGACAGGGTTTTTTTGCGTTCGATGGTTTCAAAAGTTAACACGCGTAAGGGGGTCCAGGTTATAGTTCAGCCACATTAACCTTTGTTTCTTCCCCTGACTCGTTTTTGTCAGAAGAACATCTGTCAGTTGCCACCTTAAGCAACTTTCCCTTTTTTGTGATATTTGTTTGGCTTGGTTTTTCCAGCTTTCAAACGTTCAATTAGTCTAACTTTGATAGATGATTGAGCCATATCCTTCAAAGACCGAGTTTCCAATAATTTCTTCCTAATGGAATATTGTAACACATTTGCAGCCATTTCAACCAACTCATGTTCAGGGACTTGTGTAAAGCATCGCACTTTCAGAAGTATAAACTTGTTAAGGTATTGGTCTATTGACTCAATGCTCTTTCATTTGACACTAGACAATTCTGTTAAGCTTATTTTGGATTTCCCCATATGGAATTGCTCATAGAAAAATTTCTTTAACTGGATCCATGTTTGGACTAACTACGGAGGAAGCGTTGTAAACCAAGTGAATGCATTCTTTGTGAGGGAATTGGGAAAATATTTCATCCTTAAATTCTCATTATCTTCCAATCACTAAGTTTTGTTTGGTATCTAGAGACATTTTCACATTAGATTCTTCGACATCCTCTGCAAACTTAGTGAGCTTTAGGAGTTTCCAACCTCTAGGTAATTCCGTTTATAACACAAAATCTGGAAACGGGGAGACATATGTGGTCCTCTGACAGCCAGTATTTATTCCATTTCTCATCCAGTATTCATGTCGAACCTGTCTGACCAGTTGGTCGGCATTCTGGTTTCAGTTTGTTATTACTAATGGGGGTTGTTACTACCCTAAGTATGGGGTCGATACATGAAGGAGTCGGTGGATCCTGTTCGACCTCTTCGTTGAAACCTTCCTTGTACTGCACTGGCACCTCACACGGTTGGGGTGCAACTTATCAAACTGGCGCTCTAGAAGCACCAAGAAAATCTCTCGTGCGAGTCATTTGAGTTGCTAACGTCTGAAAACTCTGCACTGAATTTTCAATTAACGGTCTTAATATTAGAATCATCTATTGAGTGAGAATTTTGACCATTTTATGGTTACTTTCATCCATCTTTTGCCTCATGACAGCAATAACACTTGGGTTAAAAGTAGGCATAATCTGGTTGGAAAAGCCCAACCCACTCGAATGCCCAAATTGGCTTCCCGACAGCCCCGAAGGGTGATATGGTGAACTAAATGTTGGAATACTAGTATGAAATCCTTCCATCATTGTTGTGGGCATTCCATATTCATGTATATTTCTGGAAAAACTAGGCATATACTACCCTGAAGTTAGAACCACACTATCGTGTGTTTCTCTTATGAAACTAGGCGCATAAGGCCAAACGGTTGTGACCATTGTTGGTCTTGCAGTTATTGCATATGTTGTGGTAATTGTATTTGGCGGTGTCAAAGACACGACCTCTGGACTGGAACCTACACTCACTGTCGCACTTGTATTTCCTCCCAGATTCTGACCCCTTTCAGGAGTTCTAGGATCTACCATTTTTCAACCACTTCTCAATTTCATGCACGAAACAAGAAGACTCAAACACAAACGCGTCCCACCAGGTGTGCCAATTTGTTTCTCTGCAAAATAATTGTTAGCCTCTTATTAAAGGTTACTTGCAGGATCGGCTACAATAATCCTAGACTTGGTGTTTAGAGTGTTTTTGGGTTGAAAAAAGGATAAAGGGGCAAAAGGTAAAGACAATTGCAAAGTAAATAAATCAAAGACAAGGCTTGTAATTTAATGTGAAATGTAAGTTGCAATGAATTTAAATGTGGAAACATTCATACATTGTTAAGCTTGAACTTGTTTCTCTCTTAGACACGGGTACTTAGAGTTTATTGCTATTAAATGTAAAGAAATACGACCTCTAACACAAATACATAAATTTTCTTAAATAGAAATCCTAAACATGTAACTGTCGATGGTTACTAGCCCATGTTTAGCCTTCATGGGAACTGTTTGAATCTTCCCACGTTCTTACTGGCTCTGCACATTGATAATTGTTCCCATCAGTATAAATCCTTTCTTCGTCGCCCTTTGTATCTGTCATTTGCTGCCTCTGATCTTCTGGTCCTTATCGACTGGATTACTTGGTCGATGTCCTCCCCTTGCTCGATGCATCTTATTATTTTTAACCAAACTATGCTTCTTTAGCCAAATAAACCCCACAACTTAAGGTTTGTTACCCTAGTCTAAAATTCCTTGTCAACACGCCCAGTGTTGGTTTCACTTTCTTAGGTGTGCCTTTAGTTTTTACCGGTTGAGAGGGTGGTTTCAAGTATGTGGTCTCCGGGAATGCAATCTTCCTCAATTGCTCTTTGATGTGGAGTTTTAGTAATGTGATACCTACAAAGTAACGCATAAGAAGTCGAAAATACCGTTGGACCAAATTCATTAGTGCGGTATCTCAATCGATAAATATGACCTTCGGCATGTATTCTTGGTCCTTCAACATTGACCGACAAGCTTTTAAAGCCCATGCAAAATTGTCCTCTTTTTCGCACTCTAGAAATGCAAAACCAACAGAATACGTCTTCTCACTAGACGTGACACCAACAATTTCCAATAATAAAAGCTCGTACTTGTTGGTCTTATATATTGAATCGCTTATGATCATGGTGGGAAACGTATTGAACAATTTAATAGAATCGGGATGAGTCTAATATATATCTCTTACTGTTACCCTATCCTCGCATCTTCGGTGCCTAGAAACGTAATTGTTATTATCTAGAAGTTTCAAGAAGTGTTGGATTTTGGTTCGATCCCCCTGAGCGCTAATTTGGATTGATAGCGCCTATTGTACACTTTCTTGATATTTGAGATATTCCCGGGACTTTTGTGCTTCAAGGTTGCGAGTATGTTTTTGGGAGGTGTAACACCCCAATTCTACCCCAAGCAAATTATGCAATTAAACCAGAGTTATAAAATTTCAATCATACAAACGAATCGGGACGTCACAAATTCTTCTAACAAATTCATTGCATTCATCATGGATATATAACACTTTTAATAAAACATCAGATGAACCATCAACATAACATCTTTCATTAAATAATTCAACAACTATGCAATGGAATTCTTCAATAACATCTTTAAATAAACGGCAACTTTGAAACATCTCATATTTAGTAAATAAACAATTTAAAGCCCAACAACTAAAAATCAGCAATCAAAAATCAGCAAGCGTTCATCCCCCCGAGTGTTACATATCAGAGCAATGACACTGACTCGATCTATTGAAGGTATACGGCCTTCACTCTCGATTACCTGCACGTTACCAACATAGGGGCAATATTCAAACAGAAGGAGTGAGATATCTAACAATATAATAAAGCGCATGATAATTAATATATTAAATTAGATCAATAATATCACCACTTCTCATCTCATAATCAACAACAATTACAGCATATGTACTCATTCATCAACATCAAATACATTTCATTATTCATTCATATAATGCGACTCAAAACTATGCAAATGCATGTGGTACCATTGGAGCAGAACTCCCATCTCAAAAATCTGCCAATTAATAGAGGCATCAACAAGGCATAGCCTTCATCTTAAAATTTTCCAATCCAGGCCATCTCAACGAGCATAAGCTCCATCTCAAAAATGCAATGTATGCTACTCTTCATGAATGTAATATCAACATCTCAATCATCTCAGCATACAACATCTCATGAACATCTCAGAACAACAACATCTCATAAACATCTCAGAACAACAACATCTCATAAACATCTCAAAACATCTCAATTACAACATCTCATAAACATCTCAAAATAATTTATTAAACACCACTTATTTATCAAACGTCATTTGTTCATCATAAATTATCAAACACCACTTTATTAATAACATCTCACTAATAATCAACTGTATATTAATAGTACAGTAAGCTATCCTGTTATTCTGCTAATTTATAGCATTGTTATCACTAATCCTACTGTCATAATTTCTAACAGCAACCTCTAAACATCTCACATTCATCAATTTGTCCAAAAATCAGCACAACGGTCATCTACGGGAATTAATTCTAAATCTTAGATTGGTTACTAGGATTACACCTCTTCATACACATTTAAATCATCTATAATAAAGTTCATCGCGTTAGCTAATCAACGCTTCGAACGGCATCTCAAACAGCATCCTAAAACTCAAGTTACAGCAACTAAAAGCCAATTCTGTCGAAAACCAGACATTATGTATCGACACAAAACACTATGGATCGACTCATCCTGCTTCATCTGTATACTATGAGTCGACATATCCTCCTTATGGATCAACTCATTTTGGCTTTCAATACAGCATGTATCGACACATGCACTTCACCGGTCGACTCATCCTGAGTCTCACACACTCATGTATCGACACGTTCTCTCTTCGTGTCGACTCATCCTGAGTCTTGTACTCATCATGCATCGATGCAAGCCCTCCTTGGATCGACTCATCCTGAGTCGAACATCGCCCATGTATCGATGCAAGCCCTGCATGCATCGACTCATCCTGAGTCGAACATCCTTCATGTATCGACACATCCAGCTTGGGGTCGACACATCCTTCGACAGTTTGCATAATTTTCTGCATTTTCTACTGTAATTCACTACGGGAATCTAATTACAGTCATACAAACCTCATTATAAACATAATAAATCATCACCTAACATTAACCTAAAATACTACATTGATCAAACGATATCATAACGTTATTATTCATTCAAATGCATCAAATCTTCATCATACATCATCCAATTCAAGAACAAAAACAGAAATTACATCTAACCCCATATATCAAACATCATGAACCCAATTATAAAGCCAGAACCCCACCCTTACCTTGGATCGAAGATCGCTCTACAATTTCCAGGTTGAATTCTTCGTTCTTGCCGTTTTCCACTTTTTCCAGCAACTTCACATTCTTCACAATCCTTATTTCTCTTCTTACTGCTTCCTCCTTCTATTCTTTCTCACAAATGTTAAAATAATCTAATATTATTATATTATTCCTTAGTGGGCTCCAAACTTACACCCCCCCTTATTACTTCCACTCACACACTATAGGCCCACATTAAATAATATTAGCTTCTAACATTATTTCACCAAACAGTAATATTATTCCTCTAATATTATTATTTCTCCATTTAATAAAATAAATCCAATTTAATAACACTTCTTCACAAATATTATAAAAATAATTTAATTAAATAATTAATTAAATTACGGGCGTTACAACTCTCCCCCACTTAGAAAAATTTCGTCCTCGAAAATTTACCTCAATCAAATAATTCAGGATAGGAGTCTCGCATCTTGCTCTCCAATTCCCAAGTCATGCTTTCACCAGCAGCTCCTAGCCAAACCACTTTAACCAAAGCAATCTCTTTGCCCCTCAAAGTCTTCATTTCACGATTCGCGATCCGTACAGGCATCGTCTCCACCGTAAGATTATCCCGTACTTGCACATCGTCCATATGAATCACATGAGATGGATCTGAAATATACTTCCGAAGTTGCGACACATGAAACACATCATGCAAATTCGAAATATTAGGCGGTAAAGCCACTCTATAAGCAACATTCCCCACTCTCTCCGAAATCTGATACGGTCCAATAAAACGAGAAGTGAGCTTCTTAGACTTCAATGCTCGCCCAACACCAGTCACAGGTGTAACTCTCAAAAGCACATGATCACCGGCTTGAAATTCTAAATCCTTCCTTCGCTTGTCATGATAACTCTTCTGTCTACTTTGTGAAGCTTTCATCTTTTCTCAAATCAACTTCACCTTCTCAGTAGTCTCACGAACAAGTTCAGATCCAAGCACTACACTCTCGCCAGATTCATGCCAACATAACAGAGTTCTACATCTTCGACCATACAATGCTTCAAAAGTTGCCATCCCAATACTAGAATGGTAAGTGTTATTATAAGTGAACTCTATCAATGGAAGATAAGTATCCCACGAACCTCCCTGCTCAAGAACACATGCCCTCAATAAGTCTTCTAACGATTGAATCGTCTGTTCAGTCTGACCATCTGTTTGAGGATGATACGCTGAACTCAACCTCAACTTAGAACCCAACACTTCTTGCAAAATCGTCCAAAAATCAGAAGTAAATCTTGGACCTCTATCTGACACAATGCACAAAGGAACACCATGCGGTTTCACAATCACACTAACATAAATCTCAGCCAACTTCGACACTGGAAAACTGATGTTAATAGGAATAAAATGAGCTGACTTCGTAAGCCTATCAACAATCACCCAAATCGAATCATGTCCTTTTGAAGTATTAGGCAACCCCGTCACAAAGTCCATTGAAATGCTATCCCATTTCCATTCTGGAACTTCCAACGGTTGCATCAATCATGCAGGCTTCTGATGTTCAACTTTCGACTTTTGACAAGTCAAACATGCATACATAAACCGAGCCACATCACTCTTCATCCCAGGCCACCAAAACAAACCTTACAAATCTTGATACATCTTAGTAGCTCCTGGATGAATACTCAACTTACTTCTATGACTCTCATCAAGTATCACTTTCTTTATCTCAGCATCATCAAGAATACAAATTCGGTTACGAAACCTCAACACACCTTGCTCATCTAACTTAAAATCACTATTCTCAGATTGATCAATCCCAACCATCAAATCTACCAGTTTCACATCCAACTTCTGAGCTTCTCTGATACTGTCTAGGAATTCATTATTAATCTTCAACATACCCAACATAACACTCCGCGGAGTAACCTCGTAAACTAAGCTCATATCTCTGAACTGCTCAATCAATTCCAACTCTTTAATCATCACGCTGACATATGTAAAGTCTTTCGACTCAATGCATCAGCTACCACATTCGCCTTTCCTGGATGATAATTCAAATTGAAATCATAATCCTCTAACAATTCTAACCATCTTCGTTGTCTCATATTCAACTCTTTATGATCAAACAAATACTTCAAACTCTTACGGTCACTAAACACTTCAAATCTAGAACCATAAAGATAATGCCTCCAAATCTTCAACACAAAAACAACAACAGGAAGCTCTAAATCATGCGTAGGATAGTTCTTCTCATGAGTCCTCAATTGCCTCAATGCATAAGCAACTACCTTACCCCTCTGCATAAGCACACCTCCTAAACCCATCTTAGAAGCATCACAATACACCACAAAAGGCTCTCCTGGATTAGGCAACGTCAAAATCATAGCCGTCGTCAACCTCTTCTTCAATTCTATTAAACTTTCTTCGCAATGAACATCCCATACAAACACTCTACCTTTACAATTCAACTTAGTCAACGGAAGTGACAACTTAGAAAATCCTTCAATAAACCTTCTATAATAACCAGCTAATCCCAAGAAGCTTCTAATCTCAGTAGCTGACTTTGGAGTTTCCCATTACAACATAGCATCAACCTTCGACGGATCTACAACAATGCCACTACCTGAAATCACATGACCAAGAAAACTAACCTCTTTCAGCCAGAATTCACACTTGGACAGCTTTGCATACAAGTTCTTCTCTTTTAGAATCTGTAATACTATTCTTAAATGCTCAGCATGCTCTTCTTCCGACTTAGAGTAAATCAAAATATCATCAATGAACACCACTACGAACCGGTTCAAATAAGTATGAAAGATACGATTCATATACTCCATGAATACTCCCGGCGCATTAGTAACACCGAAAGGCATCACTGAATACTCGTAATGTCCATAACATGTTCTGAAAGTCGTCTTCTGAATGTCTTCATCCTTCACTTTAATCTGATGGTAACCCGACCTCAAATCAATCTTGCTAAACACACGAGCATCCACTAATTGGTCCATCAAGTCATCTATTCTTGGAAGCGGATACTTGTTCTTAATCGTCACCTTGTCCAACTGTCTATAATCAAAACAGAGCCTCATACTTCCATCTTTCTTCTTCACTGTTGTACCCCAAAATTTTCCCTCCCATATTTCTCAAAGGCATTGCATGAAAAATCTCCAAGTTGCTCTAGGTTGCTCAAGAATTGGTCAGACAAGGTCTCTCCTAAGACAGTCTACCCCAAATTAGGGTTTTGTGTTGCATCAAGATCTTTGAGTCCAAATGACCTCAAGTGATCCAAAATGTCCTTATATGTTCTCAAGGTCATCCATGTCAAGTTTCAAGCCTTGCAGAGGAAGTTTGCTCATTCAATTGCTCAAAAGGTCCAAAAATCGACTATGCTAGGGCAAAAGTTAATTGTGACCCAAATACAGTCAAACTTCAATATTTTTTGTCAACATTCTCATTTTAAATGATATTTCATCATTTGATAAATGTTTGATCATGATTCATTAAGGATTTCTCAAAATTCATCAAGATTCAAAAGTTGCTAAATTAGGGTTTTGTAGGAAAAGTCAACTCAACTTTGACCAAGCATAACTTTCTCATACTTTATGAGAAATGACCCATCCAAGGCTCATTTTGAAGAGGATGAAATTCCATACAATCCATATTCATCTCCCAAGTTCAAACTATGCACTCACAAGAAGTTATAAATTTGGACATTATAGGTCATTTTGAAAAGTCAACAAAAACATTTTTTTTGTCAAAGCTTCATACATGAGTATGGAGTATCAAAATGAGATGATACCAAAATATTTTCTTATAGGACGTCTCAAGCTTTCTAAAAAGTCCAAGAACACCTCCAAAGAGTCAAAATTGAGGGAGTTATGCATTGTCAAAGTTGGACAATTTTTGAAAAAATGCATGAAGCCCACCCATACATTTTTATATTATTTATGCTATTTATTTTGATATTTTATTCGTTAAAATTCAGAATTAAATAAATAAATAAATAATAGAAATAATGTAAATTTTGATGTGAATCCATTTTGGGAAAGTTTTATGCTGGTTTATGTCAATTGATTTCATGCAATAACTTTTCAAATATGTCCAGGTTCATCCACATGTGAAAATAGCATAAAATCATCAAATATGGCATTTTTTTCAAATCTTGATCATGGTCTTAAAACACAACATTATGAGGGAGATTCTTTCCATGCTTTCTTGTCTCCTCATTCTCCTCTATAAATATAGAGCCATACAAGCTTGAAAGGGACGAAAATCTTCTATAAAAAGCTCTCAAAAAGCTCTTCAAAAAGCTCTCTAAAAGCTCTTCAAAAAGCGCTCCAGAAATCAAAGAATTGGTGCAAGTCATATCTCGAGGTTCCGGTCTCTCTCAATTGACATCAAGCCTCAAACCATCCTCTTGAAGTCCTCAAGAGTCTTACAAGGCCCAAGAGCAATCCATCACACGCCTAGCCCGCCCCCATTTGACGACACCGATTTGGTAAAATTTTAAATTTCGAATCTCTAATTTTAATCACATTTTATGATATGCTAACGTTTGCTTGAGTTTATATAGAATAGTTATGGATGTTTGAATCGTAGGTTCCATGCAAGAATAAAAAAAACACCATAGTTAGAGCATGAAGCTTTCGAAGATTCAGGCCTAGAGATTTCTGATGATTGCACCCCCACATTGCAGGCCCAGTTTGCTTTTCTCTAATTCTTTTATATTTATATTATTTCATTTATTTATTTTACTAACCCATCAAATTATTTTCTTTTTTATCAAAAAATCACAAAACATTTTTCTATCCAATTAAATTCAAGATATTTATTTTTATTAAAAAAAGTAATTAATTTAATTAGGTTATTAATTATTAGACAACTTTAATTTCTTTTTACATAATTAAAATTAATTAGAATAAATAGGTTTTATTACTAACTTAATTATTTTATTTCTTTCCTAAAATAACAAAAACCCAAAAATATGTCATTTAATTATTTTCATTAATTAATTTAATAACCAATCAATTTTGCATTTAATTTAAAAATCTAATTTCTTTTCTTAAAAAAATATTAAAAACAAAAAAAAAACATTTTCATTTTTTTAATTAGGATAGAAGGGTCAAAACCCTAATTTCTCGTCGATCTAATTTTTAATCGCGCACTTTATTATTATTTTGCCCAATTATTGTAACTGCTCACAGTTTGTAATAATTTAATTAGGACGTTTATTTATCTTTACCGCTTTTATTTATTTTTTTACGATATTTAATGTAACTGCTCATGGGATGTAATAGTTTAATTAGGACGTTTATTTACATTTATCGCTTTATTTTCAAATGGTTTGTTTTTGGCTATGTAAATACTCGAAGCCTTATAATAGCGTAGTTTAAATTCCTCACTTTAAATTCCGCAAATTATTAACTGTTAGATGTATGATATAGGGATGCATGACAAGAATGTATGATTAATTTTAAAACAATTAGATCACCCTTAATATGTGCAAAGATAAAAATAATTGAAAACAACACACTCGCACATGCGCACTCTTAGGGTACACCCCACCTGGTTGCCTTCGTACGCGGTCATTGAGTATAGGTCGTTTTAGAGGTCGCCCTCTTGTCTAAAAGATCATAGTTGCCTCGAAACGGTTGCCTCGGATATTGTTTCCTCAAAACAAATGATCTAAGACATTAGGGTTACCGCTAAGGCGCCCTAATATTGCTTTGGTTACCGTAAGTCCCTCATTCGAATTGACCCTTAAACTCTAACGACGGTGCTACCTACTCATCAATAGTGGGATAGCATTGTCTAAAAGGAAATTAGCATAGAACGATTCTGTTGTACCCCAAAATTTGCCCTCCCATATTCTTCAAGAAATTGCCAAGCCAAGTCACAAAATTCCCCAAGGGTTGTGCAGTTCAACTGTCTCCTATACAGTCAAAACTAGGGTTTGTGTTCTGATCAAAGAAAGGAAGTTTTCAAGGACCCAATCAAGTCTCATATGCCTACAAAGATGGTCAAGTATCCTCATATCAAGTTTCAAGGCATTCAGCTCAAAATTGCACAGCCAAAACCCTAAATTGCACTACAGTCAACTGTAGGGGCAAAATGGTCATTTGACAGTCAAAAGTTCAAATTTTTGGTCAACATATCATTTTGAAGCCACAAACATCATTTGATCAATGCTTGATCATGATTCTCAAGATTTGGCTCAGAAATCATCAAAGATGCAAAAGTTGCTATATTTGGACAGCTGAAAAAGTCAACTGAAATTGACCAGAGCACAACTTTCACATGGATTATCAGAAAAATTCCATCCAAAGCTCATTTTGAAGAGAAAGACATTTCCTACAACTCATCTTCATATTCCAAGTCCAAGAAATGCTCTCACAAAAAGTTATCAATTTCAACATTATAGGTCATTTTCAAAAGTCAACAAAAAGGGACTTTAAGTCAAAGGCTATAACTTGAGATTGGTAAATCAAAATGACATGGGACAAAAGGCATTGGTTAGAGGACTAAAAGACCTTTCCAAAATGTCCAAGAACATGTGAAAAGCTTAAAAATTGAGCAAGTTATGCCTTGTGGAAGTTGGGAAATTTTTGGGAATTTTGAAAAGTCAACAATGGTTCAAATGATCCAAAAATGCAAATGGGCCCATTTTTCTTCCATGATCCATCATTCCAAGCCTATGCACGACCATTAAGCCCAAGGGGAAGTATTTTCTCATTTTTTAATTATTTATTTGAATTTATATTAATATTAATTCATTTAAGTTATTTAAATACATGAAAAATATAAAGCTTGACCTAAAAAATCTTTTTATGCACATTCTAGGCTCAAGATTTCGTGTACAACTAAGTATGGCAAGTTTTGGTGTGATTGAGCATGATTGAACCAAATATACATGAAAAAAGATTCAAAAAGATTTTACAAAATCAATTTACAAAATCATTGAATGCCTTGGATTGTATCAAGTTTTGTTGACCTAATCATCTCACTACATAACCCTGATCAGAAACCTAATGAAAGAGGACTCTCAGCTGCGCTCAAGAATACCATACAAGCTTGAAAATTTTCCATAAAAACTCAATTCTGAAAAGCATTCTAGAGGACGATTCAAGCCCTAAAACTTGGTTCAATAGCTTCCTTGTGATCTCTTGAACGTATTCCAATTCATAACCCTCATCAAAAGGCAAGGAACCAGTGTACAGAACTCAAGAAATTCCATGAAAATTCCAAAATCGTATTCTATATTCTATGCACTCTCATGACATTTCATTGATTAATTCTTATTCCTGACATGATTTCAAAGCTAACCCATAACTTTAATTTGATTATTATGCGTTGTAGGCGATTTTGCCATTGTTAAAATTTAGGGTTGCAGGTTTTCTGAATTAGGGCTTTTGCATAGAGGAAAAATTAGGACTCATGAATGCCATGGTTGTATACAGTAGGTCTGGACGAAGAAGACACAAGCCTCGCGATCAATTTATTGATGTCACAGCGCTAGTCGCTATTTTTCATAAACCTGCCTGTGATCGGTGGATCTGGAACTGACTGTTTTAAAGCTGGTTCGCGAAATGTCGCGGAAGCAAGAGTCGCCACCGTCTTTTATTTTCTCCAATAGGAAAGGACAAAAGCACAGAAAAATTCCTTTAAAGAGATTGCTCTCGGTTCGGGAGGTAGGTTATAGAAAGGGAAGGTGTTAGCACCCTTTCTATCCATGGTTATCCATGGGCTCTTAGGTACTTGCTCAATGTGTTTTCAAAATTGTTGTTTGCTTTTCAATTGTGGGTTTCAAAAATATTCTTTGAAAAGTTTCAGTTTAACTCGTACGTCAGAGTGTTTTGAAAAGTTTGTTTTGAAAGTTTTTTTGAAAGTGTTGGTGTGAAAAGATTTGATTTGTTTTGTTTTAAAGAGAGCAAGTACCCTTGAGAACCTACCTACCCTAAGGAATTCGTCTGTGTAAATGTCCTTTAAAGTAGTGCCATCCCACCATTGAGAGGTAGGTAGCACCACCGTTGGAGGTGTTCGGGTCAATTCGAGTTTTAGGGACGTGGTGATCACCGGAGCAATGGGAAGACACCTTAGAAGCTACCCTCATGCCAGGTTCCCGGACCATGAGGACTTACTAAGACGTTTTCTACTCGACGACCACCTTTCGAAAGGCAACAGTGAGGCGTACCCTAAGGGTGGTGTGTGCGAATTGTGTGTCATTTTCAGTTCATTATTTGTCTTGTCATGCATTGGTGATCTAACGATTCAATTTTATTTTTCGGGCATTCATTCTTTCATGCATATTTATTAACAGTTATATTTGCGAGAAAACAAATCTAACTATTACAACTGGCGCGGGTCCACATCGCCAAAAAAACCGAACCCGATTTGACTGAAAATAAAATAAAGCGAATAAATAAAAAGTCCGAGAGTTTTTAATTACATGGCTTTGGGGCATATACAAAGGTATTTAATAAATGCGCGAAATAAAGACTAAACAAAATTAGGGCGTTGGACCCTTTAACAGATAATTAAAATAATCAAGGAATTTTAAAATTAAAAATTAAATGAAAAATAATGTTTTTGTGTTTTTTAGGTTTAAAAGAAAAAAGAGAAAAGTTAATTAAAATTAAAATCCTAGTTCTATCATTTTTTAAGTTTATTATGAAAAAGATTTAATTTCTAACCTAATTAAATTCTAAATTAATTTATATACAATTTTTGATTTATAGAAAATAAATAATAGATAATAATATTGTGAGGAAAAAATTAAAAATTAAAAAGGATATGAAAAATTAATAATTACCCTAATTCTACATTTTTGGATTTTTATTATGAAAAAAAAAGAATTAAAATTAACATTAAAACCTAATTAAACTAAATGAGTTACATTTTAATTTAAAAAAAAAAATCAAAATTAATTATATTTTTTTTGTCTTTTCTGTCTTTTTAATGTCTTTATATTTTTTTGTAAGAATTAATTAAATAAGAAAATAAAACACAAGTAAATTAAAAATAAAATAAAATATAAAGGAAATTAGAAAAGAAAGAAAAAAAAGATAGAACCAGGGGGTGTGGATTTCAAATTTGGGGGTGCAAGCCTGAAAGGCCTGGCCCAATTGCTAGCCATTTGTTGACTTTTTTAATCCTGTACACGCCTGTTGACTTGATGTATGGTGCACTCCTCATCTTAGCCATGGATCTGAGGCCCTGGGACACGTGTAGGTTGAATCCTGATGGAGTATGGTGAGTATCAATATGAGCGTTGCATGGAACCTGGAAAGGAAAAATAATATTGAGAAATTGCAAGACCTGGGACTTGAACCCAGGTCTTTGAAGTTAACACGCTTATCCCTTGCCACTGAGCCAGTTTACTTTCAATTAACATATAATAATAAATAAACAATATAAAGGAAAAATAACAACGCTCTTTAAAACGCGCGCTATTTCAAATTTGCCCAATCTGCTTGTGCCACGCCATCGTCCCTGCCAATTTCCTGAAACACAAACCAATAGAGCAACGGTTTTTGAAACGTGGGGTTTGGGTAGCTATGGAGAAATAGCGAATAGCTCGTTTCCTAATATAAATTAGGCGCGAGTATGTCTTCTTCTTCGTCTCAAGATGCTGAGTGTGATGGTGTTGCTCTGAAGTTCTGATTTTTCCTATTTACAAAAGCCCCAATTTAAGAAGCTGGGAAACCTAGAATTCGAAAATGGCAAAATCGTGTATGGCTTATGAAAATGCAATTAACTACCATGGACAGCTTGGAAACTTCATCATGAGTATGAATATGTAATTTAAAATGCAAAAAGAGGCTTAGAATCAAGAACACGAATTCAAAATATTTGATGTACAGTTTCACTTGTAACTACCAGTTTAAGGAGCTTTGATTGAGGTTATGAATTGGGACACGTTCAAAATGGTCTCAGGAAGCTATTGGTACAAAAATTTTGGCTTCAGAAGGTGTCTAGCTTTGATTTCAGATTTGCAATATATGTCCATTTTTTCAAAATTGCCAATGGCCTTTGAACGAGTTTTGTGCTATGTTCTTGGTAGGGTTTGACTCAATGATCCTTATGGAATTGAATAGGCTTGTTAACTCTCCTTAATCCATGCTTGAGAAAGAATTGGCATTAGGGTTTGTCCATTAACCATTTTTTCCTAACTTCTAGCCAAAACCTAGACTTAGTATGAAAATGAACCTTGGCCTGATTTTTGAGTTGGTTCATGATGTATAGAACTTGTCCAAATTCATTTGACACCATTTCATTGATTTTTAAATTTTATTTGAATTTTCAATGAATTAAAATGAATTAAATCATCAAAAATTAAATAAAATAAAAAAGTCAACATTTGGTCTTGAAATCAACCATGGGCCACGTGTGTGGCATGACAAGGATGGACAAAGTGAGAAAAATGGGGCCCTTTTGTCAAAATTGGATTTTCAATGATAGTTGACTTTTGCCATTTCACAAAATTTTCCCAACTTCTACAAGGCATAACTTGCTCAATTTTTAAGCTTTTCACATGTTCTTGGACATTTTGGAAAGGTCTTTGAGTCCTTTAACCAATGCCTTTGGTCCCATGTCATTTTGATTTACCAATCTCAAGTTATGGTCTTTGACTTAAAGTCCCTTTTTGTTGACTTTTGAAAATGACCTATAATGTTGAAATTGATAACTTTTTGTGAGAGCATTTCTTGGACTTGAAGTATGAAGATGAGTTGTAGGAAATGTCTTTCTCTTCAAAATGAGCTTTGGATGGGATTTTTCTGATAATCCATGTGAAAGTTATGCCCTGGTCAATTTCAGTTGACTTTTTCAGCTGTCCAAATATAGCAACTTTTGCATCTTTGATGATTTCTGAGCCAAATTTTGAGAATCATGATCAAGCATTGATCAAATGATGTTTGTGGCTTCAAAATGATATATTGACCAAAAATTTGAACTTTTGACTGCCAAATGACCATTTTGCCCCTACAGTTGACTGTAGTGCAATTTAGGGTTTTGACTGTGCAATCTTGAGCTGAATGCCTTGAAACTTGATATGAGGATGCTTGACCATGTTTGTAAGCATATGAGACTTGATTGGACCTTTGAACACTTCCTTTTCTTGATCAACACACAAACCCTAGTTTTGACTGTAGGGAGGCCTTTGCATTGTGCAACTCTTGGGGAATTTTGTAGCTTGGCTTGGCAGTTTATTGGAGAATATGGGAGGGCAAATTTTGGGGTATAACAGTTGCCCCTGTTCAATCTTCTTAGACCTGAGGATGTAGATTGGCTGACATGCCTTTCGTAATCCGAGGGTAAAAGATGATTGGACACTAGAGTGCCCGGAAATTTGCGCTCACATGTTGGCAATGATGGGGATGGGCTTATAGATGCCATCTGGATGTTTGATTGCGTAGGAGATTCCTTAGCGAGAACCTGCATACCTACAAAAGAGAAAATGAGTACCTGACACGTTGCAGGAGCTGATTTTTAGATGCCTGGTATAGATGTGTCCTGACTGGTTACAGGAGCTGAGTCTGGAACTTCAAACGGCGATGAAAGAATCAGGGATGATTACTTCCTTAGCATGAATGGTAAGAGAGCCTTGGGTGACTTTCACTTCAACAACGCTCGTTGAGAAAAATCTTGGGTGTCTTCTACTGGGATAAGAACCAGAGATGGCCTTTGACTGGATAAGCAATCAGGAAAATCTTGGGACGATTTAACTGAACCGGTCTAGGTCTTGAAATGTCTTCCACTGGATAAGCAATCAGGAAAATCTTGGGACGATTTAACTGAACCAGAAGAGGCCTTTGACGGGATAAGCAATCAGGAAAATCTTGGGACGATTTAACTGAACCGGTCTAGGTCTTGAAATGTCTTCCACTGGATAAGCAATCAGGAAAATCTTGGGACGATTTAACTGAACCAGAGGAGGCCTTTGACTGAACCAGTCTAGGTCTTGAAATGTCTTCCACTGGATAAGCGATCAGGAAAATCTTGGGACGATTTAACTGAACCAGAGGAGGCCTTTGACTGAACCAGTCTAGGTCTTGAAATGTCTTCCACTGGATAAGCGATCAGGAAAATCTTGGGACGATTTAACTGAACCAGAGGAGGCCTTTGACTGAACCAGTCTAGGTCTTGAAATGTCTTCAATGGGATAAGCAATCAGGAAAATCTTGGGATGATTTAACTGAACCAGAGAAGGCCTTTGACTGAGCCAGTCTAGGTCTTGAAACGTAGCTTGAGAACTTAATTGAGTTTTTCCTGAAAGATAAAAGTCAGTCATGTGCAATGCATGATATGAATCAAGCAATGATGTTCTCAACATAAATGAGATTTGTATGATGCAGTGCGTTATGCATGCTATAATGCTGTATGTGATGTTTTATGTATGTTTTCGTCTAGGAAAGTAAATCCTTGACGGGTGCCAGGAAGTCCTATCCCGGGCTGATGTTGAAGAATAGATTTTGCTTCCGCTGGGGATGATAACTGCAAGGATACCGGTAGGAGAAGATGACTCCGTTGCGGAATAAACTTGGCGAATGGGAGATTCTGCGGGGAGAAAAGATACTTTAGTGATCATGCTGGGAAGCAATACTCTGTGGGGAGAGTGATGCTTTGCTGGATGTTGATAGTAACTCTGTTGGGGGATACCATTGTCGTATTGGAAGTGTGAATAGACTTCGCTGGGGATAGGAAAGAACTACGTTGACGACGACTTTCCCTTGGTTTTTGGCTGAGGATAACCCAGTTATATCCTGTTGAGGAAATAACTCTTTAAATCAAGCCAGACGATGCGTTCGTGTCCTGTGAAGGATAAGCTTCCAGAATATACTGGGGATAAGCTTACTGCTTGGAGAGATGAATTCCAATTTTCCTGGGGAAACTTGGATGGGACTCTCCTGGGGAATTTAAGATAGGCTGGGGAAGAATGCACTGACTTGCTGTCTCACTCTCTGGGGAACTTAAGATATCTGGTTAGGTTCTTTAGCTGAACCTACTTTGGTACCTTGGATAGAACAATTAGACTGCTCAAACAACTCTTTATTGCCCCTGTTTCTAGTGTCACCTGCAATTAGTTCTTTGTTTCGTATGCAAATATTTATGAGCTAGCAAATTATTGTCAATGCATATATCACAAATTAAACCTTGGACGTTCTTCGCAAAACAAAACAGAAAAAAGAAAAAACAGTTGACACGTTTAACTGAAAAGTATATCTGTATTGATTTTGAATAGCCTGTGAATAGGCGTTTTGTGTACAAGAGGCTGACGTCCTAGTAAGAGAAACGTCGCCGAACAAGAGAGTTTATACAAGTTTTGTACAAAAGAAATTAAAACAGCTGTGTGAAATATGAATGATCCACTGGGTTTCAACTCTGCTATAGCCTTTATAACTCCGAGCGTCTCATCCCTTGATGACCTTGGTTGAAGGTGATGCTGACTGATCGATGCCGTCTTGATGTAGATACCGGATTCTGGATGCAAAGTGATCCAATGAGACATAGTATTACGCTTTTATCCCTAATTTTTGCCTGGACGGCCCTTTCGGGTTTTCAGTCCACCGGGATACCCATTTTTGCCCAAGCCGCCTTTTCAGGTTTTCGACTTGCCGGGTATACAGATTTTTTCATTTTCATCCCTTCATTTTGCCCGAACCCTTTTGGTTCGACGGGAAGCCCTAATTTTTGCCTAGACATGTCAGCCTAGCGGGTCTTTTTTCATGCGTAGTATTTTTTAACTATGTCTGCATTGGCGGGGTGAGGAAGGTCGTCACCATCCATGTTGGTTAATATCATTGCTCCTCCTGAGAACACATGCTTAACCACAAACGGTCCTTCGTACGTAGGGGTCCATTTGCCCCTTGGATCACTCTGAGGAAGGATGATTCGCTTGATCACCAGATCCCCGACTTGATATTCCTGTGGTCTGACCTTTTTGTTAAATGCCCTGATCATTCGCTTCTGATACGTCTGACCATGGCAGATAGCAGCAAGTCTCTTTTCGTCAATAAGGTTGAGTTGATCAAGCCGTGTCTGGATCCAATCATCTTCGTTCAGATTTGCATCCTTCATTATCCGGAGAGAAGGAATTTGTACTTCGATCGGCAAGACTGCCTCCATGCCATAAACCAGAGAGAAAGGAGTTGCCCCAGTTGACGTCCTAGCTGAAGTACGATACCCATGCAGAGCGAACGGTAACATCTCATGCCAATCTTTATACGTTACTGTCATCTTCTGCACGATCTTCTTGATGTTTTTATTAGCTGCTTCTACAGCTCCATTCATCTTCGGTCTGTAAGGAGAAGAATTGTGGTGCTGTATCTTGAACTGTTCGCAAAGCTCGGTGATCATTTTATTATTCAGATTGGTACCGTTGTCTGTAATAATCCGCTCAGGGACGCCGTACCGACAGATCAGGTTGTGCCGAATGCACCGTGCCACAACAGTCTTGGTTACCGTAGCATAGGATGCTGCCTCAACCCACTTCGTAAAATAATCAATCGCCACTAGGATGAAGCGATGTCCGTTAGATGCCGTAGGTTTAATCTCACCAATCATGTCTATGCCCCACATTGCAAATGGCCAAGGCGCAGTCAGAACATTCAGGGGAACCGGAGGAACATGCACTTTATCTGCGTAGACCTGGCATTTATGGCATGTCCTAGAATGTTGGTAGCAATCAGCTTCCATGGTAGACCAGTAATACCCTGCCCGTAGGATCTTCTTTGCCATGGTATGTCCACTGGAGTGTGTACCAAAAGTCCCTTCATGCAGCTCTTCTATGATTCTTTCTGCTTCAGCTTTATTTACGCAACGCAGTAGGGTTGAATCCTGGTTTCGCTTGTACAAGATGCCGTTGCTAAGAAAGAACTTGGATGCAAACCTCCTCAGGAACTTCTTATCATTGACAGATGCTCCTTCAGGGTATTCCTGAGCTTCCAAATATCTCTTTACTTCGTGGTACCAAGGCTTCTCAGTTACCAATTCAGTTTCGAGATCACAACAGTAGGCCGGTTCGTCCAGTTTCCAGATGATGATCCGGGGAGCTTCATTATCCCATTTAACTTTGAACATTGAAGACATTGTAGCTAACGCGTCCGCCAACTGATTCTCTTCTCTTGGAAAGTGCTCAAATGTTATCTCTGTGAAGTGGGGGATCAGAGCCAACACACATTCTCTATAAGGAATCAAGTTTGGGTGTTTCGTATCCCACTCTCCTTTGATCTGATTGATCACCAGAGCGGAATCTCCGAAGACACTCAGAAATTTGATCCTCAGGTCAATCGCAGCTTGAAGACCCATAATACACGCTTCATACTCCGCCATGTTGTTGGTACAGTTGAAACACAGTCGGGCGGTGAGTGGAGTATGAGTACCTTGTGGAGATACGATTATGGCGCCGATACCATTTCCCAAAGCATTGGAGGCTCCGTCAAAGTGCATAGACCATTGGGATCCTGGTTCAGGTCCTTCATCCGGTCCAGGTATTTCACAGTCAGTTACTATCATAATGCTTTCATCTGGAAACTCGAAGTTCATTGATTGGTAGTCATCTACAGCTTGATGTGCTAGGTGGTCTGCCAATACACTTCCCTTGATGGCTTTTTGGGTCGTGTACTGAATGTCGTATTCCGTCAAGATCATCTGCCATCTTGCAATTCTCCCAGACAGAGCAGGCTTTTCGAATATGTACTTTATAGGATCCATTTTTGAGATTAACAAGGTAGTGTGAGTCAGCATATACTGTCTCAGCCGGCGAGCAGCCCATACCAAAGCGCAGCAAGTTTTCTCAAGCAGTGAGTATCGGGTCTCACAGTCGGTAAACTTTTTGCTAAGGTAATAAATGGCATGCTCTTTTCGGCCAGACTCGTCATGCTGCCCCAGCACACACCCCATTGCATTATCAAGCACCGTTAGGTAAAGTATCAAAGGTCTCCCTTCCACTGGTGGCATAAGGATGGGTGGTTCTTGGAGATATTCTTTGATTCGGTCAAAAGCAGCCTGGCATTCATCATTCCAACGTACTACCTGATCTTTCTTCAGCAGCTTGAAGATTGGTTCACAGGTAGCAGTTAAATGTGAGATGAACCGAGCAATGTAATTCAGACGTCCTAGAAAGCCTCTGACTTCCTTCTCTGTCTTAGGAACTGGCATCTCTTGAATGGCTTTGACCTTAGCAGGGTCTACTTGAATCCCTTTATCACTGACCACAAAGCCTAGCAACTTTCCCGATCTTACCCCGAAGGTGCACTTGTTCGGGTTCAACCTCAGCTTGTACAATTTCAACCGGTCAAACAGTTTCTGCAGATGATCAAGGTGCTCTTCCTCAGTCTGGGACCTAGCGATTATGTCGTCCACATACACCTCTATCTCGTGATGGATCATATCATGAAATAAGGTAACCATGGCACGTTGGTAGGTTGCCCCAGCATTCTTTAACCCGAACGGCATGACCTTGTAACAGAAGGTGCCCCACTGAGTAACAAAGGTAGTCTTTTCCATGTCTTCAGGTGCCATCTTGATCTGATTGTAGCCTGAAAAGCCATCCATAAAAGAGAACACTTTATGCTGAGCGGTATTATCAACAAGGACATCAATGTGGGGTAGAGGGAAGTCATCCTTGGGGCTGGCCCTGTTCAGATCCCTGTAATCAACACACATCCTGACCTTGCCGTCCTTCTTAGGTACCGGCACCACATTAGCAACCCACTGAGGGTAAGAAGTCACTGCAAGAAACCCGGCATCAAACTGCTTCATAACTTCGGCTTTAATCTTCTCAGACATCTCTGGACGCATCCGACGAACCTTTTGCTTAACCGGAGGGAAATCTTCTTTAGTTGGTAAATGATGGACCACAATGTCGGTATCTAATCCGGGCATATCTTCGTAGGACCAGGCAAAGATTTCTTTATAATCCTGCAGCATCTGAGTCAACCGTTGCTTCACGCTGAGTTCTAGGTTGGCACCAATCTTCACCTCTTTCTTGTCTTCCTCCGTACCCAAGTTTATTATTTCCACTGGCTCTTCATGGGGTTGAATTGCCCTCTCTTCCTGTTGTAACAGTCTTGCAAGTTCACCAGGCACTTCGCAATCATCTTCACCTTCGTCGGCGGCTAAGTTGATCGGATTTTCGAAGTCATAACTGGCAGTAGCAGAGTCGTTACCAGTGAGATCCAGAGTGGATTGAAACCTGTATGAGTGAGTGTGTGTGTAAATACAGCTGTTTTGCAATATGTAAAGAAAGGAAAGAAAAGGAGCGCAAATTTTGAAATGTGAAAAACGTCCAATGCTTTTATTCATGATATATGATAGTGACAAACAAAAAGCCCTCATAAATAAAACCACGGTGCCCCGGGTAAGACACCGGGCCATATAGTCTCAAATTATTGTTTATTACAAATCAAAAACAAAGAAATTCATTACTGGGGAACAAAAGTTATGGGAGTAAAATCTTTAGCAGTCCAATTGGTCAATCCACCGTCGGCCGTTGGGTAGATCCAGCTATCGAACTTTGACTCCTCCACTTCATCTTCCTCTCCAAGAGCATTCACTCCATGCTGAGTGATGAGCAACGGAGGTCTTCCAATTCTTGCCTTGCGCACCGCTTTCTGAGCCTCTGTGGTGAAACCCAGCCCAAACTTGTTAGTCTTAGGAGTAAGATCAGGGAGCTTGCCCCAGTTTGCACATTCGCCTTTTTCGATCACAGCCCGGGCGTCTTTTAAGGAGGCCATCTTCATAGGAGAAACCTCTTCATCTTCTGCTGTTGCCAAGGTTGGTGGTACCTCCTCAAAATGTTGAAAGGGGGTTTCAATGAACTCCCCATCCATTTCCACGTATCTGAAAGAGTTGAGGTGGCTGACCATGTATTCCTCCTCCCCTTGCACTGTTACGATCCTCCCCCTGACCGGGTACTTGAGCTTCTGATGCAATGTAGAAGTCACAGCTCCAGCTTTGTGGATCCATGGGCGACCCAGCAAACAAGAATAGGACGGATGGATATCCATCACGTAGAACTTTGAATCGAATACCTGTGACCCAACCCTGATTGGGATGTCCACTTCACCATGCACCATTCTTTTGGACCCGTCAAAGGCCCGGACAACAATGCTACTTGGTTTGAGCTCTAGACCTTCACAATCCAGCCTATCCAGAGCCTTCTTGGGCAGCACATTTAATGAGGAACCTGTATCAACCAGCACATGAGCAAGAGTAGTGCCCCTGCATTCAACGGAGACATGCAGGGCATCATTATGGTTCTTCCCCTTTGCTGTCAGATCGGCATCAGAGAAACCCAGGCCATTATCAGCAGTTAGGTTGGCCACACAATCGGTGAACTGGTCAGCAGTCGTATCTTGGGGTACATGGGCAGTCTTTAAGAAAGCAATCAGAGCCTTTGCATGGGCCTCTGAACACAGCAGCAGTGACAACATGGAGATTTTAGAGGGGGTGTGCCCCAGCTGTTCCACAACATTGAAATCACTTTTCTTTATTATCTTGAGAATTTCTTCCATTTCCTGCTTGGAAGCCTCAACAATGGTCTTTAGTGCCTCCGTCCTGGCAGGCGCATCAGCAGCAGTTCCCTTGCCCCGAGTATCAGATGACTCAGCAGCAGGGGTGGATACTTGGTCAGAAGGAGAAACAGGCACTCTGGCAGGTGTGAAGATCAAAGGCCTATGAATTGCTGGAGGAGCAATGTCTGGCGAGAACAGTCTTCCACTACGAGTGACCTTAGCAGGCCCGGTGATGTTGGAGACACCAGTATCAACGTTGCACTCTTGTTTCACACCCAGAACATAAACATCCGCCCCATAGTGCCATGGGACAGCCTTATCAGATTTGTAGGGTATAGGCCCCGGAACAGTAATGGTGATGGGAACATTCTTGTGAACTGACAAAACTTGTATAGGCTTCTTTGAAGGAGCCTCGGAATAGTTGTTGAAGATGGTAACGATTGACACTTCTTCAACAGGAGCAGCAGGAACAACAGTCTTTTCGAACAAAATCTCTCTACTATCTATCAGGTTTTGGATGCCTGACTTCAACAGAGAACAACCAGCAGGGGAAGCAACACATAGAGGGCAATTTTCGCCACATCCCGGAAATAAACCGGCTAGCAACAGATTCCTCTTGACCATCAGCAACGGAGTAGCAACATCATCCACCGAAGCTACATACAAATTCTCCTCAACAGCATTCACTCCATGCTGGGGCATGGGAGCATTTACAACATTCGGCTTCTCGGGCGCCTCAAACTGTATCTCTTTGGCATCAATGAGGTCTTGAACTTTGTTCCTTAGGGCCCAACAGTCATCTGTGTTATGCCCCGGGCTATCAGAGTGATAAGCACAGCGAGCATTTGGATTGAACTTGGGAGATGCAGTGTTGGGAAACTTTGGAGCCTCCTTGACAGTCACTAAATTGGCGGATAGCAACTGTGGCAGGATTTGTGATAAGGTCATGCTTAACCGGGTGAACTCTCTCCGGGGTCTTTCAAACTTCTGAGGATTAGTTGGCCGAGGAGCGGCAGCAGGTTTGGCAATCATTACCGCACTGACAGATTGGCGGTGTTCAGGTCGCTCTGTTCTCCGGGAGTTATATACAGCACTAGCCTCCTTTTTGAAGGGTTTCTTCTCAGTGCTGGAGGAGGCAACTTTCTGTATCTTCCCTGATTTTATACCAGCCTCGATCCTCTCACCAGTCAGGATTAGATCGGTAAACCCAGCAGAGGAATTACCAATGAGATGGTTGAAAAATGGACCAGACAGGGTCCCCAAGAACATATCTACCAGCTCCCGATCCGTCAACGGTGGCTGCACCCTGCCAGCCAGGTCTCTCCATTTCTGAGCGTACTCCTTAAAACCTTCACCCGACCCTAGCGACATACCCTGGAGCTGGGTACGCGTAGGAGCGAGGTCGGCATTATACTGATACTGCTTGTAAAAAGCAGTGGCCAGATCCTCCCAGTTACGAATGCTGATTCCATCTAGCTGATAGAACCAATCGAGGTGAGTCCCTGAAAGACTCTCCTGGAAGAAGTGGATCCAAAGGTTCTTGTCTGCTGTGTAAGGCTGGATCTTCCTTACATAAGAACGGAGGTGCATCTTGGGACAGGAAGCCCCATCATACTTCACGAAGGCAGGTGTTTTGAACTTGTGTGGGATCACCACCCCAGTAGATAACCCCAAGTCTCCGAAATCCAATCCAGGTACCCGTTGAACTTCCACAGCCTTTAATCTGTCTTCCAGCTGTTTGTACCGGTCTTCAGCAGGAGGGTACTGGTCGTCATTGAAGTCTGTTTCAGTATCAGAGCCCACAGGAGTAGTGACCTCCCTTTCATGGTGACTACCTTCTGTCACAGATGGAGGAGTCCTTTCAGCTTCAATTTGCAAGGTGTTCCCGAGTCTGCGCCCAGTGCTAAATAGCACAGTCCTCCTCTTCTTCTTAGTCTTCTTCAACAGCATGGTCTTTAACTCTTGTTGACCCTGAGACAAGCCCTTGATCAGCTCCTGAAATTGGGCGTTTTGCGCCTGAAACTGGACGTTCTGCGCCTGAAGAGCCTTGATAGCCGCATCGGTTGATGATTCAGGAGGGTTCATGATGCTGAAATAAACAGCGAAGAACGGTAAACAACCTGAAAAGAAGAGTATTTATGATGCACATGATGAATGATATGTGTTTATGCAATGCATTCAAGGGTTCGAAAATTCAAATTTGTTGTAGACCAAAAGGAACACACTTTATTATTAAGAAAATCATTGTTTTAATACATCAAAGCCTCATGGGCAAAAGTACAAAAAGATCAAATCACATCCAAAATATGTTGCGCATCTTCTTTGGAGCTATGTAAGTGTTGAGACTCCTTTCCTCATGCAACAGGCGGGTGAGCTCCAAGACCTTCCTTTCACTGGCATGCAAACTAGTCTCAAGAGAATTCCGCTCTTCCTTAAGCTGGATCCAGCTCTTCTGCATCTCTTCCCAGGATGTGGGCATATCAGGGTGTTGAATA
Organism: Vicia faba; assembly: GCA_948472305.1. Classification (NCBI taxonomy): domain Eukaryota; kingdom Viridiplantae; phylum Streptophyta; class Magnoliopsida; order Fabales; family Fabaceae; genus Vicia; species Vicia faba. The sequence continues at coordinate 1,473,266,807 of OX451741.1, forward strand.
ACATGAGACACCTCTCCTTCCAAGGAGGGCTCTTTGATTACTGGAAGCATGTGAGGATAAGGCATCACTAATTTCTGAGAGCGGGCTCGTACCCATTTGAGGTAAGGCTCCAAAGGGATGGAGTTCCTGTGCCCCAGTGTCTTGCTGTCTATCCTACTAGGCATCCTCCAAGCTCTGATAAATCTCTGGCGAAGTCCTTGAGTATCATTGTCGAAGTCAAAAACTATGTCAGGTATCAACATGTCATGAGGACCATCCCTCCGAGCATAACCAAATTGTCTCCAAGCCAGGCATGGACTATAAGTAATACCCCCTCTGATTCCAAGTAAAGGAACATTAGGATACTCCCCGCAACGATCAATGATAGTGACATCTTCCCTGGACCTAGGGCACCAATGTATATCTGCATGTGTAAGAGTCATCAACCGTTGTGACCATCTCAAACCCCGCTCGTTCTTCAGGACTGATTGTGGAAGGTGCGAAATAAACCATTTTCCCAGGAGAGGAGTGCAACACATAAGGACACCTCTTTTTCTCATGGTTCGAGTGTAACATGAGTGAAGGAGGTCTCCCAGCAAAGTAGGTATAGGATTCCTGGACATAAAGATCTGGACAGCACTGATATCAATGAGCTGATCTGGGTTAGGGAACAACACCAAACCATAAACAAGGAGGGCCACAACCTCTTCAAAAGCTTGCAAGTCAAGGGAGTTCCAACAATCATAGGCCTTTTCAAACAGAAACCTGGCTAAGAACCCTTTGATACCACTTCTAACTTCCCAATGTCCCTTGAGGTCAGATGGCTGTAGGTGCAAGGCTTTAGCAATCTCTTCAAGCTTAGGTTCCTTTTCTGTACCGTTGAAGGGTAGCTGATCAAGAATAGGGATCTTCAGGAGTCGGGAGAACTCCTCCAATGTAGGTACCAACTGATAGTCCAAGAAGGTGAAACAGTGATGCAGAGGGTCAAAGAATTGGAACAGGACTTTTATCATATCTTCCTCAATGTTGGTGTTGACCAAGCTGATGAGGCTTCCATGCCTTTCACTGAATGAAGAGTTCTCAGGAATCCTGGATGTAAGTTCCTTAAGCTGAGGAGGGATCCTTACAAGACTGATTGGAATTGTCTTTCTACGAACAGTTTCCATGTCCTACAAAACAGGAACAAAGATGAAAATTCGAACCCCTGAAATGGTTAGTTAATGCATATGATGCTGGATGATGTCATGATGCTATGATTAAACACAGATATTTACAAAGACAAACATGTAAGGCACACAAGGCACACAAGACAGGCCCTTAAGGTTTAAGGCCAGCATGGGGTCTGGGTAGTACCCTCTTGAAGTTGGTGGGTTCAACCTGTCCTAATCAAAGTAACCGGGTTCTAAGGTTCCCAATATCACGGGATTGCTTTCATTGTTCATCGTTTCGATTTAGCCACTGAACTGGCGACCGAAATATTCCAGGAAAGCAATCCTCAATTGAGTGTAGTATCGAGTATCAACCAACCTCGGACTGCACCAAAGTCAGTTATCTCACTACCCTAAAGAGGCCAAGATTGTTCAATTAAGGTTCCTAAGGTCTGTTGATGCTTCATGACACCACATGGAGGCCCCGTACTCTCCTTGACTGACTCAAGGGTTACCGGTACACACCAAAATGCCACATCAACGTAGCAGACTGCTTCAACCATGTCGGTATACCCCGCACAAGTCCCTCACAGCCTTGTTGCTACTTTCTAAAAGGGTATCCCCCAGATCCGGGTTAGGATCTATAGAACTCCCAAGACGGTCCCACAATTTTAAAGCATACAAGGAAAGCAATTGAAAACACAGTTGAAACTAGCCCTAAGGTACACCTCACTTTAAGTCTATCCCCAGCAGAGTCGCCAGTTCTGTGATCGGTGGATCTGGAACTGACTGTTTTAAAGCTGGTTCGCGAAATGTCGCGGAAGCAAGAGTCGCCACCGTCTTTTATTTTCTCCAATAGGAAAGGACAAAAGCACAGAAAAATTCCTTTAAAGAGATTGCTCTCGGTTCGGGAGGTAGGTTATAGAAAGGGAAGGTGTTAGCACCCTTTCTATCCATGGTTATCCATGGGCTCTTAGGTACTTGCTCAATGTGTTTTCAAAATTGTTGTTTGCTTTTCAATTGTGGGTTTCAAAAATATTCTTTGAAAAGTTTCAGTTTAACTCGTACGTCAGAGTGTTTTGAAAAGTTTGTTTTGAAAGTTTTTTTGAAAGTGTTGGTGTGAAAAGATTTGATTTGTTTTGTTTTAAAGAGAGCAAGTACCCTTGAGAACCTACCTACCCTAAGGAATTCGTCTGTGTAAATGTCCTTTAAAGTAGTGCCATCCCACCATTGAGAGGTAGGTAGCACCACCGTTGGAGGTGTTCGGGTCAATTCGAGTTTTAGGGACGTGGTGATCACCGGAGCAATGGGAAGACACCTTAGAAGCTACCCTCATGCCAGGTTCCCGGACCATGAGGACTTACTAAGACGTTTTCTACTCGACGACCACCTTTCGAAAGGCAACAGTGAGGCGTACCCTAAGGGTGGTGTGTGCGAATTGTGTGTCATTTTCAGTTCATTATTTGTCTTGTCATGCATTGGTGATCTAACGATTCAATTTTATTTTTCGGGCATTCATTCTTTCATGCATATTTATTAACAGTTATATTTGCGAGAAAATAAATCTAACTATTACAACTGGCGCGGGTCCACATCGCCAAAAAAACCGAACCCGATTTGACTGAAAATAAAATAAAGCGAATAAATAAAAAGTCCGAGAGTTTTTAATTACATGGCTTTGGGGCATATACAAAGGTATTTAATAAATGCGCGAAATAAAGACTAAACAAAATTAGGGCGTTGGACCCTTTAACAGATAATTAAAATAATCAAGGAATTTTAAAATTAAAAATTAAATGAAAAATAATGTTTTTGTGTTTTTTAGGTTTAAAAGAAAAAAGAGAAAAGTTAATTAAAATTAAAATCCTAGTTCTATCATTTTTTAAGTTTATTATGAAAAAGATTTAATTTCTAACCTAATTAAATTCTAAATTAATTTATATACAATTTTTGATTTATAGAAAATAAATAATAGATAATAATATTGTGAGGAAAAAATTAAAAATTAAAAAGGATATGAAAAATTAATAATTACCCTAATTCTACATTTTTGGATTTTTATTATGAAAAAAAAAGAATTAAAATTAACATTAAAACCTAATTAAACTAAATGAGTTACATTTTAATTTAAAAAAAAAAATCAAAATTAATTATATTTTTTTTGTCTTTTCTGTCTTTTTAATGTCTTTATATTTTTTTGTAAGAATTAATTAAATAAGAAAATAAAACACAAGTAAATTAAAAATAAAATAAAATATAAAGGAAATTAGAAAAGAAAGAAAAAAAAGATAGAACCAGGGGGTGTGGATTTCAAATTTGGGGGTGCAAGCCTGAAAGGCCTGGCCCAATTGCTAGCCATTTGTTGACTTTTTTAATCCTGTACACGCCTGTTGACTTGATGTATGGTGCACTCCTCATCTTAGCCATGGATCTGAGGCCCTGGGACACGTGTAGGTTGAATCCTGATGGAGTATGGTGAGTATCAATATGAGCGTTGCATGGAACCTGGAAAGGAAAAATAATATTGAGAAATTGCAAGACCTGGGACTTGAACCCAGGTCTTTGAAGTTAACACGCTTATCCCTTGCCACTGAGCCAGTTTACTTTCAATTAACATATAATAATAAATAAACAATATAAAGGAAAAATAACAACGCTCTTTAAAACGCGCGCTATTTCAAATTTGCCCAATCTGCTTGTGCCACGCCATCGTCCCTGCCAATTTCCTGAAACACAAACCAATAGAGCAACGGTTTTTGAAACGTGGGGTTTGGGTAGCTATGGAGAAATAGCGAATAGCTCGTTTCCTAATATAAATTAGGCGCGAGTATGTCTTCTTCTTCGTCTCAAGATGCTGAGTGTGATGGTGTTGCTCTGAAGTTCTGATTTTTCCTATTTACAAAAGCCCCAATTTAAGAAGCTGGGAAACCTAGAATTCGAAAATGGCAAAATCGTGTATGGCTTATGAAAATGCAATTAACTACCATGGACAGCTTGGAAACTTCATCATGAGTATGAATATGTAATTTAAAATGCAAAAAGAGGCTTAGAATCAAGAACACGAATTCAAAATATTTGATGTACAGTTTCACTTGTAACTACCAGTTTAAGGAGCTTTGATTGAGGTTATGAATTGGGACACGTTCAAAATGGTCTCAGGAAGCTATTGGTACAAAAATTTTGGCTTCAGAAGGTGTCTAGCTTTGATTTCAGATTTGCAATATATGTCCATTTTTTCAAAATTGCCAATGGCCTTTGAACGAGTTTTGTGCTATGTTCTTGGTAGGGTTTGACTCAATGATCCTTATGGAATTGAATAGGCTTGTTAACTCTCCTTAATCCATGCTTGAGAAAGAATTGGCATTAGGGTTTGTCCATTAACCATTTTTTCCTAACTTCTAGCCAAAACCTAGACTTAGTATGAAAATGAACCTTGGCCTGATTTTTGAGTTGGTTCATGATGTATAGAACTTGTCCAAATTCATTTGACACCATTTCATTGATTTTTAAATTTTATTTGAATTTTCAATGAATTAAAATGAATTAAATCATCAAAAATTAAATAAAATAAAAAAGTCAACATTTGGTCTTGAAATCAACCATGGGCCACGTGTGTGGCATGACAAGGATGGACAAAGTGAGAAAAATGGGGCCCTTTTGTCAAAATTGGATTTTCAATGATAGTTGACTTTTGCCATTTCACAAAATTTTCCCAACTTCTACAAGGCATAACTTGCTCAATTTTTAAGCTTTTCACATGTTCTTGGACATTTTGGAAAGGTCTTTGAGTCCTTTAACCAATGCCTTTGGTCCCATGTCATTTTGATTTACCAATCTCAAGTTATGGTCTTTGACTTAAAGTCCCTTTTTGTTGACTTTTGAAAATGACCTATAATGTTGAAATTGATAACTTTTTGTGAGAGCATTTCTTGGACTTGAAGTATGAAGATGAGTTGTAGGAAATGTCTTTCTCTTCAAAATGAGCTTTGGATGGGATTTTTCTGATAATCCATGTGAAAGTTATGCCCTGGTCAATTTCAGTTGACTTTTTCAGCTGTCCAAATATAGCAACTTTTGCATCTTTGATGATTTCTGAGCCAAATTTTGAGAATCATGATCAAGCATTGATCAAATGATGTTTGTGGCTTCAAAATGATATATTGACCAAAAATTTGAACTTTTGACTGCCAAATGACCATTTTGCCCCTACAGTTGACTGTAGTGCAATTTAGGGTTTTGACTGTGCAATCTTGAGCTGAATGCCTTGAAACTTGATATGAGGATGCTTGACCATGTTTGTAAGCATATGAGACTTGATTGGACCTTTGAACACTTCCTTTTCTTGATCAACACACAAACCCTAGTTTTGACTGTAGGGAGGCCTTTGCATTGTGCAACTCTTGGGGAATTTTGTAGCTTGGCTTGGCAGTTTATTGGAGAATATGGGAGGGCAAATTTTGGGGTATAACACTGCCTAACACAACGCGTTGAAACCGTTGCCTATATGTTTTGTTTACAGGGACCACGAAGACGATGATAGCGTGGCACAAGCGGATTGGGGAATTTGAAAACGCGCGCGCTGAATCATTAATGTCTTGCTTGTTCTTTTTATTATTTAACAACCATTATATATTAATTGAAACTTAGTGGCTCAGCTGGCAGGGATACAAGCTTGTGACTCTCATGACCTGGGTTCAAACCCCAGGTCTCACATATTTCTCATATTATTTTTCAACGTGAATTCCCATGCAGCGCCATCATTGATGCCCACCATACGCCTCAAAGCCTGATCGTCCACGCGTCCCACCAATCCAAATCTATGGCCAAGATTCAAAGAACACGTATACAATGGTCAACGCATTAGCACACAATCTGGGAAAGTCAGTGAATTTCAATGTTAATGGGCCAGAATGCTAGGCCTTACCTCCAATTTTGGGGCTACCCCCCCTGGTTTGATTTTCTTTTTATATTTCATTTTCTCAATTGTTATGTTATTTATTTATTTTATTTGTTTTAATTAATTAATTATTTTTACAAAAAATATGAAAAATATCATAAAAATCAGAAAAAGGCAAAAAATATAATTTTTATTTTAATTACTTTTATAAATAAATTACATGTAATTATTTAGTTTAATTAGGTTTTTAACTTTAATTCCTTTTTAATAAAATCCAAAAATATAGAATTAGGTTAATTAATAATTTTTATACCTTTTAATTTTCCCTTTTTTATCACAATATTATTTATTTATTTATTTTATTTTTATAATTAAATGTACATAAATAAAAATTAGGGTTTAATTTAGGTTAATATAATATTTTCACAATAAACTTAAAAAACATTAGAATTAGGGTTTGATATTTTATTTTAATTTCAATCAATTCTTCTCCTTTTAAATCTTAAAAAATACAAAAAATACCAAAAACATTTAATTCTAATTAATTAATTCATTAATCTTAATTGTTTGTAAAAGGGTCCAACGCCCGTCGCTTTAATCATTAATTTCGCGTATTTACTTTATTGCTTATTATAATTATGTACATCTCCCAAAGCATTGTAATTTAAATTTCTCGCACTTTTATCTATCGCTTTATTTATTTTCCGCTAAATCGGGTCCGGTTTAATTTTGGCGATGTGGACCCGCGCCATTTGTAATAGCCTTAGATTTATTTTTTCGCAAACTTTATAACTGTTAAATATGCATGCAAGAATGAATGGCCCTAATTAAAATCAAGCGTAGATCACAAATAAACATGACAAGACAGATAACTGAAACATGACACACGAATTCGCACACACCACCCCTAGGGTACGCCTCACTGTTGCCTTTCGAAAGGTGATCGTCGAGTAGAGGATGTCTTAGTAAGTCCTCATGATCCGGGAACCTGGCATGAGGGTAGCTTCTAAGGTGTCTTCCCATTGCTCTGGTGATCACCATGTCCCTACAAACTCGAATTGACCCGAACACCTCCAACGGTGGTGCTACCTACCTCTCAATGGTGGGATGGCACTACTTTAAGGACATTTACACAGACGAATTCCTTAGGGTAGGTAGATGACTCGTAGATACTTGCTCTAACTCAAAACAAATCAAAAACTTCTTTTCACACTTACACCTTTTCAAAAAGCTTTCGAAAGCAACTTTTCAAACACTCTGACGTACGAGTCGAACTGAAATTTTTCAAAGAAACTTTTTTTAAACCTACATTGAAAAGCAAACAAACATTTTGAAAACACGTTGAGCAAGTATCTAAGAGCCCATGGATAACCATGGATAGAAAGGGTGCTAACACCTTCCCTTTCTATAACCTACCTCCCGAACCGAGAGCAATCTCTTTTAAGGAATTTTTCTGTGCTTTTGTCCTTTCCATTTGGAGAAAATAAAAGACGGTGGCGACTCTTGCTTCCGCGACATTTCGCGAACCAGCGTTAAACAGTCAGTTCCAGATCCACCGATCACAGAACTGGCGACTCTGTTGGGGAATAAACTTAAAGTGAGGTGTACCTTAGGGCTAGGTCATAACTGTGTTTTCACTTGTATTGATTTGCTTGCTTTACTATTGTGGGTTGCATCGGAGATACATAGATCCTAACCCGGATCTGGGGATACCCTGTTTAGGTAGCATAAGCTGTGAGGGACCTGTCTGGCGTATACCGACATGGGTGAAGCAGTGGCTACGTTGGTGTGGCGCCTTGGTCTGTACCGATATCCCTCGTGTTGAAACGGGGAGAATATGGGTCTTCCAAGGAGTCATTAAGCACCAACAGACCTTAGAACCTTAAATGACACAACTTGGCCATTAGAACAGTAGCAGTATGCTACGCCCATTGAGGCTAAACTCTCGTGATGGTTCTGGCCGCAAGAAAAGATTGCGATGCTGGAGTTATGACCGATTGAGGGTAGTCAATGATATTGGGATCCTCTAAGAACCCGGTTACTTTGATAGGACAGGTATGAACCAACAAACTGAAAGAGGGTAATACCTAGACCTCATGCTGGCCTAAACTCTAAGGGTTTCTCTTGTGTGACTTGTGTGCCTTTGTACTTGACTATCTGCATGCTTGTGACCTAACACTTGTTTCTTGCAGGTTTTGTCTCAGTCCTTAATTAAGACTCATAACAGGGTTCACTCACATTACCCCATGCATAGCATAACATCATACCATTGCATGCATCCTGCATACATCCTAACCCATTTCAAGGATCTCAAGGGCTTGTGATGCAGGTCATGATAAATCAAACATCTAGCCAGGGGCAAAGAGGATTTATTTTCCTCTAGCCAAGGGTGTCAGGGGCTATGACCCACTGGATATGGTGAGCCTTTGACCCTTGAGGAAGGATTCTCCACAACAGGAAGTTTCTTCAATCAAGTTACCGGTTTTCAACTCTAACAAGTTTCTCTGTTTACCCCGCGAGATCCTTGAAATCATGGCATGCATGCCATACATCTCATTGCATAACAGGTACCCTTTTTTCTGCAGGTTACTTACCTTCTTCGCTGTTTATTTCAGCAGTCTCGTCATGAATCCTAAATCATCAGCTGAGCAGTCTATCAAGGCCCTCCAGGCTCAGAATGCCCAATTCCAAGGGCTAATCATGAACTTGACCCAGGGGCAGCAAGATCTGAAGGCTCTGCTCTTGAAGAAGGAAAAGAAGAAGAAGAGGACTGTCTTGTTCAGCCCTAGACGCAGATCTGGGAATACACCGCAAGTCGAAACTGAGAGGACAACTCCATCTGTGAGGGAAAGCAGTCACCATGAGAGAGAGGTGCCTAGTCCAGTGGTCTCCGACAACGAGACAGATTTCAACGACGAACAATACCCTCCGGCTGAGGATAAGTACAAACAGTTGGAAGACCGGCTCAGTGCTATGGAGATACAAAAAGTGCCCGGCTTGGACTTCGAGGATCTAGGTTTGTCTTCTGGGGTAGTGATCCCGCGCAAGTTTAAGGCACCTGCCTTTGCTAAATACGATGGGGCATCCTGTCCTAAGTTGCATCTCAGGGCTTATACAAGGAGGATCCAGCCCTACACAGCTGACAAAAACTTATGGATCCATTTCTTCCAAGAGAGTCTTTCAGGGACTCAGCTCGAGTGGTTTTATCAACTGAATGGAGCCAACATCCGTATCTGGGAGGACTTAGCCACTGCTTTCTACAAGCATTACCAGTACAATACCGACCTTGCTCCCACACGCACTCAGCTTCAGGGAATGTCTATAGGTGCAGGCGAAGGTTTCAAAGAGTACGCACAGAAATGGAGAGACCTTGCTGGAAGGGTACAGCCTCCATTGACGGACCGGGAACTCGTTGATATGTTCTTGGGGACCCTATCCGGGCCATTCTTCAACCACCTCATTGGTAACTCATCTGCTGGATTTACCGACCTCATCCTGACCGGCGAAAGAATTGAAGCTGGTATCAAAAGTGGGAAAATTCAAGAGGCCACACCTTCTGATATTCATAAAAAGCCTTACACGGGAAAGAAAGAATCTAATGCTGCATACAGTCAAAAGAGTCGCCGTGATCAACATGCAGGGGCAGTCATGATCTCTGGTTCTGCACCACGCCGCCAACCACAGAGGGGAAACCAGCAAAGGCCGGACGGGCCTAAAAGGCAGTTCACCAATATTAACATGCCATGGTCGCAAGCACTGCAACATATGTTGAAGATGAACCTGATTGCAGTGATCAACCCTCCTGCCAATCCTAAGACCTCCTCTCCTAGCTACAATCCAGAAGCCAGATGCGCTTATCATTCCGATAGCCCGGGGCACGATACTGAGGACTGTTGGGCACTAAAGTACAAAATTCAGAACATGATCGATGCCAAAGAGATCGAGTTCGAGCCTGCTGAGACTCCCAACGTGATCAATGCTCCATTGCCAAAACATGGCTAGGATTGAGAATTTTTTTGTTCATTTGAATTCAAGTTGTATTTTTCCTTTCTTGTTCAGATAAACAATTATTATGTTAAACTCTTTTATTACATGAATGCATTACACATGTCTGTCTTGATTTAATTATGTTTACTACGCTTAAAACTGCTTTCATATTTTGGCGATGATCAACTCTTAACTGAAAATTCTAAACCTCTTGAGGGAGGATGACGAAAACGATACCACAATTTACAGTATGCTTTTGAACAGACCCCACTGATGAGGTACAGGCATTGTTTCAACCCCTAAACACTGGAGTTATAAGGATGATAATCCCTCGTCAACCCATCAGAGCCAAAGAAGTAGGAGTTTTTATTTTCGAAAATCAAAACCCTTAATCATAACCTGGGGCAGGGTAGTTCTCTCAGTTGATCCAAACGCACAATGAATGTCACTAAATGAGCTTTTCAAAAAATCAAAAGACAGTGATGGTTCCGAACAATCATAAAGACGGGCAGTCATTAAAAAAAAAATCATAAATGAAAAGCCCAAAAAGTCAAAACCCATGAAGGAGACTTACAAAACTGGGACATCCCGCTGACTGTAATCCCAAAAAGGAAACAGTTCAGGCAAAAAAAAGAAAGGGATAACTAAATCAAAAAGAAAGAGGTCCTACAAAACCTCAACAAAAAAGCAAAAATGACTGCCTATCCAAAAGAAATCATCAACATCTGAACCATCATTGGAACATCAGAACAAAGACTCAAACAAGGTCTAACGTATGATCAACTGAGTTTAGGTTTGGAGAACATCACGAAGAGCGGGTGGGTACAAATACTTTGAGCCTTTATCCTTTGTTTCTTAAACCATGAACCAGGCCACGATATAACCCTTGAAAGTCCTAGCTGAAGCATGGGTCAGTTTGAAAGCATACTGTTACGAAGGTATCCTGACTCCTGAAGGTTTGCTGTAAAATATTGAGTTGACATCGCACTGTATTACAAAAAATGCATTTTCAAAATTCAAGACAGACATAGATTTTTGCATTCTTAAAATAACCTTGTTTGCATATGACCATTTGTTTGAACAGCAGGGAAATTCGCATGATGAACACCTTGTGAACAGAAGTACCTCCAATCAAGGGGCACAGTAGGAGCATCGCCCATTACCAGGGGCATGGCAAAATACTTCCAACAGAGGCAACTCCCTACATTCGGAGAGCGTGGACATAGTCGAAAAATACTACGCACAATCAAAGACCCGCTAGGTTGACATACCTAGGCAAAAATAAGGGCTTCCCGGCGAACCAAAAGGGTTCGGGCAAAAATAAGGGATGAAACGAAAAATCTGTACACCCGGCAAGTCGAAAACCTGAAAAGGCGGCTTGGGCAAAAATGGGTATCCCGATGGACTGAAAACCCGAAAGGGCGGTCCAGGCAAAAGTTAGGGATCAAAGCGTACGACTATGTTCCGGTATCTCCTCATTTGTCTACCCGAAGATTTGTCAATCACCCACACAGGTATCCTCTTCCCTCACCTCCGAAACAGGGGCAATAATGAGTTATCCAGGCGATCCAATTGCTCTGTTAACCGAAGTACAAAGGAAAGATCAACATAAGGATGATTACCATCTACCTTTACAAATTCCAGATCGTGGGTTAACATCCGAAACCAAACAGGACAATCATCCACTTAATCAAAATCATGCAACCTTACCCCGGTTCCTCCAGAAGTTTTTACACAAGCTTATCCAAGTAACCTTACCCCGGTTCCTCCAGAAGTTTTTACACAAGCTTATCCAAGTAACCTTACCCCGGTTCCTCCAGAAGTTTTTACACAAACTTATCCAAGTAACCTAACCCCGGTTCCTCCAGAAGTCTCACATGGACCTATCTCAAGATGACCTAACCCCGGTTCATCAAGAAGTTTTACACAAACTTATCCAAGTAACCTAACCCCGGTTCCTCCAGAAGGCTTACATGGACCTATCTCAAGATGACCTTACCTCGGCTCGTCAAGAAGTTTTTACACAAACTTATCCCGGCAACCTAACCCCGGTTCCTCCAGAAGTCTTACATGGACCTATCTCAAGATAACCTCACCCCGGTTCATCAAGAAGTTTTACACAAACTTACCTCACCAGGCAACCCTACATAGGTTCTCCTTCTTCCAGACGTAGACATCAAGCAACCCTACACCGGTTCCCTCTCTTCAGGATGCGGTTTTACATGGACTCGTCACCCAGAAACCCTACACAGGTTCTCCCTTTCTAAAAATGAAGTTTTACACGAACTCATCTTCAAAGTAACCCTACCCAGTTTCCTTCTCCAGTTCAGATACGGTTTTACACGAGCTCATCAACAGGCGACCCTACATAGGTTCCCCCTTTCAACTTACAAAATCACAGCATATCAAAACTTCCCCAGGAAAGTCCAATCCAGGTTCCCCAGGAAAGTTGGAATTCATATCCCCAAGCATGTAAGCTTATCCCCAGTAGATTCTGGAAGCTTATCCCCGCAAAGCACGAACGCGATGTCCGGCTTTATTTAAAGAGTTGTTTCCGTAACAGGATATAACTGGGTTATCCTCAGCCAAAAGCCACAGAAAGAGCGTCGTCGATGAAGTCTTCTCACCCCAGCGAAGTCCATTAACACTTCCAACAACAAGGGTATCCTCAGCAAGCTATCAACATTCAGCAAAGCATCTCTATCCCCACAGAGTATCACTTCCCAGCATGGTCGCTAGAGTATCTTTTCGCCCCGCAGACTCTTCATTTGCCAAGTTTATTCCTCAACGGAGTTATCTTCTCCTACCGGTATTCTTGCAGTTATCATCCCCAGCGGAAGCAAAATCTATTCTTCAACATCAGCCCAGGATACAACTTCCCGGCACCCGTCAAGGATTCACCTTCCTAGACGAAAACATACATAAAACTTCACATACATCATCATAGCATGCATAACGCACTGCATCATACAAGTCTCCTTTATGTTGAGAACATCATTGCTTGATCCATATCATGCATTGCATATGACTGACTTTTACCTTTCAGGAAAGATGCAGTTTAAAGTCTCAATCACATTTCAAGACCTAGACCGGTTCAGTTAAATCGACCCTAAGATTTTCCTGATGCTTATCCAGTCAAAGGCCTTCTCTTGGTTCAGTCAGATCGACCCTAAGATCTCCCTGATGCTTATCCAGTTGAAGATATTTCAAGACCTTGTCCGGTTCAGTTAAATCGACCCTAAGATTTTCCTGATGCTTATCCAGTCAAAGGCCTTCTCTTGGTTCAGTCAGATCGACCCTAAGATCTCCCTGATGCTTATCCAGTTGAAGATATTTCAAGACCTTGTCCGGTTCAGTTAAATCGACCCTAAGATTTTCCTGATGCTTATCCAGTCAAAGGCCTTCTCTGGTTCAGTCAGATCGACCCTAAGATCTCCCTGATGCTTATCCAGTTGAAGATATTTCAAGACCTTGTCCGGTTCAGTTAAATCGACCCTAAGATTTTCCTGATGCTTATCCAGTCAAAGGCTTTCTCTGGTTCAGTCAGATCGACCCTAAGATCTCCCTGATGCTTATCCAGTTGAAGATATTTCAAGACCTTGTCCGGTTCAGTTAAATCGACCCTAAGATTTTCCTGATGCTTATCCAGTCAAAGGCCTTCTCTTGGTTCAGTCAGATCGACCCTAAGATCTCCCTGATGCTTATCCGGTTGAAGATATTTCAAGACCTTGTCCGATTCAGTTAAATCGACCCTAAGATTTTCCTGATGCTTATCCAGTCAAAGGCCTTCTCTTGGTTCAGTCAGATCGACCCTAAGATCTCCCTGATCCTTATCCCAGTAGAAGACACCCAAGATTTTTCTCAACGAGCGTTGTTGAAGTTAAAGTCGCCCAAGATTCTCTTATCATTCATGCTAAGGTAGTAACCGTCCCGGGTTCATTCATCGCCGTTTGAAGCTCCAGACTCAGCTCTTGTAACCAGTCAGGACACATCCATACCAAGCATCTAAAATCAGCTCCTGCAACGTGTCAGGTACTCATTTTTCTTTTGCAGGTAAGCAGGTTCTCGCTAAGGAATCTCTTACGCAATCAACATCCAGATGGCATCTATAAGCCCATCACCCTATCCAGCAACCTCTAAATGGCATCTATAAGCCCATTCCCCCATCATCACTGCTACTATGTGAGCGCAAATTTCTGGGCACTTTAGTGTTCAATCATCTTCCACCCTCGGATTACGAAAGGCACGTCAGCCAATCTGCATCCTCAGGTCTAAGAAGATTGAACAGGGGCAACTGTTGTACCCCAAAATTTTCCCTCCCATATTCTTCAAGAAATTGCCAAGCCAAGTCACAAAATTCCCCAAGGGTTGTGCAGTTCAACTGTCTCCTATACAGTCAAAACTAGGGTTTGTGTTCTGATCAAAGAAAGGAAGTTTTCAAGGACCCAATCAAGTCTCATATGCCTACAAAGATGGTCAAGTATCCTCATATCAAGTTTCAAGGCATTCAGCTCAAAATTGCACAGCCAAAACCCTAAATTGCACTACAGTCAACTGTAGGGGCAAAATGGTCATTTGACAGTCAAAAGTTCAAATTTTTGGTCAACATATCATTTTGAAGCCACAAACATCATTTGATCAATGCTTGATCATGATTCTCAAGATTTGGCTCAGAAATCATCAAAGATGCAAAAGTTGCTATATTTGGACAGCTGAAAAAGTCAACTGAAATTGACCAGAGCACAACTTTCACATGGATTATCAGAAAAATTCAATCCAAAGCTCATTTTGAATAGAAAGACATTTCCTACAACTCATCTTCATATTCCAAGTCCAAGAAATGCTCTCACAAAAAGTTATCAATTTCAACATTATAGGTCATTTTCAAAAGTCAACAAAAAGGGACTTTAAGTCAAAGGCTATAACTTGAGATTGGTAAATCAAAATGACATGGGACCAAAGGCATTGGTTAGAGGACTAAACGACCTTTCCAAAATGTCCAAGAACATGTGAAAAGCTTAAAAATTGAGCAAGTTATGCCTTGTGGAAGTTGGGAAATTTTTGGGAATTTTGAAAAGTCAACAATGGTTCAAATGATCCAAAAATGCAAATGGGCCCATTTTTCTTCCATGATCCATCATTCCAAGCCTATGCACGACCATTAAGCCCAAGGGGAAGTATTTTCTCATTTTTTAATTATTTATTTGAATTTATATTAATATTAATTCATTTAAGTTATTTAAATACATGAAAAATATAAAGCTTGACCTAAAAAATCTTTTTATGCACATTCTAGGCTCAAGATTTCGTGTACAACTAAGTATGGCAAGTTTTGGTGTGATTGGAGCATGATTGAACCAAATATACATGAAAAAAGATTCAAAAAGATTTTACAAAATCAATTTACAAAATCATTGAATGCCTTGGATTGTATCAAGTTTTGTTGACCTAATCATCTCACTACATAACCCTGATCAGAAACCTAATGAAAGAGGACTCTCAGCTGCGCTCAAGAATACCATACAAGCTTGAAAATTTTCCATAAAAACTCAATTCTGAAAAGCATTCTAGAGGACGATTCAAGCCCTAAAACTTGGTTCAATAGCTTCCTTGTGATCTCTTGAACGTATTCCAATTCATAACCCTCATCAAAAGGCAAGGAACCAGTGTACAGAACTCAAGAAATTCCATGAAAATTCCAAAATCGTATTCTATATTCTATGCACTCTCATGACATTTCATTGATTAATTCTTATTCCTGACATGATTTCAAAGCTAACCCATAACTTTAATTTGATTATTATGCGTTGTAGGCGATTTTGCCATTGTTAAAATTTAGGGTTGCAGGTTTTCTGAATTAGGGCTTTTGCATAGAGGAAAAATTAGGACTCATGAATGCCATGGTTGTATACAGTAGGTCTGGACGAAGAAGACACAAGCCTCGCGATCAATTTATTGATGTCACAGCGCTAGTCGCTATTTTTCATAAACCTGCCTAACACAACGCGTTGAAACCGTTGCCTATATGTTTTGTTTACAGGGACCACGAAGACGATGATAGCGTGGCACAAGCGGATTGGGGAATTTGAAAACGCGCGCGCTGAATCATTAATGTCTTGCTTGTTCTTTTTATTATTTAACAACCATTATATATTAATTGAAACTTAGTGGCTCAGCTGGCAGGGATACAAGCTTGTGACTCTCATGACCTGGGTTCAAACCCCAGGTCTCACATATTTCTCATATTATTTTTCAACGTGAATTCCCATGCAGCGCCATCATTGATGCCCACCATACGCCTCAAAGCCTGATCGTCCACGCGTCCCACCAATCCAAATCTATGGCCAAGATTCAAAGAACACGTATACAATGGTCAACGCATTAGCACACAATCTGGGAAAGTCAGTGAATTTCAATGTTAATGGGCCAGAATGCTAGGCCTTACCTCCAATTTTGGGGCTACCCCCCCTGGTTTGATTTTCTTTTTATATTTCATTTTCTCAATTGTTATGTTATTTATTTATTTTATTTGTTTTAATTAATTAATTATTTTTACAAAAAATATGAAAAATATCATAAAAATCAGAAAAAGGCAAAAAATATAATTTTTATTTTAATTACTTTTATAAATAAATTACATGTAATTATTTAGTTTAATTAGGTTTTTAACTTTAATTCCTTTTTAATAAAATCCAAAAATATAGAATTAGGTTAATTAATAATTTTTATACCTTTTAATTTTCCCTTTTTTATCACAATATTATTTATTTATTTATTTTATTTTTATAATTAAATGTACATAAATAAAAATTAGGGTTTAATTTAGGTTAATATAATATTTTCACAATAAACTTAAAAAACATTAGAATTAGGGTTTGATATTTTATTTTAATTTCAATCAATTCTTCTCCTTTTAAATCTTAAAAAATACAAAAAATACCAAAAACATTTAATTCTAATTAATTAATTCATTAATCTTAATTGTTTGTAAAAGGGTCCAACGCCCGTCGCTTTAATCATTAATTTCGCGTATTTACTTTATTGCTTATTATAATTATGTACATCTCCCAAAGCATTGTAATTTAAATTTCTCGCACTTTTATCTATCGCTTTATTTATTTTCCGTTAAATCGGGTCCGGTTTAATTTTGGCGATGTGGACCCGCGCCATTTGTAATAGCCTTAGATTTATTTTTTCGCAAACTTTATAACTGTTAAATATGCATGCAAGAATGAATGGCCCTAATTAAAATCAAGCGTAGATCACAAATAAACATGACAAGACAGATAACTGAAACATGACACAC
Source organism: Vicia faba (assembly GCA_948472305.1). Lineage (NCBI taxonomy): Eukaryota > Viridiplantae > Streptophyta > Magnoliopsida > Fabales > Fabaceae > Vicia > Vicia faba. Next base: position 1,473,284,124 of record OX451741.1, read on the forward strand.
GAATTCGCACACACCACCCCTAGGGTACGCCTCACTGTTGCCTTTCGAAAGGTGATCGTCGAGTAGAGGATGTCTTAGTAAGTCCTCATGATCCGGGAACCTGGCATGAGGGTAGCTTCTAAGGTGTCTTCCCATTGCTCTGGTGATCACCATGTCCCTACAAACTCGAATTGACCCGAACACCTCCAACGGTGGTGCTACCTACCTCTCAATGGTGGGATGGCACTACTTTAAGGACATTTACACAGACGAATTCCTTAGGGTAGGTAGATGACTCGTAGATACTTGCTCTAACTCAAAACAAATCAAAAACTTCTTTTCACACTTACACCTTTTCAAAAAGCTTTCGAAAGCAACTTTTCAAACACTCTGACGTACGAGTCGAACTGAAATTTTTCAAAGAAACTTTTTTTAAACCTACATTGAAAAGCAAACAAACATTTTGAAAACACGTTGAGCAAGTATCTAAGAGCCCATGGATAACCATGGATAGAAAGGGTGCTAACACCTTCCCTTTCTATAACCTACCTCCCGAACCGAGAGCAATCTCTTTTAAGGAATTTTTCTGTGCTTTTGTCCTTTCCATTTGGAGAAAATAAAAGACGGTGGCGACTCTTGCTTCCGCGACATTTCGCGAACCAGCGTTAAACAGTCAGTTCCAGATCCACCGATCACAGATTCCTTTTTCGAGTAGGTAGATGGTTCTTAGATACTTACTCTTTCAAAAAATAAAAATCTTTTTCACACTTACACTTTTCGAACAAAATTTCCAAAAACACTTCATACGCTCTTGAGGACAGAAGCAAGAGTTAAATTGAAGTTTTCAAAACAAAAACTTTTTCAAACCCACAAAGCACAAAGAAAACCATTTTGAAAACAATATGAGCAAGTACCTAAGAGCCCGTGGATAACCACGGATAAAAAGGGTGCTAATACCTTCCCTTTCTATAAATCTACCCCCCGTACTCAGAAATATCTTGAAAAAGGAATTTTTCTGTGCTTTTTTCCTTTCCTTGTTGGATAAAATAAAAGGCGGTGGAGACTCTTGCTTACCGCGACATTTTGCGAAAACAAACGCAAAACGCAAACCAGCATTCCAAAAAACAGTCAGTTCTTCCCACCGTATCACAGAACTGACGACTCTGTTGGGGAGAATAATAAGTGGGGTGTACCTTAGGAATAGTTCATCATATTGTTTTCAATTGTTTGATTTGTCTGCTTTATTTTGTGGGCTTTGTATCGGAGTTACTATAGATCCTAACCCGGATCTGGGGGACACCTTTTTAGGTAAGTAGCAATAAATTGTGAGGGAATTGTACGGCGTAGACCGATACGGTTGAAGTAGTAGCTACGTTGGTGTGGCACTTTAGTTTGTACCGATATCCCTTGTGGCGCAACAAGGAGAATATGGGTCTTCTAAGGGGTCATTAAGCACCAACTGACCTTAGAACCTATAATTGACTAACTTGGCCATAGAACAGTAGCAGTATGCTACACTCATTGAGACCAAACTCTCGCGATGATTCCAGCCGCAAGAAAAGGTTGCTAAACTGGAATTATGACCGATCGAGGGTGGTCAGTGATATTGAGATCCTCTAGAACCCGGTTACTATTTCTAGGACAGGGTTGAACCAACTAAACTGAAAGAGGGTAATACCTAAACTCCATGCCAGCCTGAAATTTAAGGGCTATTGTGTGACTTGTGTGCCTTCAAACTTGAACTACTTGCACATTCTTGTTATCTGACAACATGAGTTCCTTGCAGGTTTTGTTTACAGACCTTATCCAATAATTTAGATTTATTGCAGGGTTTACTTACAGAACCTCACACTTTTGCTTAAACATATAGCATACACATCATAACATCATTCCTTAACATTTCCTTAACCATTTCAAGGATCTCAAGGGTTTGTGATGCAGGTTATGGTAAATCAAACATCTAGCAAGGGGAAAAGGGGATTTATTTTCCTCTAGCCAATGTCGTCTAGAGATCAAAACACGGTGACTTGAGTCAGTGGCTATGACCCACTCGATATGGTGATCTTGACTCTTGAAGAAGGACTCTCAACGACACGAAGCTTCTTCAATCAATCTGCAAACAAATTCTAACAGTTTCTTGTTTACCCCGCGAGATCCTTGAAAACATTGCATATATATATCATACATATCATTGCATAACAGGTCTTCCAATACCGGTCTCTCATGTCCTCGCTGTTTATTTCAGCAATGGCTCTCAAACAAGACAACAGAGATCTTCAAACTCAAGAAGCTCAGTTCAGGGACATATTCCTAAACCTATCCAAGGGGCAGGAAGAGTTGAAAACACTCCTCATCGGGAACTTGGTCAAGAAAAGTCCTGAAGACAATAAGGATGAACGGCTGGAACAACTGCAAGTTGAGTTAGGTGCCATGAAAACCTAGATGCTAGGGTAGATGTCTCTTATCCAAGGCTTAACTCGGGAACAAGAAGAGCTGAGAAGCATTATCAGCCAGCTCCATCAAGACCGACACAACAGTATGAAGCAAAAAGTCGGGGCTGGGGACCAAGTCATTGGTCAGCCTCCAAGAAGACAAGGGTCTGGTATGGTGAAGAATAGACCTCTCCAAGTTGCTACTACCTCACGGGTCCAACAACAACCTTGCCATAAACAACGGGTTAATCAGAGGCCGTTTACCAAGCTCAACATGCCGTTGTCCCAAGCTTTGCAACACCTGTTGAGATTGAATCTGGTGACGTTGGTAGGACCTCATCCGAATCCTAAGACTTCTTCACCCAACTACAATCCTGATGCAAGGTGTGCATACCATTCTAACAGCCCGGGGCATGATACTGACGACTGTTGGAAGTTGAAGTACAAAATTCAAAACCTGATTGATGAAGGAGCATTGGAATTCACACAAGATGGTCAGGATGAGTTCTTTTACCATCCCTCCAAGGCACGTCCTCTGAAGTGACAAGACCAGACGAGAAGACTTTTGTTCATTAGAATTTTCAATTTGTAACTTTCTTTTGATTGTTCAAACATATATTCATGTCAAACTTTGTTACTTTATCAATGCATCGCATACGTCTGTTTTGAATCAATCCATTTGTATTCACTATATTCAAATTGCTTTCATTTTTGTGATGATCAACTCTCGATTTAAAAATTCTAAGAATTCTAAGCCTTTAGAGGGAGGATGACAAAAATGATACCAAAATCTCTACGGTATGCTTTTGAACAGATCCCGCTGACGATGTACAGGCATTGTTTCAAATCCTAAATAGTGGAGTTATAAGAAAGATAATCCCTTGTCAACCCCTTTGAGCCAAAGAAGTTGGAGTTTTTCTTTTCACAAATTAAAACCCTTAATTATAACCTGGGGCAGGGTAGTTTTCTCAGTTAATTCAGGTGCACAATGAATGGCATCAAATAAGTCCTTTCGAAACAAAAGACGGTGATGGTTCCGTATAATCGTAAGGACAGGCAGTCATTATCTCTCAAAAATAAAAGCCCATTAAGTCAAAACCTGTGAAGGAGACTTAAGAAAAAATGGGGGCATCTCGCTGACTGTAATCACAAAAAGAAACAGTTCAGGCAAAAAACAGGGATAATAAAAATCAAAAGGAAAGAGATCCTGCAAACTCTTAACAAAATGACTGCCTGTTCAAAATAAATTTTCAATATTCGAACCATCACTGGAATATCAGAGCAAAGACTCAAACGAGATCTAATGCATGATTAGCTGAGTTTAGGATTGAAGAACATCATGAAGAGCGGGTGGGTACAAATAAATTTTGAGCCTTTATCCTTTGTTTCTTAAACCGTGAACCAGGCTACGTTATAACCCTTAAAAGTCCTAGCTGAAGCATGGGTTAGTTCGAAAGCATATTGTTACAAAAGGTATCCTGACTCCTGTAGGGCTTGCTGTAAAATCCTGAGTTGACATCACATTTTACAAAAATTCGCTTGTTTTATTGAAAACTGCATTTTCAAAGAACTTCAAAACAGGTATAAGCTTTGCATTCTTAAAATAACATTGTTTGCATATGACTATTTGTTCAAACAGCAGAGAAATTCGCACGACGAATATCTAGTGAACAAAAAACCTTCTCAATAAAAGGATCACCTCAAGTGGAAAAAACACTTCTAACCAAGGAGCACGACATGATCATCGTCTATCATCTAGGGCAGTCAAGTCAAGATTCAGGGAATCTCTCAAATATGACAAATAGCCAGGGGCAAATCTCCATCTGAATCACTTGGGGCATTGGACATAAATTCAAGCAACAAATCTTGCATGATCAAACGAACATCTTCTGGTAGTATGACAACACAATGTTGCCGACAATGACAGCTCCCTACACTCTGAGAGCATGGATATAGTCAGAAAATACCGTGCATGAATAAAGACCCGCTAGGTTGACTGGCCTAGGCAAAAATAAGGGCTTCCCGGTGAACCAAAAGGGTTCGGGCAAAAATAAGGGATGAAAACAAAAGAAGATTTGTACACCCGGCAAGCTGAAAACCTGAAAAGGCGGCTTGGGCAAAAAAGGGTATCCCGGTGGACTGAAAACCCGAAAGGGCAGTCCAGGAAAAAGTTAGGGATTAAAGCATACGACTATGTCCCATCATATCATCACTTGCCTACCAGAAGAAGACTTGTCATTTCGATTGAAAGATACCAATCACCTCATAGGTTGGGATAATACTCGATCCATAAGGCCTCCACGGGAACCTTCTCCCGCAGATACTGGGGCAGAAAAGTCTCAAGGCAAAGCCATTGTCATATCCTTAGCACGCGTCCCAGTAACATTCACTCCCCGCAGAGTAAGAAAAAGACAGTAATGTTAGCTCTCCCCAGCTGAGACTCGCAATTGTGAATGAATCGGTAATCTTCTCCCCAAGCAGAGTTTATCTACCATCGGCACTAAAAGGTATTAATATCCCCGACAGAGTATAACATATCCCCAGTGGAGTTTGAAATTTTCCCCAGAGCAGTCTGAAAAAGCTTCCCCCAGTGGAGTGTGGAGAATCATCCCCAGTAGACTCTGGAAGATTGTCACCAGTAGAGCCTAAAAGGTTAACTCCAGTGAAGTCACAAGTGAAAGATCATCCCCAGCGGAGTTCATTCCTTTCACAAATAGGAATTCAATCCCCAACAGGATTCAGTATCACCAGCAACGGTAATTCATCCCCAGCTGAATTTATCAGAGGAATCCTCTATAGAGCATCTCTTCCCTACAGAGTAGTCTCCTCATCAGTTTATTCCCCAGCGGAGTTATCCTCTCCTGCAGGTCTATTCTCACAATCATCTTCGTTCGCCATCCCCAGCGGAAACGAAGAATTCAAGTCTTTTTCTGCAGCAGCTATCCGAGATTTATTTTCCCCAGCTACAAATATCACATTCTCATACATCATAACACATGCATATACGCATCATACAATCACAATCTCATTTATTTTGAGAACACCATTGCCTGATACATATCATGCATTACATACAACTAACCTTTACCTTCCAGGAAGGATGCGGTTAAGTTCTCATAAAAAGCTATGAAGCTCTTACCAAGTCGAATTACTGACAAGTTCTAAAATCTCAACAGAGTTTTTCTCAGTTGAATTACAGACAAGGTCCTAAATCTCGACAAAGTTCCTCCGTCGAATTATAGACAGGTTCCTAAATCTCAGCAGAGTTTTCTCAGTTGAATTACAGGCGAGTTCTTAAATCTCGATGAAGATGTTTCCCTCCAGTCGAATTACTGACAAGTTCTTAAATCTCAACAGAGTTTTTCTCAGTTGAATTACAGACAAGGTCCTAAATCTCGACAAAGTTCCTCCGTCGAATTACAGACGAGTTCCTAAATCTCAGTAGAGTTTTCTCAGTTGAATTACGGGCGAGTTCTTAAATCTCGATGAAGATGTTTCCCCAAGTCGAATTACTGACAAGTTCTTAAATCTAATAGAGTTTTCCTCAGTTGAATTACAGACAAGGTCCTAAATCTCGACAAAGTTCCTCCGTCGAATTATAGACGAGTTCCTATATCTCAGCAGAGTTTTCTCAGTTGAATTACAGGCGAGTTCTTAAATCTCGATGAAGATGTTTCCCTCCAGTCGAATTACTGACAAGTTCTTAAATCTAAACAGATTTTTTCTCAGTTGAATTACAGACAAGGTCCTAAATCTCGACAAAGTTCCTCCGTCGAATTACAGACAGGTTCCTAAATCTCAGCAGAGTTTTCTCAGTTGAATTACGGGCGAGTTCTTAAATCTCGATGAAGATGTTTCCCTCCAGTCGAATTACTGATAAGTTCTTAAACCTCAACAGAGTTTTTCTCAGTTGAATTACAGACAAGGTCCTAAATCTCGACAAAGTTCCTCTGTCGAATTACAGACGAGTTCCTAAATCTCAGCAAAGTTTTCTCAGTTGAATTACGGGCGAGTTCTTAAATCTCGATGAAGATGTTTCCCCAAGTTGAATTACTGACAAGTTCTTAAATCTCAACAGAGTTTTTCTCAGTTGAATTACAGACAAGGTCCTAAATCTCGGCAAAATTCCTCCGTCGAATTACAGACAGGTTCCTAAATCTCAGCAGAGTTTTCTCAGTTGAATTATGGGTGATTTCTTAAATCTCGATGAAGATGTTTCCCTCAAGTCGAATTACTGACAAGTTCTTAAATCTCAACAGATTTTTCCTCAGTTGAATTACAGACAAGGTCCTAAATCTCGGCAAAGTTCCTCCGTCGAATTACAGATGAGTTCCTAAATCTCAGCAGAGTTTTCTCAGTTGAATTACGGGCGAGTTCTTAAATCTCGATGAAGATGTTTCCCTCCAACTCGAATTACTGACAACTTCTTAAATCTCAACAGGGATGTTTTTCTCAGTTGAATTATAGACAAGGTCCTAAATCTCGACAAAGTTCCTCCGTTGAATTACAGACAAGTTCCTAAATCTCAGCAGAGAAATTTTCTCAGTTGAATTATGGGCGAGTTCTTAGATCTCGATGAAGATGTTTCCCTCAGTCGAATTACTGACAAGTTCTTAAATCTCAGTAGAGTTTTTCTCAGTTGAATTACAGACAAGGTCCTAAATCTCGACAAAGTTCCTCCGTCGAATTACAGACGAGTTCCTAAATCTCAACAGAGTTTTCTCAGTTGAATTATGGGCGAGTTCTTAAATCTCGATGAAGATGTTTCCCGAAGTCGAATTACTGACAAGTTCTTAAATCTCAACAGAGTTGTTTTCTCAGTTGAATTACAGACAAGGTCCTAAATCTCGACAAACTTCCTCCGTCGAATTACAGACGAGTTCCTAAATCTCAGCAGAGTTTTCTCAGTTGAATTACGGGCAAGTTCTTAAATCTCGATGAAGATGTTCCCCCTAGTTGAATTACAGGCAAGTTCCTAAATTTCAACAAAGATCAGACTTCCCCAGCAGAATCTTCCTCAAACAACAGGAATACAAGCTCTCGCTAAGGAATCTCTTATGCCATCGACACTCCTTCAGATGGCATCCATAAGCCCATCCCCTCTCCAGCAATCTCCAAATGGCATCTGTAAGCCCATTCCCGACATCACAAGGCTGATACCACTTCATGCGAGTGCAAATTTCTGTGCGCCCTAGTGTTCAATCATCTTCCACCTTCGGATCACGAAAGGCATGAAAGCCAATCTACATCCTCACGTTTAAGAAGATTGAACAGGGGCAGTTGTTGTACCCCAAAATTTGCCCCTCCCATATTTCTCAAAGGAATTGCAAGAAAAATCTCCAAGTTGCTTTAGGTTGCTCAAGAATTGGTCAGACAAGGTCTCTCCTAAGACAGTCTACCCCAAATTAGGGTTTTGTGTTGCATCAAGATATTTGAGTCCAAATGACCTCAAGTGCTCCCCAATGTCCTAATATGTTCTCAAGGTCATCCATGTCAAGTTTCAAGCCTTGCAGAGGAAGTTTGCTCAGTCAATTGCTCAAAAGGTCCAAAAATCGACGGTGCTAGGGCAAAAGTCAATTGTGACCCAAATACAGTCAAACTTCAATATTTTTTGTCAATATTCTCATTTTAAAGGATGTTTCATCATTTGATAAAGTTTTGATCATGATTCATCAAGGATTGCTCAAAATTCATCAAGATTCAAAATTGCTAAATTAGGGTTTTGTAGGAAAAGTCAACTCAACTTTGACCAAGCATAACTTTCTCATACTTTATGATAAATGACCCATCAAAATCTCATTTTGAATAGGATGAAATTCCCTACAATCCATATTTATCTCCCAAGTTCAAAATATGCACTCACAAGAAGTTATAAATTTGGACATTATAGGTCATTTTGAAAAGTCAACAAAAACACCTTTTTGTCAAAGCTTCATACATGAGTATGGAGTATAAAAGTGGGATGAGACCAAAATATTTGCTTATAGGACATCTCAAGATTTCTAAAAAGTCCAAGAACACCTCCAAATAGTCAAAATTGAGGGAGTTATACATTGTCAAAGTTGGACAATTTTTGAAAAAATGCATGAAGCAAATATTGACCAAACTTGGATTATTTCCAAATGGGCCTATCTTTTCAAGTTTGAAACTCATTCCTAACATGGTCTACGACCTCTAAGCCCACCCATACATTTTTATATTATTTATGCTATTTGTTTTGATATTTTATTCATTAAAATTCAGAATTAAATAAATAAATAATAAAAATAATGTAAATTTTGATGTGAATCCATTTTGGGAAAGTTTTATGCTGGTTTATGTCAATTGATTTCGTGCAATAACTTTTCAAATTTGTCCAGGTTCATCCACATGTGAAAATGGCATAAAATCATCAAATATGGCATTTTTTTCAAATCTTGATCATGGTCTTAAAACACAATATTATGAGGAAGATTCTTTCCATGCTTTCTTGTCTCCTCTTTCTCCTCTATAAATATAGATCCATACAAGCTTGAAAGGGACGAAAATCCTCTCTAAAAAGCTCTCAAAAAGCTCTTCAAAAAGCTCTCTAAAAGCTCTTCAAAAAGCGCTCCAGAAATCAAAGAATTGGTGCAAGTCATATCTCGAGGTTTCGGTCTCTCTCAATTGACATCAAGCCTCAAACCATCCTCTTAAAGTCCTCAAGAGTATTACAAGGCCCAAGAGCAATCCATCACACGCCTAGCACGCCCCCATTTGACAACACCGATTTGGTAAAATTTTAAATTTCGAATCTCTGATTTTAATCACATTTTATGGTATGCTAACGTTTGCTTGAGTTTATATAGAACAGTTATGGATGTTTGAATCATAGGTTCCACGCAAGAATAAAAAAAACAACATATTTAGAGCATGAAGCTTTCGAAGATTCGGGCCTAGAGATTTCTGATGATTGCACCCCCACATTGCAGGCCCAGTTTGCTTTTCTCTAATTCTTTTATATTTATATTATTTTATTTATTTATTTTACTAACCCATCAAATTATTTTCTTTTTTATCAAAAAATCACAAAACACTTTTCTATCCAATTAAATTCGAGATATTTATTTTAATTTTAAAAAAAAGTAATTAATTTAATTAGGTTATTAATTATTAGACAACTTTAATTTCTTTTTATATAATTAAAATTAATTAGAATAAATAGGTTTTATTACTAACTTAATTATTTTATTTCTTTCCTAAAATAACAAAAATCCAAAAATATGTCATTTAATTATTTTCATTAATTAATTTAATAACCAATCAATTTTGCATTTAATTTAAAAATCTAATTTCTTTTCTTAAAAAAATATTAAAAACAACAAAAAAACATTTTCTTTTTTTTAATTAGGATAGAAGGGTCAAAACCCTAATTTCTCGTCGATCTAATTTTTAATCGTGCGCTTTATTATTATCCCAATTATTGTATCTGCTCACAGTTTGTAATAATTTAATTAGGACGTTTATTTATCTTTACCTCTTTTATTTATTTTTTTACGATATTTAATGTAACTTCTCATGGGATGTAATAGTTTAATTAGGACGTTTATTTACATTTATCGCTTTATTTTCAAAGGGTTTGTTTTTGGCTATGTAAATACCTGAAGCCTTGTAATAGCGTAGTTTAAATTCCGCACTTTAAATTCTGCAAATTATTAACTGTTAGATGTGTGATATAGGGATGCATGACAAGAATGTATGATTAATTTTAAAACAGATAGATCACCCTTAACATGTGCAAAGATAAAAAATAATTGAAAACAACACACTCGCACATGCACACTCTTAGGGTACACCCCACCTGGTTGCCTTCGTACGCAGTCATTGAGTATAGGTCGTTTTAGAGGTCGTCCTCTTGTCTAAAAGATCATAGTCGCCTCGAAATGGTTGCCCCGGATATTGTTGCCTCAAAACAAATGATCTAAGACATTAGGGTTACCGCTAAGGCGTCCTAACATTGCTTTGGTGACCGTAAGTCCCTCATTTGAATTGACCCTTAAACTCCAATGACGGTGCTACCTACTCATCAATAGTGGGATATCATTTTCTAAAAGGAAATTAGCATAGAAGGATTCCTTTTTCGAGTAGGTAGATAGTTCTTAGATACTTGCTCTTTCAAAAAATAAAAATCTTTTTCACACTTACACTTTTCGAACAAAGTTTTCAAAAACACTTCATACGCTCTTGAGGACAGAAGCAAGAGTTAAATTGAAGTTTTCAAAATAAAAACTTTTTCAAACCCACAAAGCACAAAGAAAACCATTTTGAAAACAATATGAGCAAGTACCTAAGAGCCCTTGGATAACCACAGATAGAAAGGGTGCTAATACCTTCCCTTTCTATAAATATATCCCCCGTACTCAGAAATATCTTGAAAAAGGAATTTTTCTGTGCTTTTTTCCTTTCCTTGTTGGATAAAATAAAAGTCGGTGGCGACTCTTGCTTACCGCGACATTTTGTGAAAACAAACGCAAAACGCAAACCAGCATTCCAGAAAACAGTCAGTTCTTCCCACTGTATCACATTCACTAACAACACTGGAACTCCCCACGATGATACACTTGGTCTTACAAACCTCTTCTCAAGTAACCCTTCCAATTGCCTCTTCAACTCTGACAACTTGAACGCAGACATCCTGTATGGTGCCATAGACATAGGTCTGGTACCAGGTACAAGATCAATCATAAATTCAACTTCCCTCTCTGGCGGTACATCAGGAATCTCATCAGGGAAAACTCCAAGAAATTCACATACCACCGGCAATTCCTCAATTATCGCTTGAGTCTCTACAGATAGCGACGCCATCAACGAAAACATATGTGCTTCCTCTTGCATCAACTTTCTCAACTGTCTAGCAGACAACAGACTATCTTCCTCTTCTTCAGGAGTAGAAAACTTCACCGACTTGTCATAACAATTAATATGAACACAGTTATGCTCTAACCAGTTCATACCAAGAATCACATCCAAACCTCTTAACGGCAAGCAAACCAAATCAACAACAAAGTCTCTGTCGAAGATCGACAAGGGACATTTAGCATACACAAAAGAAGTAGTCACCGATCCCTTGGCTGGAGTATCGACGACCATTTCTCCATCCAGAGAAGACAACACAAGACCCAGTCTTTCAACATAATCAGCAGCAATAAAACAATGCATAGCACCAGTATCAATAATAGTGATTAAAGGAGTACTATTAATGAAACATGTACCTCTAATAAGTCCGTCCTCGGCAGTTGTCTGATCCTCAACCAAAGAAAACACTTTACCACTTGACTGAGCCTTCTTCGGTTTTGGACACTGGCTACCAATATGCCCTTCTTCCTTACAATTGAAACAAACCACATTCTTGTGCTCACACTCAGATACAACATGTCCGTTCTTACCACAACGGTAACATCTCTTCACTTCAGCAGTGCACACATTACTCTTGTGTCCAGGTTTCCCACACTTAAAACAAACCACACCAGCAGGAGCATCTCCCGCACTAGTCCTCTGACCATGAGCAACTCTCTGCTTACCATTACCAGCTGGGGCATCATAAGGCTTACCACGACTCTGCGGGTGCTTACCCCTCTTCTCACTAATAATCTTGTAATGAGCATTATCATCTTCCTCATAAATCCTACAGCTATCGACCAAATCAGCAAAGACACGGATCTTCTGATATCCAACTGCCTTCTTAATCTTCGGGCGTAACCCATTCTCAAACTTAATACACTTTAAAAACTCAGCATTTTCCTCAGCGTAATGCGGATAAAACTTGGCCAACTCAGCAAACTTGGCAGCATACTCAACAACAGACATACTTCCTTGCTTCAGCTCAAGGAACTCAATTTCCTTCTTACCACGGACATCTTCAGGGAAATACTTCCTCAAAAACTCCCTACGGAACACAGCCCAAGTGACATTCTCACATGCAGCTTCTAACTTCTGGAAAGTCTCTAGCCACCAGTCATTAGCCTCAACTACTAGCATATGAGTCCCATAACGAACCTTCTACGCTGGAGTGCAGCCCATCACGCGAAAGATCCTCTCAATCTCTTTCAACCATTCCAATGCTCTGTCAGGATCATATTTTCCCTTGAACGTAGGTGGATTCTCTCTCTGGAAATTCGCCAAGCTACGAGATCCAGCATTCCCGTTAGCATTCGGCTGATTTTCCATCGCATGAGCCATTGCTTCTAGAGCAGCAGCAAGAGCAACATCATTCCTTCCAGTCATCTCAACTTATCACTACATCACAAACAATTGTTAGAACTCAAAATAATAAAACTCGATTATTAGACAACTAAGACTCGACGACAAGGTCGGACCAACCTTTTGCTCTGATACCAACTTTGTAATACCCCAATTCTACCCCAAGCAAATTATGCAATTAAATCAGAGTTACAAAATTTCAATCATACAAACGAATCGGGACGTCACAAATGCTTCTAACAAATTCATTGCATTCATCAGCGGAATTCTTCAATAACATCTTTAAATAAACGGAAACTTCGAAACATCTCATATTTAGTAAATAAACAATTTAAAGTCCAACAACTAAAAATCAGCAATCAAAAATCAGCAAGCGTTCATTACCCCGAGTGTTACATATCAGAGCAATGACACAGACTCGATCTATTGAAGGTATACGACCTTCACTCTCGATTACCTGCACGTTACCAACATAGGGGCAACATTCAAACAGAAGGGGTGAGATATCTAACAATATAATAAAGCGCATGATAATTAATATATTAAATTAGATCAATAATATCACCACTTCTCATCTCATAATCAACAACAATTACAGCATATGTACTCATTCATCAACATCAAATACATTTCATTATTCATTCATATAATGAGACTCAAAACTATTCAAATGCATGTGGTACCATTGGAGCAGAACTCCCATCTCAAAAATCTGCCAATTAATAGAGGCATCAACAAGGCATAGCCTTCATCTCAAAATTTGCCAATCCAGGCCATCTCAACGAGCATAAGCTCCATCTCAAAAATGCAATGTATGCGACTCTTCATGAATGTAATATCAACATCTCAATCATCTCAGAACACAACATCTCATGAACATCTCAGAACAACAACATCTCATAAACATCTCAGAACAACAACATCTCATGAACATCTCAAAACATCTCAATTACAGCATCTCATAAACATCTCAAAATAATTTATTAAACATCACTTATTTATCAAACGTCATTTATTCATCATAAATTATCAAACACCAATTTATTAATAACTTCTCACTAATACTCAACTGTATATTAATAGTAAAGTAAGCCATCCTGTTATTCTGATAATTTATATCGTTGCTATCACTAATCCTACTGTCATAATTCCTAACAGCAACCTCTAAACATCTCACATTCATCAATCTGTCCAAAAATCAGCACAACGGTCATCTACGGGAATTAATTCTAAATCTTAGATTAGTTACTAGGATTACACCTCTTCATCATCATTTAAATCATCTAGAATAAATTTCATCGTGTTAGCTAATCAACGCTTCAAACGGAATCTCAAACAACATCCTAAAGCTCAAGTTACAGCAACTAAAAGCCAATTCTGTCGAAAACCAGACATTATGTATCGACACAAAACACTATGGATCGACTCATCCTACTTCATCTGTATACTATGAGTCGACATATCCTCCTTATGGATCGAATCATTCTGGCTTTCAATACAGCATGTATCGACACATACACTTCATCGGTCGACTCATCCTGAGTCTCACACACTCATGTATCGACACATCCTCTCTTCGTGTCGACTCATCCTGAGTCTTGTACTCATCATGCATCGACACAAGCCCTCCTTGGGTCGACTCATCCTGAGTCGAACATCGCCCATGTATCGATGCAAGCCCTACATGCATCGACTCATCCTGAGTCGAACATCCTTCATGTATCGACACATCCAGCTTGGGGTCGACACATCCTTCGTCAGTCTGCATAATTTTCTGCGTTTTCTACTGTAATTCACTACGGGAATCTAATTACAGTCATACAAACCTCATTATAAACATAATAAATTATCATCTGACATTAACCTATAATACTACATTGATCAAACGATATCATAATGTCATTATTCATTCAAATGCATCAAATCTTCATCATACATCATCCAATTCAAGAACAAAAACAGCAATTACATCTAACCCCATATATCAAACATCATGAACCCAATTATAAAGCCAGAACCCCACCTTACCTTGGATCGAAGGTCGCTCTACAATTTCTGGGTTGAGTTCTTCGTTCTTGCCGTTTTCCACTTTTTCCAGCAACTTCACGTTCTTCACAATCCTTATTTCTCTTCTTACTGCTTCCTCCTTCTATTCTTTATCACAAATAATAAAATAACCTAATATTATTATATTATTCCTTAGTGGGATCCAAACTTACACCCCCCCCCCCCCCCTTATTACTTCCACTCACACACTATAGGCCCACATTAAATAATATTAGCTTCTAACATTATTTCACCAAACAGTAATATTATTCCTCTAATATTATTATTTCTCCACTTAATAAAATAAATCCAATTTAATAACACTTCTTCACAAATATTCTAAAAATAATTTAATTAAATAATTAATTAAATTACGGGCGTTACAGGAGGTATCAAATTCAATGTCATGTTGGAAACACATTCTTTCTCATTCGGAAGGAGCCGACGTGCAAGTGGATGACCAACTAACTTTTCACATAAAACATGATTGTGTAAACCACATATCACATTAAATCTCCATTTATTATTTGTCAATCGAAAACTATGCAACTTAAATGGACATTCACATTTTCTTGAACATGTATCATCTCGTGTCAAATTCTGGATACGACGCATATATTTCCCACTTCTTTCGCATATCAATGTCACAAATGCACATCTTTTATCCAAATCATTATCGAACCTTCCAATTACAACATCGAACCCTAGTTTGGTGGCCTCTATACGAATCCATTGCAGCATGTGACCGTGTAATTCAAACCCACCTTCATTTTTAAAATGGTTTTGAATATCTACCATCTTACCTACGAGAGGTGAAACAACATGAGACACATTAGGTTTGGGAATGGTATCGGGATGCACCATACCTAATGTAATAAAAAACATTAAACTAATAAACATACACAACATGGAAAAAATTGTTGAAAAATAAACACAAACAGAAAACAAAAATACATATTCGGTTAAGTTCAACTAACAATCAGAAGTATATATCTGGTATTAGCGTAATCTTTTTTCAAATGAAAAACATATTAATGTGAAGAATGAGGATTGAAATGAATAAACTTTACCTCAAATTCCACATCTTTGAGCTCATTTTAATATGATGAACCACAAGAATGAAGATTTGGAGTGAAAAGGTTGGTTGAGAATGGAAGGATTTTTGGAGAGGGCTTATTGAAAGTTTAAGAAATGAAGATGATCATAATGGTTCATGCTAGTTACTGTTTTAAGCAATATGACTTTTAGTTTTTCCATAAATACATTTTAGGTTATATATAAAATGAGAAGGTGACAGAATATTTAATCTTCCTGCTCTAATAAACCAGATATATAATACCGGTTGCAATCGAAAATATATCTCCGATTATGTTTTTTCCTTTAGAATATAGTGAAATCATATTTGGTCTTCTGGTGTATGGTGCATAGTACATATCAGAAATATATTTCCAATTTCCCATATGCATTTTTGAAATTACGTAGAATATTTTTCAAATATATATGGTGGGGTAAGAAATTCTTATGTTGTTTATGGTGTGTTGCTTTTGTTGTTTGAGATATTTAGCTCTGCCCGAATCCTGGTATGGTTGTTTATGGAGGAATTAACATCCCACCCCCCAAATTATACATGTCATTCCCCCAAATTTTTTAATTCTAGTATTATCCATGTTGAGTTACAAACAAATTTCTGAACAAAATTTCTAGTAGAGTTATTGAAATTTCTGGTACACATGAAATTTACGGTACACCCCTACAAAATTTCTGGTGTATGTAAATTTCATGTAGTGTATTTGAAATTTTTGGTATTCATAAAATTTTAAATTTACCAGGCAGTACCAGAAATTTTAGTTATACTGAAATTTCCGGTAGTTTATTTATTCAAGTTTTTTTAATGGTTGAGATTTTGCCGACATCTTTGGAGAGTTCAGATTGCACCGACAAATTTGTATGGTCTAGAATGTATCACAATTTATATAAATAGGAGCAAACGCTACAAACAAAAACATCTCAAACAATGCCTCTTCCTCAATTTTTGATTAAGGCGGAAGTATATTTCAACGGAAACAACCCTACTATTGAATTCAAGCTTCCAGATGGCACCACATCCTTTGATAACTTGAAAGATAAGTTGAATGAATTGCTGCCTGATTCTGATAACAGAAGGGTGACAAAGATCGAGTTTCGGAAGGATTAGATTAATACAAATTGAAGGGTGAAATACAACCTGATCGAGTTGAAGAATGATGAATATGTGACGGCCATGTGGAAATCATTTCGCCGTAGGATAACTAAAGGTCTGATCGAGTTGGATGCAGAGATCCGAAGATCCGTCGACGACATAATCAAGATGATGAAACTTCCAGAAACATCTGGTAGTGCCTAGGTTTTCATGTTTAGTTGTTTTTGTTTATATTTGTTGTACTGTTTTATTTTATGTTCATCATCAATTTGAAACATGTAATTTCCAAAATATTATGCAATAAATAAAAAGTCTGTGTGTCACAATATATATATATATATATATATATATATATATATATATATATATATATATATATATATATATATATATATATATATATATATATATATATATATATATATATATATATATATATATATATATATATATATATATATATATATATATAATACAACCAAAATAAAATAGATCTATATAGGCCCTCCACGGGCTACTTCAGCTAACCTAGCTTAACCGGTATAGATCTCACCATCAGGGTTTACCAAACCTATGATGTTATCTAAACAAACTACAACAAACTGTAGACAGTTTTCCTGATCACCTGCAGGAAGTGGAGGTAAAGGTGGAGGCTCGGCAAAAACCCTGGCACCTGAAGGCCCTGGAACATCAGATGTTACAGCCAGTGGTAAGACTCAAGGGTGTGACACACTATGAAACCACTCTAGGTATCCATCCTTGCATTGTGATGGATGTTGAACCACAACCATTGTATCCATGATCTCGCGCCGAGAGTTGATGACGTAACTCTAAAACCATCTATCAATGCCACCAGCTAGAGTCTCTGGAACTGGACGGGGGATGCCTTGTACATAACCATATTGGCGTAGACACCTCTCATGAAAGTGTCCAGCCATATGGTTCTCCCACCTAATATGCCTTGAATACAAAGTAGACTCCCAAAATGCACGATGAGGCCGGTGAGATGTATATGGTGTCCAGAAGACATCCTCTACAATCAGTGCATCGAGCCTCCTCACGTACTCCATAACACCTCCTGGATGGGCTTGCTTTCTCTCCCATCTCCTCGCACATGAACGAGTAGGCGGGACATGTTGGATCTCCCGCTCACAGATGTGAGGGAAGTGCTTATATATCCAACACTGCATAAATAAAAACCATCATATAAATACACCAAAATAACTAATAAAAACCATCAAATAAAGTATAGTATACATGTAAAAGGCTAAGGTAACCAGCAAGCTTCCTGGTCTCAGGCTGAGAAGCAACGTCAAGTGTCGTGTACAGCATGATTAGAGCGGCCACTCCTCAAACCCAACATGGAGTGTTAAGTGTGTTGAACAGAGACAGGTAGCGAACATCTATGTAAACTCCAGACTTGTCTGCAAAGAGAGTACATGCCATCAGATGTAGCATGTATGCCCTAGCGGCAACCTGGTACCTATGGGCCTCCACGAGCTCCAAGTGCAATCTCCTCAACCAAGACATCTTAAGGTGAAATCTCCGATTAAACGCAAACTCCTCTAGCACCCTTGCCTCAGATACCTCCAAATCATACATAACCAAGCGCACCTCCGTCGCATGGTTAACATGAGGAGGTGTAAAGAATGTACTAGCGACTGAGATGTGAAACAGGGCATTGACATCATCCAATGTGATCGTCATCTCCCCAAATGGAAGATGAAATGATGATGTCTCTGGGTGCCACCGCTCAACAAAAGCAGACAACACAGAGAGGCATCCAACATGGTCAAGGAACACTGTGCAAACTCCAGCAAATGAAAATCTCTAACAATACTACTAACCTCCTCAGGCATGAGACTCTCTAGGAAGTTCTTCTACTTCAAACCATGAGAAGCGGCCTTCAGCGTCGGGCGCTCCTGTAAGAATCAAAAATAAAATACATCAACTTTTAAAAACTTGAAAAAGTATGCAATTAAAGAAAACAAAATATATACCTCGCCATGCCATATCCTATAAGCAAAATAGTCAGCAAATCTTGTCAGCACGGACCTGTCTAAAGGTCCTCCTGGAAAGGCTCCATTAATGTGAATTGATGGCTCTGTAGACGCACGAGTCGTGGTGTCTATATCAGTATGGGACACCTCGTCAATGCGTTCAGCAACAACCTCCTCAACCTGCTCTACAATCTCCTCAGCTGCCGACTCCATAGCCTGCTAGGTTATCGGCTCAGTTGTGCCCTCAACAATAGGCACATCCTTCTCAATATGTTGCTTAACAGTCGGCTCAATCACAGGTACAGGAGCAGGAGTATGTACCTCCTCAGCCGTAGAAACTCTAAGTCCTCAACGGTAGGGTGCGCAGAACTGCGCCTGTTGCTCAACCATCTGTTTTTGGTGAGAACCTATCGGAGGACGTCTTCCAGCCCGTAGCTCAGAAGCTTATGCCTCGTCAGCTCGGGCTTGAGCTTCCGCTCTATCTGTCACCCTACCCGCAACAGAACTATCTTTGCCTCTGGTCCTCACTGAAATATTGAAAAAAATTAGAAAAATATGTACTATCGGAAATTCTAAATTTTCAGTATTTTCAAAAAAAAAATTGAACTACTAGAAATTTCAAAAAATTTGGTACATGCTGTTAAGCTACGTAAATTTTAAAATTTTCGGTACAAAAGATAAACATATTAACTAGAAATTGCAAAATTTTCGGTTCAAATATATAGAATATTTTGAAAATTCCGCTATAATGTACCGGAAAGTTTACAAATCAATCGTAAATTTCTTACTCGTTCAGCAAATTTTCGATATCACTTCTAAATTTCCGATATCACCTTGAAAATTTAAAATTTTCGGCGTGGTACTACTGATTTAAAAATTTTGAAATTTTTTTAAATTTGAGTAATTTGTCTTTTCATATTCTTTAAAGAGATGGCACGTATAAACACAGGTGAGATTTTAATTCCTCTTGTTTATGGTGTGTTGCCTTTGTTGTTTGAGCTATTTAGTTCGGCCTGGATCCTGGTATGGATCGGTTTGTGTGTAAATTGCTTTGGGTTTGTTCCCAAAAAAATAATTTGACTAATATATTTCTCTGTTTGATTAATGAATTATCAAACATAAAAAAAATAAAATAAAATAGTAAAATAAAAGTAATTAATAAAATATAAAGGTTGGTTAAAATGTTTTTTATTAATATATGAAAATAGTTAATTTTATGTATTTTATAAGTCAACGAATCCATGGTTAATAAATTATAAATAATCTGATCACCATATATTTTGGTTAATAAAACTTCTTTATATGAAATGTTTTATAAAAAAAAATTGACAAAAAAGCATGATAACCTAATTAACACCGTATGAACAGTGTATACAATATAGGTAGGTATTGGTGTAAATTAGGGTATCAATATATCGATCCAGATTATTATATTGTATCCCCTATTTCTCTTCTCTACCAATCAAAGGAATTTATCTTTCTGTCTTCATTTCTATCGTAACAAAGTGTAGGAACTCAATTTTTACACTATTTTTAAGATTGATGGTGTTGACTATAATAATAAAATGAGTGCTACTTAAAAAATAATAATGTTACTGGATATTCAATGAGTTATAGTAGAACAAGTAAATTAACAAAAACAACAATAAATATTGCACTGTTATTTTAAAGGACAAACAACTAAAAAAATGATTTTTTTCAAATAACTATATTTTTCAAAAAAATTTCAAATAATCATATTTTCAAAAAATTTATCAAAAAAATTATTTTTCAAACAAAAACAAAATTTTGCCACACATGCATACAATTTATAGAGGAGGTGCCACACTGCATGATTTGTCCTCCTCTGTAAAGCCATGCAGTGTGGCGTATGTATGCAATAATAGAGAGGAGACGCCACCTAGTGTGGCTTGACAGTTGTATTTATTTTTTTTTTAAATTAAAATAAAAGTAACTAAAAATATTTTATATTACACAATGCATGGATACATATTTTTTAGACGCCGTCTCAACTTAAGCGGGTCCCAGTATGACATAAACGGCTCCGCCTTTGCCTCACCCCTTGTCTCACTCCTCTCTGTTGATTTCCCTGAGGTGTTTAAGGTCTGTTCTGACTCACTTGATTATGAGGTGCTTGATGTGATGATCCTGGTATATCAGGATCATACATCTCATCGACCATTTTGTCCCACTGTGTTGTGCTTCCAAAGAGATTGGTGTCCATGTTGTTGAAGTTTGGTCTTGTTGGTTGGGATATGTGTAGGTGGGGTAGTTGACAGTATTGGAATATTGAATCGTGTTGGAAACGCAGCAACGGTTCTTGTGGTGTATGAAATCTGTATGTTGGTTTGGTACTTCGATGGTGTGATGTTTGGTTGTATGTAGGTTGGGTGGTATGGTAGGAAGGAGATGTATCATATGTGTCTTGGATGTTGTGGTAGGATGAGGAGGGTGCATATTGTTGGTGGTGGGTCGCGTCATGCTCTTGGTATTGTGTTTGTGTGTGTGGCGTGAATTAATGACGGGTTTGGTTGAATGTGGTGGTGTATGGTTGTTGGGTTTGAGTTGGTTGACATTGTGGTTGGGTTTGGTATTGTTGAGGGGTTGGTTGTTGGGTTTGATATTGTTGAGGGGTTGGTTGTTGGGGTTGTTGTTTGGCGTATGTTGCAGCTCTTTGGCGTGGGTCGATCAAATATGTCTCTTGAGACAGAAATAGATTTGTTGAAACTGATGTCTACTGTAGTTGTTTAGTTATTGGCATGCATTTTTGGTAAAACCAGGTGTGTGAATGTCATGACTGATGTCATAACATTCTAGTTTATTAGGTACTGATTTATTAGGTACCTTTGCAGAAAAATAATGTCATACAGGTGCTGCTGTTTATGAGTGTGTATCTGAGCATTTTGCAAAATGATCACATTTACCAAAATCAGTAAACAGGAATTCAGATGTCATAACAAGTGTTAAGACATCCTATTCTGAACTAACAGTTATGCAGTTTGGTTAATTCTGAGTTTTTTCAGGAAAATGACTCAGTCTTTCCAGAACATAATCTCTCGTGGTCTTGGGGTTAACCTAGCTCAACCCTAACCTGGTTGATAAAATCCTGTGACCAAGTCTTAAGGTCAAACGGAATTAACCCTAGCTTTTTGTGGAAACCCTAACTGAAGAAGCAGCTGCTATATATTCAACAGGGCTGTTGTTTGGAATTTATCCCTTTTGACAGAAGATCATTTAGAAGCTGTATAGTTTTAACTATTGTAATCCAAGCAAGTATCATTGTGATAAGTAACTTGGAATAGGTTTTAATTGTAAGGGTTTTGTATCACTCAAAGCTTTGAAGCAAGAGTGTTTTGTGTCTCTTGACTAAAGCTTTGAAGCAAAGTCAAGTTAGGTTTATGTATCACTCAAAGCTGTGAAGCAAGAGTGTTTGTGTTGCTTGATTAAAAAGCTGTGAAGCATAATCAAGTGTATGTTTTGAAGAGTGTCTTCATTAAATCATTAGTCAATTGTTTTTAAGTATCACTGCTGTGATTGAGGGAGAGTGAGTAGGAACTCAGATTTAAGTTGTACTTAGATTGAAGTTGCATTGGGTAGGTCTTAAGTGAAGGAGATAAACTGGTTGGTTTATTCCTGAATTAATATCTCTTATAGTGGATTTCCTCCCTGGCTTGGTAGCCCCCAGAGTAGGTGTTGTTACACACTGAACTGGGTAAACAATTGACTGTGTTCTTTACTGTTTTTGTATTTACTGTCTTATAGAAAGTCAGATACGGTGTCATAACATTGAACGTGACATTGAGTATCTGCAGCCAGAATTTCAATTGGCATCAGAGCAGGCACCCTGCCTGTATTACTGGGTGAGATCTAGGGATATCACTTTCTGGCACTATGGACAAAGAAGGAGTTTTTGGAAATAGACCACCCATTCTGGATGGAACAAATTATGACTACTGGAAACCTCGTATGATTGCCTTCTTAAAATCTCTGGACAAAAAGGCTTGGAGAGTTGCTGACAAAGGATGGAACCATCCCACCATAACTGAGAAAGATGGGACAATCAGTCTGAAGCCTGAGGAAGATTGGAGTAAAGAAGAAGATGAGTTAGCCCTGGGTAATTCCAAAGCTTTAAATGCCTTGTTCAATGGAATTGATAGAAACATATTCAGACTAGTACATCAATATGAACTGGCCAAGGAAGTTTGGGACACTCTCAAAACTACCCATGAGGGCACTTCCAAAGTAAAAATGTCAAGGCTTCAGATGTTGACTACCAAGTTTAAGAATCTAAAAATGATGGAAGATGAAACCATTCATGAGTTTCACATGAACATCTTGGAGATTGCCAACACCTCAGGAGCATTGGGAGAAAAGATGTCAGAAGAAAAATTGGTGAGAAAGATTCTCAGATCCTTGCCTAAAAGATTTGCAATGAAGGTAACTGCCATAGAGGAAGCCCAGGACATCAGCAAGTTGAAAGTGGATGAACTTATTGGGTCTCTTCAGACTTTTGAGATGGGGATCACTGAAAATGGTGACAAGAAGAACAAGAGCATAGCACTTGTATCCAACACTGATGTTGAAAACAAGGAGGATGAAGAAGAAAATATTTCAGAAGCTATAGCCATGCTTGGAAGACAATTCAACAAACTTATCAAAAGAATAGATCCAAAGTCAAGGTAGAATGTTCATAACATCCCCTTTGACATTGACAGTTCCAGTAGAAGACCAAGGTCAGAAGAGAAGGGAAATCAAGGGAGAGGAATTCAGTGCCATGGTTGTGAAGGATATGGGTATATTCGAGCTGAATGTCCTACATTTCTTAAGAATTAAAAGAAAGGAATGATTGTTACCTGGTCTGACTATGATTCAGAAAGTAATTCTGAAGAAGAATCTGCCAAACTAGTTACTGCACTAACTGGTGTTTGTACCTCTGAAAGTGACACTAGTGATGAGGAAGTAACATTTGAAGAACTGGCTGATACTTACAAGAAATTGTGTATCAGAAATACTGAAGTCTGTGTGCAAAATGAGAAACAATCAAAACTCATCATAAAGCTGGAGGCTGAAAAAAGGGCAGACCTTGAAACTATAAGTCATCTAGAAAGGGAAGTTCAAATGTTGAACTCAAAACTAAACCAGATGATCAAATCTGTCAAGATGCTGACAAATGGAACAGACAAATTGGAAGAAATCCTTCAGGTTGGACAAACTGTGGGAAACAAGTCTGGTCTAGGATTTGTGGCAGCAAAGAAATCAGGTGCATACAAGAAGATCACGTCTAATAAACAAATGTCAAAGCAGATGTCTCAACACAACTCTCAACATCAGGAACAGAGACATATGAAGAAAAGGTACCAAAGATGGAGATGTCATCATTGTGGGAGGTATGGCCACATAAAGCCTTTCTGCTTCAAATTGCATGGATACCCTAATCAAAACACGGGTGTTAAACCTAAGTCAAAAAGGGTACCACATACTCCTCAATGGAAGAAAAAGGCTACTGCCCTGATAGCCCACACTTCCCTGAGAGTCTCTGCAAAGGAAGGCTGGTACTTTGACAGTGGGTGCTCTAAGCACATGACTGGAATAAAGAACATTCTCAATCATGTTAAACCTCACACCACTAGTTATGTGACCTTTGGAGATGGTGCTAAAGGTGAAATCAAAGGAGTTGGTAATTTGGACTGCCCTGAAGTTCCAAATCTGAATGAAGTACTATTGGTAAAAGGCCTGACTGCTAATCTCATTAGTATCAGTCAATTGTGTGATCTAGGATTCAAGGTCAACTTCTCAAAATCTGAATGTCTAGTAATTAATGAAAAACTAGAAGTTGTAATGAAAGGAATCAGATCTAAAGATAACTGTTACTTGTGGCAGCCTGAGAACACTAATAACTCCACTATGTGTTCTATTACCAAAGAAGAAAAAGAGATGAAACTGTGGCACCATAAACTTGGCCATCTTCATCTAAGAAGAATGAAAAGAACTATCTCTATGGAAGCAGTCAGAAGGATTCCAAGACTGCAAATTGATAAAAGGAGGGTTTGTGGTGAACATCAAATTGAAAGGCTTGGTAAAAAGAGATATGTCTATGATGTGGTGAATAACCTTGAAGTTTTTAGAGAACAGTGCAAGAAAACTCAAAAAGAAGGATGTATTGTCAGAATCAGAAGTGATCATGACAAGGAATTTGGAAACAACAAGTTTAATAAATTCTGTTTCTCAGAAGGAATGAGTCATGAAGTCTCTTCTCCTATAACTCCTCATCAAAATGGAGTTGACAGAAGGAAAAATAGGATCATACAGGAATCTGCCAGAGCTATGATTCATGTCAAAAGATTGCCTTTTCAACTCTGTGCTAAAATAGTTGCAGCTGGTAGTAGCTGTTCTCAAATTATCTGGACAAAACAGATGCTCAATGAGTATAATGTCTCACAAGATGTTGTGACATTGTATTGTGACAATCTGAATACAATCAATATTTCCAAGAACCCTATTCAGCATAGCAGGACCAAGCACATTGACCTTGTAGAGAAGAATACAATTAAACTGGAACATGGTGTCATTAAGCTACAGGTGGCTGATTTGTTTACCAAGGCTCTTGATGGAAGTCAACTTGAAAACTTGAGTGGCAAGATGGGTATTTGCCAACATGAGAAATTATAGCTGTTGTACCCCAAAATTTGCCCTCCCATATTCTTCAAGAAATTGCCAAGCCAAGTCACAAAATTCCCCAAGGGTTGCACAGTGCAAGGGCCTCCTAAACAGTCAAAATTAGGGTTTTGAGTCTGATCAAGAAAAGGAAGTGTTCAAAGGCCCAATCAAGTCTCATATGCTTACAAACATGGTCAAGCATCCTCATATCAAGTTTCAAGGCATTCAGCTCAAAATTGCACAGTCAAAACCCTAAATTGCACTACAGTCAACTGTAGGGGCAAAATGGTCATTTGACAGTCAAAAGTTCAAATTTTTGGTCAACATATCATTTTGAAGCCACAAACATCATTTGATCAATGCTTGATCATGATTCTCAAAATTTGGCTCAGAAAATCATCAAGATGCAAAAGTTTCCTTATTTGGACAGCTGAAAAAGTCAACTGAAATTGACCAGGGCATAACTTTCACATGGATTATCAGAAAAATTCCATCCAAAGCTCATTTTGAAGAGAAAGACATTTCCTACAACTCATCTTCATACTTCAAGTCCAAGAAATGCTCTCACAAAAAGTTATCAATTTCAACATTATAGGTCATTTTCAAAAGTCAACAAAAAGGGACTTTAAGTCAAAGGCCATAACTTGAGATTGGAAAATCAAAATGACATGGGACCAAAGGCATTGATTAAAGGACTCAAAGACCTTTCCAAAATGTCCAAGAACATGAGAAAAGCTTAAAAATTGAGCAAGTTATGCATTGGAGAAGTTGGGAAATTTTTGTGAAATGGCAAAAGTCAACTATCCTTGAAACTTCAATTTTTGACAAAAGGGACCACTTTCTTCCACTTGATTCAGCCTTGTCATGCCACACACGTGTCCCATGATTAATTTCAAGATCAAACATTGATTTTTCTATTTTATTTAATTTTTGATAATTTAATTCATTTTAAATCTTTAAAAATTCAAATAAAATTTAAAAATCAATGGAATAGTGTCATTTGAATTGGAATAGCTTCCATATATCATGTGCCAGCTCACAAACTCATGCTAGGGTTAGGTTGTACACCAAGTCTTGGTTTTGCTTAAAAAAAGGAAAGTTTGTTAATGGTGAAAGACCTAAGACTAATTCTTTCATAAGCATGGATCAAGGCCAGCTAATGACCTAATTCCCTTCCCTCATAAGTGCTGAGTCAAAACCTAATGCCCACACACTGAATGCTGTGCTCAAAAGCTCATTGAAAACTTGAAAAATTCTCCATAAAACTCAAAACTGAAATCAGTGTTCTAGGTTGATTCAAGTCCTAATATTGATTCAAAAAGCTTCCTTGTGGTCCCCTGAACGCATTCCAATCAAGAACAACAACCAAAACCTCAAGAACTGGTAGATTGAACCTCAACTGTGTCCAAAAATTTCTGGGATCGTGCATCATAATTTATGCATACTTTGCCATTTTAATTCATTGATTCATGTTTGTTATGAGTTTCTGATGCTAACCATACAGTTTGATTGCGTTTTCGTGCTATATACGTGATGTTGCCATGAATACAGTCTAGGGTTTCTTGAGCTCACAATTGGGGATTCTCTTATCCTGTAAAATTGAGACACAATAGCACCAGGATCACAACCAGGAGGCTTGGACGAAGTGATTGCAATGGTCGCGCCAAATTTCTGAACCAAGGCGTGCTAATCGCTATTTTGAAAACAAGCGTGTATTGAGGGGGTTCAAAACCCCCGTTAAATATTTGTTGTTTTTTCAGGAAAGCAAAGCAACGAAGAAGAAGACTTCGTGGCAGTCAGTGAGTGGCTCATTCAAATTTTTGCGCGCAAATTCCATTCACCGGTGTTTTTGTATTATATTATTTGTTTACCTCTATATATTCAAAACACGCAAAGTGGTTCAGTGGCACGCAGATAGGCAGGTAACCAAAAGGACCTGGGTTCGATCCCAGGTCCCCCACCCCTTTCAATATCATTTTTCTAATAATGCTTGTGTGTATTCCCAGCGTCAGGATGTACCATACGTCCACATTATTGTGCCATCCACGCGTCCATCAGAAGCAATCCAAGGGCTGAGACTAAAGAACACCATGAGGATGAGTCAACGCGCGCATACGTGGCCTGGAAAAGTCCACAAATCTCATGCTTAACTGGGCCAGATTGCTAAGGCCTGTACCTCCACTTTAGGGCCTGAACCCCTCCCTGGTTTGCTTTCTCTATTTTTTTTCTTATTTTTATTTTGAATTGCTATTTTATTTTCTTTATTTGTTTTAATTAAATAATTATTTTTACCATATATATAAAAATATCACAAAAAATCAGAAAAGAGGACAAATATAATAAATACTTAATTTAATTATTTTCATAAATAAATTAACATGTAAATTAACTTAGTATTAATTTAGGTTGCAACTTTAATTCTTTCATAATAAAACATAAAAAATATAGAATTTAGGCTTAATTTTTATCCTTTTTAATTTTT
This sequence comes from Vicia faba, assembly GCA_948472305.1. Lineage (NCBI taxonomy): Eukaryota > Viridiplantae > Streptophyta > Magnoliopsida > Fabales > Fabaceae > Vicia > Vicia faba. Next base: position 1,473,312,117 of record OX451741.1, read on the forward strand.
CCTTTTATCATAATATTATCTATTTATTTATTTTTATAATTAAATTGTACATAAAAATTAGGGTTTCATTTAGTTAAAAATTTCAACATTTTCTTAATAACTAAAATCCAAAAATATAGCATTAGGTTTAATAACTTTTATTCCTTTTAATTTTCCTTTTTTTTTGCCACAATATTAGTGATTTATTTATTTTCATAATTAAACTTGTAAACTAATTAGGGTTGCATTTAGGTTAAATTTTAATACTTTCATAATAAACTTAAAAATAATTAGAACTAGGTTTAACATTTCATTTTGGTTTTTAATTAAATCTTTTTTCATTAAATCTCAAAAAACACAAAAAATACCAAAAACTTTCCTTTTTAATTTTTAATTTTTTAGTCCTCATTAATTCTAATTAATTAATTCTTGTAATTTAATATTTTGCAAAAGGGTCCAATGCCCATGTTCTTAAATTCATTTAATTCGCACATTTATTTTGTTTCGCTTAATTCATTATGTATCTCTCCCAAAGCCGTGTAACTTGAACTTCTAGCACTTTTATTTTCTTTATTTTTCCGTCAAATCGGGTCCGGTTTAATTTTGGCGATGTGGACCCGCGCCATTTGTAATAGTCTTAGATTTACTTTTCCCGCAACTTTTAACTGTTAACAAAAGCATGAAAGAATGTATGGACTTAAAATAAAATCAAGTGTAGAACACCAATGAACATGACAAGACAAATATCAATGAAAACGATACACGAATCGCACACACCACCCCTAGGGTACGCCTCACTGTTGCCTTGCCTTTCGAAAGGTGATCGTCGAGTAGAGGACGTCTTAGTAAGTCCTCATGATCCGGGAACCTGGCATGAGGGTAGCTTCTAAGGTGTCTTCCCATTGCTCTGGTGATCACCATGTCCCTACAAACTCGAATTGACCCGAACACCTCCGACAGTGGTGCTACCTACCTCTCAATGGTGGGATGGCACTATTTTAAAGAACATCTATACAGACGAATTCCTTAGGGTAGGTAGACGACTCGTGGATACTTGCTCTAATTCAAAACAAAACAAATCAAAAATACTTTTCACACCAACACTTTTCAAAAGCTTTCAAAGCAATTTTTTCAAACACTCTGACGTACGAGTCGAACTGAAATTTTTCAAAGAAACTTTGTTAACCCACAATTGAAAAGCAAGCACACATTTTGAAAACACATTGAGCAAGTATCTAAGAGCCCATGGATAACCATGGATAGAAAGGGTGCTAACACCTTCCCTTTCTATAATCTACCTCCCGAACCGAGAACAATCTCTTTAAGGAATTTTTCTGTGCTTTTGTCCTTTCCATTTGGAGAAAATAAAAGACGGTGGCGACTCTTGCTTCCGCGACATTTCGCGAACCAGCGTTAAACAGTCAGTTCCAGATCCACCGATCACAGAACTGGCGACTCTGCTGGGGACAAACTTAAAGTGGGGTGTACCTTAGGACTAAGATCACTGTGTTTTCAATTGTTTTCCTTGCTTGCTTTATTATTGTGGGACCGTCTTGGGAGTTTTATAGATCCTAAACCCGGATCTGGGGATACCTTCTTAGAAAGTAGCAACAAGACTGTGAGGGAACTGTGCGGGGTATACCGACATGGTTGAAACAGTCTGCTACGTTGATGTGGCACTTTGGTGTGTACCGGTAACCCTTGAGTTCAGTCAAGGAGAGTACGGGGCCTCCGCGTGGTGTCGTGAAGCATCAACAGACCTTAGGAACCTTAATTGAACTATCTTGGCCTCTTTAGGGTAGTGAGATAACTGACTTTGGTGCAGTCCGAGGTTGGTTGATACTCGATACTACACTCAATTGAGGGTTGCTTTCCTGGAATATTTCGGTCGCCAGTTCAGTGGCTAAATCGAAACGATGAACAATGAAAGCAATCCCGTGATATTGGGACCCTTAGAACCCGATTACTTCTGATAGGACAGGTTGAACCCACCAACTTCAAGAGGGTAATACCCAGACCCCATGCTGGCCTAAACTCTAAGGGTTCTCTTGTGTGACTTGTGTGCCTTCCAACTTGACTACTTGCATGCTTGTTATCTGACACTTGAGTTTCCTTGCAGGTTTTGTTCATAGTCCTTAACTAGGACTCATAACAAGGCTTACTAAGTTTCTTGCAGGGTTTGTTTTAGTCCTTAACCAGGACTCATAACAAGGTTTACCGAGTTTCTTGCAGGTTTTGTTTATAGTCCTTAACTAGGACTCATGACAGGTTTTACTTGAGTTTCTTGCAGGTTTTGGTTTGCAGTCCTTAATTGGGACTCATAACAGGGTTACTTACATCACCCCATGCATAACATAACATCATACCATTGCATACATCCTAATCCATTTCAAGGATCTCAAGGGCTTGTGATGCAGGTCATGGTGAACCAACTGCCCAGCAAAGGGCAAAAGGGATTTATTTTCCTCTAGACAAGGGTGTCAGGGGCTATGACCCACTGGATATGGTGAGCTTTGACACTTGAAGGAGCTTCCCAAGCCAAGGTTGTCAGGGGCTATGACCCACTGGATATGGTGAGCCTTTGACCCTTGAAGAAGGACTCTCAACAATATGCAGTGCCTTCAATCAAGTTACCAGTTCCCCAAATTCTAACAATTTTCTTGTTTACCCCGCGAGATCCTTGAAAACATTGCATGCATATCATACACATCATTGCATAGCAGGTATCCTTGTTGCAGGTCACTTACCCTTCTCGTTGTTTATTTCCGCAATGGCTTCCCAACAAGATAACCAAGACCTTCTTGCTCAAGAGGCTCAGTTCAAGGAGATCTTTCTAAGCCTATCCAAGGGGCAGGAAGAGTTGAGGACACTCCTCATGGGGAATCTGATCAGAAAGAGTCCTGAAGATGACAAGGACGAACAGCTGAAGCGGCTACAAGCTGAGGTAGACACGTTGAAAACTCAGATGCTGGGGCAAAGGGCCCTCATTCAAGGTTTGGCTCAGGAGCAAGGAGAGCTGAGGGCCATGATCAGTCAGTTTCATCAAGACATGAAGCAACCAGCCCAAATCAGGGACCAGGTCATAGAACAGCTTCCAAGAAGGCAAAGGTCGGGTCCAATGAATAGACCTCTCCGAGTTGCTACTATTTCTCAGGTCCAACAACGACCACGCCAAGAACAGCGGGTTGATCAGAACAGGTCGGGCGAGCCTAAGAGACAATTCACCAACATCAACATGCCATGGTCACGAGCTTTGCAGCACCTGTTAAGGATGAACCTGGTTGCGGTGATCAACCCTCCTGCAAATCCAAAGACTTCCTCTCCAAATTACAACCCAGAAGCAAGGTGCGCTTACCATTCTGGTAGCCCGGGGCACGATACTGAGGATTGTTGGGCACTGAAGTACAAGATTCAGAACATGATCGATGCTAAAGAGATCGAGTTCGAGCCCGCCGAGACTCCCAACGTGATCACTGCTCCCTTGCCAAAGCATGGCTAGGATTAAGAAATTTTTGTTCATTCGAATGTTCAAATTGCAATTTTCTTTTGTTCAAGCATTTACTCATGTTAAACATTGTTATTTCATTAATGCATCGCATATGTCTGTTCTGAAACAATATATTTGTATTCACTAAATGCAAATTATTTTCATATTTTTTCTGATGTCAACTCTTGATCTAAAATTTTAAGCCTCTTGAGGGAGGATGACGAAAACGATACCACGATCCTTACAGTATGCTTTTGAACAGACCCCGCTGATGAGGTACAGGCATTGTTTCAATTCCTAAACACTGGAGTAATAAGGAAGATAATCCCTCGTCAACCCCTCTGAGCCAAAGAAGTAGGAGTTTTTCTTGTCGAAATTTAAAACCCTTAATCATAACCTGGGGTAGGGTAGTCTCTCAGTTGATCCAAGTGCATAACGAATGGCACCAAAGAGGTCCTTACAAAACAAAGAAGACAGTGATGGTTCCGAATATTCAATAAAGAAAGGCAGTCATTACTTCTCAAATTAAAAACCCATTAAGTCAAAACCCATGAAGGAGACTTACAAAACTGGGGCATCCCGCTGACTGTAATTCCAAAAAAGGAAACAGTTCAGGCAAAAAAAGAAAGGGATAACAAAAATCAAGAAAGAGGTCTTACAAACCCTCAACAAAAAAGGAATGACTGCCTATTCAAAGTAAGTTATCAACATCCGAATCATCACCGGAAAATCAGAGCAAAGACTCAAACAAGGTCTAACGTATGATCAACTGAGTTTAGGTTTGGAGAACATCACGAAGAGCGGGTGGGTACAAATAAAATTTGAGCCTTTATCCTTTGTTTCTTAAACCGTGAACCAAGCCACGTTATAACCCTTAAAAGTCCTAGCTGAAGCATGGGTTAGTTCGAAAGCATACTGTTACAAAGGTATCCCGACTCCTTAAGGCCTATGGTAAATACGGAGTTGACATCATGTTTTACAAACATTCACTTGTTTTATGAAAAAATGCATTTTCAAAATCTTCAAGACAGACATAGGCTTTGCATTTTTTAACATAACTTTGTTTGCATATGACTTTTTGTTTGAACAGCAGGGAAATTCGCACGATGAATACCTAGTGAACAAAAGCACTTCCAATCAAGGGGCAGACGTGATTATTGTCCATCATCTGGGGCAATTCAGTCAAGATTCGGAGAATCTCTCAAAGGCCAAATAGCCTGAGGCAAATCTCCATATGAGCCACCTGGGGCATTTCAACAACGAATCTTGCCTGGTCGAAAATCTTCTGGTGGCATGACAAAACACTTCTAACAGGGGCAACTCCCTACTTTCTGAGAACAGACATAGTCGGAAAAATACTACGCAAAATCAAAGACCCGCTAGGCTGACATGCCTAGGCAAAAATAAGGGCTTCCCGGCGAACCAAAAGGGTTCGGGCAAAAATAAGGGATGAAATGAAAAAATCTGTACACCCGGCAAGTCGAAAACCTGAAAAGGCGGCTTGGGCAAAAATGGGTATCCCGGTGGACTGAAAACCCGAAAGGGCGGTCCAGGCAAAAATTAGGGATCAAAGCGTACGACTATGTCCTGTCATCTTGTCACCTGCCTACCAGAAGAAGGTTTGCTCATCAATAACTATCAAGCACCTCCACAGGTATCTTCCGCTCCCACATCAGAAACAGGGGCAATAATGGATGGTCTAAGCGATCTGATTGTTCTATCCTCCAGGGTATCAAGGTAAGTTCCGTTGAAGAACATAACCAACACAGTTCAATACTTCCCCAGGAGAGTCCAATCTAGTCTCCCCAGGAAAGCTTGAATTCATATCCCCAAGCAGCAAGCTTATCCCAGTAGATTCTGGAAGCTTATCCTCTCGCAGAGCACGAACGCGTCGTCCGGCTTGGTTTAAAGAGTTATTTCCTCAACAGGATATAACTGGGTTATCCTCAGCCAAAAGCCAAGGAAAGGTCGTCGTCAACGTAGTTCTTTCCTATCCCCAGTGAAGTCCATCAATACTTCCAACATAACAACGGTATCCTCAGCAAGTTATCAACAACGCAGCAAGGCATCCCTCTTCCCACAGAGTATTGCTTCTCAGCATGGTCACTAGAGTATCTTTTCTCCCCGCAGAATCCGTCATTTGCCAAGTTCATTCCCCAACGGAGTTATCTTCCCCTACCGGTATACTTGCAACTATCATCCCCAGCGGAAGCAAAATCTATTCCTCAACATCAGCCCAGGATACGACTTCCCGGCACCCGTCAAGGATTTATTTTCTTAGACAAATATACATTCATAAACATCACATCTTCATACATTATAGCATGCATATGCGTCATACTACACGAATTTCATTAATTTTGAAGACATACAGTTCATGCATCATGATTAGGCATACAATTATGTTTTGCCTTTTCAGGAAAAAGATCAATACAAAAGCGATTACTACCAACTATCGCAATTCTCTTCTAGATATAGTTTCAGATGTAAACCAGATTTGGTGACGTTCTGATGCTGCTTCCAGATTTCCTTCTAGATATAGTTTCAGATGTAAACCAGATTTGGTGACGTTCTGATGCTGCTTCCAGATTTCCTTCTAGATATAGTTTCGGATATGATCCAGATTTGGTGACGTTCTGATGCTGCTTCCAGATTTCCTTCTAGATATAGTTTCGGATATGATCCAGATATGGTGACATTCTGATGCTGCTTCCAGATTTCCTTCTAGATATAGTTTCGGATATGATCCAGATATGGTGACGTTCTGATGCTGCTTCCGGATTTCCTTCCAGATTTAGTTTCAGATATGACCCATATATGGTGACGTTCTGATGCTGCTTCCAGATCTCCTTCCAGATATAGTTTCAGATGTAAACCAGATATGGCGACATTCTGATACTTATTCCAGTTAAGGATATTTCAAGACCTAGACCGGTTCAGTTAAATCGACCCTAAGATTTTCCTGATTCTTATCCAGTCAAAGGCCTTCTCTGGTTCAGTCAGATCGACCCTAAGATCTCCCTGATGCTTATCCAGTTGAAGATATTTCAAGACCTAGACCGGTTCAGTTAAATCGACCCTAAGATTTTCCTGATTCTTATCCAGTCAAAAACCTTCTCTGGTTCAGTCAGATCGACCCTAAGATCTCCCTGATGCTTATCCAGTTGAAGATATTTCAAGACCTTGTCCGGTTCAGTTAAATCGACCCTAAGATTTTCCTGATTCTTATCCAGTCAAAGGCCTTCTCTGGTTCAGTCAGATCGACCCTAAGATCTCCCTGATGCTTATCCAGTTGAAGATATTTCAAGACCTTGTCCGGTTCAGTTAAACCGACCCTAAGATTTTCCTGATGCTTATCCAGTCAAAGGCCTTCTCTGGTTCAGTCAGATCAACCCTAAGATCTCCCTGATGCTTATCTAGTTGAAGATATTTCAAGACCTTGTCCGGTTCAGTTAAATCGACCCTAAGATTTTCCTGATGCTTATCCAGTCAGAGGCCTCTCTGGTTCAGTCAGATCGACCCTAAGATCTCCCTGATTCTTATCCCAGTAGAAGACATCCAAGATTTTTTCTCAACGAGCGTTGTTGAAGTTAAAGTCACCCAAGATTTTTTCTCAACGAGCGTTGTTGAAGTTAAAGTCGCCCAAGGTTCTCTTACCATTCGTGCTAAGGTAGTAACCATCCCTGGTTCTTTCATCGCCGTTTGAAGCTCCAGACTCAGCTCCTGTAACCAGTCAGGACACATCTATACCAGGCATCTAAAAATCAGCTCCTGCAACGTGTCAGGTACTCATTTTCTGTTTTGAAGGTATGCAGGTTCTCGCCAAGGAATCTCTTACGCAATCAAACATCCAGATGGCATCTATAAGCCCATTCCACCATCACTGCCACTATGTGAGCGCAAATTTCTGGGCACTCTAGTGTCCAATCATCTTCTACCTTCGGATTACGAAAGGCACGTCAGCCAATCTGCATCCTCAGGTCTAAGAGGATTGAACAGGGGCAACTGTTGTACCCCAAAATTTGCCCTCCCATATTCTTCAAGAAATTGCCAAGCCAAGTCACAAAATTCCCCAAGGGTTGCACAGTGCAAGGGCCTCCTAAATAGTCAAAATTAGGGTTTTGAGTCTGATCAAGAAAAGGAAGTTTTCAAAGGCCCAATCAAGTCTCATATGCTTACAAACATGGTCAAGCATCCTCATATCAAGTTTCAAGGCATTCAGCTCAAAATTGCACAGTCAAAACCCTAAATTGCACTACAGTCAACTATAGGGGCAAAATGGTCATTTGACAGTCAAAAGTTCAAATTTTTGGTCAACATATCATTTTGAAGCCACAAACATCATTTGATCAATGCTTGATCATGATTCTCAAAATTTGGCTCAGAAAATCATCAAGATGCAAAAGTTTCCTTATTTGGACAGTTGAAAAAGTCAACTGAAATTGACCAGGGCATAACTTTCACATGGATTATCAGAAAAATTCCATCCAAAGCTCATTTTGAAGAGAAAGACATTTCCTACAACTCATCTTCATACTTCAAGTCCAAGAAATTCTCTCACAAAAAGTTATCAATTTCAACATTATAGGTCATTTTCAAAAGTCAACAAAAAGGGACTTTAAGTCAAAGGCCATAACTTGAGATTGGAAAATCAAAATGACATGGGACCAAAGGCATTGATTAAAGGACTCAAAGACCTTTCCAAAATGTCCAAGAACATGAGAAAAGCTTAAAAATTGAGCAAGTTATGCATTGGAGAAGTTGGGAAATTTTTGTGAAATGGCAAAAGTCAACTATCCTTGAAACTTCAATTTTTGACAAAAGGGACCACTTTCTTCCACTTGATTCAGCCTTGTCATGCTACACACGTGTCCCATGATTAATTTCAAGATCAAACATTGATTTTTCTATTTTATTTAATTTTTGATAATTTAATTCATTTTAAATCTTTAAAAATTCAAATAAAATTTAAAAATCAATGGAATAGTGTCATTTGAATTGGAATAGCTTCCATATATCATGTGCCAGCTCACAAACTCATGCTAGGGTTAGGTTGTACACCAAGTCTTGGTTTTGCTTAAAAAAAGGAAAGTTTGTTAATGGTGAAAGACCTAAGACTAATTCTTTCATAAGCATGGATCAAGGCCAGCTAATGACCTAATTCCCTTCCCTCATAAGTGCTGAGTCAAAACCTAATGCCCACACACTGAATGCTGTGCTCAAAAGCTCATTGAAAACTTGAAAAATTCTCCATAAAACTCAAAACTGAAATCAGTGTTCTAGGTTGATTCAAGTCCTAATATTGATTCAAAAAGCTTCCTTGTGGTCCCCTGAACGCATTCCAATCAAGAACAACAACCAAAACCTCAAGAACTGGTAGATTGAACCTCAACTGTGTCCAAAAATTTCTGGGATCGTGCATCATAATTTATGCATACTTTGCCATTTTAATTCATTGATTCATGTTTGTTATGAGTTTCTGATGCTAACCATACAGTTTGATTGCGTTTTCGTGCTATATACGTGATGTTGCCATGAATACAGTCTAGGGTTTCTTGAGCTCACAATTGGGGATTCTCTTATCCTGTAAAATTGAGACACAATAGCACCAGGATCACAACCAGGAGGCTTGGACGAAGTGATTGCAATGGTCGCGCCAAATTTCTGAACCAAGGCGTGCTAATCGCTATTTTGAAAACAAGCGTGTATTGAGGGGGTTCAAAACCCCCGTTAAATATTTGTTGTTTTTTCAGGAAAGCAAAGCAACGAAGAAGAAGACTTCGTGGCAGTCAGTGAGTGGCTCATTCAAATTTTTGCGCGCAAATTCCATTCACCGGTGTTTTTGTATTATATTATTTGTTTACCTCTATATATTCAAAACACGCAAAGTGGTTCAGTGGCACGCAGATAGGCAGGTAACCAAAAGGACCTGGGTTCGATCCCAGGTCCCCCACCCCTTTCAATATCATTTTTCTAATAATGCTTGTGTGTATTCCCAGCGTCAGGATGTACCATACGTCCACATTATTGTGCCATCCACGCGTCCATCAGAAGCAATCCAAGGGCTGAGACTAAAGAACACCATGAGGATGAGTCAACGCGCGCATACGTGGCCTGGAAAAGTCCACAAATCTCATGCTTAACTGGGCCAGATTGCTAAGGCCTGTACCTCCACTTTAGGGCCTGAACCCCTCCCTGGTTTGCTTTCTCTATTTTTTTTCTTATTTTTATTTTGAATTGCTATTTTATTTTCTTTATTTGTTTTAATTAAATAATTATTTTTACCATATATATAAAAATATCACAAAAAATCAGAAAAGAGGACAAATATAATAAATACTTAATTTAATTATTTTCATAAATAAATTAACATGTAAATTAACTTAGTATTAATTTAGGTTGCAACTTTAATTCTATCATAATAAAACATAAAAAATATAGAATTTAGGCTTAATTTTTATCCTTTTTAATTTTTCCCTTTATCATAATATTATCTATTTATTTATTTTTATAATTAAATTGTACATAAAAATTAGGGTTTCATTTAGTTAAAAATTTCAACATTTTCTTAATAACTAAAATCCAAAAATATAGCATTAGGTTTAATAACTTTTATTCCTTTTAATTTTCCTTTTTTTTTTTGCCACAATATTAGTGATTTATTTATTTTCATAATTAAACTTGTAAACTAATTAGGGTTGCATTTAGGTTAAATTTTAATACTTTCATAATAAACTTAAAAATAATTAGAACTAGGTTTAACATTTCATTTTGGTTTTTAATTAAATCTTTTTTCATTAAATCTCAAAAAACACAAAAAATACCAAAAACTTTCCTTTTTAATTTTTAATTTTTTAGTCCTCATTAATTCTAATTAATTAATTCTTGTAATTTAATATTTTGCAAAAGGGTCCAATGCCCATGTTCTTAAATTCATTTAATTCGCACATTTATTTTGTTTCGCTTAATTCATTATGTATCTCTCCCAAAGCCGTGTAACTTGAACTTCTAGCACTTTTATTTTCTTTATTTTTCCGTCAAATCGGGTCCGGTTTAATTTTGGCGATGTGGACCCGCGCCATTTGTAATAGTCTTAGATTTACTTTTCCCGCAACTTTTAACTGTTAACAAAAGCATGAAAGAATGTATGGACTTAAAATAAAATCAAGCGTAGAACACCAATGAACATGACAAGACAAATATCAATGAAAACGATACACGAATCGCACACACCACCCCTAGGGTACGCCTCACTGTTGCCTTGCCTTTCGAAAGGTGATCGTCGAGTAGAGGACGTCTTAGTAAGTCCTCATGATCCGGGAACCTGGCATGAGGGTAGCTTCTAAGGTGTCTTCCCATTGCTCTGGTGATCACCGTGTCCCTACAAACTCGAATTGACCCGAACACCTCCGACAGTGGTGCTACCTACCTCTCAATGGTGGGATGGCACTATTTTAAAGAACATCTATACAGACGAATTCCTTAGGGTAGGTAGACGACTCGTGGATACTTGCTCTAATTCAAAACAAAACAAATCAAAAATACTTTTCACACCAACACTTTTCAAAAGCTTTCAAAGCAATTTTTTCAAACACTCTGACGTACGAGTCGAACTGAAATTTTTCAAAGAAACTTTGTTAACCCACAATTGAAAAGCAAGCAAACATTTTGAAAACACATTGAGCAAGTATCTAAGAGCCCATGGATAACCATGGATAGAAAGGGTGCTAACACCTTCCCTTTCTATAATCTACCTCCCGAACCGAGAACAATCTCTTTAAGGAATTTTTATGTGCTTTTGTCCTTTCCATTTGGAGAAAATAAAAAACGGTGGCGACTCTTGCTTCCGCGACATTTCGCGAACCAGCGTTAAACAGTCAGTTCCAGATCCACCGATCACAATAGCAATTAATTTTGCTTAAAGCAAGGGTTGAAGGAGTTATTTTTGTTAAGACTATTTTTAGTGGGTTAATCATATGTTTTTCCAGTTCTTTCAAAATTATTAAGAAGTTGAATAGACTCTCATTTTCCTCCTACCTCTCTCGACTTTGCAACCTATTCCTTTCTCTCAATCAAAGTTTTCTCTCAAATTGCTACTGGTGCTCTAAGTCAATCAAAATGTCTCAAACATCATCTTCAACCAAGGCGACCACTTCATCTTCATCATCTGACCAAGATTCTCGAGCAATCACCACATGCATAGATTCTGAAGTCCTGGAGATCACTCCTCTCAGAGAAATGGCAACTGACCCCCTCCAAAGTCAAAAAGCTGAGAACTAGGCATGCAGGAAGAGCTCAAGCTACTGCTTCTGGTAATCCTTCTCATCCTTCTTCCTCTGTACCAAATAGGGAAGGATCAGTTCAAGTACATCAAGCAATTGCTAGGCTTGTTACAAGAATACTAAGCGAAAACCACTATGTACCGGGGATTTCTGTCCCATTAAATCAAGAATCAGCAAGCCCAAATGTTGAAGCAAATGTAGATGTCTCTGAGAATGTTGTGACACCAAATGACAACATTCAGAACCCTTCAGAGAAGACTATTGATCCACCTGTCATTGATGTGGATGAGGAATACTCAGACAATGATATAATTGCCAATGTAAACCCTAGCATAGCTAGGAGAATGATGAAAAGAAAGGGTAATCAGAATGCTGCATAATGTATGACCAAAGAGAAACCTGCTAATAAGAAATCCAAGGCTGAAGGCAAAACTAGGGTAGAATCTGTGAAAACTGGTCAGTCCAAAGGGAAGGTGAAAGCCCAAGTACATACTGGTAGACAACCAATTACAAAGAAGAGAAAAGAACCTGAGTCTTCTGATTCTGATGAGGAATCAGAATTTGAAATTGAGGCTGAAGAAATTTCTATCAGAAGGAAACTCCCTTCCAGCAAAATTGCTAGAGTTCCTGAAGTCCCAACAGACAACATCTCTTTTCACCATCCTGACAATGCCAACAGATGGAAGTATGTTTGTTTGAAGAGAATAGCTTTAGAAAGAGAACTAAACAATGATGCCATGGATTGCAAGGAAATCATGGACCTGATCAAAGCTGCTGGACTGATGAAGACTGTGGTAAAATTTACCAAGTGCTATGAAAATCTGGTCAAGGAATTTATAGTGAACTTGTCTGATGAATGTGCTGATGGAAGGTCAGCTGACTTTGAATATGTTTATGTTAGAGGAAGAAGGGTTAATTTCTCTCCATCAGAAATTAACAAATTTCTTGGAAGATCAAATGAGGATTGCCCTGAACTGGAAGTCACTGACAATGAAGTTTGTCAAACCATCACAGCAAGACAAGTCAAGTGCTGGCCCTTGAAAGGCAAGCTGAATGCCAGCAAACTAAGCATGAAATTTGCCATCCTTCACAAGATTGGTGCAGCCAACTGGGTCCCTACAAACCATAAATCTACTATCTCCACAGGATTGGGGAGATTTATTTATGCTGTGGGAACCAAGACTGAATTTGACTATGGCAGGTATATTTTTGAACAAACTCTAAAACATGCTGGTAGCTTTGTTGTCAAAGGCCCTATTGCCTTTCCCTCCCTCCTGTGTGGAATTATCCTTGCACAGTACCCTGATATCCTGGTGGCAAGAGATACTGCTTGCAAAAGAGCTCCTGCTCTTGGGTTACACTACAAGCTGTTTCAGGGATCTCATGCTCCTGATATTGTCATAACATCAGCTGAGACATCATCTGTAAAGACTCAGTCCAAAACATCTGATGTTATAGCTGTATTGAAAGAGACCTGCAAAGAGCTGGAGACTAGGAAAAAGACCCTAGAAAACCTAATTGCCAGGTTAGAAAAGGAGGAAGCTGAAGGAAACAGAAGGGAAGAGGGTGCTGCTGAAGATCAACTCAATACTGAAGAAACTAGCTCCTCTGAAGGGGACAGTGCTTAAAGGTTGATGAAGTTGATGCTGGTCCCTGGTGGAGTTTGCAAGTGTGTTCAGATTTTAGTTGTTGTTTTTATTACTTTTTCTGGATGACTGTATAAACATTTAAGAACGTGTATCTTTGGCCCATTTGTGGCTAAAGAGGGGGAGATATTATTCTGTGGTCAATTACTTGATAGACATTCTATTTTTCTGCAGTCATATTTATTCTGTTGCTATCTATCTTTGATTGCTTAGGGGCTTTAGCCAAAAATCTGCCAAAGGGGGAGTTTGTAGTTGTTTAGTTATTGGCATGCATTTTTGGTAAAACCAGGTGTGTGAATGTCATGACTGATGTCATAACATTCTAGTTTATTAGGTACTGATTTATTAGGTACCTTTGCAGAAAAATAATGTCATACAGGTGCTGCTGTTTATGAGTGTGTATATGAGCATTTTGCAAAATGATCACATTTACCAAAATCAGTAAACAGGAATTCAGATGTCATAACAAATGTTAAGACATCCTGTTCTGAACTAACAGTTATGCAGTTTGGTTAATTCTGAGTTTTTTCAGGAAAATGACTCAGTCTTTCCAGAACAGAATCTCTCGTGGTCTTGGGGTTAACCTAGCTCAACCCTAACCTGGTTGATAAAGTCCTGTGACCAAGTCTTAAGGTCAAACGGAATTAACCCTAGCTTTTTGTGGAAACCCTAACTGAAGAAGCAGCTGCTATATATTCAACAGGGCTGTTGTTTGGAATTTATCCCTTTTGACAGAAGATCATTTAGAAGCTGTATAGTTTTAACTATTGTAATCCAAGCAAGTATCATTGTGATAAGTGACTTGGAATAGGTTTTAATTGTAAGGGTTTTGTATCACTCAAAGCTTTGAAGCAAGAGTGTTTTGTGTCTCTTGACTAAAGCTTTGAAGCAAATTCAAGTTAGGTTTATGTATCACTCAAATCTGTGAAGCAAGAGTGTTTGTGTTGCTTGATTAAAAAGCTGTGAAGCATAATCAAGTGTATGTTTTGAAGAGTGTCTTCATTAAATCATTAGTCAATTGTTTTAAGTATCACTGCTGTGATTGAGGGGGAGTGAGTAGGAACTCAGGTTTAAGTTGTACTTAGATTGAAGTTGCATTGGGTAGGTCTTAAGTGAAGGAGATAAACTGGTTGGTTTATTCCTGAATTAATATCTCTTATAGTGGATTTCCTCCCTGGCTTGGTAGCCCCCAGAGTAGGTGTTGTTACACACTGAACTGGGTAAACAATTGATTGTGTTATTTACTGTTTTTGTATTTACTGGCTTATAGAAAGTCAGATACGGTGTCATAACATTGAACGTGACATTGAGTATCTGCAGCCAGAATTTCATCTACCATCTAAAATATTGGAGAGTTAGTTTTAAGTCATCTTGCGAGATCGGCTCCCTTAGGACCAATTCACGTCGATGCCTCCATTGACGACATTGATTTTTAACGAAGTCTCTCAAATCATTAAATCCCCATTGGTCGTCAACTTTGAGTAGATGTCATTGTCCCAAACATGTAGGGGGTATGGGATACCCTGTTGCATGCCGAACTGTAGCTTCACACGATCATTGTGGTGCATCTCCACAGTAGTGAACCTGATGAGTGTTGTTTTTGTAGTCCATACTTCAGCATCAGTCGGGTTAATCTCATGGTCGAGATCCTTATACGACCTCCATACAAACTGTAGAGGAAAAAAAGTGTTAAGCTAATATTAATATTAAACTTAATTAACCTATTGAAAGCGTTGTATAAAATATGTAAGTTTAATACCTCTTTGGGTTCAACATGATCAATAAGATTTCGGTAGACTACTATTGCATTTCGAGGGGATTTGTTGTAATTCATCCCAGGAACAGACCGCCTACATAGAAAAAATGGGTAAAAAATTAATACATGTTGGTTATAGTATATAGTATGTAAAATTTGTGTTTTCGTAATCTTACTGTGTAGCAAAGGGGAAGATGAATGACCTTGTGTTGCGGGGGCGAGTGTTAGCATTCTCGACCAGCATCATGTCTGGAGCAAAAAGATGCAGAAATAGAAAGAGCAGCTGTCGTTCGATGCATTTTTACACAAGGAACTATACAGATCGGCCAAAATAGCAGAGCCTTAACTATATGTGTTTATTTTATCGAATTGTCTTAACAAGGGTAAATATATGATATTAACAATATTACCCGTTGTTTCAGGAAATAAAAAGTGGCCAAATAACATCATTATTTAACGCCGAGCTTTCACAATTTTTTCTTTTTCGGTAGAGTTTTTGGTTATTACGAGACTACTATGATATTCTCTAAGAAGATGAAGATTAATACCTTGGCCTCTAGACCCTTGTTCAAATAAAGAGACTCCCAAAAGTTCCTCGCACATGGTGTTGTCTTGGTTGAATCAGCCATTGACAGCCTTACCATCGACCGGTAGACCGAATAACATGTACATGTCCTCTAGTGTAACCGTCTATTCACCACATAGAAGATGAAAGATGTGAGTTCCGGATCTCCATCTCTCTACTAATGCGAGAATAGTTTTATAGTCAACGTGGTAATTGACTATGTTGAGTAACGGACCAAACCGACATGTCGTAAGTAAGGTTCAATTTGTACGTCGTAAGGGACATACTCATGGACACGATAACAAAATCTTTTAACATCCTATTAAAAACATGAATTACGTATAAGAAATATAAGATTTACGTATAACAATCATAAGAATTACGGAAATAAAATTTTTCGACAAAAAATAGGTATTGAAGAAAATACACTTACAAAGATTTCAATGTTGTTGAGAGTTCCACTATGTTGATCATCATGGTCAAGATACACATAGGCGCCACACTAGGTGGCGCATGCTCTTGTTTTATACACTAAGGCGCCACACTAGGTGGCGCATGCTCTTGTTTTATACAATAAGGCGCCATTCAACATGGCTTGTTACGTTTTGCATGCATGCAAAGCTGCAGCGCGACAGTGATCAGATGGCATGCATGCAAGCTTGTTGTTCACGTGACAAGCCATCCTAGGTGGCACATGCTTGCAAAAAAAAGAGGACAAGCCACCCTGGGTGGTGCATGCTTGTAAAATAAAGAGGACAAGTCACCCTAGGTGGCGCATGCTTGCAAAATAAAGAAGACACCCCATACTTTCATCAATCTATTTAAGCGTCTGTTTAGGGAACATTACTGGTATACATCCATAACTCACAAAAAACATACCTCAACAACATGGATAATTCACAAAATTATACTATTGTTGCTCATATTAACAGTGAGACGTTCAATTGCGATAACTTTTGTTTTAATTTCCGTAATACCGATTTTATCCGCTTTCGGACAAACAAGAAATCAAGTTTTGCACGCTTCAAAGATAGACTAGAAGTCAAATTACAGTGTGGTTCAGTTTACCAAATTCTTTACAAGTACCTATTTCTATTTGACAACAACCAAGTCAGATTTTATCAACTAAAGGTGTGTGATAATGTTGATGTTCGAAACATGTTTCGAACTCATGAACAATCCGGGTTCAATGAGATTGAGTTGTATGTTTTATTACATCAACCATATCAATCTCATGTGGAAGATCCTTCTCAAGATTTTGAAGAAAAGGATGAATCTGGCGAGGACAACCATCCCGAAGTCAATGTTATTGACCAAGAAGAAGAAGATGATAATGCAATGATTAATTTTATGTTCAATGTTGACGTTGCATATCAAGAGTATGAACCTCTACCTATGAGTCATGTGTACGACCCTCTGTTTCACATGACAAACTTGAATTTGGAGGAAGATGAACCAACCTTAGATATCTTTCACAATCCTTATATGCAGACCGAAGGGGCCTTAAAAATTGGAGATAGATTTCGTACAAAAGAATAGTGTCTTAAAGCTATCAAAAAATACCACATGGAAATTTTAGCTGACTTCAGTATAGATTGAAATAATTCAGGGAGGTACATTATTTTATATCGTCAAAAACCAATTTTCCCTTTTCGGTTAACTGCATCTTATAGGAAGAGAAGTGATTCATGGGAAATATGTACCATTGATCCACTACACACTTGCATCACCACTGTTCTGACGCAGGATCATCGGAAACTTAGTTCTCAACTAATATGTTAAGAAATCTTGCCTCTTATTAGCAAGAATTCATCATTAAAGGTGAGTACGTTTATTTCTCATATCGCTACAAGATTCAATTATACTCCCTCTTACAGGAAGGCATGAATCGGGAGGACTAAGGCAGTTGAACTTGTGTACGGTAATTGGGAGGAATCGTACAAAGAACTTCCAAGATTTTTGATGGCACTCAAATATTATGCTTCGGGAACTGTTATAATTTTGGAGACACTCCCGACATTTATCCTAGACAGAACTCGTGTCAGTAGAAATTGAATATTTCATCGATTGTTCTGGGCGTATGAACCATACATCAAGGGTTTTGCATTTTGCATACCTATTATACATATTGATGGAACTTGATTATACGAAAAGTATAAAGGAACATTACTCATGACAGTGGCACAAGATGGCAACAATAATGTTTTTCCGATTGCCTTCGCTCTAGTTGAAGGTGAGACAAGTGGTGCATGGAATTTCTTTCTGAAGAATCTCCGATTACACATTGCTCCTCAACCCAACCTTTGTTTGATTTCAGACAGACATCCATCGATTGTGAGTGCATACAATAACCCTGATAACGGTTGGCAGGATCCCCCTTCAACACATGTCTATTGCATTAGACATATCACACAAAACTTCATGCTCCATATCAAAGACAAGACACTTCGAAAGAAAGTTGTTAATACATAGTATGCCTTAACAGAACCATCATTCTGACACTATCGCGAAGAAATTCGGTTGACAAACTCAAAAGCATTAAGGTGGATCGATAACATTCCAGTGGAGAAGTGGACTCGAGAATTTGACAATGGTCAACGATGGAGCCACATGACACCAAATTTGGTGGAATCATTGAACCCTGTCTTCAAAGGCATCTGAAACCTACCAATTACTGCTTTGGTTAGAGCAACATATTTTAGGATTGGGTCATTGTTTGACAAAAGAAGTTCAAAATGGAGGACATTGTTACAATCAAGGCAGTTTTTCAGTGAATGCACAATGAAAATATTTAACGAGGAGGCTGCCAAAGCAAACACCCATAGTGTCACAGTGTTTGAACGTATCAAAGGTTGGTTAAGTGTACAAGAGACAATGAATCATAATGAGGGGAGGCCAGGGGGATATTACCGGGCCGAACTAGATAGAGGTTGGTGTGATTACGGAAAATTTCAACCATTTCGCATGTCTTGCTCTCATGTCATACTCATAGCGGCATGTTCCCTTGGACCCAATACAACATATATCCTCCGTTTACACAGTAAAGAGTGTTTTAAGTGTGTGCATCAATACCTTCTCCGTGTTGGCAAAGGAGGATTATTGGCCTGCTTATCAAGGGGCATTGTTTGGCACATTGAACAAATGCGACGGAAGAAAAAGGACACCCCAAATGGATATGGCCAACAAAATGATAAGATTATGCAGTACATGTCATTTTCTCGGACGCAATCGAAAAAATAATCTGAATATTGAGTCTAACTCTGCAACTTAATTTTTTTATAGCAAATTTTCTGGAGTAATTAATTTGTTGTACGCAAGAATTTTCAATTTAAATTCGAGTTATCATTTCGAAAAATTACAACACCAGAAACTCAGGACAACAACACAACATGATCATCTGGTCCAACCAGCGAATTTGTCACAGAAAAAATAACATACGCCACACTAAGTGACGTCTCCACTCAATAATTGCATGCATGCGCATTATATGCGCAACACAGAGTGACTACTCCTCTATGTAGCAAATTTTTTTGTTCGAAAAGTGATTACTTTTGTAAACTTTTTGAAAACGGGATTATTTGAGATTTTTTTTTTGAAAAATGTGGTTATTTAAAAAAAAAAAATCTAAAAAAAAGCCTAATGACTACGAATTAGTTGTATATCTTGAATGGGTGCAGAATTCACTGCATTCGGTCAAAAACTTAAAACAAAGATTCTTAATAAAACATCGATTTGGTAAAATAAAATTGAACTTTAAGACAAAATTATACAACTTTAAAAAATTCAAAGAATACACTAGTAACAAAGAAACCATTAAAAGTTATCCTACAAAGAAACAATGCAATATTGTTGTGTAGAATAATGAACTCAGGTCAACATTCCCAAAGGTTAGTAAAATCATTTGAGGTATTTGAAATTAGGTTCATGTTTTGATTCAAGCGAGATATTCAATAAACACCTCAAAGAATGATCCGAATAAAGAAATATTGCATAACTATTGAGAGCCATTGACAAATTCTCTTACCCAATCCGTATCATTGCATAAGAACAACTTAAGACAAGCAAAACATAAGCCTGAATGCTGAATCTCAATAATTAAGTCATAACAAAACATTGTTTATACTAACAAGCACTCAAAATAAAATGCACTAAACATAACAAACAAAATCATCTCAGGTTCTTTCCTTCAAAATAAACTGCAAAATACAAGTGTAGTCTCCGAAAAAGAACAATTCACTTGAGAGGAATGAACCGGGAAGAGTGAGTAGCACCAATACCAGGTCTACCGTGCTTAACAGGCTTGTATGAAATAGAGAACTCGGCAAGGTAATGCCCAATCATCTCAGGTTTGATCTCAACCTGGTTAAATGTCTTCCCATTGTACACTCCAATAATGCTTCCGATCATCTCGGGTACAATAATCATGTTACGAAGATGAGTCCTAACAGGTTCTGGCTTCTCACCCTGTGGTGCCTCCCTTTTCTACATTCAATTCACAAATCAAAGTACAACAATATAAATTAGCATTTCAGTTCTCAAAATTCTAAGCAACAACTATGTCAGTCCACATCCTAAAAAATACAAATCAATACCTAAAATCACAAAATAACATATGAACCCCTAAATATAAGAACATTAAGGGCCCCATCTATTTTGGCTTATTTTAAAAATGATTTTAATAGTGATACATAATTTTGTGTAAAAAAAATTTACAAAGAAAATTTTTCATAAAAGCTTCAAATGAAAATTTGGTTTGAATAGTTATTCTTAAAATGTTATATTAGATATTTCATCTTATTGAAACTTCTCAAATAGATTTTCATAAAAAACATTTTTAAAATACACTTTTTAAAAAAAAAATTAACTACGTTTTGGTCTTCAATAATGTCTGTTTATGTTATAGGATGTCAAAATTAGTGTTTCAATTTAGAATAAACGAATATAAAAAAAAACTTATATTGTGAGAAAAAAATTCAAAAATACAAAAAAAAATCCATTTTTTAAAGCAGAAGCAAAGAGGCCCTAAATCACAATTACAAATGAATCCCCAAATTTAAGAAAATAACAAATGAATCCTTGAATTGAAGTAGATTAAATGAAAAACCTACAAATGAATCCCTAAGCTTAAGAAAATAACAAATGTATCCCTAAATTAAAGAAAATAACAAATGTATCCATATATTAAAGAAAATTACAAATGTATCCATATATTAAAGAAAATAACAAATGTATCCCTATATTTAAGTACATAAATGCTTCCTTCTACATTCACTTCACAAATCAAGGAACAACAATACGAATTAGCTTTTCAGTCATAAAAAATCTAAGGAACAACTATATCTGCTCACATTCCAAAAAATATGCCTAACGAATAATTTCCAATGCATTAGAAACCCTAAATGCATTTGAAAGGAGCTAGCCTAATGTCGATTTATTCCAAACTATAACAAAATAAACGTACGAAAGCCTAAATTTATCGAATATGTTTGAAAATGGTTGAAAATAAAGAAAAAATAAAAATAAAATTGTACCGCTTTGCGAAGCTTTTTGATGAGAGCCATGGGCTTTCTGGTGAGACCTCTCTGGAACCTTCTACGAGCACGAGCACTGAAGAGCTTGACGAGCTCATCAGTGGACATGTCGAGAAGTGCATCCAAATCAACGCCTCTGAAACTGAACTTCTTAAACGTTCTCTTCTTTGGAATCCCGGCCGCGGCGGCTGCTGCATCGACTTCAACGTCCGCCTGCAAAATTGAAAATCGAAATCAGAATCAGATTCGAATTCAACTCATTCGGAAACCGATTGTAGTTTTGGAAAGAGAAGAAAACAAGCTCACCATTGTTGAGATGGTTCTGCTCCTTCGGCCGCTTCTGGGTTTTCAACTGGGAGAACAAACTCGTTAGGGTTTTCGTTTCGTTTTTTATAATTAGGGTTTTGTAATGCATATGCTCTAACCCTGGGCCACTGGGTTACATCCATTGGGCTTTAATACAAGCCCATCTATCATTTTACTTTCTTTTCTTTTTTTATAATACAAAATACTCAGTTTCATTAAATTCAAATATTATATTGTTGTATTATATCAAATTATTATTATTAATAATAAATAATTATGTCCTATGACTAAAATAATAAATTTACAATAATATTTTGATTCAAAAAAAAAAAAGAAAAAAAATTTACAATAAACAAATAAATAAATATAAGATGAAATTGCATTACTCTCCTTTAATGTTTTTTTGAATACATTTGCATTTTTTATGTGTCAAAAAATACACTTACATTTTCTATATCTTTTAAGAAACACTTATCTTTCTTATACTAAAAAATGAACATCTCACCTTTATCGGAAAATCTTATATTAAATGATAAAAATTAATATTATTAAGTTGAATATTATTACAAAGCTTAAAGAATTGTATTTACGATTGTATTTATGAAATTTTAGTAGCTATTATTATTTCTTTAACTAAAAAAGACATCTCAAATTTATTTTAGCACTTATATATCAATTCATATTATTTACTATATCTTTGTGATAGGTTTAATTTTCTTCGACCATTCAATAATTTTTTTATTAATTATATTTATAATATTTGTTGAACTTTGAAATTTATTAGAGATGTCAACTTGTATCTATTATTGAAAATTTTTCTTAAAAATTATTCTGTTTAGGATTTTAAAAAGAAATATTTTTTCTTAATAGAAAAGAGAGTGTTTTGAAAAAACATTAAAAATGAGGAGGCAGACATATTGCTATAATATAAAGTCTTCATTCGACTTAAAACTCGATAATGTTTTTAATTAATATATAATTTTAAATTTGTATCAATGTTTATTTTTAATTTCATATAATTTATTTTATAAAAAATTTAAAATATATATATAATGTTACTAAAACATAAATCTGAATGACTGTTTTTTTTTTTTTCAAGTTAAAAAAATTAATGGTTATAATTCTCAAATATTGTTAAAATAATAGATTTATTGTCAATGATTAATTTCTTAGTTTTTTATGGTTAGTTTTTAAATTTATTTACTTTCGCTATAGTGAAAAAAATTATGTTTATTCATCTTTATAAAAACTTTGGGGATCCGCATGTATGGGATAGGAGATTAAATTCCTTCATGACGAGATTCGAGTTGGGAATGAAAAATAGATTCGAAAGTGGAAATCTTGACGAAGATGTTTCCTTCGCTTCTGTTCTGCCCCATTCACATTGTAAAAGCTATTTTAGTGAGCTAGGGAAACTCAATTCACCTCAATTTTTATTAAACCAAAAAAAATTTAGAGTTCCTACATAATTTTATCATAAAAAAAAAATTCTTAATTTGCAGAGGTGCAGTAAAAAAAATTGTTTGTTAGTGTAATATGTATCTGATTTGTATTATTTAAAAGGTTATGTTAACATGTGTTCTAATAACATATGTGTGATACGGTGGGAGAACTGACTTGAGGGTTTTGCATTTGTATTCGCAAAATGTTGCGATTTAGCAAGAGTCGCCACCGACTTTTCTTTTATCCAATAAGGAAAGGTGAAAAAAACATAGGAAAGACCTTTCGAGATGTTTTCTTGAGTTCGGGGGGTAGATTATGAAAAGGGAAGGTATTAGCACCCTTTCCATCCATGGTTTTCCATGGGCTCTTAGTTTACTTGTTAGATCACTTGCTTTTGTTTGAAAGTTATGCTTTTGTGTGGTTTTGAAAGTATTTTGAAAAGCTGTCATCGTTTAGGCGAACTTTGCAATGATTCCCATTCGTAAGAATGCATGCAAAGTGTTGAGCTTTTGAAAATTTTTCATGTTTGGAAAATGTTTTGAAAGTGTATGTGATTGTTTTGAAAATAGCAAGGATGTTTGTTTTGAAATTGAGCAAGTAACTAAAAGCAATCTACCTACTCAAAAGGTTTTAGATATGTTTTTCCTCCTCCTTTAGATGTTGATATCTTACCATTGATTTGATAAGAAGCCCCGTCGTTGGATGTGAAGGGACAGACGTTGGGTCATCGTATGACCATGATAGCAATGTTGTGAAATGACTTAGCACTTTTATGTAGGGACTAAGATCATTTTGAAAGGCAACTTTGATAGCGTCATCGAGGGATTATGATCTTTTTCGATTTGTTTGTGCTAAGACATCCCACATGCATAACATGACCATTTTTGTAAGGCAACAAGTGGAATTACCCTAAGGGTGTATGTGTGCTAAGTGTGTTTGATTGCAGGCATTTAGTCTTTGATTAGGGTTGTCTACTTGTTGATTTTATCTTGCCATACACATCTAATTACTAGCATTTGACAAAGCAATAAAAATGCAGGAAATAAATATCCTACACTATTACAACCATATTGAAAGGCAAGAAAATGTAAAGGCAAAAACAAAATAAAAGAAAGGAAAATGAACTCTTCGACCCAGGCAGTAGCACCCTTCGACTCAAATCTTCATGAACCCTTTCGAATCTGCCTTTTTTTGTTTCCTTCGACTGCAGGAGTGTTAGTCGGTAACCTTCGACTCACCCTTCTTGCTATTTCTTTTGACAGGCTTTAGGAGTCAGCATGTTGTGCCTTTCGATTGGGCCTGGAACTAATGCAAGGTGCAATCTGCCTTTCTGCCTCCTTCGACTAGAGACTGAAAGCAGTGAGGGAGTGTCTTTGGTCTGGGCCTGCAGGTCAGTGTATTCGAAGCAAGTGTGTGTGTGTGTTGAACATGTCTGTATCGAAGCATGTGTATGCATCGAAGCAAGTGTGTCGAAGCATGCATATTTTGTATTCCAACATTTTAAGGGACTGTACAGATTAGTTCTTTAAAGGAAAACACAAAAGATTAACATCGAAGGCCATGATTACTACATGTTGGTTTAGTAGATGAATCAATAAAGATGTTTGAAATGAAAGAGTTAAAGTCATAAAGACTTACCTCAAAGCTGGTGTGTGGGATTCGAACTTGAACTGCTACCTGGACGTTTCTGGAATTCGAAGAGTAGTCACACGGGGTTTGATTTTGGTTCGAAGAGTTGTCACAGAAGGTTATATTTGAGTTTGAACAAACTTCTATGTGTGTGGTGTTCTTCAGAATCGAAAGAGGTGAGTGTTTGGGATTCTGGGTTTTTTTTATTTCTCAAGTGTTGATGAACTTGAGAGTTTTGTGTTGTGTTTGAGAAAATTTGGGGGATTCGTTCCTCTGGTCCAAAGATTCTCTCCTTCTTTGTGCAAATGAACTCTCTATTTATAGAGAAAGGCTTTTGGGAAGCTTGGGGAGTAAAAATAATAAAATAAGGCTCAGTTGGAAAGTAAATGTCCACTTGTGCCATAAAAGCAAGATGAATGGTTCAGATGGGTTGCTTCCTTCTGAAGGAAAATAGGCGCAAGGCTTAAGACAAACTTTTCTAAAAGGTAGTATTATGCTATTAAGTGCAAGTGGTCTTAGACAACAAATGGGTAAAGGCCTAAAAATGGAAAACACGTAGCCTAGCCTATGGGTCTAAATGTTCAACTTGATCTTTTGAGTCGAATCCTCCATCTTTCTACACCTTTCGACCAGACTAGAACAACACAACATTCATTTTCGCTAGTTGTGTGTCCTTCGAATGAACCAACTGTGTGTTCTCCGAATGACCCTTTTCATAAGGTTATTAACTTCTGAATCAAAGGAAGCTAGCAGAAGATTATTGACTTTTTGAATTGAAGAAAACTAAAAGGAGGTCTTTACATTCCTGAGTTGAAGGACATTCCTGAGTCGAAGGACACTGTTTCAAAGGGAAACAAAAACTCAATTGAAGCTTGTATGAAGATCATTTCCTTCTAAATCAAAGGAGACTTATTTGAAGTCACATGCCCAGACGAAAGAGGCACGCTAGCAGCAACTTTTGAGCAATCGAAGGAGGTGCAAAGTCCAATCGAATGGGGCTGAATCGAAGGAGACCTATTTTCCTCCAAATTCGTCAAAATGTTATTTTTATTTGTTTTCCCCCTTTTTGACAATTTCCTTTTAATTTTGGTGCTGGAAAATCCCAATGTACTTTGTGCAAGCTTGAACCTTGAGAATCCTTGTGAGAAAAGCCTTGAAAAATGAGAGGGCAAATTTTGGGGTACAACAGCTGCCCCTGTTCAATCTTCTTAAACCTGAAGAGTTAGATTGGCGAGTTCTGCCATTCGTGACTCGAAGGTGGAAGATGATTGGACACTAGAGTGCCCAGAAATTTGCACTCGGTGATGCGATGATAGGACGAATGGGCTTAAAGATGCCATTTGGAGAGGTGATAGAATCTTGTTGGAGATGGGCTTGTAGATGTCACCCAAGAATGCTTGTTGAATTTTAATTTGTAAGTTGAAAGAATGAGTATCAGAATTGCGTCCATGTCTGGAGTGTATCTGAATTGTATCAAAAGGTGGGTTGTTTGGTGATGAGTCCGTGTAAAACTGCATCTGAAATTTCCTGAGAAGGAACTTGTGTAGGGTTGCCTGATGATGAGTTCGTGTAAAAATTAATCCTTTGTAGGGTTTCCTGATGATGAGTCTGTGAAACTGCATCTTGGAAGGAACCTGTGTAGGGTTGACTGATGAAGAGTCAGTGTGAAAATGCATCCTTGAAGGAAGGAACCTGTGTAGGGTTGCCTGATGATGAGTCTGTGTAAAACTTCATCTGGAAAGAAGGAACCTGTGTAGGGTTTCCTGATGATGAGTTCGTGTAAAACTGCATCTTGGGAAGAAGGAACCTGTGTAGGGTTGCTTCATGATGAGTCCGTGTGAAACTTCATCTTGGAAAGAAATAACCTATGTAGGGTTTCTTGATGATGAGTCCGTGTAAAACTGCATCTAGAATTGAGAAGGAACCTGTGTAGGGTTGCTTCATGATGAGTCCGTGTGAAACTTCATCTGGAAAGGAGGGACCTGTGTAGGGTTGCCTGATGATGAGTCCGTGTAAAACTGCATCTTAGAAGGAAGGAACCTGTGTAGGGTTGCCTGATGATGAGTCTGTGTGAAACTGCATCTTGGAAGGAAGGAACCTGTGTAGGGTTGCCTGATGATGAGTTCGTGTGAAACTGCATCTTGGAAGGAAGGAACCTGTGTAGGGTTGCCTGATGATGAGTCCGTGTGAAACTGCATCTTGGAAGGAAGGAACCTATGTAGGGTTGCCCGATGATGAGTCCGTGTGAAACTGCATCTTGGAAGGAAGGAACCTGTGTAGGGTTGTCTGATGATGAGTCTGTGTAAAACTTCATCTAGAAAGGAGGAACCTGTGTAGGGTTGTTTCATGATGAGTCCGTGTAAAACTGCATCTTGGAAAGGAGGAACCTGTGTAGGGTTGCCTGAGCTGGTCAAATAGATAGCTGTCCTGTCTGGCTTCAGGTATTAACCTAAAATCAGTCGCCCATAGATAGTTTTCCTGGCTTGTTACATATATTAATCTGGAATTTGAAAAGGTTGATGGTAGCCACTTGTTGATCGATCTTTCCTGAAAAAGGTAAAACGTTAATTGTATGCAATGTCATGATGCATGGAATGCACGATGTCATGATGTTCTCAAAATAAATGAGATTGCGTTGTATGCACTTATCATGTATGTAAATAGGATGTAAGAAATGTGAAATGTTAATGAATGTATTTTTGTCTGGGAAAATAAATCCTTGACAAATGTCGGGGAACCGTTAAATCCTGGACTGTTATTGAAGAGTTGGTGTGTTTTCAAACTTTGCTTAGAATGTTTCCATTGGGGATTCCTGTTTTGTTGTTTGAGGAGAAATCCGCTGGGGGATATTGAAAACTCTACGGGGAGCATGTTTATTCCTGCTTGGGAAAAGAGTTTAGGAGTCTTAGTCATTCGTTGCTCTATTGGGGAGTCG
The DNA here is from genome assembly GCA_948472305.1 of Vicia faba. Lineage (NCBI taxonomy): Eukaryota > Viridiplantae > Streptophyta > Magnoliopsida > Fabales > Fabaceae > Vicia > Vicia faba. The sequence goes on from OX451741.1 coordinate 1,473,339,676, forward strand.
AAGTTGAACTGATATCTGGTCGGGTCCAGGTTTCGCAGTAACTTGGGGGATTGTAGAATAGTCTACTGGGGAAGAGGAGTTGTGGTCCTTTGATTTGTAGTAGTCGGAGAGGCAAACTCAAGTTGGGGAATCTTACCATTTGTTGGGGAAATAAACCTTGTTGTCGGTCTGCTTGAGAGATGACGACTTTGTTGGGGAAAGTCCTCGAGGACTCTTGAGGTTGTTTTAGCTGGGGAAAGGTTTTCAGAGATTAAACTCTTGCTAGTGAATTATCCTATGAGAAGGATTTTTGGGAGATTTTTCATTTCCCCTAGCAGCGAGTGTTTGTAGCCCTGCCGGGAAATGTTTGACTGTACGTAACCCTTTATCGGGATTGACGTTCAATGCCGCAAGTGACGCAGATGGAGACTTGCCCCTGGTTACTCTGCAACTCTTGAGAGATTTTTTGGAATCTTGACTGGACTGCCCCTGGTGTGCTGGACAGTGACATGTCATGCCCCCTTGTTGATAGGAGATTCGTTAATGGAAGTGTCATCCTTCTTGAATTGATTTTGTTCACTGAGAGAGCTTTCGTTCACTGAATATTCGTTGTGTGAATTTCTCCGTTGTCGAACAAATAGCCATATGCAAACAATGATATTAAAGTAATGCAAAGTTTATGCTTGTCTTGAAGTTTTGAAAATGCGTTTTTATAAGTAAAGGAATTTTGTAAGAAAATTCAATCTCAGGATTTAGAGCAAAGCCTTACAAGAGTCAGGATACCTTTTGTAACAATATGCTTTCGAACTAACCCATGCTTCAATTATGACTTTTGAAGGGTTGTATCATGGCTTGGTTCACGGTTTAAGAAACAAAGGATAAAGGCTCAAAGTGTATTTGTATCCATCCGTTCTTCGTGATGTTCTTCAATCCTAAGCTCAGTTAATTGTACGTTTGAACTCCAATTGAGTCTGGGATGACGTTTTGGTGATGGTTCAAACAAGTTAAGTTTGTTGGAAGGCAATCATTTTTGCAACATTCTTTTTCATGTTGTTGAGGATTTGTAGTGACCTCTTTCTATTGATTTGTTATTCCTAATTTTTTCCTGATTGTTCCTGTTTTGAGATTACAGTCAGCGGGATGCTCCAGTTTTCTTAAGTCTCCTTTGTAGGTTTTGACTTAGTGGGCCTTTCTTTTTTTGAGAGATAATGACTGCCTATGTGATAGGGAACCATCACCGTCTTTTGATTCCAGAGGAATGTTTTTGATGTCACTCGTTGTATTACGAAATGAGAGTTTGCAGCTAAACGCGCATTTGAATTAACTGAGAGACTACCCTGCCCCAGGTTTTGATTAAAGGTTTCAATTTGTATACAGAAAACTTCTACTTCTTTGGATCGAAGTGGTTGACTAGGGATTATCTTCCTTATAACTCTAGTGTTTAGGATTTGAAAGAACGCCTGTACATCGTCAGCAAGGTCTGTCCAAAAGCATACTGTATGAGATTATGGCATTGTTTTTGTCATCCTCCCTCTAAAGACTTGTAACTTTTAGCAAGATTTGAATGTCAAAAGTGAGTAAAAAGCATAGTTTAAATATAATGAAAATGAAATAATTCAAGACAAACATATGCAATGCATTAATGAAACAAAATTTGACATTAATAGATAATTGTTTGAATAACAAGAGAAATTACAATTGAAAATTCAAAATGAAACAAGTTGCTCTCAATGATTTGGCAAAGGAGTAGTGATCACGTTTGGGGTCTCCGGAGGGTCGAATTCGATCTCCTTGACGTCAATCAAATTCTGAATCTTATACTTCAATGCCCAGCAATCGTTAGTGTCATGCCCGGGACTGTCAGAATGAGAAGCACACGTTACATTAGGATTGTAGTTATGAGAAGAAGTCTTGGGGTTTGGATGAGGTCTTATTAATGCAATCAGATTCATCCTCAACAAGTGTTGTAACGCTTGAGACAGCGGCATGTTGATGTTGGTGAACTGTCTTTTGGGCGCGACCTCCTTACGCCGATGCCCCTACCTTTGTTGAGCAGGCATAGGATTAGAGATCAAGATTGCTCCTACGTGTTGGTCATGACGACTCTTTTGACCATACACAGCATTGGACTCCTTCTTCCCATTGTAGGGCTTTTTTCTGAGCATCAGAAGGTGTAGCTTCTTGAATCTTCCCACTTTTGATGCCAGCTTCGACCCTTTCGTCGGTCAGTATTAGCTCGGTGAACCCGGCTGAAGAGCTTCCGATCAAGTGTTTGAAAAAAGGCCTTGTCAAAGTTCCCATGAAGATGTCAATCAGCTCCTTGTCAGTTAAAGGGGGTTGCACTCTACCAGCCAGATCTCTCCACTTTTGGGCGTACCCTTTGAAGCTCTCATTGAAACCCATGGTCATGTTCTGCAATTGCACACGAGTTGGTGCAAGATCAGCATTGTACTGATACTGCTTATAGAAAGCAGCAGCTAAATCCTCCCAAGTGTGGATGCGAGAACTTTCCAATTGATAGAACCATTCGAGTTGAGTCCCTATTAGGATTTCTTGGAAGAAATGGACCCAAAGCTTCAAACTAGTTGTGTATGGTTGAATCTTGCGGACATAAGACTTTAAGTGCATCTTAGGGCAAAAGACTCCATCGTACAGGGCAAAAGTATGGATTTTGAACTTTGGCGGAATGACCACTCCAAAAACCAAACCCATGTCTCCTAAATCCAAGCCAGGTATCTGTTGAATCTCCATAGCACTGAGGCGATCCTCTAACTGTTTGTATTTGTCATCAGCGCGAGGATATTGTTCCTCGGAGTAGTCAGCTTCAACTTCATCAATCTCCAAATTGTGGTCTTCTTCAAGACTATCCCCCATGTTGGTTGGAGTTGAAAGATCTAGAGCTTTAGGTCTTCTTCTCAAGTTCTGGACGCCTACTGACTTCTTGGACTTTTTCTTCTTTTCTTTGAGAAGGAGAGTTTTCAGGTCCTCTTGCCCTTTAGCCATAGCCAGAAACATTTGTTGGAATTGAGCGTTTTGAGCTTGGAGATCTTTCACTGTTTGTTCCATATCCATCTTACTGAAATAAACAGTAGGAGGATAAGGAGACCTGTATGGGAGAAACCTGTCATGATATGATGCATGATATGGGGATGCATGTCTTCAAGGATCTCGCAGGGTAAACACAAGAAAAAGTTAGAGATTGAATTTTGATCAACATCTTTGATTGGAGAACTTTGTATCAGTGGATGTTCTTCCACGAGAATTAAGCTCACCATGTCAAGTGGGTTATAGCCCTTGACTCAAGTTTGTTGTACTTGATCTTTGAAGGCGTTTGGTCAAAGGAAAATAAATCCTCTTGCCCCTTTCTAGATGTCTGGTTCAACGTGACCCTGCATCAAAAACCCTCGAGATCCTTGAAATGGTTATTGAAGATGCTATGGTATGATGTTATGATGTTATGAACAGATATGCGAGGTAAGCAGGTTTATATATAAATAATCATATTCACACAAAGCAAACAAATCCTTAGTTTTAGGCTTGCATGGGGTTTCAGGTAAGTACCCTCTTGAAGTTTTAGTTGGCTCAACCTGTCATAGTTAATAGTAACCGGGTTCTAAGGGATCTCAATATCACTGATCTTTCCCCCAAGTTTCGTTCAATAAGCGATTGACTCACAACCAAACAAAACTCAAGATTCAAACCTCAATGAGTGTAGCATCCAGTATCAACCAACTTCGGACTGCACCAAAGTCGGTCATCTCGCTACGTCCTAATGGCCAAGTTGGTCAAGTAAGGTTCTAAGGTAAGTTAATGCTTTATGACACCACGCGGCGGCCCTGTACTCTCCTTGACTGACTCAAGGGTTACCAGTACCAACCAAAGTGCCACATCAACGTAGCTACTACTTTAACCATGTTGGTATACCCCGCACAATTCCCTCATAGTTTATTGTTACTTACATAAAAAGGTGTCCCCAAATTCGGGTGTAAGATTTAAAACAAACCCAAACAAGGAACCAAAATGTAAAGCAAGCAAATCAAACAATGTAAGCAAGTAAATGTGATCTAACCCTAATGTAACCCCACTTTTGAAGAAACTCCCCAATAGAGTCGCCAGTTCTGTGATACGGTGGGAGAACTGACTTGAGGGTTTTACGTTTGTGTTCGCAAAATGTTGCGGTTTAGCAAGAGTCGCCACCGACTTTTCTTTTATCCAATAAGGAAAGGTGAAAAAAGCACAAGAAAGACCTTTCGAGATGTTTTCTTGAGTTCGCGGGGTAGATTATGAAAAGGGAAGGTATTAGCACCCTTTCCATCCATGGTTTTCCATGGGCTCTTAGTTTACTTGTTAGATCACTTGCTTTTGTTTGAAAATTATGCTTTTGTGTGGTTTTGAAAGTATTTTGAAAAGGTGCCATCGTTTAGGCGAACTTTGCAATGATTCCCGTTCGTAAGAATGCATGCAAAGTGTTGAGCTTTTGAAAATATTTCATGTTTGAAAAGTGTTTTGAAAGTGTATGTGATTGTTTTGAAAATAGCAAGGATGTTTGTTTTGAAATTGAGCAAGTAACTAAAAGTAATCTACCTACTCAAAAGGTTTTAGATGTGTTTTTCCTCCTCCTTTAGATGTTGCTACCTTACCATTGATTTGATAAGAAGCCCCATCGTTGGATGTGAAGGGACAGACGTTGGGTCATCGTATGACCATGATAGCAATGTTGTGAAATGACTTAGCACTTTTCTGTAGGGACTAAGATCATTTTGAAAGGCAACTTTGATAGCGTCATCGAGGGACTATGATCTTTTTTGATTTGTTTGTGCTAAGACATCCCACATGCATAACATGACCATTTTTGTAAGGCAACAAGTGGAATTACCCTAAGGATGCATGTGTGCTAAGTGTATTTGATTGCAGGCATTTAGTCTTTAATTAGGGTTGTCTACTTGTTGATTTTATCTTGCCATACACATCTAATTACTAGCATTTGTACAAAGCAATAAAAATACAGGAAATAAATATCCTACACTATTACAACCATATTGAAAGGCAAGAAAATGTAAAGGCAAAAACAAAATAAAAGAAAGGAAAATGAGCTCTTCGACCCAGGAAGTAGCACCCTTCGACTCAAATCTTCATGGCCCCTTTCGAATCTGCCTTTTTTGTTTCCTTCGACTGCAGGAGTGTTAGCCGGTAACCTTCGACTCACCCTTCTTGCTATTTCTTTTGACATGCTTTAGGAGTCAGCATGTTGTGCCTTTCGATTGGGCCTGGAACTAATGCAAGGTGCAATCTGCCTTTCTGCCTCCTTCGACTAGAGACTGAAAGCAGTGAGGGAGTGTCTTTGGTCTGGGCCTGTAGGTCAGTGTATTCGAAGCAAGTGTGTGTGTGTTGAACATGTCTGTATCGAAGCATGTGTATGCATCGAAGCAAGTGTGTCGAAGCACGCATATTTTGTATTCCAACATTTTTAGGGGACTGTACAGATTAGTTCTTTAAAGGAAAACACAAAAGATTAACATCGAAGGCCATGATTACTACATGTTGGTTTAGTAGATGAATCAATAAAGATATTTGAAATGAAAGAGTTAAAGTCAGAAAGACTTACCTCAAAGCTGGTGTGTGGGATTCGAACTTGAACTGCTACCTGGACGTTTATGGAATTCGAAGAGTAGTCACAGGGGGTTTGCTTTTGGTTTGAAGAGTTGTCACAGAAGGTTGTATTTGAGTTTGAACAAACTTCTATGTGTGTGGTGTTCTTCAGAATCGAAAGAGGTGAGTGTTTGGGATTCTGGGTTTTTTTGATTTCTCAAGTGTTGATGAACTTGAGAGTTTTGTGTTGTGTTTGAGAAAATTTGGGGGATTCGTTCCTCTGGTCCAAAGATCCTCTCCTTCTTTGTGCAAATGAACTCTCTATTTATAGAGAAAGGCTTTTAGGAAGCTTGGGGAGCAAAAATAATAAAATAAGGCTCAACTGGAAAGTAAATGTCCACTTGTGCCATAAAAGCAAGATGAATGGTTCAGATGGGTTGCTTTCTTCTGAAGGAAAATAGGCGCAAGGCTCAAGACAAACTTTTCTAAAAGGTAGTATTATGCTATTAAGTGCAAGTGGTCTTAGACAACAAATGGGTAAAGGCCTAAAAAGGGAAAATACGTAACCTAGCCTATGGGTCTAAATGTTCAACTTGATCTTTTGAGTCGAATCCTCCATCTTTCTACACCTTTCGACCAGACTAGAACAACACAACATTCGTTTTCGTCAGTTGTGTGTCCTTCGAATGAACCAACTGTGTGTTCTTCGAATGGCCTTTTTCAAAAGGTTATTAACTTCTGAATCGAATGAAGCTTTCAGAAGATTATTGACTTTTTGAATTGAAGAAAACCAAAAGGAGACTTTTACTTCCTGAGTCGAAGGACATTCCTGAGTCGAAGGACATTCCTGAGTCGAAGGACATTCCTGAGTCGAAGGACATTGTTTCAAAGGGAAACAAAAACTCAATTGAAGCTTGTATGAAGATCATTTCCTTCTGAATCGAAGAAGACCTATTTGAAGTCACATGCCCAGACGAAAGAGGCACGCTAGCAACAACTTTTGAGCAATCGAAGGAGGTGCAAAGTCCAATCGAAGGGGGCTGACTCGAAGGAGGCTTATTTTCCTCCAAATTCGTCAAAATGTTATTTTTATCTGTTTTCCCCCATTTTGACAGTTTCCTTTTAATTCTGATGCTGAAAAATCCCAATATACTTTGTGCAAGCTTGAACCTTGAGAATCCTTGTGAGAAAAGCCTTGAAAAATGAAAGGGCAAATTTTAAGGTACAACAATAGGTTAAAAATATTATAATTAAAAGAATTTAAATATAATAAAATTATATTTAAAATTTTAAAATATTAATATATATTCTAAAAAAAAAATTTTACAAATAATTTATTAACATCTGTCATACGAGTCTATGTTAACTTTTTCCTTATTTAAAAGCTAAAATCATATTCTAGTGATGTAGTTGTAATTTGCATTCTATTGTTTCTTTGCTGAATAACAAACAAAGACATAAATGTGATATAAAAAAATGTTGGGCAACCTTTTATGGAGTAAAGAGGTTTTTTTTAATAAGCTTTATGGAGTAAAGAGATAAATGCATTTCCATAAAATAGAGTATGAGTGTCATTTAAGGAGACTTTAGAAGAGGTCAATCTCCTTTAAATATATGCACATCCTTTTAATAAAACAAATATGGATTATGTTAACTAGTGTCTCGACAGCACTCTTTAACTATACCAAATAAAAAAAATTTATATAAGTCAATTATTACATCCTTTTAATAAAACAAATATGAATTATACTAATCAGTGTTCTGAGAGTAATCTTTAACGATACTAAATAAAGAAAATATTTTTTATATAAATCAATTATTTTAATTTTCAATACATTTATTACACTTTTTTTAAAATTATTATTTTAAGCACTTAAATAGTACTTCTAGGATACTGGTTAGTATTTTTTATCGGTCATGACCAAAATGGATCTTCAATGTCATACGTCGAACAAAAGTTGGAAGTGAGATGGAGATACCTACAAAACACTCTGATGCTAAAGTAAATTTCAGGAAGAGTGCAAGCAAGTGTGAAAATAAGTATGAAAGAATGAATATCTGACCCTTTCAAGAGAGAGGGTATTTATAACTCTCAGCGTTGGGTCAAAGTCTCCAATGTTGGACCACAATGAGGCCCAATAAAAAAGAGTGTCAGGACTTACGTGTGTATGGAGGCCAGCACATGAGCTCCTTCCTGGTTAGTTGTCCCGAGAAAACATGAATTAGATCCGATATTCTCGGAGGACAGGATGATGTTGACAATAAGGGTACGTGGCCACGTTTCCCAACAGATACATGGAGAGTTGCATAATAATACCCAACTTAGATTGAACCTCCCCAACAGTGGAACAAGTGCATGCTTAATCTAATTTGTTTGAAATTTATTTATTTATAATTTTGAAGTTTTAAAGTAAGTACATAAATATTAAAAATAATATATAAATAAATAGTTATAGTTTGTTATTTATTATTCTCATGAAAATGTAAGATTCTCGATCTTTGATATTTCATGAGTAAATTATATTTCAAAAAATAAAAAATATTCAGAAATAATTTATTAAAACTTCAAACAAACATGAGAATATGAGATTCCCAACCTCACATTCCCATAAATCTTATTTGCATCCATCAAACAAAACACACCCTAATCTTTTTTTTTTTAATTATTATTCTTGTAATTTTTTCATTCATATCCATTGTCCATCCATTTTATACTACTTTTCTTGCTAAGATAAAAATACAGGAGATTTCTTACTGGGCATTCACTCACTTAAATCCAACATCAATTTCAAGTTAAAATAAGTTTTCTTTGAAAGGAGAAATGTATGGGCGAGGCAAAAAACAACACAACTATGCTTTTTTGTGTATTGCCCACACGATATAAAAGGTATTGCCATCACTCTTTGATATATAGAAAATAAGAAAAAGTCTAAAGCCAAAAAAGCATCCCTTAAAACTTACATTACACAAAAAATTCTGCATATTTTAGATGCCCAGTCTGTCAGATTCCACTGTAATGTAAAATAAATCTGACTAATTGTCCAAGTTTGTACAATAAATTATAACAATAAAGATTAAAACACTGGAATTGCTATAAATCTGACTAATTGAACCAGCACTATGAAGGTGAGATTTGAGGCATAGTCAGGCTCAACTGAAGATCAGATTAAAACTCAGAAGCAGCAAATCCAAGTAAAGTTATTTGGAAGCAAAAGTTTAATCCCCATGGATGGTGTAACGTTCCCACTTTTTTGTTGGATCATATATCTGCAATAGATGAAAACAATTGTAAACAGAACCATAAGCTGCTATTACATGTAACAAGAAGTCTAATCTGAGCATATTGAGGAAGAGAGAAACAAAGTACCTCCCATCTTGAAGCAGGAAATATATGCTTGTTCTTCTCATACCAATGCCTTTCTACAACTTTTCCAGCATGAGACTGTTGGTTGAGATACAAATAACTGATTAGGATCACTAAGTGTAAAAAGATAGAAAACAAATTTACTAGAACGCGCAGAGACAAACGAGCATCTGTCTAGTTTTTACTATCTTGTAAACTTGAATTTCAAAAAAGTAATCGCAATGAGCTGGTAGAAAATGTACCTCGTCCTTCTCTATAGTGGCATCAGCAATTGTACGCACATCCTCATGCACATCAAAATGAAAAAGCTGTATAGATATATGAAATTTAATAAGTAAGGTCAATTCACAGCAAACCATTAAAGGATTATCAGCAAACTCTTCCAAGTTAATGACATCATATGAATGACATTTTTGTCAGAGATACTGCAGTGCAGATGGAATGCAATGTTTTAGTAGCAGCCATATAAACACCGCCAGCAACATTAAAGCCATACAGATTACAACAGATGAATACCAGCTGGTCAAAAGAACTGAATTTTCTCATGTAAACCATGAAGAATTAAGTCATTACTACAATGACTTATCATTCAACTATTCCTCCCTTTAACATAGAATCCCTACGCCCTTATAAGAAGAAAAATTTAGTTCATTAGCTAAGATAGGCACCGGTACAAATCTCAGCTCTGCATTGCACCTTCTACTAATTTAGATATGATTTGTCACAACTGTCTTATTCCTTCAATCATTTGTCACATGTTTACAGTTTCAAATTGTGCGTAATGTACACACAAATTAACCCTAACAGCAATAACTAAAAGTATATTTCCATTATTCTCTTTTCTCAATTTAAGAACCATTTAAAGGGGAAGAACTAGGATTTTTTTGTAGCATAGCCAAAATGAAAACACGTTAATTAGGGTGTGACTCAGTGAGGGAGTTATATATGTTCTTAAAAGGAATATAGTATATGTGAATGTATTGTTTTCGGAAAATTTTGGATGCGCGACTTCGGAAATAAAATAAACACAACAAATTTAAGAAAAAAAAGAATAAAAGAAACATACCGGTCCACTTTTTCCCCTTGCTTTGTTGACAATTAGTTCATAGAAGCTGTGTTGCTGGAATATGCACGGAAACAAGAAAACATATATGATTGAATAAAAAAATTGGGCACATGCCCGTACATAAAGATGCACATAGATTTGCTAAAATTACAAACAAATTTGGTCTTCGTACATGAGGAATGATAAGGTCTTCTTTCACATAAAGCAGATTTTCAACTGAGGTTGTTCGAATCTCTCGGAATTCAGGCGCAAGTTGCTGTTGAATTGCTCGAAGAAACTCTCCGATGGTGTCACCCTTGCGTACCTGAATCACAAAATAATAAAGACACCAAGATGTAATATTATATAGCAAATCTGCAAATGGATACTTAGGACTTAAAAAGCAAGTAGAAGCACATGCCTTCACTTACCTGGATGACACGCCTATGGCCAGTTCCATCCCAATAACTGTATGTGATTTGAAGAGGCTCGTCTGAAACACAGGAACAATATATTCATGAATAAACAAGAGTTAAGAGGCAATTAAGCACGTACAAGACAATAAGTAACTCCACTTATTTTCTTCCTTATGCAAGCATACTCCACAAGCTATGCTTTTCAACCATTTATCCTTTTTTGAAAAAATTTTAGAACTACCATTATAATAAAACAACAGTACGCAGACGTACTTCGAATTTGGTCCTGCTCACGGAGCCACTGTTTGCGCAGCCTTTCACGTTCCGCTTGCTCCTCAGCCTCTCGCTCACTGAACAAAATGCTCAGCACTCCTATGCCCAAACGTTAGAGAAACAACAAAGCAACAAATAAAGGAAAAAGGGGAATGTATTGAAGATAGAAGAGAGGGTGGCGCACCTGTCAGGTAGAAAGCTAGTTTCGACGGTGGGGTCTTTACCAAGCTTACCACACCGTACTCCTCCATTTGTTTCTACATTATTACTTTGATGTGGCTCCTCCTCTTCCTGAGCATCATTGTCAATAATATCTTCGGAAAATGATAGTCTCGAATTTCCCTTGATCTTCCTCTTTTTACGTTTTTGCAATTGAAGTTCCTCCTCCTCTTGTAGTTGCTTCTGAAGTTTCTCCTTCTCTTCCTCCTCTATTTTACTTTGAATATTAACCCTCTGCATATTCAAATTCAGATCTCCCATTAGTATGGACATATGAATGAATAGAACAGGTTAGGGATGATAATAATAATAATAATATTTAGATACCTTTTCAACATACTGTTCACGAGTGACGAGACCAACAGTTTCTTTCTTAAAAGCAGTTTCAAGAATCTGAAATGGTGAAATCGAAAGGGGGGATTAGTTAGTTAGTGATTGTAATAAAGAAAATTGCAAGAAGAAAAGGAAAGAAAAGGTGGTACGTAACCTCGGAAGTGCTGGAGCCAAATTGGAGGAGACCGGGTTGGCCATTGGAGGTGGCAGACTTGCTTTTCAGCTCTTGGATTTTCCGACGTTCAGCTTCTCTCTGTTTCTCTAGCCGTCGGATCCTAACTGCATCTTGGGCAGTGCCCACGTATCCATCTCCCATACCCGACATCTCTCTCTGTTTTTCTCTTCAGATGAAAAACTATGGAACCTGCTGTCTGTTTTGTGAAGAAGGGGATTATGAGTATTTCAGCTGGGAATATGGGCTTGTCCACCCAATTCAATGTTATCCCACAAGGGTATAGGCCAAAAAGCCCAAAAGGCAAGTGTGTGTTTGAATTCCAGGCAGACACGTAGAGTAGATATCTGAATGCTTTATTTCAATTGAGTTTAGGATTTTTAGTGTGTGTATCAGCTTAAGGGATTCAACTATATTTTGGGGTATTACTTTTCTCCTTCACAGAACTGTTGGGATTTGATAAACTTAAGATATGGGAATAAAAAACTTCAATATGTTGTTCGGGGTTTCTGATTTAGTACCATCAATCACTAAATTGCATAAAGTACGGAACATTGTTATAAAATTCATATTTTCCAACAAAAAAATACCGAATTGTGTACAAGAACTTTGAGAAAAAAACCACAGAGACTCACTAAGTTTAAGCATTCATTGTATACACACATACATTTCTTTAATAAGTTGACATTTTTGTCATACACAAACACCGGATATTCTTTAGTCGCAGCCTCTAAACTCTACATGGAATATGAAACCACAAAGGATTTAAGCCAAACCTTTGTGATAATATACTCACTCCCTCACCAGTAACTCACCGCTCAGTATTCCTACTTATACAAATTTCAACTAATCGCTGATTTCTATATTTTTTTTATTGAAGCCCAAAGTTCCATACATTTCTATCCCCATCAAATGAAAACATGATTAGTATCCCGAAGGAAATTTATAGTAAACATGTCATCAAGAAATGGACCTAAAAATCTTGATAACCCTAACTACTAAGAATTCCAACAAAAGAAGAATAGAAAAACTTGAACAATTAATTAAAAATCAAGCGGCATCTTCCTTGTATGAACCAACAAGATCAGAATCAACTATAACCAATCAAAATATGCATAAAGCTTCATCATACCACAGTAACAATTTCGATACAAACCATATAAAAATTCGGAACTCTTAAAACCCTAATCCAGCACCAAAAACGATGAATAATCGCATGAAAAAAACCAGGATATAGATGATTACCTGAGTTGAAGAGCGACGAGGGAGAAGAAGAGAGGCACGGCGCTGAGTTGCGAGCGTGTTATGAAGCATACGGGAAATAAAAAACCCAAATTCATAAAATCAGCCCATTATATTCATAACCTTATTATACTTCTACACCCCGTTTTTAAATATAAAAAAAAAAAAAAATTCAAATAAATAATTAATTTTACATTATCATCTAATAAAAAATTATCACTCTTAAAAATTACAATATAATTTGACAAAATACAGTACAAATTTACATTGTCACTGTATATCCTATTTTTTCAATAAAAAATTAAGACAGTTTCAAGAGATATTGTATAAAAGAAATTTATACATACTATTTAAAGAGTTTCCACGGAGCAGTAGTATTTTATTTTGTCTATCCCACACTACTTTAGGATAATATTTATTTGTGAAGAATTAAATAAATAAGAGATAGTGTAAAAAAAAAAAGAAAAATAAAACAGATTTAAATTTTGATCGGTTTAATGGAAAATAAATAAAAAGTAGAGAAGAGAAAAATATTGTATATTTGTTAAAATATTATAATATTCTTATAATAAATAATATTTTAATCAAATTAATTTAATTTAAATTAAATTAATTAAAAAATATCATAAAAAATATTAGTTATTTCTATTATTTACTTTTAAAAAAATAAAATCTATCATTAATTGAACATAATGCTATTAGGTTTGGTTCCCACTTGAAATAGGTAATATGATGGTAGCAATTGAAGAGTCTAAGGATCTTTCAACGATGAGTAAAGAAGTACTGCAAAGTTTTTTTTTAGACTAATGAGTAGAGAATGGAGGAGAGGAGTGTTAGCAAGGAAAAAGTTGAGATTACTTTGCAAGCCCATTTCATTTGGAAGAGACAAGAAAGTGAAGGGATGAAATTATCATAACAATGGAGGAATGGAGTATTGACATTTGTACTGCTTAAAAGTACAGGTGTGTGTGCTCCCCTTGCAAGGGCATGGGAGACTCTGAGGCCTTAGTATAAGTGTATTACGTTGTATGGTGGTTAGAGCTTTTCCACAGCGGCGAGAAGCCTTGTACGATGGTGTTTTATGGTGGTTTTGGGGGTCTCGCTCACGTGAGATGAGAAGTCCTATTGGTGGATGATGCGCTTAAGATCTATCTTTTCTCCCATAAGGAGATGAGTATTTATAGAGGCACTCTGAGCCTAGGGTTTGGGTAATCCTAGGTGGCCACAACCACTCCCTCTTGATTAAGAGGAGTTATTGACCACCTAACTTCTTAGGGATAGTGGCAGACTTCCTCTTTTCTTGACTTACAACTTTGCACATCAAGACTATCAGAAGCGAGTCTTTAGGTTATCGTCTAGGCGCTACCATTCTTAGGTGAGGACGCCCATATCTAAGACCTTCACAAATATAACACTACATAGTCTCTCAAGCATAGGGGGTTTGTTAAGGACAAAGTCTTTTTAAGACTTTCAGAATACGCTCCTCGCCCCAGTAGTAGGTCATTGGGTTGATAGCGTCCTTAAATAAGGGATGAGTCCTCATCTTGAGGCGATTATGTTTATGGTGGACGAGTTCCTCAACTGAAGGCGACTATGTTTATTATGGACAAGACCCTCGATTGAAGGTGACTCTTCTTTTGGCGAATGGACTAGGGGGATTCCCTTTCTTAGATTAGACCTCAAGAAGTCAAAACGCCAATCACTACTTTCTCTCTTTCTTTAAGTTTCTTTTTCACTTTCTCTTACTAGTTCTTATACCCATATGCTTTTATGAAGAAAGTTCTTTTGTGAGTGAGATTTCTATGTACTTCTGGATGGATAGAAATGTTTAGAGTTCTTCAAGGTCCGTATTGTTTCACCTTGATGAACATTATCAATGTTTAGGAAAAAATTCATGTGGTTCGAAGTTAAACTCATTAAAAGCTTTGGTTGGGAATTTGTGTGATTAGGTTCCCATAATCTATATAGGTTGGAGGTTATCAATGTTGTTGAGCTTCTTTTAAGACTATTATAAAGTCTTCTTTATTCAAAGGTTAAAGATCAGCAATATTGATGAACTCACTGTTAGGTTCATGGTTAACCCATTATAAAACCATAGGTTAGAAGATCAACTTGATAAAATCTCAAGAGGTTAATGGTTATCCTATTAAACCATATTAAGCTTAGATGTTTCATAGTTAGGAAATAAGATTGGCCACTTAAATCTCAGCAATAGGAGAAGAACGCAAACGATCATATTATCCATCTTGTATTGTCATGGTTGTAAGACAACCAACATTTCCTTATATAAGGGGGTTCGTGAGCTTTACCTACTAAAAGCTCTTAAGTACTTAATGGAAACTCTTAAGACGAGTTCTTTGAGAGATGAGTAGGTCCTTCAGTTTTGACTGAATCTCTATATATCGTGGTATTCTTCTTATCATCTTCTTACTTTCTGCATTTTATTTCAAAAATATTTTTTCTGTTGCTAAGTTGTAGAAAAGTTTTTGAAACTCTGGTAAATCTTAGGTTTTAGAAAATCATTTTCAAACTACGTTTTTAATCTTCGAAAAAGTTTTCAAAACTATGTTTTTCCAAACCACACAATTCACCCCCCCCCCCTCTTGTGTGTGAAGTAACAACTCCAATAATACTGACCACACTAGTTACATAACAAAAAATATGGACAACCTTTAAGAATATTGGTGAGACAAAATCCCCAGGATTAGATGGTTACACCTCAAATATCTTTAAAGCTACTTGGAATACAAAAAAAATGTGATGTGATGGCATTAGTTCGAGACTTTTTTTATAACAACAAGCTATATGCAGCGGCGAACTGTGCATTAGTTACGTTGATTCCCAAAATAACAAATGCTAAAAGCATGAATGATATGCGTCCTATTTCCTACTACACCATGATATATAAGCTTATCTAAAAAATTATGACTTCGAGACTGATAAGGGTGGTAAACGAAATTATGGATGATAGTCAATCTGCCTTCATCTGAGGTAGGATCATACACGATAATATAAGCATGGCACATGAATTGATGAGAGCTTATGGTAGTAAACACATCTCACCTAGGTGTTTTATCTAAATGGATATTTAAAAAGTGTACGATACGGTGGAATGGTTTGCCCTTGAAACGATCATGCGGGAAATGAGTTTCCCTGACAAATTTATGCAATAGATTATGGTTTGTATAACAAAGGTGTCCTACAGGTATTCTGTTAATGGCCAAGTCATTGAGATGTTGAAGGCTATGAGAGATATCAGGCAGGGGGACCCTATATCCCATTGTTTTTTGTTCTGATTATGGAGTACTTGCACATGTGTTTGAGGAAGCTTAATGATAATCCAAACAAATTTGAGAAAAATATTAACAGATGGACTAATATGATCTGGTTACATTTTGTAAGAGATTAAATCGGGTCCTTTTTTATGGAAGATTAATTTGGGTTATGTAGGTTTTATGAGGGAGAAAAGTGGATCTTTTTTTTTGGAGAAAAGCATAAACTTTTATTACCAAAAACAATAGGTCCAAACTGATCCAGCGGATCCAGACCAAAACATATCAATAACTCATATTCTATGCTTAAAGCGTTCACATTAACATGACTTGTTAGACTCTTTTGCATACTACTTCTCGTGACTATACTATGGATAATCTTATCTTTAACCTTAGTATCTATATTCTTTTGTGAGAAAATCTTGTCATTTCTTCCTCTCCAAATTTCATAAATTGTTTTCATAATGGCAATTTTTAGCATTTTCCTTCTCCAACCTTTTTTACTAGTCTCACTGATCAACCATGTTTTTACCAAACTCCACTTTTGAGGCCTCGTTGTTATGTTCAACCAAGTCATGATAATATTCCAAATGGGTTTGGTGGTATTGTACTCGAAGAATAAATGTTCCATATTTTCCTCTTGATCATAAAAGTTGCAGATTTTCTCATTTGTAATCCCTAATCGGTACAATCTATCTTTCGTTGGTAGTCGACCGGAGAGCATAAACCAATGCATGAAGATGGCTCGTGGCCTCGCATAATTACTCATCAAAATTTTCCTTCAGTCGACTTGTTCTTTCTCACCTCACATTGTTTCATACACGATTCTCATAGTATACCGCCCATTTAGCTTAACCTTTGCATAATACTGTATGTTTTTAACCACATCTCGACTTTTCAATTTTCTTCATAACCCAGGAGCAATTGGTGGGCAGGTTCGAGTTCATAATATCTCGATCTTTAAGATGATATGTGTTTATCAACCTTACCCACAACTTATCAGCCTTGGCCTGTAAATTCCACAACAACTTGCCAATAGTGGTTTGGTTCCACTGCTTCAAAGTTGTTATGTCCAGCCTCTTGTTCCTTTCGATTCACAGACTTTATCCCAAGTAATTGACGCTTTTCTACTGATCTCATCAGAGCCACACCAAAGTTACGTTCTACAGATGGCTTTAATTTGATTAATCACCTTTTGCGGTATCGGGGTGTTGGCTCCTAAATTCGACACCCACGTTCTATTATCATATAGATAATTAATTATGAGTTAGAAGAGTTTCCTACACAAGAAGGCTTTGATCAGTTGATCACATCGAAGGCTTATCAAAGAATGACAAGATACTTATAGAAATTTCTCTAAGTTGGAATCATGTTGTTTTCAACGTCGAAGCAGCAACCTTTCAACCAAGGTCCCTGATGCCCAAGATCAAACGGTTTGAATTTTGAATTGTTGGAGGGAAAACGATTCCCAGCAGTTACCAAGCGCAACGTGGCGTGGAAGTAGGCGTCGAGGGTTGTGAACGTGCCATGTGGTGTCACCACGAAGCGATGTAACTGCCCAGCAGTTACTTAGGATTTTTAGTATAAATACTAAGTATTCACGTAGTTATTAAGGGTGTTCATCATTGTATACAAGTCACTCATTTAGATTCAAGTACCCAGCGTGAGAGAAAGAATCATTGAGAATGTATGTGTGAAACACCATTTACCTTAATCGAAATCTTTTACATTCAAGCAATTTATCACTTTCACTTATTTATCTCAGTCGAAGTCATTTATTTAACAAGCCTTTAATGCTTTTATTTACTTTATCAAGCTTTTCTCCATGCAATTTACTTAAAGTGTCTCTACCTTACTTGCATTAATCACCATTAGGATTAGTCGAAACTCTTTATTTTAAAGCATTTAAACGATAAAAATCAGCCATGTCTTAGGATCAATCTGATCAATCCTGCGAGTCACCAAATAAGTTACCTTTTGGAAGATCAGCGGTTGTTTACCATTTTTCACGGTAAACAAATTGGCACACCTGGTGGGACCTTGTGTTGATTTTACGAGTTTAATCGTTTTTTATAAAATATACTCCTTTTTCGAGAGTATTGCATGTTATTGAGAAGTGGTAGAATATACACCAACGAAACCAATACTAGGAGAAGAAGTATAGAAATGGTGAGTCCGCCAAACAATGGAGAAAACCCACAAACAAACGTGGGAGCGACGGTTATCCTAACCATAAGCGAAGTGGTAACCGCTGGTTCAACGCCAGCAGTAACGGTTACACAAACGGGGCCAATACCTTCATTTACAGGCCCAGAATGCCTTTGGGAACACCCCCACCAAGGGGAAACCAAGGAACCAGACCATATGTTCCCCCAGGTTTTTCGACAGTCTGGTTAAATCGAGAACCACCCTACGGCATGCCAACTTCTGAATTGACTAGCCTGACGAACGCTACGTCCACCTTTTCAGAACCTTTAGTGAGCGCCTCTTCGTCACTCCAAGGCTCTGGAGTTGGTATGGCAGACATGGGTAGGAACCAACTCTTAGGAGGAACGTCCTACGTAATGCCTGGCCTTACGAATGCCTCGACAGCAGTCTTGAGGCAGCAAATGGACGAAAGCAACCACGACATGGTTCAAATGTTGGCGCAAACTTTAAGTACAGTGCTAAATCCTCTAATACAGAATATCACCCAGTCGAATCAGCAAATGACAATGCAAATGTCGCGTCTGGCTGACTTTTTTGGGGTACCCTAACCCATTCGACAGCCCCAAAGGGCACAGATAAGGGGAAACCAAGGCATACTTCTAGAGGAAGAAACCACTATTAACCAAGTCCAGCAGCCTGTCAAAGAGAACCTTAGGGTACAAATGGAACAACCCGGGGTCGAAGAGTCGAGAGTCGTAGCCCCGGAAATAAGGATGGTTAATAGAAACCAAAACGCTGACGAAGTAGTTCAGCAAATCCAATACCAAAATGTTGGTTTGGAGAATAACTTGACAGCCATGATTGAAAGAATCATGATGTAAAACAGGATGAATACGGGCTTCCGTAGGCCCAACTTCACATCCCCGCTGTCGGAATATGTGTTACAAACGGACTTGCCTCCTAGATGCAAAGTCCCTAAGTTCACTAAGTTTTCAGGGGACACGACAGAATCCACTGTCGAACATGTGGCAAGATATTTAATCGAAGCGGGAGAAATCTCAAACAATGAGAACCTAAGGATTAAGTATTTCCCAAGTTCCCTAACAAAGAATGTGTTTACTTGGTTCACAACTCTCCCCCCCAATTCGATCCACCATTGGACCCAGTTGGAGAGATTGTTCCATGAGCAATTCTACATGGGACAAACCAAGATAAGCTTGAAAGAGTTGGCTAGTGTAAAGAGGAGATTCACTGAGCCTATAGACGAATACATAAATAGGTTTAGATTGCTCAAGGCAAGATGCTTTACGCAAGTGCCAGAGCACGAGTTAGTCGAAATAGCCGTTGGAGGTCTAAATTACTCCATTAGGAAGAAATTAGACACTCAGTACCTGAGGGACATGGCCCAATTGGCCGATAGGGTTCGACAGGTAGAACGCCTTAAAGCTGAAAAAGCTAGGGCGACGAAAACTCATAAAAGAGAAAAGATAGCATATGTTGAAATGGACGATGAAGATCCAGAAACATTCGACGAACTTATAGTCGTCGAGGAGAGTGAGGTCGATTTAGCTGAGTTAAAACGAGGGCCACCATACTCTTGCAAATTACTAGTCCCCTCAAGTGGAAAAAACCCCACTGAGTCTGAAAAGGCCAATGATAGGTTCCCTAAAAAGACTTACAATTTCGATATTACGAAATGTGATGAAATTTTTGATTTACTTGTAAAAGATGGCCAAATGATAATACCCCCAGGGGTAAAAGTGCCTCCTCTTGATCAAAGAAAGAAAAGAGGCTATTGTAAATATCATAACTTTCTGGGCCATAAAACATCTCAATGTTTTCTTTTCAGGGATCTTGTGCAAAATGCTATCAAAGAAGGGAGGCTGAAGTTCGCTGACAAGGCCCCCGTGAATGTGGATTCGAGCCCTTTGTAGGCGGAAGCCCACTATGCTAAACCCTCAGAGGTAAATGTGATCGAAGCTTCCAGGAGTCAGGTGAAAAGGCCAGGGATAACTATGGTCGAAGTCACCAAAGATCATATCAATATGCCAATATTTGGCAGTTTTTCTGGAAACCTTTCTAGAAAAACAATCAAAGCAGTCCAAAAGGCCGCTGAGGGCCCAAAACTGGAAACAGGTGGAGTCTCAAAATGTGGAACTAAACCCACTTCCTACTTGGCTGCAGTGCAAGGCTAAACAAAAGACCTGGAGGCTCAAATGAAGCAAATGACTCTTGCTACTAAAGACAACATGAATGTCAACATGGTCGAAATCTCTGAATCAAAAGTTTCAGAGGAAGCCATCAGGCAAGAGCAAGCAAACAGAACAGCGTTCCCCCGAGAGAACGAAAATCTGGCAGAATTCTTGCAACGATGCCAGAAGAAAAAATCAGAAGTAATGTTGTGTCCTCGATGCAGCTCTATTTTTGACAAGAAAGCTGCTGAATACATCGAAGGTGTGAGAGCAGCAAACAAAAAATGGAGCAGAAATGCCCAAACAAGTGCAGGCTCTGATGTTCGACACGGTCCTAGAAGAACCTATCAAAAGGGTTCAAGTCAGGAAAAGAGGCCACTAAATTTCAGGCCTCCAACCAATGTGCCAGTCGATACATGGCTCTAAACATCGAGTCGAAAGAGACCCAACGAAGAAAGGTGGCATTCCTTTGAAGTGCCAAGAGGTTCATCTTTGACACTCAAGAAAGAACCTCATGTGGGTGCCACTAAAATTGCTCAAGTATCGAGTAACTACAAGGGAAAGAACCCAATGTCTCGATCCCAATGGAGAAGGTACCAAAGGCGGCGCAAGGCTGAGAGAGAGGCTGCCAACGAACCAAAACCAGAGTCGAGCTCAAATGTCCCCCAACGAAAGCAAAGAAAGCCTTTGGAGAGGGAACCAGTGGCCAATAGATTGGTATGGCCTGATCAAGACGAAGCTGGTGACGAAGATAGCTCCGAGTCTGACGACACATTAGACATCATGATAAATATAGTTTCAGTCTTGCCAAGAGAATTCGACCGCCAAATGGAAGTCGAAGCAAACGACTGGGAAGTCGAACAAGAGATGGCCAGGCATAGGCCAATATGCTACTTTATCATGGGTAATGGCTGCACTGAAGAGTAAAATGGTTTCTTCGAACCACCAACTGAGGCGATGAAAAGTCACCTCAAGCCTTTATTCATAAGGGCAAAGCTCGAAGAGGCCACTGTAAACAAAATCTTGGTGGACTGTGGGGCGACTATCAACATAATTCCCCACTTCATGCTAAGAAAAGTAGGCAAGAATGATGAAGACATTAAGCCTCATAATATGGTCCTATCGAACTACGAAGGCGGAATAGGGACCACCATGGGTGTGATTCAACTAGACCTCAAAGTGGGATCCATCCTTCGACCAACCGTGTTCATGGTCATATCGGCTAAACCAAATTACAACCTACTGTTAGGCCGAGAATGGATACATGGTGTCGGAGCAGTACCATCGATGCACCAAAGGGTGATATTATGGCGTCCCGATGGGATTGTCGAGAATATAGAAGCAGATAAGAGCTACTACTTAGGCGAAGTTAATCACCTAGGGAGAGTTGACTTCGACAAAAATTTGGCTCACATTGGGCCATGTCCGGTACCTGACTTCGACATGGCGCCAGCGCCAAATGCTTTTTGTTCCTTGTACCTGCATCCTGATCATGAGTTTCAATGGGATAAAGAAGATTTGTCTCACATTGATTTCAGTGGGCTAACTGACATCCAGCCAACTGGTTGGGGAAGCGAATTCAGTGATAATGACTGAGTCGCAAACGTTACAGCGAATTTCGGCTTACGTAGCCGAAATAAGAAAAAATTGTTACTTGTACTGGAGGTTTTGCAGAGGGACCTCCACCCTGATTGTTGTCTGTGGCCTTCTTAGCCACAGGTTTTCGAACAACTGAAAGAGAAACGTTCACAAGTTATAATTGACGGATATAAGTCGAAATGAAAAGACAAATATAATTTGAAGAGGGAACGTACATTTCTTTATTTTATCGAGGACCATGACGAAGGACTTCTTGAGTTCATCTGCAAAGACCTTCTCGTCGAAGAACCCTTCGACGTAATATCTCTTCCACCAGTCTTTAAAGGCTGGTGAACAGAGGAAGTTGAGTTGGTAGTCGAACAATGATAGTACGGTCCTACCAACGTACCTACTAATATGCCTAGTAGCGGCGTCTTCAGAGTAGTCATTAGAAAAGAACAAAAATGATTTCTCTCGAGGATAAATCGGAGAAGGAAGCGATTGGATAATGCCAAATTGTTGCGAGACAAGATTCGGCTGGTAGGCAATCAGGCTCAGCTGATTTTTCAAACTCTTGAAACGCAACAGCATTATCCTTGGGGTGAGAAACGCTTCCCACATTGTTGTATGCTCTTCGAAGTGAGGATCCTCTGGTGATTTAGGATGGGGCCTGGTAAACCATCCTGGACCACACTTTCGACCGGCGAAAGGGGCCATGGTCGAATTGAATTCCTTCCTCCCTGCAAACATCTGAACGAAGTTTGCGAAGGTCTTTTGTAGTTCCAGCCCATCCTCAGTAGGAGTCAATAAGGCGAGCCTGGTGCCTTCAACGCGCCTTCTGGCTATCTCAGGAGCCTTTTCATTTATTTGAGTCCCCTGGGGTAGAAAAGACTCGAAAGTGGCATTCAACCAGAGTTGAAGTAGCCAGAAGGGACCGGCAAGCAGTAGGGGTGTTCGCGGTTCAGTTTGGATCGGTTTTAAGATAAAAAATCATCCGATCCAAATATAAATTTACTTGCGGTTCGGTTCGGTTTTGGATGATATATTAAAAAAATCCAATCCGATCTGATCCAATTTTATGCGATTTAATTTGGATCGGTTTTTGGATATCCAAATTACACATTATATTTTTATTAATATTATAAAGCTACAAATAAATCATAGATTTGATATAATATATAACATATAGTATATTAAAAATTAATATTATAAAATGAGAGTGGTTGATTATGATTGAAATAATAAAAAAAAATAAATTATACCAAACTAATAATTATTATTAAAAAAAATTATTATCATCTAATAATAATTTCACATAGCATATCATACTAATAAAAAGTAAATAAGTATAAAAATATATGTATGCGGTTTGATTTGGTTTGGATCGGTTTTGAAAAATTAATCCGAAATTCGATCCGAACTGATCGGTTTTCACAAAATAATATCCAAACCCATCCAATAAATTTCATTTTTTTGCGGTTTTCGGTTTTTTGGATCGGTTTTCGGTTTTTTATTTGGATTGGTTTGGATTTGAACACCCCTAGCAAGCAGCAGGCTGGCTCTATTTTCGATTACTTTTAATTGAGCCGCTCCACTGCTTATCGACTCGTACAAGTTCGCCAATATTAATTCGGCCAAACAGATGTTTTGGCCGTGATGAAGCTGAGTAGCAAGGGTGACCATCTTCTTCGTCACCTGCAGGGATTTCGTGCAGAACACGAAGCGCGACAGCCAAAGGGCTAGAAACGCGATGTGCTCCACATCAGTCACCGCAACCGTCGATTTGTCGTGGTAATGATTAGTGTAAATGGTGTAGGTGGGTTTGGTAGCAGAAAACCCAATCTGGTCTTCAGACATTTCCTCTGGGTCGAAGTAGTCCCCAGTTGGTCGAAGACCAGCAATTGTAGCCACATCGAAGAGAGTGGGCGTAACCATTCCACAAGGCAAGTGGAAGGTATAGTGAGTGTAGTCCCAAAACAGCAATGAAGCTACCAGCATGTCGGGACAGTAGTTAAGACCAGTTTTGGACAACATGACCAGGTCATAAATGCCCATGCCTTTCCAAATCGAAGCCTGTCACTTCTCCATCTTGTTGAGCCAAGCGGTATATTCTGGTGTAAGGCTAGGGCTAGATCGAAAAGCCCTAACCCCCCTGTTAAAAAACCTAAGATCTATTTTCTCTTTCGCAGGATCTTCAGTATCATCTTTCGCCTTCTTTGAGCACCCAATGGGTTTGAGTGCCTCATGCGCGGGGAAGAAACCCTCAATTTTTGTGGGGTCAGTAATGCATGTTGAAAGAGGGCCTGACATGGCAAAAACCTGGTTGGAATACCCAACGGGAATCAACAGTTGAGAGCCATAGGTTTGGCACTCAGCATCACCCATGGGTTCAGGAACCCTTCGCATTCCCATAGAATTAACTACCGGAGCAGTTGAGAAGGTTTCTGGTTGAGCAGTCTTGGAGAGAATGCTAGCTCTTGGGACATTGGGAGCACGAGTACGTGAAGCCATTTTTGGTTTAAATGAGGGTGAATGAAGAATAAAGATTACTGGGTTTGGAGAGGAAGAAGCAAAGGTCTGTTTGCAGAAGATTTCGTTCGATCGAAGGTTTGGATGCGAGAAAGCGTAAAGAGTCCAAATGAAGCACTTAGTGCTATTTATAGTGATTGGAAAATCACAGGGCTCGAGGTCATTTAATGCCACATACGGGAGTGGGGCACGTGGCACGCATTGGCGCTGTAACCGTTCTGAAAAACGGAAACGTTGCAGCATGCTTCCTCGATTTCAGAGAATGGTCATGATGACAGCGTATGAAAGGCCATCGTGCGTACGAAGTGCCTTACTGAAGTGACATCTTGGGAAAAGTTGAAATGATGATTTTTTGAGATTGTCAGTTGGTTGGTAGGAGACGAAAAGCGCACAAACTAATTTGTGGCTGAGAGTGAAGGACAGGTGTCGAATGGAATATCAAAGAATGCCTCTTTCTTCTAAGCGTCGAAATAAGACATTCTTGGGGGGTAATTTGTTGGCTCCTAAATTCGACACCCACGTTCTATTATCATATAGATCATTAATTATGAGTTAGAAGAGTTTCCTACACAAGAAGGCTTCGATCAACTGATCACATCGAAGGCTTATCAAAGAATGACAAGATACTTAGAGAAATTTCTCTAAGTTGGAATCATGTTGTTTTCAACGTCGAAGGAGCAACCTTTCGACCAAGGTCCCTGATGCCCAAGATCGAACGGTTTGAATTTTGAATTGTTGGAGGGAAAACGGTTCCCAGCAGTTACCAAGCGCAATGTGGAGTGGAAGTAGGCGTCGAGGGTTGTGAACGTGCCATGTGGTGTCACCACGAAGCGATGTAACTGCCCAGCAGTTACTTAGGATTTTTAGTATAAATACTAAGTATTCACGTAGTTATTAAGGGTGTTCATCATTGTATACAAGTCACTCATTTAGATTCAAGTACCCAGCGTGAGAGAAAGAATCATTGAGAATGTATGTGTGAAACACCATTTACCTTAATCGAAATCTTTTACATTCAAGCAATTTATCGCTTTCACTTATTTATCTCAGTCGAAGTCATTTATTTAACAAGCCTTTAATGCTTTTATTTACTTTATCAAGCTTTTCTCCATGCAATTTACTTAAAGTGTCTCTACCTTACTTGCGTTAATCACCATTAGGATTAGTCGAAACTCTCTATTTTAAAGCATTTAAACGATAAAAATCAGCCATGTCTTAGGATCAATCTGATCGATCCTGCGAGTCACCAAATAAGTTACCTTTTGGAAGATCAGCGGTTGTTTACCATTTTTCACGGTAAACACGGGGACACATGCATCCAGTATATCGTGACAACAAATAACACACTTTTGATGAGTTGATATCTCCCAGCGTAGCTTAGCAGTTTTGAAGTCCAATGTTTAATTTTGCTAGTGATTTTATCCACTAATGGATTACATTGATGAGCATTTAGCTTTTTACTTGAGAGAGGCACACCTAAGTATTTGAAAGGTAATTCTTCCACTAAAAATCCCGTAAGCTCCACTACATGCTTTTTCTCAGCTTATTTAACACCACCAAAGTAAATGTTACATTTCAAGGGATGATTTTTCAAACATGTGGCGTCAGAAAACTTGTTGAATTCATTCATTAGAATTTTTACAGAACATTTGTCTCCTCTAACAAACAGAATGAGGTCGTATACAAAGTTAATATTTGGGATTAACAGCTTTTCACATCGAGGGTGGTAAATCGTGACTTGACTGTCACGTTGGATTTTATTTTTTATTTTTCATTTTTAAAATACTAATTTGATTTTTTATTTTTAATTTCAATTTTATTTTTAAACAATTCAGATTTAAAAAATATTATAAAAAAAACAAAAAATATTTCTATAAGAAATTGAACTAAGGACATTTAAGACAAATCTTATACTGTTACCACTAGACTAGTATACATTATTAACGAATAATTCCATAATTTATAGTAATATTAAATAATTTTAAATTAAAAAAAAACGAACCTAAGTCTTTTTAGGTTAAATAGTAGTCACTTTACAAGTAGACCAATCAGTCTATTGTTAATGTAAGCGAGATTCATTTTACACTTCTATAAAAGAATTTTTTTTATTCCACTCTTGTAATATGAAGATTTCCTATCTATATCCCTTTTGTGCACTATTTCAAACCAGATTCCATTTATTAGTAACTTGTCATTCCAAGTGACTTTATTTAATTTTTTATTTATTATTGAAAATACACGTTGATTTATTTTATTTTTTTTACATTTTTATATATTATACTTTTTTTATTTTATATTAATTTTTTACTTTTTCTTAAATTTTTTTAATTAATTTTTTTAATAAAAATCTATTTATAAATTAATTATTAAAACATTACTTTAAAGTTTAAAATCCATGATCTTTTTACGAAGTCCAATACTTGAAAATAAAAGAGACTTATAAACATTTTTATTAATAATCTCAAATATATTCTATTAAGTCAACTAAATTGATAATTATACTAAGACACTAAATATAGAGGTCTAAATTCGAACTCATGACATCAGCTTATTCACGTAAAATTCAATATATGCTCAAGTACCTTCTCAATCTTAGTTTAAATATCAGCTTTAATAATTACACATTTTTTAAAATCGTCGGTGATTACATATGAAACGAAAACAAATTTTCAGTCACATGCGTTTTTTTTTTGGACAAAAAACATGTATATTTAGAATTCTTTTCAACACAAAAAAAAGTGAAAAATAAAAAAGAAAATAGTCAAACTTATTGAATGCATTTAATACTCTTAAATGCATTAAGTTAAAGTACTTCTTTATTTTATTTTGTCATTCAAAATAAACCTAATTTTTTATCTTATAAAATTCTTTTTTTTACTATGTTTAATGGGAGATGCATATTGAATATTAATAATATTCTTAAAATTAGCTTTTTTTATTATATTATATTATAATTTATTTTACTTTGTAATATATATATACTTGTACATGGTTACATATTCTTAAAAGTAACTTCAACTTGATGGATTTAATAGTCTTTGTAATTCTTAGTTTGTGCATAACATATTGCAAAATTGATGCCAGAAACAATTCTTTACAAGATGGAGGACATCATTTTATCCGATCTGATAGCCTCATGGTATGTGATCTATTGTCCCTTCTTAATTTTTTGTACACATGATTTAATTAATTGTAATTTTGGTTCAGAAAATTCAGCATCAACTGGACAGTAATTTTGATTGTGTTGATATCTACAAGCAACCTGCTCTACAAAACCCTTTATTAAAAAATCATAAAATTCAGGTATAATTGTTAGATAACTTATGAGATTAACTATCTTACTTAATTGTGATTTGAAAAACGATTCTTATATTGCATTGCTTAATGAACCTTGTTGTGTTTTCTCTTTATTGTAACTTATGTAGCTTTACCCAACCTTTGCAAATAATATCATGGGGAGTAAATTATCTTATGGTAAAATTGTGGATGGATGTTCTGTGGGAAAAGTGCCTATTTACAACAGAAGAAAAATATATCAAAAAAATATTACTAACTCATCTTCAAGATTACAAACGGATGATTTTCAGCAATATTCAAAAAGCTCTCCCGGCTATCATGTAAGTGATTATTTTTTAATAAAACACATTTTATATTAAATTTAGTAGTCCTACTTTGATTTAATAGATAATAATTTAATATATAATTTAATATTATATACATTTGAAATACTAGCTAAGTTCAATGATAAAGAGCTTTATTGAATGTGAATGCTATTATAATTATTAAAAATGCACTGTTATATATATTTTTATATATAAATGTTTTAGTATTATATATTATTTTAAAACCATGGGTTATTTAGAAGTGCAAGGAAAAAGGAGTGCAGCACAAATTTTGAAGATAGCTATTGTGAAAACTAAATATGATTTCTGAAAGTATAGAGAAAAGCTAAATAACAATAAAAATGGAGGAGAAAATTGTAGACACATTACTAATAGAGGATGGACTAGGCATAAACTAAGAGACCATATAGTAAGATTGATGTTAGAGTAACTTAGGATTAATTTGTTGTCCCAGATGTAGTTGAAGAAGAAATAAAAGATGCTGATGAAGTTGAGGAAACTGTCGATGAATACCTATTGGAAAGAGATAGGACACGAAGATTCATCAAGCCACCTTAGAGACTTTGGTATGCAGATCTTATAGCTTATGCTTTAATCTTTGCAAGTGAGGTTATACACAAAGAGCCTAGAGACCATAAGGAAGTTATGAGGAGCCGAAATAAGACTGAATGACTGAAGGCCATGGATAATGAGATGAAATCTCTTCATGATAACAACACTTGGGAGCTGATCAAGAAACCTACTGGAGCCAAGTTTAGTTAGTTGTAAATGAATTTTCAAAATTAAGGAAGGAATCGAAGGAGTGACGTCAAAAATATATAAGGCACAATTGGTTGCAAGGGGTTTCACTCATAAATAAGGTGTCGACTTCAATGATGTGTTTTCTCTTGTTGTGAAGCACAGGTCCATTTGAATGTTGCTTGCCATGGTGGCACAGTTCGACCTTGAACTCTAACAAATGGATGTGAAGACTTCTTTCTTGTATGGTGATCTAGATGAAATAATCTTGATGAGGCAACCTGAAGGGTATGTCGAAAAGGGAAAGGAAGATTATATGTGCAAGTTGAATAGATCTTTATATGGGCTGAAACAATCTTCTCGATAGTGGAATAGGAGATTCGAAAAATTCATGGCATGCATAAGTTTCATTAGAAGCCAGTTTGACCATTGTGTTTACTTCAGATTTCGTCCTGGTAATTCATTTGTTATTTTGTTGCTTTATGTTGAAGATATTCTCATAGCAAGGAAAAATGTTGAACATGTAATGAGGGGGAAGGTTGAACTTAATAAGGAGTTTGAAATGAAGGATCTGGGAGTTGCATCCAGGATTCTTGGGATTGACATTCAAAGAGATAGAAAGAAATCGAAATTATGCTTATCTTAAGAGGCATACCTACGGAAGATTTTCGATAAGTTTGGTATGTCGAATTCAAAGCCTATTATGACTCTAACAAACCCTCAATTCAAACTGAGTATAGATCAATGTCTCAGTATTGAGGTTGAAAGAGCTTATATGAATAGCATCTCATATGCTAACATAATGAGTTCTTTGATGTTGATATGGTCTATACTAGACCCGACATAGCATATGCAGAAAGTCTTATAAGCAGGTACATGGCGAGTCCTGGAAAGGCTCACTAGCAAACATTAAAGTGGATTTTAAGGTACATAAATGAGTCTCTGAATAGAGTCATAATTTATGGTGGAGCCTTGAGTGAAGATAGTAAAGTAATAATCGAAGGATAAGTCGACTCTAATTATGTAGGTTGTATGGATTTTAGAAAATCTATTTTTAGATATATTTGGTACAACAATTAGTTGGAAATCAACACTTCAGAAGGTTGTCACATTATCAACCACTAAAGCAGAATATATTGCTTTAACTAAAGTTGTGAAAGAAGCATTGTGGTTTGAAGGTTTTTCTAAGGAGATGAAAGTTCAAGGGAAAGTTATCATTGTTAAATGTGATAGTCAAAGTGCAATACACTTGTTGAAGAATTCAACCTATCATGAGCGAAATGAGAACATCGTTGTAAGGCTGCATTTCGTCAGAGGAGTAATCGAGCGTGGAAAAGTCCAAGTGCAGAAGGTTTCGACAGATCACAATGTTCTCCAAATTGCAAGTTTTTCCACTGTAAGCAATTGATAAAGCTGCATGAAGAAAGCTAGTTTTTTTTTATATTATAGAGTTTGTTCTAAGGTTGAGATTTATGAGATATTGGATCGAACTCTATTAGGCCAAGGGATAGCTTTTGGTTCGACAGGGAATATGCATGTCGCCGAAGTTAGCTCCCATGATGTTGTCGAAGACCTATATACTGTAGTCGAAGTGTGTTCTAGTATGTGGGTGTCGAAATGCTAAGATTGTTAGTATTTCAAATTGGACATATTTGTTATGTCCAATTGTTTAAGTTAGTTTGTACTCTAAGTTAGTTTGTAATGAGTATTTGGGAAAAAAACTCATTAGTTTAGTATGTTATGTTTATTATAAATAACATACTAGTCTACCATCATTGCACATTACAAATACTAATTTAGGGTGAAAGAGGTTATTTATTATTCTTGTAACACTTGTAATCTTGTTTAAAGAGAAAGTAAAGAATAACAATTAATAACCAATTCCTAATGTTCTTCTTGTTTTTCCATATTTTCTAAATCCTTGTGTGTTTCTTAATGATAGAGAAACAATTTAGATTTTATTTTCAAATCATCGTTTTCACAACTTTTTTTTTATATTTATTACGAAATAATATCAATATAAATAAAAAATAAATAAATAATAATAATAATAATATTATATGTTTTTGTATTTTCTAGTCCGTTACTCTTGATACAACAAGAAACATGATATTTCACGGAGCATCCGCGGGCATAGGCGCATATGATTTGTCGCTTCAAGCAAATCAATACAGCATGTCTTCAATATGGCTAGAAAATGGACCCCCAATGGAATTTAATAGCATAAAAGTCGGACTTGGGGTACATTACTTTTATTAATTTTAAACTTTTTTTTGATATCACGTCATTACATTCTATTAGAGAGAAAGTATGTGTCTCATAAAGAAAAATAATTTATTCTTCGATACTTTTTCACAAATGTGTTTGGTTTCATATTTCTATGTCTATTAATTTATGTGTATGTTATATAAAAAATACTCTTTTATAATATAACTACTCACATTAATTCTTTGTTGTGCAAGGTTCATCCAAGTTTATATGGAGACAGTCAACTGCGATTAACAGGTCATTGGACGGTAAGAATGTATATTTTATATATAAAATAATTAAAAAATATAAAATGTGATAAAAAATAGATAATTTGATTATGTTCAAGCTCATTTTGATATAAACATTCAGGCCGATAGTTACAAAAAAACTGGATGTTTTAATATTGTTTGTCCGGGTTTTGTGCAAGTCAACCCTAACAAAGAATATGCTCTTGGTTCTGTCTCGCATCCTACTAGTTCGATTGGTTCAACATCAAAATATATTGGTTATATCAAAATCAAACAGGTAAAAATTTGATTTTGAATGTATTTAAATATATTATAATATGTTTTTAAAAATCATTACAACAAAAGTTACAATTTTTTAAATAGCATTTTATTTAACGTATATAGTGTGTTATTAATTTTAAATTTCTAATTTTATGCATAAAAATAGTGATAATTAAATTAATTGAAAAGAGTCTTAATTAAATAGACGACTTAAAATATTTATAATTCATTATGAGCTATGTTTATGAATTAATCTTATTATGATTGGTTAATACAATCTCCGAGTAATACATCTAATTATATTGTTATTTGCTTAAATATATCTAGGATCAAACTACAGGTCATTGGTGGTTAATTATTCAAACTACAGAATCAATATATGCTGGATATTGGCCAAAAGAATTATTCACTCACTTAAGCAAAGGGGCGTCTTTAATAAGATTTGGAGGTCAAACTTATGCACCATCTAATATGGATAGTCCTCCGATGGGTAGTGGGAGATTGCCAAGAGAAAAATTTAGGAACTCGGGTTTCATGGTATTAGTAAAGATTATTAACTCAGAATATAATGAATTTGATATAAAACCCGAAGATGTGAAGCGATATACCGATACCAATTCTGATTGTTATGACTTATGGTACAAGGGTTATGAAGGATCTCAATATAAACAAGCTTTTCTTTATGGTGGTCCAGGTGGACGAAATTGTGACATATGATTGTTTTGTCAACTTTATTAAGAAAATTGTTTCGGAATATGAATAAAGATGACTTTTCTTTTTTACTAAACGGTGAAGAATACACTGTGTATTTATAGATATTATGATCTCTAAAATAACTAACCTTAAGTAATGTATTTTATAGATCCCCTATAACCAACTCTTAACTACTTACATTGAGACATGATAGTTATAACCATAATTAACTAAACTAACTGGCATGCATGATATTAAACTAAGTGTCTTTGATATTATGTAATATCCCCCTAAATGTTGGAGGATGATATATGTTTATCATCTTCAACTTGGATAAAAGTGTGTATAATGGCTGAGGTAGTAAAAGCTTAATGAAGAAATCAACCAGTTGGTTTTTGGAGGAATTTTTAAAGTTGGTGATCAAAGAAGCTCTCTTGAATTTGGATATCTTGGGTGAGAATATATACAATAATGGTCTAGAAGGGGGTTTAATAGATCCTCTCCCAATTAGGCTTTTTTCAAAAACAATTTTAGATTCCATGTATGAAATTAGAGATTTTAAAAAAGGCGCAGAAACAAAACACAAAATAAGAAAGCTTGGAAGCATCTCAATGAAATAATCCATATGAAATAGTACATGATGTTCTATATGCATTTGATTTTTTAAATGCAAGTCAATCACAAGACTAAACAAGTAGCTTTTTAATAAAGCTTTTTTTAAAACACATAGCTTATAGATTCTAACAAGACATGAATGAAGTCATGATACCTCAATAAGATTGATACACCACAAACCTAAGCTTATACACTAAATCACTATAAGCAAAGTTTATCTTATATGGTATACAATTAATTCAGACATGCAATGGCGCAATCACATTACAATGGATACTAGAAAAGTAAAAGAGTTAAGGGAAGAAGAAAAGATAGACAACGATATATAGTGGTTCGAATGCCATCCTCGCATTTCCTACTCCATTCTTCAATGTGTTAAAAACCATTGAGAAATAATCACGATCTTCCACTATTTTGATAAGTTTGATTATAATGTTTTGATTACAACAAACTATCATATGATAATTCACTCTGTTGATGTAGACACTACAATCTACTAACAAAAGTCAAGATCACTAAAGGACCTTGATCCAATAACCTTTGCTACACAGAATAACTCTTCTCCAAGTATTCATATGTGGAAATCCACCTAATTACACTGATCTCTTATCTGAGCGATTTTCATAGCCAAGCAATACTGGATAACTCCCAACTTTATCAGCGAGCAATCTTTCTCAACCTCCACCGATGGATAAATTTCCATCTCTGCCTTACGGAAAATTGATACTTGATCTCACTAAAGTCTTCCTTGGAGTATATGGAAACTCTATTCTTAGTGAATCACATTGAACACCAAATTTCATCCATGAAATGATACATGCGCCTGTTACAAACAACAAACTTCAATAAAAAACATTAGCAACCCTAATGTTCCACTAGTCTCCATTAACACTCAATCTTTATAAATTAGGGTCCTCAAAATAGAAACAAGACTAAGGAGGAAGATGATGAACAATGCCAGAGTATCTCACAGTAATCTACAAATACAAGGTGTTAGTCAATTGTTTTAGATAAATGTGAATGAAGAACACATACACAAGGTTCTCTAAAGTTTCAAGATGGATGGGTCTTGGGTTTGATTGTTATAAATAAATTTATTAACCATGAACTCATACAATATTAATACCCCCCCTCTCTAATTAACTCAAACACAATAATTAATTGCACAAGAGCAAGATGCAACAAAAGGAATTAATTCAATCATGAATTCATGGTCAAGAAGTTGTAATGGTGAAGAATAGAAATAATCATGATTATATGGATGAACACACAGATAATAGAAGGCTAAAAAACAACTTGTCTCTATGGGTATCACCATAGGTTTCACACTTGTTGCTTTCACCGGAAAAAATAACTATTTAAATAAGAGATGGAAAATGGGAATTTTTAACACGTGATTTGAATCAAGAAAGAATTGTGATTCGAATCAATCTGAACATGCCCTAAAGGGGAACTTTTAAAGCTCATGATTCAAATCAAATGAAGCTATAATTTGAATCAAGTTCAAAATATGATTCAAATCAATATTTCTAGAAACTTTTTAAAGGTGTTTGATTCGAATCAGAAACAACACATGATTCAACAATGTTTGGTTGGTTGGATGGCATGGTGGACGGACTTAGAGCTGTCGGGTTGAACCATATTTTTGTGGATCATGTTTGCTGTAGGTTGTCTTGTATTGTTCATCCTCCATTTTATTTATTCTTCTGGTTGTTGGTTTCTTGGTGCATTTGGTGGAGTAGAAATAATCTTGTTTTCAATAACAAGGCTTGGGTTGTTAGGGTGATTCTTAACCGGATTAAATCTTTTGGTTAGGATTGGTTTTCTATCTTAGTTAAAAGAGGGGTAGATATTGATAAAGATAAGTGGTTTTCTTCTCTGTTGGAGTTAGTGGGGGGTTTAGTTTCTTTGTCATGATTGGCTTTTTCAGGGTTTATCCTCCATTGTTTTGTTTTGTATTGGGTTGCACCCGTTGTGCTGTTTAATACAAAGTTGCTTATAAAAAAACACATGATTCGAGTCAACTATCAAAACATCCAAATTTAAAAGGTTCTAACTTGTGATTCAACCTACGCCTGTGGAAACAAAAAATAGTAATTACAAGGGCTCAAAAAGGAAATGCCAAGTAAGAATCAAGAGAATATCATGATTGAAATGAAAAGAGTTCTCAATGGTACAATCTAATGATAATAGCCTAAGAAATTACACATTAATTCAAGTGATAAAAGCGTACAGGCACATATATAAAATATACAAATACGCAAAACTATCAATCAATAGTCAAATTGACAGAAACATCAAAACACAAATACTTAAGGCATATAAAAGATACCACAAGATACTTTGGACTTTCAGTCTCCCCCTTTTTTATGTTTGGAAAATATGTGAGATTATTGTTGATGAAATAAACATAGTATTTGAAATTTGTTTGATTGGTCATAAAGAATCCGGTAACTTAGCGTACACTACTTCTTTTAATTTGTACAAGTAACTCCCCATGAATTAAACACTTAATGCACCTAAATATCGACAATATATCGACCACTTCACCCCTTTGTCATATATCAAAGAGGAGAGAAAAGGATAATCACAAATTGAAACCAGGATAGCACAAAAGCCACAGTAATAAATATAAAATCTAAAGTGAATCACAAGCACATACATCATAAAATTGCATGTTTGAATTAACACAAATACGTAATTTGAAGGATATAACAAGATAAGGATAACAATAGAGCAAATAACATAAATACCAATAATACGTGAAATATACCCAGATAAGTCACATGGTACATGATCAAAGTACGATCGGGGGTTCACAAAATATAATGTTAATCCAAAATGCATAATTAAACTCAAATTATGCTAAAATTCCATGTATTGAAATGCATGAAATGTAACATCATGGTAAATCAATAGGAAAATATCAGTAGGATCAAATGAAGAGGGAGGTGGTGCAACACCAGTTCCATCCGAAAATGGAGTGGAAAAAATTTGCTGCAACATCAGTAGATGAATGATGGAAGATGAAATTATTACCACTAAGGTAATCAATAGTAGTCTTCAATGCTTGAATCTGAGTTGTCATACGTCCCTCAGCAGCTTGAATTCCCTCTTTTATCTCAACTCTCATCCTAGACCTATTGTCCTCATTATCAAGATAAATCACATCAATGTGTGCCATAATCTTGTCCTCCCTAACCTAACTATCAACCAATAGATTCTAGAGCATGTCATCAAGGAGCACCTTTTCATCAGTAGATGCAGAAGAAGAAGTATGAATCTCATAAGTAGTAGCAGTAACATTAGCTCTCTTTCCTACCTCCACAACATTATCGTCATATAATTTTCAGCTCGACTTCTCCAGGTAGTAGTAAAAGCCATATGTGTCTTTGTAGTATTGCATTTTGGATACCATAAAGTCATCCTTACAAACTAGAGCTCCTATTAAATTCTCTTCTTTGGATTTAATGCCATTCAGTTCCAAAATCATCTAAATAAAAGATGAAAGGAAAATAGGTTGGGTTGGGTTTTCTATACAGTGAATCATTCTATCATTCATCAATCTAACATAGTTAATTCGTTCATCAATGAGACAGCACATCAGGTAGAGGTCAGAGTCATCAGCTCTACTCAAATTCTTTGGTTTCCTGTACAAAATATTAATCATAATCTAGTGTAACAATATCATGTCAAAATTTACCTGACAGATGGGAAAATTTACAATGCTCATATCAACAAAAAACTTGGAGATAAACATCAAAAATTGAGTACAATTGTATCCAGTAAAATTTTTGTAATTCAAATCAATGGGACCACCACCATATTTAAAATCAAGATACTTCTAAAAGTCACTGAACCTTGTACTTATTTTTCAGAGTACCATCATCAGATGATTTACTAGCTTGAGTCTTACTTCTGGAATTCTTAGTAATTGAGTAGGTGAGAGAGATGCAGAAATAGGAAGATTCCTTTATTGCTTTTCAAATCTTCCCTTGGATTGGAGTTGAGAAGCCATTATGATGATGATGGTTAACGAGTGATCAAGATGATGATATTATGTGAAATAGAGTTTTGAAATTTTCTAAGAGGGTTTT
Organism: Vicia faba; assembly: GCA_948472305.1. NCBI lineage: Eukaryota > Viridiplantae > Streptophyta > Magnoliopsida > Fabales > Fabaceae > Vicia > Vicia faba. The sequence continues at coordinate 1,473,376,552 of OX451741.1, forward strand.
AAAAAACAAGAATGATAAATGAAATGAGTTTGAAAAAAGAAACTGAACTGAAAAATGGGTATTTACGTGACTTTTCAGATCATGATTCAAATCACGTTTAAAAATTGATTTGAATCAAGCGTTTTATTATTAAGTGAAAGAAACATTGACTTGAACCACGTTTAAAGTATGATTCAAATTAAATCCAACAATCCAAAATCTCATATCCTTGATTTGAATCACAGGTTCAGTTCAAATTTCAATTATTTGAATCCTAAATTTTAAATTTAAATAAATTGGAAATTTGAGACTTGAAACATTTTTCACTTAAAAATAAGGGTTTTAATACAAATGTTTAAATGTGATCTTTAAATCAAATGCATTTGATGTGATTGCAAAAATATTTTCAATGCTAAAAAAAGAATGAGAATGTGTGAATGTATGAGATGTAGATGAATTCAATGAACGAAGAAATAATTAAACCAATGTATTGATGATTAAGTAATTAAGATATGAGATGCACAAATATAACACATACACAAACATGTATAAATCACATAATATACTTAGGCAATATAATAAATACTCCTATTCATATTCAAAAGAAATAAATGAGGGTTGAAACGATCATACTAATTTTGAAGATCTAAGATTTAACTAGTTGAAGAATATGAATATGAATAGGATAGAACTCCTCTTGCACGTCTGAAGAATACTTTATTAGACTCTCCTTCATATGAATTTGGATGAACTTGAAACGACAGTATGATTATCACTAATTGAACCAAATTTTCAATCTCGAAACACTTATTCAACTCTTTGATGATGGATTAGCACTTTAAGTATATTCCTTGAATCTTTTGTAATTATTGAAACTTCAGAGAATCAAGCCTAAGAGACAAAAAACTGCCTTCATTTTCTTTTTACGACAACCTTGCAAGAGTATGTCACTTAGAAAATTATTTTGTTTCCTTATTTTATCTCATAATAACTTCCAACATAAAAATGTGAATGTATGTCCATCTTTACTTACAATCAATCTGGAACAACCTTCAAGTCAAAGTGCATAATACAAAAACTGCACATACCTAAATAAATTATTAGTTCAATCTTGGATGAATCAAATCTTAGAAAAATATCTTAAATTAAATTTATGTTTGAAGAATATATTAGAAATGTTTTGCTTGCAATAATCTATGTAATATATTGCAATAAATAATCAGACACAAGCAAATCAATTTAAATTTCATTAGTGATTTGTTGAATTGCATAAGCTTCCAAACGATTAGAAAAACTCGTCTAGGATCGAAGGAAGCATATCCTTAACTTTTGGAGTCGGAAGACTTTGATCAAAAGCCCTGCTCTGATACCAATTTTTGGGTGAAAATATGGACAACAATGGTCAAGAATAGGGGGTTGAATAGACCCTTTCCTAAATTAGACATTTTTCAAAAACAATTTTAGGTCCCGTGTACGAAATCAAAAGTTTTAAAAAATGAGCGGAAGAAAAACACAAAATAAGAATAGAAGCATCTCAATGAAACACTGCATATGAAATAGTATATGATGTTCTATAGGCATTCTACTGCTTAAAATGCAAGCCAATCACATGACTAAAGAAGTAGATTTTTAACAAAACTATTTATAAACACATAGCTTATAGATTCTAACAAGACATGATTGAAGTCATGATACTTCAATAATATTGATGCACCAAATACCTAAGCTTATAAACTAAATTGCTATAATCAAATTCTATCTTAAGTGGTATACATCAATGCAAACATATAACGATGCAATCACATAACAATGGGTACTAGAAAAATAAAAGAGTTAAGGAAAGAAGAAAAGATACACAATAATATATAGTGGTTCGACTATCATCCTCGCATTTCCTACTCAACTATTTAATGGTGTTAAAAACCATCGGGAAATAATCACGATCTTCCACTATTTTGATAAGTTTGATCACATTATTTTCATTACAACAAACTATCATACAATAATTCACTATGTTGATGTAGACACTACAAGCTGCTAACAAAAGTCAAGATCACTAAAGGATTTGATCCAATAACCTTTGCTACACACAATAGTTCTAATCCAAGTATTTGTATATGGAAATACACTTGATTCCACCGATCTCTTGTCTGAGCAATTGTCATTGCCAAGCATTAATCGATAACTCCCAACTTTGTATGTGAGCAATCTTTCTTCAACTCCACCAAAGATGGATAACTTTACATCCCCGCCTTACAGACAATTGATACTTGATCTCGCCAATATCTTCCTTAGAGTATAATGGAAACTCTATTCTTGGTGAACAACAAAAAAACACCAAACTGCATCCAAGAAACAGTACATGCCCTTGTTACAAACAACAAACTTCACAAAAAAAATTAGCAACCCTAATGTGCCACTAGTCTCCCTCATCACTCAATCTTTAGAGATGAGGCCTCAACATGGAAACAGACTAAGGAATAATATGATGAATAATTCCAGAGTATCCCACAATAATATACAAAGACAAGGTGTTAGTCAAGTGTTTTAGATGAATGTTAATGAAGAACATATACACAAGCTTATCTCAAGTTTCTAGATGGATGTGTCTTAGGTTTGATTGTTATCAAGAAATTAATTACCCATGAACAAATACAAGATTAATCAGTTCCCCCTCTCTAATTCACTCAAACACAACAACTAGTTGCACAAGACAAGATGCAACAAAAAGAATCAATTCAATCATGAATTCATGGTCAAGAAGTTGCAATGGTGAAGAAAATAAAGAATCGTGATGATATGGATAAACACACAAAGAATAGAAGACTAAAACACATTTTGTATCTACGGGTATCACCATAGTTTTCACACTTATTGATTTCACCAGAAGAAATAACTAGTTTAATAAGAAATGGAAAATTAGAATTTTTAATACCTGATTCGAATCAAGAAGGAATTGCGATTCGAATCAATCTAGACAGGCCCTAAATGGTTGTTTTCAAAGCTCATGTTTCGAATCAAGAGTTACACATGATTTGAATCAAATGAAGCTATGATTCGAATCAAGTTCAAAATATGATTCAAATCAGTCTGTCTAGAAACATTTACCATCTTCCAAAGGCGTGTGATTCGAATCAGAAACAACACATGATTTGTATCAAATACCAAAACATCCAAATTTAAAAGGTTCTAACTTGTGATTCAAGCTACGCATGTGGAAATGGAAAATAGTAATTACATTGGCCCAAAATGGAAATGCCAATCAAGAATAAAGAGAATGCCATTATTTAAATGAATATGGTTCTTAGTTATACAATCTAATGATAATAGCTAAAACAATTAAAGTGATAAAAGCATACAAGCACACAACTAGAATATTATTAAAATTACAAATACGCAAGACTATTAATCAATAATCAAATTGACAGAAACATCAAAACACAAATACTTAAAGCACATAAAATATAGCATAAGATATTTTGTGCTTTCACTCTCCCCATTTTTTATGTTTCGCAAACATATGAGATTATTGTTGATGAAATAACCATAGTATTTGAAATTTTATTTTATTGGTCATAAAGAATCCGGTAACTTAGCATACACTACTTCTTTTGAGTTGTACAAGTAACTCTCCCTCTGCATTAAACACTTAATACGCCTAAATATTGACACTATATCGACCACTTTACCCCCTTTGTCAAATATAAAAAAGGAAGAAAAGGATAAACGCAAACTGAAACTAAGATAGCATCAAAGCCACTAAGAAATATAAAATCCAAAGTGAATTACAAGCACATACATCATAAAATTGCATGTTAGGATTAACATAAATACACAATTTGAAGGATATAACAAGATTAAAATAGCAATAGAACAAATAACAAAAATACTAATGACACGTCAAATAAAACCAAAAGTCACATGGTACATAATCAAAATATGATCAGGGGAAATATAGTGCCAATCCAAAATGACACAATTAAAACCAAATATGCTAAAATGTCATGTAGTGAAATGCATGAAATGCAACATCATGGTAAATCAATAGAAAAAATATCAGAAGGATCAAATGAAGAGGGAGGTGATGCAGTAACACTTCCATCCAAAACTAAAGTGGAGATATTTGCTGCAGCATCAACAAATGAATGATGGAAGATGAAACTATTACCACCAAGGTAATCAATAGTAATTTTCAACGCTTGAATCTGAGGTGTCATCTTGGACCTATTGTCCTCATTATCAAGACCAATCACATTAATGCATGCCATAATCCTGTCCTCCTTAACTTGACTGTTAGCCAATAGATTTTTTAGCATGTCATTGTTTACCTGGGGATTTGGTAAACAACCGCTGATCCTCCAAATGGTTACTTATTTGGTTACTCGCAGGATCGATCAGATTGATCCTATGGACATAGGTTGATTTTGAAGTTTAATTAATGTGGATAAGGCTTTAAGTAAATTGGTTAAAGTAAATTGCATAAAGGAAAAGGCTTGGTAAAATAAACAAGGCTGGAATGTAAAGGTTCGACAGGAATCTTAAAGGGAAAAGCATGTAAAATACTGGAAAAGTAAATGACTTGAATTGATTAAATTGGTGTTTCACACATACATTTCTCAACAATTCGTTCGCTCACACTGGGTACTTGAATCTAAATGAGTGACTATGTATTTATTGTGAACACACGCGAGAAACTACACGTCTACTCTTATTTATACAAAAACCTTCCAAGTAACCGTCGGGCAGTTACACTGCTTCGAGATCAAGCCACTTGTCACGTTCTCCATGCTCGACGCCCCAGATCCTTGCACGTTCGCACGTAGTAACTGCTGGAAACCGTTTTCCCTCCAAAGCTTTGAATTTCAAACTGCTCCACTCTGGACCATCGAACACGTTCGTCAAGAGACGTCTTCGACGAAACTCCTTCGACGTCGAAGGCAATCAGCCTCCTTCCTTGGAAGAAATCTTCTAAGTATTTGGCCATCTTTCGACGGTCACTTCGACAGGCTTAGCCAGTCGAAAGCATCTTTCAGCTTTTAATGGCTGTCATCAATTGAAACAAAGGTGTCGAATTTAGGAGCCAACAAATTGCCCCCCAAGAATGCCTTATTTCGACTCTTGAAAAGAAAAAGGCATTCTTTGAAAACGCCATTCGACACCTGCTTGTCCACGCTGAGTCACAAGTTAACTTGTGCACTTTTTGTTGCTTTTTACCACTATTGGCAATCCCAAGAAACCATCATTGATTTGATCCTAGGACGTCACTGTCAGTACGGCGTGCAGAACCAAAACATCACTTCATAATTTGTCATTATGACAAATTCAAAAAACGAGGACGCACGCTGCGTCTCTCTGTTTCTGCAGAAACGGCCAAAACAACAGGATGCTGCCACGCGTCCCACTACTCCCTGCAGCATTAAATGACATTTAATGCCCTCGTTATTGGGAATTTCTCCCACTACTATAAATAGTAGTGAATATCCCATTGTGGGACTTTTCACGCAAACAATCTCTCAAACTCCCTTGCTTTCTTGCAAACTTGTTTCTCTTTACAGAAAAACTCTTCCCTTTCCAACTTCATCTTCACCCTCAACAATGGCTTCTGCTTCAACTGCCCCCAAGACTAACGCACCAACTGAACAAATTGCTAGGCCCAAGGTTTTTGTAACCGCTCCGGTAGTGAACGCTACAGGGAAACGAAGGGTCCCTGAACCATCTGATATCTCCGTCCGCGATGCTTACTCGCGTCACTTGATGATTCCGGTTGGATACTCCAACCAAATCTTCGCAATGGCTGGACCCATGAACCCCAGCATCTCTGAAGCTCTGAAGATCAAGAGCTACTTTCCCATTGTCGAGAAGCTCAAGCCAGTAGCTTGTGCTAAAAAGGATCCAGAAGATAACGAAGACCCCACACACGAGAAGATCGACCTTCGTTTCTTCAACAGAAGTGTTAGAGTTTTTAGGTCTTGCCCTAATCTCACCCAGGACTACGTTGCTTGGCTAACAAAGCTGGAAAAACATCAAACTCCAGTCTGGAAGGAGATGGGCATCTTTGACCTAATAATGCTGTCGAAGACAGGTTTAAACTACTCCCCAGAGATGCTTATAGCTTCGATGCTGTTCTGGGATAACTCTCACTTCACCTTTCACCTCCCATGTGGGATGTTAACTCCCACACTCTTCGACGTAGCAGCCATCACTGGCCTTCGACCAACCGGAGATTACTTCGACCCGGAAGAGATGTCGGAGGACCAAATTGGCTTTTCTGAGACGAAGCCAACATTCACCACCTTTATCAACCACTTTCATGACAAGTCGACAGACACAGTGTCCGACGTTGAACACATAGCGTTTCTAGCCTTATGGCTAACTCGCTTCGTGTTCTGTTCGAAGTCCCTGCAAGTGACCAAAAAGATGGTCACCCTGGCCACCCAACTGCATCACCGTCAGAACATCTGTCTGGCAGAACTAATTCTGGCCAGTCTTTATGACTCCATCAGCAATGGGGTTACTCTTTTGAAGCATATCGAAGATAGGAACAGTCTGCTACTCGCTGGGCCTTTCTGGTTACTTCAACTGTGGCTTAACGCCACTTTCGAGTCTTTCTTACCCAGGAAGACTCCGATAAATGAACAAGCCTCAGCGATAGCTAACAGACGGATCGAAGGAATTAGGCTGGCTCTACTGACGCCTATGGAAGATGGGCTAGAGTTCCAACAAACCTTCACTAACTTCGTGCTGATGTTCGCTCGAAGGAAGGAATTCGTTTCGACTATGGCTCCATTTGCTCAGCGAAAGGTGGGGCCAGCTTGGTTCACAAGGCCACATCCTAAGGAATCGAGTGGTCCCAATGTTGATGAGCACACCATACTGTGGGAGGCATTCCTTACTCCAAGGATTATGCCTCTTCGATTTAAAAGTTCTAAGACTCATCTGAGTCTGCTGGCCTATCAACCAAACCTGGTATCTCGCCAGTTTGGTATCATCCAAACCCTGCCTTCTCCCATTTTCCAAAAAGAGAAGTCAATGTTGTACTTCTGCAACGATTATACAGAAGACGCTGCTACCAAGCATATTGGAAGATATGCTGGTCGAACCATCCTCTCGCTGTTCAACTACCAGCTTAACTTCCTTTGTTCGCCATCTTTTGAAGAATGGTGGAGAAGCTATTACGCTGAGTACTTCTTCGACGAGAAGGACTTTACAGCAGAGTTGCAGAAGTCTTTTGTCCTCGTATTTGACAAAGTAAAGAAATGTAAGTTCATACTCTCACATTACTTTTTATCTTTCTCTTCGACTGTTAGCTTGTTAACTTTCCTCTTCGCTTTCAGTTGTTCGAAAACCTTTGGTCAAGAAGGCTCCAGGAGGCCCACAAGGAGGAGTCCCTTCGACCAAACCTCCACCGCCGGCGAAGACTATAGCGCCGGCGAAGACAACAGGCAACCAACAGGGGGAAGGCTCTTCGATGAGGCCTCCTGCATCGGTAACCAGATTTTCTTCATTTGCAATCTGGCTTTCGATTTTTTATTTTCGACGTAATTATTCAATCGAATTCCTATTGGTTTTATAGGCCCCTTCGCCCAAGAAAAGGGCAGCCTTGGTGATCGAATCGGGGAGTGACGACGACAGCGACGCCCCTCCTACTCCCTTAAAGAGGAGAAAGTTAACGAAGGACGCTTCTGTTCCTACTCCAGCTCCTGAAGGTCGAACCGTCAGAATAAAGGTTGGTGCAAGAAAGCCTAGGCCACCTGCAGTGGTCATCGAAGAACCAACTGAGGAGGAACTGAACGCTCTAGTTAACAATCCTGTCGAAAGTGATAATTCCAGCCCTGGGGCTGAAGCCAATCCACAGGTAATCTATTGGACCCTTCTTGTAACTTAGGCATAAATACCAGTATTTGATTATATCTCTTTCGACATCTGAAGATTTGTCTTCTTCCTCTTTTTCAGGAAACTACTGGAAGTTCCCCACCAAGGACTTCAGAAACTCTGGAATCTGCTGACCTTAGCAGGCCTCAGGTGCAAGATTTGGGCAATGACGAAGCCCACACTGAGCATGAGGCCAATGCTGAAACAGTGGAGAAGACAACTGAAGAACCTATGGCGGAGGAAACACAGCCAAAAACGGTTCCTGTGGTGGTCTTGTCGTCAGAAGAGAATCCTGAAGGAAGAGACCAAGGCAATGGCGAAGAGAATCAAGATGCTGTTGTCGAAGCACATGAAGGTGGTACTGGCGAAGAACACCAGGATGACGCCAGCGAAGAACCACAGAATGACGCTGGCGAAAGACCCCAAGGTGAAGTTAACGAAGAACCTCGAGTCGACGCTAGTACCGCCTCAGTTCGAGTCGAAGAACAACCAAACGAGGCACTCAGCATTCAACAGCCTCCAGTCCAAGATAATGCTATGGCAAGGGTCACCTCCTCAAAGCATAGGTCGAAAGAAGACCTGGAAATCTTGAAGCGAACTGACCCTATCAGCTACCTCAATGCAATCGTTGAGAGTAAGAGTTCTTCCGACACCAGTCAGGAAATTCCTACTTTGTCGGGGAAATCTACTGAGACTTCTCCTCTTGATGATGCATTGGCGAAGGTCAAGGCCCAGTTCTTCAAGAGAGATTTAATGAAGGCTTTAGAGGGTGACCCCACTGCTCCATCTTGCTTGAAAGAGGTTCTGAATGCTGTTGATTTCGATGCTGTAGCTCCAGAAATCTCAGACTTAATCATGGAATTACATTCTATGATTGACCAAGTCTCAGCGGATTACCGGCGCCAACGAAATTTCAACAGTCAGCTCGAAACGTTGCATGGCAGGAGCTTATCTGCATGGACTGCCGTCACAAGTTCGACTTCTCGAATTGCCGAGTTGTCGAAACAGAAAGCGTCTGCACAGGAAAGGTTCGATGCTATTGAGCGAGAGAATGTCTCCTTCCGAGCACAAATTGCAGAGATAGAGGCGAAGATAAACGCCAACACTGTGCTCCAGGAGGAAATTCTTTCGACCATCCCAGACGCTGAGAGCCAGACTGAGGTTAAGCAAGGCCTGGAGTTCGCTGAGAGGGCCCAAAGCCTCGACGCTCAAATTGCCAAACTGGAGCAAGAGAAATCTTGGTGCAAGAAGAGGTTGGATTTGCAGCATGCTAAGTATCTTCGACTGAAGAATTCTCTTTCTTTTTGATTCTCTTTTGTAATCATCTAGTGTAATCGCTTTCGACAACAATTGCCATTTTGGCAGAAATTAATAAAAATTTCCATTTTGGCATTTCTATGGTTAATTTAATTTATTATTTTATTTTTATCTCTTGAAGTATAGGCTTGTATTTTTTCAAATATTTACCATTTACTCTCAAGAGTCTTTTATCACCACTTATCTCTTCGACTTCATAGGCTCCACCAGAAAAAGTTTGGATAACTCTGAAGGGTCCTTCCCATTTGGGTGACCATTTCCCCATGCTTCGATCCCGTCGATCCATGGGAAGAATTACCTTCCAAACTAAATCTTCAGGCAAAAACACCTTAGGTTTTACCTTTCTATTATAAGAGTCTTCGACTCTTTTCTTCTGAAGCCTGAGCAAGTCGAGAGCGTGTAATCTCTCTTCGTCTAAATCCACCAATTCATCTAACATCATATTCCAATAAACCTCAGAAGGAATATCATAATGCCTCTGAACTCTTGCAGATTGAAGACAAATTTCTGCTGGCAATACTGCATCATGGCCAAAAGTTAGCCTATATGGTGTTGTACCAGTGGCTTCTTTTGGGGACGTTCGACAAGCCCATAAAATCTGGTCTAACGTCTTATGCCAATTCTTTGGTTTCTTCCCAACATGCTTCTTTATCAAGCCAATTACCACTTTGTTAGCTGCTTCGACTTGACCATTCGCCTGTGCATAGTAAGGCGTGGATGTTAAGAGTTTGAAACCTGTTTCCTGAGCAAATTCCTGCATCTTTCGACCAGTGAAAACTGAACCTTGATCAGTTGTTATTGTCTCAGGGATTCCATACCTAAAAATAATGTTCTTTTGAATGAATTCAATGACATTTTCTTGGTCTACATTGACTAAAGGGACTGCTTCGATCCACTTAGTAAAATAATCAATGCCTACCAATATGTATTTCTGGCTCTTTGATGATGCTGGTCGAATCTCTCCAATAAGATCCAACGCCCATCCTCGAAAGGGCCAAGGCTTCACTATCGAGTGAAGTTCGCTTGCTGGTACATGCTGGATGCCTGTATGAACTTGACACTCTTGGCAACCTTTGGCGAACTCAACACAATCTTTCAACATAGTGGGCCAATATAGTCCTTGTCGAAACAACAACCATTTCATCTTATGGCCTGCTTGGTGAGCCCCACATGCCCCAGCATGCGTAGTCGAAAGGGCTATGTATGCTTCAGTTTCACTTAAACATTTCAGCAACACCCCTTCAGGCGTCTTCTTGAATAACTCATTACCCATGAGTACAAAACTCAACGCCCTGTATTTTGTTTTTCGTTCTGTCGGAGCTCCTGGATTTTGAAGATAGTCCACAATGGGTTTCCTCCAATCCTGGTCTGACAAATTATCAATGAACGAAATCTCGAAGTTTGAGTGATCAGCGTATCCTAACCTTGTTGATTCCAAGTCTGTTGGTGATAGACAAGTCGCTCTTATCTTCTCTCGAACTTCGATTGCTCTTTGTAATCTCGTTTTTGAAATTTTATACCCAGATGCAATCTGTGCCAAGTCATTGGCTATTTGATTTTCGACTCTGGGTATGTGTCGAATATTGACACTTTCAAATTGTTTCAATAAACGATTTGCAATCACAAAGTACATAATGAGATTCTCTCTTATGCATTTATACTCCTTTGTGACTTGCTTGATGACTAACTCTGAGTCTCCCATTATTTCGACTCGAGTTGCCCCCAATTCCAACAATATTTCAAGGCCAGTAATTAGAGCTTCATACTCAGCCTCGTTGTTCGAACAAGAACCTTCGATTTGATACTTGAATGTTGTTGGAATTTTGTCTGGAGAAATAAGCAGGACTCCTACTCCTGTTCCATTTTTATGGCTGGAACCATCGAAGTAGAATTTCCAAGGTTCTATCTCCACATAGTTAATATCCTCGACTTGAATAGAGTGGTCGACTATGAAGTCTGCAACCACTTGTCCTTTTACTGCCTTAAGAGGCATAAAGGTCAAGGAGTATTCAGTCAATGCTAATGCCCACTTGCCAATTCGACTATGCAAGATAGGTTTCGACAACATATATTTGAAAACATCAAAATGAGACGAAACATAAACATCAACTGGTTTTATATATTGTTTGAGCTTTGTACAAGAAAAATACAGACATAGACACAATTTTTCAACTTCGCTATATCTAGTTTCTGCATCATTCAAAACTCGACTGAGATAATAAATGGGTCTTTCGACTCCATTCTCATCCTCTTGGGCTAACATACTTCCCAGAGTTTTATCAGATGCAGCTATGTACAATCTCATACTCCTATTGCTACAAGGAGGCACCAAAATAGGTGGCTTAGTGAGGTACCCTTTGATTTTGTCGAAGGCTTCTTGTTGCTCTTGCCCCCATTCGAACCCCTCCTTATTCAGTCGAAGCAAGGGTGAAAAGGCCTGAGCTTTCCCACTTAGGTTAGATATAAACCTTCTCAAGAAATTTATCTTGCCTAAGAGAGATTGCAATTCCTTCTTATTCGATGGCGCTTTCGCTTCCAAAATTGCCTTCGTCTTGTTCTGATTGATTTCGATCCCTTTCTTGTGGACAACGAAGCCCAAGAAATCTCCAGCTTTTACGCAGAACGCACACTTCAAAGGGTTCATCTTCAGACCATGTTCTCTCATTCTTTCGAATGATTGTCGAAGGTGGTCAATGTGACTCTTCCTGGAAACAGATTTTATAACAATATCATCAATATAAACTTGCATAAACGTGTTAATAAAATCATGGAAGATAGTATTCATTGCTCGCTGGTACGTTGCCCCAGCGTTCTTTAGGCCAAAAGGCATCACTACCCATTCGTAAGTGCCTAAGGCCCCAGGACATCGAAAAGCTGTTTTCGACACATCCTCTTCAGCAATGAAAATTTGATTATATCCTGAATAACCATCGAGCATACTCAGGTATTCGTAGCCAGCGGCAGAATCGACTAGCATTTCCGCCACAGGCATTGGATATTCATCTTTGGGGGTGGCAGCATTCAGATCTCTGAAATCTATGCACACCCTTAATGTGCCATTTTTCTTAATTACTGGCACTATATTGGCAATCCATTCGACGTACCTTGTAACACGAATGAACTTGCATTTCAGAAGTCTTTCGACCTCCGTTTTGATCTTCGACAATATTTCTGGAGCGAAGCGTCTTGGATTTTGCTTGATTGGCTTCTTTCCAGGTTTGATTGGCAACTGAAGTTCTACCAATCCTCTGTCGAGACCGGGCATTTCGTCGTAATCCCATGCAAAACAGTCTTTAAACTCTTTCAGCAATTGGATTACTTCCAACCTAAGTTCTGGATCAATTCTGGCGCTGATGTAAGTTGGCCTATTCTCTGATCCTTCGCCTAAGTTGATTTCTTCTAAAGGGTCTTGTGCTAACATCTTAATGTTGTTCGCCAAGGGATCCTTTTCGAAGCCCAGAGGCTCATCGTCATAGATCGCGTCGAGCCTCTGTTCCTGCATTCCTTCTGTCGAGATGTCAGGAGGTTCTGGGTCAAAATCTTTTCCAGGACCTATAACTGGTGGCTCTGGGTCGAAATCTTTTCCAGGACCTATATCTGGTGGCTCTGGGTCGAAATCTTTTCCAGGACCTGCAGAAGGTAGTACTTGGTCATTGGCCTTGGTGGCCATATATTTTACTTCGGCTTCGAGAGCCGTTATCATCTTGGTTTCAGCCACATAGGCCGAAATTCGCTTCAGAGATTGTGACTCAGTCATTATCACTGAATTCACTTCCCCAACCAGTTGGTTGGATACCAGTTAGCCCACTGAATTCTATGTGTGACACGTCCTCTCTGTCCCATTGGAAACCATGCTCAGGATGCAGGTATAGGGAACAAAAGGTGTTTGGCGCTGGCGCCATGTCGAAATCAGGAGCTGGACATGGCCCTATGTGAGCCAAGTTTTTGTCGAAATCCGTTACACCCAAGTGGTTTACTTCGCCAAGGTAGTAACTCTGATCAGCCTCTATGTTTTCGACCAACCCATCTGGGCGCCATAGAAGCAGTCTTTGATGCATCGATGAAGGCACAGCACCTACACCATGTATCCACTCACGACCTAACAAAAGGTTGTAGTTAGGTTTGGCTGAAATGACCATGAACATTGTTGGTCGAAGGATCGACCCAACTTTTATGTCGAGCTGGATCACTCCCATGGTGGTCCCAATGCCTCCCTCATAGTTGGACAGGACCATATTGTGAGGTTTTATTTCTTCATCCCTTTTGCCAATCTTTATTAGCACAGAATGAGGGATAATATTGATAGTGGCCCCACAGTCGACCAATATCTTGTTCACAGTGGTCTCTTCGAGCTTAGCCCTTATGAACAAAGGTTTGAGGTGATTTTTCATCGCCTCTGTGGGTGGCTCGAAGAAGCCATTTTGTTCTTCTGTAGTGCCATTGTTCATGACAAAATAGCACACTGGCCTGTGTCTGGCCATTTCTTGTTCCATCTCCCAGTCACTGGTTTCGACTTCTACTTGTCGATTGAATTCCCTAGGCAGCATTGAAACAACGTTCACCATTATGTCCAGGGTATCGTCGGACTCAGCATCATCTTCGTCTTCGACTTCGCTCTGGTTAGGCCAAACTAGCCTGTTGGTAACTGGTTCTCTCTCAAGAGGCTTTCTTTGTTTCCTTTGAGGCACATTCGAACTAGTTTCAGCCTTAGGTTCATTGGTAGCCTCCCTTTCAGCTTTTCGCCTTCTTTGATACCTCCTCCATTGGGATCTCGACATAGGATTTTTTCCCTTGTAGTTGCTGGACACTTGAGCAACTTTGGGTGCAGCAACTTGAGGATCTTTCTTCTGGATTAAAGAGGAACCTCTTGGCACTTCGAAAGAATGCCATTTGTCTTCACTTGGCCTTTTCCGGCCAGATGTTTTGTACCAAGTGTCTACTGGTACATTTGTTGGAGGCCTAAAAGTCAAAGGCCTCTTGTCTTGATTAGAACCCCTTCTGGGATCATGTCGAAGGTCAGAATTCTCCCTTCTCTTGTTCGCTGCTCTCACTCCTTGGATGTGCTCAGCAGCTTTTTTGTCAAAGATGGAACTACATCTTGGACATAGCATGACCTCTGATTTCTTCTTCTGGCATCTTTGTAAAAAATCTGCCAAGTTTTCGTTTTCCTTAGGGAAAGCCGTTTTATTTGCCTGCTCTTGCCTTATGGCCTCTTCTGAAGCTTTAGGGTCAGAAAGTTCAACCATGTTGATGTTCATGGTATCCTTAGTAGCAAGAGTTAGTTGTTTCATTTGTGTTTCCAGTTTCTCCGTCTGGCCTTGTACAGTGGCCAATTGGGAACTGGGCTTTGGTCCAGTTTTTTGTACTTCAGCAGTCTTCGACTTTGGGTCTTCGACCGCTTTCTGGACAGCCTCAATTGTCTTCCTGGATAGGTTTCCAGAAAAACTGCCAAAAATTGGCATGTTGATGTGGTCCTTAGAGACTTCGACCATGTTAATGCCTGGCTTCTTCGACTGGATCTTGGTAGCCTCTATCATGTTCACCTCAGAGGGCTCTGCATAGTGGGCTTCAGCCTTCATTGGATTGGAGTCGACAGCCATGGGGGATTTGTCAGCAAACTTTAATCTCCCTTCCTCAATAGCGTCTTGGACAAGATTCCTGAAAAGAAAACATTGAGAAGTTTTATGGCCCAGAAAATTATGATATTTGCAAAAACCCCTCTTCTTTCTTTGATCAAGAGGAGGCACTTTTACCCCAGGGGGTACTATCATTTGGCCATCTTTAACTAGCAAGTCGAATATTTCATCACATTTTGTGATGTCAAAACTATAAGTCTTTTTTGGGAACCTATCATTGGTCTTGTCTGGACCAATGGGATTTTTCCCATTTGAGGGGACTAACTGTTTACAAGAGTATGGAGGCCCTTGTTTCAGTTCTGCTAAATCGACCTCTCCTTCCTCGACAGCTAAAGTATCGTCGAAGGATTCTAGCTCTTCGTCATCCATCTCAACGTAAGCTATTCTCTCTCTCTTGTGAGTTTTTGTTGCCTTAGCTTTTTCAGCTTTAAGGCGTTCGACTTGTCGAACTCTATCGGCCAGTTGGGCCATGTCTCTTAGGTACTGGGTATCTAGCTTCTTCCTAATGGAATAATCTAAACCGCCTGCGGCCATTTCGACCAGCTCATGTTCTGGCACTTGTGTGAAACATCTCGCCTTAAGCAACCTAAACCTATTTAGATATTCGTCTATAGGTTCAGTGAAACGTCTCTTAACACTCGCCAGTTCTTTCAGGCTTATCTTGGTTTGCCCCATATAGAATTGTTCATGGAACAATCTTTCCAATTGGGTCCAATGGTGGATCGAATTGGGGGGGAGAGTTGTAAACCAAGTAAAAGCATTCTTGGTTAAGGAACTTGGGAAGTATTTGATTCTTAGGTTTTCATTATTTGAAATGTCTCCTGCTTCGATCAAATACCTAGCCACATGTTCGACAGTGGATTCTGTCGTGTCCCCAGAGAACTTAGTAAATTTGGGGACTTTGGTTCTAGGGGGTAAGTCAGTTTGTAACACATATTCTGACAATGGAGATGTAAAGTTGGGCCTTCGAAAGCCCATGTTCATTCCATTCTGAGTCATGATTCTTTCGATCATGGTTGCCAGATTGTTTTCCAATCCCATGTTTTGGTATTGGACATGCTGAACCACTTCGTCAGCATTTTGGTTTCTGTTAACTAACCTAACCTCTGGGGCTATTACCCTAGGTTCTTCGACAGGTTGTTCTACAGGCTGTTGGGCCTGATTAATGGTGGTTTCCTCCTCTACAAATATCCCCTGATTTCCTCTTATTTGCGCCCTTTGGGGCTGTCGAATAGGTGGGGGTGCTCCAAAGAAGTCAGCCAAACGCGTCATTTGCGCAGTAACTTGCTGATTCGACTGAGTAGTATTTTGTATTAGAGGATTTAGCACTGTACTCAAAGTTTGTGCCAACATTTGCACCATATCATGGTTGCTTTCGTCCATCTGTTGCCTCAAGACTGCTGTCGAGGCATTTGTAAGGCCATGGGCTACTTGGGCCGTTCCTCCTAAGAGTTGGGTCCTATTTCTATTCGCCATGCCTACTCCAGAGCCTTGGAGTGGCGAAGTGGCACTCACGAAAGGTTCTGAATAAGTGGACGCAGCATTCGTTAGGCTTGCCAATTCAGAAGTTGGCATACCATAGAATGGAATAAATCCTGGGGGAACCACTGGCCTTGGGCCAGTATTCCCCCTTGGAGGGGGAGTTCCCAAAGTCATTCTGGGGCCTGCAAACGAAGTCGTTGGCCCCGTGGTTGTGACTGACACCGCTGGTATCGAACCAGCATTCGTCGCTTCGCTAACGGTCATATTAACCGTTGCTCCCACACTTGTTTGTGGGATTTCATTGTTGTTTGGCGGATTCGCCATTTCTTCCCTTCTTCTGGCAGTATTATTATCGTTGGTGTATATTCTACCACTCCTCAATAACATACAACTCGAAAAGATGAGATTTTTCAACAATCAACACACAGTCCCATCAGGTGTGCCAATTTGTTTACCTGGGGATTTGGTAAACAACCGCTGATCCTCCAAATGGTTACTTATTTGGTTACTCGCAGGATCGATCAGATTGATCCTATGGACATAGGTTGATTTTGAAGTTTAATTAATGTGGATAAGGCTTTAAGTAAATTGGTTAAAGTAAATTGCATAAAGGAAAAGGCTTGGTAAAATAAACAAGGCTGGAATGTAAAGGTTCGACAGGAATCTTAAAGGGAAAAGCATGTAAAATACTGGAAAAGTAAATGACTTGAATTGATTAAATTGGTGTTTCACACATACATTTCTCAACAATTCGTTCGCTCACACTGGGTACTTGAATCTAAATGAGTGACTATGTATTTATTGTGAACACACGCGAGAAACTACACGTCTACTCTTATTTATACAAAAACCTTCCAAGTAACCGTCGGGCAGTTACACTGCTTCGAGATCAAGCCACTTGTCACGTTCTCCATGCTCGACGCCCCAGATCCTTGCACGTTCGCACGTAGTAACTGCTGGAAACCGTTTTCCCTCCAAAGCTTTGAATTTCAAACTGCTCCACTCTGGACCATCGAACACGTTCGTCAAGAGACGTCTTCGACGAAACTCCTTCGACGTCGAAGGCAATCAGCCTCCTTCCTTGGAAGAAATCTTCTAAGTATTTGGCCATCTTTCGACGGTCACTTCGACAGGCTTAGCCAGTCGAAAGCATCTTTCAGCTTTTAATGGCTGTCATCAATTGAAACAAAGGTGTCGAATTTAGGAGCCAACAGTCATCAAGGAGCACCTTCACATTAGTAAATGCAGAAGAAGAAGTACCAATATCAGAAACAATAACAGTCACGATAGCTCTCTTTCATGGCTCCACAACCCTGTCGTCATACACTTTTCTGCCCGACATCTCAAGATAGTAGTAAATGCCATTTTTGTTTCTATAGTATCACATTTTGGATACCACAAACTCATCCATACCAATGAGAGCTCCCACTAAATCCTCTTATTTGGATTTAATGCCATTTTGTTCCAAAATTATCTGAACAAAGGATGAAAAGAAAATATATTTAGTTTTGTTGTCTCTATAGTGAATCGTTATGTCATTAATCAATCTAACCCAATAATTACTCCATCAATGAGACACGACATATGGTAGAGGTTAGAGTCATCAGCTCTTCTCGAATTCTTCAGTTTCCTGTATAAAATCTTAACCATAATCTAGTAACAATATTATGTCAACATTTACCTGACTGATGAGAAAATTTTCCATGCTCATATCAACAACAAACTTAAAGATATACATCAAAACCTAAGTATGATAGTATCCAATAAACTTTTCGTCATTTAAATCAATTGGACCATCACCAGATTTCAAATCAATATACTTCTAAAAGTCATTGACCCTTTATTGGACATCTTTTTCAGAGTACCATCATTAGATTATTTGCTAGCTTGAGTCTTACTTCTGGCTTTCTTAGGAATTGGAGCAATGGGTGAGAGAGATGGAGAAATTGGATGTTTCCCTTGTTGCTCTTCAAATTAGCCCTTGGATTGGAGTTGAGAAGCCATTATAATGGTGATAATTAATGAGTGATCAAGATGATGATATGATGGGAAATAAAGTTTTGAAATTTGCTCAGAGGGTTTTCAAAAACGAGAATGATAAATGAAATGAGTTTCAAAAAAGAAATCTGAATTGAAAAATTGGTATTTGCGTGGCTTTTCAGTTCGTGATACGAATCACATTTAAAAATTAATTTGAATTAAGCATTTTATTTTTAAGTGAAAGAAGCATTGATTTGAACCACGTTTAAAGTATGATTCAAATCAAATCCAACAGTCCCAAATCTCAGATCCTTGATTTGAATCATGGGTTCAATTCAAAATTCAATGATTCGAATCATAATGTTTAAATTAATATAAATTGGAAATTTGAGACTTGAAACCTTTTTTCACTCAGAAATAAACACATCTTGTAATGAATATGATAAAAAGATTTTAATGTGATGCATGAATGATAAAATGATTGAGTGTATTAATGCAAATGTTTAAATGTGATCTTTAATGCAAATGCATTTGATGTGAAAAATATTTTCAATTCTAAAAAATGAATGAGAATGCGTGAAAGTATGAGATGCATATGAATGCAATGAACGACTGATCAAAATATTAGCAAGTTGTGATACAGTGGGAGAACTGACTTGAGATGTTTTGCGTTTTATCGCAAATGTTGCGATTAGCAAGAGTCGTCACCGAACTTTTCTTTTATCCAAAAGGAAAGGTGAAAAAGCACATGAAAGACCTTTGAGATTGTTTCTTGAATTCGAGGGGTAGATTATGAAAAAGGAAGGTATTAGCACCCTTTTCATCCATGGTTTTCCATGGGCTCTTAGTTACTTGCTAGATCACTTGCTTTTTTTGTTTTGAAATTGTGCTTTGTGTGGTTTTGAAAGTATTTTGTAAAAGAGGCCATTGTTTAGGCAATCTTTTTAATGATTCCCATTCATAAGAATGTATATAAAGATGTTTGTCTTTTTGAAAATGTTTTCAATGTTTGTAAGATGTTTTGAAATGTGTGTTTTTGTTATGGAAAATAGCAAGGATAGTTGTTTTGAAAGAGAGCAAGTAACTAGAACTAATCTACCTACTCAAATGTCTTTCTTGTTCATTTTCTTTTCCTTTGATATTGTTGTCTTACCATTGGTTTGGTAAGCAACTCTATCTTTGGATGTAAACGGGACGGGCGCGGGTCATCGTATAACCATGATTAGCAATGTTGCAAAGTATCTTAGCATTTTTGAGGGACCAAGATCATTTTGTAAGGCAACTTTAAATAGTGTCATCGAGGGACTATGATCTTATATTTGTTTGTTTTTGTCAAGATACTTCCCATGCGTAATATGGCCATTTTTATGTAAGGCAACCAAGTGGGGTAACCCTAAGGGTGCTTGTGCGCAAGTGTATTATTTTCATGCTTTGATTTTGTCTTGGATTAGGGTTTTCTATTTGATTTGTTTTTATCCATACAAATCCTAATTACTAGCATGGTATATAAAAGCGGTAAACTGCGTAATTTAAAGATTACTACGCTATTACAACATTTAATGGGAGGGGGTATACAAATTATAAATGGGGATTTACAATAATGTAAATCTAATTAAGCTATTACAA
Source organism: Vicia faba (assembly GCA_948472305.1). NCBI lineage: Eukaryota > Viridiplantae > Streptophyta > Magnoliopsida > Fabales > Fabaceae > Vicia > Vicia faba. The sequence goes on from OX451741.1 coordinate 1,473,396,444, forward strand.
CCAAATCAAATTTGTACGAATATTTGAATAAACAATATACAATATAATTTAAATATGCAATGTTATGTATATGCAAGAAAAAGAAATTTGCTTTATTTTTCATATGAAGAAGAGTTTTAAATTGAACCTAATAATATTAAAAAAAAAGTAAATTATTTCTTGAAAAGAAAGTGGTTAACCCTAATTTCTAATTTAAAAGAAAATAAAGTTCTTTAAGTATTATTTTTGTGTATTTTTTGTCTTAAAATAATAAATAATATTTATGAAAATATTTAGTCTTTTTATATGTCAAAATAAATATTTACAAGTGTGAAGAAAAAGGAATAAAAATATATCTAAGTCTATTTTTATTTTTACAAGTTTATTTAAGAAAAATAGTTAGTATATAATAAAATAAAATATATTTTTTTATGTGAAAATAAAATAAAATAAATCAAAATGCAATAGTTATCATATTTTATATTTTTTATGATTTTTTATGTTAAAGAAAATATTGAATAAAATGAAAATGAAAATAAAAATAAATAATAAAAAGATTGGGCCAGGGGTGCTGTAAGGAGAAAGGGAGGTAAGTGTTAGAAAAAAAAATGAGAAGCCCAGTTGCTGAGCCCACGTTGCCAAGTGACCAAAAAAGAAGCTGAAAAATGAGAAAATATACAAAAGGTAACACCAAGGTTCGAACCCACGACCTATACCTTTTCAGCGCGCTAGCTTGCCACTAGGGTGGCTGTACATCCTTAGTTCATATGAAACAAAAAATACATAACACATAATGCCTCCTTGCCTTGTACTTCATCTTCTTCCTCAAGCTAGCCAGAACCTATGTATCTTTCTCATTTCTCCATGATAATGGAAACTTCCAACATGAAAATGATAGTACTCTTTCTCACGATTTCAACCATGTAACTCATGTAAACTAACAGTCAATGATCAAAACTAATTTCAAAGGCCCTAATTTTAAACCTAATTTTTACAGAAATTTGAACTCTAAAATTCTCTATACGCAATGAATATAAATGAAATCTATGAACATGGTTGGTTTTAGCACAAGGATATCTACATTTTATCTTCACAAATCGTGACCAATAGATGCCTGTATGAAGAGATAGAAGTTGGAGTTCTTACCTCTTTCAGCTGAGATCGTGAATGGAGTTTGAGTGAGATTTATGAAGGCCTGAAGATTACTTTAGCTTGCCTGGGCCTCCCTGAGTATGTTCCAATCCTTGCCTTGCTTTGAAAGTGTCTGAATCTCTCTTTCCAAATCAACCTGCAAACTTGAAATGCAAAAATGGCAGATGGAGAAGGAGGAGTTACAGTGAATGGGTGATGGTCTGGAACACTTAGATATGAGGTAGGTTAAGTGTTTGAGTGATTAGAACTTGAAACGCACGAGTAAATTTCTGGATTGCTATGCTTGGTCTCAAACTGCAAGTTTTTGATAGGTTTTTGGTGATAGGTAGTTTTGGAGAGTTTCTGGCCTTGAGCAATCATGTCTTTTGTTGTAATGTGTTTGTGTATAAGTATAAGGAAGGTTTCTAATCCACTCCACAACATATTTCTCAATTATAGGATTTTTTCACTCTTACTTGCTTTTTAAAAAAGGTGAAGAAACCACTCTCTACATGCTTGTACATGCCTGCTTGGAGTTGGTACAAGTCCTAGACAACTTGCTTTTGGTTTATAGGACTTGTGTATGCATAGAAAACAGGTCCAATGCTCAAGAAGTGAAAAGTTGTAAAAGTCATGCTTTTCTAAAATGGCAATGGCAACTTTGTGCCATTTATGGAATTAAAGCTTGGACAAAGACTCTTGTGCTTGGATTAAGGCTTTATAATCTGTGTAAGCATTAAATTATGAAGTGAGAAACAAGTTTAAGACTTGTAAAGCAAGGATTAGGAAGCATAGGTTCAGATTTGAATTTTGTTCTTCATGGAATGGCTTGAAATCAAAGTGAGAAATTACCAACTTCCTCTCTTCGATTCTCCCTACTCAAGAATGATCTTAAGGAGTTATTGGACATTTTGTAAATCTTTCAATGTGCTCTATAACTCATATTTGAAATTAATTTCAAGATTCCTCTTGGAACTAGGTGAAAAATTGCCATGAAGTTAGGTAAAAAACCTGCCTAAATTAGGGCAAAATTTCACTAAGTTATTTTAGTTTATGGGCATGTATTCACAAATTATATCTTGAGATCCAAGCATCTTTAAGGAAAAATGTGTGAAGAAAAGTTGTATATTTCATGGATATCTACAACTTTCATGTTGGGAACTTTCTTTGAATCATCTTGTATCATGGTGAAAAATTGGCTTAAAGTTGAGAAAAAATAAGAAATTTTCTATACTTACAAAAATTTCTAAGTTAAGAAAATTTCAAATTTCAAAACCAAATCTTCAATCTTTGATTTCTTGATGAACAAGTTTCACATTTTGACATGTTTTGATGAATTGTGATCCTTGGCACTTGATTTTGACCAAAAAGTCAAAGTTTGACTTTTCAGTATACCGTTGACTTTTACTCAGTTGACTGCAAATTTCATCTGTCAATCCAATGAAATTGCAATGTTTTGACCATGTTATTAGGTAAAGATGATACAATTGAACCCTTGAAATCATGCTTCAAATCAATTGGTCATTTTCTAGGTCAAAAATCAGAAATTGCCCTTTCTCAGTCAAAACCCTAATTTTGACCATTTTGCCCTTTTGATGATTTGATCAAATTTCTTGAGGAATTATGGTCCAAACTTGATCAAATGATACATATGAGTCTAAAATATTGACGTGGATCAAAAATTATGAAGTTGGACTGTAAATTGGCCATGGTTGACTTTTTCCCCAATACAGTTGATTTTTAGGTCAACTGTCCAATTGATTGATCAAAAATGTGATTCAAGGCTTAAAATTTTTCATGAGTAATCTTAGGGGTCCATAATGATGTTTGAAAGTCATATGAAGCATTCATATTCCAAAATATTTGTGTAATCTCAAACCCTAATTTTGGGTGATCAGTGCATGATGAGATGTCTTGAGCTGGTCAAACCCTAATCCAATCTTGAGTCAAAGAGATCTTGTGAGAAAAATCTTGATAAATGAGAGGGCAAATTTTGGGATACAACACAAGTGTATTAATCTTCCAATATAGTGATAATGGGAAATCCAAAAGTATCGATCTCAAGGACTACATGGTGATATAGAATTGAAGTTTTTCTCCAATTAAAAAAAAGAAATTGGGGTTTTGGTTTGGAAAATTTGCTAATTATAAATAAACTGACAAATAAAAATAAGTAGAGGTGTGGAAAAAATTTAAATTAATATTAATAAACATGCTAGGGAAGGTGTGTGATCAGACTCATTAATGATTCTAACTTGATCTTGTAACAAATATTCTGACACAATGGATTACTGTTTCTTAAGGGTGTTTATTCCTAAGTCGTTAGTGAATAAACCTTTAATCACTCAAACTAACTCCTATGTCCATAGAGAAATACAGATGAAATTAAGCATTAATTTATCAAAATAATCTAATTTCCGTAGGGTATCCCTAGTCCTAGGTGATAAATACTATGAAATACTCCTAATAAAGCATTGACACTGACAATCCTGCCTAATAATCAATCATACATGAATTCTCAATTTTTTTGAAAGAGAAAGCATTAAGCATAAATTAAGAGTAAATTAATTATGTCAAATTCATGTCATTACAAGGTTTAAAGTAAAATCATCAACAAATCCAAATCAAGGACACCCCTAGCATTTGGGAGTTTAGCTACTCATAATATTCAAGAAAAACAAACTACAAGGTGTAGACATTACGGATAATATGATGAAATTAAGTCTTCAATCACGAAAAGCTCATGCAAACATTGATCCACACATAAATCTGAGTTCCCCAGCCTTTAAAAAGTGTTTTTTTCCGTCCAAAATTATCCAACCCTTGAAAATTCGCGTTCTGGCCCTACATAGGTTAAATTTGTTTTTTTATTATTCTGGGCGCCCATACGCATATGCGGCGTATCATACACGTATGGGGGAGGGTCGTACGTGTATGAGGGAGGGCAATATATGAATGGGCAGAAAACCAAAATTTTGCAGATTTGATACGCGTATGGAATGGCTGATACGCATATCGACATAGAGGAATTAGCC